>CM046330.1:21343132-22661726 GCA_025403435.1 Artocarpus heterophyllus
ATCAAAACAAAACAAATTATATAAGATTGCTTATAGAAATCGTAATATAACTTTATGATATGTATACATGTTTTGAAATAAAACTGTTAGAAACAGTAAACTTACTACATATATATATATATATATATATAACCGAAGTTTGCAAATAAACATTTAAGATGAATTACAAGCTAAATAATAAAAGCCAAAACAAACATATATTAAAGAAAAGGATATGCACCAACGTTAATGTTTCAAACAATTTATGCATATTGGACATGCACCAACGTTAATGTATCAAACAATTTATACATATTTTAATCAAAATAGTGCGCACACATACACATGGAAATGAAGCAACAATTTACATTAATGAGGAAACAATAACAATACAATGCAACATCTATTTATAATCAACGAAAATGAACGTTTATAATAAATGAGATATTGATATTCATTTAGTTTGTATGTTTTCTAAACTGATATCAATAAATGAGATAGACAATAAAGTCCATAACAAAATATCATATAATACTCAATCTTTAATATATGAATAACATAAAATAAATGTTATAATACGTGAATATAATATGTGAATTTGACTAAACAAATCCCATGCAAACAACTAAAACAAGTTTACTATATGTGACAACATGACATACTAAATTAGTATTACAAATAACTAAAACAACCTCAATGTAACAATTCCAAACATTCATAACAAAAGTATACATTTATAACAATAACAAAACCAATATCAAAAGAAAACCAAACATATCAAAGTTGAAATGCAATAATGTTCTTACAAACAAATATGCAAGCAAAGAATCTATAAAAAGATGGTTGTACTCAAATTAGCAGAATATTAAAATCTGACTAGAATAAACAATGGATTTGTAATATATGCTAACAAGCAACCAAAATACAAAAAGAAATTTATACGGTTTATTCCTTCATTCAGTAACCTGTTCGTCTTCAAAGGATAATCTGTTTTAAGATTGTTAGTAATTATAACATAGAATATGGATAAAGGAATTGCAAACAATATATTGCATGAATAAAACAAACAAGTTACAAATTTTTCAAAAATGAAAATAACAAATAGGTATAACAAAACCTTCAACTTCAACTTCAATGGAAGCAACGCAACGTGAAAATTAGACGAAAAATGGTCGAGGCACGTGTAGGTCACGCTTTCCTTAAAACAGATTCGTCCCCTCCGGTTGTGCACGAGGATTCTACGGACGTCTGCCTCCCAAGGATACAACGACTACCAACGGAATCTTAAGCACTATTGGATACCGTTTTCGGCGAACTTGAAACTGTTTTTCTTCTATCACCAAAAATGACTACAACAAAAACTAGATGGAACTTGAAAAATTCTATGCAATTGTGTATATCTCAAACATGTGGAGGAGAGTTCATTATATAGGCTTAGAAAATAGATGTTACAATCCACATTATAATGAGCATTATTCAGAATTTATGTGCATAATGACATTGGTTGCAACCTTCCATTTTCCATGATAATGGTGCTCATTATCTCCCATTAAACCATTGGTTGTAACCCTCCATTTTCCATGATAATGGTGCTCATTATCTCCCATTAAACCATTGGTTGTAACCCTCTATTTTCCATGATTATGAAGCTCATAATCACCTATTAATCCATACCTTTGGGTGTTACAACATGGGGTTTATGACCTCCATTAATCTCCACCAATGAGCATCAATTTCTCATTCATCCAATTGCCATTTTTCTAACAGTTTCTAAACTCTCTCCTTTCTTACCTTCTTCAGACATCATTTGAATCTCCTCCTTTTGATGTGTATACTTTCCTTGTTAGTCTGTTTGTTTTTGTGTGAAAATCATCAAATGGGGAATCAAACTTTGTTCATTATCTTCCCAAGGATGTGCAGAAAACAAGTTTTTGTTTATTTTCCTCTCTTCTTTTCAATATGTTTTTTTCAGATATGATTTAACAAATTACACAATTTATATGCAAGAGGGCTGAATATTTTTCTCATTGTTTCTTTTACAGTCTTGGTTTCTGCTTCATGATTTTCTGTCATAGAAGAGAAATTGACTGGTGATGATCATGGTCAATACTAATAATAAGGTCAATATGAGCTGTGATATCATCTCATCAAGATTGAATTTGAGATATTAGAACATAATTGGATGCTAAAATTAAAGTCAAGAAATATTATATATTACACATATTAAGTCTCCTATACATAAGTCTGAATCCTTGACAAGTTGGCCTCAGGAGCAGAGTTTGAATCCTACCGCCCGAAAATTAAAAAAAGTTGGTCTGATAAATAGATCAATCTAATAAATGACAACTGCAACGCCTCCTCCTAACTATATCCCCAAATACTAAAAGACTAGGACCCCCTTCTCACTTGATCGTTTAAATTTGCAAAACAAAGCCCTCAAACCAAAACAAAAACACTTGATAAACCCCAAAACATGGTCTAACTAGCCGAGCTTCATAGAGGGCAGATGAAAGAACTTCCCGACAGCATATGGTCGGCGGCTGCAGCATAGTCGCTTACAGTTCCCTTCCAAGAAGCTCATATCATTGTTGATGGGGAAATCCAACAGCAGCTGCAATGCAGTGTCTGATGAATCCTCCATGTTGTTCGAGCTCGAGGAATCTGAGCCTGCTGCCATGAAATCTTCACCATTCGACTTGCAGCTCTTGCAGTAATCCATTTCTTCATTTTGGCTGCCAATACCAGTTTCCAGCCCTGCCGTATTGGGGTCAACTTTCGTTGTCAAGGCTGAAACCGAGCCACATTTTGTCGATGAAGAATTTTGAGAAATCTGAGAAATTGGGCTACTATGGCATGTCATTTTGTCCCCAAATTTGCTAAGTTTTCGGAACGAGTCCCCTACTTCAGAGTTCCATAGGCGTAGAAAGAAGTCGGAATTGGCATTGGTATGACGTTGAGGACTGTAGAGCGACGATTCCCTAGAGAGGCGAGCTTCAGCTTCAAGCCTAGCACTCTCCCACTGCGCCATGTGGCGAGTGGATGGAGATGCAGGCGAGGATTTTGCGGTCAGATAGTCATGAGAGGTGAGGGGCTCGTGTGTTAGTGGGTCAATTCCCATGCAAAGAAGGCGTTTCTTGAGGTGGGTATTCCATAAGTTCTTGATCTCATTGTCAGTTCTTCCTGGTAGCTGAGAAGCTATAGCAGCCCACCTGAAAATCGTTTATATTGTCATTCTAGAATGTAAGATTTTAACAGATTGAAACTTTAAATGCGTATTTTGTGAAGGAAAAATAGTTCAGTATAGCATTCATGGAGAACAAATATAGTGTCAAATTAATATTGAAGAAGTCAGCTTGGCATTCTAAGGCACATGACAGTGAACAGGACTTGTATGTGGGTTTAAAGACAATAAAATGTTTGTTTAAATTTATCGTTTATTGTTTCTCTTTTATTTAAATTGACAGTGTACAGGACTTGTATGTGGGTTTAAAGACAATAAAATGTTTGTTTAAATTTATCGTTTATTGTTTCTCTTTTATTTAAATTGACAGTGTACAGGACTTGTATGTGGGTTTAAAGACAATAGAATGTTTGTTTAAATTTATCGTTTATTGTTTCTCTTTTATTTAAGGAGAAATCTGATGACCATATTTGAAGAATTCGATGATAGAGAATGGTGTTTCATGGCTATAAAGTTCTTATAAAGTTTAATTAATTGTTTTTTATACTTAATATGATTTTGACATGATCTGATTGTTCATAAATTTATCTTTCTGCTATCTTGTTTTCAATTAATCCTAATGCATCTCCACCTAATTTATACTGCCCCCACCGCCATGTAACAGTGTCGCAGCTGCTTCTCTTTTAATTTCTTTCAACTTTGTTCTCTATCTTCTAGTTGATGATTGAGAAAGGACCTTGTTCAGACACCATTAACATTATACTAAACTCCCAAGTACATTTGTCGTGTAAGCAAATAAGCGAGTAATCTTATTTAATCTTATAAATTATAATCCTACTATTAACAAAACAATAAGTCAAAGTCTAAAAGTTACATAATATACTAGACTGGGATCACAGTTTTGTGGGTAAGGTTTTAACCCATGGAGATGAAAAGAATTTTTCCAAATGAGCCCAGGTTTGATCATATTACAGGACACGTGGAGATCATAATAAAGTCTGAATGCCTATTTTGTGATGGAAAAATAGTTCAGTCTAGCGTTCATGGAGAACAAATATAATGTTAAATTAATATTGACCACAGTCAGCTTGGAATTCCAAGGCACTTGACAGTCTACAGGACTTAAATGTGGGTTTAAAGACAATAAAATGTTTGCTTAAATTTATCGTTAAGGATAAATCTAATGACGATATTTGAAGAATTCTGCGATAGAGAATGGTGCTTCATGGCCATAAGATTCTTATAGTCTAATTAATTATCATAGTTTTTTGTACTTAATATGATTTTGACGTGATCCAATGGTTCATAATTTTGTCTTTCCGCTGTCTTTTTTTCAATTAATCCTAATGCATCTCCACCTAATTTATCCTGCCTCCACCACCATGTAAGAGTGTTGCAGCTGCTTCTCCTTTAATTTCTTCCAACTTTGGCCTCTATCTTTTATTTGATGGCTGAGAAAGGACCTTGTTCAAACACCATTAACATTATACTAAATTCCCAAGTACATTAGCAAGTGATCTTATTTAACCTCATAGGTTATAACCCTACTATTAACAAAACAATAAGTTATAGTTTAAAATATATACTATATACTAGACTGGGACCATAGTTTTGTGGGTAAGATTTTAACCCATGTAGATAAAAAGAATTTTTCCAAATGAGCCCAGGTTTGATCATATTACAGAACACGTGGAGATCATAATAAAGTCTGAACAATTAAATTAATAATTATATTTAAAAAGAAAAAAGAAAAAAAAAAAGAAAAAGAAGTACCGATTTCCAAGCATGCCATGAAGCTGTATGATGAGCTTCTCTTCGTCCTGAGTGAAAGGGCCGCGTTTAATGTCTGGTCTCAGATAGTTTGTCCACCTAAGCCTGCAGCTCTTTCCACACCGAAGAAGACCTAAATAAAAAGAGAAGATAAATCAAATTCTAACAATATTATTAAGAAAAAAGAAGTTAAACTCGAAGCAAATGTGACATTTACAAAATGTTCAAAAAAGATACATTGACCAAACAACATAATAAAGTGGTAAATATTCTGTCATGATCAGCAAAATAAAACATAAAAAAAAAATTGAACAAAAAACAATATCCGGTACTATTGTACTTCTAAACCGAAAGCAAAGCCATCTAAATAGACTAAGATATGAAGCTCAAAACTGAAAACGCTATATTTCTTGATAATTAAGATAGTTTAAAAGTAACCCATTTCTCACTCTATAACGATATTAACATCCTAATTCTGTATCTGGGGTTTTCCTCTAGCTAATTCGTAAGGGGTTCTTCCAGTGTTAAAAGCAAGTTTCACTAGCCATGGAAGAATATTAACACTAATCCACGGATCTATTGAAGCAAGGGCAGAAGAAGAGAAAGATAGGTAAACAAGAAACAAGAAACAAGAAACAAAAAAAAAAAAAAAAAAGAAGACATAATTAGAGAATAAGAGGATTCAAGTACCGTGCAAAAATCTTTAACCAAAACAAAAGGTACCATGCAATATAAAACCATAAGCCTACCACTAAAAATGATTCAAGAGCTTTAAAGATGTGAACAAAACCCTAGGTATGATGATCACTTTACACAAGAGTGAGTACATATATATTCCATGCAACATAATAGTCGACACAACCGATATCAAGACACATGATTCAGCTAACTGATTCAGTACTAAGAAGAAGTCAACACAAAAAGCCATACTTTTTATACGGTGTTGAGTTACCACATTTGGAGAAACTCCTTTAAATTTTGAAGCTTCGTGTCTTTACTCTCAAAGAATTTTACAAAAACCCTCCAAATCAAACTCTTCTTACTTTTCAAAAAGCAGGTCATGTTTTCAGAATAACCAACCAAAGATCCACCATGGAGAAAAGAAGAGTAAATAATTTTTTTGAGAGGGAGAGAGAGAGACTAAATATATACATATATGTACCCACACGTATATATATATATATATATATATATATATGATGATGATGATGAGAACCTGCAAGCTTAGGTAGAGAACGCCAGCTTCCATGGCCATTATTGTTGTTGATGTAATTAACAAGAATCTCATCCTCCTCAGCAGTCCAAGGCCCTTTCTTCAAACCCCTCTTGTCACAACACGGTGCTCTGCCCATATTTCTTTCCCTCTCTCTCTTACTTTCCTTCCCTTCTTTAATTACCAAAGGCCAACAACAACAACGATAAAAGTTCCTTTAGAACCAAGCCTTAAAAGCTATCCACGGCTCTCTATTGGAGAGAGGGACCAGAGAGAAAGAAAACAAGTTATTAAAGCCTTTGACAAGTTATAGTATATATATATATGTATAAAGAATACTAAAATTTATATATTGTTGTGAAATAAAATAAAGTATAAAAAAAGACTAAGAAGAATAATAAAAAAAGATAAAAGAAAATTAAAGATAAAACAACTTTTTATACTTTTATTTGTGAGAGATAAAACTTACAAGCTTAGTACAACTACTATTTATAAGCCAAGTCATCATACTAGAGGTAATGGTTATAGACATAACTTACATAGGTTTCATATACAATTAAAGAAGACATAATGCACAATATTAAGAGGGATTTAATGGGGTGATAATGTGGTCTAAATGTGAATTATAAATTTACAATAAAATGTTTGCATGTAACTCATGGAATACCAAGAGGTGACATCCACACATACTTGATTTACAACACTCCCCTTGGATGTCCACCATACAAAGAATATGCCTCATTAAAAACCTTACCAAGAAAAAACCCAATGGGAAAAAATCTTAGTGAAGGAAAAAAGAGTACATAATTTTTGTATGTTCTGCATTTAGGATTGCCTCATTAAAAACCTTGCCAGGAAAACCCAATAGGACAAAAACCTAGGCTAAGGGAAAAAGAGTACAATATGCAGTGTCTCCCCCTCATGTCAAAATCTCTTTTTCAAAGATCTCTAAGTCAACGCATACCAATTTTGTGTACCAACTTCTCAAATGTTGTTGTAGGAAGTGCCTTTGTAAACAAATCTGCCAAGTTGTCACTGGAGCGAATTTGATACACATCGATCTCTCCTTTCTTTTGAAGCTCGTGCGTGAAAAAGAATTTTGGTGAAATGTGCTTTGTTCTGTCTCCTTTTATGTAACCCCCTTTGAGTTGAGCGATATAGGCTTGCATTATCTTCATACAACACAGTTGGACTTTCTTTGTTGAATGAAAGATTACATGTTTCTCTTATATGTTGCACCAGGGATCTTAACCATACACATTCTCGACTTGCCTCATGAATTGCCAATATCTTAGCATGATTCGAAGATGTGGCAGTTAGGGTTTGTTTTGTTGAACGTCACGATATAGCTGTACCACGATATGTAAACAAATAACCTGTTTGTGATCGTGCTTTATGTGGATCAGACAAATATCCTGCATCCGTATATCCAATTAATTCTGACTTGGAATCCTGTGTATAATACAGACCCATATATGTTGTACCACGAAGATAACGAAGTATTTGTTTGACACCATTCCAATGTCTTCGAGTTGGTGAAGAACTATATCTCGCTAGTAAGCTAATAGAGAATGATATGTCAGGTCTTGTGCAATTAGCAAGATACATTAGTGCACCAATAGCACTAAGATATGGTACTTCTGGACCCAGAATTTCTTCTTCATCATCTTGAGGACGAAAAGGATCATTTTTCACATCAAGGGATCGTACAACCATGGGAGAACTCATTGGATGAGATTTGTCCATATTAAAACGCTTTAATACCTTTTCAATATATGTTAACTGATGAACAAAAATCCCTTCCGATAAATGATCAATCTGCAAGCCAAGACAAAATTTTGTTTTCCCTAACTCCTTCATTTCAAATTCATTTTTCAAATATGTTATTGTATCTATAAGCTCTTCATGAGTCCCAATGATATTCAAATCGTCATCATAAACTACAATAATAGCAAATCCAGACTTAAACCTTTTAATAAAAACACATGGGCAAATTGGATTATTAATATATCCTTCTTTCAAAAGATATTCACTGAGACGATTATACCACATACGTCCAGATTGCTTTAATCTATACAAAGATCTTTGTAATTTAATTGAATACATTTCCTGAGGTTTTGAATTGCATGTTTCTGGCATTTTTAGGCCTTTAGGGACTTTCATGTAAATGTCACTATCAAGTGACTCATACAGATAGGTCGTTACAACATCCATTAGACGCATGTGAAGTCCTTTTGAAACTGCTAAGCTAATCAAAAATCTAAATGTAATTGCATCCACCACTAGTGAATATGTCTCTTCATAATCAATACCAGGTCTTTGCAAAAAGCCTTGTGCTACAAGTTGTGCTTTATATCTGACAACTTCATTTTTTTTTATTACGCTTTCGCACAAATACCCACTTGTAGCCTACAGGTTTTACACCTTCAGGTGTTTGGACAATAGGCCCAAAAACTTGACGTTTTTCAAGTGAATTTAATTCTACCTGGATTGCGTCTTTCTATTTTGGCCAATCATTTCTATGCTGACATTCTTCAATGGACTTTGGTTCAAGATCCTCGTTTTCTTCTATAATATCAAGAGCTATTGCATATGCAAATATGTTGTCGATAACAATTTCCTTTCGGTTCCATCTCTTTCCTGAAGTGACATAGCTTATTGAGATCTCTTCATTAACATCTTTTTCAAATACTTGAACCTCTTCTGGGGTTAATTCTTTAGCTATATCAACTGTTTTTATACTGTGCTCTTCAAAAACATTAATAACATTAGAAATGCCAACTTGCTTATTATTTAACTCCTTTTTCTTTCTTGGATTTTTATCCTTAGAACCAATGGGTCTACCACGCTTCTGGCGTGCCTTAGATTCATTTGCTACCATATTAATATTTTTTTCGGTAGGAAGATCAATTCGAATAGGAGCATTTTCAGCTGGTATATGTGATTTTGTCACTTTCTTGACATCGATAAATGCATCTGGTAACTGATTTGCGACCTTTTGCAAATGGATAATTTTTTGAACTTCTAAGTCACATTGATTTGTACGAGGATCAAAGTGAGATAATGATAATGCATTCTATGAAATTTCTTGTTTTTTCAGCTGTTGTTTATCTCCCCCTAATGCTGGGAAAACTGTCTCATCAAATTGACAATCGACAAACCGTGCCGTAAAGAGGTCACCTGTCAAGGGTTCGAGATATTTAATTATTGATGGGGATTCAAATCCAACATAAATTCCTAGTCTCCTTTGAGGACCCATCTTAGTACGTTGTGGTGAAGCAATTGGGACATATACTGCACAACCAAAAATTCTCAGATGGGAAATATCTGGATCTTTACCAGAAACAAGATGTAATGGGGAGTATTTATGATATGTAGTAGGCCTTATGCGAATAAGTGCTGCAGCATGTAGTATGGCATGTCCCCAAGCAGAGCTACGCAATTTTGTTCTCATAAGTAAAGGCCTAGCAATTAATTTCATCCTTTTAATAAAGGATTCTGCTAATCCATTTTGAGTGTGCACATGAGCAACAGGATGCTCAACAGTAATCCCAATTGACATGCAGTAATCATTAAAGGCTTGAGATGTAAATTCTCCTGCATTATCCAGACGAATTTTCTTGATTGTATAATCTGGAAATTGTGCTCGTAATTGGATTATTTGAGCAAGGAGTTTCGCAAATGCAACATTGCGATTAGATAATAAACAAACATGTGACCAACGTGTTGATGCATCTATTAGCACCATAAAATACTGAAATGGTCCACATGATGGAATAATAGGCCCACATATATCTCCTTGAATTCGTTCTAAAAATGTAGGAGATTCAATTGTAACTTTCATTGGGGATGGCCTTATAATTAGTTTTCCTTGAAAACAAGCAGCACATGAAAAATCTTTGGACAAAAGAATCTTTTGGTTCTTTAAAGGATGTCCATTTGAATTTTCTATAATCCTTCTCATCATTATTGAACCCGGATGACCTAAACGGTTGTGCCAAACAATAAAATTCCTTGAATCTTTGGATTCTTCGTTCATCACCACATAGGATTCAATTGGATTTATAAATGTATAATACAATCTAGAAGAGTATGCTGGTAGCTTTTCCAATATTTGTTTCCTTCCTGAGACATTAGATGTAATATAAAGATATTCAATGTCTCTTTCATTTGTTGTCTCAATATGATAACCATTACGACGTATAGCTTTAAAACTTAGTAGATTTCTTTTTGATCTACTCGAATACATAGCTTCGTTAATCATAGACTTTGTGCCACCAGGTAATAATATATTAGCACTACCAAAGCCCTCAATGAGATTTGCAACACTAGATATTGTACTAACATTAGCTTCAGCTAATATAAGATTGGAAAAATATTTTTTATCTTTAAGCATAGTGTGTGTTGTTCCACTGTCCACTAGGCAAAAGGCTTCATCATTAACTTTAATACCGGTGGAATGATTTTTGAAATCTATGTCTCTTCATGAAAAATAAAACAAAGAGATAAGAAAATAATATACTAAACATAATCCCTTTTTTTTTATAAGAAAATATATGGAGATTACAAAACATAATAAAATCACACCAAAATTACAACCAAACTAAAATAAAAAAATTCGAAACATACTAAAAATTATGGTCACACTAGACAAAAAAAAAAAATGGGATAGATTGGTGGGAGAACATCTTTTCAAGCCATATTGATGTTGCCCTCACTAATTAAATTCTCAAAATTTCCATCATGATTCTCAAAGAAATCTGCAACATCCAAGTGTGTAAAACCTGTGGGATCATGTCGTTCAGTATAGTTTGTCTCAACAAAGTTTGCCTCTGCACCTTTTTCTTTCTCCTTTAAGGAAGCTTGGTAAAGATCAACAAAATGTTTAGACGTGCGACATGTACGTCTCCAATGTCCTTTCATGCCACATCTATGGCAAGTATCTTCATTGTTCTTAGGGGCTTTATTTTGAAAACCTTTTTCTTCTTGTTTCTCCTCATTCTTCTCTCATTTTTGATGGTGAGATGCAACTTTCTTGAAATTTGAGGAGTTTTGATTATTATAACCACGATCACGACCATGACCTCGACCTCGACCTCGACCGTGACCACGACCGCGACCATGTCCACGTCCACGTCCACGTCCACGTCCACCATGCCGACCATGCCCAGGATCTTCAACATATGCCGCATTCGCTTCAGGGAATGGCTTTGATCCAGTTGGGCGAGATTGATGATTTTTCATCAACAGTTTATTATTTTGTTCGGCAATGAGAAGACATGATATCAATTCAGAATATTTCTTAAAGCCTTGCTCTCGATATTGCTGTTGCAAAAGCACATTAGAGGCATGAAAAGTAGAGTATGTTTGTTCTAACATGTCTTCATCAGTAACACTTTCTCCGCATAATTTTAATTGAGAAGTAATTTTAAACATTGCTGAATTATACTCGTTCACAGTTTTAAAATCTTGCAGTCGTAGGTGCATCCAATTATAGCGAGCTTTAGGAAGAATTACAGTCTTTTGGTGGTCATACCTTTCCTTTAAATTATTCCAAAGGACATATGGATCTTTTACCATCAAATATTCAGTTTTCAATCCTTCATAGAGATGATGACGAAGGAATATCATTGCCTTTGTGCGATCTTGTGAGGATTCATCATTCCCTTCTTTTATTGTATTACCAAGATTCATAGCATCAAGGTGGATCTCAGCATCAAGAGTCCATGTCAAATAATTATTGCCAGAAATATCAAAAGCAACGAACTCTAGCTTTGTAAGATTCGACATTGTACAAACTAGTATATGATAAAATAAAGTCAATAAGAATTACAATAATTTATTCTTAATTGATTGACAAAAGGACAAAAATTTACAATATAAGAATACCAAATATCATGCACATGCATAGAAAGTTAAAAAATATTGTAATAAAATTGTCATTGAAAATAATGTCATTAAAACTAATTGAAAAAAATAGCATACTAATGATAAAAGAACACTTATACAATAAATTCATTTTTTTAATTATATAGTTATTGATGATAAAAGAAATAATTTGTTAATGTAATAAAACATAATTAATAATATAACAATTAATTATAACAAAGATGGATTATATAACTACTAACTTGAAAGCAAATGAAATACAGCAAATAGTTAACACTACATACATGTATAACATATCAACAATGTAATGGATAGTGAAATTGCTAGAATTAATTTTACATGAGAAAAAAAAAGAATGAAATAATCAAAAGCCAACAGAAATACCAATCTCAAAGAAGGAGTGTGCAATTGATATAAAGCTCTATTCAATAATAGATAAAATAGACATGTCCTTAGAATTATAAGGGAAAATGGCTATACTACATAAACATTAGTGAAGATATATGAACAATATACATTTCAAAACGAGAAGTGATTGAACCAAAGAGCAATCAACACTTGTAAAAGCTCACAGACAAGAGACTCGTGCTGATAACGTGTTATGAAACAAAACAAAGTATAACAAAAGACTAAGGAGAACAATAGAGAAAGACAAGAGAAAATTAGAGATAAAACAATTTTCTATACTTTTACTTGTGAGAGATAAAACTTACAAGCTTAATACAACTACTATTTATAGGCCAAGTCATCATACTAGAGGTAATGGTAATAGACATAACTTACATAGATTTCATATATAATTAAAAGACACATAATGCATAATATTAAGAGGGATTTAATATGATGATAATATGGTCTAAATATAAATTATAAATTTACAATAAAATATTTACATATAACTCATAAAATATCAAAAGATGACATTCACACCTACTTAATTTACAACATATATAGATATATTCACACATTATTCAGACTGGAGGATAGGAAAATTAATAACAAAAATATAATGACAATAATAATTGTCGTGTGGGATGAGCCATCATTTACTCCTGTGGAGAGTTAGTAGTAAAGAGAAGGACAAGAGGAAGCGGCGCGAGTCCAAAGCTGTCACATGCAATAAATATCTTCTTTTTTATTTATTTTTTTAATAATATTTTGAGAGTATCTACCATAATTGAATTAAATTGAATTGAATTGAATCATCATTGAAGGGAAAATCCTGTCCAAACAATGGAAGAGAGTCATAAATGCTGGGGTTTCTTTTTTGAGGTTTGCAATTACGTATAACTGGTAAGAGAGAGAGTTAGTGTGTGCAGGGGGAGCATTTAATGAGTAGATATCCTCTCTCTCTCTCTCTCTCTCTCTCTAAGAAGAAGACATGGTGCGATTTTTTTTTTTACGGAACATAGTGGGATTTTAAGATTTATTGAACAAAACATTATAAAGAGTGACAGAGTGGGAGAGGGAGAAATAGAAGGCATTAATGTCGGTGACAATGACATTCAGAGTACGGAAAATGCATGGGGTCCATTCATTCCACTGAATTAATTTAAAATATTTTAATTTATGTGGTATGATTTAAATTATATGATTTAAATTATTATTTAAATTAATATTTAAATGTATATTTAAAACATTAATTTAAATATAAAATAAAATTAAAATTTATGTTTGGATAGATATTAAAAAAAAATTTGATTTATTAATAAATCAAACAAAATCTTAAATTTCATGGTATATTAAAAATATGCAATATAAATCTTGATTTATTCCTCTCTTTATTAAGAATGTAATAAAAGAAGAATCGTTTCAATCGAATATCAAATAAAGAAGCTATGATATTTTTTCCTTGAAACATAAGAGAGAAAATCGTCAGTTTGTTGTCAGCTTTCACTGCAAAGAGATTTGAGTTTTAAAAAAAAGGCGTTGAACTCTTAAAATGGGGATTTGGATAGTTTGATATGTTCATTTAGAATTGAATTTTCCTTAAAAAAAACGGGTATTCAAGTTATTATTTGGATTCTAAATCTAAAGAATTAGTCCAATTTATTTACCAAATAGGGCTGAAATGGCCTTGCACCTTGATGAGTTTTTTAAAAAATTATTGTTTACATATACATCTAGAGAGTTTACATATACATGAAAAGTGTATTTGTGAAATAAGTGAAAACTTATTAGTTTTGATTGTTTACATTTACAGTGTAAAGCTCTCATATATAATTAAAAACAAAAATATGCTAAAATATAAAACTCTCATATGTTATAGTATTTGAGTTCCAATTTTAAGTGTTAACTTGCTTTCCAAGCACTCACGAAATACCAGAGAGAAAAACATAAACATGAAATGGCCTTCCATTGGTGATGTTTTGTCACGCCCCGGAGTACGGGAGGTGACGTGACGGTTTAATTAAGTTAATTAAGTAAAAATTTAGTTAAAAAATGAATTTAAGAATTTAAATTAATTGTGAAAATGTGATAGTTTAAAATCTTTTTAACAAATGTTTATAATCATTTAATAAACAAATAAGAATAACAAAGCAAACAATATAAAAATAATAAAAATAAGAATAATAAATAAAGGAACTTATAAGAAATACGAGTTGGGTCCCACCGATCCATATCTTGTGCACACACATAGTACCGACAATTATTAATTTACAACCACAAGTCCAAAATGAAGAAAGAAAATTAAAGTAATACATGCCTTTGATCTTATAATTTAAATAACCCTCTTGATTTTTCTATTGCTCGTATGTCCTATTTGTGGACTCTTCTACGATCCTAAGCTGAAATCTGCTTAAAGGGGGAAAGATTTAAAAACAAATAAAAATATGAACGAAAGGTTAAGTATGACTATATTTAAAAACATTTAATTTTAAAAATGAAAATTTCATTATTCAAGGATTTATTAGGAAAATAGTCTTGTATAAAAGAATAAATAAAATTCAGTAAAATTAATCTTATCAAAACCATTTATTGGTCGACCAAAAGAATATTATTTCCTTTTTTTCCTAGGCAAACCATATATATAACACCACCGTAGTGGTCCAGTTGGGTTTTGGGACCTGCCCCGAAGGTCGCACGCTATATGACTCGATCTCTAATATGGCATCATGCTTGTCTATTTATTCCTATTAGTTATTAAAAATCTCTTTTTACCTAAGTATTTCATTTACATTTATTATGAAATTCACCTCCGTCCACTGTTTATGAAAATAGCCAATGAAAATCCTTTTTCAATTATTCATTGAAACATTTTGATAAAATCATTTTGAGGCCAAAATCTTTTAAAAATTGGGTTATCAAAGAAAAGGGTAGAAGTACTACCTCAATACTTGTGCTGGTGTCCACACCGCAAATCCCGGTCTGCTATACATTAGCTCTACGAATCCTCGAACACCTTAAACATGAACTAGGTCTATCAGTTTCTAGCTTAAGTTATTTTACGTCACTAAGCTACCTCATGGTGTCTTAGTGTTCCATTTGTTGTTATAAGATCATTTCATAATGTTAAAATCTCAATCGGGATTCAAAATAGTAAAAACGTATGAAAAATAACAAAATTTCACCATGCCTAGTCGACCTACCGGTCACCCTGGTTCGGCCGGCCAAATTGTATGCCGAAAAACCAAGTCCAGTCAGCCAAACTTTTTCAGGTTGGGCCTATCGGACGTATGAATCCAGCCTGCCGAACCTATGAATCTGGCCTGCGGAACTGAAAATTTCAGAATTTTCCAAGCACGGGTTCTCAGCCTCCCCGAGTCCAAATCCTAATTTCAACCTATTTTTATCAATTCTCAAGCATGGAAAACAATCATGGATGATAGAAAAATATTATAGAACACTTTTAAACTGAATTAAACAAGATTTGTACAAAGATTTTGAAAAATTTTAAAAATAGAGAAAAATAGAAAATCTCGATTCGAATCCATTTTTGATCAAACAAAGCTTAGATTCTAGTTATTCTAAGTTTCTCTAACTTAGATTAAAGGTTTTCTAAGCTCAATTGAACTTAAATTTCAAAACACAAAGAAAATTGAGGAATTGAAAAAGTTTTGAAACTTTGAAAACTAACCTTGGATTCTAGCTTGAAATCATGTTTTTGGTTGCTCAATCACGTTTCCGAGCCTCCAATCCACTAATCCGAAGCTTGGGCTTGATTTTTGATTCAAAAATTTAGAGAGGAATTGAGAGAGAAAGAGAGACAAAGAGAAGAGAGAAAGACGAGCGAGAGAGATAGAGAATGAGCGTGTGAGGAAGAGAGGGAAGAGAGAGGGAAAATAAATAGAGAGAAAAGTTGGTGGTTTCATAGTGCAAAAGCTGTGTGCCGTCCATGGTTTTGTAAAACGAGATATATTTGGCATTTGACAAATTGTTTTATTTTTAAATTTAAAATAACAAATAAAAATAATTCAAGGTAATTAAAAATCATTAAAAAAATCAAAACAACATTAATTTAGAAATTTCACAAAATAACCAAATTAAGTTTAAGACATTCATTACAGCACACTAATCCACCATTTTACACGCTAATAATATTTAATTAATTTCGAGGCGTTACATGTTTGGTATGCAATTATGATTGTCTGAGCTTATGGGTTCAAGTTAAATTGACATTTATAGGGTGTTTGGGAGTATTGGTTAGAACCAATTATATAAGAGCTTTACACTGTAGTAACCAAAACTTTCGGTTTTATCTCACATTGTTAAATACCATATTAGTAAACAAAATAAAACAAAAGTTCAAAAAAAAAAAAAAACAATGAGAATGATCTAAAACGGGCAAAATCTCTAGTTTTGAGAACTTTATACCCCCTAAATTTTTATGGTTTGAACCTTTGAACTATCAAAACCCATGCCTATTTCTGGTTTACTTAAAATTCTTACACTATTTAAATACCAGTTTTTTGATATGCTGTTGTAGTTCTTGTTCAGTTCTTTATATTCTAAATGTTAGGTCAAGATCACTGTTCATACCACGTAAGTCAAAAACTATCAATTCAAATGACAAGGTTCAAAACCACATCAATTTTAACCTGTATACTAAACAGACCTAAATATAATCATAACTGGTGTTTGAAATTGTAACATTTGAACATTTAATAAAATATTACATCAAAAATTTGGTGTTTCATTGCCGTTAAAATTGTGAACAAAAAAAATAAAAAATAAAATATTGATTTGTTGTAGCAAATAAGTTTAAATCATGTGAAGGGGTATAAGTTTTAAAAATTGGTTTTGGATAGGTTCAATCATTGGATTATGTTCAAAACCACATCAATCAAATGCAAATTTTAAAACCAATTTGAACCACACTCGTGGGTTCACATATGAACCAAACACACCCTTAAAAATTTTATGGAGTTTTTTTAATTGTAGGATCCCTATATATAATTTAGCACTTTTAAGATTTAAATTTAATAAAAATAAACTAATCTTGTGTTTGGGGGAAGAAACCAACCAATGGTTTGAATTATTTTTTGTTCAAATTATTGTAGCATGTAAAAGCTTGACAATGTAGCTGTTGAGAGCTTTACATAGCGGATTTGGTGAAAAAGTACTAAGAAATTGTATATGTCAACAAAAATATTCTAATTTAAAGTTGGTTAAAAAATTGAGATTATAGTTAATGTCTACTCATAAAAAACCAAATTATAAAGAACAAGATTTAATAAAAATTCATAGTGTACCTAAAAAAGATATTTAAATGATAAAATGTTTTTTTTTTCCATAACATACCTTAGTATTGGGGATAAGTTAGAGGTACTTTGAGATTTTTGATTTAGAGCAGAACTGGTTTACGACTAAACGAACTATATAATTAATAGGGCCGGCAATACGGGTTGCGACACGACAACACGACAACAATCCGACCCTTTTTTTTGCGGGTTAGTGTCGAAAAATTTGACCACGGGTCATTTTAGTGTCGACCCGAAATTGACTAGTCAAAAAACGGGTCGTATTTGGGTCAACCCGTCTGACACTAAAATGGCCCGTTCTGACCCGTATTTAATTAATTAACTTTAAAAAAATTAATATTATTTTATATATAATATAAGTCCTTAAAAGATCAAACCCTACCTCTCTTATCACTCATCTTCTTATTGAAGTGGTATGAAACTCTTCTAATTTTATGTTTTTTTTAATATTATATATATTAATGTAGGCAGGTTGCGGGTCACAATCGGGTTACGGGTCAAAAATGGGTAGCGGGTCATTATTTTTTGACACTATACATAAGAAACGGGTTGACACGGGTCGTGTTTGTGTCAACCCGTATCAAAACAGGTCGTGTTAGGGTTAAGAATTCTCAACTCGTTTGTGTCACGGGTTAGGTTAGTGTCGACCTAATTTTTGTAAAAATTAAATCCAACCCAACACTAACCCGACCCGCCAACCCGTTTTGCCACCCCTGATAATTAACTTTTTCTAGACTTTGATCTATTAACTTTTATATTCTTTTATTAGTTTGAATTATTTTCCTTATTATCTCCGTAATAAAAAATGAAAATTTCCATTTCATTGTACAATTCGACCAATCTTTGACACTTAGATACAAATTACCAGAACTAATAACAAGTTAAAAAATATTTAAATTAGTATTTTGATTAAGTGCTGCTAATGCAATTATATATACATGTCTATTTTGCTGTCTTTTATCTTATATATACACCTTTTGCCAATAGAATCTGTTTTTCTATTTTAAGACTTTACCCTTACTTTGTTACTCACGTATTTTCCTTTATTTGTAACTAGAATTTCATTTGAATTTTTTTTCCAATGAGAATGACTCCCTATTCTACAAATTCACTTAAAATGTGTTTGGTTTACTGCACTTTATCGTGTCGTATCACCTCGTGTAAATTTCTACCTAATCTCGATTTTGAACTCGACATAGCCTTGAACTTGGTCTCAGTGCCAATCTCAATCTTGAACCCTAAACTATGACCTTGACTCCGAGCGTTATGACCAAACCCCCCAATTCAAACTCAAACATGGTCCTGGACCCAACTGAGTATTTGTGAATAGCTGGATTTTGAATAGAGACAAGACAAATTGGAGATTGGGTAGATATTTTAAGGAGCGAACGGTCATCAGATATGTGTGATAGAGATAGTAGATATGTTGCCATGGAGTAGGATATTCATTCCCTTATTTGGCAGTCAATATTTGTTATAAAGTATTTAGCCAAAGGCCCCGGAGTTGTAGACCAGAGCAAAGCCCCTCACATTGGAACAACAACCAAACAAATCATGCCAAGCTAGAGACGACCAACAAAACGCCTCTGACACCATGCTAACCCTCCCAAATCATCAGCCTATAGGTCTGAATGATGACAAAACAATGCCCTAAAAGCCACGGAACCACCAAATACCGATGCACTTTAACAAAAAGCCCTGGAGCATGGTAGAGTTGTGCTTCCATCCTTTCGAAAGCCACCTCAAGAAACACCTAGATTTTGAAAGGAAGACACCATCAAAGTGTCACTGTGAGGCCCCAAGTACCAGCTCTAGGTTGGAAGACCATTAGCCGGCTGAGAGGTGGTGAGGTCTTTTGCCCAAACCACTGATGGCACACAAAACAAAGAAGAAAAAAAACCCTAGTTTTTGGAGAGAAGAGAGAGCTTTTTTTTTACTTAGATTGATTACGTGTTGGCCTTAATTTACTTTTTCTAAGGAAAAGGATATCATTTAAAAAATGTGACTGACCCTCAACAAAATCATGTACCTTTTGTACAGACATGATAACACACAAAAAGAGGGGGAGTGTCAGAAGCCCTGAAAAAATTGGAGTACTTCGACATGTTTTAGAAATGAGCCCACATTATGCTCTTTCAAAACCAAAAAAATGAAAGGAAAATCCAATCAATAAAGGGTCACAACACTAAACATAGAGGTCATCACCTGCACTACGAAAATAACACTGCAAAGAAACAAACTCTGCATATTGGACCGAAAACAAATACAACTGAGACATGGAAAACCATTTCCATTATCACAATTGAGAGAAAAACAAACAACAGAATCAAAAAAAGTAACAGAGACAAAACAACCATTATTGAAATTTAAACTAAAACTTCAAATGAAATATAGGAAGCGGACTCAGCGTTCACTGATAGGCAAACTCCATGAACCACCAAACCTAAGGCAAACAATAGATCTAACAACGACAAGCGATCCCAAAGGAAAGGATGACACCAAAGACTGAGAGACCACAAACAAATGCAGTTATCGCCTCTACCATGACAGGCACACCTAAGGCCCTGAGCTGCATCGCCAAAGCAAAGTCCCTCACATTAAGGCAACCACACAATAAATCACATTAATTCAAAGACAACCAATGAAATAGTTGTCGATGCTACACTAACCCTCCTAAACTACAACTACCATAGGTCTAAACAATGACATAGCAATGCCCCAAAGGCCGTGGTACCACCGGAAACCAACACAATCAGTGATAAGGCCCAGAGCATAGTAGGGCCACCCTTCCATCTGTTGGAAAACCAAATGCAACGGAATTTCAAAATTTTAAATCAGAGTATTTGTAATGCCCCCGTACGGACATCACAATAATCGTTATTTTTACTGCTAATATCATTATTTAGAGATAATAATTCAAATAAAATATTTACATTTAAACATTTGTCCCTGGAAAACATGCATAATTTTTTTTAAAAAAACTACTTATCGGATGTGACGACCCGCCTTTTCGGGTAGTCACTTTACTTTCTTAAACATCGTTTTTAAATAGTAATCTTACTTACTTAGAAAGAAAAATACTGAAACTTTTTTTCTTTAAACAAACGTACTTAAAAACTGTTGCAACTTCTGTCGGCATTCCAGTTAAGTCACCACTCAGCACTTGACTTTAAAACCATTTCAAATAGTTTCTTAAAACTTAATAAGAAACATGTATTAAATCATAGCTTAAAACTTCACTTTATAATTATATAAAACAGTTTGTCAACTGTATCTTAAAACTTTGAAAACATTTTTTAAAACTCTGATTTTCTTAAAACTTTGAAAACACTATATTAAATAGTAGAAAATATTTATTTTGAATAGCAAAAACTTACTGTGGTGGTATCCATACCCAAATCTTTGCATATGTCTTCCGCAGCACCTAGCTCTTCTAACGGGTCCTACTGGTCTCCCACAAAACTTCCTACAGCATGAAGAAACTTTTAATGAGCTTTTGCTCAGTAAGTTCAAACAGTATTCTCATAAATCATTTTAAACATGCTTTAAAAACTCTTCTCATAAATACCTTTCTCTTAAAATGTTTTTCATAAAGTGTTTCTGAAAGTGTTTTACATAAACGTTTTTCTTAAACATTTATGAAACGTTTTGCATAAAAGTTTTTTGTAAAACATTTCTTGAACTTTTTTCTTAAAACGTCCTTCATAAACCTTTTCTTGAAAACATAAAAATGTTTTTCATAAGCATTTAACGTAAAACATCTCTCAAAATGTCTTTCATAACATAACATATAAATATTTCATAAAATCAAAATGCATGATTTCATTTATGCTCAATTATGAACTTTCATTTATGAGCATCTTATGAACATTTTTTTTTTTACTTAAAATTTCTATATTTGTCCTTTTACTTTCCTTATCTTACTTTAACTTTCCATCCTTTGTTCCTTAACTTTCCTTATCTTACTTTAGTGTTCGTACCAACATCATTAATCATAGATCATAAACATGACGCTTCCCTTTCGGAAGACTTAAGACCATCGAACACCGAGGTCATGTACCTTACATCTAGGAGGTAAAACTTTAACTTTACTTGTGTACCTAATATCTAGGAGGTCATAACTTTAACTTTACTTTCAGTACCTCACAACAAGGAGGTTGGTACGACACTTTCTTTTTATCATCTTTACTTTGCCTTCTTTTTAACATTAGTGAGCATATCAAATGCTAACATAGTATATGCAAACACATTTATAAATCATAACTCGTACAGTAAAACTTATTGCATAACAAATGTAACATAAAACTTATAACTTAAACTGTAAAATATTATGCACTAACAAAATGCAAAACATACTTTAAACATAATTTTTGCAAATACATTGCAAACTTTTACTTAATCTTCAAAACTTTATGCATATTAAATACAATCATGCTGTGAACATAATAGTTGGAAATACATTGCAAACCTTGATTTAAACTTTAAAACCTCTTGCAAAACAAATACAAACATTCTTTAAAAACAATTTGCATAAAAATGGCAAACACATTTGCAAACATAATATAAGCATTTGCAAATCATTTACTTCATGCAGTAGGTGAGGGTTGAACTTACCTAGACTACGCTCTAGCGTTCTCTATTCCATTTGTGTCCTATTCCTTTTCCTTCCATTAGTCAGCTTCTGTGTCTTGATCATACGACACCTGACTTATTAGTTAACTTTCTTTTTATCAATCTATTCGATTGATAATAAAATTTAAACATTAAACATTTATTCCTTTTTTTTCATAACTTGGTATATTATCGGTCTACTGTTTTTGTGCGTTCTACTCTATTACTTTTAACTTCCTAACCTACCAGATTACCGTACTTTTTACTTAACCTCGTAACCTACCAGGTTACCTTCGTTCTTAAATGTCCCTTAATTAAATTTCCTATCTCATATGACGGTTTCATTACTTAACGTATTACGAAACATTTTTCACCTAAGAATGTTTTGCTAATTTAGAGTGTTCGACTCCGCTTTAGCCATTTTCTTAAAAATGACGATTTTACCCCTAGCGAGTTTTTCGTCCATTTTCGTAACTTATTACACTCATTGCTTAATTTTACAATTTCTTTACTTACATAATATGAAAAAATTCCTGCTAAGGGGTGTTACTTCAACATCGGGCATTTCAGCTCCATTTTGGCCTTTTTCACAAAATGACCATTTTGTCCCTAATGTTTTTCTTTCATTCTTCACTTGACTAAACTTTGAATCCTTTAAAACTTAGCATTTATGAGTACTCACTATCTACAGCAGTGCAAGAACTCATCATTTCTCTATGAAAACTCAGTTTTCACATAATTTTACGGTTTTGGCCCGAAATACAATATTATCAATTTTAGTGACTTCTTGAAAACTAACTAAACTTTTCAATTTTATCAAAGTTTAGTAACTTTTTCATTCTTTTGCACAAAACCCTCCTTTTTTCTTTTCCATCATCATCACCATCATCATAGAACATAAACCAATCATTCCATAATATCCATTTACATGCCATGGACCAAAACATTTCATCAAACACTTGGTATGCATATTTATAGCATAAATTTTCAAGTAAAAAGTTTAGAAATTTACCTAGACTTTGTCAACCTTGTGATCCTCCTTTGCCAAGCTCAAAACTTTGTCATGTCTTCTCCATAAAAGACAAAACCCCAATCAAAAGCTATCTAAAACTTGAAGAAAATCACCAAAACCCATAGAACAAGTTTGGAATCTTACCTCCAAATTGCAAAACTTTGCACTAAAATATTAGAGCTTGCTTTAAACATGATTTGGAGGCTTGGGAATTCATCAAAATTTCTCGAGCGAGAAATGCCTAAACGGGGCGTTTTTTCTTTGTGGAGAACAAAAATGGAACACTTTGGTTCCTTAATGCATGAGAACAACTTGATAAATAAGACATGTTTTTACCAAGTTTGATGACTCATCATCATTAGTCATCACTTGCCATTATTTGGGGTTAAAATTTTTGCTTAGTCTTGGCAACATTTGATTGGCCACTTCAAGGGGTATTCTGGTAATTTTCACTCAATTTTATGACTTATCATCATCATCATCACTTGACATCATCTTTGGCTTAACTTGGCCGTTTATGATTGGACCACATTAGTAAATGTGGTGGCCCAATCAAAACTCTCAAGGTGTCCCCCTTGGTGGGTCCCAAAAACTTTTTACACAGTCCAAGTTTATACTGATAGTATTTTTTTATATTGTCGGTATTTATTTTTATATAGTTTATGAGATTCTATAACCTCCCATACTTATTTTCATCCATCACATAATGTAATTCTAATATTATCTAACTTTCTACAATCTAAATTTATACTGACAACATTTTTTTTATACTGTCGGTACATTTTTTATACTGTTACAACATTCCTTATTCATCTATTTTCTCCAAATAGTTTTATTCCTATACTGCTTTAACATAAATAGTCTAATTTTGTACTGCTTATCCTTAAACAGTCTAATTCTTACACTGCATTATTTTTATAGTGTAATTTTTATACTGCATAACTTTATCAGTGTACTTCCTCACACTGCATTATTCTAATACTAAATAATTTTCTGTATTATTATACGGTATTTTTTCTTAAACTTTATTTTTATCTTAACATAATCTTTAAATTATTGTATTTTTAATGTAGTAAAAATGCTCGGGTGTTACATGGGATTTGCTTCTCTCACCTCGATTAGCCCAATGGAATATCTATAGTGTTCGGCTAACTGACCACTTGCAAAAACGGTTAGTTTACAAACACAATCATTTACTAAATTATAGACACAAAACTTCAAACAATGTTTAAATCTCTTGAGAAAAATACTTATATGTGCAAATAGTTTAATCATACTAAAATAAAGAAACATGGCATAGTCCTCAAGAAACCACAATTAAGAAAATATCAAACAATCTCAAAACATTCAAAAGTCTTTAGGAAAATAAACCAAGTCTTAAATAAACATCAGTGCAAAAAAAAACATTAATAAAAAAATCAATGTTCACGTAACTAATTCTTTTCATGGCATAATTCTATTTCCAATCTAACACTCCTTAGCGCGCACGTCCATCCCCGTCCTCCACCTATGCCATATGCCTTTTTCCTTTGTCTGCAACATGATATAAAACTAAGTAAACATAAGCCTAATAAGTACACTTTCTTATCTCACAACGTAAAATATAAACTTTTATAAAAACATAACATAAGATTATAGTCATAGACATAATAGTGCACAAGGCACATGGTCATATATATAACATATCTTTTATTTAACTTTCCATATTAAAACATTATTCATTTTATCTTTAGGGGCCCAAGTATTGTACCATTAACATCATAGGCCCGTCATGAGAGAAGTGGGGTAGCTATGCGGGACATCATAAACATAAACATAGGGTGTGCAATGCTTAATTAAGTGATACATACATACATACATACATACATATATATATATATAATCTTTCTTTGAAAACTTGTCATGAACCATAAAAACATGAACATTAAAACATGTTTCAGAAAATTCATCTTAAAAGGTCTTGAAATAAGAACATTAAATCACAAACCTTTACTTATAAAATATTGCTTAACATTTTCATAAATTTTATCATGTTACAGGTGAGAATGTACTTACTTAACTTACTTGCTTACTAAACCTTAAATTGGGTGATGATGTTGTGATTCTTGGTGTGTTTACCTTTTAGAGTGTTCATGTCAATCATTCATATAATACATGGAATTAATATTTATCTTTATGCTATCATTTAATATCATATTACGTTGTCATATATCATTCCTAACAAAACAAAGCATCTTTGAGTCATAAACGTGCACTTAAAATCAAGAAACATAAAGACAAAAACCTTGACCTTTAAGGGGCGGTTGGTATGCAGTAGTTAGTAGGAATAATATTCCTAGGAAAGTGATAGTGGGCAATCTGATTCCCAAAAAACTAATATTATTACGTTTGGTTGTATATAGGAATCTTCTATTAGATTCCTATTAATAATATATTACTATGTTTGGTCATAATAGGAATCTCGTATAATTAACAAAAATAAATTATGGTATTAACATTAAATGTATCAATATAGTATATTAGTACTAATATTAAATAATAATAAAAATATAAATATGAATAATAAAATAATATTATATATAATTGAACATTAATAATACTATTCATATTGACATTATACTATTAACTTGTTATTATTATCATTATTATTAAATAATTATTATTTTATATTAATATAATATTTATATTTATATTATATAAAAATATCAATTTATAATAATAATAAGATTAATATTTAACAATACATTAATATTAAAATGTTGTACGTAATACATAATATATTGATATGAATATAAATAATAATAAAAATATAATCTTTAATAATATATTTTTATTTATATTTATATTAACTTTAAATAAAAATATTATTGTAAAAAATATTATACATAGTTAATTATATTCTATTATTATTATTACTATAATTATTATTATCATCATCATCATGCATATTACTATTATACTACTATATTTTTATTATTATTGTTAATGTTATTATTATCCTTATTATTATTATGTATTAATATAATATTTACATTTTATATTATATAATAAACAATACTAAATTATTTTTATTTTATTTTATAGTATTTATACATATAATATATTAGTATTAATTAATAATAATATATTACTTAAATATTGTATATGTAATATTATATATATATTTTATTATTGTTGTTAATGTTATTATTATCTTTGTGAGCAAATTATTATTTTAATAATAATGTAATTATGCTAAAATATTATATATATAATATATAATATTTTTTATGGTAAATAATATATAATATATAGATATAAATATGAATATGAATATAAGTAATACTAAAAATATAATTATTCATAATATATTATTATTTTATATTAATATTGACATTAAATAATAATATTAAGTTATGATAATATTATAAATATTTAATAGTTTTTATATTGTTTTATATTATTTATTTATCATCACCATCATGAAACAAATGTGAGATTTTTATGGTCTTGAGATTCTGAGGAATATGAATATCACATTGTTGGGTGGGATTTAAATTACTCCAAAATAGCGTAAAGCAAATCCCATGGGATTGAGTTTTTCAATGATCCAAAAATCATAATTCTTGTACTAAACATGAGAATCTTATAGATTTTCATTCCCACCCTCAAGATTACTGTATACCAAACGTCTCCTTAATAACTTAGAAAAATTAATCTCAACTTGTAAGCATAAAGAAAGTATAAGAATTATTCCATAATATAGCTAACATATATAAACACCACTCAAATTTTCTTCTCTCAAAAATATTTATCTAAAATACCTTTTTTCAATTTTCAAAATAGTCAAGTAAATCTGCCAATCATAAAAACTGACTAACCTTTAAGGATTCATAATCCTATATTTTTCAATTTACATTCAATCGGAACATAAAAATTTGCAGAAATAAAGTTAGCGCATATATATAATGCTCAGATTTTTCTTTAGCCATAAAAATTTCATTTGATAATTTAATAAATTATACAATCAATTCTACAAAATCTACCAGCAAAGCTAGAGCAGTCCTAATTAAAAATTATGTATTAAATTATTTATGTCATAAAATAATTTATAAAAATTACTATACATAATAGACACATAAAAGCATAATATATCCAAAATTTAGCTTCAAACAAATTCAGAGTAATTCAAAACACACGTTCGAATTCAAAGTTAATATTAACATCAGACATGCTAAACAGCAAATATGTTTCATTTAAACGTTTTTATATAACCAAATATGTATGACATGCTTTTGAAGTTTTTATGTGACATATAAATATAAGTTAGAAAAACAATAAATCATGCAAAACATTTTAAAGTATGATTTATTATCTTATGAATTACATAGAGCATATCGGACAGACATTTCTAATAACTGAGTACTTGGCAATCAACTAATTTTATCTTAAAACATAATAAGGATATGAAGCTAAAAATTTACAAACATTTATTAACATATCAACAATGATTCATAATTTTTTACATAATCAAAAGACACTTTTTGCCCTATAAACGGACTCCACAAAACACAAATACAAATCTATCAGTAAATAAAATTTCGCGAGCAGTGTTTAATTGAAAGCACATAACCCTAAAAATATTTTGAACGAAAATTTAAAAAAATCCTAGACATTTGCAACATATATATATACATCATATGCAAAAATTGTACCAAATAAAATCATTTGATATCAAAACATTACCAACAAACTTACCGACTAATTGAAAACCCTAAAATTCTCATATCACACTCTAATAGCAAAATCTTATTTTTATGAAATTTCATGATATCATATGAACATAAGTGCTTTTAACCATAAAATAACATTGTTATAATAAAAGTAATAAATAAAATAATTTATTTTCATAAAAACATACATGGATACATATTCACAACATAAAAGACCAATTTCTAACAAAGTTTGTCACAAAACAATATATATCAATTATAAAAATTCCAAACCATGAAAATCTTTAAACCATATCTTAAATTCTTATGTTTTCTTCAACAAATACGAAAACATGCATACAAAATCTCCAAAAAGAATTCCTTCTACTTTGACTTGAAAGAAAATAGGAGTAATAAATTCCTTGAGAGAGAAAATCTTGAAGAAAACAAAATTCCAAACTAATGGCATATGTGGTTTATAGAAGATAAAAGAGCATAAAAGCATGGAGGAATATGAGAAAAGTAGAGGCAAGAAAAATGGATAGGAATAATATGCATGCTTGAAGCCATATATTTATAAGCACAAATAACTCTAGTCCTAGTTTAATTAGGTTTCTTTTTTTTTTTTTTTAAATGAGTGTAATCCTAATTTAATTAGGTTTCCTTTTTTTTTTCTTTTTTCTTCCAGGGCAATTTTTTCTTTTCATTTCATTTTTTTTTTCGTTTCATAAACTTTTCCACAACATGCCGTTTTACTTATTATATATGTATAATGAATAATATAATATAATATAATTTAATATAAAAGTATAATATGGTTAAATCTTAATATATAATATAATTTAAATACATAATTGTTTACACACGATAATAATATTTACTCATATGACCCCAAAAATATTAATTAACACATCATTTTCTTAGACACTTTGTATTATCTAATTTCTTAACTCCATAATAAAAAATGTTACACATGTAATTATCATGACAACATAAATGTTATAAAAATAAGAAAATATGCAATAAATTTTATGTCATCATCAAAGAATGTAACTCTAGGGCATATATAACTTTAGTGCATTATAAAGTATAAATTTAGAGCAAGTTGAAATTATTTAAAAAAAACAATGCTTTAAACTTATCATCATTTTTGACATGAACATTCCGAGCACATCGATCCCTCGTAGCCGTCACCTATGATATTACAAAACAAAAAGTTAAGTTACTTAATATTAATAATTCATAAAATATCATGTTTTAATATTTAATTTATGCAAAGATCCATTAGAGAAAACGTCAAGCATTACAATATTTTCCAAAACATAAGTTTGACATACTAAATACATGAATTAATGACAAATCATACTAACCTTTTTGTGAACCGAAAAGCAGTAGGAATCTGTGTAAAGAAGAACCTTCCAGAAAAGCCTCAATTAATTGGTTTTCTTTGGTATTCTCTATCCATGAACGGAGAGTAAGTGGTCACACATCGTATAGCTTTTCATTCGGTGACTCTTTTTCTAACCACTTGAGAATACCTAGAGCTAAGGTTGTTGATGTTGAACAATAGCTCTTAGGGAGTTTCAAAGTTTCTCTTACTAGAGTACTCCCTGTATGCTTCTCAAATAATCTAAATAATAAAGAAAAATCACCCCTTATTTATAGTGGATAAATTTGAGTATAAACTTTATAGATTATGCCTCAAAATTTGAGTTTGGATCAAGTTTAGATGAAAACATGTGAAAAGCATATCCTGAACTAACTACCGTGGTTGCCTGCGATGCAAAGGTGTGGTCAACTACGCTGTCGCGATCCTAGAGTTTAAACTAAATTCAAACTCCTCAAGTTGATCTGATTGATCTAATCTCAACCAATTAGATAAATCCTATCTTGTTTGATATGGGTATCCTTTGTAGAGCCTTAATTTTAATTTAAATTACTAATAGAAAAGTTATCTGATTAAAATAGTGATATACAGATAAATATAAATAAAATACTATCCAAATAATTCAACATGTTTATCTTAAATTACTTTACAAAATTAATTCAACTGATAAATTAACATAAATTATTAAATCCAATTAACTCAAATTTTAGCCAATCTAATAATCTAACATAAGTCACCAATATCTAGAAAAAAACTCCGTATCGTTGTAGGATTATTATGAGGTAGTAGAGGGGACTCGATAGACATTTATAGATAAAGCTCCTATGATTATAAAATACAATATTTCATATATATATTTTATAATTATTAACTCTAACGCTACTCCACTTAAAGCTTAGAGCTACACTCTCGAACTATATAAAATTACAAAGCCCCAATAAGCTAATCGTTCATGACATATCATAATGTGTCACATCCCCATAGGATATTCGTATGCGGCTTAAGGATAAATTCTGTTTTACCTTTTCGATTATTTTTATCTTACGTTTCATTATCACACCATTGGAATACTTTCTATCCATAGGTAGTATACCATTCGATTACATCTATGTATCCAAATGGTTGAGTGCTCCAGTATTTCATTTATAGGATAATGCATATAAGAAAATATCATTAACTCTACAAAAGAGCTATGGATTCCATATCTATGAATAACGAGTCTATATCAATCAAGAGTCATGTTTTCAACATATCGGTATGCATACCATCATTAAATCAGGATGTCACCCTTTAGTATATCAAAAGACATAAGTCAAGAATATGGGTCCATTGTTTATTTCAGGATTAAGACACAATATATATAATTGTTTAAAGTGAATTGATTTGAACAAATAGAATTACTAACCAAATCAATTCAAATTTTTGTCTTAATCTAATACATCATTACCTGTGACAATATACTAATGTTTTTACTTACGAAGTCCTACTTTGATGACCAAGACAAGCCATTTCTTGTTAGGGATGTAGACAACATAACAATCTTAGTACGAATAAAACGCCTAATTTTATGCCCTCGATTGCAGATCTTATCATTTACGCCATCACCTTTAATATTCATGTCTTTTGCATAATCTATTCATTACATACATGATTCTTAATGGTTTAAATCGACAGTCTTAGATTTTTGTTTGCTTATCATACATTCAATAGAAATGAATATAAAGAGGACAACATTTGGTATATGAATAATTAATAAATTCCTTATTGACCCAAAAACATGTTACAACATTTTACTCCTTAGGGCACTATGTCTAACAATCTTCCACTTGCACTAAGTGAGTAAATATGACATATCTTGTATCCCTATAGCCTCTACATGCCTCTCGAAAACTTTTGTACTTAGTGCCTTCGTGAAAGGATAAGCTAAATTTTCCTCAGACGCGATCTTGCATATTGCAACATGCCTAGCTTCAACGAAGTCCTTTATCACATGATATTTTCAATGAATATGCTTACTCTTCTTGTGAAATCTTGGTTCCTTAGCATTAGTTATCGCTACACTGTTATCCTAATATAGCGATATCGCCTTATCCATACTAGGAACTATCCTAAGATCTCTAAGAAACTTGCAGAGTCACACTACTTCTTTTGAAGTATCAGTAGCTACCGTATACTCAGCTTCTATCATTTAATCTGAAGTGCAATCTTGCTTGACACTTCTCCAAACACAGGCGCCTCCACCCAGAGTAAACAGATAACCATATGTCGATATTCTTGAATCCAGACAAGATTAGAAATTTGAATTAGTGTATCCAAGAGGTGTTAGATCCTCACTCGAATATACTAGGATATAACCTCTAGTCCTTCTCAAGTACTTGAAAATATGGTTGACCACAACCTAGTGGTTCGGTCCTAGATCCAACTGAAATCGACTTACTATCTTGACTGTATAACAAATGTCTGGCCATGTGCAAAGCATCGCATACGTGAGACTACCTACTGCCGAGGCATAAGGCACATTCTTCATGTATTCTCTTTCTTCATCATACTTTAGAGAGCCTTTTCTAGAAAGAGTAATTCCAAACCTAGAGTGTTGCCTACCTTTCTTGGAATTCTGCATTGCATACTTCTTGAGAATTTTATCTATGTATGCAGCTTAGGATAAAACTATCATTTTGTTATTCCTATCCCAAAAGATCTAGATATCTAGAACATAATTTGCTTCACCCAAGTCCTTCATATCAAATTGATTGCTCAATCATAATTTGAGTGATGACAATGCCCCAACGTCATTGCCAATTAGCAGAATGTCATCCATATAGAGTAGTAGAAAAACCATATTCTCATCCTTAATGTGTTTGTAAACACATGGTACATCTATGTTTTATTCAAACCCATAAGTCTTGATCACTTGATCAAATCTTATGTTCCAAGAACGGGAAGCCTGCTTAAGTCTATAAATTGACTTTAGCAGCTTATTGACCTTGCTCTCTTGACCCTTAGAATTGAACCCGTCTAGTTGTACCATATATATGGACCTATCAAGATAGCCATTCAAAAAAGGTGTTTTGATATCCATTTGCCAAATCTCGTAGTTAAGAGCAATAGCTATTGTTATGCCCCGAAGTACGGGAGGTGACGTGGTGGATCATTTAAATTAATTAAAAGGAGAATTTAATTAAAATCAAGAGTTTTAGGGGCTAAATTAAATAATAAAATGTGGAAGTTTCAAAACAACATTTGTATAAAAGAATTCATAACATTAAGTGAATAATAAAATAATAAAATAAAGAACCACGAGAATGGGTCCCACTGACCCACAATTTGTGCACACACATTGTACTGACAATATAATAATACAACTACAGTCTAAGCACAAGGAAAGTTAAAAACATTACATGCCTTGATTAAATAATATAAATAACCTACTAATCTTTCTACTGCTCCTGAGTTCGGTCCGTTGAATCCTCTTTGAACCTAAATGGGAAACCACCTAGAGGGGGGAAAAATTTAAAAACAAACAAAATGTGAGCGAAAGGCTCAGTAGGACAGTATTTTATTAAATAATTTAATTTAAAAAAAATCTCATTATTCAAGAAATTATCTAAAGAAACATTGAATAGATAAATAAATTTAAATAAAACCGCTCTTACCCAAAATAGTTTATTAGGTCGACCAGAAATATCGTTTTCTTTTCCTAGGCAAACCATAAGGGTATCACCACCGTAGTGGCCCAGCTGGGTTTTGGGACCTGCCCCCAAGGTCGATCGCTACACGACCCGATCTCTGATATGGCATCATGCCCTTATGTTTATTCTCACCATTAATCAAAACCCATTTACCGAGTTTTATCATTTACATTCATTATGGAGTTCATTTCAGTTCACGGTTTATTAAAATATAACCGTTAAATTCATTTTCAATTAACCATTGAAAACATTTTCATAAAAACCCTTTTCAAAGCCAAATCATTTTGAAACTGGGTTACCAAAGATAGGGTAGAAGTCCTACCTCGATACTCATGCCGGTGCCCCACACCGTAATGCCGGTCCTCTATACGTTAGCTCCGCAGAACCACGAACGATCCTAGATACACACTAAGTCGATCAATATCTAGTTTGAGACATTCTATGTTACTAAACCATTTCATGATGCCCTAGTGTGCCATTTGTATCTTTAAAATCATCTTACAAGGTTGGAATTTCAATAGGGGTTCAAAACAGTGAAAACTGGTGAAAAATCACAAAATTTCTCATGCTCTACTGGCCTGTCGGACTCCCTGCTTCGGTCGGCCAAAATGTGCAGTTTGGCCTGTCGAAAATCAGGTTCGGTCGGCCGAACATTTGCCAGATTCGGCCTACCGAACGGTGCAGTCCGGCCTGCTGATCCTTTGAATCCGGCCTGCCGAACACGTAGTTCGGCCTACTGAACTGGAAAAACCCAGAAATTCCAGCCACGGGTTTTGGTTCTCCCAAAATCTAAATCTTGATTTTAACCTGTTCTTCTTAAATCTCAGGCATGGAAAACATTCATAGATGATAGAAAAACATAATAGAACACTTTTGAACTCATTTAAACAAGATTTAAACACAAAAATCTCAAAAATCTAAAAATGGGAAAAAATGAGGAAAAATGAAAAATCTTGAATCTAATATGCTTTTCTTCAATCCAAGCTTAGATTCTAGTTGTTCTAGGTTCATTTAACTCAAATCAAGAGTTTTCTAAGCTTAAACAAACTTAGATTTCAAAATGCACAAAAAATGAAAATTTTGAAAAAGTTTAGAAATTTCAAAACTAACGTCAAATTGAAGCTTCAATCCACGTTCTTGGTTGCCAAACCTCGTTCCCGAGCTTCCTCCTTGCTAACCCGAAGCTTGGATTCAAATTTTGATTTAAAAATTTGAGAGAGAAATTGAGAGAGAAGAGAGAAACCGAGAGAGAACGAGAGAGAGTGACCGCGGGTGGGAGAGGAGGAGAGAGAGAGTGAGAGCTGAGAGTGAAGAGAGAGGAAGAGGAGAGAGAATAAATAGAGAGAAACGGTGGGTGATTTTACTGTACGAAAACCATGTGTCGCCCACGGTTTTGTAAAACGAAATACTTTTAACATTTTACAAACTGTTGAGCTTTTAAAACTCAAAACATCATTTTAAAATAATAAAAAATCATTTGAATTTATTAAATTAACAAAACAACCTAAAATTCAAAACTTAACCAAATAATCAAATTAATGTTGAAACATTAATTATGGCACACTAATTCATCATCTTACATTACAATAACATTAAATAAATTTCACCCACGGTTTTGTAAAACGAAATATTTTTAACATTTTACAACGTTGTGTTTTAAAAACTCAAGATAACATTTTAAAACAATAAGAAATCATTAGAATTTATTAGATTAAAAAAACAGCCTAAAATTCAAAATTTAATCAAATGATCAAGTTAATGTTAAAACATTAATTATGGCACACTAATACATCATTTTTCATTATAATAACATTAAATTAATTTCGAGGCGTTATATATCACCACCGTAGTGGCCCAGCTGGGTTTCGGGCTCTGCCCCCAAGGTTGATTGCTACACGACCCGATCTCTGATATGGCATCATGCCCTTATGTTTATTCTCACCATTAATCAAAACCCATTTACCGAGTTTTATCATTTACATTCCTTATGGAGTTTATTTCAGTTCACGGTTTATTAAAATATAACCGTTAAATTCATTTTCAATCAACCATTGAAAACATTTTCATAAAAACCCTTTTCAAAGCCAAATCATTTTGAAACTGGGTTACCAAAGATAGGGTAGAAGTCCTACCTCGATACTCATGTTGGTGCCCCACACCGTAATCCCGGTCCGCTATACGTTAGCTCCGCAAAACCACGAACGATCCTAGATACACACTAAGTCAATCAATATCTAGTTCGAGACATTCTATGTTACTAAATCATTTCATGATGTCCTAGTGTGCCATTTGTATCTTTAAAATCATCTTACAAGGTTGGAATTTCAATCTGGGTTCAAAACAGTGAAAACGGGTGAAAAATCACAAAATTTCCCATGCTTTGCCGGCCTGCCGGACTCCCTTCTTCGACCGACCGAACTGTGCAATTTGGCTTGCTGGAAATCAGGTCTGGTCGGCCAGACGTTTCCCAGATTCGGTCTGCTGAACGGTGCAGTCTGGCCTACCGATCCTTTGAATCCAGCCTACTGAACACATAGTTTGGCCTGCCGAACTAGAAAAACCCAGAAATTTTAGCCACGGGTTTTGGTTCTCCCAAAATCTAAATCTTGATTTTAACCGGTTCTTCTCAAATCTCAGGCATGGAAAACATTCATAGATGATAGAAAAACATAATAGAACACTTTTGAACTCATTTAAACAAGATTTAAACACAAAAATCTCAAAAATCCAAAAATGGGAAAAAATGAGGAAAAATGAAAAATCTTGAATCTAATCCGCTTTTCTTCAATCCAAGCTTAGATTCTAGTTGTTCTAGGTTCATTTAACTCAAATCAAGAGTTTTCTAAGCTTAAACAAACTTAGATTTCAAAATGCACAAAAATTGAAAATTTTGAAAAAGTTTAGAAATTTCAAAACTAACCTCAAATTGAAGCTTCAATCCACGTTCTTGGTTGCCAAACCTCGTTCCTGAGCTTCCTCCTTGCTAACCCGAAGCTTGGATTCAAATTTTGATTTAAAAATTTGAGAGAGAAATTGAGAGAGAAGAGAGAAACCGAGAGAGAACGAGAGAGAGTGACCGCGGGTGGGAGAGGAGGAGAGAGAGAGTGAGAGCTGAGAGTGAAGAGAGAGGAAGAGGAGAGAGAATAAATAGAGAGAAACGGTGGGCGGTTTTACTGTATGAAAACCATGTGCCGTCCACGGATTTGTAAAACTGAAATATTTTTAACATTTTACAAACTGTTGAGCTTTTAAAACTCAAAACATCATTTTAAAACAATAAGAAATCATTTGAATTTATTAAATTAACAAAACAACCTAAAATTCAAAACTTAACCAAATAATCAAATTAATGTTGAAACATTAATTAATTCATCATCTTACATTACAATAACATTAAATAAATTTCAGGTCATTATAGCTATGGACAAGAGAATGCAGACAGACTTAAGCATGGCTACAGGTGAAAAGATTTCCTTGTAATCAATTTCTTCAGTTTGCATGTATCCCTTAGCTATTAGTCTAGTCTTATAGGCCTCGACTTTCCAATCTGCTTCTCTCTTTCTCTTATAGATCCACAAAAACCCTATGGGTTTTACCTCTTCGGGAAGAATCCACAAGTTTCCAGACTTGATTAGTCTCCATAGATTTCATCTCAGTGTTCATAGCTTCTGTCCAGAGCTTTAAATCAATATCCTCTATAGCCTCTATGTAACTGTAAGATCCCTATCATGTTTAACCAGTTTAGCCAAGTAGGCTTTATCATTGAACATATATCTATCGGGCTGACACCTGATCTTTCCACTATGCTGAAGCTCCCTAGGTTGTTGTTCATTCGGTTTTTCTACATTGATGAGATTGGTTTCAATCAGAACTTTTGGAGTGATCGAATCACTCGTTAACTCCTCAAGTACTACTTTACTTTAAGGCTTAAAGTCTTCATGTAACTTTACTAACGGGATGTTGTATTCATTGAAGCCATGACTTTATTTTCTTTAGGGTTATAGAAATAACCCCCCTTTGCCCCTTGTGGATATCCTACAAACATGTAAACTTCTAAACGTGCTTCTAACTTATTCCTTTCCCTGTACAAGACATGAGCCGAACATCCCCATTTACGAATATGATCTAAGGATATCTTCCTACCCGTCCACAACTTGTGAGGAGTTTTAGGAACCAATTTTGAAGGCATATTGTTCAAACATGTAGTTTGTAGTGCATATCCCCAAAAGGATAAAGGAAATGTTGAATAACTCATCATGGACTTAATCATGTCTAACAAAGTCATATTCCTTCTCTCAACTACGCTATTCTATTGTAGAATGGCTGATGCAATCAAATGGGATCAAATCCCATTATTTAATAACTGTCCCAAGAACTTATCGGAGAGGTATTCTCTACCTTAATCGGATCGAAGTGCTTTTATGAGTTTACCTAATTGCTTTTCTACTTCAGCCCAAAACTCCCTGAATTTGTTAAAAGTTTTGCTTTTATGATGCATTAGGTACACATACCTATATCTTGAGTAATCATCAATAAAAGTGACGAAGTACTCATACCCTCCACATGCCTACATGTTTACGGGACTACAAACATCACTATGCAATAAGTTCTAGAACCCCTTTGGCCCTATTGCTATTAGACCCAAATGGTCTCTTAGTAATTTTGCCCTCTAAACAAGATTCATATTGTGGTATAAATTCCACATGTAAGTGAGTTAAAGGTCTATCCCTTACCAACCTTTGAATCCTATTCAGGCTAATAGGACGTAATCATGAATGCCAAAGATAAGTCTTATTAGAGTGAGAAAATTTAAGTCCTTTAGAGTTATTATTAGCCTATGTGTTCAGCAGTGAGTCCATCTTAGGTTGGAAAAAATGTAGATTGTTTTGCATTCATTCATCATAGATAAAAGATTTATTTTTACGAATCACCACTTTATTATTATAAGATACTATATAAGAGTCTTTAAATAAACAAGCTACAAATATCAAATTCCTTTCAAGTTTAGAAACATAAAAACAATATTTCAAAACTAAAATCCTATAATTATCAAAATAAAGATGGACGTCTCCCACTGCTTCAGCCAACACCAAGGATCCATCACCATCTGTAACATGAAGTGCTCATGCAGCAGACTTCATGTTTCCTTGATCCCCTATAGAGAAACACAAACATGACTAGTTGCTTTATAATCTATGACCTTAGTGTCACTTAATTCCTCAACTAAACAAGTTTCAATAACCAGAAGTTCATACTTACCTCCTCTAGAAAGGAAGTCCTTAGAATTCTTTGATGTGCCTAACTCTCCCGCAGAAAAAGTACTTAAGCTTTTTTGGGTTCTTCTTTTTCTTCTTCTTGTCCTTTCCTTTTGTCGGGACAGAAGACTTACCTCTCTTAGCCCTTTGCTTGTTTCCATTCCCTAGGCTAGGATTGGAACCAGATACAGTTGCTAAGTTAGCCTCATCACCAGCAGGAGTTTCCCTGATTAGATTTTTGAACTCCTTTAACTGTTTCATCAGCTCCATCAAGGTCATATCCTATTTATTGCTCAAATTATATGAAGTTCTAAAGGGGATAAACTCCTTAGATAGAGTCTCAAAGATCATAGTCATCTTTGACTCAACATCGATATAAGCTCCATGTGTTTGAGCCTCAGTGAGATATCCCATGACTAACATCATATGCTCATTCACAGGAGTCCCCAGTCTTTGTTTGCAGTTTAAGAATTTCCAAAGAGCCATTTGCCATTTTCTTGAGGCTTGGCCTCCAAATATGTCTTCCAGATTATCCAAGATTTGCTTAGCAGTCTTATACTCCTCATGTTGAGCCTATAGTATAGTATTCATACTAGCCATAATGTAACAACGAGCATGACCATTAGCATCTTTTCAGCTATCATACGCTTGGATTTGCTCATTTATGGAATCCCCGATAGGTTCGGGAGGACATGGTGTTGTTAGCATAAATTTAAGTTTCTCAAAAGATAGGACAATATTTAAGTTCTATTTCCAATCATTATAATTCTCTCCAGTTAACATGTTTGATCGAGTATCGATGATAAAGTGTTTTTAGATGTTTTAATCATATACCAAATATAAACAAACATTCCACAATAATTTAGTAAGATAACACAAACAAGTAAGCATACAATTGTGTTTATGTGTCAAAATCTTGAAAAAACCTTACAATGATAATTCCCAACTCAGAATCTAACAAGTCGCCTAGGGGAGACTTGCCAAATTCAATTTGGAACATGGATTCCCTCTAATTAATATATGCCATCCAAGTCCTACATGATCTAGCATATATTAATAATTGTTTTCTTTGACTATTAACTTCATTAAAAGAGCTGCTAGGGGAGGTTAATAACAAAATTAACCATGAGTATATAACCATTATTTCAACTATTTTATCCATGATTTATAATTGCCACTTAGGAGTGTACAATGATAAATCGTGCTAAAATAAATTATCCCTTCGGAGATCCAACCCGGTACATAATGAAATCCCTTCTTAAGGGTCGAAACTACTATGTGCTACCTATGGACCAATGATGGAGGCCTTAGGTCCTCTCTTTAAAAACCTTCTCCCACTCAATATTTTAAAAGTCAAGGTTTTATTTTAAGATGCATGAACAATTTTTAATGAACGGTACTCCCTATTCTATATGGCATGTTATCAATATACATGATAAATAATATTATAATATAGACAAGCAAAGCGACATGCAAAGCCACAAGCAAAATAATAAATAGTCGTAATATCTTGGTTCTATCCTAGAAAAAAGAAAATAAAGATTATAAAAGGTCAATCGAAACATATTATCGATTCTTCATCTTATATCTTCTTGTTGTATCCTTCTTCAGGTGACATCTGTCTTCCATTCTTTAATCTCATGTAGATCAAAGGGTTATTTTTCTAATTATCATAAAATTTCATGTTTCTTAGAGTTGTCTCAAAAACAAAATCAAAAAGTACACCAAAAAATGCAGCTTTTCCAAAACTGTTCTACATCATTGTCGGCCTATTGAACTTTCAGATCGGCCTACCAGTTTGCGACCATCAGCCTGTCGACCGTGCTGAATCGATGTTTTTCCAAACATAGTGTAGAAAGTAGTTTCTTAATTTTATTTTCAACAATTCAAAAACATAAAAATTTATAAACATAGAAAAACAATAAAACTCCAATCATCTCTATCTTATAAATCCGTCTTCACTTCAAATAATTATTTTAATATAAATTTTTATAAATTAAAATTAAAATAATAAATCCTAGACAGTAATGATAGACCACAATCTAATTACATGAAAAACTTAGAAACAAATTCTAATCTCTAAGGAACCATAACCGGCAAAATATAATTAATTAATAAAATAATTAAATAAAGTTTAATCAACCATAATTAATTAAACATTTACCACATAATCTTATGACAACATTTAATAATATAGAAATTCTTGAGTGCCATCTCTCTAAAAAATTAAACTCAATCGTAGGAGAGAATAAGATCACATAATTCATGTATATAACATGATCACAAACCCATAAAATTAACTTAAAAACCAGGCTTTGATACCAATTGTTGAAAAATAGTATACAGCGAAATTTTAAAATTTTAAATCAGAGTATTTTCTAAAACATAAGTCCGACATGTTAAATACATGAATAATGACAGATCTTACTAACCTCTTTTATGAACAAAAAAGCAATAGGAATTCGTGTAGAGAAGAACCTTTCAAAAGAGTCTTAACCAACTGGTCTTCTTTGCTATTCTCTATCTACGATCGGAGTGTGGATGGTCACATGTCGTACAATTTTTCCTCCAATGACTCTCCTTCCAACCATTTGAGAATACTTAGAGCTAAGGTTTTTGATGTTGAACAATAATTTTTAGGGAGTTTCAGAGTTTCTCTCACTAGAGTACTCACTTTATGCTTCTCAAATGATCTGAATAATTAAGAAAACTCACTCCCTATTTATAGTTGTCAAATTTGGGGTTAAGCTTTATTAGATTAGGCCTCAAAATTTGAGTTTAGATTAATTTCAGATGAAAAACACATCAAAAGTGTATCCTAATCTAACTGCAGCAGTCAGCTGCACCTTTGTATCGCGATCGCCCGCGCTATTGCAATCCCAGAGTTCGAACCAAATTCGAACTCCTCAAGTTGATCTGATTGATTTAATCTCAACCAATTTGATAAATCCTATTTTACTTGATCCGATTATCCTTTATAAAACCTCAATTTTAATTCAAATAACCCAATAGAAAAGTTATATGATTAAAATAGTCATACATAGATAAACCCATATAAATAAAATATTATCTAGATAATTCAACATGTTTATCTTAAATTAATTCACAAAATTAATTCAATTGATAAACTAACATGAATTATTAAATCTAATTAACTTAAACTTTAACCAATCTAATAATTTAACATAAGTCACTTATATGTAGGAAAAACACACCGTATCGTTATAGGATTATTATGAGCTAACAAAGAGGACCCGATAGACATATATAGATCAAGCTCCTATAATTATAAAAAATATAATATCCAAGATATATATTTTATAGTTATCAACTCTAACGCTATTATACTAAAAGCTTAGAGCTACATTATTGAACTATATAAAATTAAAAAGCTTCAATAAGCTAACTGTCCATAACGTATCATAATGTATCATATTCCCTTAAGATATTCATAATTGACTTAAGGGTAAATTTTGTTTCATGTTCCTCATTATTTTTATCTTACGTTCCATTATTACATTAATGGAATATTACTACACATAGATAGTATACCATTTGGTTACACTTATGTCTCCAAATGGTTGAGCACTCTAGTCTTCCAATTGTAGGATAATGCATATAAGAAAATATTTATGAATAACGAGTCTATATCAATCAAGAATCGTGTCTCCAATGTATCAGTATACATACCATCATTAAATCAAGATGTCACCCTTTGGTACATCAAAAGCATAAGTCAAGAATACAGACTCATTAGTTATTTCAGGAGTAAGATATAATATATATGATTGTCTAAAGTGAATTGATTTGAACAAACGAAATTATTAACCAAATCAATTTAACTTTTTATCCCAATTCAATACATCGTCAATTATGACAATGTACTAATATTTCTACTCACGAAGTCCCACTCCATTGACTAAGATAAGCTATCTCCTATTAGGGATATAGATAACATAACAATCTTAGTATGAATAAAGCGCCCAACTTTATTCTCTCGATTGCAGATCTTATCATTTAAACCATCACCTCTTAGATTTATGTCTTCCGCATAATCAGTCCATCTTATGCATGATTATTAAACGTTTAGACTGGCATTTTCAAACTTTTGTTTGCTTGTCATACATTTAATAAAAATGAACATAAAAGGACAACATTTGGTATATGAATAATAAATAAATTCTTTATTAATAAAATATCTATAAAAATATATTATAACATTTTACTTCTTAAGACATTATGTCTAACATCATCCCATCGAGAGCCACCTTTAGAAACGCCTAGATTTTTGGACCTAGCAAGACACCATCGGAAAGTCATCACGGGGCCCTGAGTATCAACTATGGGCCGGAGGACCATTAGCTAGCCAAGAGGCGACGAGATCTGTGGCCCATACCACTGACGACGCACAAAAAAGCCTTAATTTACTCATATTATGCAATTTACTACCTTAAATATTTAGCTATTATTTTTTTATCATGTTCTTAATTATGCTATTTTTCATGTACTCCCGTTGGTCTAAAGTAAGGACACAATTTTACTGCCCGGAAAGGTAGCAAAAAAAGCGATCATAATAAATGAGTGCAGCCAAATACTGTGTAACGTGAGATGTCTATTCAGTTCAATGGCTAATAAATGTAGTCAAACTTGCAAGTCAAATTCAACCATTCAGGAAACCCGTCTTGTCAGTTTCTCGGTTCTCTGCACCTCAGTTAGGAGTTTGGACTAGCTGCAATTGTCTATAGCCTCCATTTTTACTAATTTTGAGATTTTTGCTCATTTCATTTTTGTTTCCTTTGACCAAACCCCAAACATTACTCGTATGGCAGGATGATTCAAATTGCGATGATTGTTTTTCTACTTCGCGATTGCAAGAGAAATCGGGCCGTTTTGGCGCTTCTAATGAGCCTTTTGTTTTGCAATCTCTCTCTTCTTCTACCTTGTCTTCACAATTTTTTTTTAATGTTCTTCTGCCCTGCTAGAGTACGTAAGCGGAAGCACTTTTTTGACCGTGCCATACACTTTTTATGTTAATCGTAGTTGTGGGGATTTAATCTACCTAGTACTTTTTATTAGTAGCATGAATGATAATCTTAGTTTCAATCAAAAATTTATTTGATTGTTATAATATAAAGGTCTTTTATATTATAATGTTAAAAAATTAAACTAGAGTATAAAACTCTCAATTACATGTTAAAATATACAATATATACAATTTATCTTATTGAACCAAAGAAGTCCCCCTTAATATTACATTATATTTCAAGATGTTCCATTTGATGTGTAAAATCCAATTCAATTCAATTAGATTTGTTTTGGATTGGATTGGATGAGGTTTTTTCTTATCCAATGTACGACGCAAAAATATGATTCAATCTAAACAATTATTCAAAATATTATTACTCGGGTGATGGGGAGAATAATTTAACCTTTGAAGTTTAGATCGTAAACAATGTAAAATCTCTCATAAGCTACAGTGTAAAGTTATTACGTATTATAATATGGTGTTCAAACTTTGGAGTTAGAACTTTCCTTCTAAACACATTATGTATAAATATAAATGAAGCCAAAAACAAATTTTAAGCATATATCTTTGAAAGTATTTTAATAAAATATAAGCATCAAGTGATCAATTGCAAATTCAAGTAGGAGTACAAACAAACACATTATTATTATATACTAAAGGAGAGGTAGCAATACTATAGTTTGTATAGTTGCTTGTTCATTCTATCCCCTACTGGACCCTTTTTCCTTTCATGACCGCGTGTTTTTTTTTTTTTTTTGCAATTTCAAACCCTTTCTTGTGTTTTTACTTATTAGACCCTTTTTATTTGCTATTGATGTGGTGTTTTCGTAATTCTTTCTCCAGCTTAGTGTTTTTATAGATTTGCCCTTTAGTTATACCTCTTTCTTCGGTCTACTTTGTCATTTCCTCTTCTATCCCAACCCTAATGTATGTCTTCCTTCCACCGTCGTTTCTTCCCAAAAGATATGCTTTTCCTTTTTTTCCTTGTTCATGGTTTTTCCTACTTTTTTCTTCTTTTTCTTTGATTTTCTTTGTCATTTTCTCTCTTATCCTAACCCTAATGTATGTCTTACTTCTACTGCCATTTCTTCCTAAAAGATATGCTTTTCCTTTTTTTTTTTGATGGTTTTTCTTGCTTCTTTCACCGTTTTCTCTTAACTTTTCCTTGGATTCTACCTTGGCTTTTCATCACCTTCATCATCTAACTTCATCTTTCTCACCGTAGCTGGTCGGGTTTGTCGGCGTTTTCTTCTTTATTTTAGTCACAAGTGTAAGTTTGTTTCAATATTTTTTGCTCTTTGATTATTGATGTATTGAGAAAGCCTAATATAATTTTCCTCTTTGTTTCATTTTTTTCTTGCCATTGAGGCTTCTCTGGACATCTCTATACTTTTATTTTGCTCTCATATGTATGCATATTTTGTTTTTTTTAATATAATTTTATTCCTTGAATTTTGATGCATTCATGTAAGATTTGATTATTTATCCTATTTTTTGGCCCTTTTTTTAAAAATAAAAACCCTAATTTGTTCATGGTTTTTCCTGTTTCTCTCTTTTGTAGAAACCCTACTTTTGTTGCCCGTGCTAGTGTCATTTTCTCCTACTTTTCCTTGGATTTGGCATTAGCCTTTTCATTTATTTCGCCAGTAAAGTCTAGCTTTTTCTTTGTAATTGGTCGGGTTTGTCGATATTTTCTTCTTCCTTTTAGTCACAAGTGTAAGTTTGTTTTAATTTTTTTGCCCTTCAATTATCGATATATCGAGAAGGATTAATACTTTTTTTTTTTTTTTTTTCTCTTTGTCTCATTTTTTTCATCTCTGTCAAATTGCCACTCAGTTTTTTCTGGACATCTCTGTATTTTTATTTTGCTCTCATATGTGTGTGTGTGTATATATATATATTATTTTTAATATAATTTCATTTTTGGAATCTTGATGAATTTATGTAAAATTTGATTATTTTAGCTGTTTAATGGATTTTTTGTATAGAAACTCTAATTTTTTCCTCCTTTATGCCAGCGCTATTCCCATTTAATTTTTTCTTGGGATCTTGCTTTGGCTTTTTCACTTCTCTTACCGTAAAACTCTACTTCTTTCTTTGTGTTTGGTTGGATTTCTTGATTTAATTATTAGTGTCTTCTTCTTTCTCTTAGTTGTAAGTGTAAGTTTATTTCTTTTTTGATTTCCCTCCTTCATCATTGACCGATTGAGAGGAGCTAATATTTTTTCCTCTCTTTTTTTCAATTTTTGTGTCTTTGGCAAATGACTATTGAGACTTTTTTGGACATGTCTATGCCTTTATTTTGCTGTCATTGGTATGTATATTTTAGTTCTTTTTTTATATGATTTCATTTTTTGATGTATATTTTATTTTATTTTTATATGATTCCAGGTTTTGAATCTTAATGAATTGATGAATTTATGTAAAATTTGATTACTTTCCCTTTTTTTGTTTTTTAATTTTTCATTTTTAGTTTTTTTGTTCTTTGCCAAATCGCCATTAAAGCTTCTCTAAAACTATTGTATTCTTTTCCCCTTTTATTGATATGTATATTTTGATTGCTTTTTATATATATTTTTTATTTCCTTAACTATGGTAACCTTATACAAAATTTAATTTTTTTGGCTTAGTTTCATAGATTTCTCTTAATCCAAAATAAATGTGTTGATTTATATGGTTTTATACTATTTTATGGCATGCTGTTTGTTCTTTTTAATATGATATTTGCTTTATATTTATGATATTCATGATCATGTTGATGATTTATGCTTTCATATTGCAATTTCTTGTGTCTTTTGTTGATGCTTACCAGAGTTCGGCGGCAGATCAACACCACGTGTGGCTACACACGGTGGACTGCTCTTCCCTGTCGGCTCTACCAGATCGGGTGGACTTGCAACAAGAGGATGGGTGCTTCAGGAGGCAAGAAAAAGACAAGTTAGTCAATAGACAAGGGCTCTCGATGCTTAAGGCAGGGGTTGCATTGGCAGAGAACAGGAACTTGTTAGGTAGGAAGGAGCATGCATGCTGCCTGGAATAAATGCACCCTCTTTATAAGTTGCCATTTGGACCAGGTGTTAGGTGGGTTTTACCCATGACCTGAATGTCACATCAAAGTATGTCAGATGGTAGAGGACAAGCATTGTGCCCTCCACCGGTGGATTGTTTACCATTTGACGGCAAGTTGTCCATCATCTGTTGGCTAGTGATGGCGAGTAGCAGTCCACTTACAAGTGAAAAGAATCTGACCCAAGCTGGTGTTTGACCCGAGGAGGCAGGCAGTTGCAATGCGGCTCGAGGGACCCTAAAAAGCACCTCAGACAAATGATCCAAGTTCTTCAGGATTAGTTGTTAGTTCCTTGTAGCTTTGTCGAGCTTATTAGCCGACCACTAGGAGTAAGGCTCCTTAGCAGTGGTGCCGAGCTTACCCTCAATAGTAGCCCCCCAGTTTATCTAATTGATGCTCGGCTGGGTGGACTATGTCGAGTGGGTGAGGTTGGCTCAGGATGGAAGTCTAAACAACGTCCCGAGGTAGTGCCAGACGAAAGATCACGCGATGATGCTCGGAGGGACACGTGTCGTAATGCGATCGAGTATTTCCCTGACAGGCGTAATCATCACGCCTCTTCATTTTTTGCACTTGGGTTTCATGCCTAGAGTGGCTATAAATAGGGCTTTTCTCCTTGTCATTTTCATGTGCAATTAAGGCCATACTTCGCTACCCTTGAGTTTTAGCTGCCAAGCCGTAGTTGACAACCCGAGAACTCTTCATTCCCAAGCTTCCACGCCCTTGATCAAGTAATTTCCTAAGGAGTGTGAGAAAATGAGTGACCTTTCAGACTCCCAAAATGTTAACGTCTCCTGGTTAGACAGTACCATTGAGATCGAGGAGTCGACCTCTGTGGAGGTCGACATAGAAGGATTATCTCCGAAACAGAATGGGGTAGGTTGGCTAGCTGAGATATTAAGGGTCGATGCCGAGACGATACCAGAGCAGGAGTTCCTCAACTTTATGGACAAGAGGCGCCCGATGAGACCGTGTAGGGGCGAGGATCCCTACATCAGGGCAACCTCCGTCGGCATGTCCCAAGTTACAGCCCAAGAGCGGGCCAAGCTAGAGGTAGCCACCGATGTACCAAGCACCTCCGGTTGAGATTCTGGGGCCCCTATCTAGGTCGTGGGTAGGGTGACCGTTGACATTTTTGATGAGGAGGAAGTGGCTGAGGAGGTAGAGCCAGAGATGAGCGCCGTTGAAGACGAGGACGAGAGGGTTGTTGTCACTTGAGTCCAAGGAGTGACTGCTTATCGAGTAACTCGACCTAGGCAAACATCAGTAGTGGCCTACTCCAACGCAATGACAGCATCTTGACTCAAGGACCTATGCCAAGAATTTGATATCTCAGATGACATTGTCCTCATTGCGCCCAAGGAGAATGATTCACCCTTGACTCTGCCTAAGGGATGTATAACTTTACACGAGAATTTCCTCAGGGCCAGACTACGCTTGCCGTTCCACCTATTCCTTTGTCGGGTGCTCAACAACCTAAATGTTTGCCCGGCTTAGCTCAACCCAAATAGTTACAGGTCATTGATTGAGATGTACATATTATGGAGGTACCACTAGGCTACTGAGATGCCATGGGAGGCCTTTAAACAAGTTTATAAGATGAATAAGATTCCTCGGCAGTTCGGCTGGTATTATGTCACTGGCTTCATGAAGGACTTTATCTTGGGTAACCCCTACTCGGACAAGCTCTGGAAGTTCGAGTGGTTCTACGTCGGGGAAAATTATCTAGCCTAGGCTGGTGAGGTTGTCCCTATGGATTAGCGTATCCTGAGGACCTTTGAGCAGGGGCATGTATGGTCTAAAAGGCCATGGGCCTCAAGCCACATCATCAGGGCAGTCGAAAAACCTGTTCAACAAGCCAAAGGCCATGAGACAACAGGCATTCTTGCTTGGGAAAGAGACCCTTTTCTGTTATGGTTGGTTTGGAGAGTCCAATAGAGCCAATCCTCCTTCCAACATTTAACCTACCTGGTCGGCCGGGCAGGTGATGGTGGCAAGGCCAAGCACTATCGATATCTTGGGGCTAAGCACCTCCAGATCCAGATGGCTGAGGAGGGAGCCATTATCGTATAGAACTAAGGACTCATCAAGTGGCTCCTTTGACACGGGGCCACCCATAGTAGACGAGGACCTTATGGATGTGATTCGGTTCTTGTGTCTGTCTGGATAGCTCTGGATTGGAGGTGAGCTTCCAGTTTTTTTTGTTACCAAGCTTGTCTTGACTTGGGAGTTTTTTTGGTTCCATAGAGTTGTCTTCCCAACCAAGTAACGCAGAGGAAAGGCGTGCCATGATAGAGCGCCTTTGTCGCCAAAAGGGGAAGGTAATGATCGGGAAGAAACAGAAGAGGACTCTAAGGCCAGAGCTGCTATTGCTGTCCAAATAGCCTTCGTAGTCTGAGTGACCATCCCAAACAGTCCAAGTTCCCCAACCACCACCGACAAGGACAGGGGCTTCATCGAGCCAAACCCTACCTCTTGCAGTCACAATAGCCGTGGTGCCTTACATGGGAGACCTTTCAAGGAGGCGAGCAAATTACCACCACCACATCCTCGATCACCTTGGGATGCTATTCCCGAGGAGTCATTCTTGAAGAACCTCCGAGGAGAGGACTTCGAGGGCCTATCTAGTGTTGCCTTCCGCTCTCCTACCAAGGTGAGTTAAAAATTCTAGAACCGAGCTTCATTTGACTGTTATTTTTATGCCCTGACCTTTGCCTTTTCAAGCTTGTGCGTTCTTGGACCTAGCTTATATAGCCGGGTGGAAGGAGCTGAATGTGGAGAAAGAGAGGCTTAAGAAGACCACCCTCGGAAAAGCCGAGGCTGAGAAGGAGCTCAATGCCAAGAACATTAAGCTTGATTAAACCAAAAAGACTCTTGCTTGGGCTGAAGACAAGGCAAGGAAGGCATAGGAAGAGGCCGAGCACGCCAAGGCAACGACGGAGGAGGCAAGGAAGGCAGCCAAAGAGGCGAGGAATGAGGCCGCCCAGTCCCGGGATGAGGTTGTCCTGCTCAGGGATCAGCTTCAGGCCTCCCAGGCTGAGCACCAGCGATTCTGGAAGGAGCTGCTCCGTCGACTTGCCCAGGCCATAGAGGACTTTAAGGTGTCCCTAGAGTATGCCGACTACTACTACTTCGACATGACCGACCTTGGGGACTACCTCATCAGGAAGCATCCTGAGGTGGCAAGCTTCGACTGGTCGCTCATTGTTGAGCCAAAATAGGGTGGAGCGCAACAACCCGAACAAGAGGAGGTTGTTGAAGATGACGACGAAGACGATGGGGACAACCAGGGCAGAGACGATGATGTTGGGGATGGGACCTAAGCCTAGTTTTTGTTTTCTTTTGTTTCTTTATTTGGGCTCATGAGGTGCCTGGTTATTTGTACCTCCCCACTGCTTATAATAAAATTTTTATTTTCCTCGAAGTTTATCGCTTCTCGGCATTTTCTCTTAGTTTTGCTCTTTAAATTTTCTTTTCCAAGTATGAGTGTCCTCAGATAAAAGTTTCATTCTTTGAAAGCTTGTGAGGCAGTTCCTTGAGGACGAAGTTTAAACTTCCTTCCTCAGAGTTAAGTACTTCTTGAGAGAGGTATTGAGTGGAGGATTTTCCAAGTTGGATGTTCCTTGGGAGAGAACATTTTTGAATCAGAGATTCTAAACTCACATCTCCCCAACTACATTCTTGTCGAGTTCAGCATCTCGGTGACAAAGCGTCTTACTTTCTCATGTTAAATGTTCCTCGGAAAGGAACATCCTACGAAAAGCAATTACCAAGTTAGCCGAGCAAGGGAAGCCCATTTCTCGGTCGGGTAGAGCACAACAGCTTGTGGTATCCTATACCCTGTCGTCCCCCTTAGACTTGTTTAAGTTCATTGAAACTTTTATAAGTCTAATGTTAGTCAGGCACAGTTATGCTAGGGCGACTTTGTTCGGGTGGTCCGTACGACAACGGACTAATGGTTGTCATTATGCCGACTAGCCCCCTAGTCTAGTTGCTCAGGGTGACTCTCCCTCTTCGGGAGTTAGTGTCTGGCCCCTAGGACTGGTGTTATGGCTCCCCCTTTTGGGAGTTGTATTTTCTTTGACACATATTGCTCAATGAAACAATGTAGGAATTAAAATTTTCATTAATGTATAATATTTACATTCCAGTCCTGTTTAGTAGGCCTAGTTACAAAAAGAATGTTGCCAGAGATCAAAAAGAGTTTATGGTGTTAGTTAGCAAAAGAATTTTTTTAGGAACTCGACGTTCCAAGGATGACTGAGCAGATTGCCGTCCATGTTCAATAGCTTATAGGTGCCTGGTTGGACAATTTCGACGACTTTATATGGCCCATCCCACTTTGGACCAAAGGAACCTAGCTTGGGTTGCTGAATGGTGACCTTCTTTAGCACTAAATCTTAGACTTTGAAGCTCCTTAGTTGGACCTGTTTGTTGTAGTACCGAGCAATGATTTGGTTCCGAGCTGCATTATGAATCGTTGCACGGTTCCTCTTCTCTTTGAACAAGTCAAGGTCGGACATCATGGCCTCAATATTTTGAACTTCTTTGTACTGTTCGACCCTGAAGCTTCACAGTCCTACTTCCGTTGGGATGACAGCCTTGGCCCCATATACAAGAGAGAATGGAGTCTCCTCGTAGTAGTTTGGGCTGTTGTTTGGTAGGCCCAAAGCACCTTCGGAAGCTCATCAATCCATACCCCCTTGAGGCCTTCAAGCGTTTTCTTAAGGTTGTCCTTAATTGTTTTATTGACAGCTTCAACTTGCCTATTGCTCTGTGGGTAGCTCAGAGAAAAGAAGACCTTGATGACGAGCTGCTTGCATAGGCAGAGGAGACTCGAGGATTTGAACTGCTTTGCATTGTTGGTCACAATGATATGCAGGATCCCAAACTGGAAAATGATGTTCCTCCACACAAAGTTTGTGCCCTTGGCTTCGATCATGTTAGTGCATGGTTCTACCTCGACCCATTTGGTGAGGTAGTCGATGGCCACAATGTAGTACTTAAATTCTGATTGGGCTTGGGGAAGGGGCCCGATAAGATCAATGGCACACTTAGCAAAAGGCCATGTTGATGTTACCAAGGTGAGTGGCTCGGCATGGTGTCCAGGCATCCTCACGAATTGTTGACATTTTAGGCATTTTCGCGCGAAGTCTTTACAGTCCTTCTCCTTGGTCGACAAGTAATAGCTTGCCAAAGACATTTTTAGCCCAAGGATCCCCCCTTAGAGTGATTACCACATAGGCCCTCGTGGATCTCCTTCATCAGATATTGAGCTTCTCTAGGCCCTATGCACTTTAGACACAGCGTATTGTAGTCTCGTCGATATAGCTTCCTACCTATCATCGAATACTAAGCCAAGTTGTTGCGGATATGACATGCCTCTTCTCAGTCGCCAGGCAATTCGGCTGTGGTCAGGTATCAGATGATCGAGTCCATCTAGGTGGTCTCCTGCTCTTCGGCTACACAGGCCACTTTTTTGTTAATCCTGGGCTTGACTAATCTTTCAATAGGGACCGAGGTTAACTCATTGTTGCCTAGGCTCGAGGCGAGCCAAGCAAGCACATCGACCTTAGAGTATTCTGATCTGGGGATTTGGCTAAATGAGTAAGATTTAAATTGCCCGAAGCAATGCCTTGACCTCTTGTAAATTCATGGTCATAGATTCCGTTCGGGCTTGAAACACCCCAGTGACCTGTTGGACGACGAGCATGGGATCGCTATGGATGACTAGGCGGTCTACTCTGAGGTCCCTGGCGATTCTAAGCCTAGCTAGGAGCGCTTTGTACTCTGCTTCATTGTTAGAGGCCTTGAAGTCGAATCGAAGTGCGCAGATTGTCTTATATCCGTCTGGGCTTATTAAAACCAGCTTGGCACCTGAACCTTCTACGCAGGAAGATCCATCTACAAAGAGCTTCTATTCTGGTTCTAGCATGGCATGATCACCTTCACTACAGCTGGGGGTGTCTAGGAATTCCACAGGTGCCTTCTCGATCAGTGGTGTGCCTTGCTCGATATTAGTGAACTCAGCAATAAAATCTTTGAGGGCCTGGGCCTTGATAGCCGTCCTCGGTAAAAAATGAATGTCATATTGGCCGAGCTCGATTGACCATTTGGCCATCCGTCTTGATATCTCTAGACTCTAAAAACTTGTCAAAGAGGAAACTTTGTTAGGACTCGTATTGTGTGGCCTTTAAAATAAAGTTACAGTTTTCGAGCAGAAGTGACTAGGGTGAAAGTCAATTTTTCAAGTGGGGGGTACCTCTCCTCGGTTTCCTAGAACACGTGGCTTGTGTAGTAGACAGGTTTTTGAACCTTGTCTTCTTCTCGAACAAGGACCGAGCTAATAGCCTTCTTGAACACGGCAAGGTAGGCATACAATACTTCCCTCGGTAAAGGTTTGGATAGGAGCGGGGATGTGGCTAAGTATCTCTTTAAATTCTAGAAGGCTTTTTCACACTCCTACTCTACTCAAACCTCCTCTTGAGTGCCTGAAAAAATGGATGGCATTTGTCGGTAGACCGGGAGACGAACTTGGAGAGAGCCGCTACCATGTCGGTAAGTTTTTGCACCTCCTTCACTGTCCCAGGTGAATGCATGTCTATAACAGCTTGAGCCTTGGTTGGGTTGACCTCGATTCCCTTTTGATTGACCAAAAAAATGAGAAATTTGCCCGAGCTAACCCCAAACACGTGTTTCATTGGGTTGAGTCTCATCCCATACTCTTAGAGAATGTCAAAGCTCACTCGGAGATCGGCCATGTGATCCGCTGCTCAGATAGATTTAACTAACATATCGTCCATGTAGGCTTCCATGGTTTTGCCAATTAGCCAAACAAACATCTTGTTGACTAGACGTTGGTAGGTTGCCTTGGCATTCTTAAGTCCAAAGGGCATTACTAAGTAGCAGTAGAGCCCTTGGTTGGTAACAAAGGCTGTTTTTATTTGATCTTCCTTGGCCATTTGTCTTTGGTAATAACCAGAATAGGCGTCCATGAAATTGTGCAGCTCATGCCTGGCAGTTACATCAACTAGCTGGTCTATTTGGGGCAGTGGAAAGCAGTTCTTAAGACAGGCCTTGTTTAGGTCAGTGTAGTCTATACAAACCCGCCATTTCCCATTCGCCTTCTTGACTAGGACCACATTTGCTAACCACTCTGGATACTTTACTTCTCAGATGAATCCCACCTTTAGCAGTTTCTAGACCTCTTCATTAATAGCGGCATACCTTTTCGGATTGAAGGCCCTTCTCTTTTGAATAACTGGCTTGTACTCTGGTTGGACGTTTAGCTAGTGATAGATTATGTTGGGATCAATGCTGGGCATGTCTCATGAGACCATGCAAACACATCCTAATACTTTGTAAGGAGCTTCTCAAGGTTGGCCTAGATCTCAGGCTTCAGTTGCAAGCTGATTTGGACCGTGCAGTCAGGATGTCCTAGGTTAAGGCTGAACAGCACCAGATCTTCGACGGGGGTGGCCCTCAACTCCTCCTTGGGCATACGGGGATCAAGGTCGGAAAGCATCTTGAACATCAGCTCAGCTGAGCCAAAGATCTGGTGTATTTCATCAACCTTGTAAATGGCTGAGACATTTAATTGCTGAGCCGATGCAACCTTGACAACATTAGCATAACAAGCTCAGGAATCTTTCTATAGTGACCTGATTACTCCGACCCCATTGTTTGTTAGGAATTTCTTGGCCAGATGGTAAGTAGGGACCACAGTCTTTAATGCATTTAACGTCGGACGGCCAATAATAATGTTGTATTTGGAGGGTTTGTCGACAACCAGAAAGTCAACTACGAGTGTCACCCGAGCAGTGCCCTCACCAAAGGTGACCGGTAGGCCAACCTTCCTAACTGCTAGGACACATTCACCTGTGAAGCTGTAAAGTGGCATTTGAACCAGGACAAGGGTAGCATTGCTAATCTTTAGCTTATCGTACGCTTGCTTGAATAGGATGTCAACTGAGCCACCATTGTTGATTAGCACACACCGTATTATGTTATTGGTGATGTGCAATTCACACACAAGAGCATCATTATGCAGATGGACCTCCTCTGCCATAAAGGTGATTCGTACGTCATGCTGGTGCAAATTTTATTGATGTACTCATATATGTTAATGAGCTCGCCCTCTCGACCAACCGAGCTTCTCAGACATAAGTCCGTCGCCACTCGATGTGTCCCCAATGACAGGCCCTCCAAAGATTATGTGAACAAAATTTGGGGGTTCCGGGGTGTTCCCACCATTGTTGCATGAGCGATTTGGTGTGTCTCGGCTTGGTTGGCTGTCTCTTCGAGCCACAGAGCCCAAGGTTAAAACTCGCTCTACAAACTCCCGTAAACGTCTGTCTTAGACCAGTCTCTCGATCTGGTCCTTGAGCTTAATGCAGTCGCAGGTGTTATGTCCCACGTCCTTATAAAAATTATAGTATTTGCTTTGGTTCTGCTTTGCTTTGCTGCCCTTGAGCTTGGGCTAGGTCAACTAGTAGGTTCTTGCCGCTCATTTGGGCAAGTACCTCATCAATGCCTGCCACCAGGGGCGTGTGGCTTTGGAACTTCCCGTTCAACACTTTCGGCTTCTTGGTCTTCTTGTCCTTCTTTTGCTTCTTATTCTGCTCGACGTCAGATTGTTCGGCCACTTTCTTCTGCTTTTTCTCCTTCTTTGTGCCTGCTATTGTTAGCTTCTTCTCTACGGCTCTTCATATATTCGACCTCATCGGCATACCTTTGCGCGTAGCCGAGCATCTGAGAAAATGTGCTCTGTTGCTTGAATACCAATGACCAAGTTAGCTGCTTATCTCGGAGACCCCCCACGAAGGCAAGTTTTAGGGTCTCGTCTTTGACGTACATAACTTCAAGCATAGCTTGGGTAAATCGGTTTATATAATCTCAGACATTGCCATCTCTTTGCTTAATGACATATAAATAGGTAATTTCTTTTCTCCTTGTTTTTGTTGTCGAAAAGGCTACCGAGAAGGTGTTAGAGAGCTGTCGAAAAGAAGTGATCAAAGCTGGTTCAAGTTGTCAGAACCATTGCCAAGCTAGTTCGGTCAGGGTCAAAGAAAAAGCCTTACACATGGTTGCGTCGTTGGCGTTGTGTAGGAGCATGTGTTCTCGATATAATTCGACATGCTCGTCAGCGTCTGCGGTCCCATTGTAGGCCTTGATTTATGAGCCTTTAAATTTGGGTGGCATGGGGGCTCGCATGATGGCGTCGATGAACGGCGGATCTAAGGCACTGACATCGTCCAAACCAAAACAGTTGTTGTAGATCTCATCAATTTGGCGTTGCAATTCCTAAAACTGGTGACTTTTGGTATCTTCGGGCAGTTCAACCCTGTAGGGTGCTCTACCCTTAACCCTGTCACTTGCTCCATGGTGGCGATCCTGCTGTAGTTCCACCTGGTGCCCGAGCGGATCAAAAATAGATGCTCGGGAGCCCTGCAGTGACAGAGCTTGTGCTTCTTGAGGGCCAAGGCGTCCCTCTCGGACAAGCCTGTTGTTTGCCAAGACACCATGCATAGATCTTCTAGAGCGCTCAGAGTTAGCTTCACTAGGGTGGTCGACAGCATCCCATCCTGCCTGGTCCTCAGCCTAGTCAGCCGGGGCTAGAGGTAGGAGGACAGGAGCCAACTGGCGATGAGCCTGCTATGCGAACTACTGAGTAAGTATCTGAACAACATTGGTCAGTTCTTGGATAGGGTCTTGCACAATCAGATCTTGCATCTGTTTGGCCCTCACTGTGCTTCCCTAACCACCAGAGCGGGATGTCGTGGCTCAAGGACAACCTTTGGGTCTGGTTGGATTTTGGTTTTGGTTTTGGTTTTGGGCTTCTCTCGAGCCCTCCTATCGGGCACCTTCATCTCGGACATTGCCCTGAGTACCATCTCGATTCACTGGCTTGTTATGAATAGTAATTTCAAGTGAAGGTGTAGGTGCCTTCTTCTAGCACCAAAATGTTGATGCTTACTAGAGTTTGGCGGTGGATCAACACCACGTGCGGTTGCGTATGGTGGACTGCACTTCCTTGTTCTGCTCTGCCTCATCGGGTTGACTTGCAACAAGAAGAGGGATGCTTTGGAGGCAAGAAAAAGACAGGTCAGTCAATAGACAAGGGCTCTTCGATGCTCAAGGAAGGGGTTGCTTGGTAGAGAATGGGAACTTGTTAGGTGGGAAGGATTATGCATGTTGCATGCAATAAATGCACCTGATTTATAAGTTGCCACTTGGACTGGATGTTAGGATGGTTTTACCCACGACCCGAATGTCACATTAAGGCATGTTAGATGGCAGAGGAGAAGCACCATGCCCTCCGTCGATGGATTGTTTCTCATCCAACGGCGAGTTGTCTGCCATCTGTTGGCCAGTGATGGCGAGTAGTAGTCCACTTACAAGTGAAAAGAATTCCACTCGAGCTGGTGTCTGACTCGAGGAGGCGACCAGTTGTGGTGCGACCCGAGGGACCATGAAAACCACCTCGAATAAATGATCCAAGCTCTTTGGGATCAGTTGTTAGTTCTCCATAGCTTTGCCATGCTTAGTAGCCGACCACCTAGAGTAAGGCTCCTTGGCGGTGGCGCCGAACTCACCCTCAACAACATTAGTAAAAAAAAAAGAAGATAAAATCTTAATCAAATTAGGATGAATTTTTATTTATTTATGGTGATGATTTGTTACATCTTTTGGCAAATGTATTTAAGAACTTAATGATATTGTGATTATTTTCATTTCTTTAAACTCTTTTTGTGTAAGATTCATATCATTGTTTTTTATGTGTAAAAATGATATTCCTTTTTGATGTCATGCATGACTATCATAATATCCCACCAATAACTGGCATCTCCCTCAACATTATAATAGCATAATACACTTTATCAGTATCTGGTTCCTGGTACAATCAAACAATCTCTCCATAGTGCGTATCAAGTTCTTTGTAGTTTTAGAATCTCTAATACCCTCAACACTGGTGGCTTATATTTTAGAAAAGACTCACCTATAGTGTCAGTTATTGGTACAATGGGGGAGGAGGAGGAGGAGGAAGAGGAGGTGGTGGTGGTGATTGGAGTAGTTTAATCAGCTTGTATCTTAGCTTGTTGCTCCAAAATCTCTCCATCAAATCAACAAGCCTATCAAAACGGGCATCTTTGCTATCCTATTCTCCGGAAGTACTACTCTCCCCTACACGGGTAGCCCGACTTCTAATTCTAACCATATTTCCCTGCAATTTGATATAGCCTTTTTCACATATAATCACAATAAATGGCCAATACATACATAAATTTAATGTGAACACAATATATATTAATGTGCATTATAAACATAAACTTACTGGTTGGCTACGTTCCCTCATCCTATGACCTTTGTATATTGACAGTCTACAAAAAAGACCTTGCTTTGATACCACTACTCTAATACCCACCTAACATAATCCCAAAAGACCTATCTAATTACATTAAGTATTGTTACATCTTACTTTTTTACTTATGTTAATCTTAATATGTCATTCAAGAGGAATATAAAAATACAGGCAAATTTAAACTTCTTTAAAAAGTTTAACTAGTGAGGTTATCCAAACATATGTAAAACATCCCAAATGGCTAGCCAAATATATACAATATAATACATCCCTCAAAATAGGCTCAGTTGTGTACCATATAAAATTCCTCTGGCTCACCAAAATGCATATATAATAAGACCTCAAAATAATAGGTTAGCTAGTCCATACATATTAGCTTCGAGCATCAAGAGTGTGCCAGCCAACTGTCTACTCCTTAGCTAGTGTTGGGATGTGTCCTCATCTACATCACCATAAAAATGAGCGAGCTAACACCGAATAAGTAGAATTACGTAAGCATGAGTAGTATTTGAATGAATGAGCTTAGCTAATATATGTTTACTCTTTCACTTTTCACTTTATCCTCCTTCCATTTCATTTACTCTTCACTGTATTTTTTAGACTTTTAACATAGTGTGCATACTATTTAGTGTTTCCTAGAGGTGAAGTGTTACACCCTATATGCTTAAATCATTGGCATCCCAGAAGCTTAACATCTCACATGTTATCCCAGATGCTTAATCATTGCATCCCTGACGCTTAAAAGTTTCACATGGCATTCTAGATGCCTAATCATTGCATCCTTGACACTTAAAAGTTTTACATGGCATCCCAGATTCCTAATCATTGCATTCCTAATGCTTAGAAGTTTCACATCAATGCGTCCCAAATCCTGACAATCCCATCACAGCTCACTAGTAAAATCAATTTCACATTCTTCATAATTCTTTACATGCTAGCATATATTTGAAATCACAACATGTTGTGAAATGCACATAACTTTCACATATCAATTCACAACATTAAATGCACAATAGTTATGGTGATACAAGTGAAATTCTACTTACTTTACTTAATGACACTATCAATTAAGCTCTTGTGGGGTCCGGTACTTCACACCTCTAAAAGATTGAAAATTTTTACTTACATTACCACCAATCTGACCATAACTAATAATCAAACATTAAGGAGCGCATTTTCTTATTTTATATGTTTATTTTAGGTAATATTAATGAAAATAGATGTTTTCAAATCTCAAGCGCTTCAAATGGCATCAAAAACGAACTCTGGGGGCTAAAAAACACTTGACTAGGCTATTTGGCCTAGTCTGGCCGAGGGTTGGCCAAGGTAGCCTTAACCATGCATGAGGGCTGATATACAGGCTACATGAAGGCCCTATGTGTAGGCCTTGTGCCCAGGGGAAACCATTTCAACCTCTGTTGGGTTTGTTTTAGTCCAAAATGATTCAAACTTTATTCTAAAAATTTTGCCTTAGTTTCCCTATATTTAAAGACTCCCCAAAGCTTAATTATAACTTGAAACACCTGTTTCCAAACTGTGAATAAATTTTACATCCACAAAATATCAAAACCATCACAATAGTTTTAAGCATATAACTCCCAAACCAAATTGAATTTGCTAAAACTCTTTTAGAAAGATTTAAATAGCACATAAAGACACCTATCCTCAAAATTTCAGCTTGAAAGGAGCCTTCTAGTCTAGGAAACAAAGACAAAACCTAAAGCACTTTGAAAATTTAACTGATTCTAGACAGTCACCAAAAAGGAACTTGAAACCATGACTTTCTGATTGAATTTACTTAAACCCTTTTGTGGGGATGCTTTTGACATATTAAAGCTCATTAGGTTCAAATATCTTATCAAAAATCAAAGTAAAACCCCTTGAACTAAAACAACCCCTTACCTTGACCTGGTTAGGTTTTTCTTGTGATTTGGAACCCAAAACTTGACAAGCCACCAAGGAATTTTCTTTTTCTCTCAAAACATAGATGGAGAAATGAAGTTTCAGATCCTGGAGAGTTAGACTTAGAGTTTTTAAGTCTAGAAAAATGGCACCTAGTTGCTTATATGCCTTTTAAACAACCAAGAGCACGCCTTAAATTACTTCAAAATGAAATGGCTTCACCTTGGCTAGCTTAGTATCCTTAGCTTAGCATAGTCACCCCCTTAATGAGGTGTTAAACATTCACACAAAAGCTCAAGTACATATTAGTTCATGGCTAATCATTTTGCCTACTAAATTTGATGCATACGCTCATGCCGAAATTTCGGTACACTATAAACTCCATCTTTATGTTCTTAACCATTTGTTATCAAAACTTTATCTATTCCTCTAGAACTCTTCTATAACTTATCAAATATGGAATAATAAATTCTCAAGCCACTTACAATCTAACAAATACCCTAATCATGACCAAAAATCCAAACATCAAAAATTTTGTAATTTAGGTTTTCTAGAGCATTCTAACCAAGAAACTTGCATAAAACTCACATCCTCCACTCATTACTATTTTCATAGCAATGCATCATCATCATAAGAGATCTCACATCATTAATGAATCCTTTTTGTTACAAAACTTATACTAAAACTCTCTGTTTAGGTCAAAAGTGACTGTTTTCCCCCAATTTTGTACCTTGTAGGTATAATTGAACTCCTTTTTCCCTTAAATCCATTGTAATCCCTAAACATCATTATTACAGCTTCCTTTCTATGATAACACTTACTGGATCCACCTTCAAAAAACTTGTCATAGTGTAATACATTACATAATATAGTATTTAATGCGCACTAGCAATATGATAATGCATTATAAATGAATAATTAACATATAAAACATATACATATCATCATAAAATCATGCAATGCATTGCTAAATAAGTATGTGAGAATTCTAAGCATCACAATTCTCCCATCCTTATAAAAATTTAGTCCTTGAAATTTCACTTTCCAAATAGGTCTGGATACTTGGTTCTTATCTCATCCTCCAACTCCCATGTTGCTTCTTTTACTGAATGACTCTTCCATAGGACCTTGACTAAGGATATCTTTTTATTTCTTAGCTCTCTTTATTTTCTGTCCAAAATCTAAATAGGTTTTTCTTCATAAGTCAAGTCCTCTTTAAGCTCTATATCTTCTCATTTTAGGACATATGAAGGACTTGGCACATACTTTCTCAGCAGGGACACATGGAAGACATCATGTACACCACCAAGTGATAATGGTTAAGCCAATCTGTATGCTACCTTGCTAACTCTTTCCACTATATCATAGGGACCAGTATACTTGGGACTCATTTTTCCCTTTTTCCTAAATCTTTTTACTCCTTTCATTGGTGCAACCTTTAATAAGACCTTGTCTTCTATAGCAAAATTCACGTCTCTTTTCTTGGCATCTACATAACTTTTTTGTCTGCTTTGAGCAACTAACATTCTTTTGCAAATCTTTTGAATTTTGTCCTCAGTTTCCTACACCCAATCAGGAACAAGATACTTCTTCTCACCCATATCATTCCAAAGAACCATATAAAGCCTTATAAGGTGCCATACCAATAGTTGATCGATAGCTATTGTTGTATGCAAACTTAGTTGATGGAAGATACTCATCCCAAGACTTTTGAAAATCAAGAACACAAGCCCTTACCTTATCCATCAAAATCTAAATAGATCTCTTTGATTGACCATTAGTTTGGGGATAATATGCTGTATTGAATGTTAACTTAGTTCCCATAGCCCTATGCAAACTCTTCCAAAACTTGGAAGTAAACTAAGAACCCCTATCTGAAACAATGGTCACTGGTACTCCATGCAATCTTACAATCTCCTTCACATACAATCGAGTGTACTGATCCATTGAATAATTAGTGCAAACTAAAAGGAAGTGTGTTAACTTTGTTAATCTATCAATGATCACCCAAATTGAATCATATCCACTCTTTGTTCTAGGTAACCTAGTTACAAAATCTATTGCAATATCCTCCCATTTCCACTGTGGAATCTCTAAAGGCTACAATTTACTCGCTGGTTTTTGATGTTCTCCTTTGACTTTTTGGCATGTAAGACATTTCCCCGTAAACTTTACCACATCTTTCTTCAACTTTGGCCACCAATAAAAAGCCTTCAAATCCTTAGACATCTTACTTGTACTAGGATGTATCGAATAAGGAGTGTTATGAGCTTCCTCCATTTTCTCTTTTTGAAGATCTCCATCATTGGGAACATAATGCTTATTTCAAGTCTAATCACTCTATCATTGGAAATTTGAAAACTCTTTACTTTTTGCAAGTTGAATCTTTTTCCTTATATGACAAAGGAAAGGATTTGAACCTTGTCTCTACTTAATCCTTTCTAATAGTGTGGGTTGAAATGTTATTGTGGATGACCTCTCAATTAACCCATACGGTATTATCTCTAATTTTAATTTCTACAAATCTCTAGCAATTGGCATCTAAATCAATGATATAACTAGCACACTCTCTGAAGGCTTGCAAATTAAAGCATCTACCACTACATTAGACTAGAGTGATAGTTGATAATACAGTCATAATCCTTAATCAACTCTAACCATCGTCTCTGCCTCATATTCAATTCCTTCTAGTGAAGAGATATTTTAAGCTCTTATGGTCTGTATGAATCTCACACCTTTCCCCATGTAAGTAATGTCTCCATATCTTTAAGGCAAACACTATGGCCGCCAGCTATAAATCATGAGTTGGGTAATTATTTTCATAATCTTTCAACTAGCGAGAAGCATAAGCTACAACTTTCCCATCTTACATCAATACACACCCCAATCTGTTCCTAAAGGCATCACTGTATACCATAAATCCCTTATCACTTTCAAAAATAGTAAGAATTGGAGCTGTTATCCTTTAACTCTTGAAAGCTGTGTTCACACATATCAGACTACTTAAATGCATATTTTTCCTTGTCAACTGAGTAAGAGGGGTGGCCATCTTTGAAAATCCCTCAACAAATCTCCTGTAGTATCCTGTCAAGCCTAGAAAACTACGAATCTTTGAAGGATTACTTAGTCTAGGCCAATTAGTCACTGCCACAATCTTACTAGGATCCACTAAAATCCCAACTTTTGATACCACATGTCGAAGAAATGCAACACTTTCTAACCAAAACTCACATTTCTTAAATTTGGCATATAATTGTTTTTCCTTAAGAGTCCTTAGAATAATCCTTAGATGCTCCATATGCTCTTCTCTTGAGCGAGAGTAGATAAAAAAAATCATCAATGAAGACTATTACAAAATTGTCCAAGAAATTCTTAAATACCTACCCTATTCATCAAATCCATAAATACTGCTGCAGCATTGGTCAGCCCAAATGGCATAATTAAGAACTTATAATGTCCATACCTTGTCCGAAAGGCAAACTTTGGAATGTCGCCCTCCTTAATCCTTAACGAGTGGTACCCTGACCATAGATCAATCTTAGAGAACACAGTGGCTCCCTATAATTGTTCAAATAAATTATCAATCTGAGGCAAAGGATACTTATTCTTTACTGTCACCTTATTTAATTTTCGATAACCAATACACAGCCTCATTGTCCCATCCTTTTTCTTCACAAATAATACCAGTGCACCCCTTGAGAGAAACTTGGTCGAATAAATCCTTTATCCAACTACTCCTATAGTTGAGCCTTCAGTTCTTTTAACTCAACTGGTGCCATCCTGTAGGGTGTCTTGGACATGGAAGCTATACCAGGTATTAGCTCAATCTTGAATTCAAGCTCTCTGCTTAGTGGCAACCTTGGTAGATCTTCTAGGAATGCCTATGGAAACTCATTCACAATTGGGACATCTTCTACTGTTGCTGCTACTCTGCTTGCATGTTGTTAGACATGTATACCCTAAGGAGTAAAAATGTAATAAGTTTTTGGAGACATTTTTATCAATAAAGAATTTATTCATTATTCATATACCAAATCTTGTCCTCTCTACGTTCATATTTGTTGAATGTATGTTAAGCAAACAATAGTCTGAGACTATCGGTCTAAACCTTAAGAATTAGGCATATGATGGACGGATTATGCGGAAGACATGATTCTTAAGGTGATGGTCTAAATCATACGATCCACAATCGAGGGAATAAAGCTGGGCGCTTTATTCATGCAAAGATTGTTATGTTGTCTATATCCCTTTTGGGAGATGGTTTGTCTTGACCATCGGAGGTGGACTCCATGAATAGAAACATTGGCACGTTGTCATAAGTGACGATGTGTTGGATCGAGACTTAAAGTGAATTGATTTGGATTAATAATTCTGTCTCGACAAATCAATTCACTTTAGACAATCATTTATGTTGTATCTTAATCCTGAGATGAATAGTGGGCCCGTTGTCTTGACTTGTGTCTTTTGATGTACCAAAGGGTGACACCCATATCTTAATAGTGGTATGCATGCCGGTACGTTGGAGACATGACTCTTGATAGCATAGACTTGTTATTCATAGATATAGAATCCATAGCTCCTCTTTAGGAGTAATGATATCCTCTTATATGCGTTATCCTGTAATTAAAAAATTGGAACGCTCAACCATTTGGATATATAGGTGTAACCGAATGGTATACTGTCTTTGGATGGTAAGTTTTCTAATGGTGAGATAATGGAACGTAAGATAAAAATAATCGGGAAAGTAAGACAGAACTTATCCTTAAGCTGATTATGGATTATCATATAGGGATACGATACACTATGATATGTCATGGAGACTTAGCTATACCAGCTTCGTAATTCTATGTAGTTCGAGAGTGCAACTCCAAGCTTTTATTGGAGTAGCGTTGGAGTTGAAAATTATAAAATGTATATCTAGGATATTGGGTTTCATAATTATTAGGAGCTTGAACTATATAGGTCCATATGGTCCCCTTTGCTAGCTCACAACATCCTGTAACGACACGACGTGCTTTTTCAATAATTGGTGACTTATGTCAGATTTATCAGATTGATTAAAATTTGGAAGAATTAAATAATACATGTCTGTTTATCGGTTGAATTAATTTTGTGATAAAATTGATTCAAGATAAACTTGTTGAATTATTAAGATCAGATAATTCTTGTTTGTTTATCGGTTGATTTGATTGTGGATAAATTAGATCAAGATAAACTTGTAGAATTATTGAGAATTGATTTATTTTCTTAGAGATTATCTAGATAAAGTTGTTTTGATCAGATAACTTCTCTATTGGGTTATTTGAATTAAAATTGAGACTTTATCTTATAGAATCTCGGGTGGAAAATAAAAAATTCGTGAGATTTTTTATTCGGCAGTTCGGCTTGCTGATGGACGTGTTTGGCCTACCGATGGGACCTGTTTGGCCTATCGATCAAGTGGTTCGGCCTGCCGATCAGCGAAGGATAAGATCATGCGTTTCCACGCGGATCTTATCAGATATTGATCCGAATTTGATTTTGATCTGAATTTTGAGACCTAATCTGATAACGACTGACCCTAGGACCAACCTCTATAAATAGGGAGTGATGCTCACTAGTTACTTAGATCAATAGAGAGATTAAGAGTGATACTCTGCTAAGTGAGAATCTGAAAAACTCCCTGAGAGCTTTTGTTCACAAATCACGAACACTTGCTTTGGGTTCTCTCGATTGGTTGGAAGGAGAGTCACTGGTGGAAGAGCTGAACATGTGAGCCCACACTCACTCCAGTCGTGGATAGAGAATAGCAAAGAAGACCAGTTGGTTGAGGCTCTTCTAGAAGGTTATTTCTCTTCATAGATTGTGGAGGTTCTTTAGCATACAAAGGTTAGTAAGATCTGGTTAATTTATGCATATAACATGTCAAACTTGTGTTTTGGAAATTAATCTGATGGAAAAAATTTTAAAATTCTGCTGCACACTATTTTTCTAACACATGTCCACAACACTAGCTAGAAACCCTACACATCCACTATCTAGTAGCCTTTAGGCTCTTAAAGCTGATATCATTGGAGTTCTTGATCCACCCACCATACCAATAAATGAAAACGCTTCCTCTTATGAAGGTCTAAATACCACAATCTTACTTTTACAATCAATGCATACATTATACTTTGTCAACCAATCCATTCCCAATATTGCCTTATAATCTATCATATTCAATACCACTAAATCCACAAATAATTCTCTTCCATCAATTACTATTGGATAGGCTCGTTATATCTGATTTGACTGCATATCTCTCTAGACGATAATGTCACACTATATTGCATCTATATCTTATCTGCTTGTCTACCCAGTCTTCTCACATACTCTTTGGATGCAAAAGCATGAGTGGCACTTGAATCTATTAATGCACATGTAATGATTCTATGAATAAGCATCTCACCTGTGACAACTGATGGACATGCAGCTGCCTCAGTTCATGTAAAAGAAAAAACCCTAGTAGGGACTTTCTTTTATTGATCACTAGAGGTTGAAGGATAATCTCTGGCATAATGTATTCGCTTACCACAAGTATAACATAACCCCTGTCTGCACTCTTCATGATGAAACTTTCCACATTTGGGGCATTCTGTCCTCCTAACTTCGATGGATGAGGTCACTTTGGTATGCTGTTCTAGACCTTTACTTCTCTTGCTTTGTTGCGGTGACCTCTAGTATAACCTTGTCGTTTCTAGCCATTTCTAGCCCATGGTGGATGTTATTGTTGTTGTTGCCGTCCTCTGCCCAATTTTCCTGATTCCTAAACTGGAACCGCCTATTCTGATTGCCCCTAAATCTATCTTTTTTCTCTTTCGCTTTTCTACAGGCCTCAACCACTTTCTTTTTTGCTTTATCCACCATCAGTGCTTTATTTGCCACTTTTGTAAAGTTTGCTCCCTTAAGATTAGCCACTTTTATATCTTTATGTATTATAAGATTCAGCCCATTAAGAAACTAATCAATCTTTTGCTGCTCATTATTATTCAGATAGGTGGCATAACGTGAGAGCTCATCAAATTTTCTTAGATACTTGGCCACTATCATTGTATCCTATTTGAGATTGGCAAACTTTCTCCTCTTTTCATTTTTGGTGTCAAATGTCACAAACTTCTTCTCTAGCAAATCCCTAAAAATTTCTCAAGTCATAGTGTTGATGTCATGCATGACTTTCATAGTATCCCACCAATAACTGGCATCCTTCCTTAGCATCATAACAGCACAATACACCTTATCAGTATCTGGTATCCTGGCACAATCAAACAATCTCTCCATGGTGCGTAACTAGTTCTCTACAGTTTTAGAATCTTCAGTATCCTCAAACACTAGTAGATTATATTTCAAAAAAGGCTCACCTACAGTGTCTGCAACTGGTATAGGTGGGGAAGAAGGAGGAGGAGGAGGAGGAGGAGGAGGAGGTGGTGGTGGTGGTGGAGGTAGAGTAGGTTAATCAGCTTGTATCTTGGCTTGTTGTTCCAAAAATCTCTCCATCAAATCAACAAGCCTATCGAAATGAGCATCTTTGCTATCCTATTCTTCGAAAGTACGACTCTCTCTAACATGGTTAACTTGACTTCTAGTTCTAACCATATTTCCCTACAATTTGATATGACCTTTCTCACATATAATCACAATAAATGGCCAATACATGCATGAATTTAATGTAAACACAACATAAACTAATGTGCATTATAAACATAAACTTACTGGTTGGCTATGTTCCCTTATCCCGTGACCTTTGTATATGGACAGTCCATAGAATAGACCTTGCTGTAATACCACTATTGTAACACCACCTACCATAGTCTGAAAAGACCTATCTAATTACATTAAGCAGTGTTACATCTTACTGATTTACTTATGCTAATCTTAATATGTCATTCAAGAGGAATATAAAAATGCGGGCAAATTTAAACTTCTTTAAAAAGTATAACTAGTAAGGATATCGAAACATATGTAATACATCCCAAATGGCTGGCCAAATATATACAATATAATACATCCTTCAAAATAGGCTTAGACATATTCCATATAAAATCCCTCTGGCTAGCTAAAATGCATATATAATAAGACGACAAAATAACAAGCTAGCTGTAACGCCCCGAAATTTTAATGTTAATGTAATGTAAATGATGAATCAGTGTGCCATAATTAATGTTTTAACATTAATTAGATTATTTGGTGGGATTTTGAATTTTTGGTTGTTTTGTTAAATTGATGCGTCCAAATGATTTCTTATTGTTTTAAAATGATGTTTTGAGTTTTAAAACATAACAATTTGTCAAATGTTAAAAATACTCCGTTTTGCAAAACCGTGGGCGGCACATGGTTTTCGTACAGTAAAACCGCCCACCGATTTTCTCTATTTATTTCCTTCCTCTCTCTCTCTCTCTCTCCTCACTCTCACCATCTCTCTCTCTCTCTTCTCTCTCTTTCTCGGCAATCTCTCTCTCTCTCTATCTTTCTCAAAAAAAAATTGAAACCAAATTTGAGTCCAAGCTTCGGGTTAGCAAGGAGGAAGCTCGGGGACGTGATTCAGTAACCGAGAACGCGGATTGAAGCTTCGATTCGAGGTTAGTTTTGAAATTTCTAAACTTTTTCCAAAATTTTTAATTTTGTGCATTTTTGAAATTTAGGGTTGTTTAAGCTTAGAAAACCGTAGATTTGAGTTAATTGAACTTAGAACAACTAGAATCTAAGCTTAGATTGAAGAAAAACAAATCGGATTCAAGATTTTTCATTTTTCTCCTCATTTTCTCATTTTTGGATTTTTGAGGATTTCGAGTTTAAATCTTGTTTAAATGAGTTCAAACATGTTCTAGTATGTTTTTCTATCAACTATGATTGTTTTTCATGCCTGGGAGTTGAGAAAAATAGGTTAGAATCAAGATTTGAATTTTGGGGATCGAGAAACCTGTGGCTGGGATTTCTGGATTTTCCCAGTTCGGTAGGCCGAACTGTGTGTTCGGCAGGCTGGAGTGATGATCGGCAGGCCGATGTTCTTCCGACCGGCAGGCCGAACCTGGGGAAGTGTTCGGCCGACCGAACTTTGCTTCCGGCAGGCCGAACTATGCAGTTCGACAGGCCGAAGCAGGCAGTCCGACAGGCCGACCGAGGCATGGAAAATTTTGTGATTTTCACCCATTTTCACTATTTTGAACCCTGATTTAAATCCCAACCTTATAGGATGATTTTAAAGGTACAAATGGCATACTAGGACATCATGAAATGGTTTAGTAACATAGAATGTCTCAAACTAGATATTGATCGACTTAGTTTGTATCTAGGATCGTTCGTGGTTCCGTGGAGCTAACGTATAGCGGACCGGGATTACGGTGTGGGGCACCGGCACGAGTATTGAGGTAGGACTTCTATCCTATTTCCTTGGTAGCCTGGTTTTGAAATGATTTGGCTTTGAAAAGGATTTCTATCAAGATGTTTTCAACGGTTGTTTGAAAATGGTTTTATCGGTTATATTTTAATATACCGTGACTATGAAATGAACTTCATAATGAACGTAATTGACAACACTCGGTAATTGGGTTTTGAATGATAATGATAATAAACACAAAGGCATGATGCCATATCAGAGATCGGGTCGTGTAGCGATCGACCTTGGGGGCAGGTCCCGAAACCCAGCTGGGCCACTACGGTGGTGATGTTATGGTTTGCCTAGGTAAAAGAAAAATGGTGTTTTCGATTGTACGAGTAGACTGTTCTGTGTCAGAACGGCTCTACTCAAATTTTGTATTTATTTATTTATTTGTTTATTTAAGTTTTCTTTTGAGTACTCATAACAATGAACTGTTTCTTTAAATTCAATTATTTATAAAACCTAGTCCTACTGAGCCTTTCGCTCACGTTTTATTGTTTTAAATTTTCCCCCCTTCTAGGTGGTTTCCCATTTAGGTTTGGAGAGGATTCTTCGGACCGAACCCAGGAGCAATAGGAAGATTATTTTATCTTTTGTACTATTTAATCAAGGCATGTAAAAGTTTAACTTTATTTGTATCTGGACTGTGATTGTATTTATGATATTGTCAGAACCATGTGTGTGCACAAGTTGTGGGTTGTGGAACCCATACTCGCGGTTTTTATTTAAATTTTATTACTCGTTTAATATTTATAAATTCTTTTATAAAAATATGGTGGAATTCTTCTTATTTCTCATGTAATTTGATCCTTAAACCATTGATTTTAATTAAATTCTCTTTTAATTAATCTAAATATTCCACCACGTCACCTCCCGTACTCCGAGGCGTGACAAAATGGTATCAGAGCTCAAGGTTATGAACCTTGGGAATTGTGCACACATAGGTTTGACAATAAAATACCTCTGACAGTCCAAATTTTGTTTTCAAAAGTGAGAGAATGGCACCTAGACGTCGTTCGACAGCTGATGCCGAGTTCAGGAACGATGAAAGCATGATAAGGTCTATGTTTGCGGTTTTTCGACAGATGGCAGCCAGGGCTAAACCGGAAGACTCTAGTTTTGGTAGTCGGCATGCATATTTGAAGGAATTTTGGCGGGCGTCTATTCTGACTTTTGATGGCAATGGGGATCCGCAGTTGGCAGAGTATTGGCTGGATTCGATCTTGAAGCATTTGGATACCCTTGGTGTGCCTGAGGAGTATCGTGTGGAGTTCGCGGCGTATAAGCTCGAGGGTGGCGCTAACACTTGGTGGAAACAGACTAAGCGTCTGGAGCGCGGTGGCGATATCAGTTGGGACAGGTTCGAGGAGCTGTTCTATGATCGGTATTTTTTGCAGGGGTATAGAGATCAGAAGGCAGCTGAGTTTTATAGATTGCAGCAGGGTGATCTGTCAGTTCGGGATTATGAGGCAAAGTTTAATGAGTTGGCTAGGTTTGCTCCATCAGCGATGGCATCGAAGCGTGAAAAGTGCATTAAGTTTTAGGAAGGGCTCAAGGCTCCTATTAGGCGGCAGTTGGTTGCTCTACGACTTAGGAGTTTCGGAGAGCTTGTGTCGTCGGCAATCTCCGTGGAGAATGATTATGTGCAGTATTGTGAGGACCGAGCCAAGGCTTCAGGAGGACCGCAGAGGAGTGGCAGGAAGAGCACCAGTAGTCGTCCAGCTCCAGGGAAAGGCAAGCAAGGCGGTGCGACCAGTGGTAGCAGCAGTTCGTCTGGCAGCGGGCGCAGCAATCCCTACAGCTTTCATTGTCATTTCTGTCAGCAGCCCAGACACATCAAGAGGAATTGCCCGATCAGGAGTGCTCGTCTTGGATCGCAGACTGAGGAGGATGCCAGTCGTCAGTCTCAGCCTCAGACCCTACCTCCGCCTCCGCAGTACCCGCAGTTACAGTATCCGCAGTTCTCTCCTCAACAATTCTCATATCCGGCACGGGGACAGCAGCCGTAGCATTTTCAGCGCAGTGTTCCTCAGTATCGAGCACCGAGTACAGGTAGTGTGCAGTCGTCTCCATCTCAGCAGTATCGGTCGAGTAATCCAGGACCCAGCAATGTCGGTAGAGGAAAAGGGAAAGCGCCAGTGCAGGTTCATGCAATGGCATCTGGAGGGTCAGATTCTCAGACTGGTAATGCGGTTGTCGATGGTATGATCTTGGTTTCTAGATCTTTAGCTCGCGTTTTATTTGATACCGGTGCCTCTCATTCTCTCATTTCGAGTTCTTTTGTACATGCCTTGGGATTAGAGATAGAAGAGTTTAATGAACCCCTAGTCATAACTTCTCCCTTGGGGCGGGTATGTGTAAATTGTATGTGTAAATCTTGTAAAATAATGATTGGGGATGAGATTTTGAAAAGTGATTTGATTATACTCCCCATGAACTCCTATGATGTAATTTTAGGGATGGACTGGTTGTCCAGGTATAATGCAGTCGTGGACTGCCAACTTAGAAAAGTGACCTTAGTGTCTGATAGAGGGACGATGATCACTTACCAGGGTGGTGGTGATTGGTTAATGAGTGAGCGTCTCATGAAGTCGTGTCTAGGAGGGCGAAGGAATCTAGGTTGTTGTGCTTTTCTTGCCAACCTGGATTGCGAGCCCTATGTTTCGAGTAGCAGTGTAGCGATTTCGGTGGTTGATGAGTTCAAGGATGTCTTCCCCGACAAGTTGCCAGGATTACCACCGTATCGGGAGATTGAGTTTGGTATCGAGTTGTTTCCAGGGACATCACTAATTTCTATGGCACCTTATCGGATGGCGCCGGCAGAAATGAAGGAATTGAGGAAGCAACTTCAGGAGCTTGCTGATAATGGGTATATTCAGAACAGCACATCTTCGTGGGGAGCACCAGTTTTGTTCGCTAAGAAGCACGATGGGACTCTCAGGTTATGTGTGGATTATCGGCAGCTGAATCGTGTTACGGTGAAGAACAAGTATCCCTTGCTTAGGATTGATGAGCTATTTGACCAGTTGGGAGGTTTGAGGTACTTCTCGAAGATTGATTTGCATTCAGGTTATCATCAGCTCAGGATCAAGGAAGAGGATATTCCCAAGACAGCTTTTAGGACTCGGTATGGGCACTTTGAGTTTCTGGTTATGTCGTTTGGGTTGACGAATGCTCCAGCAGCTTTTATGGATCTGATGAACAGGATATTTAGGCCGTATCTGGATCAGTTCGTGATAGTGTTCATCGATGATATTCTTGTGTATTCTAAGACTTGGGAGGAGCATGAGCAGCATCTTCGGATCGTGCTTCAGACTCTACGGGAGCACCAATTGTATGCTAAGAGGGAAAAGTGTGAGTTCTGGTTGACTGAGGTCAAGTTTCTGGGTCATGTTATCTCGGAGCATGGTATTTCAGTGGATCCGTCCAAGATTGAGGCTATATTGGAATGGGAACGACCAAGGAATGTAGCGGAGATTCGCAGCTTTTTAGGTCTTGCTAGATATTACAGGAAATTTGTAAAGGATTTTTCAAAGATTACAGCTCCGTTGACGAGATTGATCAAGAAAAATATCAGGTTTGAGTGGAATGAAGATTGTGAGCTTGCTTTTCAGGAATTGAAGAACCGGTTGACTTCAGCTCCGGTGTTGGTTATTCCTAGTAGTGACGAGCCATATGAGGTTTATGCGGATGCTTCAGGGCGCGGACTTGGATGCGTGTTGTTGCAGCTTGGACGTGTAGTTGCGTACGGATCGAGACAGCTACGACCTCACGAGCGGAATTATCCTACTCATGATTTAGAGCTTGCGGCGGTGATCTACGTACTAAAGATTTGGAGGTGTTATCTGTATGGAGCGTCGTTTCAGGTCTTCTCCGATCACAGGAGTTTGAGGTATCTGTTCACTCAGAGGGATCTCAATCTGAGGCAGCGCAGATGGGTAGAGTATATGGAGGATTACGATTTTGCATTGCAGTATCATCTCGGGAAAGCTAATGTGGTCGCAGATGCGCTTAGCAGGAAATCTTCAGGGATTCTCGCTTGTTTGATTTTTGAGGACTGGAGCAGGGATGCGACAATGAGTGAGTATCGGCTACTGTATCGTGAAGACTATGATCGAGTTTCGGTGTATCATGTGGAAGCGACTCTAGCTCTTGTTCGGATGGTGAAGCAAAATCAGTGGCAGGATCGGCATTTGTAGGGGATTTGGTCACAGATTCAGAACGGGGAGCAGTTCGAGGAATGGAGCATGCATGCAGATGGATCATTGTACTTCTGGGAACGTTTGCAGTTCCAGTTATCGCCGAGGTGACGAAAGCCGTTCTAGACGAAGCTCATAGGTCTCAGTTTGCTATTCATCCGGGGAGCACCAAGATGTACGTGATTTGAAGAGGCAGTATTGGTGGAGAGGCATGAAGAAAGATGTTCGAGAGTACGTGGCCAAGTGTTCGACGTGTCTTCAGGTGAAAGCCGAGCATTAGAAGCCTGCAGGTCAGCTTCAGCCGCTTCCTATTCCAGGGTGGAAATGGGAGCATGTGATGATGGATTTTCTCACAGGTTTGCCGAGGACAGAGCAGCGGCACGATGCAGTTTGGGTTGTGGTCAACAGGTTGACAAAATCGGTGCATTTCATTCCGTTTAGGTCGACGTGTTCTAGGAAGGTTCTCGGGGAGTTGTATATGCAGAACATTGTGAGGTTGCATGGAGTTCCTTTGTCCATCACCTCTGATCGAGACACCAGGTTTAATGCTAAGTACTGGAGGAGTTTTCAGGAGGCTTTAGGTACGGATTTGAACTTCAGTACGGCATTTCATCCTCAGACTGATGGGCAGTCTGAGCGGGTTATTCAGGTTCTCGAGGATATGTTGCGTGCTTGTGCGTTGGACTTCGGTGGGAATTGGAAGCAATGTTTGCATTTGGCGGAGTTCGCGTACAACAACAATTATCAGGCGAGTATCGGTATGGCACCATTTGAGGCGTTGTATGGGCGACCGTGTCGGTCACCTGTGTGTTGGGCCGAGCCAGAAGATAGAGTTATCCTTGGGCCGGAAGAGATTCGTGATAGCAACGAGAAAGTCATGGTGATTCGAGATCGATTGAGGGCAGTTCAGAGTCGGCAGAAGAGCTACGCAGATAGAAGACGTAGACCCTTAGAGTTCACAGTTGGAGATTTTGTTCTCTTGAGGGTATCGCCTCGTAAGGGAACTATGTGGTTCGGGGTGAGTGGAAAGCTCGCGCCGAGGTATATTGGGCCGTTCGAGATCACTCAGCATGTTGGTGTGGTCGCTTATCGGCTTGAACTTCCGCTCGAACTTTCTCATGTGCATGATGTGTTTCATGTGTCGATGCTTAGGAAGTGTCCACCTGAGCAGGGCAAGATAGTTTCGTTTTGCGATGTGTAAGTTCAGGAAGATACGACGTACGAAGAAGTGCCGATTCAGATCATCGACCAGAAAGTTATTAGCTTGCGTCGTCGTGAGATACCGTTGGTAAAAGTCGTGTGGCAGCATCATGGGGTTGATGAAGCCACTTGGGAACTAGAGTCGAGTATGCGGGAGTTGTATCCGCATTTGTTTTGTTTTTGAAATGAGTTGTAAATTTCGAGGGTGAAATTTCTTTTAGGGGTAGAGAGTTGTAACGCCCCGAAATTTATTTAATGTTAATGTAATGTAAATGATGAATTAGTGTGCCATAATTAATGTTTTAACATTAATTAGATTATTTGGTGGGATTTTAAATTTTTGGTTGTTTTGTTAAATTGATGCGTTCAAATGATTTCTTATTGTTTTAAAATGATGTTTTGAGTTTTAAAACATAACAATTTGTCAAATGTTAAAAATACTCCGTTTTGCAAAACCGTGGGCGGCACATGGTTTTCGTACAGTAAAACCGCCCACCGATTTTCTCTATTTATTTCCTTCCTCTCTCTCTCTCTCTCCTCACTCTCACGCATCTCTCTCTCTCTCTTCTCTCTCTTTCTCGGCAATGTCTCTCTCTCTCTATCTTTCTCAAAAAAAAAAATTGAAACCAAATTCGAGTCCAAGCTTCGGGTTAGCAAGGAGGAAGCTCGGGGACGTGATTCGGCAACCGAGAACGCGGATTGAAGCTTCGATTCGAGGTTAGTTTTGAAATTTATAAACTTTTTCCAAAATTTTCAATTTTGTGCATTTTTGAAATTTAGGGTTGTTTAAGCTTTGAAAACCGTAGATTTGAGTTAATTGAACTTAGAACAACTAGAATCTAAGTTTAGATTGAAGAAAAACAAATCGGATTCAAGATTTTTCATTTTTCTCCTCATTTTCTCATTTTTGGATTTTTGAGGATTTCGAGTTTAAATCTTGTTTAAATGAGTTCAAACATGTTCTAGTATGTTTTTCTATAAACTATGATTGTTTTTCATGCCTGGGATTTGAGAAAAATAGGTTAGAATCAAGATTTGAATTTTGGGGATCGAGAAACCCGTGGCTGGGATTTCTGGATTTTCCTAGTTCGGCAGGCCGAACTGTGTGTTCGGCAGGCCGGAGTGATGATCGGCAGGCCGGTGTTCTTCCGACCGGCAGGCCGAACCTGGGGAAGTGTTCGGCCGACCGAACTTTGCTTCCAGCAGGCAGAACTGTGCAGTTCGGCAGGCCGAAGCAGGCAGTCCGGTAGGCCGACCGAGGCATGAAAAATTTTGTGATTTTCACCCGTTTTCACTGTTTTGAACCCTGATTTAAATCCCAACCTTATAGGATTATTTTAAAGGTACAAATGGCACACTAGGACATCATGAAATGGTTTAGTAACATAGAATGTCTCGAACTAGATATTGATCGACTTAGTTTGTATCTAGGATCGTTCGTGGTTCCGTGGAGCTAACGTATAGCGGACAGGGATTACGGTGTGGGGCACCGACACGAGTATTGAGGTAGGACTTCTATCCTATTTCCTTGGTAGCCTGGTTTTGAAATGATTTGGCTTTGAAAAGGATTTCTATCAAAATGTTTTCAACAGTTGTTTGAAAATGGTTTTATCGGTTATATTTTAATATACCGTGACTATGAAATGAACTTCATAATGAACGTAATTGACAACACTCGGTAATTGGGTTTTGAATGATAATGATAATAAACACAAAGGCATGATGCCATATCAGAGATCGGGTCGTGTAGCGATCGACCTTGGGGGCAGGTCCCGAAACCCAGCTGGGCCACTACGGTGGTGATGTTATGGTTTGCCTAGGTAAAAGAAAAATGGTGTTTTCGATTGTACGAGTAGACTGTTCTGTGTCAGAACGGCTCTACTCAAATTTTGTATTTATTTATTTATTTGTTTATTTAAGTTTTCTTTTGAGTACTCATAACAATGAACTGTTTCTTTAAATTCAATTATTTATAAAACCTAGTCCTACTGAGCCTTTCGCTCACGTTTTATTGTTTTAAATTTTCCCCCCTTCTAGTTGGTTTCCCATTTAGGTTTGGAGAGGATTCTTCGGACCGAACCCAGGAGCAATAGGAGGATTATTTTATCTTTTGTACTATTTAATCAAGGCATGTAAAAGTTTAACTTTATTTGTATCTGGACTGTGATTGTATTTATGATATTGTCAGAACCATGTGTGTGCACAAGTTGTGGGTTGTGGATCCCATACTCGCGGTTTTTATTTAAATTTTATTACTCATTTAATATTTATAAATTCTTTTATAAAAATGTGGTGAAAATCTTCTTATTTCTCATGTAATTTGATCCTTAAACCATTGATTTTAATTAAATTCTCTTTTAATTAATCTAAATATTCCACCACGTCACCTCCCGTACTCTGGGGCGTGACACCAGCTAGTCCATATACATTAGCTTCGAGCATCGAGAGTGCTCCAGCCAACCATCTAGTCCTCAGCTAGTGATGGGACATGCCCTCATCCGCATCACCATAAAAATGAGTAAGCTAATGCCTAGTAAGTAGAATTATGCAAGCATGAGTAGTATTTTAATGAATAAGCTCAGTCAATTTACTCATTAACTTTTCGCTTTATCCTCTTTCATTTTATTTACTCTACACTGTATCTTTCATACTCTTAACATAGTGTGCACACTGTTTAGTGTTTCCTGGAAGGGAAGTATTACACTCCATATACTTAAATCATTGGCGTCCTAGATGCTTAACATCTCACATGGCATCTTAGATGCCAAATCATTGCATCCCTGATGCTTAAAAGTTTCACATGACATCCCAGATTCCTTATCATTGCATCCTTGACACTTAAAAGTTTCATATCATTGCATCCCAAACGCTCAAAGTCCCGTCGTAGCTCACCAATATAATCAATTTCATATTTTTCATAATTCTTTACATGCTGGAATATATTTGAATTCACAACATGTAGTGCAATGCATATAAGTTTTACATGTCAATTCACAACATTAAATGCACAACAGTTATGGTGATGTAGGTGAAATTCTGTTTACTTTATTCAATGAGACTATCAATTAAGTTCTCGTGGGGTCTGGTACTTCACACCTCTAAAAGATTGAAAAATTTCTATTTACATTACCACCAATCCAACTATAACTAATAATCAAACATTTAGGAGCCCATTTTCCTATTTTAAATATTTATTTTAGGTAATATTAATGAAAATAGATGTTTTTAAATCTCAAACGCTTTAAACGGCATCAAAAACGAACTCCAGGGGCTCGAAAACTCTTGACTAGACTATTTGGCCTAGTCTAGCTGAGGGCTGGCCAAGGCAGCCTTGCCCATGAATGTGGGCCCGCCCACACTAGCTGCACACAGGCCCTATGTGTAGGCCTTATTTGTAGGCTGCTAGCCTAGCGCGGCCAACTAGCCCTGGGGAAACAATTTCACCCTCCATTGGGTTTCATTTTGGTATGAAATTATTCATACCTTATTCTAAAATTTTGCCATAGTTTCTTGTATATTTTAAGACTCCCCAAAGCTTAATTATAACTTGAAACACCTATTTCCAATTTGTGAATAAATTTTAAATCCATAAAATATGAAAACCATCACAAACCACAACATCAATACATTTCTGTAACTAGGTTCAGTTTTAAGCCTATAACTCCCAAACTAAATTGATTTTGCTAGAAATTTTTAGGGGGACTTAAATAACATATAAATGAACATATCCTTAAAATTTTAGCTTCAAAGGAGCCTTCTAGCATAGGAAACAAAGACAAAACCTAAAGCACTTTGAAAATTTACCTGATTTTGGATAGCCACCAAAAACGAACTTGAAACCACCATTTTCCAATTGAATTTACTTAAACCCTTTTGTGGTGATGTTCTTGACATATTAGAACTCACTAGGTTCAAATATCTCATCAAAACCGAAAATAAAACCCCCTAAACTAACACCAAACATGTTGTAAACTGAAACAGCCCCTTGCCTTGAATCAGTTAGGTTTTTCTTACAATTTGGCATCCAAAACTTCACAAACCACTAAAGAATTTTCTTTTTATCTCAAAACATAGATGGGGAAAAAAGTTTTAGAGCTTGAAGAGTCGGAATTAGAGTTTTTAGGTCTAACAAAATGGCACCTAATTGCTTATATGCTTTTTAAACAACCAAGAGCACGCCCTAAATTACTTCAAAATGAAGTGGCTTCACCTTGGCTAGCTTAGTATCCTTAGTTTAGCATACTCACCCCCTTAGTGAGGTATTCAAAATTCATACAAAACCTCAAGTACAAATTAGGTCACGGCTAATCATTTTGCCTACTAAATTTGGTGCATACGCTGACATCAAAATTTTGGTACACTACAAACTCCATCTGTGAGTTCTTTAACATTTGTTATCAAAACCTTATCTATTCCTCTAGAATGCTTCTATAACTTATCAAACATGAAATAATAAATTCTCAAGCCACTTACAATCCGACAAATACCCTAATCATGACTCAAAAATCTAAACATCGAAAAGTTTGTAATTTAGGGTTTTCTAAAGTATTCTAACTGAAAAAACTTGCATAAAACTCACGTCCTCTACTCATTATTGTTTTCATAGCTATACATCATCGTCATAAGATATCTCACATCATTAATGGATCCTTTTTGTTAACAAAACTTATACTAAAACTCTCCGTTTAGGTCAAAAGTAACCATTTTTCCTCAATTTTGTACCTTGTAGGTGTAATTAAGCTTCTTTATCCATTAAATCCATTGTAATCCCTGAACATCATTATTACAACTTCCTTTCCATCATAACACTTACTGAATCCGCCTTTCAGAAACTTGTCATACTACAATACATTATACATAATATAGTATTTAATGCGCACTAAAAATATGATGATGCATTTTAAATGAATAATGAACATATAAATCCTATGCATATCATCATAAAATCACGCAACGCATTGGTTAAGGAGTATTTTGGAATTTTGGACATCACAGTTATATTAATATATGATTTTATATGCTGACTTTAATATTAGTTTGATTCTGAAATGATTCCAAAAGAAACTGTTTCGCTTTTAGATAAAGTAACTGCTAATCAAGTCAATCTAAACTATTTTTTTTCCTCATTCGTTGACATTCAAGGTTTTGATTTTTGTATATGATTGTGTATACTATGGAAACTTTTAAATTTCCCCATTATTGTAAAAAAACAAAACTTTAAATGTCCCACCCAAATTTAACCATCTAACTTTATTATTACTATCATATTTTTGAATCATGAATTTTTTTTTTGTTTTTGTCTGTAAATATTGCTGTTACAATTTTTTTCCCTGTATATGCTTCTTTTCCTCTCTTTTACTTCTTCTTAGTTTATTTACTTTTTTGTCTTCTACACTGTGTTCATTACATTTCGTACTTTGTCATTGCCATAGCTGATATTTTGTTGTTTCAGGTAATTTTGAATCAATTCCAGGTACTATCTTCTATGTATTACCTCTTTTGTATTCATTTTTATGTCAGATTATATCAATCTTTATTTTATCTTATAATAACTTAATTTATCAAACGTGATTAATCTATCTTGAGTATTATTAGATTGCTTTTTTGTTTTTTTATTCTTTTTGCTGATGGTGATTTATTTGTCATTTTTGTCCCAGTTTTGTTCTTTTCTTATTACTCTTTTTTCCTACGATAATGGTTTTTTTTTTTTTTTTTTTTGTAATTCTTGCCTTAGCTATGCTTTGACGCCTTTGGTCTTGTTCATTCTTTTATGTTTATTATATTCCTTATGTGGCGATGATTAGCATATATTTTTTTGACATGTTGAGCTTCATATGATTTGTCCAAATACTCTGTGAATATGCCTGTTTTTTTTAAACTATTGTTGTTTTCAAATAGTTAATTTATCTATAATCGTTTTCAACAGTTTACACGTACTGATTTGTTATTTTGATTTCGAAATTGTGATTTTACATTTTTGCCTCTGAATTATGCTACTTTACTATTCTCTTTCTTAAGATTTTTTGGTAATTTTAGATTTAGTTTATCCTTCACTTGTTAGACCTCTTTTGTCCTCGGGAATTGTTTTTCGTTCACTATCGCAACTAAGTGCTTTTACAGATTTGTCCTTTACTTATTCTTCTTTCTGCTCCTCTTTCTTCAGCTTTCTTTGTCATTTCCTCTCCTATGCAAACTCTAATATTTTTTCTCTTTTCTGCAACCGTTTCTTCCCAAAAGTTGTGTTCTTCCTTCTGTATTTTCTTGACAGTGTTTTTTGCTTTTCTTTTTTATAATTTTTCCCTTCTTTTGTTTTTCAAGGTTTTATTCACTTTGTAGCTTTTGGACAATTAGTATTTTACTCTAGTCAATTCGTTTTTTTATATACATATTATAATATACGTGACAAATACTGTTTTTTTTTTTTATAACATTTTGTACATTCTTTATAGTTGCCATTAGTGTTTGTCTTTGCAAAAACGTTTCTTTAGTTGCTATAGCAATTTTGTATAAATATAAGCAAACTTATTTGTCATCTATTGCTAATACTCTTCAATACCTGAGCTGCAATTTTTATATAAAAATGTTGTTTTTACTTTTTTGTATTTTGACTTTTTAAGTTTTTTAGTTTTATTATTTTCTAGTTTATATATTTGTTTTTTCCCTATAAAATTTAATATTATTTTTAATAATTAGAAATAATAATTTTTATAATTATTAATATATAGTTTCTCATATGATTTTTTCCTTACCTTATTTTTAATTAATAATTACGTTATTAAGTGTATTTTTAATGATTAAATCTGATTATTAAAAAGACCCAACTTGTTTGTTCATATATTAAGGACTAAGCAAATGTAAAAAAAATAAAATACAAAATTATATTTATTTTGCCCTTTGACATTAATATTCTCTTCGCATTATTTTTATCTAATTCATTTATATTGTACACAATTATACTCAATGTTTTAGATCATTAAATTTATTTGTATTGTACATAATTGTACTTAATGTTTTAGATTATGTAATTATTCATTATTGAAAATTTGTGCTTAATGTATAAATTAAATAGCTTATCCAATAGATTATTACAAAATAATATCTTATCTTTTTTTGAATAGAAAATAAATTTTCAATAATTAGAAAGTAAGTCGTTACAAATTTGCTCTAAGATCACAAATGATATTTTGGCAATCAAAGATAAACAAGATTAAAAAATAAAAAACAAATTGTTCCAAATAATTTTGTAAGTAAAAGTAATAAAAATAAAAATAACACTGAAAAGACATCAATAATCATGTCATAAACATAATCCTTTCACAATAATTGATAATAATACCATATTTCTTAGTTTTTAATTAGAATTAAAAAACAAAGAGAACAAAGAGAAACAACAACTGGCATCAAAAGACTCTAGAGCCAAATCAGTTGGCATCCTTTTGCACCTCTATTCCCCATCAAGTTGTCTATTCAAACATTATCTAAGATATACAAAAATCTTTCAAGACAGAACCCAACCTAAAAATCTCTAGAGCAGAAAAAGAGTACATTGATCCGTTGTACTCATAAAAGAATAATTAGACTTTCTTACTAACTTGTTGGCCAAATTTCTTCGTACAAAATACAAAAAAAAATTATTTTTTCTAATACCCTCTTAAATCTATAAACAAAACAAGAACTATATCACAAACATGAAAATTCCTATAAACAACATAAATTGAAAATCTAACGAAAGATAAACAAAAAATCTAGATAGCCCCAATCCAAGACAAACAAAAATTTTTGGGTTCACAGCATTAATTTACCTAAAAATAAAGCAAGAGTAAAGCTATCAAAAAGCCATGGAATTATTAAATTAACCTCAATCCAAGAACACAAAAAAAGACCATATCTGAAAGTTAGAATTTAATTAAACTAGAAGATCAAATCAATGTTAAAAGTTTAAATTTAATATCCTTCATATAATCACAATACATGCTTCATAAAACTGTTGAAAAAAAAATAACTTTGTCATGTATATCATCAAATAAAACAATTTCTGTGAAAGTTTTTTAACAATTATAATTAATCACAATTTTCAAAAATAATTATATAAAAGATAAATCAAATGGTTTTAAAATATTTGATTATAATAAATTCGTAATTATGGCACTTTTTTTATTTATCAAAACTGTAATTTTTTTATATTCGTATTTTTACAAACTAAAATATCCTTTTTTTATAATGAAATATTTACAAAAAAATGTACTAAATTTGCTTAAAATTATTGTCAAATAAAACTATAGAATAAAAAGTACAAATTAAAAATTTAAATAATTTAAAACATTAATTAATAGTTTTCCATCATATTTATATATTTATTTTTCAATTTTTTTTAAAAAATACAACTATTAATATTTTTAACATATACAAAAAATAGACAAAATAATTTTCATTATATATTTATTTTTATTATTACTTATTAATAATTTTATTATATTGTACTTCATAAATATAAATTAGATAGGTCAATATCTTCTCTTATGATATCAATATAATTTTGCTTTATTTTAATTAAACAGATGAATAATAAAAGAATAACAAAAAAATCTTAGAGGAAAATTATCGGCTTAAGCGCCATATGATTTGCTTTATTTTTATTAAGTAGATGAATAATAAAAGAATAACAAAAAAATCTTAGAACAAAATCATCGGCTTAAGCACCGTATGATTTTAGAACAAGATAAAGATATTGAGAATGTTGCAGCAAATGTTCCTTAAGCCAGACTTGATGCAATGTTGGCCTTTTTTTGACTCTCAAAGACAAACATCTGATATAGCACAACCATCAACATTTTGAAATCACAATCGAAAATGTAATTTTTTTATTTGTGATAAATATTATATTTAAATAATTTTAAAAATCTTTATATAACAAAAATACTAACTCTTTATATATTATATCTTTCATTTTTTTCATTTTTTTATATGTGCCATTGATATATATCTTGATTTTGGTAATTGTTCTTTCACCTGTGAACATTGCAATGCTCTATTCTGGTTCAATTAATGAATAAAAAAAAAGCAATTCATCTAAGTTTAATCTTTGTTGTAAAAATGGAAAAGTTGTCTTACCTCTAATCAAAAAACTCCTCCTATACTATATATTACTTGATTACTATGGAGGATCTTTAAGTACACATTTTCTAGAAAATATTTGTACTTATAACTCTATGTTTACATTTACATCATTTGGAGCCAATATAGAATATACAAAAAACTCAAAGGATCCATATATCTTTAAAATAAGTAGATAGATACATCATTTGATGTGATCTCTATAACCTGATAATAATAAGCCTCCAAAATTTGCTTAACTTTATATATATAATATAGAAAATGAAATTCAAAATGGAATGAAAACATTCTCATTGGATAATGTTTCCAAAAATTGGACCATGTCAATAACTAAGAATTTAATTAAAATGCTTGACAAAACTAATAAATTAGTAAACCTTTTCCAAATAGTAAAAGATAGATATTAATAACATAACATTTCTTCATTGAAACTAAGACTTATTGGTCAGAGATATATAGGTAGCAGTCAACATGAATTACCCACTTTAAATGATATAGGTGGTTTAATAATTAGAGATATTAGTGAATATGAATACGGACGAGATATCATAATCCATGACAAAACCAATACCTTACAAATAATTATAAAATTACATCAATCTTATATGGCTTTGCAATATCCTTTGTTATTTCCTTATGGAGAAGATGGTTAGAGAATTGACTTAAAATTGAATATAAATGATTCCAAAAAAGTCCCTTCAAGAAAAGAATTTCTATGAGAGCATTTTATTGTTATTAGTTACAACAACGTCAAAATGAATGCAATATGTTACGTAGAGGTGGAAGATTATTTTAGCAATATATAGTTGATACATATGCTTTTGTAGAGGAAGATCGATTAGATTATATTAGAAAAAATAAAAAATTAAGATCTGAAATTTATCAAGGTATTCAAGATGTTGTTACTAGAGGAGAAACAAATGTACAAGCAATAGGGAAAAGATTAATCCTCCCTTCTAGCTGCATAGGAAGTCCTAGATATATGATTCAAAATTATCAAGATGCAATGGCAATTTGTAGACATTATAGAAATCTAGATATATTCAGAACATTCTTATGTAATCCCAAATGGCCTAAAATTACTAAAGCTCTATGTAAATTTCTAGATAAGAAGCCCAAAGATAGACCAAATATTATTACAAGAATTTTAAAAATAAAATTAGACCATATTTTATCCATTATTAAAATGAAATAAATATTTGGAACAATCATTACAGGTTAGTTTGCTTCTTCAATTCTAATTTCATTTTGTTTTAAAAAATAGCTTATCTGTAATATAAACAAAAACTAGCAGTATTTTTCTTTATTTTATTTTGTAGATCTATATGTAGTTGAGTTTCAAAAATGAGGTTTATAGTATTGTCATTTTTTATTCTAGTTATATCCAAATGAACAATTACATGAACCATAAAAACTAGACAAATTTATTTATGTAGAAATGCCTGATCTTGAAAAAAGATCCATTATAACACAATGTCGTAGTTGAATTTATGATACATGGACCATGTGGCCTTGCCAAAACAAATGCCTTATACATAAAAAAACTCAAATGTTAAAAAAAATTTCCCAAACAATTCAAAAATGAAACAATCATTGAAGAAAATAGATTTGTCAATTACAAATGCAGAAATATAAATTTTTATGTCCAAAAAGAAAGCATTAGACTAGATAACAGATTTGTCGTCCCTTCCAACAAAGACCTGTGTTTAAAATTTCATGCTCATATTAATGTTGAAGTTTGCTCTCAATCTATGTTTGTAAAATATTTATTCAAATATTTAACACAAGGACTAGACAGAATCAGAGCAATAATAGAAGATAATATGTACAAAATAATCTGGCCAAACTATTTATTAAGAAATAGATAAAATTAAAAATTATATTAATTGTCGATATATAACACCATATGAATCTATGTGGAGAATATATGAATACTCAATACATCATAGAAATCCAGCGACGACTATCAATTCATTTACTACATATGCAAAATTTAACATTTCACTCAGATCAACAGCTTGCTTTTATAATAAAACAGCCAAGAATTCATAAAACAACTCTAACTGAATGGATGGAAACTAACAAATTAAATATTGAAGTAAAAAAACTTACTTATAATTAATTCCCTACTAAATATGTTTGGAATAGCAAATACAAACACTGGACACTTATGCAAGACATAAAATTGGATGAACATTTTATGTATATCCAAATTCTGAAGAGCTATATTATCTAACATTACTACTAAATCATCAAAAAGCTGTAATAAGTTATGAATCCCTATGAACTATTAATAATATAACATATCCAACAAACCAGGCAACATGTTGTGCCTTAGTTTATTAGGAGACGATAAAAAATTGGATGAATTAATATTAGAAGCTTCATTTTGTTCAACATCATCCCAATTACAACAATTATTTATTATAGTTTTATTATTTTGTAATGTAATAATTCAATAAAATTATTCAAAAAGCATTGGAAGCTTATGACAGATGATATTTTACAAAAGACTAAAACTTTATTTAACAACCCCAATTTTCAAGTACCTGAAACAGAGTCGGACAATTTTGTATTATATGAATTAGAAAAATTATTAAATTTGAATTCATCAACTTTAACAGATTTTAATTTACCACTTCCGATTGGATTGCTAATAGATGATCTAAATAATAAACTTTTGAGAGAGGAACTTAATATTACAATGAACAAGACAATCTCTTAATCATTTAATCATGAAAAAGACAATATCTTTTTCATCTATGGTCATGGACGAACTAGAAAAACATATTTATGGAATGCAATCCTTACAAAAATCAGATCAAATAATGAAATTATCCTAGTTGTTGCATCATCTAGAATTGTATCATTATTATTACCTGAAGGAAAAACTGCACATACTAGATTTCAAATATCATTATCAATTGATAAATTTTCTACATGTCATATTAAAAGGTACTCAATTAGCAAAATTAATCAAAAAAACATCACTTATACTATTGAATGAAGAACCTATGAATAATAAATATTGTTTTGAAGCATTGGATAAGACACTTCAAGATTTAAAAAATAACTTTGAACAACAATTTGGTAGAATCACTGTTATTTTAGGTGGTGATTTTCAACAAATTTTACCCGTTATACCTATAGGAACAAAAGAACACACAATAGATGCAAGTATAGCTAATTCTTATTTTTGGCCATATTCTCAAATTTCAAGATTAACAGAAAACATGAGTTTAAAACATCATAATATTACAAAAGAAGAAAAAATAAAATTAAAAAAAATTTAAAGTGGATATTAAATATTGGAAATGACACTGCTAAAAGAATAAAAGATTTAGAAAATGAAGATGCAACGTGGATTAAAATAACAAAAAAATACATAATACAAGTATCAATCAAATCTAATTGAAAAGATTTTAACGGTAATATATAACAACTTTAACTACTATTTTAACAATATTGAATATCTTAAACAACAAGCAATAGTAACTCTAAAAAATAAAACAGCTGATGACATTACTAATCATATATTATCTTTTGTACTTGGTGAATTTAAATCTTATTACAACTATGACACGATAGTATCTTCATTTGAAAACATAGATGAACTTAATCGTTTATACCCCCTAAGAATTTTTACGTACTCTAAAGTTCAATGGCATACCACCACATGAATTCAATCTTAAACTTAGAGCTCCTATTATGTTATAAAGAAATTCAAATTAATCTATTGGACTATGCAATAAAACAAGACTTATTATTACACAATTGACAAATAATTATAGAAGGACAAATCATAAGTTCAAATAGCATCAATGACAAGGTTTATATTCCAAGAATAGAAATGATTGTACATGAATCTAAATGACCATTTACATTAAAAAGACAACAATTTTTTGTAAAAATTTGCTATGCCATGATAATAAATAAAAGTCAAGGATAATTTTTAAATAGAATTGGTCTGTATTTAGAGTGAAATTTTTACACATGGCCAATTATATATCTCTTTATCAAGGGCAACAACACTAAAAGAATTATACATATTAATTCATGATTCAATTAATAAATATCCAAACCACATAAAAAAACATTGTGTGTAAATTTTTTTACATAATATCACATAAAAATGTACATATTATAATACTTTTTTTGGTAAAAATACTATATTAATAATAACTTAGACACATATATTTAATAAAATCATTCTTTCATATGCTAAATAAATATTTAATATTTTTGACAATTAGAGAAAATGACAACACCCATTCATGCACTTAAACCAAATGAAGTATACGAGACTATCAGAGTAAGAATTTGCATATTATGGACCAACACTGATTTCATGACAGGATATTTAATAAGTCTTGATTATCTTCTGGTTGATGAAGAGGTAACAATTTTTATACACACTATTTTACATTATTATTTACTTTATATTGAATCTTATCAAACAATTAACTACTTTATTTTTCTTATTTGCAACATGAAGCAATTGAAGGATCAATCCAAGCACGTAGTTCGGAAGCTATCTCTTAAAAAATTCAGTTAGATACAATATATGACATCACCAACTTCTACGTTAATCAAAACAAGCCAAAAATACAAAGTGTACCACACAATGCAATGCTTCAATTTGAAAATTCAACAACTTTTACTCTAATTATAGAAGAACTATCACATTTTTCATTTCATATATTTTACTTTATAGAATTTAATCAATTGCAACAAAGAATCAACAGTGTTGAAATCTTAAGCCGTAATATCTATTACTCATTTTACTAAATTAAAAGCATTATTAATTTGTCAATATAGATTTATAATGCTCTATATTTAATTAATATTAGATGTTATTGGGATTGTAACAAGTGTTCAAGGAATTGAGCAAACAAACATCAACAATAGGACAACCCCAAGGCGTATTGTAATGATCAGAACATAAGGTAAACAAAATTCAATACACATTTTATCATAATCATATTAAAAATTATTTAATTGAAGCTTACATATTTTTACACCATTTAACATTTTTTATTCTCACGTTCTTTGTTTTACTTTTTCAATAGAAATAAACAACTACATGTTACACTATGGGGATGCAAAGTTGAACAATTTGATGAAAATGTTTTGAAATCAATTCAGGACTAGTTCTAGCAGTTTTTGTAGCAATGTTAGTCAAACAATATCTAGGCATTTCTTCAAAACTTTATTACAATAATTACATATGTAAACATTATTTCTAAAAGAAAATACAAATTAATTTAATATTGAAATTAAAGGAAACCCATATGTGTCAATTACCATAGCAACAATTCTTTTATATTAACCTTGATATATTTTAAAGGCAACAACATTAAAAACAAGACAATAAGAAAATATGAAAATCAATAAAAAAAATATTCTGCTTCATATTGAAAAATTTTTATTATCTTTTCATTTATTTTATTTTTCTTTTACATACATAGATTTCAACAAATTGAAAAAATTGACTTCCTATCAGCATCATTAATACCAATGCAATCGATCAAAGAACAAAACTTAGAAAATAGAAAAACAATCATTGAATTGATAGGATTGGATCTACAAAGCAATCAGGTTAGCATTATTAAAATTTATCTTATTTATTTCATCATCCAAACTAACAACAATTCCTCATTTATATAGGATGCCAGATTTATAGTAAAAGCAAAAATAATTGGATTCTCTACAAATCAGAGATGGTATTACAATTCATGTTCTAGATGTTATCAACAATTGAAACAAGCAGGCAGTGGTTGGTGGTATGATAGCCATGGCAACTTAAACACAGTACTCACACCATGGTAATAAAATTTACTATTGATTTCTTCCTAAAATTCATTTATTTTTACTAATTATAATAAATAACATATTACATAAATTAATTATTACCATATATATTACAAGTACAGGTGGAACACAGAAATTGAAGATAATACTGGAAACATAAACATCACCATATTTGGACGAGCCGCACAAGCACTAATCAAAACACCATGCTTCATATTAACAATTGTTCAAGGCTTTACTAATCCATTTATAATCCCACCAAACATTGATCAATTAAGAGGACAAACAAAAATTTATCAACTTTATTTCCAACAAAGAGGAGCACAAACAAATAGAGTTGTTTAAAAAATCTTTGAAGATGTCTAACCTTCAATACCACTGCCACAACTCGTAGTTGCCACAACAATAGGTCCGAAAACAGCAAACCTAAAAAAGTTGACCACAAGATAAAACATATTTACTAATTTATATTAAATATATTTAAAAATCATTTATTATTCTACATATATATCTTAATAACCTTTTATCCTCCTAGTTCTAAAAAAACAATTAAATCAACAAGAAAACGTCCAATGGCCAGTTAATATAACTACTTTTAAATTTTTTAACTTACAATATATATAATTCTAAATTCTAAATTTCTTAATAATTATTATTCTTAATTTTTTTGACTTTCTTATTTTGTAGTGAGAAAGAACCAAAGAAAAGAGGAAGACAAAAGCAATAAGATATTGTAAGAAACTTTTCAAAATAATGTTATATCAATATACATATATGTTCCTATAGTTAAATAAATTTTGTACTATTGAAATTTCTAACTTTTTGTATAGCAAAAATATTTCCTGCAAGAAAATCTATAAAAATTTTGTAGTGCAATAATTTTCAACTTTTTATATAATCTTATTTTCACATTAACTTATTTCTCACCTAATTCAATTTTCATAATAATAAAATCTATGATGTTTATATCATGATGAAATGATTGAATAGATAATGACAAACAAATTTAAGCACGCTATGCCAACAATTACCTCACATTATATATAACATGCCAGATCTTAATCTAATACTTAGATAAGCTTAAATCAATTTCTTTTCTTTGTCCATTGATTTCAAAAGTTTCAGCATCTATATAACATTTGCTTCTATCCTTCTTTAATTTAAAAAAACTTCAGACATATTCTTTGTAGAACTTGCTTTTCATAATATTAATAATTTTATTAACTAAATTCATCCAAATATAAGTCTATTACTTTAGTTTTTCCTCTCTTCCTTTTATTCTTTTATTTACCTTTTATGAATTAATAAATAGCAATTCATTTTTTGGTGCTCTAAAATCATTTTATTAGATTACATATCTTTTAATTCTTTTCATATTATAGTTATTAAGCTTTAAATTATATGATAAATTAAAGCTGTTAAATTTCTAAATAATGTAATTTCAATCAATCTCATTAATCTAGAAATTATGAAAAGTCTTTTTGATCCCAATGGATAAGATTGCTTAGGAATTATACATGACTCTACAGAATGAACAATATTTGATTCTTTTAATATAAGTTTTTTTTTAAAAAAAAATTTAACAACAGAATAAGCATTGACTTGTACTAAATCCATTTTATTTAAACATATGAAATCTAACATCCAAAGTGTTATTTATAACATCAAATCTCAAAAATCAACATTAAAAACAAAATAGACTATAGATCTTCTTCAAACATGCTAGATAGACTCAAACTGTATAACTTTTGGCTATCAAAAACAGAATCAACAGATTACTGTAAAATATTTGACCAATAAGACACAAATTTTGAAACATCTAAATAAAATTAAAAAATTTTGAATATATTATGAGACAAATAATACACTATAAACTTTTAGACAAAATTAAATTCAAACATAAAAAACCATCATTAAAAGCAAAAAAAACTATAGAACCTTCTCAAACACGCTAGAAACATACAAATTATACAACTTTTGACAACCAAAACAAAAACGACAAATTACTGTAGAATATTTGACTCATAAGATATAAATCTTGAAACATCTAGATAAGATTCAAAAATTTTGAATATATTACAATATTACAGTACAACATGTGATTTATCTAACAATACAATCTTTTTAAAAGAAAACAATAAAATAAAATCAAACGCTAATTATTTAACATTTACTATAACAATCTAAAAACAAATTAATACTCAAAACACAGATAATATTTTTTTTGAACAAACACCCAAACAACATTTATTGATAAAGATTTACCCCTATATAGATTTCTAATAAACTGACAAACAGGGTCTTTAAATGCTAGATTACTCAGGTGTTGTCTTTCTGCATGAAATTTGGGCTAGAGTTTAAAAATTGCACCTTGAACATGTTTGCTAGGATCATTCTTAAGAATAGCTTGGAGGTCATTAGAAAGGCTATCTTTACAGAAATAAATTTTATTCTCCCTATTTACTGACACAAATCTAGGCAAACGACACTTAATGTTGCAAAACTGCTGCCCACATTTGTTATAGATAGATTTGGTAGCATGAGTTCTTTTTCTTATCGTAATGAGACTGGTACCATACCAAGAGGACCGACACTATCATCAAAATTGCTCAATGAATTTTCCCTTCAAGCAACATCTTTACATCACTAAGAATGCTAAGACGCATAAGAATCCATAGTCGAGTAATTTTATACTTATATTTTTGCCTGAGAATCTTCTAAAAAAGTGAAGGAAAATATTTTCTCAAATGATTATATTTTGGATCCATACAAAACACAAAAAAAAGAGAAAGATTCTGGATAAAATTCAAGTATTTGAAAAAAAATTTGCAAAACTAAGAAAAAAATAAAGAACAGCCTTCGAATTAAAAAAAAGAAAATTCTAAATAAGAATATTTAAGAACTTAAAAAAAAGAGACATTATAGAAAGAGAGAGAAAACAAAAATGATAGCTCCTATGCATAGTAATGAAATTTATATGCATGTAATAAAGCACTATACTAAACATGTGTCAAATACACGAATTTAAAACTGGACTGAACTGACATGAACTAGGCCAACTATTCTTGCTCAAATTTGACTTAGATATTCTAGGTGAGGTCCATATATTTTAAATACATTATTCTGTAATACATTTTAAACATATTATGAATATTGATATATTTTCCTATTTAGATATAATATTATTAATACTTTCATGTATCAATATATCATAAATTAATTTAATAAACAAATACTATTACACATTTATAAATTTTATTATAATCTTGATAAATTAAAATTCAGCCCTACAACAAAAAAAATTTCTAATTTTCTATTAAACATAACATTATTTCCCACTACAATGTGAGGGTTCCTTTGCTTGTATAAGTCTATTAAGAAGCCAACACAAGTAATTCTAATAATAAAAGGTCTACTAAGAAAAAGGCAACAAAACATGAGCATATTAATTTTTCTTTTTACCAATAAAAATGAAAAACAGAAATAATTGACATGTAAATAAATTATAAACATACATTTAAATATATGCGTATATATATATATTTTATACTTTCAATGAAAATTAAAGAGAAATTATACCAAATAGCAGATTTTACTATTCAATTAATAAATAATGTAAGAAATTTTAAAAATACATAGAAAATAGCAGGTTAAATATTTTACAAATATCAAAAGTCCAAAATACCTCAAATATAATTTGGTTTGATTTTTTTCCTTTTTTCTTTTTTCCCTTTCTTCTTCGTTTCTCAATCTTGTCCCTCTCTCTCTCTTCTTCTTTTCTCTCCTGACCTTCGTTTCTCCTCCATGGCTGACCAGATCAATAAAGGAAGAACGACCATACCAGATCAACGAAGAACAACGGCCAGACTTGATAGGCAAAAACAGAATAGATTACCAGTCTAGCGATCACCAGATCGTCTGCTGAAGCTTCAGCCTCCGCCGATCTCGTCTAGTTCTCGATCTCAGCCAACAGTCGATATTGTTTATTGAAGCATTGGATCTCATTCGTTGAAGTTTCAACCGCTGTTGATATCATCCAACACTTAATCTTTGTCGAAGCTTCCAATCTCATTCGTTGAACCTTCAGCCACCACCGTTCTCATCTAACCCTCAATCTCTTCCATCAAAGTTTTAACCATCATCGATGTTTTCACGGCACGAGCCTAGATCGCCACCGTCGCTACCGCGATCTACGATATCTTAAAGATGATCTCTGTCAAGTCCCCATCTGAATATCTTCCAGATTGCGTTGATGCAGCGACCTCGTCTTTCTTCGACAATGTCGATCTCAGCCATATGGACCCCCTCTTTCTTCAACAATGCTTGATCGACAAAACTGACCTCTGGTTGTGCTTTTTTGTAAGATTTTTTTTTAGGTATGGATTTTAAGGATTTTTGTTTGGAGGTAACTAAAATAGGTTTTTGGATTTTTGGTTTTGATCCCAAATATTAGTATGATTTTTCAGTGTATTTTTTTAGATTTTTGTTTTTTTATTTAGTAAATATAATATTCTTTGGCTGCCCGCGACGTTGTCGGTGCTGGTGAAACTCGACGAATTCGTCGGTAAACTTTTGTATCTATATGGAAATACTATTTTTATATGGTAATATAGTATTATTAGAATAATTTTGTATTTTTGACATTTGGTGGTTTGATGAAGTCATTGGTACACTTTTGTATTTACATGATAATACAATATTACCAAAGTATTACTATATTTCTCGACCATCGATAGTTTCACAAAGTCTTTAGTGAATTTTGTATTACATGGTAAATAAGACATTTCTCAATAAATATTATATTTCTTCGCTGTCGGTATTACAGTGAATTTTTATATTACACAATAAATACAATATTTATATATAAATATTGTATTTCTCAGTCGCCGGTGGTCTGATAAAGTCACTAGTAAATACAATATATATATATATATAATTTTTAACCATCACATCTAATTAAAACCATATAAACATTAAATAAAAGTAAGTCAACTACAGGAACCTGATAAAGGTCTAAAGATTAAAAGCTGCATCTTACAAGTATAATATGTTTTTGTACCGTATTAAAGCCGTATTAAAGAATTCTCTTCTTTCTATTGTGTTCGAGTTTTGTATAATCTAAAGTTTAGATGGTATTTCCTACCATATAATTTCTAATAAAATGATATGCAAACGTGATAATTTCTTTCTTTCTTCTTCTTTTTGTTTTTTTTTGTTTTTTTTGTTTTGTTTTTTTTTTTTTTGCGTTTGACGCTTCACTGCTATAACGAGAAACTTAATTATTATTTTTTACTTTATGAAGGAATGCTTTTTTGTTTTATAAAAAAAAGTTACAATATAGCATGAAAAAAAATACTCTATCAATATAATACAATTTTTAATCATCAATCAAATGTTGTTAGCTTATTATAATTTTTTTAATCAAACAAGGTTCTAAGAATTCATTATTATGGACAATTTGAACGACATTTGTTTCTACTCAATCACAAAATTCTCCTTATTTTTAAGGTAGGGTAAACGTAAACGATAATGCATACTTTTGAGAGTTAAATTTAATTAAAATCATATCAACAGATATACATATATAAATATATATACAAAATTCATAGAATCTAACAAGGATTTGATGATTTGAAATAAAGCTAATATTGATGGGACATATTTTGTCTTTATCCTATGATTAAGAATCTGTAGCACTATATTTGGTAAACGGGAGAGATGGAGGAGGGAGTAGGGGTAGGGGAAGTGGTGAAAGGAGAGGGTAAATGAGGGAGGAGAGGAGGGAGAGGAGATATAGAAGAAAAGTCCCAAATTTGGATCTTTCCACTAATGGAAGTTGTTGATGATGGAAAATGATTAACTTAATAATGCTCACAAATCACTCATGGTTCCTACGGATTAAAGCGATAAAATGAAAAAGATCAAAGTAGGAAGCAGACACATGGATTTATAATGTTTCACTCTTTAATAAGCTACGTCCATTGTATTTCTCTTATCAAAAGTTCATATATAATACACTTAGATTTCTAGAAATGAAAGAATGAAGAGAGTGGTTTTTTGATATGGGGGAGGAGATGTTCCTCTTACTTTTTTTTCCCACCCTTTGCTACTCTTCTCCATACCTCCTTTTATAAGATGTTGTATTATTATTAAAGAGGATTAGAATATTGCTAATGGGGCAAAAATCTCCATGTTCTGTGCCAGCCTTTGCACATGGTGTCTTTGTATATGCAGAGAGTGTATTGAGTCATATGCTAGTGGTCTTAATTTCAGGTATGCTATCTCGACTGTTGGCCCTACCCATTCTTGTAGGTTCTTCTTGGAATGATGGATGCAATAATGGGCCGAGGATACACAGCTCGTTTAACCTTGACTTCACCCTAGAGCGGCAAGATCAATCAATCATCTCGACTTCCACTCTATTTGAGAGTAATGGGCCGAGTTGGACTTCTTATTGACCTTACTTTCGGGCCTTAGGCCGTTGAGATCTCCTACAAAAACTACCCCCCAAGCGTGGAAGGACTTGGTAAGTTGCTTTGCACTTTGGCAGTCGAGGATGTGGCAAGTCTCCCATTGCTTGGGAATTGGAAGACGTGTCTCTTAGAATAGCTTACTAAAGAAGCTTTTGACCAGAGTCATGATTGCATCTAACATTCAAACTTCTCGAGCAGCCAAACAGTCATGTCTGCCGGGACACATGTCATATCCTTATAGGAGGCGTCGCTTGGCTCTAAGGAGATTTTGATTTAGGCAGTCGGATCATTGGGGATGGTGACCTTTGGTTGCCTTAATCTTTAGCCATTGGTTCAAAGGTTCCCACACCCGATGGCCCTAATCTCTCCCTTGTGAAAATACTTAAGAGTTTTGAAACCTTTCTCATCCATTTTGATCTAGATTTCAGAGACCTTATACTTCTCTCCCAAAACTCTCTCTCAAAACTCTTCTTCTTCAAACTCTAAAGCCAGATTCTCTTCGTAAATCTACTACAGCTTTCTTGGCCATTCCTGTTGCTGACCAACATTGCTGTTCTTGTAACTTGGAGACCTAAAACTTAGTTCTCAATAACTTGTAAGTTTCTAAACTTTAAACTTCTCTGTTAAGTTTCTTGAGTCCTTCCCCTTCCTCTTTTTTTGGCATTCTTTCAAATTTCTACGTTTGTTCTTGCAAAACATAGGTTATATTTAAGGCAAAACATAGAAAAAGAGGAAACATACCAGTTTAGGCTATGTTGAAAGGGCTTGCTGTGTTTTCTAGGATTCTCAAACGACCATGGTCAATTTTGGGTTTTTAGCGATAAGTTGACTCTTAAACTCATAGGCTTTTTGTGTTGACTATTTGATTCATAGTCGATTATGGACCAAGCTGGTATATTTTTAGCTGTTAGATCGACCTCTCGATATAAGGTATTCTTTTGACATTTTTTCCTCTTTTATTAGATCATGTCATCATCTAGTCGTTGTTGAGAGGTTGAGTCTTCTTCCTAAGTTCACCCAGACGCTGTTCAGACCGCCGAGACATCTTGGCTACATGACGAGACTATCCCTAAGAACGATTCTATTTTCAAGGATATCAATGATTTTGGTAGTGTCCCTTCTAGGATAGTGTAGATGACTTGGTGGACAGTGTTCCCATATCTCTCTCCACTATAATTCTGAACCCTAAGTATCCTTGCTTGATGATGGCAGGCCCCAAAGTCCAAGGCTTGTCATCCTTTAAGATGGCTGCACTGCTCGATAAGCCATTGGTGGCCTACACTGGTGAGATTATCTCACAAAAGGCCAAGGAGACCATATCCCACTATAGATCCCATAATGTCCATAGGGTGTTTGCCAAGGGTAAGGTCGACAAGAGGTACTTCGAGGACGTGATAACTAATAAACACCATCATGTCGATGCCGCTTCGTCTGGATCTCTCGTTGCCTACAACAAATGCATTACAACTAGCTAGACCTTCCCTCTGTATCCCTTCATCAAAAGGCTCTGCTATGAGCTTGAGATCTCACCAATGTAACTATCGCCCAACTTTTGGTACATCTTTTCAAGGATGTGAATCCTGTGGTAGCTTCACTTTGACTCTTCTCTTCACCTGGACATGTTCTTATATTATTATTGCATCAGTCATTCTCCGTCCAAAAGCTATTATTCCCCCAATCATTTTAGATCTTCCTTCTTCCAGCCATGACTGGAAGAAAATGTTCTTTATGATGAAAAGGACTTCAATGCCTATCCCCTCGATGAGAAATAGGGGTATGGCACTAGGAAGTACAACATCAACACCACTTTGAGAATTGATAGTAAGCTTCCAAAAACCTATAACATCAAGATTTTTTAGGCTTCCATTATCTTCCCTTTTAACTTTGAAATTTAGGCTTTCATTAACTTTAGCCTTTTCCTTATAGAGCTCATCAACCACCTCATTCTTTCCCTATAGAGACGAGAAAGATTTAAACAAATTATAGCCCTTCCACATGGGGAGAGGCAAATTGCAGAACTCCTCATGGAGGAGAATAAAAGGAGGTCGGGATTGATATTAACTTTCTTTGATCCTTCTGATGTCATCACTAATCAACCCCCTTATGGTGGGGACCTTAAGGGTAGGTTTTTTTTTGACTTTGCATTTGTTTAATATGCGGTCGACTTATGCGTTTGACAATATACGGTCAACTTAGCTTCACATTGATATTTTCTTGCGCAAAGATGTTGAACCTCAAGCTTCCTTCCAAGATCAGGAAGTCCCAGGCCACTATGGGGGATTCCATGTCGAGAGATGTTGCCCCACCAAACAAGCGTGGCGGTTCAAAGTAGGATTCGAGTAGCCGACCTTCCAATGCCCTTCAATCCAAAAGGCAATGGGTCAACGACTGCATGTCATTGCCCAAATGGCAAAAGGAGAAGGTGATGATCGAGTTCCCTAATCTTCCTTTTCCTCCTCCCAAGAAAGACGTTCTTTTCCTGCCTAACGGTCGAGTAAAGGATAGGAATTTACTTGTGCTTGACCTATCCAACACCAAAGTGGGGAACATGTTAGACCTTCTCCCTAAGTGTTGCCTCACTTCTAGGCCATCTACGAATTCGTTTTCGATAAGGATTAGGCGGTGGCTGAGAAGTCTTTTTTCTTGGAATGGCATAGGGAGCAAATCCGTAACTAGGTTAATGTAAGTATCTTCCAACTTTCTTTTGGCTGCTTCCTTTATCTCTTGTTTACTTCTTTTCTAATCTCGTCGTTTGTGTACAGGCTCTAATGATGGCCTTTATCTCCTACAAGGAGATCAAGAAGCCGGTGAATGACTCAGGTAGACCTCAATTAGGAGAAACAAGTGGTCGAGGATGTCAAGAATAAGGAAACTAAGGCCTAGCTTCTCCTTCTTAAGAATGAGAGGACTTGAAGAAGCTCACCGAGACAATCGTCGAGCTTCTGTAGAGATTAAGATCTTGAAAAAGCAGGCGTGCTTGACTAAGAAGGACCACAAGGCCGACAAGAAAAAGATTTAAGAACTAGAGGGGTTGATGCCAAACATGGTGAAGGAGCGGTCAAGAAATTCCAAGTGTCAGAGGAATACTAGGAAATTCAGAAGGCCATTCTCCAATCGACGAGTAAGCAAATCGTTCAACAGATGTACACTGTTCATCCTGACTTGGACTTGCCCTTCCTATATACTTCTGATGCCTCACCTTTAGCCGATAACTAGACTGTTGCAGAGAAAGAGGCCTTGGTTGTCGAGAAAGGAGCCTTAGGGGGGCAAGGAATGTACTTCTCGTATTTTTTTGAACCTTTGGAATGACTTTTGCAATGACTCCTTTCTTTAATATAATCAACATTTTGTTGAAAAAATAGTATGTAGCAGAATTTTTAAATTTTTTATATGAAAGTATTTTATAAAAACAAGTTTGACACACTATATGCATAAATTAACCAGATCTTACTAACCTTGTAGATGTCGAAAAGCTATAGCAATTGGTGAACAGAAGTAAAGTTTCAGAAGGACATCAACCAACTGGCCTTCTTTGCTATTCTCTACTTCAATCGAAGTGAGTGTGGGTTCACATCGTTCAGCTTTTCCACCAAGTGGCTCTCCTTCCAACCAGTAGAGAAATACCCAAAGCTATAATTTGTTATTTGTAAATGATAGCTCTCCGGGGAGTTACAGAGTCTCACTGATAGGGTTTCACTCTAGATTTCTCAACTGATCTGAATAATAAAGAGACTCACTCCCCTTTTATAGAGGTTGGGCCCAGGAGTCAGTCCTTATCAAATAAGGCCTCAAAAATTCGAATCAGAATTAAATCAGAATCAATATCTAATAAAATTTGTGTGAAAACACGTGATCTTTTTATCACCCGATCGACAGGTCGAACTGGTAGATCGACTTATCGAACCACCTCAATCGACAGGCCAAACTTAAAGATTGGCCTGCCGAACCTCCAATAAAAGATCCCTGCAAATCTTTGTTTCTCACTCGAGCTTCTTGGGATAGAGCCTCAGTTTTAATTCAAATAACCCAATAGAGAAGTTATCTGATTAAAACAGTCATATCTAAATAATCTCTAGGAAAATAAATATTTCTGATAATTCAACAAGTTTATCTTGAATTAATTCAAAACTAATCCAACCGATAAACAGACATGAATTATCTGATCCCAATAATTAAACAAGTTTATCTAGAATTAATTTTATTATAAAATTAATTCAACCGATAAACAAACATGAATTATCTAATTTTATCGAATTTTAGCCAATCTGATAAATCTGACACAAGTCATCAATTATTGAAAAAGCACGCCGTATCGTTACAGATTTTTGTGAGCTAGCAAAGGGGACCAAATGGACCTATATAGTTCAAGCTCTTTATAATTATGAAACCCAATATCCTAGATGTACATTTCATAATTTTTAACTCCAACGCTACTACATTAAAAGCTTAGAGCTACACTCTCAAACTATATAGAATTACGAAGCCCGTATAGCTAAGTCTCCATGATATATCATAATGTATCGAATCCATAGGATCATATATAATCGGCTTAAGGACAAGTTCTGTCTTACCTTCCTGATTATTTTTTTCTTACGTCTATTATCTCTCCATCGGAAAAATTACCATCCAAAGATAGTATACCATTTAGTTAAACCTATGTATCCAAATGGTTGAGCGCTCTAGTTTTTCAATTACAAGATAACGTATATAAGGTGATATCAACTACTCCTAAAGAGGAGCTATGAATTCCATATCTATGATAATAGGTCTACGCTATCAAGAGTCATGTCTCCAACGTACCGGCATGCGTACCACTATTAAAATGTGGATGTCACATTTTGGTACATCAAAAGACATAAGTCAAGACAACGGGCCCGCAATTCATCTTAGGATTAAAATACAATACATATAATTGTCTAAAGTGAATCGATTTGCCGAGACAAAATTATTAATCCAAATCAATTCACTTTATGTCCTGATCCAACACATTGTCACCTATGACAATGTGCCAATGTTTCTATTAACGGAGTCCACCTCCGATGGTCAAGACAAACCATCTCCCGTTGGGGATATAGACAACACAACAATCTTTGCATGAATAAAACGCTCAACTTTATTTCCTCGATTGCAGATCTTAAGATTTAGATCGTCACCTTAAGAATCATGTCTTTCGCATAATTTGTCCATCATATGCCCAATTCTTAAAGGTTTAGATCGACACTCTCAGACTTTTGTTTGCTTAATCATGTATTCAACAAATATGAAGGTAAAGAGGATAAGATTTGGTGTATAAATAATAAATAAATTCTTTATTGATAAAAATGTCTCCAAAAACATATTACATTTTTACTCCGTAGGGCATACACGTCTAACAATCTTCCACTTGCACTAAGTGAGTAAATGTGACAAATCTCGCATCCCCATAGCTTCCACATGCCTCTCGAAGACTCTCCTAGTAAGTGTCTTCATGAATGGATTAGCTAAATTGTCCTTTGACGTGATTTTGTACACCGTGACATGCCCACCCTCAATGAAGTCCTTTATCACATGATACTTCCAATCAATATGCTTACTCTTCTTGTGAAATCTTGGTTCCTTAGTATTAGCTACTACCACACTGTTATCATAGTAAGCATCATTAGTAGCCATATACTCTTCCTCTATCATTGAATCTAAAGTGCAATCTTGCTTCACACTTCTCCAACTGATGGCACCACGTCCTAGGGTAAACACAATACCCAAAGTCGATCTCCTAGAATCAAGACAAGATTGGAAATCCGAGTCAGTATATCCTAGAGGAGTTAAGTCCTCACCTGAATACACAAGCATATATCCTCGGCTCCTTCTCAGGTACTTGAAAATATGCTTGATCGCAACCCAGTGGTTTGGTCTCAGATCCGCCTGAAATTGACTTACAATCCCAATCGTATAACAAATATCCAGTCGTGTACAAAGCATGGCATACACGAGACTACCCACTATCAAAGCATAAGGCACTTTCTTCATATATTCTCTTTCTTCCTCAGACTTTAGAGGATCTTTCTTAGAAAGAGTAATGCCAGACCTAGATGGTTACCCACCTTTCTTCGAATCTTACATTGCAAACCTCCTGACAATTTTGTCTATGTAGCTAGCTTGAGAAAAAGCTATCATTTTGTTCTTCCTATCTTGAAATTTCTAGATACCGAGAATAAAATTAGCCTCATCCAAGTCCTTCATGTCAAACTACATGGTCAACCACAATTTGACCGATGACAATGCCCCAACGTCATTGCAAATTAGCAGAATGTCATCTACATAAAGCAGTAGAAAAACTACCTTCCTATCCTTAATGTGTTTGTAAACACATGGCTCATCTACATTTTATGAGAACCCTTAAATCTTGATCACTTGATCAAATCTTATGTTCCAAGAACAGGAAGACTGTGTAAGTCCATAAATAGACTTTAGCGGCTTACAAACCTTACCTTCTTGACCCTTAGCCTCAAACCCTTCTAGTTGTTCCATAAAAATGGACTTATCAAGATAGCCATTTAGAAAGGCCATCTTGACATCCATCTGTCAAATCTAGTAGTCGAGAGCAGTAGCTATAGACAAGAGAATCCAGATGGACTTAAGCATGGCTATAGGTGAAAGGGTTTCCTCATAATCGATTCTTTCCTTTTGAGTGTAACCCTTAGCTACTAGTCTAGCCTTAAAGGTTTCAACCTTTCCATCCATTCCTCTTTTCCTCTTGTAGATCCATTTATACCCTATTGGTTTTACCCCTTTGGGAAGATCCACATGTTCCTAGACCCAATTAGTCTCCATAGGCTTCATCTCTGTGTTCATGGCCTCTGTCTAGAGTTTCAAATCAACGTCCACCATAGCTTCTATGTAAGCATAAGGATCCCTATCATGTTCATTAGATTCTTCCAAGAGAGCCTCACCATTGAACTTATACCTATTGGGTTGATGCCCGATCCTCTCACTATGCCAAAGCCCCTTAGGTTGTTATTCAGGTTCATTTAGTTCTTCTACACCGATTAGAGTGGTTTCTACCAAAACCCTTAGAGTGATTAGATCACTTCTTAACTTCTCAAGCACCACTTTGCTTCGAGGCTCAAAGTTGACTATGTAACTCTCCTCAAGGAAAGTTGCATGAGTTGAAACCACAACTTTATTTTCCTTCGGGTTATAAAAATAACCCCCTTTAGTCCCTTTTGGATATCCTACAAACATGCAAACTTTTGAATGTGCTTCCAACTTATTCACATCCTTAAACAAGACATAAGCCAGACATCCCCATATGTGAATATGGTATAAAGATGTCTTCTTGCCCATCCACAACTTGTGAGGAGTTTTAGGGACCGATTTTGAAGGCACGTTGTTTAAAAGATAACATGCGGTTTGTAGTGCATATCCCCAATAGGATAAAGGTAATGATGAATAACACATTATGAACCTGACCATGTCCAATAATGTCCTATTTCTTCTCTCTGCTAGCCATTCTGTTGTGGAGTGCCCAGCGCAGTCAAATGGGATAAAATCCCATTTCTAATAGGTGTCCTAAGAACTCATCTGAAAGGTATTCTCCATCTCGATCAAATCAAAGCGCCTTTATGGGTCTACCCAATTGCTTTTCCACTTTAACTCGAAACTCCCTAATCTTTTCAAAAGTTTTGCTTTTGTGGTGCATTAAGTACACATACCCATACCTTGAGTAATCATCAATAAAAGTGATGAAGTACTCATACCCTCCTCATGCCCAAATGTTCATCGGTCAACAAACATCACTATGCACAAGTTCCAGAACCCCTTCGCCCTTATTGCCCTTAGACCGAATGGTCTTTTGGTCATTTTACCCTCCAAACAAGATTCATATTAGGTATAGATTCTACCTTTAAGTGACTAAAAGGTCCATGCCTTACCAACCTTTGAATCCTATTCAGGTTAATATGACCAAGGCGTAAATGCCAAAGATAAGTCTTATTAGAGTAAGAAGTTTTAAGTCTTTTAGAGTTATTATCATTTATCTTAGCATTAAGCAGTAAGTCCTTCTTAAGTTTGACAAAATATAGATTATTTTGTATCCATCCAGAACAAATAAAAGATTTGTTTTTACAAATCACCATTTTATTATTAAAAGAAACCATATAGGAGTCTTTAAATAAACAAGCTATATAAATTAAATTCCTTTTAAATTTAGGAACATAAAAATAATCTTGCAAAATTCAATTCCTATAATTATCCAAATGTAGATGTATGTCTCCCACTACTTCAACTGAGACCAAGGATCCATCGCCCATTCGAAGCGTGAAGTCTTCAAGGAGCAGACTTCTCGTTTCTTTGAACCCCTATAGAGAAACACAAACATGATTAGTTGCACTGGAATCTATGATCCAAATGCCACTAGATTTCTCAACCAAAAAAGTTTCTAAATACAGAAGATCACACCTACCTCTTCGGGAAAGGAAGTCCTTGCGATTCTTCTTAATGTGCCCAACCTTCCTGCAGAAGAAGCACTTTAGCTTCTTTGGTTCTTCTTCTTCTTCTTCTTCTTGCTCTTGTTAGCAAGAATAGAAGACTTCTTGTTCTTGGCCCATTGTTTCTTTCCATTCCTAGGGTTAGGATTGGAACTAGAAGCAGCCGCCAAGTTGGCCTCGCCTCTAATAGGAGATTCTCTGATCAGTAGTTGGAACTCCTGTAACTATTTCATCAACTCTATTATTGTCATATCCAGTCTATTGCTTAAATTAAAAGTAGCTATAAATGGGATAAACTCCTTAGACAGAGTCTCAAAGACCATAGTCATCTAAGTTTCATCATTGATGTCGGCTACATTGGTTTGTGCCTCAGCGAGGTAACCCATGACCAACATCGTATGCTCCTTTACAGATGTCCCCGGTATTTGTTTACACTTAAGAAGTTTCCAAAGTGCCCCTTGCTGCTTTGTTAGGGCCTAGCCTCCAAACTAATAGTGATGTGCCCTAGGCCAATTATGTAATGACTATATTTTGATTTCGTTACATTTGTATTTTACTAATAAAGAGGCGTTTTCATTATTGTTTTTGATTCTAATTCCATGAATAGTTAATTCTGCCTAAGGTCATCAAGTATATGACTTGATAATAAACTCTTAGGTGAAAATTGAATTCTATTCTAAATTATCCCTAGTCGGTCATTATTATTGGGATAATAATGAATGAAGACTAGTATGAAGTTTGACTGATGATTATGTTTTATTAATCATGTGTATAAGATACTAAGTCAACTCATAGATACATATTTGAGAAATGATGTATTGGATCGACCCACTATGAGAATACTGCATGAATAATTACCATAAGTGATTCTCATTACAATAGTATTATCCTAGTCCTCTGACCTAAAATCACCATTGTTTTCTATATGACAAGTTCTATATTTTGACACATTCTAATATTATCTTTAACAGGATGATGGAATGGATTGTTGTTGGATATAGAGTGAATCATGTGAGAAATGTGAGTGATTAAGAAGGAATTTGTCCCTAATTTATTATGAGAAAGATATCTATGGGCCCCTCGATAACTTAGACTGAAGAAAAATATATGGCCATGCTAGAATGAATTGAAAAGAGTTATCAATATCAGTCTACTTAAGATCGAGAAATGATTGAATAATATAAGGATGACATAAACTATGCCTTATGTTCAATCAAGGTATCTAGTGACAAAAGGACTTTAATACTTATTGTGGATTAGGTTATGTCAGATTATAGACATCCGCATAACTTGGATAATCATAATGTCTTGCTAGAGGGTCTTAAGATACCAGATCTGGATCTCACATTTATACTTATATACAGGGTCTTAAGAGGAGTAGAATCTTGGCTAAAGGTGAAGTGGACCTACGAGTTGGAAATGGAGCAAGAGTTGCTACTTTAGCTGTAGGAACATATAAGTTGACTTTGCCTAGTGGACTTGTTTTAAGTTTAGAAAATTATTATTATGCACCTGCTATGAGTAGGAATATTATTTCTGTTTCTTGTTTGGACAAGGAAGGTTTTGATTTTATTATTAGGAATAATAAATGCTCCATTTACCGTGATAACATTTTCTATGGATATGCTCCATGAACGAATGGTCTTTATCTCCTGAACATTGAAAACACAAACGAAAAGTCCATCTATAATGTTAATAAAAAGAATGTTAAATCTAAAGATTTAAGCTCTACCTATCTTTGGCACTATCGTTTGGGCCATATAAATGAGAAATACATTTCAAAACTCCATCAACATGGGGTTTTGAATTCATTTGATTTTGAATCATTTGAAGTATGTGAGTCTTGTTTATTAGGCAAATGATGAAGACACCTTTTACTAGACATAGTGAAAGTGCTAATGACTTATTAGGCCTTGTACATTCTAATGTATGTGGACCATTAAGTTCCACTACTAGAGGAGGTTTTTAGTACTTCATTACTTTCATAGATGATTTTAGTAGATATGGCTATGTCTATCTAATGAAACAAAAATTTGAATATTTTGAAAAGTTCAAAATGTTCAAAAATGAAGTACAAAATCAACTTGGTAAAAGTATTAAAGCACTTTGATCAGATCGAGGTGGTAAATACTTAAACCAAGAATTCCTTGATCATCTTAGAGATTGTGGGATAGTCTCACAATTAACTCCACTAGGAACACCACAATGGAATGGTGTGTCTAAACGGAGAAATCAAACTTTATTGGATATGGTTCGATCTATGGTGAGTCAGTCAAATCGTCCAATATCCTTTTGGGGGTATGCTTTGGAAACTGCTGCGTTCATAATGAACAAAGTTCCATCAAAGGCGGTTCAAAAGACACCATATGAGATGTGGACTAGGAAGTCACCTAGTTTGTCTTTTCTTAAGATTTGGGGATGTGAGACTCATGTGAATCGTCAAATTCAGATAAATTAGCACCCAAATAAGACAAATTCCTTTTTGTGGGATATCCTAAAGAAACTAAAGGATATTACTTCTACAATGCTTCTAAGAACAAAGTGTTTGTTGCTCGGAATGGTGTCTTTTTAGAAAGAGAATTCATTTCTAAAGGAACTAGTGGGAGTAAAATTCAACTTGAAGAAATTCAAGAACCACAAAATAGCATTGAACCACCTATGAATCTCAACTGGATCAACAAGTAGTTGTTAAGCCTACACAAGTAGCACAAGGCCCGAGGAGGTCTGGTAGGACACGTCAGAGCCCTAAGAGATATGGATTTCTCTTAACTGATAATAATGATGTGATGATTATGGATCAAAATGAGCCCACATCCTACCAAGAGGCCATGAATAGCCTTGACTATGATAAATGGCTAGAAGCGACGAAATCAGAGATGCAATCCATGTGTGATAACCAAGTATGGACTTATATTGATCTACCTGATGGTTTAAAGACTATTGGGTGCAAATGGGTTTTTAAAAAGAAAACAAACATGGATGGCAATGTGCATACCCTTAAGGCAAGACTGGTTGCAAAAGGTTTCAAGCAAACACTGTTAGACATGTATGCCCTAAGGAGTAAAAATATAAAACGTTTTTGGAGACATTTTTATCAATAAATAATTTATTCATTTATATATACCAAATCTTGTCCTCTTTACATTCATATTTTTTGAATGTATGTTAATCAATCAGTAGTCTGAGACTGTCGGTCTAAACCTTTAAGAATTGGGCATATGATGGACTGATTATGCGGAAGACACGATTCTTAAGGAGACCATTTAAAACATATGAGCTGCAATCGAGGGAATAAAGTTGGGCACTTTATTCGTACAAAGATTGTTATGTTGTCTATATTCCTATTGGGAGATGGTTTTTCTTGACCATCGGAGTTGGACTCCGTGAATAGAAACATTGGAACTTTGTCATAGGTGACGATGTGTTGGATCGAGACACAGAGTGAATTGAATTGGATTAATAATTCTTTCTTGGCAAATCATTTCACTTTAGACAATCATTTGTATTGTATCTTAATCTTGAGATGGATAGTGGGCCCATTGTCTTGACTTGTGTCTTTTGATGTACCAAAGGGTGACTCCCACAACTCAATAGTGGTATGCATGCCAGTATGTTGGAGGCATGACTCTTGATGGTGTAGACTTGTTATTCATAGATATGGAATCCATAGCTCCTCTTTAGGAGAATGATATCCTCTTATATGCGTTATCCTGTAATTGGAAAACTAGAGCACTCAACCATTTAGATACATAGGTGTAACCGAATGGTATACTATCTTTGGATGGTAAGTTTTCTAATGGTGAGATAATGGAACGTAAGATAAAAATAATCGGAAAGGTAAGACAAAACTTATCCTTAAGCTGATTATGGATTATCATATGGGGATACGATACACTTTGATATGTCATGGAGACTTAGCTATACGAGCTTTGTAATTTTATAAAGTTTGAGAGTGCAGCTCCAAGCTTTTAGTGTAATAGTGTTGGAGTTGATAATTGTGAAATGAATATCTGGGATATTGGGTTTCATAATTATCATGAGCTTGAACTTTATAGGTCCATTTTGATACCCTTTGCTAGCTCACAACATCCTGTAACGACACGGCGTGCTTTCTCAATAATTGGTGACTTATGTCAGATTTATCAGATTGGTTTAAAATTTGAAAGAATCAAATAATTCATGTATGTTTATTGGTTAAATTAATTTTGTAATAAATTTCATTTAAGATAAACTTGTTGAATTATTGGGATCAGATAATTCTTGTCTGTTTATCGGTTGATTTAATTGGATAAATTAAATCAAGATAAACTTATAGAATTATTGTGAATTGATTTATTTTCTTAGAGATTATCTTGATAAAGTTGTTTTGATCAGATAACTTCTCTATTGGGTTATTTGAATTAAAACTGAGACTTTATCCTATAGAATCTCGGGTGGAAAATAAAAGATTCGCGGAGATATTTATGTGGGAGTTCGGCTTGCCAATGGAAACTGTTCGGCCTGCCGATTAGCAAGAGATAAGATTTCGCGTTTTCATGCAGATCTTATTAGATATTGATCCGAACTTGATTCTGTTTTGAGTTTTTGAGACCTAATCTGATAAGGACTAACCCCAGGACCAATCACTATATAAAGGGAGTAAGTCTCATGAGTTACTCAGATCAATTGAGAGATTAAGAGTGATACTCTTTTGGTGAGCATCTGAAAACTCCTTGAGAGCTTTTGTTCACAAATCACGAACACTAGCTTTGGGTTCTCTCGATTGGTTGGAAGAAGAGTCACCGGTGGAAGAGCTGTACGTGTGAGCCCACACTCACTTCGGTTGTGGATAGAGAATAGCAAAGAAGACCAGTTGGTTAAGGCTCTTCTGGAATGTTACTTCTCTTCACAGTTTACGGAGGTTCTTCGATACACAAAAGTTAGTAAATCTGTTTAATTTATACATATAGCATGTCAAACTTGTGTTTTGGAAAAATTCTCTGATATTAAAATTTTTAAAATTCCCGCTGCGTACCTCACATTGTTTTTTCCAACAATTGGTATCGGAGCCATAGGTTTTTACATAAATTTACGAGTTTGTGATCATACTACATGTATAAATTTTGTGATCTTAAACTCTCCTATGCTTGAATTTAATTTTATAGAGAGTTGGCACTCTAGGTTTTTATATAATTATATGTTGCCATGAATTATATGGTGAATGTTCATTAATTAATTATGGTTGTTTAAATTGTTATTTAATTATTTATTGATTAATTGATTTATACCGGTTATGGTTCCTTAGAGGTTAGAATATGTATCTAAGTTTTTTCATGTAATTAGATGGCGGACTATCATCTCTGTCTAAAAATTGTTATTTAATTTTAAATTTGTGAGAATTTTGTAATTAAATAATTATTCGAAGAAGACAGAACTGCAAAGCGAATCTAAAAGATGGATGATGGCACACCTAGGTATTTCTTGAGTCTCTAATTTTATGTTTTTGAATTGTTGAAAATAAAATTAATGAATTGCATTAAAATTGTGTTTTCTGGAATGGAGATTTCTGCTCGATCGGCATGCCGAACATCACAGTTCGGCAGACCGATGGTCACAGATCGACAGGCCGGACATGTGGTTTGGTAGGCCGTTAGTGGGGCAGAAATCGGCTAGCCCTACCGGCAGGCCTAACTTCCAGTTCGGCATGCTGAACTTTCATGGGTCGATAGGCTGATCTTTTTGACCGGTAGGCCGATGAAGCATGACCAGCAGGCCGATTACCCAGATCGGCCTGTCGACCGAGAGCTATAAATTTTTCAAAAAAGGTGCAATTTTTAAGGTGCAGTTTTAATTTTATTTTTGAGATGATTCTGAGAAACATTAAATTTGGATATGACTGAAAATATGAAGTATTTGATTCATACGGGATTGAAGACTTGAAGATGGGAATTACGTGAAGAAGGATACAACTTGAGGATTCAAAGATGAAGAATCGATATATGTCACGATTATTCTCTTGTAATCTTAGTTTTATATTCTCTAGGGTGGTTTATTGGTTGAATTAATTTTGTTATAAAAATTAATTCAAGATAAACTTGTTGAATTGTAAGGATCGGATAATTCTTGTTTGTGTATCAGTTGATTTGATTTTTGGATAAATTAGATCAAGATAAACTTGTAGAATTATTGGGAATTCATTTATTTTCTTAGAGATTATCTAGATAAAGTTGTTTTAATTAGATAACTTTTCTATTGAGTTATTTGAATTAAAATTGAGACTTTATCCTATAGAATCTCGGGTGAAAAATAAAAGATTTACGAGATTTTTATTCGATAGTTCGGCCTGCCGATGGACGTGTTTGGCCTGCCGATGGGGACTTTTCGGCCTACCGATCAGGTGGTTCGGCCTGCCGATCAGCGAAGGATAAGATCACGTGTTTTCATGCAGATCTTATCGGATATTGATCCAAACTTGATTCTATTTCGAGTTTTTGAGACCTAATCTAAAAATGACTAACCCCAGGACCAATCTCTATATAAAGGGAGTAAATCTTAAGAGTTAATCAGATCAATTGAGAGATTAAGAGTGATACTCTGCTAGTGAGAATCTGAAAACTCCTTGAGAGCTTTTGTTCACAAATCATGAACACTTGCTTTGGGTTCTCTCGATTGGTTGGAAGGAGAGTCACCTAGTGGAAGAGCTATACGTGTGAGTCGACACTCACTCAGGTCGTGGAAAGAGAATAGCAAAGAAGACCAGTTGGTTGAGGCTCTTCTGGGACGTTACTTCTCTTCATGTTTTGCGAGGGTTCTTTGGCACACAAAGGTTAGTAAGATCTGGTTAAGTTATGCATATAGCATGTCAAACTTGTGTTTTGGAAATTACTCTGTTGTAAAATTTTTAAAATTCCACTGCGCACTATTTTTTCCAACAGTTTCTCCTCGTGGAGTCCAACTCCGATGGCCAAGACAAGTCATCTTCCGTTGGAGATGTAGATAACATAACAACTTAGCATGAATAAAAGTGTCCAACTTTATTCCCTTGATTGCAGATCTTATGATTTAGACTATCATCTTTAAAATCATATCTTCCGCATAATCTGTCTGTCATATGCCTGATTCTTAAAAGTTTAGACTAACGGTCTTAGACTTTTGTGTGCTTATCATATACTCAATAAATATGATCATAATGAAGACAACATTTGGCATATGAATAATAAATAAACTCTTTATTGATAAAATGTCTCTAAAAACGTATCAGAACATTTTACTCCTTAGGGCATCATGTCCAACAAACTTCCACATGCACTAAATGAGTAAAAGTGGCATATCTCGCATCCCCATAGCTTCAATATGCCCCTCGAAAATCCTCGTAGTTAGTGTCTTCGTGAAAGGGTCAGCTAAATTGTCCTTAGACGCAATCTTGCATATTGCAATATGCCTAACTTCAATGAAGTCCTTTATCACATGATACTTCCGATGAATATGCTTACTCTTCTTGTGAAATCTTGGTTCCTTAGCATTAGCTATCGCTGCAATGTTATCACAATATAGTGATATCGTCTTATCCATACCAGGAACTGCCTCAAAATCCCTAAGGAACTTGCAGAACCACATTGCTTCTTTTAAAATATCACTAGCTGCCACATACTCGGCTTGCATTGTTGAATCTGCAGTGCAATCTTACTTAACATTTCTCCAAACAATGGCACCGCCGCATAGAGTAAACACAAAACTAGAAGTAGATCTTCTCGAATCTGAACAAGATTGAAAATCTGAATCAGTGTATCTTAGAGGTGTTAGATCCTCACCCAAATACACAACATATATCATTGAGTCCTTCTTAGGTACTTGGAGATATGCTTGACCGTAACCCAGTGGTTTGGTCCTAGATCCAATTAAAATCGACTTACTATCTCGACTGCATAACAAATGTCCAGTCGTATGCAAAGTATAACATACATGAGACTACCCACTACCGAAGTATAAGGCACCTTCTTCATGTACTCTCTTTCTTCATCAGACTTTAGTGAGCCTTTCTTAGAAAGAGTAATTCTAGACCTAGATTGTTGCCCACCTCTCTTTGAATTCTACATTGCATACTTTATGAGAATTTTATCTATGTAGGTCGCTTCGGATAAAGCTATCATTCTGTTCTTCATATTCTAAAAGATCTGGATGCCTAGAATATAATTTGCTTCACCCAAGTCTTTCATGTCAAACTACTCGATCAACCATAATTTGACCAATGACAACACCCCAACGTCATTACCAATAAGCAAGATGTCATCTATATAGAGCAATAGAAAACCACCTTCCCATCCTTAATATGTTTGTATATTTGTAAACACATGGTTTATCTACGTTTTGTTCAAACCCCATAAGTCTCGATTACCTAATCAAATCTTATGCTCTAAGAATAGAAATCCTGCTTAAGTCCATAAATTGACTTTGGTAGTTTACAAACCTTACCCTCTTGACCCTTAGCCTTGAACCCGTCAGGTTGTACCATATATACAGACTCATTAAGATAGCCATTTAAAAAGGCCATCTTGACATCCATCTGCCAAATCTCATAGTCGAGAGTAGTAACTATGGATAGAGAAGGCGGATGAACTTTAGCATGGCTATAGATGAAAAGGTTTCCTTACAATCGATTCCTTTCTTTTGCATGTATCCCTTAGCTAGTAGTCTAGCCTTATAGGTTTTGACTTTCCCACCTGCTCCTCCCTTTCTCTTATAGATCCGCTAACACCCTATGGGTTTTACCCCTTCAGGAAGATCCACAAGTTCCTAGACCCGATTAGTCTCCATAGACTTCATCTTAGTATTCATGGCTTCTGTCTAGAGTTTTAAATCAACATCCTCCATAGCTTTTTCATAAGTGTAAAGATTCCAGTCATGTTCAACCGGTTCAGCCAAATAGGCTTCACCATTGAACATGTACCACTTGGGTTGATGCTCGATCCTCCCACTACGCCAAAGCCCTTTAGGTTGTTGTTTAGTCAGTTTTTCTACATTGATTGGATTGGTTTCTATTGAAACCCTTGGAGTGCTTGAATCACTCGTTAACTCCTCAAGTACCACTTTAATTCAAGGCTTAAAGTCATTCATGTAACTTTCCTTAAGGAATATTGCATTTATTGAAACCACGACTTTATTTTTCTTTGGGTTATAAAAATAACCCCTTTTAGTCCCTTTTAGATATTCTACAAACACACAAACTCCCAAACGTGCTTCTAACTTGTTCGCTTCATTATATAAGACATGAGCCAAACATCCCCATATACGAATATGGTTTAAGGATGTCTTCTTCCCCGTCCACAACTTGTGAGAAGTTTTAGGAACCGATTTTGAAGGCACATTGCTCAAAAGATAACAAGCGGTTTGCAGTGCATATCCCCAAAAGGATAAAGGTAATGATGAATAACTTATCATGGACCTAACCATGTCCAATAGAATCCTATTCCTTCTCTCAGCTATGCCATTTTGCTGTGGAGTACACGACGTAGTCAAATGGGATAAAATCCCATTCTTTAATAAGTATTCCAAGAACTCATCGAAGAGGTATTCACCACCTCGATTGAATCGAAGTGCCTTATGTGTTTATCTAATTGCTTTTTCACTTTAGCTTGAAACTCCGTGAACTTGTCAAAAGTTTTGCTTTTATGATGCATTAGGTAGACATACTCATATCTTGAATAATCATCAATAAAGTGACGAAGTACTCATACCTTCCTTGTACTCGGACGTTCATGGGAGCACAAACATCACTATGTACAAGTTCTAGAACCCCTTCAGCCCTATTGCCCTTAGACCCAAATGGTCTTTTGGTCATTTTGCCCTCCAAACAAGATTCATATTGTGGTATAGATTCCACCTTTAAGTGACTTAAAGGTCCATCTCTTACTAACCTTTGAATCCTATTCAGGCTAATATGACCTAATTGCAAATGCTAAAGATAGTTCTTATTAGAGTGAGAAGTCTTAAGTCTTTTAGAGTTATTATCATTAACCTTAGTGATAAGCAGTATGTCTTAGGTTTGATAAAATATAGATTGTTTTGCATCCATCCACCATTGATAAAAGATTTATTTTTACGAATCACCACTTTATTATTAAAAGAAACTGAATAAGAATCTTTAAATAAACAAGCTATAGTATTAAATTCTTTTAAAATTTAAGAACATAAAAACAACCTCGTAAAACCAAAACCAAAATGCTATAATTATCAAAGTAAAGATGGACTCTCCCACTGTTTTAGCCAACACTAGGGATCCATTGCCCATCTGAAGCATGAAGTCTTCATGTAACAGACTCTCATATCTTTGAACCCCTACAAAGAAATATAAACATGATTAGTTGCTCTAGAATCTCTAACCTAAGTGTCACCTGATTCCTTAACTAAGTAAGTTTCAATAACCAGAAGATCACACCTACCTCCTCTAGAAAGGAAGTCCTTACAATTCTTCTTTATGTGCCCAACCTTCCCACAGTAAAAGCACTTCAGCTTCTTCGGGTTCTTCTTTTTTTTCTTCTTATTCTTGCCATTTACAAGATTAGAAGATTTCCAAGAACCGTTCTTGGCCTTCTACTTCCTTCTATTCCCTAGGATTGGAACCGGATACTGCCATCAAGTTAGCCTTGCCACCCGCAAGAGCTTCCCTAATCAGATTTTCAAACTTCTATAACCGCTTCATCAGCTCCTTAAGGTCACATCCTATCTATTGCTCAAATTGTATGAAGCTCTAAGTGGGAGGAACTCCTTTGATAGAGTCTCAAAAACCATAGTCATCTGTGACTCGGCATCGATATCAGCTCCATGGGCTTGAGTTTAAGTAAGGTAACCCATGACTAACATCATATGCTCCTTCACAAGAGTCCCCAATTTTTGTTTGCAGTTCAAAAGTTTCCAAAGTGCCCCATGCCATTTTATTATGGCTTGACCTCCAAACATGTCTTCAAGATTATCCAAGATCTGCTTCGTAGTCTCATAATATAACAGCGGGCTTGATCATTAGCATCTTTGTTAGTGATCATACATTTGGATTTGCTCATTAGTGGATTCCTTGGTAGGTTCAGGAAAACACAATGTTGTTAGCACAAATTTTAGTTTCTTAAAGGGTAGGAGGATATTGAGGTTCCTTTTCCAATCATTCTTATTCTTACTAGTTAATTGCTTTTTATCGAGTATCAAAGATAAAGCATTTTTAGACATTTTAATCTACAACAAAGATTCATATACCAAATATAAGCAAACATTCCATAATAGTTTAGTAAGATAACACAATCAAGGAAACATACAATTGTGTTTATGTATCAAAACCTTAAAAAAAATCATATCCTTACAACGATAATTCCTAACTTAAAATTCAACAAGCCGCGTAGGGGAGACTTGTCAAATTCAATTAGGAACATGGATCCCCTCCAATTAATATATCCCATCCAGGACCCATCTAGTCCAGCATATATTAATAATCATTTTTTTGGCTATTAATTTTATTAACAGAGCTCCTAGAGGAGGTTAATAATAAAATTAACTTGAGTGTATAACCATATTTTAACTATTTTATCCATGATTTATAATTGCCACCTAGGGGTGTACAATGATAAATCAAGCTAAAATAAATTATCTCGTTAGAGATCCAACCTGGTACATGATGAAATCCCTTCCTAGGCATCAGACCCACTATGTGCTACCTATGGTCCAATGATGGAGGCTATAGGTTCTCTCTTCTAGAACCTTTTCCCACTCAATATTTTGAAAAACAAGGTTTTATTTTAACATGCATGAACAATTTTTAATGAGCGACACTCCCTATTCTATATGACATGTTATCAACATACACGAAAAATCATATTATAATGTTGACAAGCAAAGCATCAAGCAAAGCCACAAGCAATATAATAATAAACAGCTGTAATATTATGATTCTATCCTAGAGAAAAGAAAATAATGATTACAAAAGATCAATCGAAACATGTTATCAATTCTACATCCTTGTATCTTCAAGTTGTATCATTCTTTATGTAGCATCCATCTTCAAGTCTTCAATCCTTCATAGATCAAATACTTCATTTTTTCAGTCATCATAAAATTTCATGTTCCTCAGAATTGTCTGAAAAATAAAATCAAAACTGTGCCAAAAAACCCACTTTTTTTTTCTAAAAACTCACAATCTCTACTGGTCTGTCGGTTTGTGTCATTGGCTTGCCGGTCATGATGCATCGGCCTGCCAAACTTGAAAGTTTGGTCTACCGCCAGAGCTGATAGGAGCCTACCGAACTAGGACCATCAGCACACCGATCCTGATAGTTCGATCGACCGACCGAGCTAAATTCATGTTTTCTAGAAAGCAGTTTTTATGCAGTTTTTCAATCTTATTTTCAACAATTTAAAAACATAAAATTTTAGAAACTCAGGAAAAACTATGGAATTTCTATCATCCGTCTTCACTCCAACTGATTGTTTAGTTACAAAATTCTTACAAATTTAAAATTAATAATAATTCCTAGATGATGACAATAGACCACCATTTAATTTACATGAAAATACCTAGATACACATTCTAACCTCTAAAGAACCATAACCGGCATTAATTAATTGATTAATTAATAATTAAATAATAATTTAATTAACCATAATTAATTAAAAAACATTCACCATATATTCTCATAACAACATTAAATTTACAGAAACCCTAGAGAGCCGACTCTCTAAAAATTAAATTCAACAATAAGAGAGAATAAGATCATATAATTTATATATATAACATAATCACAAACTCATAAATTTACGTAAAAACCATGGCTCTGATACTAGTTGTTGGAAAATGAGTACGCAACGGAATTTTAAAAATTTTGAATCAGAGTATTTTCTAAAGCACAAATTTGATATGCTATATGCATAAATTAATCAGATTTTACTAACCTTTTGTATGCTAAAGTGCACCCGCAATTAGGGAAGAGAAGAACGTTCTAAAAGAGCCTCAACCAACTAGTTTTCTTTGCTATTCTCTATCCACAATTAGAGTGTAAGTGGACACACGTCGCACAGCTCTTCCTTTGGTGACTCTCCTTCTAACCAATTGAGAAGACCTAGAGCTAAGGTTCTTGATTGTGAACAAGCATTCAAGGAGTTTCAGAGTTTCAAACACCAGAGTACTCACACTAAACTTCTCAACTGATTTAAATAACTGAGAAAACCCACACCATATTTATAGAGGTCGGACCCAGAGTTAATCATTATCAGATAAGGCCTCAAAAATTCGAATTTAAATTAACTTTTGATGAAAATCGCGTCTAAAACACGTAATTAGATAATTATTAGGTCGGCAGTCCAAACTTTTTCATCGGCTTACCAAACTTATCCCATCGGCAAGCCGAACAAGCAGATCAGCTTACTGAACTTGCAATAATCTGATCCTTAAAAATCTTTAATTTTCCACCAGAGATTCTCAAATAGAGCCTTAGTTTTAATCAAATAACCCAATAAAAAAGTTATCTGATCAAAACAGCTATATATGGATAATCTAATAGAAACTAAATATTATCTCAATAATTCAACAAGTTTATCCTAAATTAATTCAACCGATAAATAGACATGAATTATCTGATCCTATCAAATTTTATCCAATCTAATAAGTTAATATAAGTCATCAATTTGTTAGAAAAGCACATTGTATCATTACAGGATTTATTGTGAGTTAGCAAAGGGGACATGATGGACCTATATAGTTCAAGCTCCAATAATTAGAAAATACAATATTCCAAATATATATTTTATAATTATCAACTCTAAAGTTACTACACTAAAAGCTTAGAGCTACACTCTCGAGCTGTATAAAATTACGAAGCTCTAAATAAACTAAGTGTCTATAACATATCATAATGTGTTGCATCCCCATAGGATATTCAAAATCGGCTAAAGGATAAATTCTGTCATAACTTTCCAATTATTTTTATCTTACATTCTGTTATCTCACCATTGAAAACTTACTATCCAAAGATAGTATACCATTCGGTTGCACCTATGCATCCCAATGGTTGAGCTCTCCAGTCTTCCAATTACAGGAAACGTATATAAGAGAATATCATTAACTGTACAAAAAGAGCTATGCATTCTATATCTATGAATAACAGGTCTACACTATCAAGAGTCATGTCTCTAACGTATTGGTATGCGTACCATCATAAAGTCATGATGTCAACCTTTGATACATCAAAAGACATAAGTTAAGATAACGGGCCCATTAGTCATTTCAGGATTAAGGTACAACACATATGATTGTCTAAAGTGAATTGATTTGCACAAATGAAATTATTAATCCAAATCAATTCAACTTTATGTCCTGATCCCATACATCGTCACCTATGACAATGTACCAATGTTTTTACTCGCGGAGTCCAACTTCGTTGGCCAAGACAAGCCATCTCCCATTAGGGATGTAGACAACATAACAATCCTAGCATGAATAAAACGCCCAACTTCATTTCCTCAATTGTAGATCTTATGATTTAGACTATCACCTTTAGAATCATGTCTTTCGCATAATTTGTCTATTATATGCCTGATTCTTAAAGGTTTAAACCGACAGTCTCAAACTTTTGTTTACTTATTATGTATTCAACAAATATAAACATAAAGAGGACAAAATTTGGTTTATGAACAATAAATAAACTCTTTATTGATAAAATGTCTCAAAAAAACATATTACAGCATTTTACTTCTTAGGCATCATGTCCTAACAGAAAGATCACAATTTTGTCTTTCAAGTTTCTATTTCTGCTGATCAAACGGTGAAGAGATCAGTGCCAAGAACTATATATAATCAACGTAAAAGGGATTGATTCTAGATATAATTTAAAGTGTACAAAATAGTCTTGTGTACACTCTCGAATTTATTTTCGCACTCTCATTGCCTTCTCTAGAGTCAACTTATTTTGCAATATTATCTCCTCTATAAAATGATATAAAATGAGTATTCGCAATACTAATTCATGCTAAAACACCAAAGAAACCGAAATAGAGACATAAAATGAAACTCAAATTAATAGCAATATTTAATAAACATAAGACAACCTCAAATCATCACATATACTAGTACACATTATAACAATATAACATAATCATCGCAAAGCATGTTTGGAAAAACTTAAGCTTCAGACCAGTATATATCAAGTTCACCCCAATCACTCTTTGGCACTTTCAAAGCCTTCCAGACAGCTTTAGAAGCACCAACAATGTTATTAGAACATGGGAGCTGATAATCATGGTCAACATCACACCCGGCAGTTGAATCACACTCATCAACAACCATGGCATTGACACTTCTGCCATTCTCGTAACTAGTAATGTTCTGGAGACATCTTTGCATATTGTTGAACCATCCGGTCGACAAAGCCACCACCGGGGTATTGTCGGAGTGGTACTTGTTGTCGCACTCTGAGGGTCCGCCACCATCTCCACCCTTCTTAAAGCTGTTGAGTGTCAAGACTGCTTTTGTGTGGCCAGACACCCTTGGTGAGCACTTGTAAGTGGTGTAGAATTTTCCTTGTTTGCAGCAATCAGAGTAATTCTCTTTGTTGCACTCTCCTGGAGGAGGCTTTTTCCCTCTTATTCTGCCGCCGGGCTTGCAGCCTTTAGCTTCTGTCATGGTCAACAAGTTGGTCGCAAGAAGAAGGAAGATGAGAAAGCGTACAGTTGAAGAGATATGATTCCTCATCTTCTCTAGTACTGTTCAGTAACAATTTTGGACACTATTAGCTAAGTTGGTTTGTAGAAATTGGTTTAGCGCTTGGCTATATATATAGCGGTTTACTGAAACAAATGCCTTTATTATGCTAAAACTATAATATGACAAAATTGCATTCTTTCTTTCAAATTAGTATTAATGCTTTCCTTATAAGTGCCGTTGCTGATACAATAAAGTACGGTATAAATAAATTTGGAAAAAAAATAAAAATAATAAGAATATTGATAAAATATTAGCTAAGCTATAGGTAATGGAAACAAACAAATTTGCAGTCTTCTTTCTTTTGAGACGTATTACATTTTTTATGGCTAATATACTGCTGAGTATGTATGTTATAATTATAGGCTAAAAAGGTAACAGATCTGCATAGCAAATAAAGAGGCTAAAATGGGAGGTTCGGTTTTATTGACCTTACTTTTGTGTGCCTACTGATCATGATTTCCTATTCGCTATTTATGTCCCTTTGGAATAATCTCGCTTAATTAAAAATAAGTAAGATTTTGTGGCATCTTGTGACGCGGCCAGTCAGTATGGCTTATGCCAATATAAATGCATGGGATTCTTTATAAAAATGCCACAAAATTAAGGTTTGGATTGATTTACGCCACTAAAAAAATAATTACAGAGCATACCATGCCATATCATCACATTATATATCTAAATACCAAATACACCCTCACTGATATAGAATAACAAACACGTCACATATCACAAAAAAATCACAAGTATTTCACAAAAACAATAATAATAATAATAATATATCTCATTCAAATAAAAAAAATACACACACATCTGTGTCAAAGACAATCACCACTGCACCATGGTAGTCGTGCAAGGGCCAACTAAAATGAGTGGAGATCTCTCCCTCTTCGGTGCCGACTCCAGTTGTTGGGGGTGTGCTCAGCACTATCCCCAAGGACTGCCTCCGTGGTAGCTCGATAGTTGTGCTTGGCAAGGTCATCAAGAAGGCGATCTACAACTTCCTGAGATTGGCCTTTCCTCTGGAGCTGCTCTACAAGGCCCCTACTGACTGCGATACAAGGCATCGCCTCCTCGAGAAGAACATATACTTCGGTCGGATTGTCAGAGCCTGAAACCAAGCAGTAACTCACTTTAGAAGGTCGACATTTGGCCTCATTCTCACCCTCAGAAGGAGACCAATCCACCAGTGGAGGTCACGACACTTATCACCTATTCTCTGACAGGTCTTGATGTTACACACAGGTCATGGGTCAAATGCACCTAACACCCAATTCAAGTGGTAGCCTATAAATAAAGCACATTTACTGTAGCTCAAGGTAATGTGCTCCTTCCCAACTAACTCTACCCTCACACTCTGTCGAGCAAGTACCTGACTTGAGCAACTGTTCGGGTGCAATTTAGTCAGGCCTAAATTGGCGATAGGCCCGGACGGCCCAGTGTTGAAACTAATCGAATGGATCGAATAGAATCAACTGCTTAAATACCAACCAAATTGACCATTCGTATGGTTCGATTAGTTCGATTCTTGTGCGTAGTAGGAGGCATTAGGTTTTTTCGCCTGCTCAAGATAATTCGTACTTGTTTTCAAGTTTTCGATCGGATCGATCGCCATGAGTTGACGTTTATTAGCACAAACTGACGATTACAACACGTCTAGTCATGGACCGAAATGTGGGGAAATCATGATTCTTGCAGCCTATCATGAATCAACACATGTCCCGCTATTGCAGTTACTTATAGTGCATTGTCCCACTCCGTCAGATGGTTGGAAGCCATGATTACTCCTTATCTTTATATAAAGGGGTGGTTGTTTCAATGTACACCACACAAGAAAAAGATCATACAGAAACTCTGCCCAATTGCTTCCTCGTCTCTTTCTACTCCTTTGTAATTTGTACCCAGAATATTATAGTGCATTACAGTAGACAAAGCTCTTCTTTACAGAGTGAACCACTATAAATTCTATGTGTAATACTTTGTTTTTACAGCACTCTTATTTTGTTTACTACGCTTTGATCTTGCACATTAACTTGAGCTGATAGGTCCAATTAGTGGTGATTTGAGGGCCCAAGCTCCATAAACAAAAATCCAACAACCAAAAACAACCGAAATCAATATTCTTAAATTTGATTGTAGATCCACTGTCTGTAGTTTGGCACCCACCGCGGGGCCTTCAGATCATCAACTCTAGGATCTTTAGCTCAACCGCAAAGGGAGGACAATCAGCACACTCTTGAAACTATAATTGAAGAGACTGAATCGATTCACAGGCTAACCAGCAAATAGAAACTCTTACAACAGAGGTGGAGGCCCTGAAGAAAACACTCCAGGAATAGGCAGCTCGTTCCCAAGAGCGCGACAAAGGATTGGAGCAGCTCAGTAGTGAGAATTTGGCTTTAAGAAGCCAAATCAGCTATCAGAACTCTTAGATAACTTCACAGTCATACTATTACCCATATTATGGGTGTTCGACACTCCTAGTATCTTCAGCGACACACTGGCGGTTCCAAACGCCACAGCCAGGAAGACAACAATCCTCCCACAGCCTAATTGGAATGATGCAGCCATTATATACTCCCTCAACTCTGGCACTAGTAACAACACTAGCTTCTACAGCCACAGCAGCTCCCACTCTGACAACTGCTACAACGACAGCAAACGTTAAGGTGGAATCCAATCAACACAACCATACAATTGATCAAAATGAAAGAACAGAACACACCACACAATCCGAAGAAGTTCCAACTCTAACTCTGTTAACTCTAAAGTCAATCCAGTTGATGATGAAAGAGATGCTCGAGTAAAACGCTAAGCTCGTCGAAGAAAAGATTGACCAAAAAGTTTCAAAAGCAACAAGCAAGACCCCAGCCTTGGATGACATCTCAAAGAACATTAGAGATACTCCGCTCATGAGGAGGATCACTTCAATTGTGCCACCTAAGTACTAAAACCTTGTATTCGCCTGATTCGATAGAACTTCTGATCCAAAGGACCACTTGTTACAGTATTAAAATGTGGTCAGCATTACAAATATCCCCGACTTGATTCTTGATGAGATGATGTGCAAGCTATTAACACAATCGCTCAAAGGTACAGCGCTTTGATGGTTCAATAGCCTACCTACAGGGTCGATCAACAGCTTTGAAGATTTAGCAAATTCATTCGTCAAATCATATTCGGTACATATCAAAACCGAAAAGATGACCAAAGATTTATGGTCGGTCATTCAGAGCTCAGGCGAGTCGTTACGGGCTTATATCAAAAGATTTAGCAAAGCACTCTTGGAGATTTTAGGCTTGCAGGATGGAACAGCTAGAGAGGCACTGAAGAAAGGACTCCTGCACAAGTCCCCCTTCAAGAATAGTACATGCTTCGACTACCCACAGACCATCTAGGAAGCCTTGAATAAAGTTAAAGGATGGATCTACTTGGAAGAGGAAAATGAAAGAAGCGAGGAAGAGTTCGCGAGAACAAGAGACCAAAATAAGTGGAGTCAGAAGCAACGACATCAGCCAGATCGAAGAGGACAAACGAAGACACCACCAAATAGGGAGTGGAAGAGGAAGGAAGACAAGTCATGATTTGTGGCCAGACCACTGTCGCCTCCAAAGTACGCCCTTAGCATATCACCATCTAAACTAGTCGCTTAGCTTAAAGGCAAAGATTACATCAGATGGCCAAATAAGATGGCCCCAAGCCATTCTCACAACCAGTTAAATCATTGTGAATTTAATTGAGATACGGGGCACCTGACGGTAGATTACAAAGCCTTGTGATCCGAGATCGTAGAGCTGCTCAAAAAAAGGCATTCAAGGGGGTACCTCTTTGAATGGGGAAGGAAAATATATGGGCTCGACAAAGAGTGAGGAGGACGAAAAGACCACCAAACCCAAGAGAAGATGCCATCACCACCACCAGTCAAAAAGGTAATTGGAGCCATTTGTGGAGGCTTTGTTTTAGCAGCGATTCTATCAACCAAATGAAGGCACACTAGAGAAGAACGAATCAAGCAACTATCATTTTGTTAGCTGATGAATACGACAAGCATGTTATTTTGTTTCGTAGTAAAGAGGCACTTGGGCTTGACACTCAACACGACAATGTTCTTGTTATCAGATTAAACATTGCGAATTGTGAGATTGGTAGAATATTAGTTGACAATGGAGTTCTGCTAACATTTTATTCCTCTCGACGCTAAATGAGATGAAAATTGACGAAGAGGAGATCGAGAAATGCCTCACGTCATTGGTAGGTTTCAATGGCAAAGCAACAATAGCCATTGAAAGAATCAAACTTCTAGTGTATGTAGTGGGGGACAACAAGTTGACCAGTTTCTTAGTCATGGATTCCCCTTTGGGGTACAATATCATTCTAGAGCGGCCTTAAATACATTCCATGAAAGCAGTCCCCTCAACATACCACCAGACCATTAGGTTTCCAACGAGGTGAGGAATTAGGGAGACTCGAGGAAGCCAAGAGATAGTGAGGAGCTATTATGTAACAGCTATGAAGCAAATAGTAATTACAGAAAAGTCATCAACATAGATCAAATAGTCAAGATCGCATCAAATCGGTTTTAGAGCAACTTGACAATGTACAAATCGATCCAAGAGATGAAGGACATACAGTGAAGATCAGGTCACAACTTGACCCTGAAATAAAATCCAAGAATATTGATTTCCTTAAAGCCAACAACGATTGTTTCACTTGGTCCCATGTAGATATGCCAAGAATCGACTCGAGCATAATCTTGCATTGACTTAACGTTGATCCAAATCATAAACCGGTCCATTAGAAGAGAAGAAAGCTTGGAATTAAGCGAAATAATGTCATGAAGGACGAAGTGAGGAGACTACTCGAGGTCGGGTTTATTCGTCCTATACAGTACCCTGATTGGCTTGCCAACATGGTGATTGTGAAGAAGAAGAATAGGAAGTGGCGAATGTGCATTGATTTCACAGGCTTAAATAAAGCCTGTACAAAGGACAATTACCCGTTGCCACATATCGATCGACTCGTCGATGCTATGGCTGGCCATGAAATTTTAAGCTTTCTCGATGCATTCTCTAGCTATAATTAGATCCTTTTGCACCCTAATGACCAGGAAAGGACTACTTTCATTATAGAACAGGGGATCTTTTGCTTCAAGGTCATACCATTCGGCCTGAAGAACGCTAGAGCCACTGACCAGAGGCTAGTCAACATGATGTTCGAACAACAAATTGGTAAGAACATGGAGGTTTACATTGATGACATGTTGGTTAAGTCTTTGCAGACTCATCTCCATGTCCAACATCTGCAAGAATGCTTTGATGTTCTCCAAAAATATGGCATGAAACTGAATCCAGAGAAGTGCACTTTCGAAGTGGTGAGTGGCATGTTCTTAAGATACCTCATCACGAAGCGAGGAATCAAAGCAAACCCAGACCAAATAAAAGCTTTTTAGTTGATGCCATCGCTGAGAACCAAGCATGAGATGCAGAAACTTACTGGTCGAGTCGTAACCCTTAGTCGATTCATCACCCAGTCTGTGGATAGATGTCTTCATTTTTTCCAGTTGCTCAAGAAGAACATAAAGTTCTAATGGAATGAACGATGCGAGGTGGCATTTCAAGAGTTGAAGACATACTTAACCACTCCACTGATCCTGTCAAAGCCGAAAGATAGAGAGTCACTATACTTGTACTTGGTAGTTTCGAAAACATCAGTAAGTTTAGCCCTTGTCTGAGAAGAAGACGCGATCCTAAAGCTAGTTTTCTTTGTAAGCCACACCATGCTAGATGCTGAAACAAGGTACTCTGTCGTTGAAAAGCTCACTCTTGCACTCGTCATGTCGGCTTGAAAGCTCCGTCCATACGTTCAAGGCCACACTATTGTGGTGTGTTGTCTTATCTGATGTGAGCAATTTTACACAAACCAGACATCTCCAAAAGAATGATGAAATGGGCCGTTGAACTGACAAAGTTTGACATCGAGTACAGACCTCGAACTGCACTAAAAGATTAGGTGCTTGTGGATTTTGTCGCTGAATTGACATACAAGCCTGAAATATACAGGTTAGAGACATGGATTATGCAAGTTGACTGATTAAGCAATGAGAAACAATTAGGAATATGAGTGGTACTGAAGTCGCCAACTGGTGAAGAAATCAAACAAATTTTTTGACTGGGATTTAAGGCTACCAACAATGAAGCTAAATATGAGGCTGTGATTGCTAGTATAAGGCTCGCTGTCACACTAGGGGCTACCAAACTTGTTTTGGAAAGCGACTCCACTTTGGTCGTTAACCAGGTAAACAAAGAGTTCGAGGCCCGAGACGAGAAGATGCTTCTATACCTGAGTCCAGTCACCAAGCTCAAGACTCAGTTCGACCAGTTGGAAATGAAACATGTCCCGTGAGACCAGAACTCGAGAGCCGATGCACTCGCCAAGTTTGGATCTTCGATCGAAGTCAGTGAGAGAAGAATAATTCCCTTGGAACGAATTAACGATTTGAGCATTGAGTTAGTTGAGGAGACAAATTATGTCGACCTAGGGGACGATTGGAGAATGCCCATTGAGATGTATATACATGATGGTTGGCTACCCAAAGATAAGCATATAGTAAGAAAGATCAAAGTTCAAACTGCAAGGTACTACCTGATCGATGAGAAACTTTATAGTTGTTCTTTCACAAGACCTTGTCTTCGTTGTCTTGGGGAAGATGAGATCAAGAAGGTCATTCGAGAAGTTCATGAGGGATCATGCGGCAACCATTCAGGGGGTAGATCAGTGTGTAACAAAGTTAAGGAGGCAAGGGTTCTACTGGCCAACTTTGCAAAGCGACTATGAGAGCTTTGCTCACAAATGTGACAGTTGTCAAAGGCATGCTTCCACCATTCAACAACCAGCTAAGAACTCTCCTCATTTAGTTCGCCCTACCCAATCATGAAGTATTCAATGGATGTGGTTCGACCTTTTCCTCCAGCTCCAGTACAAGTCAAGTATTTGCTCATCCTTATGGATTATTTCTCCAAATGGGTCGAAGCCGAAGCATTTGTGGACATTAAAGAGCGAGATGTCAAAAGGTTCATTTGGAGAAATATAATCTGTCAGTTTGGAGTTCCAAGAGAGATCATTGCCGATAATGGCTCCCAATTCATTTCCTTGTCCTTCAAAAAATTCTGTCGCGATTAGAACAATACTTTGAGCTTCTCAACACCCAAATACCCGCAAGGAAATGGGCAGGCAAAAGCGACAAATAAGATGATCGTGAAAAACCTAAAGAAGAAACTGGAGGCTAGGAATGGACGTTGGGTCGAGGAACTCCCGATGGTGCTTTGGGCTTATTGAACGACACCGAGAAGGGCAACTAGTGAATCCCTTTTTTTGCTTATGTACAGAACAGAAGCCATCATCTCAACCAAGATAGATGCTCCAGACCTTTATTTCATCTACTCATTTCTAAACAAAGCAAAGAATGACAAAATGATATAGGATGCATTGGATTTGATCGACGAAAAGAGGGACAAAACCTTCTATCATGTCGAATGTTATCAACAAGCAACCGCCAGGTACTACAATTGGAAAGTAAACATCAAGAGATTCTAGGAGGGTGAATTCATACTTAGGAAAGTATTTTAGAATACCAAAGAAGTTAATGCTGGAAAATTGGTGGCTAATTGGGAAGGCCCTTATCGAGTTCAGTCTGTCGTTTGAGACGGGGTATATAAGTTGGAAAAATTAGATGGATCAATCCTTTCTAAAAGCTAGAATGCGTATCATTTAAGGAAGTATTATGTGTGAAATTTATAAATTTTGCTCTTAATCCTTCATGTAATCGAACTACATTTGGCTTGATCCCTACACATGGGTATGTATACAGCTCGTGGACTATAAATAAGTGCATCCACTTTATTAATTCAATTTTTATTTTCCCAGGTTCATTACCAAGTACACAGTCTAAACTCAGTAATAGTCTTCATGACCTTACTTTAGACTCGACTAGTTCGATCCGAATGCTATTGCATTGCCATCTTCATGGCCCTACTTTGGACTCGACTAGTTCAATCTGAACGCTTTCACATTGCCATCTTCATGAACCTACTTTAGACTCGACTAGTTCTATCTAAACACTTTCACATGGCCATCTTCATGGCCCTACTTCAGACTCGACCAGTTTGATTCGAACGCTATTGCATTGCCATCTTCATGACCCAGACTTGACCAGTTGATCCAAATGCTATCGCGTTGCCATCTTCATGGCCTTACTTCAGACTCGACCAGTTTGATCTAAACATTCTCGTATGGCTATCTCTATGTTTAACTTCAGACTCGACCTGCTTGATCCGAACAATTTTGCATCTACACTTTCGTCGCTCCTTGGACTCGATCAATTCGATCCAAAACTGGACCCTCGAACAAACTGGTGCCGTAATCGAGGTTCAAATGGTAAAATGAATTCGATCAACTCTCCCAAAGTTTGATCCCATTTCACCATATTCATGGCATTGAATTCAATTAACTCTTAGTTCGATCTCACACATCTATCCTATTGGCATGACGCCATGCTAGATTTGATCGACTCTCTTAAAGTCTGATCTCAAATCGCCATCTGCATGGCTCTGTCTTGCCCATAACTATGTTAACCCTTTAAGAGTTTGGTTCACGCTAGAATAATGACTCAGTTTGATATTACATTGATACCTTTGGATCCAATTGGATATTTCAATCTATCATACATTATTAGTTTGATTGCTTTAAATTGACCAAGTGCTTGATCGCTACATAAAAGCACGAGTAATATGAAGCTGAATTCGTAATATTAACTTTGAGATTGAAGTTTCGTTCGGAGAAATAGAACATTTGATACAACCAAAACCAATAGGGTACAACAGTTCACAAAATATAAACAGAAGCATGTCTCTTAGGAGTCTCCTCCCTCTGCAGGTTGAACATTTCCTCCCTCAGTCAACTCGACAATTGGGGGCTCCATGACTTCACCAGTCGACATTGGAACGGTACTTGGCTTGGGAGCTGTAGGATAGACAAGGACATCCTAGCGGGCCAATTCGCCTTTGTCAATGACCTGAACATCTGAATCATCCTATGACAACAATTCTAGCAATTCCTTGATCTCTTCATCGATCACTTTGGTGCTAAGTTGGCCAGACTTGAATTCTAATAAGGCCTTAGTCGTGCCTTGAAAGAGGAAGTGTCATGGATCTCAAGCAGATGCTCCTTGATTTCTTCAATATCTTTGTCTTTCGCAGCCACTGTCTTCTTCAAGTCGTCAACGTCTTCCTTGGAAAGTCGAAGGCTACTAGCCAAGCTCAGCACCTTTTCATTCGATCTGTTCAATGCATCAGTCGCATCATTGAGCTCCTTTTGCTTGTCATCTCTCTCAATTTTTACCTTTCTAAGCTCTTCTCCAAGCTCCTTATTTTTTAGAAGTTCTTGCTAGTATTTGTGAGAAACTTTGTTTGCAAAGAGATTGTGGAGTAAAAGAGCCTGCATTAAAAATATCAATATAAAACAATACAAATGAAGACAACTAGATTGAACATGATTTGCCAATTTACCTGTCCCATAGCCACGGTCGATTCGTTGTAAAGCCAAGCAAACAGCTTTCCACCAAGAAGTTCCTCATCTTTACTGAAGTAAAAATTTATGGCTGCTCTTGTCGCTGCCTCTTTGTCCTGAATAATGCTGACGTCTTCTAGGACGTCGAGTGTTTTCTCAAGAACCCTTGTTTCGACGTCCCTTGTCAAAGCAGAAAGCTGTCCACCCTTCCTTTTCTTCGATGATGGGGGCTGTATGTCAAAGGGAGGAGGTGGAGGGAGATCAAACAAAGCGAATGGAGGAGTCACTTCTTTCCATACCAATGGTTCACTAGTATCACTCCTCTTCTTTGCTGCTTTGTCCGTAGCTTTCTTCTTTCACATCTTTTCAACTGAGGGCAATGTTACCTTCATGGCTAACAGTGCGACTTCTGCGAGATGAACATCTTTGTCAGATAAAGGAATAATATATTTGGATGGACCGTACAGCCGCTAAAGTGCACCACGGCATACAAAGACCCAATCGCATTGTTTTGGAAATCGAATAGGAATACCTGTTGGGATTTCTTTGAAGTACTTCCAATTTGACGACTTCCTAAGTCGATCAAGTTGCGAGATTTTAGCCCAAGTCTGACCCTGTAAAGTAAGCAGTGTATTCAACCTTGCTTGGAACCTCTCGTCGATTAGAGCTGAGTGATTCAGCTTATAATCTGCAAAGAAAGATAGCACTTAAGATCAGTTGGAATTACTGCTTGAAATAACACAAGTATTAAGGCTTACCAATGTGACCAAAAGCAAATGGAAAAGAAAACCAAGTAGTCAGCTCGAAAGAATGGCAGTTGATCAACATAAAGAAGTATCTTTCTTCCCAATGTCTATCTGCATTAAAAAACTTTGTTATGAGTTGCTTCAACTGCCGGTACATAAAGTAGAAGCGACCCAAGTTTTTGCTCTTTGGCTTTAAGTAGTAGCACTAAATGAAATCGTAAATATTGAAGTCGAACCTAGCCTCTTCAATTAGAACCATCAAGACTATCAATAGCTGAATTCTATTCGACATTAGCTGAGTCATGGAGATGTAAAAGTGACGAACAATCTCCATCATGAACTCGGGGATTAGTAGTCAAAGACGGAGCTCAAACCATTTGGTGTACACGCAAAACCAGTTATCATTTTGCATGTCGGCTCATTCGCTAGGGTAGGGCAATCGAATTTCTACCAAAGATGGGAACCCCATACTTCGATCTTATCGTTTGTAAATCTCCCTCCATCAAGACAGACTCTGGGTTCTTCGTAAAAAAGGACACTCCTTTGGTTGGAGAACTATACTTCTTTTTTTTGAGCGATTCGATTTGATCGACCCTTGTAGAGGGACCTGCTGGCTGGCTTCGCTCTTTCCCAGGTTTTGTTGCTTTTCTACTGGTCCTGACACCGCCAATTCTGGCACCTGATTCGATCATGGATTGTTGGCAAATCATTTCGTCAATTTTCCTTTTGTTACTACTCGACCAAAGGTCCTCACCGTTGTTGGAGCTTGAATCGATGATAACTGCCTTTGACATTCTTATAGAAACAGGTTTACCAAAGGAGATCTAGGGTTTTAAAGATCAAAAGGCAAAAGAATCATAAAATCTAGGAATGTCTCAACAGTTCATGAGTGTTCTAAACTCGCGATAGCCAAACAAGTCCAGTAATCGCTGATTTTCTCAGAAAATGAGGTGTATTTTGTATCAAAATGCTTGGAATTGGAAGAAAAATAAGATTACAGAAAGAAAAATCACAAGAAAATCAAAAGACAAGAAGGGAATCTTGCTTGGAAATCGCTTAAAAGCTCTAAGAAACAGGGAGAAAATCGCCTTGAGTTCAAAGAGAGAGAAACAAAATAAAGAGGAGAGAAAATGTGAGTTATATGCTACCCAAAAGTGTCTGATCGACAGTTAAGATCAATTCAAAACAATTTGATCCAAGGGCTAGGATTTCACGTCTTTTCGAATTCTAACTCAAACCGACGTGGCATCCTTTTGAATCAAACGTATACAACAACGCTATAGAGATATTTTGGAACCTGCCAATCGCGTGATGACACATGTTACAAGTAATTGAGTGTCGTGATTTTCCAAGGAAAGGTAATGATTCAAGCATGGATTCAAGATATCAATCAAGGTGAGATGTCATTGGACTAGAGCCTGACCTTTAATCACTCCTGTAGTCGATCACATCGACTAAGGAGTGGGGGGCTAATTGTTAGGGTGCAATTTAGTCAGGCCCAAATTGCCAACAGGCCCGGACGGTCTAGTGTTGAAACTAATCGAATGGATCGAATAAAATCAACTGATTGAAGTCCAATCGAATAGACGATTCATAGGTTCGATTGGTTCAATTCTTGTGCGTGGTAGGAGGCATTTGGTTTTTTTGCCTACTCAAGATAATTTGTACTCGTTTCCAAGTCTTCGATCGGATCGATCGCCATGAGTTGACGGTTATTAGCACAAACTGACGGTTATAGTATGTCTAGTGATGGACCAAAACGTGGGGAAGACATGATTCTTGCAGCATATCACAGATCAACACGTGTCTCACTATTGCAGTTACTTATAGTGCATTGTCCCACTAGGTCAGACGGTTGGAAGCCACTATTCCTCCTTATCTCCATATAAAGGGGTGGTTGTTTCATTGTACTACACACAAGAAAAAGATCATACAGAAACTTTGCCCAATTGCTTCCTTATCTCTTTCTGCTCCTTTGTAATTTATACCTAGAATATTATAGTGCATTACAATGGACGTAGCTCTTCTTTAACAAAGTGAACCACTATAAATCCTGTGTGTAATACTTTGTTTTTACAACATTCTTATTTTGTTTACCGCACTTTGATCTTGCACGTTAACTTAAGCTGATAGGTCCAATTAATGGTGATTTGAGGGCCCAAGATCCATCAACAAGAATCCAACAACCTAAATCAATATTCTTACATTTGATTGTTGATCCACCATCTACAGCATCGGGGAGCCTTTGGCTTGCACCACACCAGTGCCCTTCTTATCTCTGAAGCACCCCTCTTCTTGTTGAAGGTCATCCTTGGCACATCGAGACGAGTAGGGAAGAGACGTACAAGCACCGTGCATAGCTGTACATAGTGTTGACAAACAGCCTTCTAGTGCTACACCTCAACACCTGTGTTCATCTCCATGGCAAAGTCTCAAAGGTTGCAAGCTCAGAAAAGAAAGATCGGAGTTGGATACCAAAACAATGACAGTGTCCCATGATCTCCACGCATCCGCTTCTCGATAATCTATAGATCACCAGCAATCTCTATGTCAATACGCCAGATCTCCAAAGCTCCATCTTGGCAGCATTGCAAGTTCGGCAAGGGAGCTCGGAGTCGGCGTCGCCCCAATCTCGCAAGGACTTAAACGAAGACAATGTAGGAGCTCGGCAAGCAAGCTTGGAGTCAGCGATCACAGCAGCGGCGGTGTCGACATCGGTGTCGCTTTGATCTCAAGGAAGGTGACAGCGATAGATCTCCATGAGGCCATACGGCAACGGCGAGACTCAAAGTTTAGGGCGGTGGCTATGGAAGTGAAAGAGAAAAGAAAAAGAAAAAAATGTTACTTGACTCAGGGACATTTTAATCTCTTCATTATGTTTTCAAAGCTCTATTGTGGCAGAAAATAGAAATGTTTTTGGGCCCGTGGAATATGTTCAACCGAGGCTTGTTTATGTGGCAGATTCCATAAATATTTCAAATGCATAAACCATAAAAAGTTCGGGGGGAAAGGCAAATAATATTTTTTTGCGATGTTTTTATAAATAGCATGTTTTAAAATATTTATGTTAAACAACATATTTACACCATATATAAAGAGAGGTTAACATGTAAAGAAAGGGAACTTAGCTCAATACTATTTATCTCAAATATTTTAAAATTTGTTATTTAATTCCTTTGGGGAAAAAATTGTTGTTTACTATAATTTCTTTGAAAATTCATATCTTCTAGCATCTTTTCTTTATTCTTTATTAACGGCCTATTGATGATCAGTTCGTATCGGCGGCAAAAAACACAAGTATTACAGTAGGGTAATTCACCCGATTTCAAACAAGAGGTTAACATGCAAGGGTAAGGAATTTAGCTCTATTTTATGATTTTTCCACTAGAAATCTGTTTCCCTTCCTTAGCTGTCTTTTTAGGTTTAGAGAATGAGACAGGAAAGAATGGCAATTCCATTACGCTGATTATACAAGAAAAATGTTTGCATTGGCTAGAGGTCTCCAACTGTATATGATTACATCTTTTTCAATTGAACCAAACAAACATGGATTTCTGCGCATAATTACTATGATTTGACCTCCAAAACATACAAGTTATGTGGGAAAATAGGACTCTTTTGCAAATTTCGGATTATACCGTAGTACTTTCGTTGACATAGCTTTTTATAACTTAATCTGTAGCCTAACGTGGCCGTACCTTAAGCTTTAAAATTTTGACTTTAATTAGAACACCTTTATTAACCAGAAACCAACAGAGTAGAATACTCATTTGGCTCACACGTCCTTTTTTTTTTTTTTTTTTTACTTTCATGTTTCTCAATAATATAATACCACATGGACTAAAATATTTCAATTCATATGCAATTGATAGATATGGCATGATATTTTATTTGATATAATTTAGTAATCAACATGATATTAATTATTTGACAGACATAAAAGGAAGATACGAGCAAGGAGACGCGATTAGAGCCAATCTAGAGCATATAAGATCATTAATCACTGAAAACAAGTGCCATAAATACATACGTATCATCCTCAATTTTCAATCTGCTAATTCCAAGTCCTAATAAAACATGACAAGTTTGAGAGAAATGAAAGGCATCACCAATATCTCAAAGACTACTACTTCCATTTTACTTGTGGCAATCATTCTGTTTCTAACTACTTGTTCAGATGTTGAGGCTTCAAGATGTCGTCCGAGCGGCAGGGTAAGAGGCAAGAAGGCCCCATCAGGCAAGTGCCCCAAAGTGCGACAAGGCCTATCTCACTCTCAACAGCTTCAAGAAGGGTGGCGACGGAGGCAGCCCCTCAAAGTGCGACAACCAGTACCATTCTGACGACACCCCTGTTGTGGCGCTATCTACCGGGTGGTTCCATGGAAGAAGCAGGTGCCTCAACAACATCACCATACGTGGTAATGGGAGAAGTGTGGTGGTAATGGTAGTCGACGAGTGTGATTCACATGTGGGGTGCGATTCTGAGCATGACTACCAACCTCCGTGTGAAAACAACATCGTTGTTGCCTCGAGAGCGGTTTGGAAAGCCCTTGGCGTGCGCGTTGAGGATTGGGGTGGCTTGGATATTACATGGTCTGATACTTGATTTGCTTTAGTATGATATCGTGTTGTTAAGGATATTGTTGTTTTGTAGATTGGCATGTGTTAATTGTGTTGTAATATGATGTGTATGTTGTGGCAAGTACTTTTTCGGGTTGTGTATTAGGCTATGAAATATGGGAGTCCTCTATTATTTATTAATGGTGCTCTTTTCCCTGTTCGTCTAATATGCATTCTTCGACGCTATGTTTAGTAGGAGTGAGAAGGAAGGACATTTTAGAAGAGAAAATAGAAAAGTAGGTTGTTTTAAAATTGTTTAATTGTGACATGATCAAAATGCATGTTCACATTAAGTAATAACAAGGCTAATAAAAAATTAATTTACTTAAGATGTGTACCAATCTTCGACTAACAGGGGATAAAATTATGAGAACGAAGTTATAAGACCATGGTTATTGTATTATTGAGTCACTTTCCCAACACCCTATTTTGATCGCTGACATTAGGTGCTTACATAGGATCACATAAGGAGTAATAGGTTAAATAGTGTTGAGCATAATTAGATCATGCATTCTTCTGTGAAAATATTTTGTAATGATGTGTTTGTACTTGTTACGTGAAAGCTCATTGTATTTGTTTGTGTTGAGCGATGAGAGGCATTGCGATATGGATACCACCATGCATTATATTATTTTCGCAATATGATTTGGGCAACTATTTTACTTACTTAGCTTGTTTACACTTTTTAGGGGGTAAAAATAGCACCTCAATCAATACCATACACCTGTCAATTGATCACGAGGAAGCATCAATCGGAGAACGTTGACTAGTTAAATTGACTAGAGATGGCGAGTCGATTGGAGGCTATGTACAAGTGAAGACCAACGAGACCCACATAGAATAAATCAGAAAATTGGATCACTCTAGTCCCACAAAGACTAAATAAGCCAAATCTACAAATAAAGGCAAGAACCAAGTCTAGCTTAGAGAAGAAGCAACCTCAAGCCAAATAAGAAAACAAGCAAATAGAAAAGTCAACTAGGAACAGATAAAGAAGTTACCCTTGCTTTAGTCAATGTCAAATCAGCTCAAAAATCAATAAACTAGGAGGCCTAGTCCATACCCTATGAATATGGAATTGATCCTCCAATTTAGACACATTGTATTCAACATATTTCCTCCCTCTCTCTCTACTTTCTCTGTAAATCCCTTCCTCCTCCTCTATCACTTTCTTTCCACTCAATCATTTTACTTTCTCTTGATATAGTGAAACTCCAAGACCCCACAATGGACGTAGTCTCTATTCTAGAGGTGAATTGCTATAATATACATGTTCATTTATTTTTATCGCTTTTTACGATTTGTTCTTGTTACAAGCCAACTCAAGACCAATCGAGTAACTCACACTCGGTCGACCCCCGAGAGCAGTCATTAGCCCCCTAAACAGATCTAATTATAGAATTCACCTCTACACGCTTTATTAGGACGCGAGCTTTATATTCGAGCCTATTTTTACGTTTATATTTTGGAAGTTTTGTTTTTACTTGAAAATTTTCCAAATGGATTGTTCAGTGATCCACTGATGGACAACACAAGCTAGCGCCCATGGTGTTTTGGAAAGGGTATTTTGTATGTTTTACCTATTTGCATGTTCTGTATATTTTGACTAAGTGGTCCCCTTTATACCATAATTGTGATGTAAGTTTGTGTTGAAGAGAGAGAGAGAGAGAGAGAGGGGGGGGGGGGGGGGGTGGTGAGGGAGGCGGACAGTACTATATGAAATGTATTGTTTATTTTGCTCAGTAATAAGATTTTGAGCCGCTTGATTGGTATTTGAGACTTCAAGACTTCTTTGTCTTGTAAAGGACAAAGATTTAGAAGGGAAAAAACTCTATAGTTCTTAAAAGCGTTTTCAAAGTTTGCTTAAATTTGGTGTCCCTCAAAAATGATTGATTTTTCGAAGTTCCTTCAGTCGTTTTTCTATAAAGTTTCATTTGGTTCTTTAGTTGGTTCTCTATAATTATTTCCTCTTTTAAGTATATAAGATTACGTTTTCAATAACATTTCATTTTAAGTCTTTGTGATGCTTGTGTAAGATGATTTCTTATCTAATGTTTTCTAAAAGAAAATCTTATATTTAGTTTATAGGTATATTTTCCGTACAATTAGTTTCTAAAATGAATTTGAATATCTTTAAATGGTTTCTACATACGTCTTGTTAGCATGCTGGATGTCTTTTTTTAAAGAAAAAAATTCAATATTTTTAGGCCCTTAAATTATGTTAATGATCATGAAGTATGCTTAAGTCCATCAAATATTCTTAAACATGCATGCAAGGTAATGATTCAGGAAGTCGGATCGCTACAACAAGGCTAGATCAAAGCCACTCTATGCTCCATGGAGTTCTCAATGGCATCCCAAGAACGACGTGATTTCTTCCACATACAATGTTAGAGAGAAGAAAGAGGGCCACGAGAGAGACAGGGTGGCAAGAATAAAGAGAGGGAGGAGAGAGAAAATTGAGAAATCAAAGATAGAAGATATGAGATAGAAAGGAATAGGGTTTGTTTTAGGTAGAGAAATTTTAGTGGAGGGTAATTGAGCTGTTTTATTGTCTGATCATAGTAGAGAAAATGACTAGCATGACACAAATTGAAAAACTAATAAAGGGGTGGCATAAATGAGAGGCACTAATTGAGTGGCATGACTTATTACGTTCTAAAGGAAAGAGAAATGAAAGAAAGAGAGGGAAAGATTGACCAGAGAGATTGGAGGGAAAATTGGAATTCTCATTCACTTCTTAGTATTGAATACAACTTGTTATTTACATCACGAGTATTGCCCTTAATAAATAAACAACTAGTTGGTTAACAAGTTGTTAACTATCCATAACTAATCAGTTAACTTCCAACTAACTTCTAACTAACTATTAGCAGCTTGGTTAACTATGGTAATCTAATGGTTAACTGTAAAACTCCCCTTCAAGATGGCACACAAATGTTCTTTATAGCCATCTTGGACAACATGTAAACTAGCAATGATGGAGATAAAGCTTTAGTAAACATGTCTACTAGTTGGTGTTGAGATCTAATGGGTAAAAGTTTGATGACTCCCAAATTGACTTTATCATGAACAAAGTGACAATCAATTTCAATGTGTTTAGTCCATTCATGAAAATGGGATTAGAGACTATATGAATAGCAGCCTGATTGTCACAAAATAGCAAAGCTAGAGAAGTAATATCAATGTGAAAATCCTTCAAAAATTGTTGAAGCCAGATTAGCTCATTGGTGACTGCTGCAAGAGCTCGATATTCTGCTTCAGCAAATGATCTGGAAATGGGGTTTTGCTTCTTGGATTTCTAAGAAATTAAGGAATCTCCAAGAAATACACAAAAACATCTAATTGAGTTCCTCGAATCAAGGCATAAGCCCCAATCAGCATTTAAAAAGGCTTGTAATTGAAAGGAACATGAGGAAGAGAAAAACATGCCCTAACCAGCAGTAGATTTGAGATATCTGAGAAGATGATGAGCGGTCTGTAAATGAGGAATTCATGGTAGAGACATGAATTAGCTTAATTTGTGGACTGCAAAAGTAATATTAGGTCTAGATAGAGTAAGATAGAGTAAACGTCCAATAGGACATTTGTATTGTGAAGCATCTGAAAGGAGATCACCTTCAGAGGCAGTGAGTTTAACAATGGGATCCATAGGAGTGGAAACAAGTTTTGAACCAAGAAAGCCAACATCTTCTAAAAGTTGTAAAGTATAATGTCTTTGACTCAAGACAATTCCTGTGCTAGATCAAGCAATTTCAAGGCCAAGACAATATTTCAGAGTACCAAGATCTTTGACTTTGAACTTTCCATGAAGGAAGGTCTTGAGAGTATTGATTTCTAAAAATGAGAAACTTCTAATGATAATGTCATCCACATAGACTAATAAGGCCACGAAGGAAGAACCGGAGCCTTTGGTGAATAGGGAATAATCAAATTTGGATTGAGTGAATCCAAATGTAAGAAGTGATTGAGACAATTTTGAGTACCACTGGCATGAGGCTAGTTTGAGGCCATATATAGATTTATGGAGTTTGCATACCAGATTGTTGTTGGACATGTATGCCCTAAGGAGTAAAATATAATATGTTTTTAGAGACATTTTATCAATAAAGGATTTATTTATTATTCATATACCAAATCTTGTCCTCTTTACGTTCATATTTGTTGAATGTATGTTAAGCAAACAAAAGTTTAGACTGTCATTCTAAACCATTAGAGTCAGGCATATGATGGATAGATTATGCAGAGGCATGATTCTAAAGGTGATGGTCTAAATTATAAGATTTGCAATCTAGAGAACAAAGTTGGGCACTTTATTCATGTAAAGATTGTTATGTTGTCTATATCCCTAATAGAAGATGGTTTGTCTTGGCCATCGGAGGCAGACCCGAAAATAGAAAGATTGGCACATTGTCATAGGCGACGATGTGTTGTATCGGGACATAAAGTGAATTGATTTAGATTATTAATTCTGTTTTAGAAAATTAATTCACCTTAGACAATCATATGTGTTGTATCTTAATCCTGCGATGAATAATGGGCCTGTTATCTTGACTTATGTCTTTTGATGTACCAAAGGGTGACATCCATATTTTATGTTGGTACGCAAGCTGGTACGTTGGAGACATGACTCTTGATAGCGTAGACTTGTTATTCATAGATATGGAATCCATAGTTTCTCTTCAAGAGTAGTTGATATCCTTTTATATGCATTATCCTGCAATTGGAAAACTAGAGCGCACAACCATTTGGAGACATAGGTGTAACCGAATGATATACCTTCTTTGGATGGTAAGTTTTTCGATGGTGAGATAATGAAACGTAAGATAAAAATAATCTGGAAGGTAAAATAGAATCTATCCTTAAGCTGATTATGGATAATCCTATAGGGATATGACACATTATGATATGTCATGGAGACTTAGCCATACAGGCTTTGTAATTCTATATAGTTCTAGAGTATAGTTCTAAGCTTTTAGTAGAGTAGCGTTGGAGTTTATAATTATGAAATATATATCTGGGATATTGGGTTTTATAATTATCGAGAGCTTGAACTATATAGGTCCATCAGGCCCCCTTTGCTAGCTCATAAAAATCCTGTAATGATACAACGTGCTTTTTCAATAATTGGTGACTTGTGTCAAATTATCAGATTGGCTGAAAATTTGATAGGATTAGATAATTCATGTCTATTTATTGGTTGAATTAATTTTAAATAAATTAATTTAAGATAAACTTGTTGAATTATCAAGAATATTTATTTTCCTAGAGATTATCTAAATATGACTGTTTTAATCATATAACTTCTCTATTGAGTTATTTGAATTAAAATTGAGGCTCTATCCCAAGAATCTCTAGTGGGAAATAAAAGATTTGTAGGGATCATTTATCATAAGTTTGGCAAGCCAATCTTTAATTTCAGCCTACCGATAGAGCAATTTCGATAGGCCAATCTGCTAGTTCGGCCTAACGATTGAGCGATAAATTGATCACTTGTTTTGACGTGGATTTTATCAGATATCAATTCTGATTCAAATTTTTGAGGCCTTATCTGATAAGGACTGACCCCTAGGCCCAACCTCTATAAAAAGGGGAGCGAGACCCATTGTTGTTTAGATCAATTGAGAAATCTAGAGTGAGACTCTGTTGGTGAGACTCTAAAACTCCTTAGAAAGTTGTTGTTCTCAAATCACAAACTATAACTTTGGGTATTTCTCAATTGGTTGGAAGGAGAGTCACTTGGTGGAAGAGCTGTACGAGTGTGCCCACACACACACTAGTCGTAGATAGAGAATAACAAAGAAGACCAGTTGGTTGAGCTCCTTTTACAACATCACTTCTCTTCATTGATTGCGGGAGTTTTTTAGGAAACAATGTTAGTAAGATCTGGTTAATTTATACATATAACATGTCAAACTTGTGTTTTGAAAAATCCTCTGGTATTAAAAATTTTCAAATTCCGCTTACGTACTATTTTTTCAACAATTAGTATCAGAGCCATGGTTTTTACATAAATTTGCAAGTTTATGATTATGCTATATGTATAAATTATGTGATCTTTATCTCTCCTATGATTGAATATTGATTTTTTAGAGAGTTGACACTCTAGGATTTCTATATATTTATATGTTGTCATAGATTATTTGGTGAATGTTTATTGATTAATTATGGTTTATTAAATTATTATTTAATTATTTATTAATAAATTAATTTATTCCGGTTATGGTTCCTTAGAGGTTAGAATGTGTATCTAGGTTTTTCATGTAATTAGATGGTGGACTATCATCTCTATCTAGGAATTATTATTTAATTTTAAATTTGTAAGAATTTTGTAATTAAATAATCATTCGGAGAAGATGGATCTAGAAGATAGATGATAACGTTCCCTAGGTATTTCCTGAGTCTCTAATCTTATGTTTTTGAATTGTTGAAAATAAAATTGATAAATTGCATTAAAAAAACAATATTTTTTAAAAAGCATGACTTCTGCTCAGTCGTCATGCCAAACCCTCAAGTTCGGCAGGCCAATGGTCGTAGATCGACAAGCCAGACTTTAGGTTCAGCAGGCCATCAGCGGGGCAGAAATCTAATGGCTCTGGCTGTAGGCCAAACTGTCATGAATGGCAAGTCGACCTGAAAAGATCAATGAGCCGATGGATAATGACCAGCTAGCCGATCACACATATCAACATGCCGATAGAGAGCTATAAAATTTTCAAAAAATGTGCATTTTTTGAGGCAATTTTGATTTTATTTTTTGGACAATTCTAAGAAACATTAATTTGGATATGACCAGACATATGGAGTTTTTGATCTATGTAGGATTGAAGACTTGAAGATGGACATTACATGAAGAAGGATACAATTTGAAGATTCAAGGATGAAGAATCAATCATATGTTTCGGTTATTCTCTTGTAATCTTTGTTTTCTTTTCTCTAGGGTGAAACCATAATATTACAATTATTTATTATTATGTTTCTTGCAGCTTTACATGATTGCTTTGCTTGTCAGCATTATAATATTATTTTCCATGTATATTGATAACATGTCATATAGAATAGGGAGTGCCACTCATTAAAAATTGTTTATGCATGTTTATAAAAGAAAACATTGATTTCAAAAGATTGAGTGGGAAAAGGTTTTAAAAGAGAGGACCTACGACCTCCATCATCAGTCCATAGGTAGCACATGGTGGTTCCGACCCCTAGGAAGGGACTTCATCATGTACCAAGTTAGATTTCCAAGAGGATAAGGTATTTTACCATGATTTATGATTGCACACCCACAACCCTAGGTGGTGATTATAAATTATAGATAAAAGATTAAAACGATGGTTATAAACTCATATTAATTTTATTATTAACCTCCCTTAGGAGCTCTGTTAATAAAATTAATGGCCAAAGAAACAATTATTAATATATGCTAGATTATTCGGGTCCTCGATGGCACATATTAATCAGGAGGGGATCTGTGTTCCTAATTGAATTTGGCAAGACTCCCCTAGGAGCTTGTTGAATTCTAAGTTGGGAATTATCATTGTAAGGTTGTAATATTTTCAATGTTTTGACACATAAACATATTTGTATGCTATACATGATTGTGTTATCTTACTAAATTATTATGATATGTTTGCTTATGTTTGGTATAGGATTCTTTATTGTAGATTAAAAATGTCTAAACATGCTTTATCATTGATACTTGACAAAAACCAATTAACTAGAGATAATTATAATGACTGGAAAAAAAAACCTAAATATCGTCCTTTCTTTTGAGAACCTCAAATTTGTGCTGACAACTCTGTGTCCTCCCGAGCCTATTGGAGATTCCACTAATGAGCAAATCCAAGCGTATGATCACTAGAAAGAAGCCATGATCAGGCCCGCAGCTATGTTATGGCCAGCATATATAATATGCTGCAGGCTCAACATGAGAATTATGAGACTGCTAGGTAGATCTTGGATAATTTGGAAAACATGTTTGGAGGCCAAGCCTTAACAAAGTGACAAGGGGCGCTTCAGAAACTCTTGAACTACAAGCAGAGACCGTGGATGTCTGTAAAGGAGCATATGATGTTAGTCATGGGTTACATTGCTAAGGCTCAGACCAATGGAGCTGACATTGATGTTGAAACTCAAATGACTGTGGTCTTTGAGACTCTATCTACAGGAATTTATCCCATTTAGAGCTTCTTTTAATTTAAGCAATAGACGGGATATGACCTTAACAAGTTCATGAAATAGTTATAGGAGTTTGAACTACTGATCAGGGAGTTTCCTGTTGGTGGTGAGGCCAACTTGGCGACTACCTCTGGTTCCAATCCTAACCCAGGGAATGGAAAAAAGCAACAGGCCAAGAACGAAAAGTCTTCTATTCCTACAAATAGCAAGAACAAGAACAAGAAGAACAAGAAGAAGAACCTGAAGAAGCTAAAGTACTTCTCCTGCGAGAAGGTCGGACACATAAAGAAGGATTGCAAGGACTTCCTTTCCCAAGAAGATAGGTGTAATCGTCTGTATTTAGAAACATGTTTAGTTGAGGAATCTAGTGACACTTGGGTCATGGATTCCAGAGCAACTAATCATATTTGTGTTTTTCTGTAGGGGTTCAAAGAAACGAGAAGTCTGCTACATGAAGACTTCATGCTTCGAATAGGCAATAGATCCTTGGTTTTAGTTGAAGCAATGGGAGATGTCCATCTATATTTTGATAATTATAGGATTTTAATTTTGTGAAATTGTTTTTATGTTCCTAAATTTAAAAGGAATTTAATTCTGTAGCTTGTTTCTTTAAAGACCTCTATTTGGTTTCTTTTAATAATAAAATAATGATTCATAAAAACAAATCTTTTATCTATTTTGGATGAATGCAAAATAATCTATATTTTATCAAACCTAAGATGGACTTACTACTTAATGCTGAGATGAATGATAATAATTCTAAAAGACTTAAAACTTCTTACTCTAATAAGACTTATCTTTGGCATTTGCAACTTGGTCATATTAACCAAAATAAGATTCAAAGGTTGGTAAAGGATGGACCTTTGAGTCACTTAAAGGTGGAATCTATACCATAATGTGAATCTTGTTTGGAGGGTAAAATGACCAAAATACCATTTGGGTCTAAGGACAATAGGGCCGAAGGGGTTCTAGAACTTGTGCATAGTGATGTTTGTAGACCGATGAACATCCAGGCATGCAGAAGGTATGAGTACTTCATCACTTTTATTGACGATTACTCAAGGTATTGGTATGTGTACCTAATGCACCACAAAAGCGAAACTTATGATAAGTACAAGGAGTTTCGTGCTAAAGTGGAAAAGCAATTACGTAGACCCATAAAGACACTTCGATCTGATCGAGGTGGAGAATACCTTTCTGATGAGTTCTTGGGACATTTATTAGAGAATAGGATTTTATCCCATTTGACCATGCTAGGCACTCCATAGCAGAATGCCATAGCTGAGAGAAGGAATAGGACTTTGTTGGACATGGTTAGGTCCATGATGAGTTATTCATCATTGCCTTTGTCCTTTTGGGGATATGCACTACAAACCACATGTCATCTTTTGAACAATGTGCCTTTAAAATCAGTTCTTAAATCTCCTCACGAGTTGTGGATGGGCAAGAAGACATCCTTAAACTATATTCGCATATGGGGATGTCCGGCTCATGTCTTGTTTAGGGATGTAAATAAAAAGCTTGGAAGTTTGTATGTTTGTAGGATATCTAAAAGGGACTAAAGGGGGTTATTTCTATAACCCAAAGGAAAATAAAGTCGTGGTTTCAACTAATGCAAATTTACTTGAGGAAAGTTACATGGACGACTTTAAGCCTCATAGCAAAGTGGTGCTTGAGGAGATGGTGAGTGATTCAATCACTTCGAAGGTTTCAAATGAAACTGTTTCGATCAGTGTAGAAAAATCAATCGAGCCTGAACAACAACCTAAGGTGCTTCATCGTAGTGGGAGGATCAGACGTCAACCCGAGAGGTATATGTTTAGAGGTGAGGCCTTCTTTGCTGAACCGGATGAACATGACAGGGATCCTTACACTTACGAAGAGGCTATGGATGATGTTAATTCGGAACTCTGGACAAAGGCCATGAACACAGAGATGATGTCTATGGACACTAATCAGGTCCAGGAGCTTATGGATCTTCCCGAAAGGGTAAAACCTATAGGGTGTAAGTGGATCTAGAAGAGGAAAAGAGGAGTGGATGGAAAGGTCAAAACCTTTAAGGTTAGACTAGTAGATAAGGGATACACACAAAGAGAAGGAATCGATTATGAGGAAACCTTTTCGCCTATAGCCATGCTTAAATCCATTCTCATTCTCTTGTCCATAGCTGCTGCTCTCGACTACTTGATTTGGTAGATGCATGTTACGATGGCCTTTCTAAATGGCTATCTTGATGATTCCATTTATATGGAACAACCATATCGATTCAAGGTAAAGGGTCAGGAGGGTAAGGTTTGTAAGTTGCTAAAGTTAATTTATGGACTTAAGCAGGCTTCCATTCTTGGAACATAAGATTTGATCAAGTGATCAAGACTTATGGGTTCACACAAAATGTGGACAAACCATGTGTGTACAAACACATTAAGGATGGGAAGGTGGTTTTTCTACTACTCTATGTAGATGGCATTATGCTAATTGGCAATGATATTGAGACATTGTCATCGGTCAAATTATGGTTGACCAAGTAGTTTGACATGAAAAACTTAGATGAGGCTAATTTTGTTCTAGGTGTCCAGATCATTCAGGATAGGAGAAACAGAATAATAACTTTGTCCCAAGCCAGCTACATAGATAAGATTCTCAAGAAGTTTCCAATGTAAGATTCTAATAAAAGTGGGCAACCATCTAGATCTAGAATTACCCATTCTAAGAAAGACTCTCCAAAGTTTAAGGAAGAAAGAGAATACATAAAGAAGGTGCCTTATGCTTCGACGGTGGGTAGTCTCATATATGCCATGCTTTGCAGGTGACTGGATATTTGTTATGCGGTCGGGATTGTAAGTTGATTTCAGGCAGATCCAGGACTGAACCATTGGGTTACGATCAAGCATACTTTCAAGTACCTAAGAAGGACTCGAGAGTATATGCTTATGCATTTGAGCAAGGACTTAACTCCTCTAGGATACACTGATTTGGAGTGACAATCCTGTTGGATTCGAGAAGATTGACTTTTGGTTTTGTGTTTACTCTGGGTGACGGTGCCATCAGTTAGAGAAGTATAAAACAAGATTGCACTTCAGATTCAATGATGGAGGCCAAGTATGTGGCGGCTAGCGATACTTTGAAAGAAGCAGTGTGGCTCTAAAGATCCTTGGGGATCTTAAGTTAGTTCCTGGTATAGACAAGGCGGTATCATTTTACTGTGATAATAGTGCGACGGTAGCTAAGGCTAAGGAACCAAGATTTCACAAGAAGAGTAAGCATATTAATCGGAAATATCATAAAGGACTTTATAAAGGGGGGGCATGTCACTGTTTACAAAATTGCATCTAAGGACAGTTTATGTGATCTAATCATGAAGACACTAACAACAAGAGCTTTCGAGAGGCATGTGGTAGCTATAGGGATACGAGATTTGTCATATTTACTCACTTGGTGCAAGTCGGAGATTGTTAGACACGTATGCCATAAGGAGTAAAAATGTAATATGTTTTTAGAGATATTTTATCAATAAAAGATTTATTTATTATTCATATATCAAATCTTGTCCTCTTTACATTCATATTTGTTGAATGTATGTTAAGCAAACAAAAGTCTGAGACTGTCGGTTTAAACCTTTAGAATTAGGCATATGATGGATAGATTATGTGAAAGACATGATTCTAAAGTTGGCGGTCTAAATCATAAGATCCACAATCGAAGGAATAAAGTTGGGCACTTTATTCATGCAAAGATTGTTATGTTGTCTATATCCCTAATGAGAGATGGTTTGTATTAGCCATTGGAGGTGGACTCCGTGAATAGAACATTGACACATTGTCATAGGTGACGATGTGTTAGATCGGGACATAAAGTGAATTGATTTGGATTAATAATTCTGTCTTAGTAAATCGATTCACTTTAGACAATCACATGTGTTGTATCTTAATCCTGAGATGAATAATGGGCCCGTTTTCTTGACTAATGTCTTTTGATGTACCAAATGATAACATCAACATTTTATGTTGGTATGCATGCCGGTATATTGGAGGCATGACTCTTGATAGCATAGACCTATTATTCATAGATATGAAATATATAGCTCCTCTTCAAGAGTAGTTGATATCCTCTTATACACGTTATCTTGTAATTGAAAAATTAGAGCACTCAACCATTTGAATACATAGGTGTAATCGAATGCTGTATCGTTTTTGGATGGTAAGTTTTCTAATGGTAAGGTAATGAAACGTAAGATAAAAATCATTGAGAAGGTAAGACAGAATTTATCATTGAGCCGATTATGGATAATCCTATAGGGATATGACATATTATGATATGTCATGGAGACTTACCTATACGGGCTTCATAATTCTATATAGTTTGAGAGTGCAGCTCTGAGCTTTTAGTATATTAGCGTTGGAGTTGATAATTATGAAATGTATATCTTGGATATTGGTTGGACATATAAGCCCTAAGGAGTGAAAATGTAATATGTTTTTGGAGACATTTTTTTCAATAAAGAATTTATTTATAATTCATATACCAAATCTTGTCCTCTTAACGTCCATATTTGTTGAATGTATGTTAAGCAAACAAAAGTCTGAGACTGTCGTTCTAAACCTTTAAGAATTGGGCATATGATAGACAGACTATGCGAAAAACAAGATTCTTAAGGTGACAGTCTAAATCATAAGATCCGCAATCGGGGGAATAAAGTTGGGCGCTTTATTCATGCAAAGATTGTTATGTTATTTATATCCTTATTGAGAGATAGTTTGTCTTGGTCATCGGAGGTGGACTCCACGAATGGAAATATTGGCACATTGTCATAGGTGATGATATGTTAGATCGAGACATAAAGTGAATTGATTTGGATTAATAATTTTGTCGCAGCAAATCGATTCACTTTAGACAATAATTTGTTTTGTATCTTAATCCTGAGAAGAATAATGGGCCCATTGTCTTGACATATGTCTTTTGATATACCAAAGGATGACATCCACATTTTCATAGTGGTACGCATGCCGGTATGTTTGAGGCGTGACTCTTGATAGCATAGACTTGTTATTTATAGATATAGAATGCATAGCTCTTTTTTAGGAGTAGTTGATATCCTCTTATATGCATTATCCTATAATTGGAAAACTAAAGCACTCAACTATTTGGATACATAGATGTAACTGAATGGTATACTGTCTTTGGATGGTAAGTTTTCTAATGGTGAGATAATGGAACGTAAGATAAAAATAATGAGAAGATAAGACAGAACTTGTCCTTAAGCCGATTATGGATAATCCTGTAGGGATACGATACATTATGATATATTATAGAGACTTAGCTTTTTGGGCTTCGTAATTCTATATAGTTTGAGAGTGCAGCTCTAAGCTTTTAGTGGAGTAGCGTGTTGGAAACAAAGTGCGGAGCGGAATTTTAAAATTTTTTTTCATCAGAGTAATTTCCAAAACACAAGTTTGACATGTTATATATATAAATTAGACAGATCTTACTAACCTCAGTGTGCCGAAGAACCTCCGCAATCCCTGTAGAGAAGTAACATTCCAGAAAAGCCTCAACTAACTGGTCTTCCTTGCTATTCTATATCCACAACCGGAGTGAGTGTGGGCTCACACGTACAGCTCTTCCACCGGTGACTCTCCTTCCAACCAATAGAGAGGACCCAAAGCTAGTGTTCGTGATTTGTGAACAAAAGCTCTCAGGGAGTTTTCAGATGCTCACTAGAAGAGTATCACCTTTAATCTCTCAAATTGATCTGAGTAAATCATGAGACTCACTCCCTTTTTATACCTATTGGTCCTGGGGTCAGTCCATATCAGATTAGGTCTCAAAAACTCGAAACAGAATCAAGTTCGGATCAATATCTAATAAGATCTGCGTGAAAACGCGTAATCTTATGTACCGCTGATCGGCAGGCCGAACAGGCTAGTTCGGTAGGCCGACCATGTCATTCGGCAGGCCGAACTCCCGAGAAAAAATCTCCACGAATCTTTTATTTTCCACCCGAGATTCTAAAGGATAAAGTCTCAGTTTTGATTCAAATAACCCAATAGAGAAGATATTTGATCAAAACAAACTATATCAAGATAATCTCTAAGAAAATAAATCAATTCACAATAATTCTACAAGTTTATCTTGTTCTAATTTGTCCAAAATTAAAACAACCGATAAACAGACAAGAATTATCTGATCCAATAATTCAACAAGTTTATCTTGAACCAATTTCTTACAAAATTAATTCAACCGATAAACAGACATGAATTATTTGATTCTTACAAATTTTAAACCAATCTGTTAAATCTGACATAAGTCACCAATTATTGGAAAAGCGCGCCGTGTCATTACAGGATTTTGTGAGCTAGCAAAGGGGACCAAAATGGACCTATAAAGTTCAAGCTCATGATAATTATGGAACCCAATATCCCAAATATACATTTCACAATTATCAACTCCAACGCTACTCCACTAAAAGCTTGGAGCTACACTCTCAAACTTTATAGAATTACGAAGCTCGTGTAGCTAAGTCTCCATGACATATCAAAGTGTATCATATCCCCATATGATAATCCATAATCAGCTTAAGGACAAGTTCTGTCTTACCTTCCTGATTATTTTTATCTTACATTCTATTGTCTCACCATTAGAAAACTTACCATCTAAAGATAGTATACTATTCGGTTACACCTATGTATCCAAATGGTTGAGCGCTCCAGTTTTCCAATTACAGGACAACGCATATAAGAGGATATCATTACTCCTAAAGAGGAGCTATGGATTCCATATCTATGAATAACAAGTCTACGCTATCAAGAGTCATGCCTCCAACGTACCGGCATGCATAACACTATAGAGATGTGGGAGTCACCCATTGGTACATCAAAAGACACAAGTCGAGACAACAGGCCTACTATTCATCTCAGGATTAAGATACAATACAAATGACTGTCTAAAGTGAATCGATTTGCCAAGATAGAATTATTAATCCTAATAAATTCACTTTATGTCCCGATCCAACACATCATCACCTATGACAACGTGCCAATGTTTCTATTCACGGAGTCCAACTCCGATGGCCAAGACAAACCATCTCCCAAAAGGGATATAGACAACATAACAATCTTTACATGAATAAAGTGCCCAACTTTATTCCCTCGATTGCGGATCATATGTTTTAGACCTTCACCTTAAGAATCGTGTCTTCCGCATAGTCATCCCATCATATGCCCAATTCTTAAGGTTTAGACTGACAGTCTCAGATTACTGTTTGCTTATCATACATTCAACAAATATGAACATAAAGAGGACAAGATTTGGTATATATAAATTAATAAATTCTTTATTGATAAAAATGTCTCCAAAAACGTATTACATTTTTACTCCTTAGGGCATACATGTCTAACAATCTCCCACTTGCACTAAGTGAGTAAATACAGCAAATTTTGCATCCCCATAGCTTCCACATGCCTCTCGAAGACTCTCCCAGTAAGTGTCTTCGTAAATGGATCAGCTAAATTGTCCTCTTACGTGATCTTGCACACCGTGACATGCCCGCCCTCAATGAAGTCCTTTATCACATGATACTTCTAATCAATATGCTTACTCTTCTTGTGAAATCTTGGTTCCTTATCATTAGCTACTGCCGCACTGTTATTACAGTACAGTGATACCGCCTTATCCATACCAGGAACTACCTCAAGATCCCCAAGGAACTTATGGAGCCACACTGCTTCTTTCGAAGCATCACTAGCTGCCACATACTCGGCCTCCATCGTTGAATGCGAAGTACAATCTTGCTTCGCACTTCTCCAACTGATGGCACCGCCACCCAGAGTAAACACAAACCCCGAAGTCGATTTCCTAGAATCCAGACAAGATTGAAAATCTGAATCAGTGTATCCTAGAGGAGTCAAGTCCTCACCCGAATACACAAGCATATACCCTCGAGTCGTTCTTAGGTACTTGAAAATATGCTTTACCACAACCCAATGGTTCGGTCTTAGATCCGCCAGAAATCGACTTACAATCCTGACCGCATAGCTAATATCCGGCCGTATGCAAAGCATGGCATACATGAGACTACCCACTGCCGAAGCATAAGGCACCTTCTTCATGTATTCTCTTTCTTCATAAGACTTTGGAGAGTCTTTCTTGGAAAGAGTAATTCCAGACCTAGATGGTTGCCCACCTTTCTTGGAATCCTGCATTGCAAACCTCCTGAGAATTTTATCTATGTAGCCGGCCTATGATAAAGCTATCATTTTGTTCTTCCTATCTCGAAAGATCTGGATACCGAGAACATAATTAGCCTCACCCAAGTCCTTCATGTCAAACTGCTTGGTCAACCATAATTTGACCAATGACAACGCCCCAACGTCGTTGCCAATTAGTAGAATGTCATCTACATAGAGCAGTAGAAAAACCACCTTCCCATCCTTAATGTGTTTGTAAACACATGGTTCATCCACATTTTGTGAGAACCCATAAGTTTTGATCACTTGATCAAATCTTATGTTCCAAGAACGAAAGTCTGCTTAAGTCCATAAATTGACTTTAGCAGCTTACAAACCTTACCCTCTTGACCCGCGACCTTGAACCCATCTGGTTGTTCCATATAAATGGAATCATCAAGATAGCCATTCAGAAAAGCCGTCTTGACATCCATCTGCCAAATCTCGTAGTCAAGAGCGGCAGCTATAGACAAGAGAATCCGGATGGACTTAAGCATGGCTACAGGCGAAAAGGTTTCCTCATAATCGATTCCTTCCTTTGGCGTATAACCCTTAGCTACCAGTCTAGCCTTAAAGGTTTCGACCTTTCCATCCACTCCTCTTTTTCTCTCGTAGATCCACTTACACCCTATGGGTTTTACCCCTTCGAGAAGATCCACAAGCTCCCAGACCTGATTAGTCTCCATAGACTTCATCTCTGTGTTCATGGCCTTTGTCCAGAGTCTTGAATCAACATCCTCCATAGCTTCTGCGTAAGTATAAGGATCCCTGTCATGTTCATCCGGTTCAGCCAAGAAGACCTCCCTGTTGAACATATACCTCTCAGGTTGACGCCCGATCCTCCCACTACGCCGAAGCCCCTGAGGTTGTTGTTCAGGTTTGTTTGGTTTTTCTACACCGATCGGAATGGTTTCGTTCGGAACCTCCAGAGTGAACAGATCACCCCTTAACTCCTCAAGCACCACTTTGCTTCGAGGTTTAAAGTCGTCCATGTAACTCTCCTCAAGGAAAGTTGCATTAGTTGAAACCACGACTTTATTTTCCTTAGGGTTATAAAAATAACCCCCTTTAGTCCCTTTTGGATATCCTACAAACACCCAAACTTCCGAACGTGCTTCCAACTTATTCGGATCCTTAAACAGGACATGAGCTGGACATCCCCATATGCGAATATAGTTTAAGGATGTCTTCCGTCTTGTCCATAACTCGTGAGGAGTTTTAGGGACCGATTTTGAAGGCACATTGTTCAAAAGATAACATGCGGTTTGTAGTGCATATCCCCAAAAGGATAAAGGCAATGATGAATAACTCATCATGGACCGAATCATGTCCAACAAAGTCCTGTTCCTTCTCTCTGCTACACCATTCTGCTGTGGAGTGCTCGGCGCAGTCAAATGGGATAAAATCCCATTCTCTAACAAGTGTCCCAAGAACTCATCAGAAAGGTATTCCCCACCTCGATCAGATCGAAGTGCCTTTATGGGTCTACCCAATTGCTTTTCCACTTCAGCCCGAAACTCCTTGAACTTATCATAAGTTTCGCTTTTGTGGTGCATTAGGTACACATACCCATATCTTGAGTAATCGTCAATAAAAGTGATGAAGTACTCATACCCTCCTCGTGCCCGGATGTTCATCGGTCCACAAACATCACTATGCACAAGTTCTAGAACCCCTTCGACCCTATTGCCCTTAGACCCGTATGGTCTTTTGGTCATTTTACCCTCTAAACAAGATTCACATTGAAGTATAGATTCCACCTTTAAGTGACTTAAAGGTCCATCCCTTACCAACCTTTGAATCCTATTCAGGTTAATATGGCCAAGGCGCAAATGCCAAAGATAAGTCTTATTAGAGTGAGAAGTTTTAAGTCTTTTTGAGTCATTATCATTTATCTCGGCATTAAGCAATAAGTCCATCTTAGGTTTGATAAAGTATAGATTATTTTGCATCCATCCAGATCAGATAAAAGATTTGTTTTTATGAATCACCACTTTTTCATTAAAAGATACCACGTAGGAGTCTTTAAATAAAGAAGATACAGAAATTAAATTCCTTTTAAATTTAGGAACATAAAAACAATCTCGCAAAATTAAATTCCTATAATTATCAAAGCAAAGATGGACATCTCCCACTGCTTCCGTTGAGACCAAGGATCCATCGCCCATCTAAAGCGTTAAGTCTTCACAAAGTAGACTTCTCGTTTCTTTGAATCCCTGCAGAGAAACACAAACATGATTAGTTGCACCAGAATCTATGACCCATATGTCACTGGATTCCTCAACCAAACAAGTTTCTAAATATAGAAGATCACACCTACCTCCCTTGGAAAGGAAGTCCTTGCAATGCTTCTTTATATGCCCGACCTTACCACAGAAGAAGCACTTAAGCTTCTTTGGGTTCTTCTTCTTCTTCTTCTTGCTCTTGGTTGCAGCAGGAATAGAAGACTTCCCACTCTTGGTCTGTTGCTTCATTCCATTTCCAGAGTTAGTATTAGAACCAGAAGCAGCTACCATATTGGCCTCACCACCACCAGGAGACTCCCTGATCAGCAGTTCAAACTCCTGTAACTGTTTCATCAATTCTGTCAAGGTCATATCCGGTCTATTACTTAAATTAAATGTAGCTCTAAATGGAATAAATTCCTTAGACAAAGTCTCAAAGACCATAGTCATCTGAGTTTCAGCATCGATGTTGGCTCCATTGGTTTAAGCCTCAGCGAGGTAACCTATGACCAACATCATATGCTCCTTTACAGATGTCCCCGGTCTCTGTCTACAGTTTAAGAGTTTCCAAAGCGCCCTTTGCCGCTTTCTTATGGCCTGGCCTCCAAACATGTCCTCAAGATTATCCAAGATCTGCTTCGTAGTCTCATAATCCTGATGTTGAGCTTGCAGCACGTTGTTCATGCTGGCCATAACATAGCAGCGGGCCTGATCATTAGCATCTTTCCAGCGGTCGTATGCTTGGAATTGCTCATTACTTGAGTCTCCCATAGGCTCGCGAGGACAAGGAGTTGTCAGAACATATTTTAGTTTCTCAAAGGAAAGGATGATGTCCAGGTTCCGTTTCCAATTGTTATAGTTCTCACCGGTTAATTAGTTTTTGTCAAGTATCGATGATAAAGCATTTTTAGACATTTTTAATCTGCAACAAAGAATCATATACCAAACATAAGCAAACATATATAATAATTTAGTAAGATAACACAATCATGTAAAAACATACAAATGTGTTTATGTGTCAAAACCTTGAAAATATCACAACCTTACAACGATAATTCCCAACTCAGAATTCAACAAGCTCCTAGGGGAGTAATGCCGAATTCAATCAGGAACACGGATCCCCTCCTGATTAATATATGTCATCCAGGACCCGTATGATCAGCATACATTAATAATCGTTTCTTTGGCCATTAATTTTATTAACAGAGCTCCTAGGGGAGGTTAATAATAAAATTAACGTGAGTGTATAACCATCGTTTCAATATTTTATCCATGATTTATAATCACCACCTAGGGGTGTGCAACCATAAATCATACTAAAATACCTTATCCTTTCAGAGATCCAATCTGGTACATGATAGAAATCCCTTCCTAGGGGTCGGGACCACCATGTTCTTCCTATGGACCAACAATGGAGGCCTTAGGTCCTCTCTTCGAAAACCTTCTCCCACTCAATCTTTTGAAGTCAAGGTTTTATTTTAAAATTATGCATGAACAATTTTAATATGAGCGGCACTCCCTATCCTATATGACATGTTATTAATATACATAGTAAATCATATTATAATGCAGACAAGCAAAGCAATCAAGTAAAGCTACAAGCAAAATAATAATAACCGTAATATTATGGTTCCACCCTAGAGAATAGAAAACTAAGATTACAAGAGAATAATCGAGACATTTATCGATTCTTCATCCTTGAATCCTCAAGCGGTATCCTTCTTCATGTAATATCCATCTTCAAGTCTTCAATCCCGTATGAATCGAATACTTCATATTTCCGGTTATATCCAAATTTAATGTTTCTCAGAATCGTCCCAAAAATAAAATTAAAACTGCACCGGAAAAATTGTACCTTTTCTGGACACTTTGCAGCACTCGGTCGGCAGGCCGATCTGTGAGATCGGCCTGCCGATTATGTAGGTTCGGCCTGCAGAACATGAAGGTTCGGCCTGCCAGTAGAGCACCAAAATTTCTGCCCCATTGTCGGCCTGCCGGACCACACGTCCAACCTGCCGATCTATGACCTTCAGCCTGCCGAACTGTGAGGTCCGGCATGCCAACCGAGTAGAAAACCCTCAATCCAGAAAATACAATTTTAATGCAATTCATCAATTTTATTTTCAACAATTCAAAAACATAAAATTAGAGACTCAGGAAATACCTGGAGACGCCATCATCAATCTTCTAGATCCGACTTCTCGTTTCGTCTTCTCTGAATAATTATTTAATTACAAAATTCTTACAAATTAAAAATTAAATAACAATTCCTAGACGGAGATGATAGTCCGCCATCTAATTACATGAAAAAACTTAGATACACATTCTAACCTCTAAGGAACCATAACCGGTATTAATTAATTAATAAATAATTAAACAATGACTTAATCAACCATAATTAATTAATAAGCTTTCACCACATAATCCATGACAACATATATATTATATAGAAACCTAGAGTGCCATCTCTCTATAAAATTCAATTCAAGCATAGGAGAGATTAAGATCACAAAATTTATGCATATAACATGATCACAAACTTGCAAATTTATGTAAACACCTCAGCTCCGATACCAATTGTTGGAAACAAAGTGCGCAGCGGAATTTTAAAAAAAAAATTCATTAGAGTAATTTCCAAAACACAAGTTTGACTTGTTATATATATAAATTAGACAGATCTTATTAACCTCAGTGTGCCGAAGAACCTCCGCAATCCGTGTAGAGAAGTAGCGTTCCAGAAGAGCCTCAACCAACTGGTCTTCTTTGCTATTCTATATCCACAACCGGAGTGAGTGTGGGCTCACACGTATAGCTCTTCCACCGATGACTCTCCTTCCAACCAATAGAGAGAACCCAAAGCTAGTGTTCGTGATTTGTGAACAAAAGCTCTCAGGGAGTTTTCAGATGCTCACTAGTAGAGTATCACCCTTAATCTCTCAAATTGATCTGAGTAAATCATGAGACTCACTCCCTTTTTATACCTATTGGTCCTGGGGTCAGTCCATATCAGATTAGGTCTCAAAAACTCGAAACAGAATCAAGTTTGGATAAATATCTGATAAGATCCGCGTGAAAACGCGTAATCTTACCTACCGCTGATCGACAGGCCGAACATTCTGATCGGTAGGCCGAACATTCTGATCGGTAGGCCGAACAGGCTAGTTCGGCAGGCCGACCACGTCATTCGACAGGCCAAACTCCCGAGAAAAAATCTCCACGAATCTTTTATTTTCCACCCGAGATTCTAAAGGATAAAGTCTCAGTTTTGATTCAAATAACCCAATAGAGAAGATATCTGATCAAAACAAACTTTATCAAGATAATCTCTAAGAAAATAAATTAATTCACAATAATTCTACAAGTTTATCTTGTTCTAATTTGTCCAAAATTAAAACAACCGATAAACAGACAAGAATTATCTGATCCAATAATTCAACAAGTTTATCTTGAACCAATTTCTTACAAAATTAATTCAACCGATAAATAGACATGAATTATTTGATTCTTACAAATTTTAAACCAATATGTTAAATCCGACATAAGTCACCAATTATTGGAAAAGCACGCCGTGTCGTTACAGGATTTTGTGAGCTAGCAAAGGGGACCAAAATGGACCTATAAAGTTCAAGCTCATGATAATTATGAAACCCAATATCCCAAATATACATTTCACAATTATCAACTCCAACGCTACTCCACTAAAAGCTTGGAGCTACACTCTCGAACTTTATAGAATTACGAAGCTCGTGTAGCTAAGTCTCCATGGCATATCAAAGTGTATCGTATACCCATATGATAATCCATAATCGGCTTAAGGACAAGTTCTGTCTTACCTTCCCGATTATTTTTATCTTACATTCTATTGTCTCACCATTAGAAAACTTACCATCCAAAGATAGTATACTATTCGGTTACACCTATGTATCCAAATGGTTGAGCACTCCAGTTTTCCAATTACAGGACAACGCATATAAAAGGATATCATTACTCCTAATGAGGAGCTATGGATTCCATATCTATGAATAACAAGTCTACGCTATCAAGAGTCATGCCTCCAACGTACCGGCATGCATACCACTATAGAGATGTGGGAGTCACCCATTGGTACATCAAAAGACACAAGTCGAGACAACGGGCCCACTATTCATCTCAGGATTAAGATACAATACAAATGACTATCTAAGGTGAATCGATTTGCCAAGACAGAATTATTAATCCTAATCAATTCACTTTATGTCCCGATCCAACACATCGTCACCTATGACAACGTGCCAATGTTTCTATTCACGGAGTCCAACTCCGATGGCCAAGACAAACCATCTCCCAAAAGGGATATAGACAACATAACAATCTTTACATGAATAAAGTGCCCAACTTTATTCCCTCGATTGCGGATCATATGTTTTAGATCGTCACCTTAAGAATCGTGTCTTCCGCATAGTCATCCCATCATATGCCCAATTCTTAAGGTTTAGACTGACAGTCTCAGACTACTGTTTGCTTATCATACATTCAACAAATATGAACATAAAGAGGACAAGATTTGGTATATATAAATTAATAAATTCATTATTGATAAAAATGTCTCCAAAAACATATTAAATTTTTACTCCTTAGGGCATACATGTCTAACATAGCGTTGGAGCTGATAATTATGAAATTTATATCTTTGATATTGGGTTTCATAATCATCAAGAGCTTGAACTATATAGGTCCATCAGGTCCCCTTTGGTAGCTTACAAAAATCCTATAATGATACAGCTTGCTTTTCTAATAATTGGTGACTTATGTCAGATTTATCAGATTGACTAAAATTTGATAAAATCAGATAATTCATGTTTGTTTATAGATTGAATTAATTTTGTGATAAAATTAATTCAAGATAAACTTGTTGAACTATTGGGATCGGATAATTTTATCTGTTTATCGGTTGGATTAATTTTGAATAAATTGAAGATAAACTTGTTGGATTATCAGGAATATTTGTTTTCCTATAGATTATCTAGATATGACTGTTTTAATTAGATAAGTTCTCTATTAGGTTATTTGAATTAAAACTGAGACTCTATCAACAGAATCTCGGGTGGAAAATAAAGATTTGCAGGGATCTTTTATCGAAAGTTCGGTAGGCCGATCTTTAAGTTCGGGCTGCCGATTGAGGAGGTTCGGCAGGCCAATCTGCTAATTTGGCCTACCGACCGGGTGATAAAAGGATCACACGTTTTCACGCTAATTTTATCAGGTATTGATCTTGATTTGATTCTGATTCGAATTTTTGAGTCCTTATCTGATAAGGAGTAACTCCTTGGCCCCACCTCTATAAAAGGGGAGTGAGTCTCATTATTATTTAGATCAATTGAGAAATATAGAGTAAGACTCTGCCCGCGAGACTCTGCAACTCTCCAAAAAGCTATTGTTTACAAATCATTAATTATAGCTTTGGGTATTTCTCAATTGGTTGGAAGGAGAGTTGCCTGGTGGAAGAGTTGTATGAGTGTGCCCATGCACACACTGGTCGTGGATAGAGAATAGCAAAGAAGGCTAATTGGTTGAGGCTCTTCTAGATCGTTACTTCTCTTCACAGATTGCGGGAGTTCTTTAGCATATAAAGGTTAGTAAAATCTGGTTAATTTATGCATATAGTGTGTCAAACTTGTGTTTTGAAAAATACTCTAATATAAAAAATTTTAAAATTCTGCTGCATGCTATTTTTTCAACAATTGGTAGCAAAGCCATGGTTTTTACATAAATTTGCAAGTGTGTGATCATACTATACGTATAAATTATGTGATCTTGATCTCTCCTATGCTTGAATATTGATTTTTTAGAGCGTTGGCACTCTAGGATTTCTCTTTATTTTTATGTTGTCATAGATTATATGGTGAATGATTATTAATTAATTATGGTTGATTAGATTACTATTTAATTATTTATTAATTAATTAATTTATACCGGTTATGGTTCCTTAGAGGTTAGAATGTGTATCTAGGTTTTTCATGTAATTAAATGGTGGACTATCATCTCCGTCTAGGAATTATAATTTAATTTTAAATTTGTAAGAATTTTGTAATTAAATAATCATTCGGAGAAGACAGATCTAGAAAAAGGATCTAGAAGATGGATGATGGTGTTCCTAGGTATTTCCTAAGTCTCTAATTTTATGTTTTTGAATTGTTGAAAATAAAATTAATGAATTGATTCAAAATTGTATTTTCTGGAAAGGGGTGATCTCTGTTCAATCGGCCTACCGAACCTCCAGGTCCTGGTAGGTCGATGGTTGTAGATTGGTAGGCTGGACGTGAGGTTCGACAGGCTGTTCGTAGGTCAGAAATCAGGTGGCTCTGGCGACAGGTTGAACTGTTATAACCAACAGGCCAACCTAAAAAAATCAATAGGCTAGAGGGTCATGATCGGCAAGCCGATCATTACAGATCGGCTTGCTAGCAGAGAGTTGGAAATTTTTCCAGAAAAGGTGCAGTTTTCGATACAGTTTTAATTTTATTTTTTGGACAATTTTGAGAAACTTTAAATTTTGGTATGACCGGAAATTTGGAGTATTCGATTCATACGAGATTGAAGACTTAAAGATGGGCATTACATGAACAAGGATACAAGTTGAGGATTCAAGAATGAAGAGTCAATAATATGTTTCGATTATTCTCTTGTAATCTTTATTTTCTATTCTCTAGGGTAGAACCATTATATTAAGGTTATTTATTATTATTTTGCTTGTGTTTTGCTTGCTTGCTTTGCTTGTCTGCATTATAATATGATTTGCCATGTATATTGATAACATGTCATATAGAATAAGGAGTGCCGCTCATATTAAAATTGTTCATACATGTTTTTAAAATAAAACCTTGATTTCAAAAGTTTGAGTGGGAGAAGGTTTTCGAAGAGAGGACCTAAGGCCTCCATCGTGGTCCATAGGTAGCACGTGGTAGTCCCGACCCCAGGGAAGGGATTTCACCATGTACCAGGTTGGATCTCTGAAAGGGTAAGGCATCTTAGCATGGTTTATCATTGATCACCCCAAGGTGACTATAATAAGCCATGGATAAAATATTAAAACGATGGTTATATACTCATGTTAATTTTATTGTTAACCTCCCCTTGGAGCTCTGTTAATAAAATTAATGGCCAAAGAAACGATTATTAATATATGTTGGATCGTACAGGTCTTGGATGGCATATATTAATTAGGAGGGGATCTGTGTTCCTAATTGAATCTGGCAAGTCTCCCCATGGCAGCTTGCTGAATTCTGAGTTAGGAATTATCGCTGTAAGGTTGTGATTTTTTCAAGGTTTTGACACATAAATACATTTGTATGCTATGCATGATTGTGTTATCTTGCTAAATAATTATGTTACGTTTGCTTATGTTTGGTATATGGTTCTTTCTTGTAGATTAAAAATATCTAAAAACGCTTTATCATCGATACTTAACAAAAACCAATTAATTGGTGAGATTTTTAATGATTGGAAATGGAACCTAAATATTATCCTATCCTTTGAGAAACTAACTTTTGTACTAACCACACCGTGTCCTCCCAAACCTACTACGGAATTCACTTATGAGCAAATCCAAGCGTATCATCGCTAGAAAGTTGCTAACAATCAGGCCCGGTGTTATGTTATTACTAGTATGAATAATATACTACTGGCTCAACATGAAGATTATGAGACTGTGAAGCAGATCTTGGATAATCTTTAAAAACATGTTTGGAGGCCAAGCCATATCAAAATGGAAAAGGGCACTTCCGAAACTTTTGAACTGCAAGCAAAAACCAGGGACATTTGTAAAGGAGCATATGATGTTGGTCATGGGTTACCTCGTTGAGGCTCAAACCCATGGAGCTGATATCGATGCCGGGTCATAGATAACTATGGTTTTTCAGACTCTGTCAAAGGAGTTCATCCCGTTTAGAGCTTAATTAAGCAATAGACAAGATGTGACCTTAACAGAGTTGATAAAACAGTTACAAGAGTTTGAAAAAGTGATCAGGGAAACTCCTGCTAGTGGAGAGGTTGATTTGGCGATTGCATCCAGTTCCAATCCTAATCCAGGAAATGGAAGGAAGCAAAAGGCTGAGCACTGAAAGGTTGGGAACATAAAGAAGAATTGTAAGGACATTCTCACCTAAGGAGGTAAGTGTGATCTTTTGGTTTTATAAACTTGTTTGGTTGAGAAATCTAGTGACACTTGGGTCATATAATTGAAAAACTGGAACGCTCAACCATTTAGATACATAGGTGTAACAAAATGGTATATTGTCTTTGGATGGTAAGTTTTTCGATGGTGAGATAATGGAACATAAGATAAAAATAATCAAGAAGGTAAGACAGAACTTGTCCTTAAGCCTATTATGGATAATCCTATGGGGATACGATACATTATGACATGTCATGGAGACTTAACTATTCATACTTCGTAATTCTATATAGTTAGAGAGTGTAGCTCTAACCTTTTAGCGGAGTAGCGTTGGAGCTGATAATTATGAAATGTATATCTAGGATCTTGGGTTTCATAATTATCGGGAACTTAAACTATATAGGTCCATCAGGTCCCCTTTGCTAGCTCACAAAAATCCTGTAACGATAGGCGTGCTTTTCCAATAATTGGTGACTTATGTCAGATTTATCAGATTGGTTAAAATTCTGTAAAATCATATGATTCATGTTTGTTTATCAGTTAAATTAATTTTGTGATAAAATTAATTCAAGATAAACGTGTTGAATTATCGGGATTGGATAATTCTTGTTTGTTTATCGGTTGGATTAATTTTGAATTAATTGAAGGTAAACTTGTTGAATTATCAAGAATATTTATTTTCCTAGAGATTATCTGGATATGACTGTTTTAATTAAATAACTTTTCTATTCGGTTATTTTAATTAAAACTAAGGCTCTATCACTAAAATCTCGGGTGAAAAATAAAGATTTGTAGGGATCTTTTATCGAAAGTTCGGCAAGCCGATCATTAAGTTTAGCCGACCAATTGAAGAGGTTCGGTAGGCCGATCTGCCAGTTCAGCCTGCCGACTGGGCGATGAAAGGATCACATGTTTCCATGCGGATTTTATCAAGTATTGATCTTGATTTGATCTGATTCAAAATTTTGAGGCTTTATATAATAAGGACTGCCTCCTAAGCCCAACCTCTATAAAAGGGGAGTGAGTCTCATTATTATTTAGATTAATTGAGAAATCTAGAGTGAGACTCTGCCAGCAGACTCTGCAACTCCCCAAAAAGCTATTGTTCACAAATCACAAACTATAGCTTTGAGTGTTTCTCAATTGGTTAAAAGGAGAGCCACCTGGGAAAAACTAAACGACGTACACCACATACACTCTAATCATTGATAGAGAATAGCAAAGAAGGCTAGTTGGTTGATGCTCTTTTGGATCATTACTTCTCTTCACGGACTACAAGAGTTCTTCAGCATATAAAGGTTAGTAAGATCTGGTTAATTTATGCATATAGTGTGTCAAACTTTTGTTTTGGAAAATATTATGATATAAAAAATTTTAAAATTCTGTTGTGTACTATTTTTCAACACATAATTATCGAGAGCTTGAACTATATAGGTCCATCAGGTTCCCTTTGTTAATTCATAAAAATCCTGTAACGATACTGCGTGCTTTTCCAATAATTGGTGACTTTTGTCAAAGTATCAGATTGGCTAAAAATTCGATAAGATTAGATAATTCATGTCTGTTTATCGGTTGAATTAATTTTCAATAAGTTAATTTAAAATAAACTTGTTGAATTATCATAAATATTTATTTTCCTAGAGATTATCTAGATATGACTGTTTTAATCAGATAACTTCTCTTTTGAGTTATTTGAATTAAAACCGAGGCTCTATCCCAGGAATCTTAGGTCAAAAATAAAAGATTTGTAGGGATCATTTATCGTGAGTTCGATAGGCCGATCTTTAAGTTTGGCCTGCCGATGGAGCAAGTTCGGCCTACCAATCGAGCGATAAAATAGATCACTTGTTTTCATGAGAATTTTATCAAATATTGATTCTGATTTGAATTTTCAAGGCCTTATCTAATAAGGACTGGCCCTAATGTCCAACCTCTATAAAAAGGGGAGTGAGACTCATTTTTGTTTACATCAGTTGAGAAATCTAGAGTGAGACTCTGAAACTCCCCAAAAAGCTATTGTTCACAAATCACGAGCTATAGCTTTGGGTATTTCTCAATTGGTTAGATGGAGAGTCGCCTGGTAGAAAAGCTGTATGAGTGTGCCCCTACATGCACACTGGTCGTGGATAGAGAATAGCAAAGAAGGCTAGTTGGCTGAGGTCCTTCTACAACGTCACTTCTCTTCATCAATTGCGAGAGTTTTTTGGGAAACAAGGTTCGTAAGATCTGGTTAATTTATACATATAGCGTGTCAAACTTGTGTTTTAGAAAATCCTTTGGTATTAAAAATTTTAAAATTTCACTACGTGCTATTTTTCCAACATTTGTGTCCTTGTGTAACATGCTCCCCCTAACGTGCATAACCAAGAGGTAAGTCCATATACACTTCTTCAAACAGATCCCCATGCAAAAAAGCATTGTAAACATCTAATTGCATCAATTGCCAGTTCTGGCAGGCAACAAGAGCTAATAGGACTTAAATAGTAACAATTTTGCCATAGGAGAAAAAGTGTCAGTAAAATCAATCCCTTCCTATGTAGTGTAGCCTTTAGCCACTAAAGAAGCTTCGTGTCTTTCAATTGAGCCGTCAGAGTTAAGTTTAATTTTATAGATCCATCTACAACCAATGGCATGTTTGCCTAAGGGTAAAGGGACAACAGACCACATGTGATTCTGTTCCATGGCATTGAGCTCAGCTTGCATAGCTTTTCTCCATTGGGGATACTGGACAGCTTGATGATAGAATTAAGGCTCATAATGTGATGAGAGAGTAAGAGCAAAATGTTTGTGAGTTGAAGATAAGGAGTCATAGGTCAGATAATTGGATAGAGGATGTGAGGTAGGAGCAATAGAAGAAGTATGGCATTGGTGAGATAAGAGGTTACAATGCAAGTCTCTAAGGTAAGAAGGTGGTTTAGTAGGTCGTGAAGACCTTTTGGGGGGGATCAATGCAGAAGTGGTCTTTGGATGAGATTGAATGTTGGTGTTTGATGAAGGAAAAGTAGAATAGTCAAAGTGGAAGGGTTCATGAATTGGTTTTGGAAGAACCACCTTAGGGAAGGGGTCCACCAATTGTTCATTGGTGACAACTGAGTGGAATGGAAAGATACTTTCATGAAATATGACATCTCTGGAAATAAAGATTTGTTTGTTTTGTACATCAAACAATCTATATCCTTTGATACCAGCGGGATAACTAAGAAAAACACATATGTGAGCTAAAATTTTGTGCGATAAGCAGACAAAGTAGATGCAAAGGCAAGACAACCAAATACCTTCAAATTAGAGTAATCAATTGTGGATTTGTACAATACCTCATAAGGTGACTTATATTGAATCAAAGGTGATGGGGTTTTGTTTATCAAAAAGGTGGCAGTAAGAACACAATGTCCCTAAAATTGAATAGGAACTCGAGATTGGAAATATAAAGCACGGACCACATTTAAAAGATGTTGATGCTCCTTTTCAACTACAGAATTTTGTTGTGGAGTCTCTATGTAGGAAAATTGATGTAGAACTCCTTTAACATTGAAAAATTCTATAAATGTCAACTCTTTATCATTGTCTGATCTAAAACCTTTGATCTTGTTGTTGAACTGTGTTTCAACCATATTAAAGAACTTGGGAATAACATCAGCTACATCTGATTTTTGTTTAAGCAAGAATAGCCAAGTGAAACGTGTACGGTCATCTACTAAAGTTAGGAAATATCTATGTCTAGAATGAGTATGGGATGTGATATGGTCCCCAGATATCACAGTGTATCAAGTCAACGGGGAATTGAGACATGTGATTATTGGATACAAAAGACAATCGTCTTTGTTTTGCAAGTGGACAAATATAACAAGGATAATCACTATTGAAATTGCAATCATCACAGTTCAGTTGCTGCTTTAAAACTTCAAGTCTCTTGGAAGATAAATGTCCAAGTCTATTATGCCAAGTTTGAACCGATATTTTGTTGACATGTATTGTAGTATTCGTGACAAATTTTCCTGCTTCAAGAATGTACAGACCTTGGATTTTCTCACCCCTGCCAATCATCTTCTCGGATCTAGATTCCTGAATCATGAAGTGATCAAGAAAGAAGCTCTCTGTGAACTGAGAATCAGTTGTAAGAGCACTAACAGACATCAAGTTGAATTTAAATTGTGTGACAAATAATACATCCTTGAGAATGAACTGAGAATTGATGGCAACATTTCCATTAAGGCTAACAAAAATTTGAGCATGATTTGGCAAAGTGACTATGCAATTTTTAATTGGCGCTAGAGACGTAAAGACATTTGCATCTGAACAGATGTGACTAGTAGCCTCTGAATCAACTATCCAATTTGTCACAGATGAAATAATAGGATTGGAATGTGTTGATAGACATATACCTGTGGTATGTGAGCTGGTAGGGACTTCTTGCTGCTCAATGACTGTGGAAGAAAGATGGCTGGATAACATGGACATCAGTTGTTGATATTGATTACTACTGAGGTTTTGAATGAAATTTTCAACAGTTCCACCGTCTTTACTGGCATTGTTTGCACAGCTGACTTGATTAGAACATAGTTGACATGAGTGCTTTGACCAGTAGAAGATTCAGAAACATTCTTCTGTCTTGGTTTGAAACCTGGTGGATATCCATGAAGTTTATAACACTTCTCTACTGTGCGTCCATGAAAATTGCAATGCGTGCAAAAGGTCTCTCTCTCTTCTAGTTTTTATATCCTCCACCAACTGCATTCTTATGATTAGTGAATTTCTTATTATCATGTTTCACAGCAAATGCCATAGAACTATCAACACAATCACCAGCATTATGACTAGTAACTTTTCTTTGTCTTTCTTCTTGTGAAATTAAGGAAAACACTTTGTTGATTGGTGGAATTGGATCCCTCAATAATAGTTGTCCTCTAACTTGTACAAAGGATTCATTTAGTCCCATAAGAAAGATCATGATATACTCCATTTGGTAGTATGAATTTAATTCTTTAACTCCTCCACAAGTGCACTTACAACAACTATAAAGAGGTCTGAATTGCTCAATTCTTCCCACAGTGTTTTCAATTTTGTAAAGTAAACACTTATAGAGTTTTCTTCATGATTGTGATTAGCCAATTCACACCGGAGTTGAAAGATTCAAGGACCATTGCTTTGTTGAAACTGACTTTGAGATCCAGCTAAATTTCATGTGTAGACTCAGAGAATATGACACTAGCAGAGATTTCTTTGGAAACAGAATTCAAGATCCAAGAAATGATAATGTTGTTATTTCGAATCCAAGAGTTGAGGAGAGACAAATAGTATCTTCTAGATTCTTGATGGATCCGTCAATGAAATCCAATTTATTCTTCATTGACAAGGCAATCTGCATTGATCTACTCCATGAAGCATAATTATCTTCTGTTAATGGCTAAGAGACGAGCAGAAAACCAGGAGAGTCAAAATGATGCAAGAAGTAGGGACTTAAAGTATCATCAATGCCGGATTTGCCAGATGATGCAATTGAATCACCAGAACTTAAAGATTCCATGGAAGCAACTAGAATGGGTAGCAGAATCAAGAGTTATCTTCAAAGTAGACAAGAACAAGTTGAATTGAATCAAGATTCAGCGATCAATTGGTACCAAATCCGCTTTGATACCATATTACGTTCTAAAGGAGAGAGAAATGAAAGAAAGAGAGGGAAAGATTGATGAGAGAGATTGGAGGAAAATTTGGAATTCTCATTCACTTTTGAGTATTGAATACAACTTGTTATTTATATCACGAGTATTGCACTTAATAAATAAACAACTGGTTCGTTAACCAGTTGTTAACTATTCGTAACTAATCGGTTAACTTCCAAATAACTTCTAACTAACTATCAGTAGCTTGGTTAACTATGGTAATCTACTATAAATGACTCTTAATTTTGTCGGCACAACTTTTTAAGTGTGGCATAAATAATACATTTTTAAAAGTTTGACAACAATTTTCTCTTTCTTGTTCGATTGAAATATCATCATTGGGCCGAAATTTAGATGGGCTGAAGTTAAAACCTGGAGAAGCTGTGTGAAAACATCGTAATCAATACCTCTTTTCTTCCCTCCCCGCTTATTCTACTTAGAAGATTCAACACGCTGTTTAGGAAAAATAACAACAAAGACCAAACCAAGACTTTGTTCCAAATACAAGAAGAGAACACAACTAGAGAGAGAGAAAGAGAGAGAATAAAGAGTGTTTTCTCAAAAACTTTGAGCTTCCTTCTTTGCATCTCTCTCTGACAATCCATTCAGAAGTTGAAGCTCAATAATGTTCCCCAAGCTGCCAACTTACGGGAACAGATCCTCCACCTCGCAAATGCAACACAGAAAACGACTCTCAGTGCTGCGTTGAAGGCCAAATGTATGACGTCTACGAATGCTCACCGCCTGTGACCGGACAGACCAGCGCTCACCTCACTCTCGACAGCTTTGAGCGTGGTGGAGACGGTGGCAGTGAGTCTGCCTGTGACGGTCATTTCCACTCTGACAACAACCTAGTCGTGGCGTTGTCAAGGGGGTGGTTTGACAACAGGAGCAGGTGCAACAAGGATATCGTCATAAATGGTAATGGCCGGAGCATGACAGCAATGGTGGTGGACGAGTGCGATTCAACCAGGGGTTGTAACGCTGTTCACGACTAAACCTCCTTGCCTCGAGAGCACCGTTGATGCCTCCAGGGCAGTTTGGACAGATGTTGACGTATCAAGTGATAGTCAAAACTAGGTTAGCTTAGATATTACTTGGTCTGATGCTTAAAAATACAAGCGTTGCTTCATAGCGTCGTATAGATAGGCTTGAGATTATGGTCTAATATATGGTGTAAAATCATGTATCTAAGTCGTATCAACTCTCTTGTTTCTATAAGAAATCATATGTGCGTGTGTTATGTCATATATGCGTATCTTGTCTCATAAAATTTCTTAACCAAAAATATGAAAGATTTTCAATTTAAGCCTTCGCCTATGAAAAGGATAAGAGTATTTTCTGTATATCCGAGTGCAAGCTCTATTTTCAACCATCAAATATATATCAGATTTTGTTAGTTTCGTCTTGATGTGATTTCCTTCAGATTTTATGTACAAAAACATGCTCTATTCTGGTAGGGTATACCAACCGGAAAAGGCTCTATTCTGAAGATTAGTCAAACCAAATTCTCCCAGCACAAACTTTCATGCATAGATGGACATCAGCTGACAGACAAGAGATGTGTCTAATTCTAATGCAAGCAAAGGCTCAAGTCATAGATGCTACCCCTTTCAAATTAATATTCCATTAAACTAGAAAAATATGAGTACATCCATTAATTGTCCATCGTAAATGAAGTTAGATTAAAAAAAAGAATAAAAAAGCCAAGAATCAGCTCGCTTCTGTCATTTGTCATCAGTAATTCCCAAGAAAAATAGGTTCAGCAACTCATCAAACTGAAGGTTATATACACAATGCTCATTGTGAACAGGGGAAAAAAAAAAAGAACTGTTACCCACGCATCAAATCAATATCAACATGGGCATTGCGCATGTCCAGTGCCCGAGACGCTGGCCAGACACCCACTGAAGAGGTTGGTGTCAGATTTTGATTTTGTGGAATGCTGTTCATCGCAAGTGGATCGTCAACCGAGTCCGTTGGAGCTTCTATTACTTCCTGCCTTTTGCTGTTCTTTGTCCTTGAACCACCCCATAAGAAGCTCCCCACTATGACCTGAAGAGTGATGTACAAATCATCCCACTTTGAGGCTCAACAACAAGAAAAAGAAGAAATAAAGGACACGATCATGTCTAATATTCAAGCATCACATAATCTTAGACAATGTTATTTATGACGCGGTGGAGTAATTAAAAATATTTAGAGATTGTCTTCATATTTTTATATGATTTTAGGATTGTCGTTTGTTATTTGATCTTTTAGGATTACTAAGATTCTAAATTTAGGATTAGATTTGTTTTCAAATTGCTAATTTAATTTGCTTTAAGTTTTGGTTCACGCTTCATACAAATAAGCCACTTTATGTCAAGTTTATTTTAGGACTGCTATCAATAAAATTACCACGCTCGTGGCATTCATGTGTAAATCAACAGATTAGTAGATGACCTATGATCCGATATACCGATTAACTGACGCTTCCCTACTACATCCATTTACTAATTGACTTGCACAAAAATTGAATTGATGTCACCCTAACTCGTGAATATAATAAAAATAGCAGCTAACCCACAAAGTTACCACCCCCCACCAAAATGAATCTGAAAGATGAGTGGAAACTATGAATGCAGAATAAAACTTGAAGTTGAAGCTAAAACGATCAAGTTACCTGAACAGGGCTTGCTGCAATGAGCATTCCTCCGACTCCTCCACCTATGACCCGGCCATCGGGACTAGCAAGAGAGACACTAAGACCACCACTTCGGTTCCGGGAGCCACCACCATCGGTTACCAAGTAAGAGCCTGACAGACAGATTATCTCAAATCGTCCCTAAAGTCAAAATCAACCAGAACTTGTTCTTGTTAGGCCACAAAAGGTACATAATACAATTAAGTAGGAAGTATTTCGTAAAATAAAAATAATAATAAAAAAAAAGAGATCAAGAGACCAAATATTAATGCCAATGACGCACGTTTACATAGATTCATAACCAAATGAGAAAAGAACATGCAAGAAAGTAGGAACATATGATATGAGATTGGATTTAACATATGATATGAGCTTGAATTTATTACTACTAAGAAAAAGAATTTCAAAGGGCAGCCATATAAAGCTGACAATAGCTACAATTAATGGAGGTAAATTCTCGTTGTGAATATGCACAAGTAAGACGTGCTCCAATCAAAACAGCATCTTTGTCTGACCAACCTTGGGCATATTAACCAATTCTTTTAAGGTCAGAATATAAATAATTAGAGAATATACATAATTACTGAACCTTTCCAAAGGATTGGCAATTTTTTCAATCTATAGAGCAGTCCAAGAATTGAAAGAAAAATGAAATATCATGATGTGATCATAACCTCATATGTGACTGTGCCACCAGATGTTGAAGGCTGCCGAAGTGTCACGGTAGAGACAGCACCATTGGCTGACAAAATGCAGACAGCTCTTGGCCCCTGCTGCGAGAACGACATTATTTTTGTTGCAATGTCCTACACAGAAAGATGAGCAAATTTCAGTACAAAATAAATTGCATAAGTACATGGAAACAAATCATTAACTTCAGGTAGGCATGTAAAGATGACACTGATAGACGAGTTTTTCTTAGCTCATTTCAGTTAATAATACTTTTGAAGTATACTAGAGGAAAGTACACACAACTGAATGACAGCATTCAGCTTCAACCAATAAATACATAAGAAGGAGAAAAATTATTAGCTTTTCTCAGTAGTTCCTGATTAGTGGCTATTCTTGTAATCCCTTGACTCTAGGGATATTGCTTTTTGGGTTCATAAAATAGCAAGGACAGATAAAATAACCATAAAAAGTTGACGCAAAATCTCTTTTTGAAAAATGCTTTCCTGAATTAATTTTTGTGAATTTTGTGCACTGTAAGCACTCCTGCAAATTTTGTGAAAACAGCGAGCAGTAGGAGGCAAACACTAAAACATATAAACAAGAGAAAATAAAATACTTCTCCTATTGCAATGGTAATAATATGCGGAGTAAAACCCATCCCAGCAGATCCAGATAGCCATTCACCTAGCAAAATAGTCAGCCATAAAAACATCATTCAGATACCAAGAAGTTAACAAAATTAACACAAACCATAACAGAATACGATTTCTTCCTTTCGTTCAACTTATGGTGAAATAACTTAATAACGCAGAATGCAACTTCACAAAGCTTAAAACATAAGCATAAAAAATTTCAGAAAGAGAATGTACATAAGTTACCAGGGCAGTTTTAGATGAAATAAGAGCAAAAATAGCAAGTAATGCACACATAAAAAAATATGTAAAAGCACAAATAGACTTTCCACCGGTCTTTTTCTGCTGTATTCTTTTGATTGTCTTTAACTTAACTAGATGATGCTTCAACTTCCTTAACTGGTAACGTGTAACAAGCGGATATTTTTCCAATTATGAAGAGCCAATTATATAGACTCCAGACTTAAAAAAACGTATCCCCATTCCAGTCAAAAGTCTTTGCAGAGTACTAAAACCTTGAAGCTTCACTACAAAGTCATTGTTATACTTCATATATTTTTCTTTAAGAAAACATACACACACATATATATATTATAAACACCTTTGCTACTTGCCTATAAGAATCACCCTGCCCGGTCTAGGTTGAGATATGAAAATTTCTTCTTGACATATAGGAGGCATAAACCAATTAACATCGGTCAGAATTTTCCGCAGAGTTTCTGTCATTCTTATGTCAATGCTTTTCTCTTTTTTTTACTTTATTTTATTGAATTAATTTATAAGAATACATCCATCCTCTTTCATGTTCCATATTTCATTTAATGAGATGCTCTCAAGACTTGACCAAATCCTCGGATGTCACATTTTTTTGGTACTAGCTTTAATTACAAGCTAGGTAACTGAAGTTTCTTTCTTATAGGAATCCATCTGATAAGAAAACACATATCAAAGGCGTTAATTACAACACCACACATGAAGGCTACTGCATGATTGGGATGTTTAAATCATATATTTTATTAAAAGACCAAATTTTTGTGGATTTAAAACCATGGGTAAATTCAGGATTCAACTATGGAAAAAGAAAAACAGATACTATAGCAACATATTTAATTAACAAGACTAAAAATTCAAGATTTTCGTTTTTTTTTTTAGGAGAGAATCCACAAAATAATAATCTCTAGCAATCCATCATACATATTGGTCGACAGACCCAGTTAGAAGGCACCCATTAATCATGGTGTCAACCAGAACACAAAAATAAAAATTCCCATTGGAAACTTACCAAGTGAAGCTAATTGCTGCTTCTTCCCTGTCCCCGGTGGCCGCCCTCTACTACGCTTTGGGGTTGGTGTCACAACTCCAGGATTGGGAGCAGGCGAAGGTGATAATGCCAATGAGACTGATCCATCAGGCCCGTATTTCCGAGGCCTTCCTCTTTTCCTTTTCACAGGCTCACCCAATGATGGCACCACAGGTGGTGTACCACCCACATTGATACCATGGGACGAGATTGCCGATGAAGGCTCTACCGGTAATGTTGATCCCATAATACTGCCTCCCATATTCGACTGGAATGACACATTGGGATTGGACAAGGCATGAATGCCGGCTGACCCATGTAGCTCAGGCTGTGCTCCTGAGCCAGAGACAGCCATTCCTCTCTGTGAATAGTAAGAGGCGGAACCAGATAATGACATAGGATCCCTTCGATCCATGCATTTACTTCTAAAAGCTTAGTAAATCCTTCAAGGGCAAACTTTAACTCACTCTGGTTTCTTTATTTTGACAGGAACAACTGACACTGCCCTCTCTGCGTCCTAATGTTTGATTTAGTGGCAAACTCTATAAACAAGAGGAAATTCAAAACAATGAGAACTGACTTGGTGCAAACTAGAGAGGGTTACTTTTAAGATACCCAAAAAATAAATAAATAAATAAAGCTTTTTTCAGTTACTTCTATTCTAAAATGAAAAAGAGAACGCCTCATTAAATGATTCAAAGAGGTCCCAAAATTAAGCTTAGCTTACATCACATTTCTCCTTCCAAAGACTAACTATGCTTCAATTAAAGCTTAAAAACTCCAACAAAAACACCTTTTCAAGACAGAATTACAAACACTAACTACATTCAACTTCTCATAACAAGTTCTTTAAGAATCAATCTACCTTCAGATTCTAATGAAACTACTAGCAAACGAAAAATAAATATTACTTTAGCACAATATGTATATATGCTAAATGGAACAGAACTTAAAGCAGAAATCAGATATTTTTTCTTCCTTCCAAGGAAAAAAAATAAGCAGGAGCAAACAAAGTGTTAAACGTTCAAACGCAAATAATAGGTAAAATAGAAAAGACAAACACAGAAGCTAAAAGAATCTTACAGCTTACCAAACGAATGAGAAACAACAAAAAGGCTTGGTGTTGAAGATAACGAAGGGAAGAGACTGAAAACAGGTCCACTGTCACCAACCCATTATAAATCCTTTAACCCAAAGCATCTTCTAAGCCAACCCCGTAATACCCATTACAAACCAAGCTCAACCCTTGACAGAAAACCCACCAAAAAAAAAACAAAAATAAAAAATAAAAATAAAATAAAATAAAACAAAAGAACCCAAAACAAAAAGGGTCTAAGTCAATGCCATTAATGAACTCAAACCCAGGCCTTGTGTAACGCCACCATCTCCACCACAGAATTTGAAAAAACGTATCTCAATAATGGGTGGTAAACACAGCAGAGCAGAGGGGGGAGAGAGAGAGAGAGAGAGAGAGTAGGAAATGACAGACACGAGTGACGTTTGGTCGAGCAGTAGAGAGTTAAAGGTCGAACAGGTTCGCGCACACCTCGTGCTTTTCAGGTGCTAAACGTCGAACGCTTTTGCTGGGCCTCTCTAAAACCAAGAAAGAAAAGGAAAAGTCTGTTGCGTTTGAGGTCAGAGAAGGGAGAGAGTTAGAGAGAGAAAGTGAATTAACATATAGGTGGACTTAAAAGCAGAACAGTTTCTGTTTCTGGGAAACAAAAATTAAAGAGACTTCTGTGAAATGCAGAGAAGAGGAGCCGAGGAGGTCATTTGTATGTGCGAAAGAGAGTCTTGAGTATTTACTACCAGTACAAGCACAAGTCCTTATCTGAATGCAATTTTCTAGAAAATTAAAATAAATAGTTTCTCTCTCTAAAATGCTGGTTTCCTTTCCTTCCCTTTCTCTCTCTAAAAAGAGGGGTGTGTGTGTTTGTGACCCAAGTGGTTGTGGTTGACGATACTTTTTTTCTTTTCTTTTCTTTTTTTTTTGGGTGCTTGTGAAGCAGCTATTATGCTTTTCTTGGGGCCTCTTTTCCAGCGACGGAAGGTTAAGACAAAAACATAGACAGATAAAAGGCACTTTCTCTTTGGATAAATACTGATATTTTCTATTTATATCTTTTTTCTTGCATTTATTTGCTGAGAGAGATAAAAGCTTGTGAATTTTTTATATAAAAATAAAAATATCAGATGCGTAGTGACTCTTCCCGGTACTGCGTTTACCACGGAGCTCTATCGTACCCGCGGTCAAGAAGCGCGTGCTAAGAAACGCTTTTGTGTTTGCCCGTCTGAAGTTATACTCGCGTTAATTTTCTTTTAGGCCCTTTTTTTTTTTTTGACGGGAGATAATTCTCTACAAGGCAACGTGACTTTACTCCACCCGTGAGTATATTGATAAAGATCGTTGCATGGTTTTAACCATGTATCTTCAACTAAAATTATTGTGTGCCTAATTACACCTAATTTTTTCATATTTTCTCCTTGACTTTTACTTTGCAATTTAAGGGGGAAACAAAAGACTTTACTAACTTAGAATGAACCCAAGCAAGAGTAACGCGATCCCTTTCCTCCAGCTCTGCAGCTTTTGGCTTTTCCATCACTCTACCTCATTCTTCTTTGGAATTGCAATGCCAACCAGGGACAACTGCTTTAGTCTAGACCGGCTCTTCCACGGACCCTCCACTCACCAATCTTCTAAGAGATTCATCGCTACAAAGCATTTTGAGCCAGTCCCCTGATCAGTCACCTATTAGTTCCAGTACTGCCCCAAAAATTGATAGGTATTGAGGTCCGGTAGGCCCAGAGGGCATGAGATGTCAGGAGTACACACGCATACGTCTTTGATGCGTTGGTGGTGGTTCCAATGAAGTCAAAGATCTTCAAAAGCCTGTAGAAGAAAGACGACAAGAGCTTCAACAAAATGGTGAGGATGGTTAGGTCCAAAGTTATCCGAAGGAGAATGGCTCATCGGGCCAACCTCGCTGCTATTCTTGCCAAAGCATGACCAAAAGACAAAGTGGAACCGCACATGGATGAAGTATGGTGGGAGAACTAAGCAAAAACTTGATGAAGATGTCTCCTGGAGCAAGTTCCCCTAGGGGGTTTAAAGCTACTAGTTTGGCTAGTGGTATCTCAAAGGAAAAGCCACTGGTGGTTTCTCATAGAGAAAAGCTAGAGAGATATCCCAGAGATCCAAAGGAGTGCTTTCTAAAAGTCCATATGTTTGAAGGGCCAGACCTTATAGCGCACACCTTAGAAATGTCCCCGAAGAGATCTCTAAAGGACTCTTAGAAAAGTGAGGTCTGAAGGACCACAATAGCTGAAGACTCTCTCTCAGAGCAATGAGGTCTGAAAAGTGCAAAGCTTGAGGAAAGCTTCTAAGTCTGAAGGGTGCAAACTTAAAGAGAGAAAGGGAGGAGAAAATGGCCAAAGTTTGGCTAATAAAGAAATTGGAGTGAAATTGGTTTGTTGAAATGAAGAGAGGAGCTAGATATTTACAGGGGAAAAAGAGGAAGACTTTTTGTGGTTACTCTAGGAAACGTTCTCAGTGTCAGGATCAGACCTGCAATAAGCCATTCCCTCTAGGCCAAGTTCATCAAGTGGTTTTCTAAGAATGGCCTCTTATCCTATTGAAAATAACATAATTTGAGGACAAAAATCCACTTTTTAAATTGATCAAATCCCTTTTTCTAGATTTCCAACTCTAGATCAGAGTATATCAGGATGACCAGGGTTAAATTTGCTATCTTGGTTGTTACAGGGCATCTATTGATGCCTTACATGTGATCAACACCACATGCAACTGTATACGGTGACCAAGCTGCCTTCCTAACTTTTCCTAGCTTCATAGGTGCTCATGCAAGAGAAGGGAATGCCTCAAAGGTCAAGGGGGACACCTATGGTACCAGCCAAGAGCTCTCTGATACTCAAGTCAAGTATCTGTTAGACCAAGAGAGAGGCTAAAGTAGGTATGAAAGAGTTCACTTACCTTGAAGGTGGAGTGAATGCTCCCTTTTTTAGCTTTCCTATTTATAGCTTTCCACATGGACCGACTGAGGCGGGTTTGCCTCCTGACCTTAGTACACCATACTAAGGTGTCATGGTGGTAGGTGATAGGTGTCATAATCCCCTTGTCTTGTGGAATTCCCCATATGAGGGAGAATGGCACCATATGGAGGTCTTATGGATAACTTGCCTTCTAATGATAAGTATCATTATGCTCGATTGAAGGCTGCAGGCTTCCAACCAAACCACCAACGTAGGTAAAGTACACTTTCCTTATTGGGTTCTTAAACATGCACACCGATCAAATGGTAGCCACATCTATGGCAAAAGTGTGGTAGCATTATGCCGAGCATGGTGGTCAACAATCCCAAGTAGTGGCCCTCAGATTTGGTGCCAAGCACACCCCCAACAATAGCCCCTCGGTGCACTTGGTCGGTGCTCAGCCACGATGCAATTATCCCAACCACTTGATTAGATAGCCAATTGAGTTCCCATTGATGTCTCCTTGGGATTTATGGAATCTCAAAGGTTAGCTTCCTCGGTAGTTTCCTTTGGCAACTTTTCTGGGAATTGACGTCATCCAACACGTGTTTGCCTGTGATTAGTAGTTTCCTTAATGGGCGTAACTATTGTGGCTTTTTGTTTCTCACGTCCATACTCTCCTCTAAATAGGGGGAAGGGTCCCCACTTTGCTCAGTTCGCTTTCAACAATAATTCATGTAGCTACCAAGGAGAAACTACTTAAGAGGCTTTAAGCCTTCATCGGAGAACTTCGTCAACCAATAACTCTAGAAGGTAATTGCCTAGAACACCATCAATGATCTCAGCGATTCCTAGAACCAATCCGTTAACATTATGTAGTCGGATGAGAGCCCTCAAGCTAATCAAACAAACCCCGAGGATAAGGAAGCCATTTTCGTTAGGGCTTCCATAAAGAGTCCTTAGTTAGTTGCCCTAGTGCGGTTCTTTCACCCGAAGGGCGCTGCTCAGCTAGCCCAGATCCTCAACACTGAGCAAGGGATAGCTCCTAAGCAAAAGTTCTTAAAACTTCTAGATGGGGTCCCTCCAATCCATCCTTTTAGAGGGGAGGAGCCCTACATTAGAACGATTGCCCTGGGCATCTTCCTTGTAATTGAGTAGGAACGATCTATGCTCGTGGCTGCTCTAAGCTGTCAAGGGATCTCTGGTTGGGACAATACCAAAGAAGTCACAATTGTAAGGGATACAAATGAAGAAAGAACTGGCGCTGCCAAGGAAAGATTACAAGTAGAGAAGGCTCAAACCAAAGAAGGTACAAAAGCCAAGGAATACGTGAAAGCCAAGGATGATGCAAAAGCGTCTTCATCCTATAGAGCAGCATCCGATGACATGTTGCATATAGGGTATGCCAGCCTAGGTAGACTTCTACATTAGAGTTCACATCATTCATGACCTAGGCTTGGCTCAATACACTTTGTTAAGATTATGAGATTTCTGACTATGTGACCTTAGTCCTACCTGGTCCTAAGGATTCGTCAACCAACCCACAAAGGGGCATATCATTCTATACGTAGAATTCTTTCAAGTAGAACTACGATTGCCTATGCATCTATTTGTGTGCCGAGCACTAAATGACTTGAATGTGTACGCCGCCCAATTAAACCCAAATTATTACTACTCACTAATCGACATGTACGTTTTATGGATGTACACCTATGCCTCTGAAATGCCATGGGAGGCCTTCAAACAAATGTTTAAAATGAGGAAGCTTCCTCGCCAGGTCAGGTTGTGCCATTTTGCAGGGTTCAACAAAGAGTTTATCCTCGGCAATCCAAACTCGAACAAGCTATGGAAATATAAGTAGTTTTTATGCTTAAGGGAATTGGATGTTCTGACCTAGAGAAGAGGTCCCTTCTGACCAACACATGCCGACCAAATTTAGGCTTGGCCGCGTATGGTCAAAGAGATTGTGGGCCTAGCCTCAGCTAGGAAGGATGCTAAGAATCCCATGAAGATGCCTGGCTTTATTCAGCAACAAACCTTTCTACTAAGTATAAGAAACTTGGCAAATTACGGCTGGTTCAAAGGCTCCAGCTCATCAAATCCTTGGCTAGATGATGACCCTCTCCCTCAACCATCCGAGTAAGTTACCATTTCCTACCGATGGGCAACAGTCATCTTGGGACAGAGTACAATCCAACCTAAGGGGGCCGATGAGGGTGCCATCCATGTCTAGGTTCAAGGACTCTTTTGGTGGTGCCTCAACCTAATGCTGCCGATCTTAGATGAGGACCTCAGGGATATGCTGAGGTAGCTTTACCCACCAAGGCTACTTAAAATCTAAGATTTTACTTGAGGACCTGTTCTTTTTTTTTTTCTCTTGTGCTCGATTTTCCTGAACAACTTTTAACTTTTTTCATTTCATTGCATATATATCTTCCAATCAGTTGTCCAAAAAAGAGAGGATCCAAAGGATGCACTGCTATCTAGGATAAAGACAAAGGGAAGGGCAAAGTGGGCAATAAAAGGAAGAGATCTAAGGTCACTGCCCCAACCATACCCCTAGCTTCCAATCGCTTAGCCCCGTTACCAAGCATTGGGGAAACCTTTAGCTAGAATTTGCCTCTACCTCCTCCACCAGCTGTTCGATCAGATAATCGGCCTTGGATGATCCGACACCCCCTGCGTTGGGCTATCATCGATACCTTTGAGGAGTTCAGTCTAAAGGAGGAGTACTTCAATGAGATCCAACACAAGAGTTACGAGGATAACCTTTCTTTCGCCCTTCAGCCCTTAGTCTAAGTAAGTAGGCTGTTCCAAGTTTGGTTGTCTTGTCCATCTCAAGCATTTCATTAATATCATACTTTATAGGCCTACGAGGAACTAAAGATTGTCGATACCAGGTCGAACAGCAAGTTAGCTTGTAAAAGGAGAAACTTCTCTGAGCTAAGCAACAAAAAAAAATGGTGCTGAGGAGAACTTGGTAAAAAAAAAAAGGAAAAGTTGACCAGATAAAGGGCAAGCATAAGGGTGCCAAGGATAAAGCTCCTAGGGCCCAAAAAGAAGTAGAGAAGGCCCACACTAGGGTCAAGGCAACCCGCAAGGAGGCGAAGGGAGCACGAGTTATACCTTATGGAGGTGCTCTCGAGGGGCATGCTAGCCAAGAGACCTAGACAGTAGAGGACTTCAAAAACACAAAATAGTTCTCTTATAACTACTCCCTTGGCATGAAGGACCTACACAAGGAGTCATCGACAAGCATTCTAAGGCCATCAATTTTGACTGGACTTTCATTGGCAACTCTAGGGACGAGCAGGAAAGTGCCAAAAAGGAGGAAGAGGATGAAGTAATGGAGATCCCAACTGAGCAAGTCAGTGGCACTAAGGAGCAGGGCAATCAGCCAGTCGTGCAAAATGGGCAAGGCAATCAGCCCATCGTGCAGGACATCAACAAGGAGGAGGCCTAGGACACCCTCCAGCTAAATGCATAGGGCTTTTTCTTTTGTATTTGTTTTTGTTGTTTTGTTATTCGGGTTCAAGAGGTGCCCGACCATTGTACCTCCCAAATGACATTTTGATTTAATGGATTTCATTTTTTTCTCAAGTATTAAGTTATTCATAATTTTTTTTAGCTTAACATGCTCAGAGTGTATTTATCTTACCCCTAGTAGCCCTAGACTAGTCAAACATTTAGAAGTTTGATCCAAGTCTATTTATGGTCGAGCATGCTCTTATTTGAGTACTACTCGAATATTTGGGCGCATTCCTATTCAGCCCCCCAACGGAGGGGTTAAACGGGTTGTTTGATTAGGTGTAATTGGTTGTCAACCTATTTTAAAGTTTATTTTTGGTCAGATAATCAAACTGACTAGCCCCCCAGTTAGTTAAGTTAAGCTTGACAATTAATTTGGACCTTGTAATGAGGACCTCGAGCCTACATACTAAAGCAATCATGGTGTTTAGGTGATTAGCATTTGATGGATGAATGAGCATGTTTCCTTCACTATCAGCAATCTTGTATATTCCTAGTCGGACAATGTCGACCACCTTAAATAGTCCACCCCATTTTAGCCTAAAAAGGCCTGGTTGTTGGACAAGAACTTTCTTTAAAACTAAATCTCCAATTTTAAAGCTCCTCGGCTAGACTCACTTGTTGTAATAACAGGCCACAACCTAGTTTCATGTAGTAGTTTGGATTTAGGCTATCTTTATTTTTTATTTTACTAGATCAAGCTCGGCCATCATCTGTTTGGAATTCCTTTATTCGTCAAAGTGCTTTCCTCTGTAGCTAGCCGACTTCCATTGGGATAACAGCCTCAGCAGCATAAAACAAAGATAAAGGGGTTTCTCTGGTCGCTGTCTAAGTAGTTATTCAATAGGCCCAAAAGACTTTGGTAACTTGTCAATATAGGCATCTTTAAGGCCATCCAGCTTCTTCTTCAAATTGTCTTTGGTGCTCTTATTAATGGCTTCAACCTATCTGTTACTTTGCAGGTACCCAAGTCATGACGAGACTTTCTTGATGCTAAGTTACTCATGTATCTTTCATAGTTTTGCTGCTTCGAATTGCTCAGTGTTGTCGATGATGATGGTATAAGGTGTTGGAAAAATAGCACACAGTGGAATTTTAAAAATTTTATATCAGAGTATTTTTCAAAACATAAGTTTGACATGCTATATGCATAAAAGAGAAGTAACGTTCTAGAAGAGCCTCAACCAATTGGTTTTCTTTGCTATTCTCTATCCACGATCAGAGTGAGTGTTGGCTCACATGCACAGCTCTTCCACCAAGTTACTCTCCTTCCAACCAATTGAGAGAACCCAAAGCAAGTGTTCATGATTTGTGAACAAGAGCTCTCAGGGAGTTTCCAGATTCTCACCAGTAGAGTATCACTCTTAATCTCTCAATTAATCTAAATAACTTATGTGACTTACTCCCTATTTATAGAGGTTGGGTCCAGGGTCAGTCCTTATCAGATTAGGTCTCAAAATTCAAATCAGAATCAAATTTGGATCAATATCTGATAAGATCCGCGTACAAACGCATGATCTTATCCTTCACTCATCGACAGGCCGAACAGGCCCCATTGACAAGCCGAACTTATGGATCAGCATGCCGGACTGCCGATTAATATCTCAGTGAATCTTTTATTTTCCACCCGAGATTCTATACGATAAGTCTCAGTTTTAATTCAAATAACCCAATATAAAAGTTATCTGATTAAAACAACTTTATCTAGATAATCCCTAGGAAAATAAATGAATTCTTAATAATTCTACAAGTTTATCTTGATCTAATTTATTCAAAATTAAATCAATCGATAAACAGAGAAGAATTTTTCGATCCTTATAATTCAATAAGTTCATCTTGAATTAATTTTTATCACAAAATTAATTCAACCGATAAACAGACATGAATTATATGATTCTTCCAAATTTCAACCAATCTAATAAATCCGATATAAGTCACTAATTATTAAAAAAACACGCCGTATCGTTACAGGATGTTGTGAGCTAACAAAGGGGACCAAATGGACCTATATAGCTCAAGCTCCCGATAATTACGAAACCCAATATCCTAAATATACATTTCATAATTATCAACTCCAACGCTACTCCACTAAAAGCTTGGAGCTGCACTCTCGAACTACATAGAATTACGAAGCCTGTATAGCTAAGTCTCCATGACATATCATAGTGTATCGTATCCTCATATGATTATCTATAATTGGCTTAAGGACAAGTTCTGTCTTACTTTCCCGATTATTTTTATCTTACGTTCCATTATTTCACCATCAACAAACTTACCATCCAAGGACAGTATACCATTCGGTTACACCTATCTATCCAAATAGTTGAGAGCTCCAGTTTTTCAATTACAAGATAACGCATATAAGAGGATATCACTACTCCAAACGAGGAGCTATGGATTCCATATCTATGAATAACATGTCTACACTACCAAGAGTCATGCCTCAAACGTACTGGCATGCATACCACTATTAAGATGTGGGTGTCACCCTTTGGTACATCAAAAGACACAAGTCAAGACAATGAGCCCACTATTCATCTCAAGATTAAGATACAATACAGATGATTGTCTAAAGTGAATCGATTTTCCCAGACAGAATTATTAATCCAAATCAATTCACTTTATATCCCGATCCAACACATCGTCACCTATGACAATGTGCCAATGTTTCTATTCACGGAGTCCACCTCCGATGGCCAAGACAAACCATCTCCCAATACGGATATAGACAACATAATAATCTTTACATGAATAAAGCGCCCAACTTTATTCCCTCGATTGCAGATCTTATGATTTAGACCGTCACCTTAAGAATCGTGTCTTTCGCATAATCTGTTCATCATATGCCCAATTCTTAAAGGTTTACACTGATAGTCTCAGACTATTGTTTGCTTAACATACATTCAACAAATATGAACGTAAAGAGGACAAGATTTGGTATATAAACAATAAATAAATTCTTTATTGATAAAAATGTCTCCAAAAACTTATTACATTTTTACTCCTTAGGGCATACATGTCTAACAATCTCCCACTTGCACTAAATGAGTAAATATGGCAAATCTCGCATCCCCATAGCTTCCACATGCCTCTTGAAGACTCTCCCAGTAAGTGTCTTCATAAATGGATCAGCTAAATTGTCCTCTGACGTGATCTTGCACACCATGACATGCCCGCCCTCAACGAAGTCCTTTATCACATGATACTTTTGATCAATATGCTTACTCTTCTTATGAAATCTTGGTTCGTTAGCATTAGTTGCCGCCGCACTGTTATCACAATACAGTGATACTGCTTTATCCATGTTAGGAACTATCTCAAGATCTCCAAGGAACTTGCGGAGCCGCACTACTTCTTTTGAAGCATCACTAGCTGCCACATACTTGGCCTCCATTGTTGAATCCAAAGTGCAATCTTGCTTCACACTTCTCAAGATCTCCATCGTTGAATCTCAAGATCTCCAACTGATGGCATCGCCGCCTAGAGTAAATACAAAACCCGAAGTCGATTTCCTAAAATCCAGATAGGATTGAAAATTTGAGTCAGTATATCCTAGAGGAGTCAAGTCCTCACCCGAATATATAAGCATATACCCTCCAGTCCTTCTTAGGTACTTCAAAATGTGCTTTACCGCAACCCAATGATTCGGTCCAAGATCCGCCTGAAATCGACTTACAATCCCAACCGCATAACAAATATCTGGTAGTGTGCAAAGCATGACATACATGAGACTACCCACTACCGAAGCATAAGGCACATTCTTCATGTATTCTCTTTCTTCATAAGACTTTGGAGAGTCTTTCTTAGAAAGGGTAATTACAAACCTAGATGGTTGCCTACCTTTCTTGGAATCCTACATTGCAAACCTCTTGAGAATTTTATCTATGTAGCCGGCCTAGGATAAAGCTTTCATGTCAAATTTCTTGGTCAACCATAATTTGAACGATGACAATGCCTCAATGTCATTGCCAATTAGTAGAATGTCATCTACATAGAGCAATAAAAAAACCCGCTTCCCATCCTTAATGTGTTTGTAAACACATGGCTCATCCACATTTTGTTAGAACCCATAAGTCTTGATCACCTGATCAAATCTTATGTTCTAAGAATGAGAAGCCTACTTAAGTCCATAAATTGACTTTAGCAGCTTACAAACCTTACCCTCTTGACCCTTGACCTTGAACCCGTCTGGTTGTGTAATGACCAAAAAAATCCAGAAATTAATAAGTATGATTAATTGAGGATTTTTCCATCATTACTAAGCTAAGTACTTGAGAAAGTACAAGTTGAGCATTTATTAACACGCAAATTTGAAGGTTTTACTAGCCATAAGACCTTAGAAATAAATAATGTTGTCAATGCACAAATTTATGTGCATTATTTATGAAACATGTAACAATGTAATGTTATGATAGTGCATTAAAATAATTAAAAATAATTATTTAATGTGCTAAATTAAAAGTTTATGATTTATTGATTTCATGTACGAGCCAAAGAAGTGATTGCTATAAGAATCTCAATTAGAATGTTTAAATTGTGATTATTTGACAAAAAGTGGAATTTTCAACTTACTATGATGATGTGAAAAATTCCTATATGATGTCAGTTCAGTAAAAGAAACCTAGATCAAAAGTGATCATGAGCTCCATACCATAAATTGAAAATGGTGAGCACCAAGTTCAAGTATACAAGATTTATGACATGTTTTACTATAATTGATCTCGAAATTTATAGAGATCATAAAGTAAGATAAGAATTTTAAAAAAGTTATAAAGATCATTGGAAGTTTGAGAATTCCAATATTTTGAATGTGTATAGTTAATTATTATACACATTAATAATTACATAAAGTTTATTATTATTGTTGTAATGACAATAATAATAATAGCAGTTGTCATAGTAATAGTAAAGAAGAAGAAGGGCGTAGATGGGGTCCACAAATGTTGATTTATTGCTAAGACATGGACCCATAAATGGCTCTTTACAAGAAGTAGTTCGTGTTATATCCATAAGGCACGAGATTATGCTAAGTTTGAAATTTTAAATTAAATTGACTTAGAAAGTCAATTTAATTTACAAAACTTTTACAAAATTACAACTATTGTTTTTATAGTGAATTTTGAAGTTTACAATATGAAAATTTTTAACGAGAAGTATATGTTATAAATTTTTAAAGTTTTAAAAGTAAAATAATAAAAAAATAATAATAATAATATAAAATAATTATATTGAGCAAAGTTTTAAATACATAATATCTTTCTTAGAATTCATATACATGTATATATACATATATGTGTATACAGTTACAAAAATAGTTAATCATCGGTTTTGAAGACATGTTTTAAAGTTTACGATTTCAAAATTTAAATCACAAAATCCATATAGTATGGATAACTTTTATGAAAATGATTTTATGATAGTATGAAGATGTTTATACGGCAATGATACAACAAGAAAATTAGAATTTATGTAATATTTAAAAGAATAAGAATATTACAATTTTAAAAAGTATAGATATGTCTATGAAAATTTTAAGTTTATGGATCAAATTTGATCAACCTGACACAACATGTATTTGACTGTGTGGACCACATAAGGGCCTATAAATACATGACACAATAATAATAAAAAAAAAACAAAGCTAATCAGATCAACTCCCCCTTCTCTCTCTACTCTCTCTCTCCTCAAACTCAGTATAAGATCCGACCACAATTTTTTGACACCTCCTACACCATCGAAAAGATCTCGAGAAGCTGAGTCCGACAGTGTGTCGTGCCACCCATAACTCCGCTGAAGGAGGCCACACGCGTCGGCCAAAGCGGCGAAAAAGCCCAATCTTTCTGACGTGATTTCTGCCAGAAAAGCCTCGCCAGACCTGCCCCGTCTCTACCGCCGCGCCACCACTCGATGCCGCCATTCACAGTGGCGTTGAGGTACACTACCGCTGCCATTTCATTCAGAGGGTGACGGGGAGTAAAACCCCTCGCTCAATTTCATGACCCAGCCGCCGTTCATCAGAGTTCCACCTCGGTCGTCGTCAAGCCGTCGTGAAGAACTCAAACTCGCTCATTCCACCTCCATGGAGCCAAATTGATGGTCCTACAACCTTCAGAGAGGTGTGGGGAATGTTTTGCCTCTTCTAATTTTGATAAACGAGCTCCGGAGGATGGAGAATGACATCTCTGTCGTGCACTACCGAGAGGGCAGGTGGGGCCGTCGATCTAAGCGGCGGTGATGCACACCACCAGCGTCAAAAGACTCAGACAGCCACAGAGAAGGAAATGCCCAAGCCAATTTGGGCCCAACACCGACGGAGATCCACCGCCCGAGCCACTGGTTTTGGCCAAGAATTCTGTCTTTGGTTTGTGCTGATGGAGGCAAAATTGAATGAAATTGACATCACCACTAAGCTCAGGAGGTCAAAAAATGGGGGAAGCCGAAGTTTCAGCCATCACCGTCCACCAAAGCCGCCGCACGCGCCCCATGCCCCGCCGCGGGTGGCCGGCCTCCAGTGAACCTCGGGTCCCAAGCTCCCGACCTCCTATCAATGATCCGAGACCTCCTTCCGACTCGTTTCGACACTCTGAATGCAATGGTGATCTCTGTTCAAGCTAATTCCACTCCGATGAAAATCGTCTGGTATCAACTACACGTATATCGAGGCGACTCAAACTATAGTAACGGAGTCCAGAATGATGTTTTCAACAATAAGAAATCTCCATGGATCATTCCTAGCCATCCATAGTGGTCCAAGAAGCACTGCTGAGGATGCAGCGTAGACTGTGGATACAACGAGATGCAACTTGACCCGCACAGCTCGAAGTCCAGGTAAGTAGGAATCTCGCTTACAGTATGAATAGTTTTAAAAATAAATTTAATTTTAAATATTTTCATAAAATTTATGAAAATACATGATCAGTGATTTATTACACTGTTATATGTTATGTTATGACATGATGTGAAATGCTATGATGTTGATGATATGATTAATGTGTGATGTATGCAATATATAAATTATATTGTTTAATCACCTTCAAGTCAAGTATGATAATGATTTACGATTCATGAATGATTATGATTTACGATTTATGAATTACGAAATTGTGATGTCATGTAGTGATAAGTCATACTGCATACACACAATGAGACAAGTGAAACTCATAAGACAAGTTAAGGGTGTCGTACCAACCTCCCGACCCATGGGGAGGCTCCATGTTAAAGTAATGAATGATCTTGGTGTTGTTAGGACCTCACGAACCCTAACTTCCCAAGACTCACGCGCAACCGGTACGATCACTCGGGCCCAAAGTAAGAAGATAAGTTACAGCTTAAATAATTAAGCATAAATCAAGTTGATAAGCAAGCATAAAATGCTCATGCATATTTTTATTAAAATGATTTTTAATTATGTTTTGCGAGGCTAATTTCCTACTTGCTGAGTGAAAGCTCATTTAAGTATGTTCATGTTGTAGGTAAGAAAAACCTGTCAGCAGCTCTTGATGGGCAGTGGTGAGCGACAGACGAATGGTGAAGATGGGAATGGATACCGCTCACGCAATGTAATATTTCTGCATTATTATTTTACAAATTTATGCATGTTTTATTTTATGAAATTTTGTATGTTTGTACCTTACGAAAATTATGTGCATATGAATAAGTAAATAATTTACGTAATTATGCTTTAAAAGCCGAGCTTGTGATTACACAACCTTGTTCCAGAGGATTTTAAAGTTTAAAAATGTTGCAATAGTTAATGCAACAAATGCACAAAATTTGTAAGAAAGAAAATTATAAGTTCATTTAGAATTACAAAAGATTAATGAAGTTTTACACTAAGTTAAGAAATGAATTTTATGAATATGTTTTATGAAATCATTATGAAAGTTTAAAAGAAAAGCTTTAAGAAATTAGTATCTTAAAATTAAAAGTTAAGTTATACGAAATTATGTTTTGTTTAGTTAAGAAGGTTTACTTTAAGAAAATAATATGATATTTTTAAGACATTAAATTATAAGTAAAATATGTAAATAATTGCTAAGAAAGTTTTAAAGCGCATTTAAATGGGATTTTATTTTAATATTTAATTTAAAATTGTCTTGAAAATAGTTTTATCTAAATTGAGAAATGTCTTTAAAGTAATACTTGCTAAATAATTACTCTTATGTTTAAAAAAGAAAGTTCAAGAAAATTTCTATTGTTATGTTTCAAGAAATTAATGTTATAAGTTATGTAAAGGATCATGATTTGGAAATTATAATTATGTTAAAACATAATGATTATTATTACGTTGTTATCACGGTTCAGAAATTTATGTTATTATGTTAGGTTTACGAAATAAAGTTTTGAGAAATGATTATTATGTCTTTTAAGATTATATGTTAAGAATTCTTTATCAATAAGAATTCGTTTGTTTTTAAGATTTGAAAAATAGTTGTTACTTCCTCTAAGGTTTTATGTTAAGGATTCCTCAGTAAGAATCCATTTAAAAAAAAAGTTATCCTGAATTTCTCTACCTTAATTGTAAGTAAGTTTAAGTTTATGATGATGTTTAAGTTAAGTGACGGCCGCGTAAGGCGGGTCGTTACAGGTTGTTCCATATAAATGGACTCATCAAGATAGCCATTTAGAAAAGCCGTCTTGATATCCATATGCCAAATTTTGTAGTCGAGAGCGGCAGCTATGGACAAGAGAATCCGGATGGATTTAAGCATGGCTACAGGTGAAAAGGTTTCCTCATAGTCGATTCCTTCCTTTTGCATATAACCCTTAGCTACCAGTCTAGCCTTAAAGGTTTTGACCTTTCCACCTACTCCACTTTTCCTCTTGTAGATCCACTTACACCCTAGGTTTTATCCCTTCGGGAAGATCCACACACTCTCAGACCTGATTAGTCTCCATAGACTTCATCTCTGTGTTCATCGCCTCTGTCTAGAATTTTGAATCGACATCCTCCATAGCTTCTACATATGTATAAGGATGCCTGTCATGTTCATCTGGTTCAGCCAAAAAGACTTCCCCATTGAACATGTAACTCTCAGGTTGACGCTCGATCCTCCCATTGCGCTGAAGGCCCTTAGGTTGTTGTTCAGGTTTGTTTGGTTTGTCTACACTGATCTAAACAGTTTCATTTGGAACCTTTGGAGTGATCGGATCACTCCTTAACTCCTCAAGCACCACTTTGCTTCGAGGTTTAAAGTCGTCCATGTAACTCTCCTGAAGGAATGTTGCATTAGTTGAAACAACAATTTTATTTTCCTTTGGGTTATAAAAATAACCCCCTTTAGTCCCTTTTGGATATCCTACAAACACGCAAACTTCTGAACATGCTTCCAACTTATTCGCATCCTTAAACAAGACATGAGCCAGACATCCTATATGCGAATATGGTTTAAGGACGTCTTCTTGCCCGTCCACAACTCGTGAGGAGTTTTAGGGACCGATTTTGAAGGCACATTGTTCAAAAGATAACATGCGGTTTGTAGTGCATATCCCCAAAAAGATAAAGGCAATGATGAATAACTCATCATGGACCTGATTATGTCCAATAAAGTCCTATTTCTTCTCTCTGCTACGCCATTCTGCTGCTGAGTGCCCAGCGCAGTCAAATGGGATAAAATCTCATTCTCTAATAAGTGTCCCTAGAACTCATCAGAAAGGTATTCTCCACCTCGATCGGATCGAAGTGCCTTTATGGGTCTACCCAATTGCTTTCCACTTTAGCCTAAAACTCCCTGAACTTGTCAAAAGTTTTGCTTTTGTGGTGCATCAGGTACACATACCCTTATCTTGAGTAATCATCAATAAAAGTGACGAAGTACTCATATCCTCCTCGTGCATGGATGCTCATTGGTTCAAAAATATCACTATGCACAAGTTCTAGAACCCCTTCGGCCCTATTGCCCTTAGACCCGAATGGTCTTTTGGTCATTTTACCCTCCAAACAAGATTCACATTGAGGTATAGATTCCACCTTTAAGTGACTTAAAGGTCCATCCTTTACCAGCCTTTGAATCCTATTCAGGTTAATATGACCAAGGCGCAAATGCCAAAGATAAGTCTTATTAGAGTGAGAAGTTTTAAGTCTTTCAAAGTTATTATCATTTATCTCAGTATTAAGTAGTAAGTCCATCTTAGGTTTGATATATAATAGATTATTTTGCAACCATCCAAAACAAATAAAAGATTTGTTTTTACGAATCACCAGTTTATCATTAAAAGAAACCAAATAGGAGTCTTTAAATAAACAAGCTACAAAAATTAAATTCCTTTCAAACTTAGGAACATAAAAACAATCTTACAAAAATAAATTCCTATAATTATCCAATAAAGATGGACGTTTCCCACTGCTTTCGCTAAGACCAAGGATCCATCGCCCATCTGAAGTGTGAAGTCTTCATGTAGTAGACTTCTCGTTTCTTTGAACCCCTATAGAGAAACACAAACATGATTAGTTGTACCGGATTGTATGACCCAAATATCACTAGATTCCTCAACCAAACAAGTTTCTAAATACAGAAGATCACACCTACCTCTTTTGGAAAGGAAGTCCTTACAATGCTTCTTGATGTGCCCGACCTTCCCACAAAAGAAGCACTTAAGCTTCTTCGGGTTCTTCTTCTTCTTTTTCTTGCTCTTGGTGTTAGCAGGAATAGATGACTTCTCGTTCTTGGCCCGTTGCCTCTTTCCATTCCTAGAGTTGGGATTGGAACCAAAAGCAGCTACCAAATTGGCCTTTCCACCCGCAGGAGGCTCCCTGATCAGCAGCTCAAACTCTTGTAACTGTTTCATTAATTCCGTTAAGGTCATATCCTATCTATTGCTTAAATTAAATGTAGCTTTAAACATAATAAATTCCTTTGACTGAGTCTTAAACACCATAATCATTTGAGTTTCAGCATCGATGTTGGCTCCATTAGTTTGAGCCTCAGCAAGGTAACACATGACCAACATCATGTGCTCCTTTACAATGTCCCCGGCCTCTGCTTACTGTTAAGAAGTTTCTGAAGCGCCCCTTGCCGCTTTGTTATGGCCTGGCCTCCAGACATATCCTCAAGATTATCCAAGATCTGCTTCACAGTCTCATAATCCTGATATTGAGCCTACAGCACATTATTCATGGTAGTCATAACATAGCAGCGGGCTTGATCATTGGCATCATTCCAATGATCATACTCTTGGAATTGCTAATTAGTTGAGTCTCCCGTAGGCTCGGGAGGACAAGGGCTTATCAGCACAAACTTTAGTTTCTCAAAGGAGAGGACGATATCCAGGTTCTGTTTCCAATCATTATAATTCTTTCTAGTCAATAGGTTTTTGTCAAGTATCGAAGATAAAGCGTTTTTAGACATTTTTAATCTACAATAAAGAATCATATACCAAACATAAGCAAACATGTCATAATAATTTAGTAAGATAACACAATCATGTAAAAATTACAAATGTGTTTATGTGTCAAAACCTTGAAAATATTACAACCTTACAACGATAATACCCAACTCAGAATTCAACACACTCCTAGGTGAGTCATGCCAAATTCAATCAAGAACACGGATCCCTTCTTGATTAATATATGCCATCCAAGACCCGTATGATCCAACATATATTAATAATCGTTTCTTCGGCTATTAATTTTATTAACAGAGCTCCTATGGGAGGTTAATAATAAAATTAACATGAGTGTATAACCATCATTTCAATATTTTATCCATGATTTATAATCACCACCTAGGGGTGTACAACCATAAATCATGCTAAAATACCTTATCCTCTCAAAGATCCAATCTGGTACATGATAGAAATCCCTTCCTAGGCGTCAAGACCACCATGTTCTACCTATGGACCAACGATGGTAGCCTTAAGTCCTCTCTTCAAAAACCTTCTCCCACTCAATCTTTTGAAATGAAGGTTTTATTTTAACAACATGCATGAACAATTTTAATATGAGCGGCACTCTCTATTCTATATGACATGTTATCAATATACATGGCAAATCATATTATAATGCAGACAAGCAAAGTAATCAAGCAAAGCTACAAGCAAAATAATAAATAAACGTAATATTATGGTTCTTCCCTAGAGAATAGAAAATAAAGATTCCAAGAGAATAATCAAAACATATTATCGATTCTTCATCCTTGAATCTCCAAGTAGTATCCTTCTTCACGTAATGCCCAAATTCAAGTCTTCAATCCGGTATGAATCGAATACTTCATATTTCTAGTCATATTCAAATTTAATGTCTCTCAGAATTGTCCCAAAAATAAAATTAAAACAGCATTGAAAAACTGCACTTTTCTAGAAGAATTTCTAGTTCTCTGCCAGCAAGCACGAAAGATCAGCCTGTTGAACTGAAAGTTTGGCCTACCGCCAGAGCCACATGTTTTTTGCCCTGCTGTTAGCTGCCGAACAACACGTTCGGCCTGTCGATCTGTGACCATCGGCCTATCGAACTGGTGGGTTTGGCATGCCGACCGAGCATAAATGAGCCATTCTAGCAAATACAATTCTTAATGCAATTCATCAATTTTATCTGCAACAATTCAAAAACATAAAATTAGAGACTCAGGATATACCAAGGAGCGTCATCATCAATCTTGTAGATCCGCCTTCTAGATCCATCTTCTCCGTTTAATTATTTAATTACAAAAATCTTACAAAATTAAATAATAATTCCTAGACAGAGATGATAGTCCGCCATCTAATTATATGAAGAACCTAGATACACATTCTAACCACTAAGGAACCATAACCGGTATAAATTAATTAATTAATAATTAATTAAATAACGATTTAATCAACCATAATTAATTAATAAACATTCACCACATAATCCATGAAAACATATATAATATATAGAAACCTAGAGTGCCAGCTCTCTATAAAATTAAATTCAAGCATACGAGAGATTAAGATCACAAAATTTATACATATAACATGATCACAAACTCGTAAATTTATGTAAAAACCATGGCCCTAATACCAATTGTTGGAAAAATAGTATGCAGCAGAATTTTAAAAATTTTATATCAAAGTATTTTCTAAAACACAAGTTTGACATGCTATATGCATAAATTAACCAGATCTTACTAACTTTTATGTGCCGAAAAGCTCCTGCAATCGGTGAAGAAAAGTGACGTTCTAGAAGAGCCTTAACCAACTAGTCTTCTTTGCTATTCTCTATCCACGATCCGAGTGAGTGTGGGATCACACATACAGCTCTTCCACCAGGTGACTCTTCTTCCAACCAATTGAGAGAACCCAAAGCAAGTGTTCGTGATTTGTGAACAAGAGCACTCAGGGAGTTTTTGGATTCTCACCAGCAGAGTATCACTCTTAATCTCTCAATTGATCTGAATAACTTATGTGACTTACTTCCTATTTATAGAGGTTGGGTCCAAGGTCAGTCCTTATTAGATTAGGTCTCAAATTCGAATCAGAATCAAATTCGGATCAATATCTGATAAGATCTATGTAAAAACGCATGATCTTATCCTTTGCTCATTGGCAGGCCAAATAGGCCCCATGGAAGGCCAAACTTGAGGATCGACATGCCAAACTACTAATTAATATCGCAACAAATCTTTTATTTTCCACTCAAGATTCTATAGGATAAAGTCTCAGTTTTAATTCAAGTAACCCAATAGAAAAGTTATCTGGTTAAAACAACTTTATCTAGATAATCTCTAAGAAAATAACTGCATTCCTAATAATTTTACAAGTTTATCTTGATCTAATTTATTTAAAATTAAATAAATCGATAAACAGACAAGAATTATCTGATCCTTATAATTCAACAAGTTTATCTTGAATTAATTTTTATCACAAAATTAATTCAACTGATAAACAGACATGAATTATTTGAATCTTCCAAATTTCAACCAATCTAATAAATCTGACATAAGTCACCAATTATTGAAAAAACACGCCGTATCGTTACAGGATGTTGTGAGCTAGCAAAGGAGACCAAATAGACCTATATAGTTTAAGCTCCCAATAATTACGAAATGGATTCCATATCCATGAATAATAGGTCTACGCTACCAAGAGTCATGCCTCCAACGTACCAGCATGCATACCACTATTAAGATGTGGGTGTCACCCTTTGGTACATCAAAAGACACAAGTCAAGACAACGGGCCCACTATTTTATCTTAGGATTAAGATACAATACAAATGATTATCTAAAATGAATCGATTTACCGAGACAAAATTATTAATCCAAATCAATTCACTTTATGTCCTGATCCAACACATCGTCACCTATGACAACGTGCCAATGTTTCTATTTACGGAGTCCACCTCCGATGGCCAAGACAAACCATCTCCCAATTTGGATATAGACAACATAACAATCTTTACATGAATAAAGCACCCAACTTTATTCTCTCGATTGCGGATCTTATGATTTAGACCATCATCTTAAGAATCGTGTCTTCCATATAATCTGTCCATCATAAGCCCAATTCTTAAAGGTTTAGACTGACAGTCTCAGACTATCGTTTGCTTAACATGCATTCAACAAATATGAACATAAAGAGGACAAGATTTTGTATATAAACAATAAATAAATTCTTTATTGATAAAAATATCTCCAAAAACTTATTATATTTTTACACCTTAGGGCATACATGTCTAACAATCTCCCACTTGCACTAAGTGAGTAAATATGACAAATCTTGCATCCTCATAGCTTCCACATACCTCTTGAAGACTCTCTCATTAAGTGTCTTTGTAAATGGATCAGCTAAATTGTCCTCTGACGCGATCTTGCACACCGTGACATACCCACCCTCAACAAAGTCCTTTATCACATGATACTTTTGATCAATATGCTTAATACCTTTCTGATGAGTTCTTGGGACACTTATTAGATAATGGGATTTTATCCCATTTGACTGCGCCGGGCACTCCGTAGCAGGATGGCATAGCGGAGAGAAGAAATAGGACTTTATTAAACATGATTAGGTCCATGATAACTTATTCATCATTGCCTTTATCTTTTTGGGGATATGCACTACAAACCACTTGCTATCTTTTAAACAATGTGCCTTTAAAATCGGTCCCTAAAACTCCTCACGAGTTGTGAACGGGCAGGAAGACGTCCTTAAATCATATTTGCATATAGGGATGCTCGGTTCATGTCCTGTTTAAGGATGTGAATAAGTTGAAAGCATGTTCAGAAGTTTGTGTTTGTAGGATATCCAAAAGGGACTAAAAAGGGTTTTTTCTGTAACCCAAAGGAAAATAAAGTCGTGGTTTCAACTAATGCAACTTTCCTTGAGGAGAGTTATATGGACAACTTTAAACCTCGAAGTAAAGTGGTGCTTGAGGAGTTAAGGAGTGATTCGATCACTCCGGAGGTTTCGAATGAAACCATTCCGATCAGTGTAGAAAAACCAAACGAACCTGAACAACAACCTAAGGGGCTTCGGCGTAGTGGGGGGATCGGGTGTCAACCTGAGATGTATATGTTCAATGGGGAGGTCTTTTTGACTGAACCAGATGAACATTATAGGGATCCTTATACTTACGTAGAAGCTATGGAGGATGTTGATTCAAAACTCTAGACAGAGGCTATGAACATTGAGATGAAGTCTATGGAGACTAATCAGGTCTGGGAGCTTGTGGATCTTCCTGAAAGGGTAAAACCCATAGGGTGTAAGTGGATCTACAAGAGGAAAAGAGGAGTGGATGGAAAGGTCAAAACCTTTAAGGCTAGACTAGTAGCTAAGGGTTATACGCAAAAAAAAGAAATCGATTATAAGGAAACCTTTTCGCCTGTAGCCATGCTTAAGTCCATATGGATTCTCTTATCCATAGCTGCCGATCTCGACTATGAGATCTGACAAATGGATATCAAGATGGCTTTTCTGAATGGCTATCTTGATGAGTCCATTTATATGGAACAACCAGACGGGTTCAAGGTCATAGGTCAATAGGGTAAGGTTTGTAAGCTGCTAAAGTCTATTTATGGACTTAAGTAGGCTTCTCATTCTTGGAACATAATATTTGATCAGGTGATCAAGACTTATGGGTTCTCAAAAAATGTGGATGAACCTTGTGTTTACAAACACATAAAGGATGGGAAGGTAGTTTTTCTACTGCTCTACGTAGATGACATTCTGTTAATTGGTAATGACATTGGGCGTTGTCATCGGTCAAATTTTGGTTGACCTAGTAGTTTGACATGAAGGACTTGGGTGAGGCGAATTTTGTTCTCGATATCCAAATCTTTCAGGATAGGAAGCACAAAATGATAGCTTTATCCTAGGCCGGCTATATAGATAAAATTCTCAGGAGGTTTGCAGTGCAGGATTCCAAGAAAGGTGGGCAACCATCTTGATCTGGAATCACTCTTTCTAAGAAAGACTCTCCAAAGTCTTATGAAGAAAGAGAATACATAAAGAAGGTGCCTTATGCTTTGGCAGTAGGTAGTCTCATGTATGTCATGCTTTGCACACGATCGGATATTAGTTATGCAGCTGGGATTGTAAGTCGATTTCTAGCATATCCAGGACCGAGCCATCGGGTTGCGGTAAAGCATATTTTCAAGTACTTGAGAAGGACTCGAGGGTATATGCTTGTATATTCAGGTGAAGACCTGACTCCTCTAGGATATACTAACTCAGATTTTCAATTTTGTTTGGATTCTAGGAAATCGACTTCGGGTTTTGTGTTTACTCTTGGAGACGGTGCCATCAGTTAGAGAAGTGCTAAGCAAGATTGCACTTCAGATTCAATGATGGAGGCCGAGTATGTGGCAGCTAGTGATGCTTCGAAAGAAGCAGTGTGGCTCTGCAAGTTCCTTGGGGATCTTGAGGTAGTTCCTGGCATGGATAAGGCGGTATCACTGTACTGCGATAACAGTGCGGTGGTAGCTAATACAAAAGAACCAAGATTTCACAAGAAGAGTAAGCATGTGATAAAGGACTTCATTGAGGGCGGGCATGTCACGGTGTGCAAGATCGCGTCAGAGGATAATTTAGCTTATCCATTTATGAAGACACTTACTGGGAGAGTCTTTGAGAGGTATGTTGAAGCTATGGGGATGCGAGATTTGTCATATTTACTCACTTAGTGCAAGTGGGAGATTGTTAGACATGTATGCCCTGAGGAGTAAAAATGTAATAAGTTTTTGGAGACATTTTATCAATAAAGAATTTATTTATTATTGATATACCAAATCTTGTCCTCTTTACATTCATATTTGTTGAATGTATATTAAGCAAACAATAGTTGAGATTGTCGGTCTAAACCTTAAAGAATTGGGCATATGATGGACAGATTATGCAAAAGACACGATTCTTAAGATGATGGTCTAAATCATAACATCTGCAATCGAGGGAATAAAGTTAGGTGCTTTATTCATGTAAAGATTGTTATGTTGTCTATATCCCTTTTGGGAGATGGTTTGACTTGACCATCGAAGGACTCCGTGAATAGAAACATTGGCACGTTGTCATAGGTGACGAAGTGTTGGATCGGGACATAAAAATGAATTGATTTGGATTAATAATTCTGTCTCGACAAATCGATTCACTTTAAACAATCATTTGTATTGTATCTTAATCCTGAGATGAATAGTGGGCCCATTGTCTTGACTTGTGTCTTTTGATGTACCAAAGGGTGACACCCATATCTTAATAGTGGTATGTATGCCGGTACGTTGGAGGCATGACTCTTGATTGCGTAGACTTGTTATTCATAGATATAGAATCCAAAGCTCCTCTTTAGGAGTAATAATATCCTCTTATATGCGTTATCCTATAATTGAAAAACTGGAGTGCTCAACCATTTGTATACGTAGGTGTAACCGAATGGTATACTATCTTTGGATAGTAAGTTTTTTGATGGTGAGATAATGGAATGTAAGATAAAAATAATCGGGAAGGTAAGAAAGAACTTGTCCTTAACCTGATTATGGATAATCATATGGGGATACGATACACTATGATATGTCATGGAGACTTAGCTATATGAGCTTCGTAATTCTATGTAGTTCGAGAGTGTAGCTCCAAGGTTTTAGTGGAATAGCGTTAGAGTTGATAATTATGTATATCTAGGATATTGGATTTCTTAAGTATCGGGAGCTTGAATTATATAGGTCCATTTAGTCCCCTTTGCTAGCTCATAACATCCTATAACGATATGGCGTGCTTTTCCAATAATTGGTAACTTATGTCGGATTTGTCAGATTGGTTAAACTTTGGAAGAATCAAATAATTCATGTCTGTTTATCGATTGAATTAATTTTGTGATAAAATTAATTTAAGATAAACTTATTGAATTATTGGGATCGGATAATTCTTATCTGTTTATCGATTGATTTAATTTTGTGATAAAATTAATTTAAGATAAACTTGTTGAATTATTAGGATCGGATAATTCTTGTCTATTTATCGGTTGATTTAATTTTGGATAAATTAGATCAAGATAAACTTAGAATTTTTGGGAATTCATTTATTTTCTTAGAGATTATCTAGATAAAGTTGTTTTGATCAGATAACTTCTCTATTAGGTTATTTAAATTAAAACTGAGACTTTATCCTATAGAATCTCGGGTGGAAAATAAAAGATTCGCGGAGATATTTATTCGGCAGTTCAGCCTGCCGATGGGGCTGTTTGGCCTGCCGATCATCCTTATCGGCCTACCGATGAGCAAAGGATAAGATTATACATTTTTACGCTGATCTTATCAGATATTGTTCCGAACTTGATTCTGTTTCAAATTTTTGAGACCTTATCTGATAAGGATTGTCCCTAGGACCAACCTCTATAAATAGGGAGCAAGTCTTAAGAGTTACTCAGATCAATTGAGAGATTAAGAGTGATATTCTACTTGTGAGAATCTGAAAACTCCCTGAGAGCTTTTGTTCACAAATCACGAACACTAGTGTTGGGTTCCCTCGATTGGTTGGAAGGAGAGTCACCTGGTGGAAGAGCTGTACGTGTGAGCCCACACTCGCTCCGGTCGTGGATAGAGAATAGCAAAGAAGACCAGTTGGTTGAGGCTCTTCTAGAACATTACTTCTCTTCACGTTTTGTGAGGGTTCTTCGGCAATCAAAGGTTAGTAAGATCTGGTTAGTTTATGCATATAGCATGACAAACTTATGTTTTGGAAAATACTCTGATGTAAAAATTTTAAAATTTCACTGTGCACTACTTTTCCAACACTTCATGTATTCTCTTTCTTCATAAGACTTTGGAGAGTCTTTATTGGAAAGAGTAATTCTAGACCTAGATGGTTGCCCACCTTTCTTGGAATCCTGTATTGCAAACATCCTGAGAATTTTATCTATGTAGCCGGCCTGGGATAAAGCTATCATTTTGTTCTTCCTATCCTGAAAAATCTAGATATCGAGAACAAAATTAGCCTCACCCAAGTCTTTCATGTCAAACTGCTTGGTTAACCATAATTTGATTGATGAGAATGCCCCAATGTCATTGCCAATTAGCAGAATGTCATCTACATAGAGCAGTAGAAAAACCACCTTCCCATCCTTAATGTTTTTGTAAACACATGGCTCATCCACATTTTGTGAGAACCCATAAGTCTTGATCACCTGATCAAATCTTATGTTCCAAGAACGAGAAGCCTGCTTAAGTCCATAAATTGACTTTAGCGGCTTACAAGCCTTACCCTTTTAACCCTTGACTTTAAACCCATCTGGTTGTTCTATATAAATGGACTCATCAAGATAGCCATTTAGAAAAGCAGTCTTGACATCCATCTGCCAAATCTCATAGTCGAGAGTAGCAGCTATAAACAAGAGAATCCGGATGGATTTAAGCGTGGCTACAGGCGCAAAGGTTTTCTCATAGTCGATTCCTTCCTTTTGTGTATAACCCTTAGCTACCAGTCTAGCCTTAAAGGTTTTGACCTTTCCATCTACTCCCCTTTTCCTCTTGTAGATCCACTTACAACCTATGGGTTTTACCCCTTCGGGAAGATCCACAAGCTCCCAGACCTAATTAGTCTCCAAAGCTTCAACTCTCTGTTCATGGCCTCTGTTTGGAGTTTTGAATCAACATGCTCCATAGCTTTCGTGTAAGTATAAGGATCCCTGTGATGTTCATCTAGTTCAGCTAAAAAGACTTCCCCATTGAACATATACATCTCAGGTTGACGCCTGATCCTCCCACTACGCTGAAGCCCCTCAGGTTGTTGTTCAGGTTTGTTTGGTTTGTCAACACTAATTGGAACGGTTTCATTCGGAACGTCTGGAGTGCTCGGATCACTCCTTAACTCCTCAAGCACCACTTTGCTTCGAGGTTTAAAGTCGTCCATGTAACTCTCCTCAAGGAAAGTTGCATTAATTGAAACCACGACTTTATTTTCCTTTGGGTTACAGAAAAAACCCTTTTTAGTGCCTTTTGGATATCCTACAAACACGCAAACTTCTGAACGTGCTTCCAATTTTTTTGCATCCTTAAACAAGACATGAGTCGGACATCCCCATATGCAAATATGGTTTAAGGATGTCTTCCTGCCCGTCCACAACTCGTGAGGAGTTTTAGGGACCGATTTTGAAGGCACATTATTCAAAAGTTAACATAAGGCTTGTAGTGTATATCCCCAAAAAGATAAAGGCAATGATGAATAACTCATCATGGACCTGATCATGTCCAATAAAGTTCTATTTCTTCTCTCCACTACGTCATTCTGCTGCAGAGTGCCCAGCGCAGTCAAATGGGATAAAATCCCATTATCTAATAAGTGTCCCAAGAACTCATCAGAAAGGTATTCTCTGCCTCGATCCGATCGAAGTGCCTTTATGGGTCTACCTAATTGCTTTTCCAATTCAGCTGAAAACTTCCTGAACTTGTTAAAAGTTTCGCTTTTGTGGTGCATCAGGTACACATACCCATATCTTGAGTAATCGTTAATAAAAGTGACAAAGTACTCATACCCTCCTTGTGCCCAGATGTTCATTGGTCTGCAAACATCACTATGCACAAGTTCTAGAACCCCTTCAGCCCTATTGCCCTTAGATCCGAATGGTCTTTTGGTCATTTTACCCTCTAAACAAGATTCACGTTGAGGTATAGATTCCACCTTTAAGTGACTAAAAGGTCCATCTCTTACCAGCTTTTGAATCCTATTCAGGTTAATATGACCAAGGCGCAAATGCCAAAGATAAGTCTTATTAAAGTTAGAAGTTTTAAGTCTTTTAGAGTTATTATCATTCATCTCAGTATTAAGCAGTAAGTCCATCTTAGGTTTAATAAAATATAGATTATTTTACATCCATCCAGAATAGATAAAAGATTTGTTTTCACGAATCACCACTTTATCATTAAAAGAAACCAAATAGGAGTCTTTAAATAAACAAGCAACAGAAATTAAATTCCTTTTAAATTTAGGAACATAAAAACAATCTTGTAAAAAATAAATTCCTATAATTATCAAAATAAAGTTGGGTGTCTCCTACTGCTTCCGCTGAGACCAAGGATCCATCGCCCAGCCGAAGTGTGAAGTCTTCATGTAGTAGACTTCTCGTTTCTTCGAACCCTTGCAGAGAAACACAAAAATGATTAGTTGCACCAGAATCTAGGACCCAAATGTCACTGGATTCCTCAACCAAACAAGTTTCTAAATATAGAAGATCACACCTACCTCCTTTGCAAAGGACGTCCTTGCAATGCTTCTTGATGTGTTCGACCTTCCTATAGAAGAAGCACTTAAGCTTCTTTAGGTTCTTCTTCTTCTTTTTCTTTACTCTTGGTGCTAGCAGGAATAGAAGACTTCTTGTTCTTGGCCTGATGCTTTTTTCCATTCCAAGAGTTGGGATTGGAACCAAAAGCAGCTACCAAATTGGCCTCTCCACCTGCAGGAGACTCCCTGATCAGCAACTTGAACTCTTGTAACTGTTTCATTAATTCCATCAAGGTCATATCCCGTCTATTGCTTAAATTAAATGTAGCTCTAAACGGAATAAATTCCTTTGATAGAGTCTCAAAGATCTTAGTCATCTGAGTTTCAGCATCGATGTCGGCTCCATAGGTTTGAGCCTCACCGAGGTAACCCATGACCAACATCATGCGCTCCTTTACAGATGTCCCCGGCCTTTACGTACAGTTAGGAAGTTTTTGAGGCGCCCCTTGCCACTTTGCTATGGCCTGGCCTCCAAACACATCCTCAAGATTATCCAAGATCTGCTTCGCAGTCTCATAATCCAGATGTTGAGCCTGCGGCATGTTATTCATGCTAGCCATAACATAGCAGTGGGCCTGATCATTAGCATCTTTCCAGCGATCATATGTTTGGATTTGCTCATTAGTTGAGTCTCCCGTAGGCTTGGGAGGACAAGGGGTTGTCAGCACAAACTTTAGTTTCTCGAAGGAGAGGACGATATCCAGGTTCCGTTTCCAATCATTATAATTCTCTCCAATTAATAGATTTTTGTCAAGTATCGAATATAAAGCATTTTTAGACATTTTTAATCTACAATAAAGAATCATATACTAAACATAAGCAAACATATCATAATAATTTAGTAAGATAACACAATCATGTAAAAATTACAAATGTGTTTATGTGTCAAAACCTTGAAAATATCGCAACCTTACAACGATAATTTCCAACTTAGAATTCAACAAGCTCCTAGGCGAGTCATGCCAAATTCAATCAGGAATACGAATCCCCTCCTGATTAATATATGTCATCCAGGACCCGTATGATCCAGCATATATTAATAATCGTTTCTTCGGCCATTAATTTTATTAACAGAGCTCCTGGAGGAGGTTAATAATAAAATTAACGTGAGTGTATAACCTTCATTTCAATATTTTATCCATGATTTATAATCACCACCTAGAGGTGTGCAACCATAAATCATGTTAAAATACCTTATCCTCTCAGAGATCTAATCCGGTACATGATAGAAATCCCTTCCTAGGGGTCAAGACCACCATGTTCTGCCTATGGACCAACGATGGAGGCCTTAGGTCAACCTTCTCCCACTCAATCTTTTGAAATCAAGGTTTTATTTTAAGAACATGCATGAACAATTTTAATATGAGCGGCACTCCCTATTCTATATGACATGTTATCAATATACATGGCAAATCATATTATAATGCAAACAAGCAAAGTAATCAAGCAAAGCTATAAACAAAATAATAAATAACCGTAATATTATGGTTCCTCCCTAGAGAATAGAAAATAAAGATTACAAGAGAATAATCGAAACATATTATCGATTCTTCATCCTTGAATCTCCAGGTAGTATCCTTCTTCACATAATGCCCATCTTTAAGTCTTCAATCCCATATGAATCGAATACTTCATATTTTCGGTCATATCCAAATTTAATGTCTCTCAGAATTATCCCAAAAACAAAATTAAAACTACATTGAAAAACCGCACATTTTCTGAAAGAATTTCCAGTTCTTCGTCGGCAAGCCCATTTGGGTGATCGGTCTGCCGGTTATGACCATCGACCTGCTGATCTTCAGATCGTCCTACCGATGCACGAAAGATCGGCCTGCCAAACTGAAAGTTCGGCCTTTCAACAAAGCCACCTGATTTTTGTCCCACTGTTGGCCTGCCGATCTGCGACCATTGGCATGCCGAACTGTGGATTCGGCATGCCGACCGAGCAGAAATCGCTCATTCCAGCAAATACAATTTTTAATGTAATTCATCAATTTTATCTACAATAATTCAAAAACATAAAATTAGAGACTCAGGAAATACCTAGAGCGTCATCATCAATCTTCAAGATCCGCCTTCTAGATCTGTCTTCTCTGAATAATTATTTAATTACAAAAATCTTACAAAATTAAATAATAATTCCTAGACGGAGATGATAGTTCGCCATCTAATTACATGAAAAACCTAGATATATATTCTAACCTCTAAGAAACCATAATCGGTATAAATTAATTAATTAATAATTAAATAACCATTTAATCCACCATAATTAATTAATGAACATTCACCACATAATCCATGAGAACATATATAATATATAGAAACCTAGGGTGCCAACTCTTTATAAAATTAAATTCAAGCAAGCGAGAGATTAAGATCACAAAATTTATGCATATAAATGATCACAAACTCGTAAATTTATGTAAAAACCATGGCTCGGATACCAATTGTTAGAAAAATAGTACGCAGCGGAATTTTAAAAATTTTATATCAAAGTATTTTCCAAAACACAAGTTTGACATGCTATATGCATAAATTAACCAGATCTTACTAACCTTTGTGTGCCGAAAAGCTCCTGCAATCAGTGAAGAGAAGTAACGTTCTAGAAAAGCCTCAACCAACTAGTCTTCTTTGCTATTCTCTATCCACAATCAGAATGGGTGTGGGCTCACATGTACAGCTCTTCCACCAGGTGACTCTCCTTCCAACCAATTAAAAGAACGCAAAGCAAGTGTTCATGATTTGTGAACAAGAGCTCTCTGAGAGTTTCTAGATTCTCACTGGCAAAGTATCACTCTTAATCTCTCAATTGATCTAAATAACTTTTGTAACTTACTCCCTCTTTATAGAGGTCGGGTCCAGGGTCAGTTCTTATCCCATTAGGTCTCAAAATTCGAATCAGAATCAAATTCAGATCAATATCTAAATAAGATCCACGTAAAAACGCATGACCTTATCTTTCGCTCATCGGCAGGCCGATCAGGATGATCTGTAGGACAAACAAGCCCCATCGGCAGGCCAAACTTGAGGATCAGCATGCCGAGCTGTCGATTAATATCTTAGCGAATCTTTTATTTTCCACCTAAGATTCTATAGGATAAAGTCTCAGTTTTAATTCAAATAACCAAATAGAAAAGTTATCTATTAAAACAACTTTATCTAGATAATCTCTAGGAAAATAAATGAATTCTTAATAATTCTACAAGTTATCTTGATCTAATTTATTCAAAATTAAATCAATCAATAAACAGACAAGAATTATCCGATCCTTATAATTCAACAAGTTTATCTAGAATTAATTTTTATCACAAAATTAATTCAACCGATAAACAGACATGAATTATTTGATTCTTTCAAATTTCAACTAATCTAACAAATCCGACATAAGTCACCAATTATTAGAAAAACATGTCGTATCGTTACAGGATGTTGTGACCTAGCAAAGGGGACCAAATGGACCTATATAGTTCAAGCTTCTGATAATTACGAAACCCAATATCCCAGATATACATTTCATAATTATCAACTCCAACGCTACTTTACTAAAAGCTTGGAGCTGCACTTTCGAACTACATAGAATTACAAAGCCCGTATAGCTAAGTCTCCATGACATATCATAGTGTATCGTATCGCCATATGATTATCTATAATCGGCTTAAGGATAAGTTCTATCTTACCTTCCTGATTATTTTTATCTTACATTCCATTATCTTACCATCGGAAAACTTACCATCCAAGGACAGTACACTATGCGGTTACACCTATATATCCAAATGGTTGAGCGCTCTAGTTTTCCCATTATAGGATAACGCATATAAGAGGATATCACTACTCCTAAAGAGGAGCTATGGATTCCATATCTATGAATAATAGGTCTACGCTACCAAGAGTCATGCCTCTAACGTACCGACATGCATACCACTATTAAGATGTGGGTGTCACACTTTGGTACATCAAAAGACACAAGTCAAGATAACGGGCCTACTATTCATCTTAGGATTAAGATACAATACAGATGATTGTCTAAAGTGAATCGATTTGCCGAGATAGAATTATTAATCCAAATCAATTCACTTTATGTCCCGATCCAATACATCGTCACCTATGACAACATGCCAATGTTTCTATTCACGGAGTCACCTCTGATGGCCAAGACAAACCATCTCCCAATTTGGATATAGACAACATAACAATCTTTACATGAATAAAGCGCCCAACTTTATTCCCTCAATTGCGGATCTTATGATTTAGACTGTCACCTTAAGAATCGTGTCTTCTGCATAATCTGTCCATCATATGCCCAATTCTTAAAGGTTTAGACTTACAGTCTCAGACTATTGTTTGCTTAACATACATTCAACAAATATAAACGTAAAGAGGACAAGATTTGGTATATAAACAATAAATAAATTATTTATTGATAAAAATGTCTCCAAATACTTATTACATTTTTACTCCTTGGGGCTTACATGTCTAACATAAGGAATACCATAAAGGCAAATGAAGTTTTTCTAAATAAAATTGGTGAATTTCCCCTCCGCCATCTTGGTGTAGGACTCCACCTCTACCCATTTTGTGAGGTAATCAATAGCCACGATGCAATACTTAAACTAGTGATCAGGCCCCTAAAAGAGTCCTGTGGGATCAATAGCCCACTTACCAAAGGCCTAAGCACACATGATAAAGGTGATTGGCTTGAGATGATGGTTAAGCATCTAAGCAAACTACTAGCACTTGAGGCACTTACAGTTGAATTCTTTTAAATCTTGGTCCATGGTCTACCAGTAATACCCTTGGCGGAAGCACTTGAGTGACAGAGACTAACCACTAGCATTGTTGCCACACATGCCACTATGTATTTCTTCCATTAGATATTTTGCTACTATTGATCTGACACATCTCTAGTATGGCGTCGAATGGCTGCTCTAAATAGCTTTCCCTTTATCATTGAGTACTAGGTAGAGCTGTTGTTTCAAATACACCAAGCTTCCTCTCAATCCTCGGGTAATTCAGTTGTTGCTAGGTACCAAATGATTAAGTCCATCCATGTTTCTATCTAGTCAACTACTTTAGTCATAGACTCTAGCCTCAAAATGCTTGGTTTGATCAGCCTGTCCATTAAGATGGATATCAGGATGTCATCTTGGAGTCTTGAGGCCAATCGAGAAAGGGTGTCGACTTTTGAATTCTCGGTTCTTGGGATCTGAACAATACTAGCCAAATAATGCTTTGATTTTTTTTAGGTATTCTGTCATTTTTTCTTCTCGAGCTTCAAATCCATTGTTTAGTTGCTAGACTACAAGTATCAAGTCATAATGGATGTAGATATGATCCACCGTAAGCTCCCGAGTGATTCCCAAACTAATTATTAGTGCTTCATATTCAGTTTCGTTATTGGAAGCCTTGAATTTAAACTGATGGATGTAGCTAGTTTTGTAGTCATCCAGGCTTACGAGAACAAGCCCGTCTCAATCCATACATGCTCAAAGACCTGCCCTTAAATAGTTTCCACTCAGGCTGCTCAACTTCCTCCATGCTATTGTTGGCCGGGTCGGGTTCTTTTATCAGAGCCTTATCAGCTAAAAGAATGGTCTGGAAGTAAGGGTGTAACTTTCGAGTTAACGTAATCAGGGCAAGAGCTAACTTCTCCAATAGTGGGTACTTCTCTTTGGCTTTTTGAAAGTCTTCGCTAGTATAAAACACTGACTTCTAAATCTTAACTTCTTCTCAGATTAAGACTAAGCTGACTGCCTTCTCGGATACTGCCATGTATTTCCACAGGTAGGGGTTTAAATAAGAGCAGAGGCACTGCCAAATATCTTTTAAGATTTTGGAACACTTTCTCGTTTTCTTTACTCTACTCCCTTTGAGTGCTTGGAAAAAAGAATGACACTTATCAGTAGACCGTAAAACAAATCACAATAGGGAAACTACTATTACAGTAAGCTTCTAAACTTCCTTAACTGTTTAGGGCAAGTACATCTCTATTATAGCTTAGGCCTTTATAAGGTTGACTTTAATCCCTCAACTGATTAACCATGAACCTGAGAAATTTCTTGGATTCCACTTCGAAGGCACACATGGTCAAATCAAGTTTCATGTGGTATTCTTGAAGGATATCAACGCATTCTTGGAGGTTTTCAACATGCTCCCTTGCTCAAACAAATTTTACAAGCATGTCATCTATGAACACCTTTATCGTCTTCTCGATCTGCTCAGAAAACATGTCATTTACAAGGCACTAATAAGTAGCCCCCACATTCTTTAACCTGAATGGCATTACCACATAAGAAAAGAGCCTTTGATCAATTTTGAATGGCATCTTGTTTTGATCTTCCTTGGCCATTCGGATTTGATTATATCCCAAGTATGCATCTATAAAGCTCAACATCTCGTGCCTGGCCATGGCCTCAACCAACTGGTCTATTTTTGGGAGGAGCAAGCAGTCCTTTGGGAAGGCTTTGTTTAGGTCCATAAAATATAGACCTGCCACTTTGCATAGGCCATTTTGACCAAGACCATGTTTGCTAAACATTCTGGGCAGGTAACCTCCTAAATAACACGGCCTTAAGTAATTTTTGGACTTCTTCATTAATGGCTATGTACCTCTCTAGATTGAATGATAGTATCTTCTGAATGACTATTTTATGCTTGGGATTTAAGTTGAGATGATGTCTTATTATGTCCGAGTCTATCTTGGGCATGTCCTTATGGGACCATGTGAATACATCCGAGTACTCCTTCAGGAAGTTCTCTAAGTCTACTCAAGTTTGGGACTTTAGCCGAGAACCAATCATAATTTTTCGGTCAAAATGTTTGGGATCTAAGTTGAATAGGACTAGGTCTTCCACTGATGATGCTCGAACCTCTTCCTAGGGAAGTCATAGGTCTAGATCAAATAACATCTTTGTTCCTTCTTTGGTAGGGAATTCAAATTCTTCTTCCTTGGAAACAATGGAAACATTTAGTTGATGAGTAGCAACATCCTTGATAGCCTTCATATAACACTCCCTAGACTTCTTCTACTCGAACGTCACTTTGCCGACACTACACTCAGTTGGGAACTTTACGGCCATGTGGTACGTATAAACCATGGCTTTTAGAGCATTAAGAGTCGGCCTTCTAATGATGATGTTGTGCTAGGATAGCTTATCCACAACTAAGAACTCGACTAGATGAGTGGTCCAGGCATGATCTTCTTCGAAGGTAACAACTAAAGTAATTTTCCCAATGGCCCAAACACATTCACATGAAAAGCTATATAAGGGGCCCTATACAAGAACCAACACTACATTGTTGATTTTTAGCTTGTCGTAGGCCTGCTTGAATAAGATGTCGACCGAGCTCTAATTGTCAATCAAGATCTATCGAATGATGTTATTCGTAATCTAAAGTTTGTACACCAATGTATCATTTTGCAGGTAGATAAGTCTGTTTGCTTTTGCCTCTATGAATGTGATCGACATATCTTCTTATCGGTGCACTTGTTTATGTGCTTAGGCATATTCATTTAGTCTCCTCTTTAACTAGCTAAGCCTCCCAAGCATATTCCTGTAACTGCTCATGATATCCCCAGTAACTACCCCACCTAAGTTGTTTGGGACATTCATACAGTCTTGGTTCTGCCTCCTTGGCTGATTTTCTTGGGTTGGCTAGTGGTTTCTTCTTTTATTATTCCTAGGGGCCAAAACTCGCTCTAGAAATTCTCGTAGCCACTTGTCATGGAAGAACTTCTCAATCTGATCCTTATAGCTAGATGCATTCTTGGGTGGTATGCTCTACATTCTTATGGAAGTTACAAATACTTGCTCTGATCTCTCTTTGCTCAGTTTTCCTTTTAATGGTGATGGGTCAATCAATAGATTTCTATTGCTCACTTGCTTTAGTACCTTATCGATGGTGGCGACTAGTGACATGTAGTTTTGAAACTTTTAATGGGAATTTTTGGCTTGTCAATCTTCTACTTCTTATTTTGGTGGAATCTGTCATGGTCGAATGAATTCTTTTTATTTTTCTTCCTTGTCTTGCTCCATTCTCCATCTCAGTGAAGCATCAACATGCTTCTAGGCATAGGCAAGCATCTGGGGGAAGGTTCATGGCTACTCCAAGGCAAGTGCTTAAACCAACTTCTGGTCCCAGAGCCCTTCTTAATGCTTGTATCAAAGTTCCATCTTCCACATGTTTTGCCTCAAAGGCTGCTCAAGTGAACTAGTTAATGTAATCACAAACTTCTTCTTCACCTTGCTTTACTGCGTAAAGGTGTGTAACTTCCTTCTTCCTCAATCTCAAAGTGGCAAACACCACCAAGAACACTTGAGAAAGCTGCCGAAAAGAGTTCATAGTCCTCGACTTGATGTGTTTGAACCACTGTCGAGCCGAGCAAGTTAAACATTAATGAGATGGCCTTACATAGTTGTGTCGCTGGCATTCTAAAGTAGCATGTGCCCCTGGTAAAGTTGTAGGTGCTCGTCAGCATCGGTCATCCTATCATATACTTTTATCTGAGGTATATTAAACTTGTTTGGCAAAGGGGCTCTCATGATGGCTTTAGTGAAAGGCGAATTAGTCATGCCAGCAACACCAACCCTATATCGCTTGTTCATAATTTGGTCAATATGTCACTGAAGGTTACAGAAGTTCTAACTATTGGTGCCTTTAGTTAGCTCTACCTAGTATTAAACCTCATCCTCGTGTCAATGATTATCAAGAGTAGGTGGTCAGTCTCGGGCTAGCCAAACTCCTTAGTGCTCAAGTGTATCAAAAATAGAGGCTCGAGAACCTTAAGGTGAAGGGTCTCGACCAATCCAAGCATTCAGCTAATCACTATTAATACCCCAGTTAATTCAAGAAGCAAGCTCCGATGCTTATGTCACTACATGTAGAGGCCGCCTTCATTTTCTAAGCCATCCCTTTGCCCTACTCGAGCACTAGCTTGGTTTTCCTTGGCTGGTGAAAAGAGAGCCAAGGGAGGCCGTTGTAGCACCTGTTGAGCTGCCATTTTGTTGAGTCAGGAGGCATACTACTATGGCAAGCTCTCAAATTGAGTCGTCAGTGTTCTGCATCTTTAACACTGGCCTTGTCACCTGATAAGGACCAAGCTGCTTAGGGCCTGCCCTAGCCCCTAGGCAAGTTTCAATTTTTGGCCGTTCCTTGATCCCTCTGGTCGGAGAGCATCATTCCAAGTTTACCCTTGGTTACCATGAGGGGAATTTGAGAAAATGCTACAAGGGCATGGCACCCTCCTTCTAGTGCCAAATTTTAATGTCTTACATATAATCAATAACATGTGCAGCTGTGCATGGTGGTCAGACTGCTTTTCCAACTCTTCCTAGGTTTACTTGGTGCTCTTAAAAAAACAAGGAATGCTTCAGAGGCCAAGATGGACACTAGTGTGGTACCAACCAAGACCTCTCCGACGCTCAAGTCAAGTATCTGTTAGGCCAAAAGAGAGGCTAGGGTAGGTGTGAGAAAGTCCACCTACCTTGAAGATGGAGTAAAGGCTCCTATATATAACTTTCCAAGGACCAGGCGTGAGGCAGGTTTGCCTCGTGACCCAGATGCACTATACGTTGGTGTCAGGGTAGTAAGTGACAAGTGTCATAATCTCCTTGGGTAGGGAATTCCCCATCTAAGGGTCAGAAGGGCACCATATGGAGGTCTTATGGATAACTTACCTTCTTGTGATAAGTATCATTGTGCCTGGTTGGAGGCTGTCGGCTCCCGACCAGACCACCAATGTAGGTTGGGTACGCTTTCTTCGCTATGTTCTTAGACGTGGATGCTTATCAAGCGGTGGCCACAACTATGGCAGACGTGAGACGGCATTATGTCGAGCATGGTGGTCGACAATCCTAAGTAATGGTCCTCGAATTTGGTGCCATTGTCTTATCATATTTCACTAATAACAACTAGAGTTTCACACGCTTAGAACGCCACCCTATAGTATGGTTGCAGGGGATCTTAGAGGCGTGATAGAGATACTCCATGGACAATCTTTAACACCGAACCTGATTGCATTTCAAGGTTTTTTGGTATTTTTTAGTGGTTTTCTTGGGTTCTTTTGCCAGGTTATGGCCTTTGTGGACTTGAGCTTTCTCATAGTTTATTTCTAAGGACAAAGTATGACTTTTGGGTTGATGTCTCCATTACTTGTCCATTCTAATCTAATTAATTTAATCCTACCAAGTGGGATTAATGTTAGATTAGGCTAAAATGAACAAGTCGTTTTGTTTACTTATGGCCCATCAAATCACGACCCACCTTAGTTCCCCGAGCATAGCTTGGGTACACATGTTGAGCCCATTCACATCAAAGGACATGATCTTTGGTCTGGGTTTCCAAAAGCTTATGGTACAAAAGCAGCCATCAACATTAGCCTCATTGGTTGTGTGGGTATGCAATAAATTAAGATAGTCTAAGCAAACAATCAATGCTTTTTTGGTAGTTGCTTCTCAGAGTTGTTGCTATTACTTCAGGTTTAGGCTTGGAGTAGGAAGGCTTGGTTGGCTTTTAATGAACCATCTAGTGAAGGACTTGTAAACATACTTTCTTAAACACCTTTAATCTTGCAAAGACAATTTAGTTAATTAACATCACCCTCTGCAGTGATGACTTATAGAAGTTCATGAATTTTCTATTTGATGTAGGCAACCATATATCTGCAATTTTGGAGATATGTGGTGTCTTTAAAGGTATTTAACAAGGCATGATTTTATGGGTTTTTGACCTACTGGATAAGTTCATAAGCTAGTGGCTCTGTTGGGTCCCCCAAAGACAAAGGAATAGAGTTCAAGCCAAAACTAAAATTCCCAAGGGTTTTTTAAATACTATTATGTATTCCCCATCCTTTTAATTTAAATGTAGATTTTATCATAAGTAGAGGAAGTTTGTTCAAAAAACATGACTAATTAAAATAATCTCTCAAAAATTCACCTTTTTAAAAGGTAACTACCCCAAAATAATATTTAAATTTTGTCTCTAGAAATCAGGGATGATTTTTTTTTTCAAAGCCCCCTCATTAGGCATGTAAGAGGCAGTTTTCTTCCCCAAAAAGTGCAATGATTGGACTAATCAAATCAAGTCACAATGAAAAAGGCTTACATCATTAGTCCTTTTTAAAGTAAGGGTCATTTCCATTAGAGAAAGAGAAAACCCACAAGTTAAGGAAAACTAGTAGAGAGAAAAACTAAAAAAAATGTGAAAAGAGATGAAGAGGGAGAGAAAGAGAGAAAGAAAGAAAGAAAGAAGAACAAGAAGAAGAAGAAGAAAGGAGAAGGAGAAAGAGTGGGACGAAGAGAAAGAAATAAAAGAAACCTATCTATAACATCCACATAAAATAAGCTTAAAATTAATAAGATACTGAAATTAAGTGTTATTACTCTAAATTATTTACAATTATAATATTAAGCACTTAAGGTTTATATAAAAATATGTGAAAATTTTTACCTTTGAAATTCTTACATAACTAGAGTATAACCTTACTTTACAAACTTAAGCTGGTTGATGTTATAATCATAATATCACACATATTTCAAAAATGAAATCAACCATGTTATAATTACTGCCTCTAAAGGCATACAAAATGAAGCAGTAGTGAAAAGTCCCACAATAGGTCAACATTGTTCATATACACAAGTCCACAGGTTCATAGGAGAGCGCCAACTAAGTACCAACATCCTATTGCTAATGCTAAGAATTGTCCTCGTTTACATCACCATAACTAAGTGAGCTTATACCCAGCAAGTAAAATTAATGTGTAACATGAATGACTATGCCATGAATGATCCCATATAAGTCATGTTTCTAATTCCTTTGGAAACTTACATTGTACCGGTTTTGCATAAAACATAACGCGCGCACGATTTTTCTTTAGGACTTCCTATAACAAGTAGGTTTCCTTCCGTCAATTCCTTTAGACCATTAATACCATCGTGTGGCTTCCCACACCATAAGTCCCTATCGAGACAATCTCCATCGAGATAATAATAAGGTCCATAAGTCTCCATCATGACAACATATCAAAACTATAAGCCTCCATCGAGACAATATAGTGGAGCAGCCACCATCAAGACTAACTCCATTAAATATACCATCCTATCATAAATAGCTCATAAAACCTTATAAAACTTTTTCCTATAATGCATGCTTGTATAATGCTCAAAATCAAAACATGCTCATGTTACTTATACTTCATAAAGTTATAACCATGCATTCAAACATGTACAACATTTATGGTGATGCGGGTCAAATTCTACTTACCTCATATTATGGAGTAATGTAATTTATTGTCAGTGTTGATGTTTGAGATCGGCACAACACCTCGTGCGGAGGTGCATGGTGATTGGTTTCCCTGTTCTACCTAGTTTTGCTAGTCTTGTCAGATCTGCAAAATGAAAGAAGGCCTCAAAGTAAGGGGACACTAGTGTGGTGTCTGCCAAGGGCACTCCAACGCTCAAGTCAATGTTTTGATCGAAAAGAGCAAAGGAAGAGGCAGAATAAGCAAGGGTAAGATGTTTGTACTTTTATGGTGGAGTTGATGCTCCTATTTATAGAGTTTAGCTTAGATCTGGGTGTGGACCGGGTCTGGCCTGTGACTGGAATGTCTAGCAATAGGTGTCACAATCTCTAAAGAAGGAGGATTGCCCAAAAAAGGAATGCCAGTCAGGGTTGTTCTTTATGGTTGCTTTGACAAGTATGATTGATATGGTCAAACAGATCCTAGTTAGACAGATCTTGATCATGGTCAGACAGATCCTAGCTGGACAGATATTAGTCTTGGTCAGATGGATCCTGGTCAGACAGATCCTGGTCAGACAAATCTTGGTAGGATTGATCCTAATCGAATGGACTAATCCTGGTCAGATGGATTGATCTTGGTTGGACAAATCCTGATCCTAGTTAAACAAATCTTGGTTGGACAGGTCCTAGTTGGACAGATCCTGGTCCTAATGACAGATCCTGGTCAGGTTGATCCTAATTGAACTAATCCTAGTCAGTCAGGTCCTTGTCCTTCTTAGATTGGTCTTCTCGGCCACCTAGTTGGGTACTTGGTTTAAAAAGGATATAGACTTCAGACAGTTTTCTCATCGTAAAGATTTCCCCCTAAATAGTAGCCCTCCTAGACTTTGGTGATGGAGAACATCGGCACCAAAGTCTTGATGTGGTTAGGAAATATTTTTCATGAGCGTATCCTTCTTGAACTTGATCTTCTCTAGTCGACCGTAGCCTTCTTGGACCTAGTTGACTTTTTGTCAGACCTGAGGTTTCTTTGTTGACTATAGCCTTGTTGGACTTTTCGTCTTAGACCTGATCGGATGGATCTTGAACTTGGTCTTCTCTGGTCAGCCATAACCTTCTTGGACCTGGTCGGCCATAACCTTCTTGGACCTGGTTAGCCATAACCTTCTTGGACTTGGTCAGACTCTTCATCCTAGACTCTAGGTCTCTTTGTTGGTCGTAGCCTTTTTGGACTCTTCATCTTGGACCTAGTCGGACTCTTCATCTTGGACCTAAGGTCTCTTTGTTGGTCATAACCTTTTTAGACTCCTCGTCCTGGACCAGGTTGGCTGGTGCCAGGACTTGGTCTTCTCTAGTCAACTGTAACCTTCTTGGACTTAGTTAGACTCTTAGTCCTTGACCTGAGGCCTCTTTGTTAGTCGTAGCCTTTTTGGACTCTTCGTCTTGGACCTGATTGGCCATAGCCAGGACCTGGTCTTCTTTGATCGGCCATAACCTTTTTAGACCTGCTTGGACTCTTCGTCCTAGACCTGAGGTCTCTTTGTTAGTCGTAGCCTTTTTGGACCCTTCGTCTTAGACCTGATTGAACGAATACTGGACCTGGTCTTCTCTAGTCGGCCATAACCTTCTTGGACTTGGTCGGACTCTTAGTCCTAGACCTAAGGTCTCTTTGTCGGTCGTAGCCTTTTTAGACTCTTTGTCCTAGACCTAGTTGGCCGTAGTCGAGACCTGGTCTTCTCTAATCGGCCGTAACCTTCCTGGACCTAATCGGACTCTTCGTCTTGGACCTAAGGTCTCTTGGTCGGCCATCCCAAGAATGGTTGAGAGTAAAGATGAGGTTACTGGAAAGGCGCAATGCCCTCCTTCTAATGCCAAATGTTGATGCCTGAGATTAGCACAACACCACATGCGGGCACACGGTGGTCGAGTTTGCTGTTTTGCCTAGCTTTGCCTGGTTTTGTCAGATCTGCAAGAGGAAAGAAGGCCTTAGAGAAAGGGGACACTAGTGTAGTGTCTGCTAAGAGTACTCCAATGCTCAAGTTAGTGTTCTGATAAGAAGAGCAAAGAAAGAGGCAAAGTAGACAAGGGAAAGATGCATGTACCTTTATGGTGGAGTTGATGCTCCTATTTAGAGTTTAGCTTAGATTTGGGTGTGGATAGGGTCTGGCCCATGACCTAGGTGTCCAACGATAGGTGTCACAATCTCCGGAGAAGAAGGATTGCCTAACGGATGGATGAGATGGTGCCATGTGGTGTTCTTTAGGTATGATCCACTATTGTGTAATTCGGTCAGGATTTAACAATCTTGCCAGCCAAGGTTATTCTTCATGGTTACTTTGGCCAAGTCGGATTAATCTGGTCAGACAGATCCTGGTTAGATGGATCCTGATCTTGGTTAGACAGATCCTAGTTGAATAGATCTTGGTCTCGGTCGAACGGATCCCAATCGGATTGATCTTGGTCAGACAGATTGATCCTGGTTAGACAGATCCTGGTCCTAGTCATGGTCGAACAGATCCCGGTCGGACAAGTCTTGGTCGGATAGACCCTGGTCCTGGTTAGATGAATCCTGTTCGGATGGTTCCTGGTTGAACTGATCCTGATTGGATGGATCATGGTCGGATAGGTCTTGGTCCTTCTCGGATTGGTCTTCTCGGCCACCTGATTGGGTGCTTGGTTTAAAGAGAGTACAAACTTCAAACAGTTTTCTCATCATGAAAATTTGCCCCCCAACAGTCAAGATTTTCCTCTTCAGATCTTGTGTCCAATCCTTCTAAAAGTAGGTGTTTATATTTTGTTATAACCCATTAAACATATACTAGTTTCTTAAGTGTTAAGGAGCTCATTTTAAGTTTGACATCAAACTTAAACAAAAGAGAGACTAAGTCCCCACAAACATGTCATTGATGACCATATAGTTTCCTCAATAAATCCATTATTCCACAATCACATTAGATAGGAAGAAAGATGGTGAACACTAGAACTAAAAATTCTACTTTTAAACCTTTTAACACTTCCATGCATTTCCTTAAAAAATAAAGAACTCAGCTTATAAAAATACTACTAAGAATAGCAATTATAGTAAAACTCATAAATTCATGTAATGTAGGGGATGAAATACTAAACTTAATCCCAAAATTCCTTAAAAAATGAAAAAATATGAACATTGGTAACATGACAAAACTAGTTAGTTTTAAAGGCAAAAGTGGACTTTTGATTTCTAAATAGTTCAAAACTTTTTCTAAGAATTTGAGCAGCATTTTCCTTATTTTTTAATACTTCCCAAAGCATAAAATTCATCAAAACAATCTGCAAACAAAAACAAAACTCTAGGGTATTCATAAGACCACAAATCAATCCCAATTTTTTTAAATTCTTATAATTCCAAAACTTTTCATTCCAATAACCAAATCCCTTTTTATTAGATCAATTTTCTATGATTCCTAACTTTGAATAGCATTAAAATTATGCTCATATCATGTCCTAGAGTCTGTTTATACAACCAAAGAAAGAAACCTAAAAATAGTTCACAAATTCTCACCTTAGTAAAGCAACTTGTACTCTTCGCCTCCAATTTCACTTTTACCACTTCAAAAGGATGAAACAAAGGCTTATGGTCTTTCTAAGCACTTGAAATAAACCCTAGAATTGTCAAAAAGAATCAAATTATAGGTTTATCTCCTGTCTTGAAAGATTAAAACTCAAAACCACAAAATCAAGCTTACCTTGACTAGTTTTAGTTTTCTCTCTTATACACTCAAACCTCAACCAAAACACTTGGACCTGGTCAGACTTAGGAGAAAGTGAGCTGAAATGAGCTCACCTACTTGCTTAATTCCTTTTAAAGTACCACACACACCCCTCAAACTACTTAACACTTAAGTACTCTCTTATTAGGTTAATTAGTGTCCCTTTTTTTGCAATCAGCCATTTAGTGTCTAAAACACTCATACACAACCCTAATTAATAGCTAAACAATAGCCACTCATTTAGCTTAGTAACTTAGGTGTCTTCGGTCATGCTAAATTTTTGGTACACTCAAAATACTAGTTTCTAAATTTTGATATTTTTTTACCAAAACTAAACTAAAATTTCTAAATCTCTTTCAAATACACTCAAAGTTTGGATAATATGATTCCTTACTTAATTTCCAACTTGTTGAATAATTGAGTCTGTAAACTTGAACACTGAAAAGGTAACTCATTTAAGGTTTAAAGGTAAACTTACTACTAAAACACATATCATCTTCTTATCAGAGAATTTGTATCATTCTTAATAACATTCTACGAGATTCCTTACTTGTCATAAAGTCTCCTTTAATCATTATTCCGCACACATACATTACTTCACTTTATATAAAATGGTATTTTTTAGCATAAATAGCCTTAAAACCATTATTGAACTCCTAATTTCAACTCATCCATTATAAATGTATGTCAAACACCATTAGAATTCACTTTTCCATTTTTTCCAAACTGGATCCATCTTTAGGAAATCTCAAGTCATTTAGCTATACATTTAAATGAAATTGTACGAAACATACTTTTGAAAATGATATAGCTATTAATATAATCAAACACAACTCAAATGTTATGAAACATTATATAATGCAATTAATGTCGTGAAATCATACAATACATTGGTCAACAAAGTATGTGAGAATACCAGGCATCACACTATGCGCTAGATTTTCATTGCCGGAGGCCCTAAGGAGAAAGGAAAAGGGCCAAGTTCTGCCTAGATGAAATTTTCATAGTAGAGAGAGAATCCTCCTATACTGGTAAATTTCCATTTTCCCTTTTCTTCTTTTCCACTTTCACATTAAAGTGTGGTTGATGATGATGATTTGCAAAAACGTGATTGAAAATGTTGGTTGATTTTCCTTATCCCATGGCCAAATATTGTGTGCTTCAAGTATCTTTCTATCGATCTAAATACTCCATAGTCGGTCTTTTGCATGTATGCTCACTTGAATATTTGTTATTATTATTGTTGAAACTTTTCCTTCATTGTTTAAATTTTGTTAGACCTTAGTGCTTTGAACCCGTCTCCTATGGTCATTTGCATTGTTGCTCTTCATCTTGTTGTGTTCTTCAAAGGAATTGCATTTTTCCCTTTCTTTTCTTTTTGACTTGTTCACACATAAGACTCCCAGAAGCATGTGATCTAAGTAGGCAATCTTCTCGTGATGAAGGTTGCTCGACTTGCCTTAGAGATGCCATCGTTACCACATGTCTCGGAGTAGTGACTCTTGCTCCGATAGCATGCTTCCTTTGTTGTTGTTGCCTTTTTTTCTAATAAGCCCCAAAATAATAAACTATGGTACCCTGAAAATTAGGATTTGCTTCAAGGGACAATCTTTGCCTGAAATCCTGTTTACTCATTCTTTCTCTTTAGAAAAAGTCACTTACTCCAAGGAGAACTTGTTAGTGATGTTCTATGCATGGCCAATAATCATAGCAGATTTCCAACCTCAGTGTAGATGTTTCCTTAGTGATTGCTCAAGGTTGGTTGTATTTGACTGCCACCCTAAAGGAGCATCCTTATTGTGATTTGAATCTGCTATGTACAAAAATTTCACCTACTCCATATTTTGTTCATTAAATGAGTACTAACATCATGGCGCGATCCCTCTTTTTTCTTTTTTTTTTTAAGACTTCCAAGATGGCATAATCACGAGCTGCTGCAGCCATCATGTTCTATTTCGGCCTATTGATGAGTCATCTAAAGTAATAGATATTGTTCTCGAGGGCATATAGCCCCAAGATTCCAACATCGACGATTTACTCGGAGAGATTTCTCCAAGTGTCTTATCCATAAAGGCAAGGTCTTTGTAGCACTACTTATTTTTACAAGTCTACTTTGAGGGCATGGAAAGAGTGGTCGAAAAAGTGCTCTCTAACAAACCCACTAGAGACAATTTGACTAAGTCATGCATTTTACCTTTCATCAAAGCAACAGGAATTTACAGCATGTCTCAGGATAATCGTGGCTTAAGACATCTCGTCAAGAGGTGGAATTCCCATACACAGATGTTCGCCACAATTTATGGAGAATTTTTTGGGGGTTTAAATGATGTTGTGGTGTTGATTTAGCATCATTCTGCCAATAATATTTGCTTTTTGACATCCAGCTGTCCTCAGAGGATGAGACTATAGAGGAAGAATTGGAAGATGCGTAGCATTGATGTCATTCCAACAAACGTTTAAGTTTTTCCACATGGATTCGCTATTTCTTCAGAAAATATAAAAAAGAGAAGTTTACAAAAGGTCTCGGAGCTGACCCTAAATGCCAAGCTGAGGCAATTGTAGCCCTTTTCTCAACAAGTATTTTATGCCAAAGCTCCCAGAGGACACCATCTATATACGCTTTTTCCCATTGGCCATCCGCATAGTTTAGGGTGAGTTTTTTCCTCTAGCCCTATGTATTATCGACCATTTATACTTAAAGATGGACTCCTTGTAGGAGTTGGAATTCTTACACACTGATTGCCCTCCTCCAGATGTTCTTGTGGAAGCATTTCCTAAAGTATGCTCCAAAGCCTTCTTCTTTATTAGAGATTGAGGTAGCCTTTGAAGGGCCAGCCTTTCCAGGAGTGGCTATTTGGGCTTGCTGCCATTGTTATGGTAAGAAGCCGTCCTCTATAGAACTCATTTTGTCACGCCCCAAAATCCGGGTAGTAACGTGACAGTTTAATTAAGTTAATTGCAGTAGATTTTGATTAAAATTATCAATTAAATGTTTTGGGTTATTTTAAAAAAAATGTGATATTTTAAAACTTTTTAAAACAATTATTATTATTTAGAAGCGGATGTGACATAATAAAATAATAAAAACACATAAACACAAGCCGGGCCTCACTGGACCCACGTTAGTGTACACACATGGTATCGACAATATTAAACTACAATCACAGTCCATATAAGAACAGGGAAGTTAAATTATTACATGCCTTGTTTTAATTAAGAAAATGGCCTAAACAGAAACCCTACGACTCACATGTTTACCCTGTTGCCTCCTAGCTGATCCTAATCTACAACCCATTTAAGGGAAAAAGTTTTAAAACAAATAAAGAAATATGAGCAGAAGGCTTAGTAGGACTAGGTTTAGAAAACATTAATTTTAAACATAAACTTTTCATATTTGAAAAATAGTTCGTATAAAAAAATTCAAAAAGATGAATAAAACATATTAAATTCATGCTTACCTTTTTAAGTCACTATTCTTTTGGAGATATCCTTTATTAAATTAATTCTTTAGCAAAGCCATGCTATCACCACCGTAATGACCCAGCTAGGTTTTAGGACCTGCCCCCAAGATCGCTCTCGACACGACCCTGATCTCTGCATATGGTATCATGCTCTATTATATCATTCCAAACGGTATTGATAACGCGCATGGTATTGTGTCATTATTTAGGTCTTATCTTACCAAGTATTCTCATTTACATTTGGCAAAAAATATTTTTGTAGCCAAAGTCCCCCTTTGAAAATATTTAAAACATTTGTCATTTGTTAAAAACATTTTGAAAGAATCTTCAAGGCCAAAACCATTTAAAAACTTAGCTACCAAAGAAAGGGGTAGAAGTCCTACCTCGATATTCTGCATCGTGACTCAACATCGCAATCCCAACCCGCTATATGTTTGCTCCCCAAAATCAAGATCCACCTCAAAAATAAACTAAACTTTATCAATTTCTAGCTTAGAGTATTTTACACTACTATGTTATTTCATGGTGTTTTAGTATGCCTTTTATAGTCAAAATATCATATCATAAAGTCAAGGTCTTCATCTAGGTTTTAAACGATAAAAACAGATGAAAACAGCAAAATTTCATGAAGTTCGATCGGCCTACCAAACTGCACAGTTTAGCCTATCGGACACACAGCACTGGCCTACCGAACTAGCCTAGGTTCGGCCTGCTGACCAGATGAGTCTGGCATGCTGAACTCATGAGTCCAGCTTGCCGATGCTCATCATCTGCCTGCCGAACTAGAAAAACTTAAGGGACCCAAGACTTCAAGTCTCGGCCTCCTCGAACTCAAAATCTCAATCCAAACTTGTTTTCTTAATTCTCAAGCATGGGTAATGTTCATAGATGCTAGAAAAACATACTATGACACTTTTAAACAACTTTAAACAAGATTTACACAAAGATTTTTGAACAAATCCGAAAATGGAGAAAAAAGAAAAAATGTGATTTAATCCGATTTTAGTAAAATCAAGCCTAGATTCATGATGATTTGGGTCCTACTAACTTAGATTGAAGGTTTCCTAAACTCTAAAAACTAAAATTTTAACATATAAAGAAATTTAGAGAATTTGGGAAAAAGTTTGAAATTTTAAAAGTTTAGTAAACTAACCTCAAATTCAAGCTTGAAATCAGGTTTATGGAGACCAAATCTTGCTTCTTGACCTCCAATCCAACCAAAATCGAGGCTTGAGTTTGAAACTTTTGAAAACAAAAATGAGAGAGAGAGAGAGAGAGAAGAAACAAAGAAGAGAGGAAGAGACAAAGAATGTGCTGGGAGAGAGTGAGGGAGATAAGAGGAGGAGATGGAGAGGGGATTAAATAGAGAAAGAGAGTGGCTTTGGCAAAGTGAAAACCATGTTTCAACACACGGTTTTTCAAAAAGGACACACTCAGTAATTTGATAAATTGTTTTGTTTAAAATTTCAAGTTCTCTTGAAGTATGAACTCAAGTTCTCTTTTTCCCCTATCTTTATATTCATGTCATCCCTCGTTATCTTCTTTTTCTTTTTATTGTAGATAAACTAAGTAACAAAATTTTGTGAGCCAATTGATCGAAGCTATCGATCAATGCTAAAGCCAACTGATTGAACCAAATTGTTGTAGTTCCCGTAAGCTTCCTCAGAAACACTTTGCAGAGTAGATCCCCATTAGTTGTTTCTAGAATCATCACTTGTTAAAATAAGTGCAAGAACCCTACTGGATCTGTCGTTTCGTAGTATTCTTTCATCTGCAAGATATTGAACTTTAGTGGTTTAGGAATCTCGAATAGTCTGTTGGTTAATGAGGATCTTGACATTTTTTTTTCCCTCTCAAATTGCGATTTCAGTTAGAGTTAGGCTTTGGCATTCATTTATTTTGCTTTGCAGACAATCATCCACTTCCTTCATTAGATCTTCTTGGTTCGTGAATATCTCTGCCTTTGTTCGGAATTTCCAGGCTCTTGTCCTTATAACCTTTCTTTTCCTTATTCACCATTGGATCCTTATTTTGAAATGCCACATCTGTAGTTAATTCTTCGACCATTTCAAACAGAATTTGACTCATGTTCTTTTCTTGGTTCTTCTCTACAACAGGATCTCTCCTTTGATATTCCATTTTGTCTAACATATCTCCTCTATCCAAATACTCCCCCTTTCTAATTTGCACCTTCTGTCACTCGTTTTTATGCAAAAATTCATCCAATTGCCTCTCGAATTAGCGTTGAGTCTGTTGCAACAACCTCTGCATTTCTTAAGTCTTTTTCTGCTTCAATAGAAGTGTCTTTACTATTTGCACTAAATCTAGCTTTGTCTCCCCTTCATTTTGCAGTCCTTGATTTCCAATCATGGATTTGGAAGGTTTTACACAATCATCTTGAAAATTTCTTGCTCCTTTATTCTTTCTTCCTGCCATCTTGCTCTCCACTTGACCTCTTTTTTTTATTTAAAAAGATCTCAACTAGCTTTTTGTTTTAGTTTCTCACACATGGCGCTAATTATTTGTGTCGAAATTCTCTCAAACAACAAACAACGATATACTTCACTTAATCTAACTCAATAATTAAATAAATCTTTGAAAATTCTTATTAAGTTTTAAGTCAACAAAAGTATTACAAATAATTAGGTTTTACGCTATTTCTAGGCATTGGGGTGTTACAAGTTTCTAAGTAACTGACTTAACCTACGTCATTCATTCTTAACTGCCTTTCCTTAGGCGCCTGATTTATGTGCACATGTTTTTATTCAATAAATCCTATTTCAATCATTCTATGCCCGCATTTCCTGCTTGGTTTCAGCTTTGCTTCGGCTTTGGCCTGTCTTCTTTTGTTTTCTTTTAGTCCAACTATATTGTTTCCTCTTTCTTCCTTTTCTCTTATTCAAAGTGTTCATAGTCTTGTTGACGTATTAACTTATATTGTCGTTTAGACTTCAAATCGCCACACACAAATATCTATAAAAAGATTTGGGTTTATTTTGATACCTACTATCAAATAAATTTGGATACTTTTGCACCTAAGTTGTCGAATTAACACTCATACTAGAATATCATTAATCTTCACAATGAAAATCAAATCCAACATTCAATTTCACAAATGAAAATACCATTCAATTCCAATTTAATGCTATATATGTATATACATATGTGTATTTTAATTTTTTATAGAATGTTTAAGGGAACGGTTAGAATTGAAAATATTGGTCTGAAATAAAAAATTGCACTAAATAGCACAGTTTTAATTCTTAAGTAAGCAAATAACACACTTATAAAAATATTAAATTAAATAGCATTTTTAAAAGCTTATACTCTTTTTAATCACTTGAATTTTTAATTTCACTACTTTTTTTTCTTCTTTTTCTTCTTCTTTTTCATTTTGTTTTTATTTTTTGTTATCTTGTTATTATTTTATGTTTCTCTTTGCGTCATTATATATAAAAATAAATTTTATTTTAATCTAAATAAATTATTTATTAAACACTATTATGCTTTAGTCGATTTTTTTTAATCCTTAAGTAACGATGAACTTTTTTTTTTTTTTTTCAGTTTAAAAATGTTAACATATAAAAGCTCAGCTTGGACGGGACCGACCGGATCAATGTACACACCAAAGTACCAGTTCCAAGCTATAACGTGGAGTGTGTCCTTCCCACGAAGCACGGCAATCCAAAGCGCGTGGGTGTGTCAATCAAGAGGTGAGCGGACGGTGACTTTGTTCGCATGTGATGCTGAGCATTCAAACTTTCTACGCCTTATTGATTTATTGATGACCCCACGAACCTCGACACCCAAAAACAACAAAAAAAAAAGACAGAGAGAGATAAAAATCTAACCCAAGAGCATTGATAATGTTACCTCCACCTGAAGGACTAGCCATATCATCTGACGACGACAACAACGGGGATTAGACCTTATCCAATTGGATCTTCGGCACCACGAACTTTGGCTCTTAACAAGTTCTTTCTTAACGCAACTTTGGCAATTACGGGATCTTTTTCGCTGTTTATTATATATGGCTAGTTTGATATTTTGATTGGCATCGATCTCAATAATTATAGTGAAAATAAAAAAAATTTTATAAAATAAAATTTTTATATATTATAATTTTTAAATTAATATTTTTGTTACAACCGTTTAATTATATGCAATCCAGATTAATTTGTTACAATTGTATTTTATACTCTCAAAAGTAGATTTTTAAAATGTCCTCTCCATTGTCAAATTGTCTTTGATAATTTGGGACACAAAACTTCTATATCTTCTAGGGGTGAACGACGGACGGTTTGATGGTTTTTGGACAGATATGATACGGTTTTTTTGGATGGCAGGTTGGCGATTAACCAACCCGCAAACCACCCACCACATGACGGGCGATTTTGGTTTGGTTTTGGGTGGTTGCGGGAGGATTGAGGCGGTTTAGACCTATGCTATTGCCCAATGTAATTTTTTGGACCTTTTTTTTAGAAAGTGAAGAAAATTTGTAGAAAATATAAGATGATAATACATAAAGCATTCCCAACAAGTTTGATGCTTAAAAATAGTGACTATATTCAAAAGTACAAATTAAGAAGCATAATTATTCACTGCAACAAGAAACATCAACTACATATAAAGTGATGAACAAAGTCAAGAGTCTATAAAGATTAAAGCCTATTCACTGGGTTTGAAAATAATAAAATGCTACAAATGAAATGATGAACAAAGTCAAGTGTTCTTTTTCTTTTAGGGCTTTCTCTACTAACTTACTTAATTTGAATTTTGATCACTTCACAAAATAATAGGAGAATTTCTAATTTCTGAATATGTCAAGAGGTAGCCGAGTCCGTGCTTAAAGTGTTGGATTGTTCAATCATCTCTAAAAGAAAAACAAAATCAAATAAATGATAAGTTTTTAAAAATATATATATAGGCAGGCGGGAGCGGGTTGAACCTGCCCTCAAAAACTTAAAACCAAACCCGCCCACCAAATATATTGGTGGGCGGGTTCAACCCTCCCAACAGTGGGTTGCTAAAGTAAACCCACTTTTTTTGAGATGAGCAAACTCGAGCGCAAGCGGGTTGACAGGTGCGGGACGATTTTTGTACAGCCCAAATATCTTCTACATAACTTTTTTTTAACACGAAAAAGGGGAGAAAAGGAACGAAATTGACGGAATATTATAATTTGTGCTTTTGTACGTTTGAACGAATTTACTCATTAATCACTTCAACTACGACCAGTTATTATAAGTCCAAATATATATATATATATATGTGTATATGTAAATGTTTTTTTTTTTTTGCACAAATTGCAGCTTAAACTTTAAACTTTGTTATTTGACCTCTTAGATATAAAAGTTAAAATTTTGTACAAATTGCTGATGTCATTTAATTAGCGACAAAAATTATCCATGGCATCTCGCATTTTGGCATTTTACCTTTTGAGCTTTTCATGCTGTGACAAATTTCTCCTAAACATTGGATTTTAACAATATATCCCATTTTTCCTCACCAAATCAAACGATATTATTAATTTGGAACACATTGTATTTCCATTAACTTCATTTTCATATTTTTTTCAGTAAATTTTTTATTATAAGTATGGTTCTAATACGATATTACATTTCAAATTAAAAAAAAATCAAAACTATAATGTAGTATTCTAATTCGTTTTTCCAATTTTTTTTAGTTTTTAGGAAACTAACAGTTAACTCTTGAGTGTGAGATTCTTTTTTTTTTTCTCCCTCTTTTTGAATAGAGAACCTTTTGACTTTTCAGTGAATAAAAAAATTGTGCTTTTATTTCTCACAGTCACAGATTATAATAGTAACAGCTTCTGCACAGTTTTTGTTAAATATAATGAAATAAAATAAAATCAAAACAATGAGATTCTCTTGGCCGGATGCATGACTTTGATTCTATCTCTCTCTCTCTCTCTCTCTCTCTCTCTCTCTCCTTCTCCAAACACACGGGCGTGAAGGGTGAGTTTCATTGGAGAACTAGTAGGACTTTCCACAGCCAAAGAATTATTTCTTTTTTTTACATCCAAAGATCCACTTATTAAAATAATGACATTAAGAATGTTGGAAAGCAAGATTGATCATTGATGGTATAACATATTGTTGTGTGATTGATTAATTATCTTTTAAGCTGTTGTAATGTTGGACTTTCTTTTTTTTTTTTTTTGGCATGGAATAATGGGATTCCCTCTTTCTCTCCTTGTTTGGGTCCCATTTGGGATCATCAAATCCAAAAATGGAAGAAGGTTTGTTCTAAGACAAAATTATCTAATAATTTATCACAATTTTTTTTTTAATTTATTGTGGTGCTTGTTTCAGCGGCCAAGTAGCCAACTCAAGTTTGTCCACAAATAGTGATTTTTGCCAATGCATACTAGGGTAACTCACGTCCTTTTCAATATCAAAGGTCAAGTTCAAGTTTTTGAAGTTGCTAGGTTATTAATTAATATTTTTTTCTCAAGCAATCTCATTTAACTTAATAGAGTTATAACCTCGTTATTTATAGAGTGTTTGCTAATTATGATTAGAATCAACTTTTTAGTTACCAAATACGGTAAAACTCAACATGTTACAGTAAAAGCAAAAAGTTGCTACAGTATAAAACTTTCACATGTTACAGTATTTTAAACTAAAAAGTTTGTTCTAATCATGCTTATCAAACACCTTACAACAAAACAATAGGATCTAGTCTAAAAAGTATACAACAAATTAGACTGGAGCTTATAATTTTGTGAAAGTATTTTTCTTTTTCCCCTATTCTTTTTAAGGATATTATAGTAGTCTTTTTTTTTTTTTTTTGGTAGACAAAGCAGTGTATATTATATTGTGATTTTGTTTTTCAAAGGTATTTTCATTGATAACGAGCATCTTGGAGTTTTGTCTTAATACTGTAAGATTTTAGGACTTTTGGTATGCCAAAACATAATGTATAAATGGAGAAAAAAGAGTCTTTTCTCTTTAATAAAAATAGAGAACAAAATTTCTGAAAATTTCTAAAATTGCGAACAATTTTTTTTATGCAAATAATTGCGAACAAGTTAAACCACTAAAATAGAATGCCAAGACCATATGAACAATTTGCCGAAAAAACAAGAACCATTTTATGAGGAAATGGACTGACACGAACCATTTTTTAAATTAGATAAAGAACACTTTTAAAAAAAACAAGAAAAGCTTCTCTTTTTTTTTTTTTTCACTAAGAAAAGTCCCGTCTGAAAATTGTTCAATATAACGTGGATTGTAGACTGACTAAGAAATTCTGCACCAAGAACTGGACTGATTTTGATAGTAATGTAGTTCCATTCGTTGTCTCTTCGTACAGTTTTTAATTTGTTTTCTTTTTTTCCTTTTCTTTGGAGGAAAAAATCTTTGACTTGTTTTTTTTTTTTTTGTTTTTTTTTATTTGGTTGGGAAAGGTAAAAGACAGTTCTTGTTAACAAACTCTATGTTCAATACAGCCCAAGAGTCATAACAGTTGCGTTGTAGATATTATCACCCTCATATCCCATACAGGGAAACCAAGCGTCGGTTTTTTTCCCCTCTTCAAGAATAACAGAACTTCATCCCAACTTAGAAAAAAGAAAAAAAAAAAAAAAGGAGAAAAGTATACAAATAACCTACTTTTTCCAAATTAAGAAGATGACTTAAGGGAACGATTTTTTTTTTTTTTTTCACAAAAGTACATCATTACTTGCCATTATCACCAATTAACTATAATTTATTGTTGATAAACTGATTCATCATTTAGTTACTAATGGCTTATCATTGATAATCTAGTAAAGTATGGAATAAAATTGACTAAACACTAACTAATATTGGTTAATCATTCATAAGTCATCAAATTAATCAATAATAAACTATCAAGTTAATAAATAATAAACTACAAATTTCTACATCATTGATTAAGGTTCATTTATCCCAAAATCCATATTAAAAAGTACAAACAGTTCCAAAAAAAATTTAAAAACATAAGAAAAGCTTAAAAATGGATCATTTACCCCAAATCTCATATTAAAACGTACAAAAAATACCAAAATAATAGGAAAATAGTTTTAACAAACCAAATCCAAAGAATTGAAAAAAAAAAAAAAAAAAACTAAACTAGCAAGAAAGTGGGCCACACATTCCTTGTGCCAGAGGTATAAGTAGCAAGTGAAGCTGCACAAATACCCCTAGATGCCATGCGCTCGGCCACACATGGTGGAAAGTAACCAAAAATCTTCTTAGACTCGACATCTAACACATGACCGACCTCATCACAGATCACAACGTTGACCCCAATCACGATAGTTTACTTTTGCAACGATTCAAAATTAACGTATAGTTTTTGAATAATTCTAAAATACAAGCTGAAACATTTTTTTTTTTTTTGAGGATTTGTTAATGCTCGGGCAAAAAGTTAAAACCCTCTTAAATATATTAGCCTAAATTTAGTTTATTTGTTTTGCTCAGAAGCCTTTTTTTTTTTTTTTTTTTTCTATTTTGGCAATAGTAATTGCTTTGTACTTCGAGTTCACTCTGTGCCACATGACTGAAACCAAGCACATCTTAATGACTCTCCGCTTAAAAAATCGAGGACCTTTATAGATAGTGTATATTTTGAAACCGTTAGATCTAATCAAAATTATTTTTTTTTTACAAATCTGGTAGCTGAAAGATTCATACCCACAAGTTAGAAATCTTCTTTTGTTCCCACAATAAAAATTGCCCAAAAACAAACACATAAAATAACGCATACATTTCATGACTGGAGTCAACTTATAGTATTGCATATTGTAATACTAATCATTGAAGTACAAGGTTTACATTCGAAAAAAAAAAATGTTTACTATACATAGGAAATGAAACACAAACAACAGAATTGAATTTTCAGCTTGATCAATAGAATGTTTGACAAATAAGTCTAAACTCAAAAACTGTAACATAGTAAAATTTTATATTATAGCATATTTTTATTTTACATCATGTAAAAATTTTATATTGTTTACGGTTCAAATTTATGAGTTTGAACTCATTTACCAATTATATGCTTAAGTATGCATCAGAGTTACGATACAACTAGTCTTTTATGGTCTTTTTTTCTTTTTGTTAATAAGTGGTCTTATTGTACAACTAGTCTTTTATGGTCTTATTGGCGTCATATAATGGGAAATTCGAACTAAATAGTTGAATTTTGAACTCTTATTGTCAGTAGGAACCCAACAAAAGAATTAACGGTCTAGATTTTCTTTCATCATAATCTAATGCTTGAAATTGCATTGCGTGGGGCAGGACCATAAATAACTGGTCGTACTGCATTTCAATTCATATGCATGAGTGGTACACAAAACTGACCAAGAGTCACAAAGCAAAGATGATATGTTGGTGGGTGAAGCAACCCACAACCTGCAGTTGTTGAGGAGTACATAGCGGCAGCTATTTTGTGAAAAGAATGAAAGCTAAGTGTTATTTTGACTAGGAAATCTTACTTGTTATATTCATTAAGAATTAACCCATGATCATTATTTAATTTTCTATTTTTTTGGCATGTTTTAGACAGAGAAATTTTTGTCCAAACTAGGCATACCACCTAATTATCTTATGCTTAATGAATTAATAAAATTATTTCAGCTTCTAGACTTAAGGAGTTGGTTGCTTATCAAAAAATTTGTAATCCATACTTTGAAGCAAATGTCAAAATTAAAAATTGGCATAACACCTAATCATACGGTTATCAAATCAAATAAATTCAAAGGCAGGGAAGTTGGAAATTCTCATATTAAGCATACAAAGGCTATATAGATGTCAGATGATATAATCATAATTATAATGAAGACTGAGTAAAAGTGTCTCCTTCTCTCAACTTTACATACCTTCCACATCTCTATCAACTTTGCAAAATTTATCCGTACTCATTGAATGAAAGTACATAAAACCACCCCTCTCATTGTTAGTTAAAAAACATATTTCTGAGATTTTTTTTCCCCCTGAAAGCACATATTTCTAAGATATCTAATGAGATTTTACACCAGAATCAAAGTATATGGAATCTTAATAAAGGCGTTTTTTCTAACACTTGATGTCCTAATATATACAATCTACCATAGTAATAGCTAATTTCTTTTCTTTTGTTTTTTTTTTTAATAGAAATGGCTGTTGTACTGTTATTTGTTAAAACTCATTTGACCATAGAGTTCGTGAGAGGTTTTGAGATGTATTGCATTCTGGTAGTAGAGATGTTGAGCTATTACCCCATCCCCCCCGTGGATCCAAAACGTCGTCGCCCCAAAACTTTTACAACAGAAGAATTCAAAGGGTAGTTTCATCATTTTATACGTGTCTCAGAAAGGGTGTTTAAGTACCCACATGACATTTCTTAAATATTAAACTAGAATGATACTTTCTCCTTTTTTTTTTTTTAAAAGGAATCTTTTCTCCTGTGTGACTTTGCTAGACCTAGGGGTGGCAAAACGGGTTGGCGGGTCGGGTTCGTGTCGGGTTGGAGTTAATTTTTACAAAATTAGGTCGACACTAACCCAACCCGTGACCCGAACGGGTTGAGAATTCTCAACCCTAACCCGACCCGTTTTGACACGGGTTGACACTAACCCGACCCGTGTCAACCCGTTTCTTATGCACAGTGTCAAAAAATAATAACCCGTGACCCGATTTTGACCCGTAACCCGATTATGACCTGCAACTCGCCTCTAACCCGCCCACATTAATATATAAAATATTAAAAAAAAATAAAATTAGAAGAGTTTCATACCACTTCAACAAGAAGATGAGTGATAAGAGAGGTAAGGTTTGATATTTTAAGAGCTTATATTATATATGAAATAATATTAATTTTTTAAAAGCTAATTAATTAAATACGGGTCAGAAACGGGTCATTTTCGTGTCAGACGGGTTGACCCGAACACGACCCGTTTTTTGACGGGTCAGTTTCGGGTCGACACTAAAATGACCCGTGGTCAAATTTTCCGACACTAACCCGCAAAAAATCGTGTCGGATTCGTGTCGTGTCGTCGTGTCGCAACCCGTATTGCCGGCCCTAGCTAGACCGAACAATAGGTACTATTCTTCTGGAAAGAAATTTTGAGGAATGCTACCAAAAACCCCATCTTCAAATTCATGTCACAGATATAAGATATTAAAGTTTTAGATTTATGTAACACAAATAAATTTATTAAAAGTGAACAAAACATAAATCCAAACCCCGAAAAAATTGTGACATAAATTCAAGACACATGTCACCTTAATTTTCTTTTTTATTTACCCTGCCGTATCGATTGATCTCCCCATAATTTGGACTTACTATTGAGTTAAATTACCGTGAAGTACTAACTGCAATACACCCGCCAGCCATCGATACATACATACTGTGACTAAAATATCAGGTTTTCATTTCAATTTTTAATCCTCTCCTCTTTTTGGCTGCTTTCATCGAAATTACCTCTTTTCATTTTTTGGTCGCAACACACTATGAGGATTTTTTTTTTTTTTTGCTCGATAAGGATCCATGCTTAGGTTCTCAAATAAACGGTGTACATCGCTCTTTTATCAATCACTTAAAAGACCTTTTATATATCAAACAAACGTCATAGAATCATTGATACGTTTTTAATAAATATATTGTTCCCAATTTCTACACAGCAAATATACATACATATACATGCATGTATATATATACACACACGGAAAGTCTGTAAAAAATAATTATTATTGTTTTTGTTGGATACAGACCTCCAGTTCTTATTAAGAAATTCGTTTTGCCATAAATTATAATCCATATTTTATAAAAAATATTATAAAATGTAATTATAATATTATAATTATTTTTTATTGTTATAATATATAAAGTATAAATAATAAAATTCAATATAATCTAATTAAAATATTTCAAAACAATTATATTATACTAATATAATGATATATTATATTATATTTCAATAAGTATAATTATAATTATAATTATGCAATACATTATGTAATTATAACGTATAATATAATATAACAGATAATAATATTGCAATTATAATATCATATTAATATTTAATTATTTTAATATATCATAACAATATTAATAATATAATATGTTACAGTAATATAATATAATAAAAATAATAAAATAATATTATATTATTATAATTATGATATTATTAATTCCAATATTACAACTATATTATACCATAAGATATAATTATAATATAATATATTATATTAATTATACTGTAGTTATTAATATAATTATAATTTCAAGGGTAATTATGAAAAAAAACTGACAATGGCTATTCCTCTCGTGCCAAAAAAGAATGACGATTCACCTATTTGATGAAAAGTGATTCCATTTTGAATGATTATTTCTTTTTAAAAAACCAATCAAACATCAAAAGCTACATTCTTTTCCTTTCCATCCTTTTCCCCCAACCAACCGCACCTTAAAGGGGAAAGAACAAGAATGCCCCTCCCAAAAGTAATTTTTTTTTAAACTACCTCCTAAAAGGCTTTTATGAAACAGCCCCTTTAATTAAAACAATTATTAAAAGTTTAAATTATCCTTCCTTTTCACTCTCTTATGTGGTAGATTATTCCAATCATTGAAGCGGGCCGCCAGCGTGAAATTTGATAAATGTCGAAATGAAAGTTGTCATATTATGTTTTTTTAATTTTCAACCAAAATAAATACCAAACCTTTTCAATAGCCAGCGGGCCATCAACGTCGAATTTGCCAGATTCTCTTACTGTTTATTTTCAACAAAAAAGCCAACAATCGTCTTCGGTCACCAGCAGGGGCCACCAAAGTAGAATTTAGCAATTGTCAAAGCAGAACAAGCAAGATTATCTTATTTTTTATTATCAACAAAAATACTTGCTAGTTTCCAATGCCAACAAGACCCGTCAAAGTGAATCTGATAGATGCCGAAACAAAATCTGCTAGATTATCTTATTTTTTATTAAAAAAAAACTATAACTATCTCCAGTTGCCAGAAGAAGCCACCAGGGTGGAATCAACTAGATGCCAAAGAATAATATGGTGGATTGTTCTCTTATTTTCAAAAAAAAAAAAAAAAAAACTAACCATCTCCGACTACATGTAGGAGTTGCCATAGTGGAATCTAGCAAATATTGAACGGACCTTCTATGGTCGCCAACGTGAACTGCCAACATAGAATTTGGCCACTAGAATGAAATAAGGTAGATGCTAGAGCAAAATTTGCTAGATTATCTTCTTTTTTATTTCCAACAAAACCTACCAACCGTCTCAAGTCACCTACGTGGGCCGTCTGATGGAATCAAACAAATGATGAAATGAAATCTGACAGAATAAGATTTTTTTTACTTTTAACAAAAAAAAAATGCCAACTGTCTCTTGTCCCCGATGTCCACTGCCAAACAAAAATCTAGTAGATGCCAAAACGGAAACTACCAAACGTCGGAGAGAAATTTTGTAGATTACAAAATCAATAGAAAAGAGAAGGTAAAAAAATTACTTAAAACATACCAAAACACCAATTATAAAAAGATTTACAAATAATTCACACTGAATACCTGATATCAAAAAATTCCATTAAAAAAGACACGATTTAAAAATATCACGTTAAAAAAAATTAGAAAAAGATTAAAAAGAGAAAGCACCACAACGACCAATGAATAGTTGTTGTTTCAGCAACATCAAGAACAGAAGGTTTCTAAATAACCTCTAGAGCATAAAATCTGCACAAAAAAAGACAATGACAGGTATTATTGAGCCAAATAGAAGAGAATCATCTTGTGTGCTTAATGATGACCGATGACCAAAAAAAAATAATACTTCAGAGATGCTGAAAGCACAGTCCATCAAATTAAACTTTAGCATACCAAAATAGCAAAACGACTCTCAAAGCAACCATAAACATCCTCCTAAATGATAAAGGATGAATCACCATAAAGTCTTGAACTGTGACACCTATTATTTTCTTAACAGGTAATATGGTAATTAAATTAATTATTAGTATGCTAACTAAAATTTATTTCATCTAAAATCTATTTCATCCTATTTATTTATATCTATTTCAAAATTTTCTAAAATTTTTTTATATCTCTTTAGTAAATTTACCGAAACGCTCTTGGAACATCAAATTAATTACTAAAATGCCATTTGGCATTATATAAACTAAAGTCTCCGAAGGAGACATAATGCACTTAATGCTTCACCTACTTGTCTCCCACTTCCCATTATTTTCCTTCAATCAGGCCCTCTAACAAAGAAAACCATACATTCATTTTCTTTTCTCCGTGCAACACTTATCTTTCCCTTTCTCCTTGAAATGTCTTCCTCTCATTCTCTTCCTCTTCTTCCTTTTTCTGCTCTCCAAACTTGAGAAACCCAGTTCCATGTCGTTCAAAAGTTTACATGCTAAAGTTGAACTTGAGCTTTAATCTCTTGAATTGATGACTTAAAGTTTTCAATGAGATTTTAAGGTAAGATTTTAGAAAATTAATCTAGTCTTATCTACCATCTTTACTTTGAAATTGCTCATTTATTTTGCTACATAATTTAGATTTTATGGTTTTGAATAAGAAAGTTTAACATAAGCATGTTTTCACCCTTATTTGTAAAAAGGGCTAGAGATATAGTTTGATGATGATTTTGGTATAAAACTCATGAAAATATGTTTATTGTGATTATATAATGCAAGCTGTATATTTTGGAATGGTTTTAAGATTTTGAACAAGGATAATATGTTTTGGGTTAAAGAAAAATTTGACATTCCATAAACTTTGTAATACCTCTATGGGCAGTGGCTATTTCTTGAAATTCTAGGATTAAATTAAAATGAATTTTATAAATTGGTTTGCATATTTAAAAAGTAGACATCCTAAGCTTTCTAACGAGCTATCATAAACCTAAATCGGAGTTGTATTTTATTTTTTATGAAATTTTCAATTTTCAGATTATAAACTAGTAAGCCTGCCAGTTTGTCATGGTATACCAGCTGCTAACCTGAACCAAGAACCCATCTTTGCTCACCACCTAATTCCTTAATGTCTTGCAACCTTTCCAATATTATCCTAAGTGATTGATGAATCTTATTAGGGACTAAAACATATAGATTACTTGTTTAATTTTATATTGTGTTAAGACAAAAATTGTTTACTGTGGTATTCAAAAAAAGATTTGCATAAAGGCTTTAATGGCACACTAATAAGATGGATTTACACATGATTTATTTATGAATGTGGTTGTATGTTGTGCTTTAGTTTTAATTGTCCTTATGCACACCTTAGGATTAAGGGAGTGTGGAGCTAACGTTAATTGATTCCGAGATTTAAAGATTGTTGATAAGCTTGGAAGGTAGGGATTCTATTACTCATATTTTGTGAGATTTTTATGGAATTACAATTGATTGTTTTACCGTAAGATATATATATATATATATATATCTATGTTGAACTGCTATTATATGAGTATCACATATGAAACTATGACATGGACTCGTCTTGTATTGTACAGCGAGGAACATAATGAATTGACACATGTTATAAATTGAGAAGTATGGTTAGAAAAACTGACTCTATTAATAATGATTGAATATAGAGAAATTGTGAGAAGTGAAAAGGGCGGCGGTTACGTCCTTGGGCATGAATACCCTAAAAGGTAAAATAGGGGGAAGGTGATGACGCTTCCTTGGTTTGAAAGTCCTAGAACACACTGTACAGGAATCGACTTGGTGAGGACTCGGGGCTTGATGTCCCCTCACCGGAACACCCTTGGAATGTTTAGAGGGTGATCAAGCATGCCCATTTGGGTTTCAATGAGTTGAGTAATACTCTATTGAACGTGGGTACCTAGGAATAATGATGAACTGTAACATTTGTATATATGTATATGTATGAAACTCGGTAATGATTTACTATGGTATCCATAGAATATGATTATAATAAATCTCATAATATGGATAATGATGAATATTAAATAACCATGCATGTTTTAATGTGGTAATGATAAAAACCTAAATGTGAGTAATGGTTTTCTCCACCGAGCATATTGTCGCTCATTCCCTTATATTTTTATCTTTTCAGGACTCACTAAGTGTGAGGTGGCTACGAGAAAAATAATTAAGGAAGCTATGTAGCTATATTACATTGGGACTGCTTCAATTGTTAAGAATGTTCTTCATGATAATGTAAGCATCAATTGTTACTTTCTGTGATTGTATTAAAATGTGTTGCGGGTTAAAATGATGATGACGACAGTTTATATTATTAAATTTAAGGTGCTACATTAAACTGTGGTTTAATTGTCGTTTATATTTTTATTTTTGATTTGAGAGTTTTCATTTAAGCCCCAGACAATTTTATTTTTAAGGTTTTACTTTTATTTCTGATTTTTATTTTAATTCATTAAAAACTGTTAACCCCCATATAGGGGCGTTATAGAATTTTTGGTATCAGAGCCTAGGTTCGATTAACCTAGAGAGTGTAGCACCACTTTAAAAAAAAATTGTTTTTGAGATGGTTTTGAAGCTGAATTTTCATTGTCATCATCAAAATGAACCTTCACATTGATTTATACAGTCTAGAAGGATGTAACATGGAAAGGCCCTAGAATGAATATACTAATGGTTATATGAGTACGATAATTATATAGAAGGAAAGTATTAATAGTTATGAGGGAATGATAATTACATAGAATGGGTTTATAAGTAGATTACTTATGAGAGATTCGTATAATATTAGGATCTATAAGCATATCTAATTCGTATAAAACGATGAGAAATTCGTGTAGATACGAGGATTTAAGAGCCTTTTGTCTCGTGAAAAACAATAAGAAATATAAGGTTTGATTTATTGATTTTAAAGTTTGGCATAGATATGCCAAATTCTTCGTAATTGATTCAGACCTAAGTAATGATTATGTGTGGATTCGGTGGAACACATAAGAGTCTCTAACTTTTCTTGAAAGTTCTATTTACTTGAGGAATATGAGATAAGTTAGGAATTCATAGTATTGAATCTTGAGTGAGATAAACGTTAGACTTTTGATCTGTTGAGACTATGTAAAGGTAAGAATGTATGAATTTCAAGGTTGGAATATTTTGTTACGTACATTGTATTTAAGTGTCTCAGTGAATATTTATGCATAGATGCAATGTGAAAATGACCAATAGGAGTTTCCCTAAGTAAATCATAATACTTAAGGCACCTATAATAATTTTGGATAATTACAATAAAAGGTTTAACTTCTAGATGTTTAGATGTGAATCTTTTGGTTACCTAAGGTTTTGTTATATGAAGAAATTAAATATTGTATAAGTGGAATTGTGGGGATTGTAGATGTTCTTAAGTAGTAACATCAAGTGTCTTTGTTCATTGATATGGTCTATGTTGGAAAACATAAATCGTATTGATTTCAAGGTTAGTCACATTCTAAACCCTTGGTAGTAATGATGATGAATCCATTGATAGATATTGAGTATTAGGGATAACATATTGGTGTATGCATTGTTCAATAAGGTTTTAATTAAAACAAAATTATTTGAGTTGCTAGAAGATTATGTTGTTATGAAATGATTTTAAATACCATTCAGGAAGATCCTTGATTGTCGTTAAATTAGATTTGTTGTTCATAGTTAACTTTATCTATAGTGGGCTTTGAATTGGGTTTAAGATCTATACAAATTGGTTTTCAATTTTATGTTTGTTATTTAACTCATTCTAAATGTGTTAAGGCCCGAAACAACCTGACCCTTTTCAACTTAGAACATTTGGGCCTAGTCCAAATCCTAAATCAGTTTGATTCACACTATCTCTCCCACGTGGTCTCTATACGTGTCATCTATAGTGGTTTAATTATTGTTTACATATACGTTTACTGTGCATAGGAGCTTATTTCTCTGAGCTCAATTCCTCTCTCTTAATTTGTTATTTTCTCTCTAAATTGCAAATCCTCTTCTTTTTTCACTAGAAGTTCTTCTTTCCCTCTAAAAGAAGAAGGAATTCTAGGATTCTACAACTTACTATCTCAATTTTTCCTTTCTATTTACTCTTCTTTCATCTCATCATGGACTCAAAGTATCAACACCTGAGAAAGTACTTCCTATCACTCTCCTAAAAGATTCTCAGAAAGAAATACAAGGCTAGAATCACTCGGTTGTGGATTCTTATGCGTTTTGGCATCCCTTGTGATGTGAGAATGTTGATAGAGGGGAAGATCCGTCCGAGTGACTTCAGTCAAGATGTCGGTTTACCAGGAACGGGTACTAGTCGTAGTGCAATGAAAAGAAGAGTTCGTGTCATCGTGGTCACTTGTAACAAATGTGGAAGATAAAATTGTAACAGTAAATGTACTTCACCTGGTTATATGTCTACGAATAGAGAGGATAAATAAGGTTTTGTAGGGATGGACTTTCAAAGGAGAACTTGGATAGCATCCATCCTCCTCTTCACGATCACCCTAGTGGATATGTTCAAGGAGCTATTTTTAAACTCTGGCCTAAATTTTATGCAGAAAGACAACGCCTTAGGAATATGGTATTTCTAGATCCTGTTTGCCAAGCCATAAGAAAACTGAATGGGGAATAAGTCATCACTCTATAAAGGTTATTTAGTCTTTGCTTATTTGAAACAGTTTTAGCTGATGTTCAATAGTTTGTGTTTTTCTTTACTTAGAATATTTGCTTTTGTGTTCGAAATAATTGTGATTATTAGATTGATACAGTAAGTGTTAATATCTCATTTAATTTATGGTTTTCTTAAATATATATATATATATAATAAAATATATTATCTTATCAGACACGTCACATACGGTACAATAACATGTTTGAATTTTGAAAACTTATCCAGATATTTCAAGATTTGTTTCTCAAATTTCAAAAGTTCTACAGTGTTTGTCGTTTATATTGAATCTCTAGACTCAGTGTATATTTGTTAAAAGGTCTACAGTTGTGTCAAGAGGGTCTTCTGTCAAACTGTTCTCAATTGTCAAAAGTTATACAATTAGAGTCTAATCTTTTTCAAAAAGTGAATCAGATTTTCTGTAAACTATCAAATACCTTATCTTACTTTCTTATCCGCACAAGATTTTGTTTAAATCTTTAGATTACCTTTTCATTACCTACTCGTCTGTCTCTTTAGCCCTTTTTGTGTATTCATCGTCCTTAAAATCTCATGTAGAACTCGAAGTCTAAGTGAAGCAGACATTAAGCAATCACTTATATAAACCAAATATGTCTACCTCCCAGTCCACCAAGAAAATAAAGAATGTTTGTGTCTTTTGTGGTTCCAGCCTTGGAAAAGATAAAGCCTATTTAGAAGCTGCAAAACACTTAGGGCAAGTCCTAGCACGCAAGAAGATTAACATAATCTATGGGGGTGGTAGTATAAAAATAATGAAAAATATGACGCTAGCAGCTAGGTCTAGTGACGCTACAGTTGTAGGAATTTGGCCTCATATTCTAGTTGAAGGAAACCTTTATAAGGAAACCATAAGTAAGGGAAAATATGACGCTAGCAGCTAGGTCTAGTGACGCTACAGTTGTAGGAATTTGGCCTCATATTTTAGCTGAAGGAAACCTTTATAAGAAAACCATAGGTAAGGGAAAAGGAGTTAGGAGCATCCCTAGAAATTTTAAAGCCATAATCAATAATTTTGATGCTTTTATAGCATTCCCTGGTGGTCTAGGTACTCTTGAGGAAATATTCGTAGTTGATTGTGAGCAATTATTGGGCTTTCATTCCAAACCATTGGGACTACTGAATGTAAATGGTTTTTATGATGGTCTTTTGAAATTTCTAGATTACGCTGTGGAAGAAAACATCATTGCAAAATCGAAGAGACAAATCTTTGTTACTGCTTCAACAGTTGAGGAATTGATAGATAAGATGCAAATCATACATCCAGAATCCGACAGTGCAACATCCAAGCTTGAATGGGAAAGGGAAAGCCGGGAGCAACCAATTGGTTTGAGTCTCCATCTGTAATCTTTTGGTTTTATATATGGCATGTAGGTATGTGTGTCCGTATTTCGTGTGTCATGAATAACCGGTTACCTTGCATTCTATATTTCTTGTGGTATGTCGTTGTTCAATCTTTTAGATTCATTGAGCCTAATGCCCAGATGGCTGGATACGGAGTACTTGATACTATCGAAACTGTGACGACCCGCCTTTTCGGGCAGTCACTTTACTTTCATAAACATCGTTTCATAAACAGTAATCTTACTTACTTAGTAAGAAAAATACTGTAATAATTTTTTTTTTCTTTAAACGTTCTTTAAAACTGATGCGACCTTTGTCGCCATTCAAGTTGAGGCATCGCTCAACACTTGCTCTTAAAATCATTTTAAATCGTTTCTTAAAACTTAATAAGAAACATTTATTAAATCATAGCTTAAAACTTTACTTTATAATTACATAAAACAGTTCGTAAACTGTATCTTAAAACTTTCAATACAATTCTTAGAACTCTGATTTCTTTAAACTTTGAAATCAAAACATTAAACAATGGAAAACCTTTTCTTTACATAGCGGAAGCAAACAGTGATGGTATCCATACCCAAATCTTCGCATCTGTCATCCGCAGCACCCAGCTCTTCTAACGGGTCTTATAGGTCGCCCATAAAACTACCTACAGCATGAAGAAACTTTTTATGAGCTTTCGCTCAGTAAGTTCAAACAAAATCTCACAAAACATTTAAACATGCTTTTAAAAAAAAAACCTTCCTAGAACGTTTCCCATAAACGTTTTCCTAACGTAATTGCTATAATGTTTTTCATAAACGCTTATCACAAAATATCTAACATAAAATAATCCTCAGATTGCTCTTCATAATGTCATTCATGTTTTCATAAACATTTAATATAAAACATTCCTCAGAATGTTTTTCATATCATATAAATGTTTCACAATAAACAAATCAAATACAATCACAATGCAATTTATGCTCAATTATGAATTTTCGATTATGAGCATCTTATGACCATTCTTTCTTACTTTGACTTTCAATCCTTGTTCTTTTTATTTTCTTATCTTACACTTTAACTTTCCACTTTTCGTTCCTTAACTTTCTTTATCTTATAACTTTTAGTGTTCGTACCAACATCTTTAATCATGAGATCATAAACGTGATGCTTCCCTTGTGGAAGACTTAAGACCATCGAACTTCGAGGTCGTATACCTCACATCTGGGAGGTTAAACTTTAACTATACTTTTATTACCTCACAACGAGGAGGCTGGTACGACACTTTCTTTTCAACTTTACGTTACCTTCTTATTAACCTTAGTGAGAACATCAAATGCAACCACATTATATGCAAATACACTTGCAAATCACTGCTTGTACTATAGAATCTATTGCATAACAAATGCAACTTAAAATGCAAACACATTTTGATAATCATAATTTGTACTCTGAAACTTATTGTATAACAAATGCAACTTATTGCATAACAAATGCATCATATAACGCAATCACTGTTAGACATGTATGCTCTAAGGAGTAAAAATGTAATACGTTTTTGGAGACATTTTTATCAATAAAGAATTTATTCATTTATATATACCAAATATTGTCCTCTTTACGTTCATATTTGTTGAATGTATGATAAGCAAACAGTAGTCTGAGACTGTCAGTCTAAACCTTAAGAGTTGGGCATATGATGGGATGATTATGCGGTAGACACGACTCTTAAGGTGATGGTCTAAAATATATGATCCGCAATCGAGGGAATAAAGTTGGGCGCTTTATTCATGTAAAGATTGTTATGTTGTCTATATCCCTTTTGGGAGATGGTTTGTCTTGGCCATCGGAGTTGGACTCCGTGAATAGAAACATTGGCGCGTTGTCATAGGTGACGATGTGTTGGATCGGGACATAAAGTGAATTGATTTGGATTAATAATTCTGTCTTGGCAAATCGATTTACTTTAGACAGTCGTTTGTATTGTATCTTAATCCTGAGATGAATAATGGGCCCGTTGTCTCGACTTGTGTCTTTTGATGTACCAATGGGTGACTCCCACATCTCTATAGTGGCATGCATGCCGGTACGTTGGAGGCATGACTCTTGATAGCGTAGACTTGTTATTCATAGATATGGAATCCATAGCTCCTCTTTAGGAGTAATGATATCCTCTTATATGCGTTGTCCTGTAATTGGAAAACTGGAGCGCTCAACCATTTGGATACATAGGTGTAACCGAATGGTATACTATCTTTGGATGGTAAGTTTTCTAATGGTGAGACAATGGAACGTAAGATAAAAATAATCGGGAAGGTAAGACAGAACTTGTCCTTAAGCCGATTATGGATGATCATATGGGGATGCGATACACTATGATATGTCATGGAGACTTAGCTACACGAGCTTCGTAATTCTGTAAAGTTCGAGAGTGCAGCTCCAAGCTTTTAGTGGAGTAGCGTTGGAGTTGATAATTGTGAAATGTATATCTGGGATATTGGGTTTCATAATTATCATGAGCTTGAACTTTATAGGTCCATTTTGGTCCCCTTTGCTAGCTCACAAAATCCTGTAACGACACGGCGTGTTTTTTCAATAATTGGTGACTTATGTCGGATTTATCAGATTGGTTTAAAATTTATAAGAATCAAATAATTCATGTCTGTTTATCGGTTGAATTAATTTTGTAAGAAATTAGTTCAAGATGAACTTGTTGAATTATGGCGTTCGGATAATTCTTGTCTGTTTATCGGTTGTTTTAATTTTGGACAATTAGAACAAGATAAACTTGTAGAATTATTTGAATTGATTTATTTTCTTAGAGATTATCTTGATAGAGTTTGTTTTGATCAGATATCTTTTCTATTGGGCTATTTGAATCAAAACTGAGACTTTATCCTTTAGAATCTCGGGTGGAAAATAAAAGATTCGCGGAGATTTTTTCTCGGCAGTTCGGCCTGCCGATCAGAAAGTTCGGCCTGCCGAACTGGCCAGTTCGGCCTGCCTATCTCACAGTTCGGCATGCCGACCGCGACAGCTAAGATTACGCGTTTTTCACGCGTATCTTATCAGATATTGATCCGAACTTGATTCTGTTTCGATTTTTGAGACCTAATCTGATATGGACTGACCCCAAGGACCAATAGGTATAAAAAGGGAGTGAGTCTAATGATTTACTCAGATCAATTTGAGAGATTAAGAGTGATACTCTTCTAGTGAGCATCTGAAAACTCCCTGAGAGCTTTTGTTCACAAATCACGAACACTAGCTTTGGGTTCTCTCTATTGGTTGGAAGGAGAGTCACCGGTGGAAGAGCTGTACGTGTGAGCCCACACTCACTCCGGTTGTGGATAGAGAATAGCAAAGAAGACCAGTTGGTTGAGGCTCTTCTGGAACGTTACTTCTCTACACAGGTCGCGGAGGTTCTTCGGCACACTGAGGTTAGTAAGATCTGTTTAATTTATACATATAACATGTCATACTTGTATTTTGGAAAATACTCTGATGAAAAAATTTTAAAAATTCCGCTGCGCACTTTGTTTCCAACAATTGGTATCAGAGCCGAGGTTTTTACATAAATTTGCAAGTTTGTGATCATGTTATATGCATAAATTTTGTGATCTTAATCTCTCCTATGCTTGAATTAAATTTTATAGAGAGATGGCACTCTAGGTTTCTATATAATATATATGTTGTCATGGATTATGTGGTGAATGTTTATTAATTAATTATGGTTGATTAAATTGTTGTTTAATTATTTATTAATTAATTAATACCGGTTATGGTTCCTTAGAGGTTAGAATGTGTATCTAGGTTTTTCATGTAATTAGATGGCGGACTATCATCTTCGTCTAGGAATTATTATTTAATTTTTAATTTGTAAGAATTTTGTAATTAAATAATTATTCGGAGAAGACGGAACGAGAAGTCGGATCTTGAAGATAGATGATGGCGCCTCCAGGTATTTCCTGAGTCTCTAATTTTATGTTTTTGAATTGTTGAAAATAAAATTGATGAATTGCATTAAAATTGTATTTTCTGGATTGAGTGTTTTCTGCTCGGTCGGCATGCCGGACCTCACAGTTCGGCAGGCCGAAGGTCACAGATCGGCAGGCCGGACGTACGGTCCGGCAGGCCGACAGTGGGGCAGAAATTTTGGTGCTCTGCCGGCAGGCCGAACCTTCATGTTCGGCAGGCCGAACCACCATGATCGGCAGACCGATCACCTAGATCGGCCTGCCGACAGAGAGCATCCAGGTGTCCAGAAAAGGTGCAATTTTTGGTGCAGTTTTAATTTTATTTTTGGGACGATTCTGAGAAACATTAAATTTGGACATGACCGGAAATATGAAGTGTTCGATTCATACGGGATTGAGGACTTGAAGATGGATATTACATGAAGAAGGATACAACTTGAGGATTCAAGGATGAAGAATCGATAAATGTCTCGATTATTCTCTTGTAATCTTAGTTTTTTCTATTCTCTAGGGTGGAACCATAATATTACGGTTATTATTATTATGCTTGTAGCTTTGCTTGATTGCTTTGCTTGTCTGCATTATAATATGATTTACCATGTATATTGATAACATGTCATATAGAATAGGGAGTGCCGCTCATGTTAAAATTATTCATGCATAATTTTAAAATAAAACCTTGACTTCAAAAGATTGAGTGGGAGAAGGTTTTCGAAGAGAGAACCTAAGGCCTCCATCGTTGGTCCATAGGTAGAACATGATGGTCCCAACCCCTAGGAAGGGATTTCTATTATGTACCAGATTGGATCTCTAAAAGGATAAGGTATTTTAGTATGATTTATGGTTGCACACCCCTAGGTGGTGATTATAAATCATGGATAAAATATTGAAACGGTGGTTATACACTCACGTTAATTTTATTATTAACCTCCCCTAGGAGCTCTGTTAATAAAATTAATGGCCAAAGAAACGATTATTAGTATATGCTGGATCATACGGGTCCTGGATGGCATATATTAATCAGGAGGGGATCCGTGTTCCTGATTGAATTTGGCATGACTCCCCTAGGAGCTTGTTGAATTCTGAGTTGGGAATTATCGTTGTAAGGTTGTGATATTTTCAAGGTTTTGACACATAAACACATTTGTATGATTTTACATGATTGTGTTATCTTACTAAATTATTAAATATGTTTGCTTATGTTTGGTATATGATTCTTTAATGTAGATTGAAAATGTCTAAAAACGCTTTATCATCGATACTTGACAAAAACCAATTAACCGGTGAGAATTATAACGATTGGAAACGGAACCTGGACATCGTCCTATCCTTTGAGAAACTGAAGTATGTACTGACAACTCCTTGTCCTCCCGAGCCTACGGGAGACTCAACTAATGAGCAATTCCAAGCGTACGAACGCTGGAAAGATGCTAATGATCAGGCCCGCTGCTATGTTATGGCTAGCATGAATAACGTGCTGCAGGCTCAACATCAGGATTATGAGACTGCGAAGCAGATCTTGGATAATCTTGAGGATATGTTTGGAGGCCAGGCCATAACAAAGCGGCAAGGGGCGCTTCGGAAACTCTTAAACTGTAGACAGAGACCGGGGACATCTGTAAAGGAGCACATGATGTTGGTCATGGGTTACCTCGCTGAGGCTCAAACCAATGGAGCCGACATCGATGCTGAAACTCAGATGACTATGGTCTTTGAGACTCTGTCTAAGGAATTTATTCCGTTTAGAGCTACTTTTAATTTGAGCAATAGACGGGATATGACCTTAACAGAATTGATGAAACAGTTACAGGAGTTTGAACTGCTGATCAGGGAGTCTCCTGCTGGTGGAGAGGCCAATATGGTAGCTGCTTCTGGTTCCAATCCTAACTCTGGGAATGGAAAGAAACAACGGGCCAAGAGTGGGAAGTCTTCTATTCCTATTGCTACCAAGAGCAAGAAGAAAAAGAAGAAGAACCCAAAGAAGCTTAAGTGCTTCTTCTGTGGTAAGGTCGGGCATATAAAGAAGCATTGCAAGGACTTCCTTTCCAAGGGAGGTAGGTGTGATCTTCTATATTTAGAAACTTGTTTGGTTGAGGAATCCAGTGACATTTGGGTCATAGATTCCGGTGCAACTAATCATGTTTGTGTTTCTCTGCAGGGATTCAAAGAAACGAGAAGTCTACTTCGTGAAGACTTAACACTTCGGATGGGCGATGGATCCTTGGTCTCAGCGGAAGCAGTGGGAGATGTCCATCTTTATTTTGATAATTATAGGAGTTTAATTTTGCGAGATTGTTTTTATGTTCCTAAATTTAAAAGGAATTTAATTTCTGTATCTTCTTTATTTAAAGACTCCTACGTGGTATCTTTTAATGAAAAAGTGGTGATTCGTAAAAACAAATCTTTTATCTGTTCTGGATGGATGCAAAATAATCTATATTTTATCAAACCTAAGATGGACTTGTTGCTTAATGCTGAGATAAATGATAATAACTCAAAAAGACTTAAAACTTCTCACTCTAATAAGACTTATCTTTGGCATTTGCGCCTTGGCCATATTAACCTGAATAGGATTCAAAGGTTGGTAAGGGATGGACCTTTAAGTCACTTAAAGGTGGAATCTATACCTCAATGTGAGTCTTGTTTGGAGGGTAAAATGACCAAAAGACCATACGGGTCTAAGGGCAATAGGGCCGAAGGGGTTCTAGAACTTGTGCATAGTGATGTTTGCGGACCGATGAACATCCGGGCACGAGGAGGGTATGAGTACTTCGTCACTTTTATTGACGATCACTCAAGATATGGGTATGTGTACCTAATGCACCACAAAAGCGAAACTTATGATATGTTCAGGGAGTTTCGGGCTGAAGTGGAAAAGCAATTGGGTAGACCCATAAAGGCACTTCGATCTGATCGAGGTGGGGAATACCTTTCTGAAGAGTTCTTGGGACACTTGTTAGAGAATGGGATTTTATCCCATTTGACTGCGCCGGGCACTCCGCAGCAGAATGGCGTAGCGGAGAGAAGGAATAGGACTTTGTTGGACATGATTCGGTCCATGATGAGTTATTCATCATTGCCTTTATCCTTTTGGGGATATGCACTACAAACCGCATGTTATCTTTTGAACAATGTGCCTTCAAAATCGGTCCCTAAAACTCCTCACGAGTTGTGGACAAGACGGAAGACATCCTTAAACCATATTCGCATATGGGGATGTCCAGCTCATGTCCTGTTTAAGGATCCGAATAAGTTGGAAGCACGTTCAGAAGTTTGCGTGTTTGTAGGATATCCAAAAGGGACTAAAGGGGGTTATTTTTATAACCCAAAGGAAAATAAAGTCGTGGTTTCAACTAATGCAACTTTCCTTGAGGAGAGTTACATGAACGACTTTAAACCTCAAAGCAAAGTGGTGCTTGAGGAGTTGAGGGGTAATCCGTTTACTCCGGAGGTTCCGAACGAAACCATTCCGATCGGTGTAGAAAAACCAAACAAACCTGAACAACAACCACAGGGGCTTCGGCGTAGTGGGAGGATCGGGCGTCAACCTGAAAGGTATATGTTCAATGGGGAGGTCTTTTTGGCTGAACCGGATGAACATGACAGGGATCCTTATACTTACGCAGAAGCTATGGAGGATGTTGATTCAAGACTCTGGACAGAGGCCATGAACATTGAGATGAAGTCTATGGAGACTAATCGGGTCTGGGAGCTTGTGGATCTTCCCGAAGGGGTAAAACCCATAGGGTGTAAGTGGATCTACAAGAGGAAAAGAGGAGTGGATGGAAAGGTCGAAACCTTTAAGGCTAGACTGGTAGCTAAGGGTTATACGCAAAAGGAAGGAATCGATTATGAGGAAACCTTTTCGCCTGTAGCCATGCTTAAGTCCATCCGGATTCTCTTGTCCATAGCTGCCGCTCTCGACTACGAGATTTGGCAGATGGATGTCAAGACGGCTTTTCTAAATGGCTATCTTGATGAGTCCATTTATATGGAACAACCAGACGGGTTCAAGGTCGCGGGTCAAGAGGGTAAGGTTTGTAAGTTGCTAAAGTCTATTTATGGACTTAAGCAGGCTTCTCGTTCTTGGAACATAAGATTTGATCAAGTGATCAAGACTTATGGGTTCTCACAAAATGTGGATGAACCATGTGTTTACAAACACATTAAGAATGGGAAGGTGGTTTTTCTACTACTCTATGTAGATGACATTCTGCTAATTGGCAATGACGTTGGGGCGTTGTCATCGGTCAAATTATGGTTGACCAAGCAGTTTGACATGAAGGACTTGGGTGAGGCTAATTTTGTTCTCGGTATCCAGATCTTGCGGGATAGGAAGAACAAAATGATAGCTTTGTCACAGGCCAGCTACATAGATAAAATTCTCAGGAGGTTTGCAATGCAGGATTCCAAGAAAGGTGGGCAACCATCTAGGTCTGGAATTACTCTTTCTAAGAAAGACTCTCCAAAGTCTTATGAAGAAAGAGAATACATGAAGAAGGTGCCTTATGCTTCGGCAGTGGGTAGTCTCATGTATGCCATGCTTTGCACTCGACCGGATATTAGCTATGCGGTCGGGATTGTGAGTCGATTTCAGGCGGATCCAGGACCTAACCATTGGGTTGCGGTAAAGCATATTTTCAAGTACCTGAGAAGGACTCGAGGGTATATGCTTGTGTATTCGGGTGAGGATTTAACTCCTCTAGGATACACTGATTCGGATTTTCAATCCTGCCTGGATTCTAGGAAATCGACTTCAGGGTTTGTGTTTACTCTGGGTGGCGGTGCCATCAGTTGGAGAAGTGCGAAGCAAGATTGCACTTCGGATTCAACGATGGAGGCCGAGTATGTGGCGGCTAGTGATGCTTCGAAAGAAGCAGTGTGGCTCCGCAAGTTCCTTGGGGATCTTGAGGTAGTTCCTGGTATGGATAAAGCGGTATCACTGTACTGTGATAACAGTGCGGCGGTAGCTAATGCTAAGGAACCAAGATTTCACAAGAAGAGTAAGCATATTGATCGGAAGTATCATGTGATAAAGGACTTCGTTGAGAGCGGGCATGTCACGGTGTGCAAGATCGCGTCAGAGGACAATTTAGCTGATCCATTTACGAAGACACTTTCTGGGAGAGTCTTCGAAAGGCATGTGGAAGCTATGGGGATGCGAAATTTGCAGTATTTACTCACTTAGTGCAAGTGGGAGATTGTTAGACATGTATGCTCTAAGGAGTAAAAATGTAATACGTTTTTGGAGACATTTTTATCAATAAAGAATTTATTCATTTATATATACCAAATATTGTCCTCTTTACGTTCATATTTGTTGAATGTATGATAAGCAAACAGTAGTCTGAGACTGTCAGTCTAAACCTTAAGAGTTGGGCATATGATGGGATGATTATGCGGTAGACACGACTCTTAAGGTGATGGTCTAAAATATATGATCCGCAATCGAGGGAATAAAGTTGGGCGCTTTATTCATGTAAAGATTGTTATGTTGTCTATATCCCTTTTGGGAGATGGTTTGTCTTGGCCATCGGAGTTGGACTCCGTGAATAGAAACATTGGCGCGTTGTCATAGGTGACGATGTGTTGGATCGGGACATAAAGTGAATTGATTTGGATTAATAATTCTGTCTTGGCAAATCGATTTACTTTAGACAGTCGTTTGTATTGTATCTTAATCCTGAGATGAATAATGGGCCCGTTGTCTCGACTTGTGTCTTTTGATGTACCAATGGGTGACTCCCACATCTCTATAGTGGCATGCATGCCGGTACGTTGGAGGCATGACTCTTGATAGCGTAGACTTGTTATTCATAGATATGGAATCCATAGCTCCTCTTTAGGAGTAATGATATCCTCTTATATGCGTTGTCCTGTAATTGGAAAACTGGAGCGCTCAACCATTTGGATACATAGGTGTAACCGAATGGTATACTATCTTTGGATGGTAAGTTTTCTAATGGTGAGACAATGGAACGTAAGATAAAAATAATCGGGAAGGTAAGACAGAACTTGTCCTTAAGCCGATTATGGATGATCATATGGGGATGCGATACACTATGATATGTCATGGAGACTTAGCTACACGAGCTTCGTAATTCTGTAAAGTTCGAGAGTGCAGCTCCAAGCTTTTAGTGGAGTAGCGTTGGAGTTGATAATTGTGAAATGTATATCTGGGATATTGGGTTTCATAATTATCATGAGCTTGAACTTTATAGGTCCATTTTGGTCCCCTTTGCTAGCTCACAAAATCCTGTAACGACACGGCGTGTTTTTCCAATAATTGGTGACTTATGTCGGATTTATCAGATTGGTTTAAAATTTATAAGAATCAAATAATTCATGTCTGTTTATCGGTTGAATTAATTTTGTAAGAAATTAGTTCAAGATGAACTTGTTGAATTATGGCGTTCGGATAATTCTTGTCTGTTTATCGGTTGTTTTAATTTTGGACAATTAGAACAAGATAAACTTGTAGAATTATTTGAATTGATTTATTTTCTTAGAGATTATCTTGATAGAGTTTGTTTTGATCAGATATCTTTTCTATTGGGCTATTTGAATCAAAACTGAGACTTTATCCTTTAGAATCTCGGGTGGAAAATAAAAGATTCGCGGAGATTTTTTCTCGGCAGTTCGGCCTGCCGATCAGAAAGTTCGGCCTGCCGAACTGGCCAGTTCGGCCTGCCTATCTCACAGTTCGGCATGCCGACCGCGACAGCTAAGATTACGCGTTTTTCACGCGTATCTTATCAGATATTGATCCGAACTTGATTCTGTTTCGATTTTTGAGACCTAATCTGATATGGACTGACCCCAAGGACCAATAGGTATAAAAAGGGAGTGAGTCTAATGATTTACTCAGATCAATTTGAGAGATTAAGAGTGATACTCTTCTAGTGAGCATCTGAAAACTCCCTGAGAGCTTTTGTTCACAAATCACGAACACTAGCTTTGGGTTCTCTCTATTGGTTGGAAGGAGAGTCACCGGTGGAAGAGCTGTACGTGTGAGCCCACACTCACTCCGGTTGTGGATAGAGAATAGCAAAGAAGACCAGTTGGTTGAGGCTCTTCTGGAACGTTACTTCTCTACACAGGTCGCGGAGGTTCTTCGGCACACTGAGGTTAGTAAGATCTGTTTAATTTATACATATAACATGTCATACTTGTATTTTGGAAAATACTCTGATGAAAAAATTTTAAAAATTCCGCTGCGCACTTTGTTTCCAACAATCACATTTTACGAATCGTAACTTTTATTCTAAAACTTATTGCATAACAAATGCATCATATAACGCAATCACATTTTGCGAATCATAACTTTTATTCCTAAACTTATTGCATAACAAATGCAACATATTGCATAACAAATGCATCATATAACGCAATCACATTTTACGAATCGTAACTTTTATTCCTAAACTTATTGCATAACAAATGCATCATATAACGCAATCACATTTTGCAAATTATAATTCTTCTTTGAAACATATTGCATACAATGTAATATATATCACAATCACATATTGCATATTATAACTTTTATCCTAAAACATATTGCATACAAATGCAATATATATCGCAATCACATATTGCATATCATAAGTTCTATCTTAAAACATATTCCATACAAATGCAATATATATATTGCAATCACATATTGAATATTATAACTTTTATCCTAAAACATATTGCGTACAGATGCAATATATTACGCAATCACATATTGCATATCATAACTTTTATCCTAAAACATATTGCATACAAATGTAATATATTACACAATCACATATTGCATATTATAACTCTTATCCTAAAACATATTGCATACAAATGCAATATATTACGCAATGACATATTGCATATCATAACTGTTATCCTAAAACATATTGCATACAAATGCAATATATTACGCAATGATATATTGCATATCATAACTCTTATCCTAAAACATATTGCATACAAATGCAATATATTACGCAATGATATATTGCATATCATAATTTTTATGTTTTACGCAATGATATATTGCATATCATAACTCTTATCCTAAAACATATTGCATACAAATGCAATATATTTCACAGCAATGCTTCATAAAACTTATAACTTACATTATAACACATTATGCATTGTCGAAAAGCAGGATTTATACTAATCCTATTTCGTTTATATGTTGCATATCTGCATCTAGATCATAATTTGGTACGTAAAAACTGGTCAGTAAGTTCATCTTTTTATTGTCCAGTCTATAGGCCTTTTATCATCTAGTTGTTCTAGACTAGTGACAATGTTGATTTAAAACATGTTTACGTACCTGTCTGAAAACTTCTAAGGGTCATAACAACGCTTAACTTTTTATATCTCTCTTGAACATGTCTAGCCTTTCCTTGGGGTGCAGAAAAAGGAAAAACTAGCTTTTATCTTCTTTCTTTTTTTTTTGTATTCATAAAGTTTCTGCCTTAGCTCTGCTCTTGTGACCTCGCTGTCGGTCACAAGAAATTTTCTAAATTCTACTTGATTATCTAAATCATTCTCACGATTTCTAATCGAACCTAGGGTGTCTTATAGTAATTTTTCTAGTTTTCTATAGGCAAATTGAAGATTATATCCTTAATGGATTTCTTATAGACTTTATTGTGCATATCCGTTATGCACTACATGGTATTGTACTTATATACTATATCTTATTATATTATGGATAACAAGCATCAATCATAGAATTCTTATCCATATTATTCGCTCGTATAAGCATTATACTTGCATATCATATTCATAAACATATCATACATATACATGTCATTCGTACCATACTTCCACATTTTATACTTTCATATATTACTCATACTCATGTCATTCATATCATACTTTCACATTTCATGCTTTCACATATTATTCATACTCATGTCATGTCATTCATATCATACTCATGTCATTCATATCATACTTTTACATTTCATGCTTTCACATATTATTCATACTCATGTCATGTCATTCATATCATACTTTCATATTTCATGCTTTCACATATTATTCATACTCATGTCGTTCATATCATACATCCATTTGTCGTTCATACTTTCATATCGTAGAGTTGCTATACATTTTTCTTGTTTGAATAGCAACTATTTCATATTATATTCATATAATACTTTAAGTCATGTCACATTTATGGTACACATACCAATCATAGTTCATAACATTCATTCATATCAATATGTAAATAGGCTTCAACCATAACGGTTGCAAATTCATTGCAAATCCTATTTTGTACTTTAGAACTTTTTTGCATGATAAGTGCAAATATACTTTAAAAACAACTTGCATAACCATTGCAAACTCATTTACAAATGCATATGGATGCATTAAAAACTATTTACTTCATGCTGTAGGTGAAATCTGAACTTACCCGGACTATGCCCTAGCGTTCTCTATTACGTTCCTTTCTCGTTCCTTTTCCTTCCATTGGTCGGCTTTTGTGTCCTGATCATACGACAGCCGACTCATTAATTAACTTTCTTTTTATCAATCCACTTGATTGATAATAAAACACAAACATTAACTATTCATTCCTTTTAACTTCGTAACCCATCGGTTTACCTCTCGTTTACTTAAAATATCTCTTATTAAATCTCTGGTCTCACATGACCGTTACGTTACTTAACGTATTACGGAACATTTTTCATCTAATAACGTTATGCTAAATCAGAGTGTTCGACTCCGTTCTAGTCATTTCCTTGATAATGACGATTTTACCCTTAACGGGTTTTTCGTCACCTTGTAACGTTATAAAACTCATTCTTACATAAAACAGTGTAACCATAACTGATCATGCATTTCATAAATTTCTATGAAAGCATCTAAAACAGTTTATTCTAAAACAGTTCATACTGTAGGAGGGATTCCTACTTACTTGAACTCCAAGCTAAGCAGATCTAGTTGTGTCTCGCTGCATCTACAGTATGCGAAGCATCCTCTACAGTGCTCCTCGAGCTACCATGAATGGCTAGGAATACTTCCTGGAGATCATACATTCTTGAAACTGTCATTCAGGACTCCAATACTGCTGTTTGAATCACTTCGATTTGCGTGCAGTCGATACCGAACAATTTTCATTGGAGTGGAATTAGCTCAAACAGAGGTCACCATTGTGTTCAGAGCATCGAAACGAGTCGGGAGGCGGTCTCGGATCTTCGATCGGAGGTCCGGATCACAAAAATCCAAAGTCGTCGTTGACCGACGTTGACCGGTCGTTGGCCGACTTTGACCGTCGTTGACCGGCGTCAATCGGGGTCCGTTGGCAGCTGGGCTCGGGCCTACCCCCCCTAAATCGACCCTTCTGAGTCCAATGGCAGGGTCAATTTCACCTAATTCTGCCTCTAACATAGCGGGTCGGAGCTCGACATTGATGGCAAAAATGGAGGCACCGATGATGGCTTTTCGGTGATGGAAACCCAAAATTGGCTGAGGGCTTTTGCTACCCATCATCCTATGAGCATTTTCCCTCATCCAATTTGAAGAAACGTGGCTGGGAAGAGCAAAAACCGAGGCTCCCGCGGCGGTTGACGGCGGCGATGGCCGTTCTCCGGCGAAACGGGCTCCTTCCGTGCAATTGATCGAGGGATTTTACTCCCCTTAATCCTCTAAACTCATTGGGAGGGGTGGTGTCGGCCACCTCCTCCGGCAAGGCGGAGTTCCACCATGGGGGCGGTGGTGCATGGCGGCGATAGGCGGGCGGAGCAATCCGACCGTTGTTGAGCTGCCACTAAGGGTGGGTTTTGTTCCTCTCATCACGGTGGTCGTGTAGGAACAAGAATCACGTCGATCGGACGTCAGACGGCGAAGATATCTCGTCGGAAAGAAATGGGTTTCGCCGCCACTTTGGGCGGCGCGTGTGGCCTCCTCCGGCGGCGTTTTGGGCGGCACAGCACCTCGTTGGACTCAGCTCGCCGAGATCTTTCTATTGGCATGGGAGGTGTCGAAAACGGATGCCGGAATCTCGAACGAGATTTGAGGAGAGAGAGAGAATTCTAGAGAGAGAAAGTGCCGAGTTTTCTCTGATTTTTTTGATTTTTCTCTCTTTTTTTTCTTTTCTTTTCTTATAAAACAAAATTATGGTCCACACAGTCCAATTCTGTACTGCATGATCTTAAACAGTCTAATTTCTATACTGCTTTGTTCTAATACTGTATAATTTCCTGTAATATTATACAGTATTTTCCTTTAATTGTACTTTGTCTTAATATAATCCTTAACTTAATGCATTTCTTAATGCATTAAAAATCTCGGGTGTTACAGAAACGCATCCCACTTATGGTCTGATCTTTTGTTTATCGATGTATTTGTATTCTCCAAGCATGCCTGATATGGATAGCTGAATATACAGAGTACCTTATACTCTCGAAACGTATCCGTATCATGTTTGTAATGTGTAGCATTCTGTTAATATTATGTGAAAGTATCAAAGTCAATTGTGGGGATATTTTGTAGGAAATATAAGTATATTATTTAGGTTGAACGTTTGTGTCATGAGGATAACTGTTTAATGAAAAATCTGTCAGGTTTGTTAGCAAATCTGAGATTCCGTCTAATATCTCTATAAATAAATTTAATGTATGGTTTTGAGTAGAAGTGTTTGTATTATATGTTTCATGATTATGTTTTAGTTTATTAGTTGAAATATAAAAATCAACTATCCTTGACTTTTCCTTACTCAAAAAGAAAAAGAAACAAAAAATAAAGTACATAGAAGTTCTTGAATAATATCCTGAATGTAATTGTAAATCACAGTCCAAGGATAGTGAAGGACTGGAAAATGGTATGATTAGCATGTGTATTCTCTGATCAAAATGTTAAACCATAATACGGTGTTGTGAATTTGGAACAAGTCAAAAATACTCTTGTTGAAGTATTTACTATTAGAGTAAGGTTAATACTCCAAGCAAATGAAGGGAGATACAATAACTCACAGTTAGTGTAACGCCCTGAAATTTATTTAATGTTAATGTAATATAAATGATGAATTAGTGTGCCATAATTACTGTTTCAATATTAATTTGATTACTTGGTTGGATTTTGAATTTTTGGTTGTTTTGTTAATTTGATGAATTCAAATGATTTCATATTGTTTTAAAATGATGTTTTGAGTTTTAAAACACAACAATTTGTAAAATGTTAAAAATACTCTGTTTTACAAAACCGTGGGCAGCATATAGTTTTCACACAGTAAAACCACCCACCGATTTTCTCTATTTATTCTCTCTCTTCCTCCTCTCTCCTCACTCTCTCTGATTTCTCTCTCTCTCTCTCTCTCTTTCTCTCTTTCACCCGAGACACTCTCCTCTCTCTCTATCTCTCTCAAAATTTTTGAAACCAAATTCGAATCCAAGCATCGGGTTAGCAAGGAGGAAGCTCGGGGACGTGATTTGGCAACCGAGAACGCGGATTGAAGCTTCGATTCGAGGTTAGTTTTGAAATTTCTAGATTTTTTACAAAATTTTCAATTTTGTGCATTTTTGAAATCTAGGTTTGTTTAAGCCTAGGAAACCCTTGATTTGAGTTAAATGAACTTAGAACAACTAGAATCTAAGCTTAGATTGAAGAAAAACCGATTGGATTCAAGATTTTTCATTTTTGTCCCTATTTTCTCATTGGATTTTTGGGATTTTTAAGTTTAAATCTTGTTTAAATAAGTCCAAATGTGTTCTACTATGTTTTTTTATCAACTATGATTGTTTTCTATGCCTGGGATTTGAGAAAAACAGGTTAGAATCAAGATTTGTGTTTTGGGGATCGAGAAACCCGTGGCTGGATTTCTAGGTTTTCCCAATTTGGCAGGCCGAACTGTGTGTTCGGTAGGCCGGACAAGGGATCGGTAGGCCGGTGTTCTTCCGTCCGGCAAGCCGAACCTGGGGAAATGACCGGCCGACCGGACCTGGCTTCCGGCAAGCCGAACTGTGCAGTTCGACCGGCCGAAGCAGGGAGTCCGACAGGCCGACCGAAGCATAGAAAATTTTGTGATTTTCACCCGTTTTCACTGTTTTGAACCCCAACTTAAATTCCAACCTTATAGAATGATTTTAAAGATACAAATGACACACTAGGACATCATGAAATGGTTTAGTAACATAGAATGTCTCGAACTAGATATTGATCGACTTAGTTTATATCTAGGATCGTTCGTGGTTCCGCGGAGCTAACGTATAGCGGACCGAGATTACGGTGTGGGGCACTGGCACGAGTATTGAGGTAGGACTTCTACCCTATTCCTTGGTAGCCTAGTTTCAAAATGATTTGGCTTTGAAAATGATTTCTATTAAAATGTTTTCAACGGTTGTTTGAAAATGAATTTATCGGTTATATTTCAATATACCGTGAACTGAAATGAACTTCATAATGAATGTAAATGACAACACTTGGTAATTGGGTTTTGAATGATGATGATAATAAACATATAGACATGATGCCATATCAGAGATCGGGTCGTGTAGCGATCGACCTTGGGGGCAGGTCCCGAAACCCAACTGGGCCACTACTATGGTGATGTTATTATGGTTTGCCTAGGAAAAGAAAATGATATTTCTGGTTATCCAAGTAAACTGTTATGGGTAAGAATGGTTTTACTTCAAATTGTTTATTTATTTATTCAAGGTTTCTTTTAAATAACTTCTAAATAGTGACATGTTTCTTCAAATTAAGTTATTTATAAAACATAGTCCTACTGAGCCTTTCGCTCACGTTTTATTTATTTTAAATTTCCCCTCTCTAGGTGGTTTTCCATTTAGGTTTGGAGAGGATTCTTCGGACCGAACTCAGGAGCAATAGAAGAATTAATTTATCTTTTGTATCATTTAATCAAGGCATGTGAGACTTTAACTTTATTTGTATCGGGACTGTGATTGTATTTATGATATTGTCAGTACCATGTGTGTGCACAAGTTGTGGATTTGTGGAACCCATACTCGCTAGGTTTATTCTTTAAATATTAATTATCCATGCAATGGTTTTCTTTAAATTTTCACATTTTATATTCAATTCAACTCCTAAATTCTTGATTTTTAATTAAATTCTCTTTTAATTAATTTAAATAATCCACCACGTCACCTCCCGTACTCCGAGGCGTGACAGTTAGGGACAAACAACATTGACGGTTTAGAGTCAAAAGTGGATATCATTACGGAATTGTGATTCTTAATAGTATTGTTAGATTTGAAATTTCGAGAACGAAATTTCTTTAAGGGGGGTAGAGTTGTGACACCCATTATTTTCTTAACAGGTAATATGGTAATTAAATTAATTATTAGTATGCTAACTAAAATTTATTTCATCTAAAATCTATTTCATCCTATTTATTTATACCTATTTCAAAATTTTCTAAAATTTTTTTATATCTATTTAGTAAATTTACCGAAACGCTCTTGGAACATCAAATTAATTACTAAAATGCCATTTGGCATTATATAAACTAAAGTCTGCGAATGAGACATAATGCACTTAATGCTTCACCTACTTATCTCCCACTTCCCATTATTTTACTTCAATCGAGCCCTCTAACAAAGAAAACCATACATTCATTTTCTTTTCTCCGTGCAACACTTATCTTCCCCTTTCTCCTTGAAATGTCTTCCTCTCATTCTCTTATTCTTCTTCCTTTTTCTGCTCTCTAAACTTAAGAAACCCAACTCCATGTCATTCAAAAGTTCCCATGCTAAAGTTAAACTTGAGCTTTAATCTCTTGAATTGATGACTTAAAGTTTTCAATGAGATTTTAAGGTAAGATTTTAGAAAATTAATCTAGTCTTATCTACCATCTTTACTTTGAAATTGCTCATTTATTTTGCTGCATAATTTAGATTTTATGGTTTTGAATGAGAAAGTTTGACATAAGCATGTTTTCACCCTTATTTGTAAAAAAGGCTAGAGATATAGTTTGATGATGATTTTGGTATAAAACTCATGAAAATATGTTTATTATGATTATATAATGCAAGCTGTATATTTTGGAATGGTTTTAAGATTTTGAACAAAGATAATATGTTTTGGGTTAAAGAAAAATTTGACATTCCATAAACTTTGTAATACCTCTATAGGCAGTGGCTATTTCTTGATATTTTGGGATTAAATTAAAATGAATTTTATAAATTGGTTTGCATATTTAAAAAGTAGATATCCTAAGCTTTCTAACGAGCTATCATAAATCTAAATCGGAGTTGTATTTTATTTTCTATGAAATTTTCAATTTTCAGATTGAAAACTAGCAAATCTGCCAGTTTGTCATGGTATACCTGCAGCTAACCTGAACCAAGAACCCATCTTTGCTCACCACTTAATTCTTTAATGTCTTGCAACCTTTCCAATATTATCCTAAGTGATTGATGAATCTTATTAGGGACTAAAACATATAGATTACTTGTTTAATTTTATATTGTGTTAAGACAAAAATTGTTTACTGTGGTATTCAAAAAAAGATTTGCATAAAGGCTTTAATGGCACACTAATAAGATGGATTTACATATGATTTATTTATGAATGTGGTTGTATGTTGTGTTTTAATTTTAATTGTCCTTATGCACGCCTTAGGATCAAGGGAGTGTGAAGCTAACGTTAATTGATTCCAAGATTTAAAGATTGTTGATAAGCTTGAAAGGTAAGGATTCTATTACTTATCTTTTGTGAGATTTTTATAAAATTAAAATTGATTGTTTTACCGCAAGATATATATATATCTATGTTGAACTGTTATTATATGAGATTTTTATATTTTGTGAGATTGAAAGGTAGGGATTCTATTACTGCTATTATATGAGATTTTTATATTTTGTGAGATAGAATTAAAATATATATCTATGTTTTACCGCAAGCTTGAAAGGTAGGGATTCTATTACTTATCTTTTGTGAGATTTTTATAGAATTAAAATTGATTGTTTTACCGCAAGAAATATATATATCTATGTTGAACTGCTATTATATGAGTATCACATATGAAACTATGACATGGACTCGTCTTGTATTGTACAGCGAGGAACATAATAAATTGACACATATTATAAATTGAGAAGCATGGTTAGAAAAACTAACTCTATTAATAATGATTGAATATAGAGAAATGGTGAGACGTGAAGAGGGCGGCGGTTACGTTCTTGGGCATGAATACCCTAAAAGTTAAAATAAGGGGAATGTGATGACGCTTCCTTAGGTTGAAAGTCCCAGAACACACTGTACAAGAATCAACTTGGTGAGGACTCAGGGCTTCATGTCCCCTCACCGGAACACCCTTGGAATATTTAGAGGGTGATCAAGCACGCCCATTTGGGTTTCGATGAGTTGAGTAATACTCTATTGAACGTGGGTACCTAGAAATAATGATGAACTGTAACATTTGTATATATGTATATGTATGAAACTCGATAATGATTAACTATGGTATCTACAGAATATGATTATAATAAATCTCATAATATGGATAATAATGAGTATTAAATAACCATGCAGGTTTTAATGTAGTAATGATAAAAACCTAAAGGTGAGTAATGGTTTTCTCTACTGAGCATATTGTCGCTCATTCCCTTATATTTTTATCTTTTCAGGACTCACTAAGTGTGAGATGGCTACGAGAAAAATAATTGAGGAATCTATATAGCTATATTACATTGAGACTGCTTCAATTGTTAAGAATATTCTTCATGATAATGTAAGCATCAATTGTTACTTTCTGTGACTGTATTAAAATACGTTGAGGGTTAAAATGATGATGACGATAGTTTATATTATTAAATTTAAGGTGCTACATTAAACTTTGGTTTAATTGTCCTTTATATTTTTATTTTTGATTTAAGAGTTTTCATTTAAGCCACAGGTAATTTTTTTTAAGATTTTACTTTTATTTTTGATTTTTATTTTAATTCATTAAAAACTATTAAACCACATATAGAGGCGTTACATGAACCTAAGGAAAAAAGTAAGAACTATAATTATAATAAAATAAATAAATTATTTAATAATATGTGCGATTCCAATTCGCAATCTATCTAATATACGCATAATAATCTTAAGATAATTTGGCAGATTCTATTTTGCAATCTATGAAATGCATCCAAATTTAATTATAATCTGGAAGATTACAATTCATAATATGCCATAGATGTAACTAATAATCATAAGATAATCTAGAAGATTTCATTTCGTAATCTGCCATATGCATCCAAATTGAATAATGATTTGGCAGGTTCCATTTCATAAGATGCTAGATGTACGCCTAATAATGTAAAGAGAGCCAAAAAAAAAAAAACATAGTTAACAGTTAACACCATAGAAATCAATCCCTATCATGCAGAATCGAATCACTGTCAACACACCAATTAAAAAACAAAACTTTATCAGGAAAAAAAAAAAAAACAACAGCAGCAGCATAAAACACACATTTCTATACGATCAAAAACCAAACAGAAAAAAATCCAATCATTCACAACAGGACATATCAAAATAACATTTATCAGAAAAAGGGCATTAGCAATAGACGAGTATGTAAAACTATAAAACATTATTGAACATCAATATTCAAGTATTTATCAACTTAAATGCATTTATACGTTTTTGTCTTCAGTATTCACAGATACAAACTAAACATCTGAAGGTCTCAGGGTATACTAAGACAAACCAAGCCAAAGCACATTCATTAGAATGAATAACCCAAGGTAAATCAAGTTGGAAACTCAGTCGGATGAAAAAAGCCAGACGCTGGCAAATATTTCAGCATAACGTAAATATAAAGGCACAAAACCACTGATCTCCTAGCAATTCAGTAAAAACAAACTGTGGTTAAAGCAATTCCACCATACGATAAAGACGGTATCTAAACGCACAATCATTTTTAACACTTCCAAGAGATATATCCTTAATCAATCAAAAGTCAAAAGTCAAAACTATAATTAAGGATGCTAATATCTCAACATTCTTCTCGTTAAACAAGAGACTACCTTCTAAGGAGGACTTCGAAACCTTATCCGATTCCAATATTTGAAGATCCTCGTCTAAAGCATCTGCATTTGCAAGAAGAGAATCAGTAATTCACTTTCCTAATTGACTTACTTCACTAGAAAAATCTAAAAAAAAACGAAGACTTGCATCCGCATGCAAGAAACTTGAGGCCATTCTAAGGCAATGACACTTTGTGAGACAAGAAGAGGGACCCGAGTTAATGTTGCAGATCTACGGCAGTATCACCAACCCCATGGACAGATCTCCTTGCCTCACCTGAAATGCCGATGCTATCAACTCTCTCAGCAGTGATGTTCTTCTTACCACCTTGTTGATCTTTACAACAACGGACCTTCACAAAATTACGGCAGATCTTCACAGATTGCGGATCTTTGCCGCAATGTTTTAAATTGCAAAATGAGGTATTAAGGCATTTTTCTTTTGTGAGGTGAGGCGTAAGCCTCAATACAAAACCATATAATAATTCAAAGAATATAAAAAATTAAGCATTCAAACACAATAGTCATAAATCATAACATAACATCATAAAAAGTCAATGTTTGTACTTCATAAGAAATAAGAAGTCTAAATTAACAAGTTTCATAAGCAAGAAGCCTCAAATAAACAAGTCCTAAAATAAGTAGTTATGACCTCTAGTTTAAAAGCCACCCCATTAAATTCAATCTTCACAGAAAACCAATTTAAACTGATTTCTCTTATATAGGCCTTTTCTCTATAAATTTACTTCAGTCCAACTAATTATAAACCAAAAGACAGTAAGGCCTGTAACTCAGATTACGCCTTGACGAGTAGCATCAAGGCAAGCCTCAATTATAAGAGGCTTTAGACTCAGATTGAGGCTTAAGCCTCAATGCAAAATTTGGGCGCCTCTCCTTGAAGCGGGCCTTAAGGCGCAAATTTATTGCGCAATTTTATACTATGCTTTGCTGATGTGCTCGACTACAAGATCAAGATCTTAGCGACAGATCTTCAATCACGAACGGCGCTGCGAGTTTGACACCAAAGGCTTCCATCAGCTACGCTCGATTGAATGCCTAGTTGTCAAAACTTTCAATCCTGTTGGAGATCTTTTGAAGTTAGAGGAATGCGCGACGTCCTCCACTTGACAGAGGACGGAGAGAAGAAAGGTCCAAAGAGGAGAGAAAGGAGGCGGTGAGGAAAGATGAGCTATGTCATCAGAGAGAGCATGGGGAGAAGAAAGAGAGAGCAGATGGAGAGGAAGAGAGAGGGGTGTAGAGAGAGAGAGGGGGATTGATCTAAAAACTTTGGGAAGAGAGGGGGAGGAGAGGAAGGGAGTAAGAATGTGTTAAAATATGTTAGGGTTTGTTTCGGAAGAATTTGCAGAAAGGAACAAAAAAAAAAAATTTGAATTGAGTAAATGATTTTTTTTTTAATCAAAAAATATTTTTTTTTGTATAGGTAATCTGTCTCAATTTTTTTTTTTAAAATAAGAAAAATGACTATAGCAGGATAATAAACCTCAACAGAATGAAAAAAAATAGAACCGTTTTAATGTCTAAAAATACTTTTTTTGTGTCAAAAACTGTCTAAAAAAATAGTCATTGACCAAAAATTTTTTTCCCAAAAAGTCATTTTTAAAAATCTCCTGTTTGTTTCTGATGAACGTATGTATGGATTAAGATCAAAATATCAATTAATAAATTATATTAAAAAAATAAACATAAAAGGAGCAATTTTAAAAAACCAAAAAAAAAGAAAAATGTTGATAAAGAGTATTCATGAGGGAGCCATCCAAAGGATGGTTTTGAAAAGCCAAAAAGAAGGGAGAATGTTGATAAGCAATATTAATGACATGTCCGGGTAAATTTTTTTTTAATTTAATATATAAATTGACATTTTTATTCTAATCAAAATAAACATTAACAACCCTTGATACAATCTTACCTCCTCTCACCCCTCTCCCTTCTTTATTCTTTCTCCTCTCCCCTCTATTAGAATAGGTCCCTCTCTCTCCTCCACCTCATCCCTCTCTCTTTCTCTCTCTCTATCTTCGCCCACACTCTCTCTCATCCCCTTCTCTTCTCCACCCCTTTCCTCTCTCCATTGATCCGGCACTACAAATCCGACCACAACGCTCAGATTCAGAGTTATCATTGCGCAAAGAGCAGGCCCACTTCCTCAGCCACAAGTTGCAATTGTTGATCACACAAAATCATTGTCAGTCGTGAGCTCGAGCCTTTTATGCATCTCATTGAGATCTTCCTCCTTCGTGCAATATATGTGTTTCTCTATGTTCACTTACACGGATTAGATCGGAGAAATCATGGCAAAGCCATCGAAGAGCGCTGAATCGACGATGGAGTCAATGGTGTACAAGATCGCCAAGAAGATCCACAATGACAATTCGTCTTTGTCATCGGAATCAAAAGACGTGAAGTCTGAGCTGCCATTGTCTGTTAGCAGGTTTAGTTTTGCACAGGGATCTTTGATGATTAAAGCACTATACTGAGAATGTCAGGAATCTAAAAAAGAATTTTTTTTGGCCATTTTATTTTATTTTATTTTTGTGTGCATTAGTATTGATCTAGGATTCGTTTTTCGATCTACTTGTTTGGTTTGTTTCTCTAATATCATACATTGTTGTTGAAAGTGCAAATAAACTAAAATTAAAAGGTAACCTTGCTTCGACATTTGCCAGATTAGACTCCAGCATCCTGCACCAACAATTGGAGATGTCGGTAGTTCTTGTTCCAAAATAAAATAAAATAAGATAAGCTAGCAAATTTCGTTCTGACATTTGCAACACTCCACTCCAACGACTGAAAATGGATAGTACTTTTTGTTAAAATAATAAATAAATAAATAAGAGATAATTTGGAATATTCCACTCTCACATCTCGACTAGAGACAATCAATAGTTTTGTGTTGAAAATTAAAATATAAGAAAATAAAATTAGATAATTTGGCAAATTTTGCTCCGATGCCAAATTCCACTCTCACGACACAAGTTGACGACCAAAGTAATCAACCACATAAGGGATTGAGAAGAAAGAGTAATTTAGACTTTTAATAAATCATCTTTTCTAATAAAATGGATGGTTTCATAAAAAGCTTCTTAAGATAGCAGTCTTGAAAAAGTGCTTCTTTAAACAGGTAGTTTTAAAAATTCCCCTTTTGGATATAATCAACCTAAAATTGAAATAATTAAGAGGGGAATGCCATAGGGATTATTTGGGTGGATTGAGTTATGCGAAAGATTTAAAAGAGAGAGAACATAAAAAATTCTGCCAAACTTACTATGTAGATGTTTTTGCCCTTGACGCTTAGGTTTGTTTGCATTATAGGCTCCAAATTTTATAGCCTTTGACACTTAGGTCTCACTGTAAGAATTTAAACACTTAGATCCTCACACTCTGAATCTATTGCCACCATTAGTCCTCATTTTAAGAATTTAGACATTCATATCCCTAAACTTCTAATTTGTAGGTAAACTTAGTATTCATTTTAAGAATTTGGACACTCATGTCCCCCAAACTTTTTAATTTGTTGGCACCATTATTTCCCATCTTCTTTTTGTTGTTGAATGACATAATGTCAATGTTTTGATTTCTGAGGTTTTTTTGTGTCTTAAGTCCCTAACATTTTTTTTTCGAGTCTGATTCAATAGTTTGTGCTTTTTGTAAGCTTCTAAGTGTTCCGGGCCATTGTTTCGGGGCCATGGTGTTGCCGGTTCTAGCGGCTACACAAATTAAATTTTTTCAAACATTTTGTTGGCCACAGCCACCAAAAATGGTAGTTTCTGAAGAACACCAGACAATAAACGCAACAAATATTGGCGGATACTGCCTGGTGACTACAGTGGAGACCTAATGTTGGTTGGTATCTTGAGGGTATATTTTGTATTTCAAATACAATGTGATCACATGACAGTACGTAACATTAACTGAACACACACACATATTTTGCATAAGTCAATCAAAGCTTTAAATTTGTGATATACCACTAAGGAGCCCCCAAAACTACTACACCATGAACAGTGGTAATGTTGTTGCGGTCCTGTATAAGAAGGCCATGTCTAAGTAACAAGAGAAACTAACTTCGAGCCCTCCTCTCCATCGAGGGAATTAGAAGATAAGAAACTGGCACCAACATCAGAAGGATCCACAAACAAGTTTTTTTTTTTTATTCCTATTTTATTTTATTTGTTTTTTTTTTCCCTTTGAGTGATACTCTTTGACCTTCAGATTTTCATTATCTTTGTTTCCAGGGGTTTTGCGTTCATGCCAACAGATGGTGCTTCATGTACAGCCCTTGTGTCACCTACACAGCCCTTGGTGCAATTACCACATATTGTACTCCAAGACTCTAATCGCTAATGCCCTAATCATCATTTTCATTCTCACTCTTTTTTATCATGGAAGAACTTTTTATATAGGCATTGAGCAGTTGCCAAAAGACATTTTTTTTCTGATGTCAGTTCACCAGTTCTTTTCAACAGTTTCTCCAACAATTATTCAAGTTTCATGCATTGAACTAAACGTTCACAGCAGGGAAGATCAAAACTTCCAATCAAGAGGATGTCAAAACTTCAGAAGGGGTAAAAAGTACAGGACTAAACTTTCCAATTTAAACTACAAATCAATTACAAAATTGAATAACATTTTCTTCAACTTCCTAGTTACAATACTTGCAATCAAAATTTTCGGACTCAGAACCTAATTAATCAATCTAACTGTCCAAAATTCTCTGCAGATGTGGAGGAATTTAAATCAAATGCATGATTTAACGGGAATAGAAGTACTATCATAGAACAAAGTTAAGACATTGGAATTGGAAGAATTTGATACCAACTTTCATCATAAATAAAAAGGAACTACTAAGTAACTAATCTTCTACCACCACCCAAAAAAAAAAAAAATCGGAGGAACCTAATCCTAGCTCCCATCATATAAGCAATCTTCTAGGATGAATTTTGGCTCACAAAAGAAATTGTATATCCTCCTGAGTGTTAGATGGCAAAATAAATCATACAATTCCTGATGACTTGTAAGGTAATTGCCCGCCTGAATTGCCAATGACCTATGACATACTGCTGACACTTATCCAACCTACACAAACCTCCGGTCTGCATTTCCACTAATGAACGAAGTAGATCTCCATTTGCCTGGAGAGTGGACACATAATTAGTGTACCACTTTGGTACTTTGAAATGTTATTTAATCACTATCGTTATTACTTTCATTTTTATAAAACAGTCCTTTCTTTTGTGATATAGTCCTTTTTAGTTTCAAGCAATTTTTTTTGTCACGATAGAGTCCTTTCTAGTTTCAAACAATTACAAAACTGAAAAACGCATTTTTTGACTTTTTCTCACACAGCCTTAGATTCAAAACTATTTTTCCATTATCTGAACCAACCTTTTTCTCCAACAATTTGTCTGTAGTTGCTTCCATAAGCGTTTCAAAATTATTCCAACAAAAAGTATCAACAAAAATTCAATTTTGTGGTGGTTAGTTGACGAGGAAGAGTGTACAAAAGCATTCTAGTTTCAGGGCACTGGAAAAATTTTCAGAGCAAGTAGCTAAAACAACATGCTTCAGGAAAATAAAAGATGGTACGAATGTCAAAACTTCTGGTAAACAGGATTTTCCATCGAGAGAGTGTCACGCTCCGGAATACGGGAGGTGATGTGGCGGGTTAATTAAATTAATTAAGAGGGAATTTAATTAAAATCAAGAGTTTATGGGTTACATTAAATAATAAAATGTAAAGGTTCAAGAAAACCATTGCATGAAAAATAAATGATAAACATAGCGAGTATGAGTCCCACTGACCCACAACTTGTGCACACACATGGTACTGACAATATAATAATACAACTACAGTCCAAACGTAAGGAAAATTAAAAACATTACATGCCTTGTTTAATTTATACAGACAATCTAATCAATCCTTCTACTGCTCCTGAGTTCGGTCCGTTGAATCCTCTCCGAACCTAAACGGGAAACCACCTAGAAGGGGGAAAATTTAAAACAAGGAAAATGTGAGCGAAAGGCTCAGTAGGACTATTTTTTAGCAAATTATTTAAAAGAAACATTTAATAAATAAATAAATTTAAATAAAACCGTTCTTACCCAAAACAGTTCACTCGGACAACCAGAATTATCATTTTCTTTTCCTAGGCAAACCATAAGAATATCACCACCATAGTGGCCCAGCTGGGTTTCGGGACTTGCCCCCAAGGTCGATTGCTACACGACCCGATCTCTGATATGGCATCATGCCTATGTGTCTATTTTCATCATCATTCAAAACCCATTTACCAAGTATTGTCATTTACATTTATTATGAAGTTCATTTTAGTTCACGGTATATTAAAATATAACCGATAAATTCATTTTCAAAGCCAACTCATTTTGAAACTAGGCTACCAAGAAATGGGGTAGAAGTCCTACTTCGATACTCGTACCGGTGTCCCACACCGTAATCCCGGTCCGCTATACGTTAGCTCCGCGGAACCACAAATGATCCTAGATACACACTAAGTCGATCAATATCTAGTTCGAGACATTCTATGTTACTAAACCATTTTCATGATGTCCTAGTGTGCAATTTGTATCTTTAAAATCATTATACAAGGTTGGAATTTAAATCGGGGTTCAAAACAGTGAAAACAGGTGAAAAATCACAAAATTTTCCATGCCCCGCCGCCCTGCCGGACTCCCTGATTCGGTCGGCCGAACTGTTCAGTTTGGCCTACCAGAAACCAGGTCCGGTCAGCCAGACATTCCCAGGTTCGGCCTGCCGAACGGTGCAGTCCGGTCTGCCAATCCCATGAATCCGGCCTGCCGAACTGGGAAAACCCAGAAATTCCAGCCACGGGTTTTCGATCCCCCAAAACCCAAATCTTGATTCTAACCTGTTTTTCTCAAATCTCAGGCATGGAAAACATTCATAGATGATAGAAAAACATGTTTGGACCCTTTTGAACTCATTTAAACAAGATTTAAACTCAAAAATCTCAAAAATCCAAAAATGGAGAAAAATGAGGAAAAATAAAAAATCTTGAATCTAATCCGTTTTTCTTCAATCTAAGCTTAGATTCTAGTTGTTCTAAGTTCATTTAACTCAAACCAAGAGTTTTCTAAGTTCAAACGAACTTAAATTTTAAAAATGCACAAAATTAAAAATTTTGGAAAAAGTTTAGAAATTTCAAAACTAACCTCGAATCGAAGCTCCAATCCGCGTTCTTGGTAGCGAAATCTCATCCCCGAGCTTCCTCCTTGCTAACCCGAAGCTTGGATTCGACTTTTGATTCAAAAATTTGAGAGAGAATTGAGAGAGAACGAGGCAAACCGAGAGAGAGGAAGAGAGAGAGAGCTCACGGGTGAGGAGAGAAGAAAGAGAGTGAGAGCTGAGAGTGAAGAGAGAGGGGGAGGTGAGAGAATAAATAGAGAGAAACAGTGGGCGATTTTACTATGCGAAAACCAAATGCTACCCACGGTTTTGTAAAACGGAATATTTTTAACATTTTACAAATTGATGTGCTTTTAAAACTCAAAACATCATTTTAAAACAATAAGAAATCATTTGAATTCATCAAATTAACAAAACAACCAAAAATTCAAAATTTAACCAAATAATTAAATTAATGTTGAAACATTAATTATGGCACACTAATTCATCATTTTACATTACAATAATATTAAATAAATTTCGGGGCGTTACAGAGAGAGAGAGAGAGAGAGTTATGAGGACTTAAAAAAACATTATGCTCTTGTGAACAAAATAAACATCTAAATTACAATGCACTACCCATCATATATCAAACCAACAATTTCATAATCGAACCTCATTTGTCAACTTCCATGGCCTGTTCGGCTTTGGCTTTTGCCAATGCAGTCAACTTGGTCTTCACTTTCCTCTTCCCAACTTGAAACCCACTTCCATCCTTCTTCTTGCCACTCCCATCAACCTGTTTTGAAAAATTAGCTAAGGAAAACTGCTAGGTATATCTGAAACACATATTTGACCAAAATATAACCACAAGAATAACCTAGTCCTAGATTACTTTCCATTAATATTTTAACAACCCAATTTTAATAAAAAAAAATTATGTGATGTCTAGATCACCGGTTCAAATTGCCGGTTCAAATTGCTACAATAGTGAAAATATTGTAGCAAAACCGATTTGAACTGGAATTTTCCAGTTAGAACAGGGAACCAAAAATCACATTAACAATTTTCCATTCATTAAAACCAATATAGCAAATAAACAAGTTAACCTTTCTTCTTTCACACTTGGTATAAATCAAGGAAAAATAAAACTCGTGAAATTTTAATTGAAAAACAAATAAATTTAAAACCTTTATAAATCAACAAAAAGAAAAGAGAGATGATTGAATTAACAAGGAAAAAAAAGAGTAAATGATTCTAAAGAACGGGGCTTACTTTCATCTTATTCTTTTTAGCTTGAAGCTTCTTTGCCTTCTTTTCTTTGTCTTCTTTCTCTCCTAGAAAAAATAATGATTGATTATAACCACATCATAAGCCCACATACAAGAATAACAAAATAAGGGGGTGTTTGGCAGTGGTGGGAACCACTCAGTTTTCACCACAATCTCAGTTATGAACAGTGTAAAGCTCTCACATGCTACAGTAAAAATGGTTCCCACCACTGGTTCCCACCATTTTTCCAAACACCTTATAAATAAATCCATAGAAAGAGATTGAAGAAGGAATTTTACTTTGGAGTTTGAATTCGTGCTGTTTTTTCTTTTAGCAAGATTGTTTTTCTTCGACATTTCTTTAAGTTTGCTGTAGACAACGAAGCAACTAAACCCCAGCCAAGCGAAGTAAAAGGAGAATGAAGAACTTTTGGCGAAACAGTGTTTATCATATTTACATTTCCGTCGCCATATTTCTAAGTATTCGAGTTTTTTCCTCTAACTTTCGTTTATTATTGATATGTGCCCAATTAGCGCAGTTAATTACCCAAACCTCAAGTAGGTGCTTCATTCTTGACTATTTCGGAGCACGTACCTCAATTTTGTTAAGGGCGATTTTATAGAATTAAAATTGCCCTAATTTAGCCTCATGACACTCTAAATAGTATAAATTTAGCCTCTAAAATTTCAATAAGAAATGTCAATAGCTCTTCTGTCTCCCAAATGATAAATTTCTGATGATCCGTGCACATGGGATGCAAGCGATATGCCTGTAACGAGTTGAATCGCAAAAAAGCTTCTTTCTCACCTATAAGAAAGGTGATCCAAGATTTGGAAAAATCTCACTTAGCTTTAAATTTGAGTTGATTATGTTAGTTTCAGTCTTAAACACAAGTAATTTATGCAGCTTTATCTTTAATGACTTGTAACATGCATCTTACATAAATCTCAGGTGCATGAATCATCAAAAACCTAACATTGAGGAGATAAAATGATTGTTAGTGTCACGGATTAAAACTTCGAGTCAAATTTATACCATTTGAAGCATTAGGGGCTAAAGTATAACAACCCTAATGCCTCAAGAGATAGAAATGGATAGATCCCTTTTGTTAAATATATAATTAAATTTTAAAAAGTTTATTTTTTTATTTATCACCATTTTTATGAGTTTAGGATGGTTAAATATATATATATATATATATATATATATATATATATTCTGATGCAACGCATGTTTAAGCTAGATCGATCAAAATCCATATTTCAATCAAGACATGTAGTTTGGTTGAGTGTTAATTGGAAATATAGAACATATTTGAAAAAAAAAATGAGTAAGATAATCATATTGTTGATTGTACGATAACAAAATCAAAGAAAGATATGATTGCAAGATTGGTAGTCTAAATCTATACTCCACAGTTTGAGAACAAAGATGAGCACTTTATTATTGATAAAACTATAATGGACATCTACTTCTAATTATGGAGACAACTTTTCTTTTTGATTGTGGTAGCAGTTGACTGCAAGGTATATATATTGATTAGACCTAAAGCATCATTTATTAATAATAATTCTATTTAAAAAGGTATTTAGCAAAATCAATTCAAGGCAAATCTATCACGAACCTAAACCCGGGTGGTGACGTGGTAGTTTAATTAAGATAATTAAATAGGTTTAACTTAACATACCGATTATTTTATTAATAATTTAAGGAAAAGTTTTTAAGTAATTTATAAAAATGTGGTAAACTTTAAACCATTGTGAAATATTATCAACCATTAAAATTTAGCAAGTGAAATTTCTTAAATGACCTCAAAAAATAAATTTAAAGTCATGAAATTCATCAAAAAGCAGTCTGGGCCTCATCGGACCCTACACGGTGCACACACAGTATAGACATATAAAAATAATACAACTATAGTCCAACAAAAAAGTAAACACAGTCCTTATTATTACATGCCTTGAAAAATAATAATAGAGAAGCCAAACGTCTCACGATCCATGCGAGAATACCAGCAACATCCTACTCGATAGCGTACTACAATTTACTTAGAGAGGGGGAGATTTAAAACAAAATAGTAAAATTGTGAGCAAAAAGGTCAGTAGAACTTGAGTTTCAAAATCATCATTTATAAAATAAAATAAATGAATTTAAATCCAATTATAGAGGAATATTAAATGAATTAACAAATTCATACTTACCTGTCATCCTTTGTGAGTATCTTGGACCATTCATCAATCCTCATAATAATTGGTCAACCAAATTCAAACTTACCATTCATCATCTGTGATTGCCTCGAAACATTCATCAATGTCATCATGTGCAAAGCCTACTAATCACCATCATAGTAGCCCAGCTGGGTTTCGAGATTGTCCCCAAGGTCACTCTCTGCACTACCCGATCTCTGTGTGTGTGGCATCATGTACAAGGTTTCGGGACTTGCCTTTAAGGTCACTCGATATGACCTGATCTCTATATGTGGCATCATTAACTTAATAATCATGCCAAACGGGGATTCTTAGTCCGTTTGGTGTTTACTGCCATATAATCATTCCATTCATTATCATTCATTTATCATCATTCATTTATCATCATTATTTGTAAGCAATACATATTGGAAATAAAATGTACATATAGGATATGGCCAAAACGCTATTAAAACCATGGCTATCCAAGAAAAGGGGGGGTATAAAGTCCTACTTCATTATTTAGCACCATTCACGCCTACAATGAAATCCTATTCCGCTAAATGTTAGCTCCACAAAATAGAAAGCAATCTTAGGTGTAGACTAAATACATTAATGTCAAAACATCGACATGTTTCACTACTATGCTATTCATGGCTTTTTAGCGTGCCTTTAGATTCAAAATAATCATGAATGTAATCTTCACATTCTTAGTGTTTTTGAACAAAAAAACATAATCCATAAAACATGTCTTAGTCAAAAAATGATAAAGAACCAATGGACAAAAATTGCCAATTTAAGCTGCACAATCGGCCTACCGATGTACTAGGTTTGGCCTGCTGGACCTGTGAGTTCGGGCTGCCTATTACACAAGTTTGACTTGTCAAACTTATGCAGTGTAGTCGACCGCACTATATTACTCATGGTTGACCGCATGCTAGTGTGGCTTGGTCGACTGTGTTACATAATACGCAGTCGACTGTGTTGTCGTTAGCAGTATGCTCTGTTTCGAACATCCGAGTTTCAAACCAAATTTAAGTCATTCCAGATCTATTCTAATGCATATAAAACATGTCCAAATGATCCATAAACATGATATGAAGCTTACAAACTCAGTTTCATCCACATGGAACTCACCTTCATCATTTTACATGCATTTTTACAATTTATTTTGAAATGAACCAAAAATATAAAAACAAGTTTTAATTTAGTTTTAATCCAAGTAAAGCATGAATTCATGTTGAAACACATTCCACAGTATCAGGTTATGTGTTGTTTATACATATCAAACCTCTAATCATAACATGCAATGCAAAATTTTAACAAATTTGTCTAATATGCAAATTGCTCTAGCTGTATGTAAGAACCAAAATTTGAACACGAATTTGATCTTCAAAATCAGAGTTTAAACTTCTAAATCATGATTTTAATTTTTGCTAGGAATGACTCCAACCTAAGACGAACATTTTGTTGCAGCTTGGTGATGTCAACTCAAACTTCTAGCTCTTGCTTGGCTGGGAATAAAGGCTTTGTGTTTTGAGTTCTTTGTTTTCTGCTAGAAAATGTTTATTGTATTCTTTGTGTCTTGTTTGAATTATGTGGAGCTATACACAAGAGTGTTTGAATGATTCTTGGTTGTATAGAGAGAGAAAGATGTGAAAAACAAGGTGAAGAAGGGAAAGAGAGAGAGTTGTGAGGATGAGCGATGGAGACATGAAGAAAACAAGGAGTAAGCTAAGCTGTATATGGTTTTGTTTACTCAAAACTCTTGTATCCATATGTTTGAAATGGTTAGACTTAACTAGGTTATCAAAATGGTTTTGGACCTAGGGCATTAGATGGGATTTTAATTTGACGGGACATGTGATGTCAAATCCCATATTTATCTAAGAGTTACATAAGATGTAATTGGTAAAGTGTTACCTACCCTAATAACCATACTTTAGCTGACAAGCCAAAGCTTACTTAAAGTGAGGTGAAATATGGATCTTGGCCCACTAAAATTACAATTGTTGTGATTGCCAAATTAATATTGAGGGTTATTAATTTGATAAAATTAGTGAGATTTAAATTATGCCTCATTAAAAATTATTTAATAAAATGCTAAGTACTCTGTGTATATATTTGTTGTAGATAATGGCATCAAACACCACATCTAACTTGTCATTGCGAACGATCCTTTAGAAGGATAAGCTCAATGGGACTAACTTCCTTGACTGGTATAGAAACTTGAGAATTGTTCTTAAGCAAGAGAGGAAGGAATATGTCCTTGATCAACCTATCCCTGATGAACCAGCTGCTAATGCTCCTAGAGCTCAAAAGGATGCTCACAGTAAGCATCTCAATGACTCTGTTGATGTCACTTGCCTCATGCTTGGAAGCATGGAATCAGAGCTTCAGAAGCAACTGATGGAAATGGAGGCTTATACCATGATAGGCCATCTCAAGGAAATGTTCCAAGAGAAAGCTAGAATTGAGAGGTTTGCCACCTTAAAGGCATTACTCTCGTGCAAGTTAACTGCTGGCGGTTCAATGAGTCCTCATGTTCTAAAGATGAAGGATCATCTTGATCAAAAACTTGGTCTTGAGATTAGCCAAGAGTTGGCTGCTGACATCATTCTCTAATTTTTGCCAGATGCTTATGATGGGTTCATTATGAACTACAACCTGCATAATATGGAGAAGACTATTTTCTGAGTTGCACGGGATGCTTAAGACTGTTGAGCAGAACATCAAGAGTACCAAAGATGTTCAGATGGTTAATAAAGCGAAAGGTATGAAAAGGAAAGGAAAGGGTAAGAGCAAGAATAAGGCTCCCAAGGACTTTAAGAAGCCCAAGCCTAACCCCAAGCCCAATCCTGAACCTAAGGCAAAACCACCAAAAGAGGGAGTATGCTTTTTCTGAAATGAGCCTGGTCATTGGAAAAGAAACTGCAAGCTCTATTTGGATGATCTGAAGAAGAAGAAGAATAGTATGACTACTCCTTCAGGTATTTATGTTATAACAGTCAATTTGTCTACTTCTGATTCCTAGGTATTAAATGCTAGATCTAGATCTCACATTTGCACTTATGTGTAGGGTCTTAAGAGGAGTAGAATCTTGCCTAAAGGCGAAGTGGACCTACGAGTTGGAAATGGAGCAAGAGTTGCTGCTTTAGCTGTAGGAACATATGAGTTGACTTTGCCTAGTGGACTTGTTTTAAGTTTAGAAAATTGTTATTATACACCTGCTATGAGTAGGAATATTATTTCTGTTTCTTGTTTGGACAAGGAAGGTTTTGAGTTTATTATTAGGAATAATAAATGCTCCATTTACCGTGATAACATTTTCTATAGATATGCTCCATGAACGAATGGTCTTTATGTTCTGAACATTGAAAACACAAACAAAAAGTCCATCTATAATGTTAATATAAAGAAGTTTAAATCTAAAGATTTAAACTCTACCTATTTCTAGCGCTGTCATTTGGCCATATAAATGAGAAACGCATTTCAAAACTCCATCAACATGGGCTTTTGAATTTATTTGATTTTGAATCATTTGAAGAATGTGAGTCTTGTTTATTAGGCAAAATGACTAGGACACCTTTTACTGGACATAATGAAAAGGCTAATGACTTATTGGGCCTTGTACATTCTGATGTATGTGGACCATTAAGTTCCACTACTAGAGGAGGTTTTTAGTACTTTATTACTTTCACAGATGATTTCAGTAGATATGGCTGTGTCTATCTAATGAAACAAAAATTTGAATCTTTTGAAAAGCTCAAAATTTTCAAAAATGAAGTACCAAAATCAACTTGGTAAAAGTATTAAAGCACTTCAATTAGATCGAGGTGGTGAATACTTAATCAAGAATTCATTGATCATCTTAGAGATTGTAGGATAGTCTCATAATTAACTCCACCAGGAACACCACAATGGAATGGTGTGTCTGAATGGAGAAATTGAGCTTTATTAGATATGGTTTGATCTATGATGAGTCAGTCAGATCTTCTAATATCCATTGGGGATATGCTTTGGAAACTGCTGCATTTACACTAAACAGAGTTCTATCAAAGGCGGTTCAAAAGACACCATATGAGATGTGCACCGAAAAGTCACCTAGTTTGTCTTTTCTTAAGATTTGGGGTGTGAAACGTCAAATTTGAGATAAATTGGCACCCAAATCAGACAAATGCCTTTTTGTGGGATATCCTGAAGAAACTAAAGGATATTACTTCTACAATGCTTCTAAGAACAAAGTGTTTGTTGCTCCAAATGGTGTCTTTTTAGAAAGAGAATTCATTTCTAAAGGAACTAGTGGGAGTAAAATTCAACTTGAAGAAATTCAAGAACCACAAAATAGCATTGAATCACCTGTGGAATCTCAACTAGATCAACAAGTAGTTGTTGAGCCTACACAAGTAGCACAAGGCTCAAGGAGGTCTGGTAGGACACGTCAGAGCCTTAAGAGATATGGATTTCTCTTAACTGATAATAATGGTGTGATGATTATGGATCAAAATGAGCCCACATCGTACTAAAAGGCCATGAATAGCCCTGACTGTGATAAATGGCTAGAAGCCATGAAGTCAGAGATGCAATCCATGTATGATAATCAAGTATGGACTTTGATTGATCCACCTGCTGGTTTAAAGACTATTGGGTGCAAATGGGTTTCAAAAAGAAAACAGACATGGATGGCAGTGTGCATACCTTTAAGGTAAGACTGGTTGCAAAAGGTTTCAAGCAAACACATGGTATAGACTATGATTAAACATTTTCACTAGTTGCTATGCTTAAATCCATTCGGATTCTCTTTGCCATAGCTACATACTATGATTATGAGATTTGACAAATGAATGTCAAAACAGCGTTTCTTAATGGAAACCTACTTGAGGATGTGTATATGACACAACCCGAGGGTTTTGTTAATCTTGAGAATTCTGGAAAGGTTTGCAAGCTTCAAAGATCTATTTATGGATTGAAGCAAGCATCTCGAAGTTGGAATCTTCGTTTTGATGAAGCAATCAAAGAGTTTGGTCTCATTAAAAATGAAGATGAGCCTTGTGTTTACAACAAGGTTAGTGGGAGCGCAATAGTCTTTTTAGTGCTATATGTTGATGACATATTACTCATTAGAAATGAGATCCCTACTCTACAAAATGTTAAATCATGGTTAGGGAATTGTTTCTCAATGAAAGAATTAGGTGAAGCTACCTATATTCTAGGCATCAAGATCTATAGGGATAGATCTCAGAGGCTTATTGGCCTAAGTCAAAGTACATACATTGACTAGGTATTGAACAGGTTTAGTATGCAAGATTCTAAGAGGGGATTCTTGCCAATGTCACATGGAATTAGTCCCAGCAAGACTCAGCGTCCAATGACACAGGATGAGCGAGACCACATGAATAAGATTCCATATGCTTCTGTCATTAAATCTATCATGTATGCAATGTTATGTGCTCGACCTGATGTCTCATATGCCTTAAGCATAACCAACAGATACCAATCAGATCCAGGTGAAAGTCACTGGACAACAGTCAAGAATATCCTTAAATATTTGAGAAGAACTAAGGATGCATTTTACAGTATGGAGGAAAGGAAGAAGAGCTTGTTGTAAGTGGTTACGCAAATGCCAGCCTCCAATCTGACAAGGATGACTTTTAATCGCAGTCAGGTTATATGTTCTGTTTGAATGGAGGTGTAGTGAGCTAAAGAAGTTCAAAGCAAGACACCGTTGTTGATTCTACAACAGAAGCTGAGTATATAGCCACCTCAAAATTAGTTAAGGAAGCAGTTTGGATCAAAAAGTTTATTACTGGATTGGGTGTTGCTCCTAGTATATCAGATCTAGTAGACTTGTATTGTGATAATAATGGGGGCATAGCACAAGCTAAGGAACCTAGATCACATCAGCAATCCAAACACATACTCAGACGTTACATCTCATTCGAGAAATCATTGAGAGAGGAGATGTGAAGATATGTAGAGTACCTACAAATGACAATGTTGTTGATCCACTCACTAAGTCTGTAACACCCACCTATTTTTATGTAACAGATCATGCTAAGTTAGTAACGGCGTTAAGTAATTTTATTAATAATTTATGATATATGTTATGATTTGTGATTTTATGTTACTAACTTGTTATTTTAAGCGTTATGACAGGTGACGATTGCGTGGAATTGATGTGCTCAAGTGTTCATGTTAATTTCAATGTATGTTTATTTATGATGCAATGATATCTTGAATGCAATGATGTATAGTATTTTAAGGACAGTTTGGCTGGCCAGACTTTCAAGTTCGGCAGGCCGAAAAGTCTTCCAAGAATCGGCAGGCTGATGGAAACCATTGGCAGGCCGAACTTTGTAGAATCGGCAGGCCGATGACAGCTGATGAGCAGTCAGCAGAAATCTCTCCAAATTTATGGTTGAGATAATTACATTGATTGGGTGGTTTAATGTGATTAATGGGTATAATTATGGATTAATTTTATCATTTAAGGAAAGGAAACGTTTGACTTTTCATTGATTGGTATTGATTGATATGGTTTCCCCTTTTAAAATCAGTAAAGTATGGTAAGTTTATCTAAATGATTTGAATTTTCCACTTTTCTCCCATTCTCCATGCGAATTAATCCAAGATTAGTTAGAAAATTTCTGACATAATTGAGGGCATTGAAATTTTCTTTTACGTTATCCTCATTCACGTAAACGCTCGCTCTCTCTCTCTTAATCTTCTGAGACGTTTCTTTTCTCTTCTCTCTTCTTCTTCACGTTTTTCTCCTCCTTTTCCTCTCAATTCCTTTGATATTATTTGAAAAATATATTTAATTTCCATTGGGGTTAAGTTCAAGGATTTTGAGAAGAAATTTTTTAAGGTAAGAATGTATTTTTTCGGCAATTCTGAAAAGCATTTCTCCTTCTCAAACTGTCTACCGTAACTTTGTCTAGGTATTTTATTTTGTTCTGAATTTTTAGAATGATGTTCATTTGTGTGTTATGTTAGTGTTCTTTCAAGTTTCAAGTCATTCCGATTTTTCTAAATTAAGTTATGAATTTTCTACCCTCTACCACTCACAGTGAAATGTTGTTGTTTGGTTATGATGCATGAAAATATGATTTTCGTTCAAGGGGTAAACGTGCTTTGTTTGCTACGAAATTTGGCAAGAATGTTCATGTATATGTTATATTATGGACTGCAAAGTTTGGTAATGTTTTGATGAGTGAATTGTGTGTTATGAATTTTCTATTGAGACTAGGTCAAGGAACTGTTTTAACAATGTTAATACTGGACTTTTGTTTTATGTGATGTTTTATATGTTTAAATGATTTTATTGATGATGAAATAATTTTATGAAATTGATGTTAATATGAATTTTAAATTAAACTATATGAGTTTTAATTGTTAGAACATGTTTTCAAAAGATTACTCACTACCTTATTATTGTTGGCAGATTTCATGTTTGAAATGTATGGGTTGTTTTTAGATAGTCAATGTAATTTTTATGACTAAAGAAAAATTATGGTAATATGTTTATGTGTTAACTTTACCCCTGTTAAGTATGGTGTCTAAAGTATGTGTGAATATTAAGTTTTTAAGTCTTGAATCCATGTAGGTCAGTGAAGTGTATGTGATAATGATTTTTATGTTTTGATGATTATAGTTATGGATGCATGTTATGAATTATGTTTGTATGAGATGAATGTATATATGATGTAATATGAATGGATGTTATATTTTATGATAATAAGTATTAATTTTATTTTGTATCTTTAAATGAATAAATGGCATGAATAAGAAAAGGAACGAGCACATCGAGACCGCGGCGTCGTCACCAATACATATAAGGTAAAGTAAGGTAGTTTTTAAGGTAAGTACATTCTCGCCTGCAACATGATGTGTTTTTAAAAGGTTTGATGTTATGTTCATGATAATATTTATGATGATTTTATGATGATTTCCTTAAAGGATTTCTTATGAAAGATTTTCATGATTTAAAGTTATGCATGTTTGGTTATGGCAAATTTCAAAGCATAAAAGTTATGTATATATATATCACCTAATAAGTGTTGCACATCAATGTTATGATATGATATGATGTCATGTTTAGTTTAGGATTAGCTACCCTTCTCCTCTCATGACGGCACGCCTACGATGATGATTATGGTGCAACACTTGGGCCCTTAAGATAAAATGGAATAAGTTTTAATATAGTCAATGTAATGAAAGATATGTTTCTATGAAAATGTGCTTACTGCACTATTACATTATGATGATGATGATGATGTTTAATAAATGTTTATAAATTGTGAGAATTATATGTACTTACTAAACTTTAGCTTATTCAAGTTTATATCATGTTGCAGATAAGGGTAAGAAAGTCATGGATTAGCCGGAGGACATGGGAAGGCGTGTGAGCATACAGAAGATGAATTCTAACCGAAAGAACGCCAATGAAGCAAAATTTTATGATTTAAGTTATGGTTTATTATTTGACATATTTTTATGATAAGTTTTAAAGAATACAAGAACCATGTTTTATTATTTTATTTTATCATTTTAAGAATTTGATCTTTCGTATTTTGAAAAGTTGAATTTGTCTTAAAATTAAGTTTTCTAAAAGTTTTTGGCTCTGTCGGCCTGCCGATCATCATTGGTTGCCATGCCGATGTAAGAAAGATCGGCTTGTCGATCTCATTTTCGGCCTGTCGAACTTTGAAAGTTTTTAAACCCTGTTTTGCAGAGCCTCTGCCAGCCTGTCGGTTGACGATTCTGGCCTGCCGACCATGTTCGGCCTGCCAAAGTCTCTAGTTCGGCCTGCCGAAAGTCTCTAGTTCAGCCTACCGAACTGTGGGAACAAATAATTTTAAATGATGTGATGTTTTATAAGTTATGATTTTACTAGTTGGTATATTTACTTTATTAAAGGAAGTTTATAATCAATTTAATATTCAATTGAATTATTAATAGTTTGGATTAAGTGAATGAATGTAGTAAAAAAAAAATGTGTATGTATGGATCCTAGTTACGTTTTCCTTAACTACGTATACAATTAAAGTTTCAAATAAGTTTTGTACTTAATGTGTATCTTAAAGTTCCAAAATAAGTATGTAATGTATGAATGTAACGACATCTGTGACGTTCGTAAGGGGGGCGTTACAGGCTTTGGTATCAGAGTAATTTTTTTTTCGTTTACAATTCATATCGCCACACGTTAATCCAAGTCCTTTAAGTAAGTATGTTATAAAGTTAGATGTTTTGATGCAAGTATAAGGATAAGAATGAGGTTTAGATGTTTAATGATTAATGTTCTAATAGTGAAAACCTGTCTCATAAATTTGAAGATTTTTCATAAGTTCCTAAATCTTTTAGGAAATTGTTAATGGACGGCCACAGAAGAATGCAATCACGCACCTAGACCAACGAAAGGCTTATGACGATGTTCGCTGAGCTGCAAAGGCAGTTGGAGGATCAAAGAAGAGAGATAGCTGAATTAAGAGCCAACGGCCAAAACGGTGAGCGACGAGGCAACGACGTGCCTCCTCCTCCTCAGCCACAATTCAATGAAGTCCCAGCTCCTGCTGCTGAACCAAGAGCAGCCTATCAGGAACCTCTTTTAGTCAGATGGAAGAGGGTTAAGCCAGCAGACTTCAAGGGTTCAAAGGACCCGTTAGTCACACAAGGATGGTTGAAGACGATTGAGGCTACCCTAAGACTCATGGGCTTTACAGACAATGAGAAGGTCCGCTGTGCCTCATACTGCCTCACCATGGAGGCTAGAATTTGGTGGGATGGCATCGAACAGAACATGAATGTTGAAGAGATGTCATGGGCAGACTTTGTTTAGGAGTTCAACGTGAAGTTTTTCCACATGAACATCACAAGGAAGCATTATGAGGAGTTTGAGAGCCTGCGCCAAGGGGATATGTCAGTTACTGATGTGGTGACGAAGTTTGATCAGCTAGCTCGCCTTTGCCCAGGGATGGTTAATGATGAAAATGAAAGGGTCAGAAGGCTAATCAAGGTCCTCAGGCCTGAAATTGCTGCTATCGTTGATGGGGCAAGTCCACTAAGGACTCAAAAGCAGGTTGTCATGAGGGCCCAACGTGCGGAGTTCCACTTGTCTAAGCTAAGAAGGAACCAGCCTCAGTCGGGCCAACAAGCCAATAATACAAACAACCAGAACCGCCCTCCACACAGAAACAACAACAACAACCAGAACTGGAGGAATAACAAGAGGAAGGGCAATCCTCAAAACCAGCAGGGTCAAGACAATAAGAGGCATAATGATGGTCAGCACAACAACAATAGCAGGCGGTTTCAACCATGTGCCAAATGTGGAAAGAAACATCCAGGAGAATGCCATTTGGGAACAAACCAATGTTTTATTTGTGGGCGTGAAGATCATTTTGTCAAGAACTACCCTAAACTAATGAATGCCAATGCCCCTCAGAGAGCTCCTCCTCAAGCCTAGCTCCATCAGATGCAAGATTCCCTTGAAGGGCCACTTATCAGTCAAGGGAGACTTGAAGCCCCACCAACGAATGCCTGAATTTATGCCATGATGAAGGAACAAGTGGCTGCTGAAGCCTCCAATGTGGTCACAGGTCAGATAACAAGTTTATCTAATGATGCTTATGCTCTCTTTGATACGGGTGCCACACATTCTTTTATATCCACATCATTTATTAAAAAGTTAGAGGTTCGTTTAGAGCCTATGAGATAGGGATTCACTATGACACTACCCTCCGGGGAAGTGATATTATCTACACACTGTCTGCGTACTGTACCCCTATGGATTTCTGATAGGAAACTTTTCGTCGACCTCATCGTGATCGACATGCATGACTACGATATGATTTTTGGGATGGATTTCTGAACAAGTACAATGCTTCTGTTGAATGTCGAAAACAAAAGGTGATCTTCCATCCAGAGGGTGATCAGAAGTTCGTTTATGTTGGCGAGTCTAGAAAGAAACCCAGCATGTTTTTATCTACAATGAAAGCAAGGAAGTTATTAGCAAGTGGCTGCATGGGCTATCTGGCGAACATTGTAGACAAAAGCCAAGAAGAAAAGATAAGAATTGAAGATGTACCTGTAGTTCATGAATATGCATAAGTGTTTCCTGATGATCTGACAAGTCTACCGCTAGAAAGAGAAGTCGAATTTGAGATTGAGCTAGCTCCAGGCACTGACCCGATCTCTAAAGCGCCTTACAGAATGGCTCTGGCAGAGTTAAAAGAGCTTCACACGCAATTAAAGGAGCTACTTGACAAAGGTTTCATCAGGCCTAGCTACTCACCATGGGGAGCTCCAGTTTTATTTGTTAAGAAGAAAGATGACACTATGAGACTCTGCATCGACTACAGAGTGCTGAACAAGGTGACAATCAAGAACAAGTACCCATTGCCTTGAATCGATGATTTGTTTGATCAGCTCAAGGGTGCATCTGTGTTTTCAAAGATTGATCTACGGTCAGGTTATCACCAGCTGAATATTAAAGAATGAGATATCCCTAAAACTGCCTTTAGGTCGAGGTATGGTCACTTTGAATTTGTGGTTATGCCTTTCGGTCTGACGAATACACCTGCGGCCTTCATGGATTTGATGAATCGAGTATTCAAGGATTTCCTCGATAAATTTGTTGTTGTATTTATCGATGATATTCTTATCTATTCAAAGAATCAAGAAGAACATGAAGAGCATTTAAGGATTGTGTTGTAGACTTTAAGAAGACACCAGCTTTATGCAAAGTTCTCCAAGTGCGAGTTCTGGCTTGATAAAGTGTCTTTCTTGGGGCATGTTATATCAAAGGAAGGGATTATGGTTGACCCTGCTATAGTAGAGGCTGTTCTCAACTGGAAGCAACCGACAAATGCAAGTGAAATAATGAGCTTCTTGAGACTAGTAGGATATTATCGGAGATTCATAGAAGACTTCTCCAAGATAGCAGCCCCAATCACGAATCTGACTTGCAAAGGAAAGAAGTATGAATGAACAGAATCGTGCGAGAAGAGTTTCCAAGATCTGAAGAAGAGGCGAACGACAACTCCAGTATTGGCGATTCCGGAAGAAAATGATGGATTCATAATTTATAGTGATGCATCCAAGATGGGCCTCGGAGCTGTTTTAATGCATAATGAAAGGGTGATTGCCTATGTGTCAAGACAACTGAAGGATTACAAAAAGAACTATCCTACTCATGACCTCGAGTTAGCAACATCGTTTTTACGTTGAAGATTTGGAGACACTATTTATATGGGGTCCGATGCAAGGTCTTCACTGATCATCAAAGTCTGAAGTACTTCTTTACGCAAAGAGACTTGAACATGAGACAGTGAATATGGCTAGAGTTGGTAAAGGCTTACGATTGTGAAATCCTTTATCATCCTAGAAAAGCTAACCGAGTGGCTGATGCTCTAAGTAGGAAGTCTGTTGCCACGTTGATGTCAATGCAAGCAATGCCTCCACCTTTGAGAAAGAAAATTCTAGACTTCGGTTTGAAACTTATAGCAGGTCAGCTCTCAGCACTCACTCTTGCTCCGATGATGTATGATGAAATTCGGAGAAAACAAGATGAAGATGTAAGTCTTGCAAGGATTAACCAGTAAATGAAAGAAGGAAAATGTCAAGAGTTTCGTGTTGCAGATGACGGAACTCTGTACCTCAAGGATCGCTTATGTGGTCCCAATGTTGATGGCTTAAGGGAAAAGATCTTGACTGAAATTTATGACACTCCTTACTCTATTCATCTAGGTGCAACAAAGATGTATAATGATCCAAGGGGTCACTTCTGGTGGTTTGGAATGAAACGTGATGTTGCTTTGTATACGAAGAAATACTTGACATGTCAACAAGTTAAGGTTGAACACCAAAGACCTGGTGGTGATTTACAGTCTATCCAAATACCAGAATAGAAATGGGAGGATATAGCAATGGATTTCATTACCGGTTTGCCTAGAACTATGAACGGTTATGATGCAATTTAGGTAGTTATGGATCGACTGACTAAGACGGCGCATTTCACTCCCATCAAGATCACTTACTCTATGGAACGGTTAGCGGAACTCTATGTGAAGGAGATTGTACGACTTCATGGAATTCCCAAGTCAATCATCTCAGATCGTGATGGCAGGTTCACATCTAAGTTTTGGAAGAGTGTACAGACTGCTATGGGAACTAGGCTACATTTCAGTATAGCTTTTCATCCTCAGACAGACGGCCAAACGGAGAGGACGAACTTGATTTTAGAAGATATGCTATGGGCTTGTTCTCTCGATTTTAAGACCAGCTGGTGTAAAATGTTGCCATTAGCAGAGTTTGCTTACAACACCAGCTACCAGGCGACAATTGGGATGGCACCATATGAAGCTCTATATGGGCGAAAATGCAGGTTGCCTATATGTTGGCACGAAGCTAGTGAGAAGAAGTTGATGGAAAGTGTCGATGCTGAAAGAATTGATTTTGTTATCGAAACTTCTGAGATGATAAAGTTGATAAGAAAAAGAATAGAGACCGCTTAAAGCCGTCAGAAGAGTTACGCTGACAAGAGGAGAAGACCCTTGGAATTTGCCGTAGGTGAATTTGTGTTTTTAAAAGTTGCACCGATGAAAGGAGTTATGAGGTTTGGGAAGAAAGGCAAGTTAAGCCCAAGATTTATTGGTCCTTATGAAATCGTGAAGAGGATAGACAAGGTGGCTTATCAGCTGAAGTTGCCTTCAGAAATGTCAGTAATGCACGATGTGTTTCATGTCTCTATGCTCAAGAAGTATGTCCCGGACCCTACGCATGTGATTGAGCCACAAGTGATCGAGATACGAGAAGACTTAAGTTATGAAGAAAAGCCAGTAGAGATACTCGATTGGAAAACCAAGACCTTGAGGAATAAAGAAATTCCATTGGTGAAGGTGTTATGGCGAAATCATCAAGTAGAAGAAGCTACATGGGAACGTGAGATGACATGAGATCCAAGTATCCGCAATTATTCTGAGTTTAGAGGATGAAACTTTTATAATGTAGGGAGAATTGTAACACCCACCTATTTTTATGTATCAGATCATGCTAAGTTAGTAACGACGTTAAGTAATTTTATTAATAATTTATGATATATGTTATGATTTGTGATTTTATGTTACTAACTTGTTATTTTAAGTGTTATGACAGGTGACGATCACGTGGAATTGATGTGCTCAAGTGTTCATGTTAATTTCAATGTATGTTTATTTATAATGCAATGATATCTTGAATTCAATGATGTATAGTATTTTAAAGATAGTTCGGTAGGCCGAAAAGTCTTTCAAGAATCGGCAAGTCGATGGAAACCATCGGCAGGCCGAACTTTGTGGAATCGGCAGGCCGAAGTGAAGAATCAACAGGCCGATGACAGCTGATGAGTAGTCAGCAGAAATCTCTCCAAATTTATGGTTGAGATAATTACATTGATTGGGTGGTTTAATGTGATTAATGGGTGTAATTATGGATTAATTTTATCATTTAAGAAAAGAAAACGTTTGACTTTTCATTGATTGGTATTGATTGATATGGTTTCCCCTTTTAAAATCAGTAAAGTATGGTAAGTTTATCTAAATGATTTGACTTTCCCTCTTTTCTCTCCATTCTCCACACGAATTAATCCAAGATTAGTTGAAAAATTTCTGACATAATTGAGGGCATTGAAATTTTCTTTTACGTTATCCTCATTCACGTAAATGCTCGCTCTCTCTCTCTTTAATCTTCTGAGACATTTCTTTTCTCTTCTCTCTTCTTCTTCATGTTTTTCTCCTCCTTTTCCTCTCAATTCCTTTGTTATTATTTGAAAAATATATTGAGTTTCTGTTGGGGTTAAGTTCAAGGATTTTGAGAAGAAATTTTTTAAGGTAAGAATGTATTTTTTTGGCAATTCTGAAAAGCATTTCTCCTCCTCAAACTATCTACCGTTACTTTGCCTATGTATTTTATTTTGTTCTGAATTTTTAATATGATGTTTATATGTGTGTTATGTTAATGTTCTTTCAAGTTTCAAGTCATTTCGATTTTTATAAATTAAGTTATGAATTTTCTACCCTCTACCACTCACAGTTAAATGTTGCTGTTTGGTTATGATGCACGAAAATATGATTTTCGTTCAAGGGGTAAACGTGCTTTGTTTGCTACGAAATTTGGTAAGAATGTTCATGTATATGTTGTATTATGGACTGCAAAGTTTGGTAATGTTTTGATGAGTGAATTGTGTGTTATGAATTTTCTATTGAGACTAGGTCAAGGAACTGTTTTAACAATGTTAATACTGGACTTTTGTTTTATGTGATGTTTTATATGTTTAAATGATTTTATTGATGATGAAATAATTTTATGAAATTGAAATTGATATTAATATGAATTTTTAAATTAAACTATATGAGTTTTAATTGTTAGAACATGTTTTCAAAAGATTACTCACTACCTTATTATTGTTGGCAGATTTCATGTTTGAAATGTATGGGTAGTTTTTAGATACTCAATGTAATTTTTATGACTAAAGAAAAATTATGGTAATATGTTTATGTGTTAACTTTACCCCTGTTAAGTATGGTGTCTAAAGTATGTGTGAATATTAAGTTTTTAAGTCTTGAATCCATGTAGGTCAGTGAAGTGTATGTGATAATGATTTTTATGTTTTGATGATTATAGTTATGGATGCATGTTATGAATTATGTTTGTATGAGATGAATGTATATGTGATGTAATATGAATGGATGTTATATTTTATGATAATAAGTATTAATTTTATTTTGTATCTTTAAATGAATAAATGGCATGAACACGCAAAGGAACGAGCACATCGAGACCGCGGCGTCGTCACCAATACATATAAGGTAAAGTAAGCTAGCTTCTAAGGTAAGTACATTCTCACCTGCAACATGATGTGTTTTTAAAAGGTTTGATGTTATGTTCATGATGATATTTATGATGATTTTATGATGATTTCCTTAAAGGATTTCTTATGAAAGATTTTCATGATTTAAAGTTATGCATGTTTGATTATGGCAAATTTCAAAGCATAAAAGTTATGTATATATATATCACCTAATAGGTGTTGCACATCTATGTTATGATATGATATGATGTCATGTTTGGTTTAGGATTAGCTACCCTTCTTCTCTCATGACGATGCGCCTACGATGATGATTATGGTGCAACACTTGGGCCCTTAATATAAAATGGAATAAGTTTTAATATGGTCAATGTAATGAAAGATATGTTTCTATAAAAATGTGCTTATTGCACTATTACGTTATGATGATGATGATGTTTATGAAATGTTTATAAATTGTGAGAATTATATGTACTTACTAAGTTTTAGCTTATTCAAGTTTATATCATGTTGTAGATAAGGGTAAGAAAGTCATGGATTAGGCGGAGGACATGGGAAGGCGTGTGAGCATAAGGAAGATGAATTGTAATCGGAAGAACGCCAATGAAGCAAAATTTTATGATTTAAGTTATGGTTTATTATTTGAACATATTTTTATGATAAGTTTTAAAGAATACAAGAACCATGTTTTATTATTTTATTTAATCATTTTAAGAATTTGATCTTCCGCATTTTGAAAAGTTGAATTTGTCTTAAAATTAAGTTTTCTAAAAGTTTTTGGCTCTGTCGGCCTGCCGATCATCACTGGTCGGCATGCCGATGTAAGAAAGATCAGCCTGCCGAACTTTGAAAGTTTTTAAACCCTGTTTTGCAGAGCCTCTACCGGCCTACCGATTGACAATTTCTAGCCTGCCGACCATGTTCGGCCTGTCGAAGTCTGCAATTCGGCTTGCCAAACTGTGGGAACAAATAATTTTAAATGATGTGATGTTTCATAAGTTATGATTTTACTATTTGGTATATTTACTTTATTAAAGGAAGTTTATAATCAATTTAATATTCAATTGAATTATTAATAGTATGGATTAAGTGAATAAATGTATGTATGGATCCTGGTTACGTTTTCCTTAACTACGTATACAATTAAAGTTTCAAATAAGTTTTGTACTTAATGTGTATCTTAAAGTTCTAAAATAAGTATGTAATGTATGAATGTAACGACATCTATGACGTCCGTAAGGGGGGCGTTACAAAGTCTCTTCCACAGCCTAAGCATGAGAGTCATACTAGGTCAATGGGTATTAGATACAATACTGATTGGGCCTTGTGCAAGTGGGAGATTGTTAGTGATGTGCCCTAGGCCAATTATGTAATGACCATATTTTGACTTCGTTACATTTGTATTTTATTAATATAGAGGCATTTTCATTATTATTTTTTATTTTAATTCTATGAATAGTTAATTCTGCCTAAGGTCATCAAGTATGTGACTTGATAGTAAAACTCTTAGGTGAAAATTGAATTCTATTCTAAATTATCCCTAGTTGGTCATTATTATTGGGATAATAATGAATGAAGACTAGTATGAAGTTTGGCTGATGATTATGTTTTACTAATCATGTGTTTGAGATACTAAGTCAACTTATAGATACATATTTGAGAAATGATGTATTGGATCGACCTGCTATGAGAATACTGCATGGATAATTTTCATAAGTGATTCTCATCACAATAGTATTATTCTAGTCCTCTGACCTGAAATCACCATTGTTTCCTACATGACAAGTTTTATATTTTGACACATTCTAATATTATCTTTAACAGGATGATGGAATGGATTGTTGTTGGATATAGAGAGTATCATATGAGGAATGTGAGTGATTAAGGAATTTGTCCCTCATTTATTTTGAGAAAGATATTTATGGGCCCCTCGATAAGTTAGACTGAAGAAAAATGTATGGCCATACTGGAATGTATTGATAAGGGTTATCAATATCAATCTACTTAAAATCGAGAAATAATATGATTGAATAGTGTAAGGATGACATAAACCATGCCTTATGTTCAATCAAAGTATCTAGTGACAAAAGGACTTTAATACTTATTGTATATTAGGTTGTGTCAGATTATTGACATTCGCATAACTTGGGTAATCATAATGTCTTGCTAGAGGCCGCTTATGTTTTATGGGCCAGAAATAGAATTTCAAGCCCACTACCAACATTATGTGAACCTACAGAGTCACGCACTTAGAACAGACCAAAAATGAATTTTGGGTTTACTGTGTCTAGGTTTAATGAACCTGATAATATTCAGATTCGATGTACTAGATATATCTAGGTTCATTAAATCTGACATTGTCTAGATTATATGAATCATATTTGAATTACACTTTACCCTAGTTAAAATCTGACTCTATCTCGAAGTCAGCATATATATATATATATATCTGTTTTAGGGTTTCTAGCCAAATTAGAAGAGAAAAGGCATTCTCTTATTCTAAAAGGCAAAAAAAAAAAAAAAAATTAAAACCCTAAAATGAAACGCAAGGAGAGGGTGCTAGCACACCAATTCGGTTTTTGAGAGAGTCTGTTCATGTGGATGCCTGCAGAGGGCGTTGCTCTAAGTAACAACATCTGAATCCGATCCCGAATATGAAAAGCTCAAGTTAGGGTGTCACTGGAATGTACCCGCTCTCTTCCTTCCAACAATCTTGCCCCTTTTGTCATACTGGTAAGATTCTATGACTTTCTTATCAATCTAATCGAATTGTATGGATCCTATGAAGGTTTTGTGGGAATTAATTTTGATTTTTTGCTACTTATTTGAACCACAAAATCTAACAAAACCCAACACACATAAGTGAGATCAAACCTCTAATGCGTCAAAATTACTAAAGTTAATTCTCTTTAAATCGTCGTATTAGTTCAATTGCATTTTTTATTATTTCTTTTAGTTCTTTTAATTTGAAGTATTTCCGTATTGAATTCTAGATAAAGTTTGGGTTATTTTCATTTTGTAATTAGTAGAGATAAATAAAACACTCCCTATGGATAGGACAACTCATACTCATTATTGTATTAAACTTGACGCCGTGTACTTACAGTTACAATTTTGTGATCACTGTCTGAATGGCAATTCACGTGGGAGAGGCTGGGGACAATTTTCTAAGTTTCCAACGTGTAAGCTTTGGGTTTCAAAGCTGAGTGTTCACGTGTAGACGTCTAAATGAGGTAAGAGTGGGGACTTGTTTGGCATTTTGATATTTGTTTTGTGATTTTTTTTTCATATTTTGAAATTTTAACTAAAATACCAGAGATTATTATAAAACAATTTTAATAAATGGTAGAAATTAATATAGAACAACCAAATAATTTAGATGTAAATAAATAAGAAAATTACTACAAAATGTTTAATTAAAAATTAAATCTCAATTAGGCACACTAATTACCAATTAATCATACAAAACTTGTTTAATTTAATTTGGACATTACAAAAACTTTTGATTACTATACTGTAAAGCTCTCACATGCTATAGTGATTAGAAAGAGTGAGCTACATTATAAAGCTCTCACATGCAGCAGTTTTTAGTTCAAAAGTTTCAATTTTAACTACATTTCTCAAATACCATATAACTAATAGGGTGTTTGGCAGGGTGGCAGGATGCTTAAAATTGTTGGTTAAAACTGTTTTTACTGTAGCATGTGAGAGCTTTACATTGTTTATAACTGAGAAAGTAATTTGGACTACAACTTGCCAAACACCCTTTAAATCCATTCATCATTTATTTGTCAATCTTAATGTTGAAGTGGATATAAGACTCCATGCTTGTAGCTCGTGTCTGTTGATGTAACAAAAGTATGATGAATAAAGGTTCCATAGTCGGTGTATTAGAAGCATGGCCTACATTTGTAATGACCTAACTTTTAAGCTGATATTTAACATGCATAAACTATAATTATCTTAATTCAAAAAACATTAACAACCCTTGATCATAATTTGGACTTGTAAATTAAATAAAAAATTATTTAGGGATGGTCTTCCATCCGGTACCATTTCTCATCCACACAGCTAGTTGAACGATTATTGGGTCATAAATGGATGGATGGGATCATGTAAAGGGTAAGCTAAAAGTAATACCATGTACCGTAGGTACTTTTTAACAGCCTTTTCAATTAAAAAAATGGTAGAAGAATAAATGTTAAAATGTAACCTAACATGAAGTCGCTATAACAATATAAGACATCCTCCAAGATAATTTGAATCCCCTAGCAAGACAAATTTGTCACCTTTTTGTCATTGAATTAGTAAAGTACTGATTCGAATTAATCCGTAGTGACCATGAAACAAATCAGTCTTCCGAATCTTAAATATAATTAATTAAGAAGTAATCATCGATTATTTCCTTTTTCTTCAATCTTATGCGCAAAATATCTTCGTGCCACCGTTAGTAAATGACATGGCGATCACCTTCACCACTATGTCATAGGAGAAGTTCTACTATAGTTCATGCCTCTTCGCGGTTTTAATTTGCCTACTCATCGTAGGATAATGGCATCCCCGTCCCTGTACATATAGAGGTGTACAGAGATGATTAAAATATCTTTAATATTGGCCACACGTGCAAATTGGACATGCCTCGATGGGGTTTCGGCTAGGGACTTGGGCAAAACTTAATCCTACCAAGCGCAAGCATGAAGAATAGCTTGCACGCCAACACGTCGAAGATGAAGCTCGGCGTCCACTTTGGCACGTATGTCGAGGCGTCAAGTCATGTCTTCGATCATGCAATTTCAATACCGCAAAACTTATGATCTGATGAAACTTAATTCTCATGATCCATGTCCCCATTCATTTTGCTTCGTTATGCACTCTAAATTTTCTCTTCTTTGACTGTATTGTATTTGATGATAATTGATGAATATTGTGTGTGTTTTTGTTATATTTATCTTTTTTACAAGGTACACTAGTGATGTGCATTGTTATCATATAGTGCAACTATCAAAACACTAAATTCTTTGTTGTGTTTTTCCTTTTTTATCCTCAATAATTTAAAAGATTAATTTGAAAATTAATCGTGATACACAAGCATTAAGCATATAAGAAGATATAATTCAACAGTGTTACACATGTTGTGTGCTTGTATATACCATGGTCACCATTAGTTACCTTTTGTTTAACGTCCAATTTTCATAATTTTTTAATGACATATTTCATTATTTAGTTCTTTCGAAGTTACCATTCAATTGAGCTATTACGCCTCTCAATTGAATTTAATAACATTTTCCTATTCAGGGCTATCACCTATCCTACCCACCATAATTAGAAAATAGCGTATAGAAGTTAGACAAGTAGCTTTCTTTTTGCTTCTGCTAATGTAATTTTCACTTATACTTAGGTGTCGTTTCCAATCTGGTGCCATATTGGAGACCTGGCTTATTATCTATTTATTCATTTATTTATTTTTGAAACAACAATCCTAATGACGTTACACCAAATTTAGACTTTAACATAATACTTATAATAGTAAAAGAAATACTTATAACAGGGCCGGCTCAACACTTTGGGAGGCCTTAGGCAAAACACTTATTAGGGCTTAACAAGAAACAAATATTTGGCATCGATAGTTTTCCCTATTATATATATGTGTATTATATTTCACATTAGATTCATACTTTATATTTAAAATGTTTATCACTAATGAGTACACTTAAATTTGACAATTCAATAACAAAAATTACATAATAAGGACATGCTACAAATTTTTTTTTTTTTTTGAAAGGAACATGCTATAGATTTCAAGAAGGACAAAATTATAAATTAGAATACTAAAATAAAAATCAATCTCAAATTCCTCTACTTCTTAAACTCTTCAAAAGATGATCTCAATATTTTGGGGGGAGAGAAAAAAGAAGAAGAAGTACTAAATAGGAATAAGGCATTGATAGAGAGAATAAGCAATTAAAAGAGAATGAAATATGGACATGATAATATACAAAAAAAAAAAAAAACTTTGCATTCTTCCTTGTTGATGCTTACCTGTAATCTGGCGGTGGATCAACACCAAGTGCGGCTGCGCATGGTGGATGGCTCTTTCCTCCTCGACTCTGCCTGTTCGAACGTACCTGCAACAATAGGAGGGACGCTTTGGAGGTGAAGGGGAAACCGGGTAGGTAACAAACAAGGGCTCTCCGACGCTCAAGGCAGGTGCTGCTCGGCAGAAAATGGGAGCTAGTTGCGTGGGAAGGAGCACGCTTGCTTGAACACAATAAATGCGTTTTATTTATAGGTTGCCACTTAAACCAGGTGTACGGTGGGTTTTGCCCACGACTCACATGTCACATCAAGGCGTGTCAGAAGGTAGAAGACAAGTGTCGTGCCCTCCGTCGGTGGATTAGTTCCCATTCAACGATGAGTTGTCCACCATCTATTGGCCAGTGATAGCGAGTAGCAGCCCACTTTGCGAGTTAAGGAAACCCAACCCGAGCTGGTGTCTGACCTGAGGTGGCGACCATTAATGCCAGCGGCTCGAAAGGGTCCTAAAAAGCACCTCGGAGAAACAATCTGAGCTTCTCGAGGTTGGTTATTCTCTCCCAGTGGCTCTGCTGAGCAGGTTTGCCAACCACCTAGAGTAGGGCTCCTTGGCAGTGGCACCGAGCTCACCCCTAACAGTAGCCCCCCAGTTCATCTGTTCGGTGCTCAGCCGGGTGGACTATGCCGAAAGGATGAGGTCGACTCAAGATGGAGCTCAAGCGATGTCCCGGGGCAGCGAAAAAATGGAAGGCTATGCGATGAAGCTCAGAGGGACATGTGTCAACATGCGATTGGATGTTTCCCGAACAGGCGTAATCATCACACCTCTTCATTTTCCATGCTCGATTTTCACGCCTGAGGTGGCTATAAATAAGGTTTGTTCCTTGTCATTTTCACGTGCAACTAAGGCCACACTTCGTAACTTTTGAGTTTTAGTTGCTGAGCTGTAGTTGACAATACGAGGACTTCATTTTCCCGAGCTTCCATAACCCAATCAGGTAACTTCCTGAGAAGCTTACGAAAAGATGAGTGACCTTTCTAACTCCTAGAACGTAGATATTTCATGGTCGGATAGCAGCATTGAGACGAAGAGATCGACCTCCAAGGAAGTGGATATTGAAGGATTATCCCCAGGGTAGGATGGGGTAGGCCGGCTAGTCGAAATTTTAAGGCTCAACGCCAAGATGGTACTTGAGAGAGAGTTCTTAGACTTGCCGGATGGGAGATGCCCTGTTTGGCCGTGGAGGAGCAAGGATCCATACATTGGCGCTGCCACTGCTGGCATATCCCAAATTACCACCCAAAAGCGTGTTGCCTTGGGGGCGACTGTCGGTGAACTAAGCACCTCTGGCTGAGAAAGCAAAGACCCGATCCACGTCACGGGTCAGATTACCGTAGAGATCTCTGACAAGGAGCAGTGAGCCGAGCAAGTGGCTCCCGAGGAGAGCGCCATCGAGGAAGAGGAGGACATCAAAAGAGTCGTCGTCACCCGAGTCCTGAGGGGTGACGGCTTATCAGTGATCTTGGCCCCATCAAACATCCATGGTAGGTTACTCGAGCGTAATGATGGAGGCCCGACTCAAGAACCTACTCCGTGAGTTTGGCATCCTCGACGACGTCGAACTTATCATGCCCTGGGAGGAAGATTCGTTGCTGACTCAGCTCGAGGGTATATAACATTATATGCAGAGTTCTTCAAGGCCAAGCTGCGCCTACCATTTCACCATTTTCTCCGCACGGGCACTAAATGACTTGAATTTCTACCTTGCCCAACTTAACCCGAACTAGTTACAGGTCACTGATTGGGATGTACGTGCTATGGAGGTACCACCAGGCTACTGAGATATGGTGGGAAGCCTTTAAGCAGGTGTACAAAATGAGAAGCTTCCCCGACAGTCTAGCTAGTACTAAGTCACCAGCTTTAAGAAGGATTTCATCTTGGGCAACCCCAACTCAAACAAACTTTGGACATTTAAGTGGTTCTACGTCAGGGGAACTACTTAGCCTGGGCCGGTGAGGTCGTCCCCAAGGATCAACGCGTTCTGAGGACATTTGAGCAGGGACACGTCTGGTCCAAGAGGCCCTGGGCATCGAGCAACATTATCAGGGTAGTGGAGGATCTGTTTGCTAAACCAGAGTCCACAAGACAACAGTCGTTCCTACTTGGGAAAGAGACTTTTTCCCGTTACAGCTGGTTTGGGGAGTCCAGCAGAACCAATCCCCCTTCCAACATCAGCCTGCCCGGTCAACCAGGCAGGCGACAATGGTGAGGCCGTGCACTGTTGACATCTTGGGGCCAAGCACCTCCAGATCTGGGTGGTCGACGAGGAAGCCATCATCGTCCAGTAGCAAGGACTCGTCGAGTGGATTCTTCGACACAGGGCCACCTATAGTAGATGAGGACCTCGAAGACATTATACGGTTCCTATACCCATCAGGCCAGCTCCAAATTGGTGGTGAGCTTCGAGTTGTTTTTTTTTTTTTTTTTTTTGCTTTGCCGAGCTCAACTTAACTTGGGAGATTTTTGGTTCTTATCGCAAAAATGTCTTCCCGACCAACTACTCGAGTGGAAAGGCAAGCTCGAATAGAGAGTCTTTGTCGATTTAAGGGGAAGGTCATGGTTGGGTCTAAATTGAAGAGAACTCTAAGATCAAAGCAGCCATCAAGGTCTGAGAAGCCGCCACGGACCGAGCAACCGCTTCAAACAGTCCAAGTCATTCCCTCGCCTCCACCAATGAGAACGAGGGCTTCATCCAGCTAGCCCTAACCTGTTGCCGTCATAACTATCGTTCCGCTGTCTTCTAGCAATCCCCTGAGGAGGCGTTGGAATGCCCAACGCCTCATCCTCGACAACCTTGTCGAGACCATTCCTGACAAATCGTTCTTAGAGAACCTCCGTGTTCGAGAAGGACGTGGTCGAGAAAGAGCTCGAGTCGAAAAACATCAAGCTTGATCAAATCAATCAGCTCTTTCTCAGGTTGAAGCCGAGGCTAACAAGGCGAAGGAAGAGGCCGAACATGCAAAGGCGAAGGCCGAGCAAGCGAAGGAGGCGGCCCAACAGGCGAGGAATGAGGCCAACTAGACCCAGGATGAGGCCAATCACCTAAGGGAGTAGCTGCAAGCCTCCCAGGCCGAGCACCAGTTGTTTCTGAGGGAAGAACTGCCAGGTTGCCTGGCCCAAGCTGTGGAGGAGTTCAAATTGTCCTTGGAGTATGCCGACTATTATTACTTCGGGATGACTGACCTCTGAGACTACATTATCAACAAGCATCTCGAGGCAGTCAACTTCAATTGGTCGTTTATCATCAAGCTGGAGCAAAGCAAAGAGCAGCAGCCTGAGCCAGAGGATGTCGTCGAGGTGGACGACGAGGACTGGGGAGATCGCGGGAATGATGATGAAGCTGGGGATGGGGCCTAGGCTTGATCTTTTGTTTTTTTCTTTTCCTAGCTAGGCTCGGGAGGTGTCTGGTTATTTATACCTCTCCACTACTTTCTTTAATGAAATTTTTATTTCTTTTTCCAAGTTCATTGCTTCTCGGAATTTTCCTTTTAATTTGGATCTTCAAATTTTTCTTTTCCAAGTGCGATTGTCTTCAGATGAAATGTTAATTTCATTCTTTGAAAGCTTGTTGGGCTTCTTGGGAATGAAGTTTGAACCCCATTTCTCCGAGTTAGATGCTTCTCAGGAGAGGAATTGAGTTAAGAATTCTTCTAAGTTGGATGTTCCTCATGAGAAAACATTTTGGAAATGGATTCCGAACTCGCATTTTTTCAATTTCATTCTCGTCGAGTTTAGTATCTCAAGAACAAAATGTCTAAACTCCAAGTTGAATATTCTTCAGGAACAAACTTCCTAAAAAAAACAACAAGCGTCTGCTGAGTTTAGCCGAGCAGGGGAGGCCCATTTCTCGATTGGGCAGAGCACAACGGTGTGTGGTACCCTATACTCTGTCGCCCCCCTTAGACTTGCTTAAGTTCATTCAAACTTTTGCGAGTCTAATGTTGGTTGGGCATAATCATGCTAGGGTGACTCTATTTGGGTGGTCTGTGTGGCAATAGACTAATGGTTGGCACTATACCGACTAGCCCCCGGTCCGGTTAGTTAGGAGGACTCTCCCTCTTCGGGAGTTAATGTCGGGTCCCCTGGACTAGAGTTATGGCACCCCTTTTTGGGGTTGTATCTTTCCTAACACGCATTGCTTAGTGAAATAGTGTAAGAATTAAAATTTTGATTAATGTATATATTTACATTCTAGCCCTGTTTGGGAAGTCTAGTTATCAAAGAATGTGGCCAGAGGTCAAAAAAGGTTTATGGCTTTGGTTAGCAAAAGAATCTTTTCAAAAGCTCGGTGATCCAAGGATGACCAAGCGGGTTGCCCTCCATATCAGATAGCCTATAGAAGCCTGATCGGACAATTTTGATAACCTTATATGGTCTGTCCTACTTTAGACCGAAGGACCCCAGCCTTGGCTACTGAACTATGACCTTTTTTAGCACCAAGTCTCCAACTTTGAAGCTCCTTGGTTGGACCCGTTTGTTGTAATACTGAGCAACAACTTAATTTTGAGCTACATTGTTGATCATAGCACGGTTTCTCTTCTGCTAGAGCAGATCAAGCTCGAGCATCATGACCTCCATGTTTCGAATTTCTTTGTACTGCTCAACCTTGAAGCTCGGTAGTCCAACTTCTATTGGGATGACAGCCTTAGCCCCATAGACGAGAGAGAATGGGGTATTTCTGGTGGTAGTCTGGGCTATTGTTCGATAAGCCTAGAGCACCTTTGGGAGCTCTTTGATCCACGCACCTTTGAGGTCCTCAAGTTTTTTCTTCAGGTTGTCTTTGATCATTTTATTAACGGGTTCAACCTGTCCATTGCTTTGAGGGTAGCTCAGAGAGGAGAAGACATTCTTAATGCCAAGCTACTCACATAGCTAAGGATTCGAATTACTTTATGTTGTCGGTCATAATGGTATGTGGGATCCCGAACTGACAAATGATGTTTTTTCATATGAAGTTAGTGCCCTTGGCCTCGGTCATGTTGGTACACGGCTCTACTTCCACCCACTTCGTGAGGTAGTCGATGGCCACAATGCAATACCTAAACCAAGACCGGGCTTGTGGAAAGGGTCCAACAAGCTCGATGGCCTGCTTGGCAAAAGGCCACGTCGATGTTACCGAGGTGAACGGTTTGGTATGGCATCTAGGTACCCTTACAAACTGTTGGCATTTAAGGCATTTTTGCTCAAAGTGCTTGTAGTCTTGTTCCATAGTTGGCCAGTAGTACCCTTGTCGAAGACACTTCTAGGCCAGTGAACTCCCCCCAGAGCCCCTCGTGGATCTCCTTCATCAAATATTGGGCTTCTTTGGGCCCTACACACTTCAAACATAGTATAGTGTAGCCTTGCCGTTACAACTTTTTGCCAATCATCGAATATCAGGCTGAGCTGTTATGAATTTGGGTACCTTTTCTTGGTCGCCGGACAATTCGGCTGTGGTCAGGTATCGGATGATCGGGTCCTTCTAGGTGGTCTCTTGTTATTCAGCTACACTTGCCACTTCCTTGTTGATACTTGGCTCGGCTAATCTTTCTATGGGGACCGACGTAAGCTCATTGTCATCCAAGCTTGAGGCCAGCCGAGCAAGCGCATCGGCCTCAGAATTTTTGGATCCGGGGATCTTCTTGAATGAGTAAGCTTTAAATTGCCCGAGCAATGCCTTAACCTCTTGTAATATGCGGTCATGGATTTTGTTCAGGCTTGGAATACCCCAGTGACCTGTTGAACGATGAGCATGGAGCCGCTGTGGATTATTATGTGGTCCACCCTAGGGTCTCTAGCGATTTTGAGTCTCGCCAGAAGTGCCTCATATTCAGCCTCATTATTAGAGGCCTCAAAGTCAAACTGAAGTGCATAGATTGTCTTATATCCATCAAAGCTAGTCAGGACTAGCCCAGCACCTGAGCCCTTAGCATAGGAGGATCCATCCACAAAGAGTTTCCATTTTGATTCTGGCCTAGAAGTATGACAACTTCCACTACAGCTAGGAGCATCTGGGTCCTCGACGGGGGCTTTCTCGACTAGTGTGCCTTGCTCGGCATCTATGAACTTGGCAATGAAGTTGGCAAGGGCTTAGGTCTTAATAACCATCCTCAGGATAAAATGAATATTGTATTGACCAAGCTCGACCGACCACTTGGCCATCCACTCTGATATTTTTGAACTATATAGGACTTGCCGGAGGGGAACTTCATTAGGACTCGGATAGTATGGCCTTGAAAATACGGCTGTAGTTTTTGAGCCTGAAGTGATGAAGGCAAATGTGAGTTTTCGAGTAGAAGGTACCTCTCTTCCTTGTGGCTTGTATAGTAGATGAGCTTCTGAACTCCGTCTTCTTCTCGGACGAGGACCGAGCTGACAAGCCTTTCTTTCGACACAACGAGTTAGGCAGTATAAGACTTCTCCCGATAAAGGTTTGGACAGGAGCAGGGGCATGGCTAAGTACCTCTTTAAATTTTGAAAGGCTTCCTCACACTCTCTGCTCCACTCAAACCTCCCCTTGAGTGCCTAAAAAAATGGGTGGCACTTGTCGGTAGACTGAGAGACAAACCTAGAGAGGGCTACTACCATGCCGGTGAGCTTCTGCACCTCTTTGACTGTCGGAGGTGAATGCATGTCTATAATGGCTTGAGCTTTGGCTAGGTTAACCTCGATTCCTCTCTAGTTGACCAGGAATCCGAGAAACATGCCCTGAGTTAACCCCAAACGCATATTTTGCTGGGTTGAGTTTCATCCCATATTCTTAGAGAATGTCGAAGCTTGCTTAGAGATCGGTCATGTGGTCTACTGCTTGGATGGATTTGACTAACATGTCATCCATGTAAACTTCTATGGTTTTGCTAATTAGCCAAGCAAATATTTTATTGACAAGACGTTGGTAGGTAGCCCTAGCATTCTTGAGTCCGAAGGGCATGACTACATAGTAGTAAAGCCCTTGGTGGGTGACAAAGGCTGTTTTTATTTGATCTTCCTTGGCCATCTTGATCTAATTATAACTGGAGTAAGCATCCATGAAGCTTTGCAGCTCGTGCCCGATGGTTGTATCCATGAGCTGATCTATCCGGGGTAACAGAAAGCAATCCTTGGAGCAGCCTTGTTTAGGTTGGTATAGTCTATGCAAATCTGCCATTTTTTGTTTGCCCTCTTGACGAGGACTACATTTGCCAACCACTCTGGATACTTTACCTCTTGGATGAATCCAACTTTTAGGAGCTTTTGGACTACTTCATTAATGGTAGCATACCTTTTTGGGTTGTAGGCCCATCTCTTTTAAATAACCAGCTTGTAGTCTAGTCGGACATTAAGCCGATGACAGACAATGTTGGGATCAATGCTGGACATATCCTCGTGAGACCACATGAACACATCTCGATACTCTGTGAGGAGCTTCTCTAGGTTGGCTCAGACCTTTTTAGCTGAGAACCGAGTTTGACCATATGGTTGGGATGTGCCGGGTCTAGGTTAAACAGCACCAGATCCTCAACGGGGGTGGCTCTCACCTCCTCTTTAGGTATACGGGGGTTGAGGTCGGAGAGCATCTTAGGCGTTTGCTCGGTTGGGAACTATATTTCGTCGACCTTGTAAATGGCTGAGACATTTAGTACATTTAGTTACTGAGCTGATGAGGCCTTCATAGCATTAGCATAGCAAGCTTAGGAATCCTTCTGTTGTGACCTGATTATTCTGACCCCATTATCTGTTGAAAACTTCATGGCTAAGTGGTGGGTGGAGACCACAGCCTTCACTGCATTTAGTGTCGGACGGCCGATAATAATGTTGTATTATGAGGGTTTGTCGACAACGAGAAGTCAACGATGCATGTCACCCGAGCAACACCCTCGCCGAAGGTGACCGGCAGGCCAACCTTCCTAACTACTTAGACACATTCCCTAGTGAAGCTGTAAAGTGGTGTCTGGACCAAGAATAGGGTAGCATTGTTGATCTTCAACTTGTCGCATGCTTGCTTAAATAGGATATCAATCGAGCTACCATTTTCGATCAACATATGATAAACTATATTGTTGGCGATGTGGAGCTCGTACATAAGGGCATCATTATGCAGGTGGATTAGCTTATCTGCCTCCTCCTCTATAAATGTGATTGGCATGTCTTGTTGGCAGCAGATTTTATTGATGTGCTCAAACATGTTGATAAGCTCGCCTCTCTCGACTAGCCGAGCTTCCAGGACATAAGTACGCCGCCCACTTGATGTGTCCTTCGTAACTGGCCCTCTGAAGATCGTGTGAACAATATTCAGAGGTTTCGAGGCATTCCCACCATCACTGCATGAGAGGTTGTGCACGTCTCGGGTAGGCTAGTCATTTCTCCTAGCTATAGAGCCTAGGGTTAGGACACGCTCCACAAACTTCCGTAGGTGCCCATCTCGGACCAACCTTTCGATCTAGTCCTTGAGTTGGATGCAGTCGTGGGTGTTGTGTCCGACGTCTTTGTAAAAGTTGCAGTACTTGCTTTAGTCCCGCTTCGCTTTATTGTCCTTGAGTTTAGGCGGATCGACCAGCAAGTTCCTCCTGCTCATTTGGGCAAATACTTCATCAATACTCACGACCAAGTGTGTATAGCTTTAGAATTTTTTGGTCGGCACTTTTGGCTTCTCGGTCTTCTTATCCTTCTTCCTCTTCCTGTTCTGCTCGGTGCTTGGCTACTTGGGCATCGTCTTTTGTTTCTTCTCCTTCTTGGTGTAGCTACTGTTGCCTTCTTCTTGGTGGCTCTTCATATATTCGGCCGCATCAGCGTACCTTTGCGTGTAGCCGAGCATCTGAGAAAATGTGCTCGGCTGCTCAAAGGCCAATGACCAGGTCAGCTTTTCATCTCAGAGACCCCCCACAAAGGCGTGCTTCAGGGTCTCGTCTTCAACATGCTTAACCTCGAGCACTGCTTGGGTAAACCAATTAATGTAATCTCTGACATTACCATCCCCCCGCTTAACTGCATAGAGGTAAGTTATTTCTTTTCTTCTCGTCTTTGTCGTAGAGAAGGCATCAGAGAGCTGGTGAAAAGAAGGGATTGAAGCCGGTTCTAGGCACCAGAACCATTGCCGAGCTGGTCCAGTCAGGGTTAAGGAAAAGGCCTTGCATATTGCTACGTCGCTGGTGTTTTGTAGAAGCATGTGCACTCGATACTATTCGACATGCTCGTCATTATTGGCGGTCCTGTCGTAGGCCTTGATCTACAGAACCTTGAATTTTGGTGGCATAGGGGCTTGCATGATGGCGTCGGTAAATGGCAGATCTAAGGCGCCGACTGTCATCCAAATCGAAACGGTTGTTGCAGATTTCACTGATTTGGCACTACAACTCCCAGAGCTGGTGGCTATTGGTATCTTCTGGCAGTTCCACCCTATAGGGTGCTCCAGCCTCAGCCCTGTCACTAGCCTCGACGTGGCGACCCTACTGAGCTTCCCCTAACGCCCGAGTAGATAAAAAATGGAAGCTCAGGAGCCCTATGGTGATGGAGCCTGTGCCCTCTACGGACCAAGCTGACCTTCCCGGACAAGTCTATTATTGGCTGAGACGCCATGTATGGATCTTCTGGAGTGCTCGGAGTCAGCTTCACTAAGGTCGATGGCTCCTTGTCCTGCTTGACCCCCAGCCTGGTCAGCCGGGGCTGGGGGAAGGAAGACTGGAGCCAGTTAGTACTGTGCCTACTGTGCAAGTTATTGTGTGAGTATCTGAACAACATTTGTTAGTTCTCAGAGAGGGTCTTAGGCAACTGGGTCATGCACTTGTTTGGCCCTTGCCACACTTCTTTGACCCCTAGAACGGGATCTCGTAGCTTGAGGGCAACCTTTGGGTCTGGCTGGATTTTGGTTCCGGTTTCGGGCCTCTCCCGACCCCTCTTGTCAGGCACCCTCATCCTGGGAATTGCCTCGTGTCACCATCTTTAGATCACAAGTTGGGTTGTGGCTAATGATTTCAAGTGAAGGCATATGTGCCCTCCTTCTAGCGCCAAAATGTTGATGCTTACCGTAATCTGGCGGCTGATCAACACTACATGCGACTGTGCATGGTAGACGGCTCTTCCGTGCTCGACTCTACTTGTTTGAACATACCTGCAACAAGAGGAGAGATGCTTCAGAGGTGAAGGGAAAACCAGTTAGGTGACAAACAAGGGCTCTCCGATGCTCAAGGCAAGTGCTACTCAGCAGAGAACGGTAGCTAGTTTGGTGGGAAGGAGCACGTTTGCTTGAATGCATTAAATGCGTTCTATTTATAGGTTGCTACTTGAACCGGGTGTAACGTGGGTTTTGCCCACTACCCGCATGTCACATCAAGACGTGTTAGAAGGTAGAAGCAAGTGTCGTGCCCTCCACCGATGGATCAGTTCCCATCTGACGGTGAGTTGTCCACCATCTGGTGGCCAGTGATGACGAGTAGCAGCCCACTTTGTGAGTTAAGGAAACCCGACCCGAGCTGGTGTCTGACCTGAGGTGGCGACCATTCATGCCGCGGCCTGAAGGGCCCTGAAAAGCACATCGGAGAGACAATCCAAGCTTCACAGGGTTGGTTATTCGCTCCCAGTAGCTCCTACCGAGCAGGTTTACCAACCACCTAGAGTAGGGCTCCTAGATGGTGGCGCAAAGCTCACCCTCAAAATTCCTTTAAAAAATGAAAGTTGAACAATGAGAGACAATATACTGCCCCAAGTAAAAAAAAATGGAAATAAAAAATTATTGAAGGAAGTATTTTTTATTATGCCATGAAAATAATAATAATATTCAAAAAAAAAATGAATGAATGAATGATGTATTTTGACAATGCAAAATGTAGTAAATATTTTGTACCATGTTTGTGATGTTTTAACAAACTAATTTACCATGATTGGACATGAAGATCATATATGGTTAACAATAAAAACATGGATGATTATCTTTTATTTTTGAACTTGAAATAATTTATTTAATTAAAAGTTGAAGGAAAATAATTTATTACGTTGGCCTAACAGATACTTTTTTTTAACTATATATGGGTCATATACATGGAGGCCTAGGCTCAAAGCGAGGCCTATGACAAGGGCCTTACTGGCCTTACCGTTGAGCCGGCCCTAACTTATAATACTTATATTCTTTAGGTGGTAGTAACAGAAATACCTTTAAAGTTCAGTTAATTAAACGTATTATATCATAATAAGCGTCCTACGGTAATATGTAGAAGTTCTAAGTTCAAAAGAGATAAAAGTCTTGAAGCTTGATATGGTTAAAATATTTCTAAGACCATAAAATAATATTTGCATTTCAAAGTACTTAGAATACTTAGTGCTAAAATATATGTGCATGGCAGCATCAATCTCACTTCCTCTATCGTCTTGCTTCAGTCAACTCAACATCACAGCTCAAGTATAGGCTTCTTACATGTATTACCTACGACATGAACAAATATTGTAAGCATTTGCTTAATAAGTACAAACATGTATCTTATTATGCATAAACAATAACAAAGCATGACAAATTATTCATTATCCGTTTATTTTCTTTCCATTTTATAGGCTCTATGTGTGTGTACCAAGTGCACAAGACCAATGGAGAGTTCGCGACGCAACCTTCTAAACATTTAATCAATCTAACAACCATCGTCAAATATTTTCGTTCTTCTTGTTCTTCAATGAACATTTTGTTATTCAACATTTGGTACCACACTAACATCAACCCCATGTTCTATAGAAGTGATAATGCTAAATGATCATGTTAGAGGATGTTGTTGGCTCCAATATTTCAAAAAGTTATTTTAAATTAGTTTTGATGATAACAAATCAATTTTTGTTTTATGTAAAATGGCTAATCATTTTCTTGAGTTTTGCTAAGTATAAATATATAACCAAATTATTCGAAGCAAAATCAAGTCTCAAGAACAATCAAGACATGGTGTACTTTAAAGAATGAAGAACAAGCCTTGAAGAGCTAAGTTTTAAGTTTTTATGTTCTTAAATTTTCAACGTGCATCAAAAATTCTCTACACATATTGGTTCATGCAAACTCAAATCACACACACATGCATTCATAGTATATCAAACATAAGTATTTTCAAACTTAAAATTATGTGGCTTAAATATTTTTTTTTTTAAGAATACTTGCATCTGAAATGTGGAATTAAAATCACACTCAAAGTGCACACAATTCACTCCAATAAATTTTCATAAAAACTACATTTTGGAAACAAGTCTTGGGAGACCCTATTCAGCAGGACCAGCCTGCTGATTGCAAGGGATAGAAAGACGGTTTTTCTAGCTCTTTGTCAGCCTGTCGATTCAAATGAACCGGCCTGCCGAAAGCCATGCCTTGGCCTACAGATTGAACATTTTTGGAAGCATGAATTTTATCATACTTTTGGTGGCCTATCGATGGTTGTGACTGACCTACCGGTCACCCTTGGCAGCCATCAGGTCAGATGACCATTTGGGGCCTTTTTAGAAAAATTAAAATTTCCAACTTGTCGGTCAGTCTATAGCAGCTAGTTTTCTGGTTGTTAGAGCTCCATTTGCAACGGCTATTTTGATCCAAAAATGATATTTTAAGCCATAACTGAGTACTTGGAGGCTATAAATATCCAACATTGATTGTGTTCTTCACAAAGCATTAATTGAAAGCTTTCTTATATTGTTTTTATCATAAGCATTCATTTCTTCTTACATTCTTGAGCTTACATAATCTATATCTTTATTGAGAGTTGCTCATAATCTCCAATTTCGTTTTTCATAGTATTCATCTTTCATTTGAAGAGTTTATCTTACGAGTGAGCCAATTTGTCAAAAACACTCTTTTGAGTGATAGGTTTCCAAGCCTTAGAAATTGGAGGATTTTTGGTCTGTAAATCTCCCTAGAAAATTGATGTTGTAAGAGGTTGTAGTGAGCCTAGGGTAGAATAAGTCACTAGTGTTGTACAATGAATGATTATGCTAAAAAGACGGTCATTATAGTGGAAGTGGTCGAGTCAAGCTTTGCTTAGTGACAATAGACGTAAGCATATTTCCGTACTACTATAAATAGCATTTGCACTTTCAATCTTTAACTCTTTACTTTAACGCATTTATTTTCTTTTAAGATTATAGCAATTGTCATTTGCTTGAATTTAGAAGGCTGGTGGGAACCGTTGGTTAGAATCACTTTTATAGTAACATATGAGAGCTTTACATGTAGCGATTTTTTTGTTGTTATTGTAGCATGTGAGAGCTTTACACTATTTATAACTAAAAAAGTGGTGGCAACCACCCATCCAAACACCCGGTTTATTTATTTATGCAATTTATTTAGAAAATTTCAATAAATGTGAAAACGTTTTTTAAAACCCAATTCACCCCCTCTTGGGTAGTTATTCTTAGGCTAACAAATGTAAGGTTGCATTAAAAAGAAATAGAGGCAAAAACATCATACTTTCAATTAAAGCATTCATCATTCATTTACTACAACAATTCAGAGACATGTATCCCCATTTTTACATACATTGTTTCAGGCTGTAGGCTGTAGAAGATGTATGTACTTACCTGGATTGTATGCTTAGCCTTTTTCTAAGCTCAATCCTCACCGACTCCTTATGTCAGTCACGTGTCTTGATTAAACTGACAACCAACTATCAAAGTTAAGTTTTATGTATATTTAACATACTCAAATAATTGCCCTAGTTACAATGGTTTTTAGTATGGTCTTACACTAGCTAGAAATGCCCAATTAAAAGGTCGTTGAACTTTTTTTTATTTTCTTAAAAAGTCAACCTCACTTGGGAGTCCTAGTTGCGTTTTATAGTTAAATTGGTTCTAATCTGCTTTATATCTTGCTCATGCTTTGCGAACAATTATAATTTATGCTTAAAGGAAAAATGTGAACCATGATTAATTAATTATTTAATTAATTTCTTATGATCTACAACTTGAAAATACAAGTTCTTATGGCTTTACTAAGCTTCAGCTTGGTCTCCGGGCCTCTCTTAACTTATTAAGCCTTGGTAGAAAACCAATTTGGTTCCAATAGGCCCAGTTTCTAAGATTGATATGTGCTATTTTACCTTAGTGGCTCTTAATAGTGATTTGGGCCCATAAGGCCCATTTGTCTTATTTCAATAATTTCGCTTGACTTCTAAAGGATAATTTCCCATTCTAGAAATATGTGGGCCAAGACCTGGGGCTCGGCCTTAATATGACAATTTTACCGTGGAGGTAAAATAACTGTTTTACCCCTGATTGGTTGTCAATAATCTATCTTTATTGTATTGAAGCATTATAAACTGCCTTAAAGTACATGGCAGTAAAATATAAAGCTTGTTCATTATGACCGTTTTACCCTTATAGTAAGAAAATGACTACTTTGCCCCAACGGTTCTCAAATCCCTCGTATGGCGCTCTGACTTTAACGTGAACATGTTTTCTCTGTCCTCCATAGATTTCAGAACACATTTCCACTGGGCTAACCAGTAATTTCATCCTTACCCAAAATGTAAAATTTTGATGACTTTTCCCCTATGACCGACCAAGAAACGTTTTGTACAGTTTGATTTGTCTTTTATGATGAATAAAAGTCTATAAAGGTGTAACGGCTAATTCTCAAGTTTTGGACATGTTTTTGCTATTTCTCCCATAATGCTATATTACTTGTAAAATTACAAGTTTGTCTCTAGGTTTGAATTCGGAAAAACTTTATTGATGAATGTTGTTTGTTTTGAGGAGAAATTAAACATAAATTATTTAAAACTTAGCATCTATGATTACTCACTGCCTACAACAGTGCAGGAACCCAATGTTTTTTGGTGAAAACCCAGTTTCATACAATTTTACGGTTTTAGCCCGAAACACAAAAATCCCTACAATTTCCCCCCAAAACAAAAATCGACCACTTTATACTAAAACGTTCAATTTTTCACAAAGAATAAAACGTAGAAAAGCTTCTTGGTTGAATTCTAAATATTTCATAACGTTTCCATGTCATGAAATTTTGTGCTCAAAATTTCGTAAAATTTATAACTCCTCAACTGAGCAAAATTTTGCAAACTGTTTATGTTGTCTTAACAATTTCGATGAGTTCTACAACTTTCATGTTTTAACTTTCTTGAAATTCTGTTAAGGTGGACTTTTTGGCTGATTTTCAAATCTGTCAAACTTTTACAAATCTTTGCAATTTAGTCCTTTTGGAATTTTACAAAACTTTTTTCACAACAGTTGTTTCCCTCACTGTTTTGGCAAGATTTTAGACCTTATTTAGAACATAATTTGGCCTCTAAGGCCCTCAAAACCGCATTCCTTTGAAACTAGTTAAACTTTGTTTATAATACAAAGTTTAACAATTTTCTACTTTTAAATACCAACACCCCTACTTTCTTTATCATCACCATCAATATTAAACATAAAACAATCATGCCATAATGTCCATCTTACATGCCATAGCCCAAAACATTTCATCAAACACTTAGCATGCATAATTAAACATTAACTTTAGCTTAATTAAAAAGACTAGGATTTTACCTAATCCATGCAAAGTGCTTGTCTATTCTTTTAATTACTTGAAACCCTTCAAAGTTTCCTTAACATCATTTCATAACATAACCCATGAAAATCCCATCCAAATCATAAACAAAAACCCTAAAGCTCAATAGGAAAAACTTGAGTTTTTACCTTGAAAACTCTTCAATTTTCATCTCCTTCACTTGTTCTTGCTTTCCTACATGATTTGAAGGCTTAAAATTCATCAAAATTTTGAGAGAGAATTGCCTTTGGGAGGGGCAGTTTTGGAAGAAGAAAGTAAACATTTTTGGTTCTTTTTTTTTTTTTTTTGGTTCTTATAACATGAACCAAATGATGACTACAACTTGATATTTTTACCAAATTTGATGACTTTGCATGCTTAGTCACCACTAAGCATCATTTGGTGATTAAAAGTTGGGGCAACTTGGCAAGATTTGATTTGGCCACTTCAAGGGGTGTGGTGGCAATTTCTCATCTATTTGGGTGTCCCATGGTGGGTCTCACTTTTTTGCATAGTCTAAATTTATACTGACAGTATTTTTCTTATGCCACTGGTATATTCTCTATACTATTACGAGCTTACACAGCATTCCTTATTCTTTTATGTCCTCCAAATAGTATTATTCCTATACTACTTTAACCTTAAGCAGTCTAATTTCTATACTGCATAACCTTAAATAGTCTAATTCCTACTCTGCATTACTTTTACAGTATAATTTCAATGCTACATAACTTTACCAGTGTATTTTCTTACACTGCATTATTCTAATACTATATATATTTTTTATATTATTATACCGCATTTCTTTTAAGCTATATTTTTGTCTTAACTTTTGTTGCAACATATTTTGCAACAATTAAGCTTTTTAGCTTATTTTCATATCATTCCTTTTTTGTATAAAACTATGGCATGATGTTTACTTTTAAAAATCTCGTTTTTGCCTTTATGGACTTTATCATAGAAATTGAATTAAACAATATTCCTTGTGACACATGTTTTTGCTTAACATAATCCTTAAGTTATTATATTTTTAATGTATTAAAAATGCTTGGGTGTCACAATTTACCCTTCTTAAAAATTTTCGTCCTCAAAAATTTAAACCTTCATGGGTTGTTCATTTACTTATCCTCTTCTTATTTCCTATCATCCTTTTCATTCTTAACATACTTTCTTGCATTATTACTTTATTAATGAAAACTAAATCTCTAACTTGGAAGTTCATAAACCTTACATCATTTCATTAACATATTTCATTGAGTTGTAACACTACACTTCTACTGCGTAACTCTAATCTTTTAGTGTTCGAGCACAGTTTCCTTTCATTTAAAAGATTAGCATTCTACCAACGAATGCTATTCTTAAAATAGGGTTTATATTTATCCAAATCGCATCATGACTATCAAAAGATGAGGGCCATCCGACCATAAATCTATAATTTTTTGGTCCTATATCTATTCTAAAATTATGTTTTTTCTTTAATTTCCTTATAACGTATAAATCTCTAGCTTCCATCCTCCAATCTATGAGGTTCTCGCTAACAGATTTGGCAACATTGTCTTAATCGTGATTCTCATCCGGGTAGTTACGAGCTCATTAGCATGTCTCACTCAGCTATGGAATGCTTAAGCTTGAAAGGATCGCATAGTTAGTCACCTAACATCGGGTTGCTCTCGAGCACTCTTGTTCCATAGAACACCAAAAATCATTTTTGGACCTTTATTGATCCGTTATCTTGATCTGCTCTCCTTGTTTTGCGTATAGTCAATACCGAATGATTTCTAACAAAGCAAAATTTGCTCAAACGGAAAACATAGTTGAGCAGGAGAAGATCATAACGTGTCGTGAGCTCATCTTCTTGATTTTTGAGCCGTCGGCCATCTGTTGACCATCATTGACCATGTTTGATCATCGTTAACTTGATACCGCTGATGGACGATAACTGTCATTGACTTGTAGGGACATTATAACATATAACATTACATTGATCCTTAAACCTTTGCCTTCTTGTTGCTCATCCGAGAGTGCTGACATCAAAGGCTATATACCTGGTATAAGCACGTATTTATTAAATACTAACTTTTCTTCTCACTTAACTTAACTTACTTACTTGAGCTATGGTGTAGCAGACATATGACAATGCGAAATGGGATAGTAGGATACCGCTTTGATACCACCTATGACGACTTGCCTTTTCGGGTAGTCACTTAACTTTCTTAAACATCATTACTTAAACATTAATTTTACTTAGTAAGAAATTACTGAATTTTTTTTTTTAACATCCATTAAAACGTTCTTAAAAGTTGTTGCGACTACTGTTGCAACTTAGGTTGAGACATTGCTCAACACTTGACTTTAAAACCATTTCAAATCATTTCTTAAAACTTTGATTTTTTTAAAACTTTGAAAACACTATATCATATAGTAGAAACACATTTTCTTTGAGCAGTGAAAACATACTGTAGTGGCATCCATGCCCAAATTTTCACCTCTGTCCTCCATAGCACCAAGCTTTTCAAACAAGTCCTACTGGTCACCCTAGGGCTACCTACAGCATGAAGGAACTTTTGATGAGCTTTTCACTCAGTAAGTTCAAATATAAACTAACAAATCTTTTTAACATGCTTTAAAAGCTTTTCTCATAAAAACCTTTTTTCTTATAATGTTTTTCATAAATGTTTTTTGAACATTTTTCTTAAAACGTCCTTCATTAACCTTTTCTTGTAAACATAAAAATGTTTTTCATAAACATTTAACGTAAAACATTTCTCAAAATGTTTTTCATAAACATAACACATAAACATTTTATTACAAGGAATATAAGCAAAATCAAAATGCAGGTTTCCATGTATGCTCAATTATGAACTTTCAATTATGAGCATCTTATGATCATTTACTTTAACTTTTTTATCTTTATTCCTTAACTTTCCTTATCTTATAAACTTTAGTATTCGTATCAACTGTTGGAAAAGTAGTACGCAATGAAATTTTAAAAATTTTAATATTAGAGTATTTTTTAAAACACAAGTTTGACACACTATATGCATAAGTTAACTAGATCTTACTAACCTCGTTTGCTGAAAAGCTTCCGCAATCTATCAAGAGAAAGGCATTCCAAAAGAGCCTCAACCTATTGGTCTTTTTTGCTATTCTTTATCCAAGATTGGAATGCGTGTGGGTGCACATTGTACAGCTTTTCCCTGGTGTCTCTCCTTCCAACCAATTGAGGAAACCGAGGACTAAGGTTCATGATTTATGAACAATAGCTCTCAGGGAGTTTCAGAGACTCACAGTATAGAGTGTTCACTCTTAATTCCTCAATTGATTCAAATAACATTGAGTCTCACTCCCCTATTTATAGAATTCATGCCCAGGTTGGTCCTTATTAGATAAGGCTTCAAAAATTCAAATTAGGATCAATTATCTGATAAAATCATGTCTAAAAATACGTGATCAAAAATCGTTCAATTGGTAGGCCAAACTTATAGATCGGCCTACCGAACTTAGCCACTGACAGACCAAACTAGAAGATTGGCATGCCGAACTAACGATAAATGATCCCTGCGAATCTTTGTTTCCCACTCGAGATTCTTGGGATAGAGCCTCAGTTTTAATTCAAATAACCCAGTAGAGAAGTTATCTGATTAAAACAGTCATATGTAGATAATCTTTAAGAAGATAATTATTCCTGATAATTCAACAAGTTTATCTTGAATTAATTTACTTGAAATTAATTCAACCGATAAACAAACATGAATTGTCTAATCCCGATAATTCAACAAGTTTATCTTGAATTAATTTTTCATAAAATTAATTCAACCGATAAACAGACATGAATTATCTGATCCTTTCAAATTTCAGCCGATCTGATAATTTGTCTTAAGTCACTAATTTATTGGAAAAGCACGTCATATCATTACAGGATTTATTATAAGCTAGCAAAGGGGACCTAACATACCTATATAGTTCAAGCTCCTGATAATTATGAAACCAAATATTCCAAATATACATTTCATAATTATCAACTCTAACGTTACTCTACTAAAAGCTTAGAGCTACACTCTAGAACTATATAGAATTATGAAGTCTGAATAGCTAGGTCTCTATGACATATCATAATGTATTGTATTCCCATAGGATTATCCATAATCGGCTTAAGGATAAATTTTGTCTTACCTTTCTGATTACTTTTCTCTTATGTTCTATTATCTCACCATCGGAAAACCTACCATCCAAAGCCATGTATACCATTTAGTTACACCATTGTATTCAAATGGTTGAGCGTTTCACTTTTTCAATCATAGGATAACACATATAGAGGATATCAACGACTCCTAAAGATGAACTATTGATTCTATATCTATGAATAACAAGTCTATGCTATCAAGAGTCATGTCTGCAACGTACTAGCATGCGTACCAACATAAATTGTGGATGTCACCTTTGGTACATCAAAAGATATAAGTCAAGATAACGAGCCCAATATTCATCTCAGGATTAAGATACAACATATATGATTGTCCAAAGTGAATTGATTTGCCGAGACAGAATTATTAATCCAAATCAATTACACTTTTATGTCCCGATCTAATACATCGTCACCTATGACAATACATCAATATTTCTATTTATGGAGTCTACCTCTGATGGCCAAGACAAACCATCTCCCATTAGAGATATGACAATATAACAGTCTTTGCATGAATAAAGCACCCAACTTTATTGCCTAGATTGCGGACCTTATGATTTAGACCATCACCCTTAGAATCATGTCTTCCGCATAATCTAGCCATCATATGCTTGATTCTAAAGGCTTAGATCGACAGTCTTAAGCTTTTGTTTGCTTATAATACATCCAACAAATATGAACGTAAAAAGGACAACAATTTAGTATGTGAATAATAAATAAACTCTTTATTGATAAAAATGTCTCCAAAAACATCTTATATTTTTTTACTCCTTAGGGCATACATGTCTAATACTAACATCATTAACCATGAGATCATAAAAATGATACTTCCCTTGTGGAAGACTTGAGACCATCGAACACCGATGTCATAACTTTGACTTTACTTGTGTACCTCACATCAAGGAGGTTATAACTTTAGCTTTACTTGTGTACCTCATATCAAAAAGGTTGGTACGACACTTCCTTTTTATCTTTCTTTTACCTTCTTTTTAACTTTAGTGAGCATATCAAATGCTATTACATCATATGCAAACACATTTGCAAATCATAACTTGTACTCTTTAATAGATTGTGCATTTCACATGCAAACATACTTTAAGAATAATAATTGCAAATACATTACAAACCTTTACTTGATCTTTTAAACTTTATGCATATTAAATGCAAATATGCTTTAGACATAATAATTACAAGTACATTGCAAATCTTGATTTAAACTTTAAAACCTTTTGCATAACAAATGCAAACATACTTGAAAAACAACTTGCATAGCGATTGTAAACATATATATAAGCATTTTGAAAATCATTTACTTCATGTTATACGTGAGGTTTAAACTTACCTGTCTATAGCTCTAATGTTCCCGCCTTATTCCTTTTCCTTTCATTAGTCGGCTTTCATGTCCTGATCAAATGACACCCGACTTGTTAACTAACTTTTTTATTATCAATTGATAACATAACTTAAACATTAAACATTATTCATTTTTACATAACATGTATACTATCGGTTTATTTTCTTTTACTTGGCTTTGTAACCTACTAGGGTTACCTTTCCCTTTACTTAACTCTGTAACCCATCGGGTTATCACTCTTTTTACTTGACTCTATAACTCATCAGGTTACCTTTTTCTCACTTAACTTTGTAAACCACCAGGTTATCTTTCTTTTACTTGAACATCCCTTGTTAAATTTCCCGTCTCATGTGATAGTTTCGTTACTTAACATATTACGGAACATTTTTTGTCTAAGAACATTTTGCTAACTCGGAGTGTTCGACTTCGTTTTAGCTATTTTCTTAAAAATGACGATTTTATTCTTATTGGATTTTTCGTCAACTTTGTAACTTGTTAAACTTTTTGCTTAACTTTTCCTCTCATTTCTTACATGTTATGAAAAAATTCCCATTAAGGGGTGTTTTCTGACATCGGGCGTTTCAGCTTTGTGTTTGGCCGTTTCACAAAATGACCATTTTGTCCTTGACGGGTCTTTAAAAACTTTCAGAACCTGGTTTTAAAACATCATACATTTCTTTAATTCTCATAACATTACGGAAAACAAAAACAATGGTCTTCCTTTTAATTAAATCTGTTTTGTCAAAACTTTATAATTTTGACCCGTAATCCAAAAATTGTGACATTTTTGCCGTTGACGTTATTCTTCCATTCATTCTTTGACTAAACTTAAATCCTTTAAAACTTAGAATCTATGATTACTCACTACCTATAGCAGTGCAGGACCCAACGTTCCTTGGTGAAAACCCAGTTTCACAAAATTTTACGGTTTTGGTAGGAAACACAAAAATCCTTACATTTTTGCCCCCAGAACAAAAAACAACCATTTTATACCAAAACATTCAGTTTTTCACAAGGAATAAAACTTATAAAAGCTCCTTGGTCAAATTCTAAACATTTTATAATGTGTCCATTTCATGAAATTTTGTGCTCAAAATTTCTTAAAATTCATAACTCCTCAATCGAGTAGAATTTTAACAAACTGTTCATGTTCTCTTAAGAGTTTTGATGAGTTCTACAACTTCATGTTTTAAATTTCTTGAAATTCTAACATTAAGGTGGACTTTTTGGCTGATTTTTAAATCTACTGAACTTTTACAAATCTTTACAATTTACTATTTTGGCAGATTTTAGACCTTACTTAGAACATAATTTTGGCCTCTACGGCCCTCAAAACCCCATTCCTTTGAAACTGGTTAAACTTTGTTTAAAATACAACGTTTAACCATTTTCTACTTTTAAATACCAACACCCCTACTTTCTTTCTTTCGTCATCATCACCATCAATATAAAACATAAAACAATCATGCCATACTACCCATCTTACATGCCCTAGCCCAAAACATTTCATCAAATACTTAGTATGCGTAATAAAACATAATCTTTAGCTTAATTAAAAAGACTAGGATTTTACCTAATCCATGCAAAGTGCTTGTCCATTCTTTTAATCACTTGAAACCCTTCAAAGTTTCCTTGACATCAAGTCATAATACAACCCATGAAAATCCCATCCAAATCATAAACAAAAGCCCTAAAGCTCAATAGGAAAAGCTAGAGTTTTTTACCTTGAAAACTTTTCAATTTTCATCTCCTTCACTTGTTCTTACTTTCCTATATGATTTGGAGGCTTGACATTCATCAAAATTTTGAGAGAGAATTGCCTGAGGGAGGGGCGGTTTTTGGAAGAAGAAAGTGAACATTTTTGGTTCAATTTTTTTTTTTTTGGTTCTTATAACATGAACCAAATGATGACTACAACTCGATATTTTTACCAAATTTGATGACTTTGCATGCTTAGGCACCACTAAGCATCATTTGGTGATTAAAAGTTGGGGCAACTTGGCAAGATTTGATTTGGCCACTTCAAGGGGCTTGGTGGCAATTTCTCATCCATTTGGGTGTCCCATGGTGGGTCTCATAATTTTTTGCATAGTTTAAATTTATACTGAAAGTATTTTTCTTATACCACCAGTACATTCTCTATATTGTTACGAGCTTACATAACATTCTTTACTCATTCATGTCCTCCAAGCAGTACTATTCCTATAGTGCTTTAACCTTAAACAATCCAATTTTTGTACTGCTTAACCTTAAAAAGTCTAATTTCTACACTACATTACTTTTACAGTGTAATTTTCATACTACATACTTTACCAGTGTACTTTATTACACTGCATTATTCTAATACCGTATATTTTTTTCATATTATTTATAGTATTTCTCTTAAACTGTATTTTTGTCTTAACTTTTGTTGCAACACATTTTGCAACAATTAAGCTTTCCAGCTTATTTTTATATCATTCATTTCTCGTATATGACTATGGCATGATTTTTACCTTTAAAAATCATGTTTTTGCCTTTATGGACTTTATCATAGAAATTGAATTAAACAATATTCCTTGTGACACATGTTTTTGCTTAACATAATTTGCATTTTTAATGTACTAAAAATGTTTAGGTGTCACAATCTAAGTTTTCGTGTTTTAACTTTTCTGACCTTACTTAAACGTTGTATAGCCACAAAACAACACAATGATTTATGCCATGTCAATTTACTTTCATACCAAACCATAGTTTTTATGTCATTTACCATAAATTTCACATTTATAAAACTATTGAAGTAGATTTGTAAAGTTTCATGCATTGGAAGCTTAAAATCTATCATCAAGGTTATAAAGCAACTTAAAACCATCATTTAAACATGTTTAAACTCAAATATAAATATATATTATAAAACCCTAGAGACCTATAATGTATTTCAACCCATAATAGCCAAAAAATGCGTTTTCTCAAAATGGTACCGTAACCGAGCTCTTTACCTAGGGTTGGTTGGACTGATACATTGATTCTTGTACACTTAAATATACGTGGTCATATCAAATAATATAAATGATTAGTTGAGTATCGTTCCTACGAGAATTGATTTTAATTAATATGTTATTAATTTTAACTATCTATATTTATTTTCTTACCAAATTAAAATGGGAGTTTGAATTTAATAACTAAACCACTTTCTCAGTTACAAACAGTGTAAAGCTCTCACATGCTATAACAACATGAAAAAAATCGCTACAGTATAAAGCTCTCACATGCTACAGTAAAAACAATTCAAACTAACAGTTCTAACCACCTTGCTAAACACCCTTTAAATTACTTTAAACTAATGAAATAACATAAATAAAATTTAAATGTAAAATAAATGATAATTAAAATGTGAATAAAAAGTGTAAACATTAATTAAAAAGAAAATTACAATAACCAAATAAAATTGACGAAATTTAAATTCAAAATTCAAATCAGAATAACAATTGCGAATAACTAAAATTATAAAAAATTTAAGAATTTGTAAGCAATAATGATAAAACTGGTTAAAGGTTCATTCTCCACCATTGGACAATAATTTTGCAGTAATCACAGAATTATTTCCAATTTTTCTAGTTGAAACTGGCAACTGTAAATAGCAACAAGCTCAACTATCCCGATCTTTCCTTACTTTATAGTTTAGCAAAATAAGTTTTTTTACTAAATTTCTTTCCATTAAATAACCTAGAACAAGCTCTCTAAATTTAATCTAACAGAAGCATTAAGTTGAGAAAGATAGGTTAATCTAAGCAATAAACTCACAAGCTCAGTTCATTTAGCTTATGTTATGTTTTACATCACAATCAAACAAAAGCCTCCCATAGTTGTAGATCATGAATTGCTACCACTGGTTAATAATATAAGACAATTACGAATTTAGATTTTTAGCACAGCGTTAGGCGATTTTCTAGTCTCATTTACTTGAGCACCAAAATTTAACAAGAAAAGAACTATAAGCATTAATTACAGTGAAACATATCACTCTCAAATTGAAAACTTAGAAAATAATTCATACAAACAGCTTCATAATCATGTTCAAGGCTTTGAAATCACCTTTAATCAAAAATAAATTTAGCTAAACATAATTAAAAATAATAACAAAAACATGAAACTAGCAACATTTGCAGCTCAAGATATTGGCAAAATTTGAAGAATGGTGATGATCTCCAAGAATTTTTTGTAGAAACCTCCTTGGATTCCACCTCCTTCCTCTATTACTCTCTATTTTTCTCTCAAAATTCTGAGTGTTTGTTAAATTTTTTGAATGAGAATTGATGATTTGAACTAAAAGATTGTTGCCTTTTTATAGGCGAACCTGTGTGATTCTCCTTAAATTTTTACTAATGAAACACGACGAACACACCATATTCTGCTAGAGTAGGTGAATGATTTAGCACAACTTATAGCAAGTTATGAAATAATTTGGCCCTCTATTCTAAGAATGCATCAATTTTGATGCATAAAATAACTATTTTTTTCTTCTTTCTTTTTGTTCACTTGGCTCCAATTGGAAGGCAAAAATGGGTTTGAGATACTGTACGACTTGGGTGCTAACAAGAGGATAGTGGCACGATCTAAGCCATTGGTTTCATTGATTTTAGACCAAAGCAATGACTAGGACAAAGGAGAAAATAGGGTGCTTTGGAGCCGTTGGATCTTGTCATATATACAGCATAGACAAATGAGGTCACAAGTGCACGTGAATGGCGCTGGAACAGATCGAAGGTTGCAGTGAGCAGCTCACGTGAGTTGGCCCAGGCTATGGCGCCTTAGCTTCCTCAGCTCAGCTTGGCTTGGCTTCAGGTACAGGGAGGAGTGGAGTGGCACAGCTGGTGCAGCTAGGAGGCTCAGCTCATCTTTTCTCAAAAAGTTCTTACCCAAATTTTTTGGAATTAATTCATAGACTTGAAATTCAATTTTCTTTATGTTTTTCACTTTATTTTTGCCCCTAAGTCAAAATTTCTTGGAAGTAAACTTGAGAAAAATAATTATTTTACAAAATAAAAATTACTAAAAATAAGTAAATATTATTAAATATACATTTAACACATAACTAAATTAAAATTAAGAACATATTTTAAGATAAAAATAAAGATCAAAATCAAAGTTAAAATAAAACTTAATTAGACATAAACATAATATCCTTAATACTTAAAAACACTTACCAAAAATATAATTAAACAATAAAAACATGAGACTAAACATATTTTACAAAAATCACACTAAGGTGCTAGAAATATGTAGAAATGCTTAATTAGAGGTTATTATAACAATGTTATTAAAATGCTATAAATTATTTCAAACTCATGAACGCATACATTTTTTCATGTTATCATTTATCTCTTTATCTTGGATTTCTTGGACAATCTTGAAGGTTGTATTCCTTTAAAAATTCAAAATCTTAGATTCAAGAACTAAAACTTAAGTTTCATACACTAACAAACGCAAAAGTTACTATTTTCTTACCGAATTGCATACTAACTTGTCTAAGCTTCAAGGCTTGGATTTGTTAGGATTTTAAAAGGTTGGTGAGTGAAAATTCTGAGAGGGTTTCCTTGTGTACATTCTACTATAGCTAGGAGGGAAGGAGAAGATTTTTTTTTTTTTTTTGGGCTTACACAAGCAATTCTAAACTCCATTTGATAGGTATGGAGGTTGGTGGAAGGAAAAAAAGGGACAAAACTACCTCCAAAGTCCTTTATTTAAAACTAAATAACTTGTAAGCTTGAATGTATTTTTTTTCTAGAGAAATATAAGGGAATAGCAAGATTTAAAACGTATTTTAAATAATAACAATTCCAAAATAACTACAAAAATAGCACACTTTGATATTAAACATACAAAGGAAAGTTTACAATCTCATTTTTGCCCCTAATATGCGTCTCCCACTTCTCAGATCTACTCAAAGGAGATCAATGGCGTCATCGAATCTGCAACTTGCGACCATCATCGTTGGATCTATAGAGGTGTGAAACTTCATTGCCCATCACCCTTCATCGTCGGATCTACAGCTTGCAGCCAGAGAGCGTGGAGAAGATGAATTCACCTCATAACAAGGGTTGCATCTGTTACTACTATGAACCCACCATCAAGATCTCTCCATCCCTGACAATCATTGGTGGTCCTTATGGCTTCGTGAGATCCGGTTGTTTGCATGTGTTTTTTGGCTTGATGGTCGCCATCAATGCCAGGGAAGACAAGTTGTGGCTCTGGGAAAGACAAGTTCATCAATCCCATGGCTTTGTGACGGTGCCGATCTAGTAGGGCCATCGATGGCAACTGCAAATAGCAACAAAGAAGCCGAGCAGTAAAGAGGGGGGAGAGAGAGGGTAATTTTGGTATTCTAATAGGCTCAAATAGGATTTTATTATATTGTGATATTTACTTACACCTATGAAAAGTTATGCTATAAATTTTTAATGATCCTTCAAATTATGTTATTTCCTTAATCCTTCCTTTTTTCATTGGTTGTATGAAATCTGACCATATCAGCTGATAAGGAAACATAATTTTGTTTCCTCCCCATCGTAATCTAATCTCACACTTTAACAAAATCCCCTTACTTTATGTCCTTTTTCCTCAAATTAATGTTCACATTCTTCTTCTTCTTTTTTTTTTTTTTTTGAGAAAATGAAACTTCATTTAACTAAAATCAATACATACAAAGTTGCATAACACTGCCCATTAAAGGAACAAATGATCCTAGACAAACGACTAGACCCACCAGTAAAATCGAATGAAGCATAGAGACAAAAGACGACATTAAGACCCAAAGGAGAATGACCCACTTGACATCCAAAATAGAGCCCTTTAACGGCTCGTTACAAAACACCACTATAATTGATAGGATGACCCCAATCGATCAAAATCAAAACTACTCAATCAATCAATGATCCTAATTGACCAAAATCAAACCCACTCTAGTGAAAAAGCAAATAGCCTGGCATAGATGCAAATCTAGCTGACAGTCAACTACAGTCGATGCTACTAGTCAGTGGAGTGAAAAACAAATCAAGACTGAAGATGGGGATACCTTATTATTTATTACAGGTTGAACAATAACAAAACATAAACACTATACTTAGGTGGAAACATCACTACCATTCTTGAACAAACAAATCTAAACGCAAAAGGAATGTTAGAGTCGACAACACACATTTACTGAGTAAGCCAAAATACCCCGGCCACAACCCTTCGCACTAATGCCAAGATCCGCTCCCCTACCATTACCTTTCTCCTCTACAAACTCCAACTTTGCCATAAGCAGCCAATGGGCCTACCTTCCCCTATGCCCTCGTCACCAGAAAACTACCACATATCCCAAATCTAACTATATCTTCTACCCTAACAAAAAGAGTAGCCCATCTCACCACCACGCCCATCCGGCCTCCTTTCGCCCTTGCCTCACCACCAAAGAACAACTGTTTTACCCTTTTCACACCACCTCCACCACCAAAAAAGATTAGATCTAGTCTCGTCTACTCTAGTGGAGAAAGCAACCTGCCTCACCATCCTCATACCTCGACCACCCCTCATCCCATTGCCATCGGAGTGCAACCACAACTCCTCAATTTGGCAAACCCAAGCGGGACCCAACCATCTAATGCCTGACATATCTTCCATGCTCCAAGTCTGACAAAACTGCTGCTCCCTTTCTTAGACCGGAATCAAGGTAGCCGGCCTAAGGCTATCACCAGATTCAGGCCCTATAAGTGAGGGGGTGGTGCATAATGAAGTTCTCTCCCAAATCCTAGCAGAGCACTCTTAAGAAAGGAAAACTAACATGTATCAATTAGGTTTTGAGCACTCTTAAGAAATGGAAAACTAACATGTATCTAAAAGCCAATTCAAATCACCATTTAAGTTTGAATTTTTATATTCAAATAAAAAAGAATTTAAAATCAACGTGATTCATACCAGCAAACCAAACTAGGATAGTGTCATAATGTAACTTTTTGAAGGATATTTTAAGTTTTGAAAAGTGAGTAGGGAGTATTTGTATGAAAATTTTTGAAGTATGGAGTAAGCAGGTTAATTACTAGCATCGTCTGTATTTTGCCAAAGTAATAGACACCCCTAGACTAAAAATAATCATTTCAACACCCTTTGACTTAAAATATATATACATATATATATATATATATATATATATATATGTATATATATATATATATAAAACACCTCCTTTGTTAGTTAAAGTAAAAGTTGATAAAGTTTGATTGTCAAATACTCTAAAAATGTCAAAAATACTTCTCCATGCATGAAGAAATGTTTTTTAGTTGTATGTATTAATTGGAATGATGTTTTTCCCCTTACTTTGCATTAAAAAATGAGTTGAATTAATTTTTACACGCTTTTAGCTATAAATTTCACTCTTGTAGAAAGAATTTTCTTTAGCCTTTTTTTTTTAATTTCAAGAAATTAAAATGTATTTTTTCCGTGTAAATTGATAATTTTGAGTATTTCAATGTTAACTAGATTTTAGTTAAATTAGTCAATTATCTACTTAATGCACTATATTTTCATAAAGATTAAAAAATAGAATAAGATTACAAAAATTAAAAAAAGGAACCACTACCATGAGGAATGCCAAAATTCCTCATTGATGAGACATTTTTCTTTTAGCCGTTGAATGAAAAATCAATATTCAAAATTGTATCTTTATAATAAAAAGAGACTTAATTTCATATGATAATATTATCTTTTAATCTCATAATTATAAAAATAATGAAAAACTCAAAAATTTTTTAACAAAATGTGGTTAGAGGAAATTGATGACCAAGAAGGGGAGAGAGGATCTCCTAATGCACGGAGGTAAAGGGGTTGAAACCCCCGGCATCGCCACCTATGGGTTGCGAAAATAATCGCAATGGTGCGATGATGAACCACAACCTACAACGGTCGCGAGCACTGTTGCTATAAGGTTGGGAACACAAGCGCATTGACATCGCGACCTCAGTGACTCGAAAGATTATGAACTTAGCAACCTCCGTTGCAATGCCTCCACCTTGTGAAGTCCAACCTTGCGACCCTCATGAAGTTGCGACACATGGTGGTTGTGATAGAATTAATTGTGATTCTATTGCCATGGGTTGTGTGGGGCTACAAAGTGAGGTTTTTTTTTTGGGTAAAGATAGCTTATATTAAAAGGGGTATTTTTGTTATTTTACATCAAAAGTTAGCATAGCTAAGTTCAAAGGGTGTTGATGTAATTAGCTTAAGTAAGAAAGTATCTATATTATTTTTAAAAAACATAGGGCTTTTAATGTAATTAATCTAAAAGTTTATACAAAATATAGTTTAAATTAAGAGTTTGAATCAAAATTGATTCGATGACAAGTCTATAATTTTATAATTTGAACTATGTTCCTCAACGCTATATAGTTTAAACCAAGATTGATATACCGATTAATTTTGCATAAGAAAAGAGAAGAAACTACGCTTCAAAAGAAAGAAAGAAAGAAAGAAAGAAAGAAACTAGAACGACAGGACAGGGAGGGCAAAACGGCAAGGATGAGGTTGCGTCTCCAGTGACAATAATTAAAGGATGCAAAACGGGAAATGATTACGGCGGGAGTGAGGGGGGCAGAAGAATGATGAGGGAAGAAAGTCCTCTCTTCCTCCGACTTTGCCGCTTCCCTTTTGAGCTTTGGATTGGCCCCATTTCTCCCAATTTCAACCTCAAATAATAGCTCCGAAACAACTGGCGGTGCAAAGTAACAACAACAATAATCCCAATTAAAAATTCAAATAAAATAATTGATATATATTAATCAACCCTTTTGTTTTAAAAATAAAACCGGAGGTCCTTACAGTAATCATATCACATCCCATCAAATTTCCTCAAAATATATTAACAAGGAAATACAACAATTTTTGCTTAAAATAATATGCAGATTCTTTTGGCTTTGAATAAATCTTCGTGTCATGTCGGAAATAATTGGTTATTTATTTGCTCTCAGAATGAAATTAAAAACAAAAACCAAATGGTATAGAAAAAACTTTCTTTCATGCTCTTCTGAGTCTTCTCTTTTTCTCTTCTTCTTCTTCTTCTTCTCCTTCTCTATAGATCTTGAGCTTGAGCTTCACTGTTTTTCCCGATTTGGGTTTAACTAATTTCTGACTTTTGTTTTGCTTTGTCTGAAACTGAAGCTTTATTGATTGGATCGAGAAAGGAGATTAGTTGTCTGAAAAAGTCCCAGAAAAGGGTCTTGCCCACTAAAGAAGAAGCTTAAGAGCTCCTTTTTCACAGGTTTTTGAGTCAGTTGAGAAGCTTTTGTGTACTGGTTTTTTGGGTTTTGGAATCTGGGTCGTTCCTTTTTTTTTTTTTTCCTGAATTCAGCTTCACCAGATTGGCTCGGAAGGCTTTAAAGGAGAGAGAGAACAAGAATTAAAAGTGTTAACTTTACAAGGTATCATATTATAAATCAGTTTAAGTTATTGCCCATCTAATTCAATCTGACTTTTGCATTTATTGCTTTATTGTTCATTTAGTTTCAGCTATGACTTTTGCTTTAGTAAGTACTACTAATTAATAGCATGGAGAAAAACTGAATGTACCAAAAATGTTGCTTAGAGAAAAAGAAAGATGACCAGTTTGAATAATAATTTGCAGATTAAGATGGGTTCCCAATAGATCTTTATCAGTAGTTGTTAATCCATGTGAAATTTTGTACAGATCAAATTATCCTCAGTTAAGTGTACATTGTTTTGGGCCTCATTGAAAAGAATAGCTAACTTTTATTTATTTATTTATTTTTTCATGGCAATTTTTAGTTCTGGGAATAGATAAAGAAATTCGGTGTTGGAAGCTTTATGCATTGGATGTGGAATTGATGTTGGTTTGGTTCAGACTAGCACCGTCTTGAAAAGGGGTTGACTGATAATAAAAAGGCACTGATCATCTTAAATCACTAATATGGGGTGTCAATGCTCCAAACTGAATCCATGCTGCTGGGATTCGCAATTGAAAGCAGCCGTACTTGAAGCTCCAGACGTTGGTGGGTTAATTATAATCATTGCTATGGGTTTCTTTGTTTTTATGTTTTTTTTTTTGGTATTTTTTTTTTTCCTTTGATGTGGAGAAGTGAAATAACTGCCGGTGATTAACGGTTTTTTTTTTTTTTTTTTTTTTTTGAGCAGAGAACGAAGGGAATGGTGAGGTTGATGACATACCTGTGTTCCGGGAATTCACATTTGAGCAACTCAAGAATGCGACATCTGGTTTTGCGGTGGAGAATATTGTGTCTGAGCATGGTGAGAAAGCTCCAAATGTTGTCTACAGGGGGAAGCTGGAGAATCAAAGGAGAATTGCTGTCAAACGCTTTAATAGAATGGCTTGGCCTGATGCTCGGCAATTTCTGGTTAACAATCTACAACTTTTTCAATATTTTATCTTGTTCAAAGTGTATTGTGCACTTCAGTGTATGGAACTTAAGATAGGAATTTATCAACTTCAATGTCATTGATGCAAAAAGCCTCTTTTTGTCTTTTGCCATTAGGTTCCTAGGAGACAGATCATAGTTGTACTCAATTTATCATGATAACCTTTTGTTTTGCTCGACTATAGGAAGAAGCAAGATCAGTTGGTCAGCTCCGCAACCAGAGATTGGCAAATTTGCTTGGCTGTTGTTATGAAGAGGATGAGAGATTGCTTGTTGCTGAATTTATGCCCAATGAAACACTTGCAAAACATCTTTTTCACTGTAAGGCTTAGTCCAAGTGCATAGTTTTTCTTTTATGTCTGTTGATTTAAATTTATTTAGTTGGAAGACAATAATGTGGGCGTCCTATTTTTATAGAGGGAACATTTGCTTTTAAAGTCTTCCAGAAGCTGGACATATTTTCATGGCTGCTTTTAAATCTTCTAAATTTGTATCTTTCCCAAGTTTTACTTGGGTTGGCTCCTGGTCTGGTTTCTACATTTGACAGTGGTTGCTAACATGTCAACATTTTGTTGCAGTTATTACAATTTAGTTAGAAAGTCTTTCGGCGGATCAGTTAAACTGTTCATTCCTTGATAAACCTGTTTTATTCCTTTTAGGAAATTACATTTGGTTTCTACCATAACGTCTATTTTCTGATTGTCAGTTATGAGATCTTAAGGGTGAACTCATTTGCATGAGAAGTCACGTGAGTTTGTACACAGATTGATGGTTTTTCTTTAGTTTTGTTCCTTTTTTTTTTTTTTTTGGTTGGAATGCATCTTTTCAGTTAGAATTGTGTAAATATATGTCCTTATCATCTCATTACTTCTCGAGTCAGGGGAAAGACAGCCCATGAGATGGCCAATGCGATTGAGGGTTGTTCTACATCTTGCACAAGCTTTGGAGTACTGCACAAACAAAGGACGTGCTCTTTATCATGACCTTAATGCTTATAGAGTTTTATTTGATGAGGTATGTTTCTTCCGTAATCCTATCCATTTTCTCTTGCAGATTCTGCTTGCATTTCTAAACTATGAATTGGAATTTTACAGAAGGGAAATCCGAGACTTTCGAGCTTTGGCCTGATGAAAAATAGTAGGGATGGAAAAAGTTATAGTACAAATCTGGCGTTTACTCCTCCAGAATACCTGAGAACTGGTATGCAACCATTATTGATAAAATTTCGAACACATGGAATTTTTCAAGGTTATGATATTCTGAAAGTTACTATGTGATTGTCATTTTCTTTTTTTCCTAGTTTAAAATGTTTTATGACTTTGCTTCTGTTTTTTTTCTCCTCGTATAGGGCGAGTGACGCCTGAGAGTGTAATATATAGCTTTGGTACTCTCTTGCTTGATCTTCTCAGTGGAAAGCACATCCCCCCCAGCCACGTAAGTTATAAACATATGTAAATGACTAAATGTATGCGTAAAGCAAATGCATCACATTTTCTCTACAACTTCATCATTTCTATGTGCTAGTTTTTCTAAGTTTTATGTGGATTCCCTGTGTCCTATTTTGGTTATTTAAATAAGTTCATCTGATGGCTGAGTAAATTTTGCAGGCTCTTGATCTTATTAGAGACAGAAATCTTCAGATGCTAACAGATTCTTGCTTGGAAGGGCAGTTTTCTGACGACGATGGTACAGAGTTGGTACGACTGGCATCCCGATGTTTACAGTATGAGCCCAGAGAACGACCAAATCCAAAGTCGTTAGTTACGGCATTGACTCGTCTTCAAAAAGAAACTGAGGTCAGTTTCCCTTTTACTTCCACTTTCTGTGAAATAATTCAATTTATGAAATTCTAACCTGGTAGAAGTAATATGATGCAGTGCAAGATCGTGGTATGGTAGTTTAAAGACTGCTAATTCTAAGAAAAGGATTCTTCTAATGAAATTTTGTTTTAAGACTTTATCTAGTTGTTGCTGTTAAGCGGGTTGACCCTCTTGTTCTCTGCCTTGTCATGGTTTGGTGTTCAAGTTTTCTAATGTTACAATTTTTTCCCTTTTAGGTTCTTGTAGTAGTTGAAACCGGGTAGTTTAAACATTTTCTTAATGCTTGGTGCTGAACATACATATTGGAAAAAATCTCTGAAAATGTCTTTATGGTTCTAGGCTTCCAGTTAGGAACCTCAGATTTAGTCAATAAATGTGATGCATGCATTGGGTTCAGGGTGCAAAAAGCTTGGCACTATTCCTTTCTCCATTGGATCAGATACTTGCTGCCTATTTGACGGTTCAAACTCATTCTTTTGGTGGCTTTAGTTTTTATAAAATCTCACTCTGCTGCAAAATGCAGGTTCCTTCCTATGTCTTGATGGGTATTCCACATAGTGATTCATGCTCTCCGCTTTCACCACTTGGCGAGGCTTGCTCGAGAGGGGACTTGACTGCTATACATGAGATCTTAGAGAAGATTAGCTATAAGGATGATGAAGGGGTCGCAAATGAGGTTCTGTAGTTGTTTTTCTTAATACATACTCTGGTTGTTTTCTTCATTTGGTAATTCTATTTATTTTAAGCAGTTTCAATAACTCTAGTACATGAAGCAGCTACCAGATTTCTCATTTTTCCTTTCTATTTCCCTTTTGTGATTGCAACTGGCTACCTGTCCGTGTTTCTTGGAAACTTCTCTCTATGTAAAAACAAATGCGTTACTGAAACATTTTTTCTTCTCCTTCTGTTTTGGTTGCAGCTTTCCTTCCAAATGTGGACCGACCAAATGCAGGAAACTCTAAACTCAAAGAAAAAGGGTGACGTTGCATTTAAGCAAAAGGATTATGGAATGGCTATCGAGTGTTATTCACAGGTGAAGCTCTTATTAAAAGAATTTTAATACATTCTATCTGAATTATTGGCAGATTGCTTCACCATGTCCTCAGTTATTGATGCAGATTGCAGACTAGCACTGAGAATGACCTCCTTATGCATTCTCCATCTTTGTTCTGGTGGTTTGGACCAGCGAACAAAAGTGACAAATTGAGAAACATTTGAAAAATGGTTTTCAACACCTAACTCCTAAACATTTCATTTTTGACAAATCGCCCCTGAACTTTAAATTTTGGCAATTAGCTCCCTAAACTTATCATACAGTTGCATTTTGACCCAAATTGATAGTGCTGTTTAAGTGAGTGATGCAAAACCCATCTGCAACTCACATTGTTGGCACTTTACCCCTTGTATTTTTTGTGCGTTGGCAAATTGCCTCCTGAATGTTTGATTTTAACATTTAACCCTCTTTTTTCCATCGTCAATTTGAATGGCGTTGTCAATTTGAGCCACAGTGCCATAGTGAGAAAAGTTTCTGGGTTTAATTTCCAAAATTAAACAATCAGAGAGCAATATTCCAAAACACAAAAGAGTTTAGCGCATAAAGGTGCAAAAAAGCCGATTTATAAGTTGATGGGGTATTTCAATGAGGTCTCATCCATGCAATGCATTGGAGAAATTATTCAATAAATTATTCAACATCCGATCAATGTGATGCATTGGAGAAATTATTCAATATCTAGTCGGTTGTCTTTTGGACATAACATAGAATATGTGATCGTTTGCCCTTTCAATTACTTTAGATGCGTGTACTATTTGCAATCTACTGACAGGTTCATATTCAACTTGCAGTTCATTGATGTTGGAACCATGGTCTCTCCAACTGTTTACGCTCGGCGTTGCTTGTCTTATCTCATGAATTACATGCCTCAGGAAGCTCTGAACGATGCAATGCAAGCTCAGGTTGTTTCGCCGGTGTGGTATGTTGCTTCATATCTTCAGGCAGCCGCTCTCAATGCACTTGGAATGGAAAATGAAGCGCAGGCAGCGCTGAAGGAGGGCTCGACTCTTGAAGCGAAGAGGAATGCTACTTCTGGACAGAAGTAACAATGCCTGGGTTCAAATGTTTTGACTTTCCATGAAAGGCAGACAAGGCTTCATTTGATTCCATTCAAATGCCATTGAAAAGCAATTCGCGAAGAGCCCTTAGAGAAAACTATTTTAGGGAGCAGGTGTGTATTTTTGCCATTTTTCTGGTGGGGCTTTATTCTATTTTATCATCATTATTATTATTATTATTTTTCTTATTCTTTGTACGATTTGATTTCTTTTTTTGTGTACGTGAGGATACCATAAATGCATTTTTTTAATCGAAAAAAAAAAACGAAACAAAACAAGTGTTAAACGTGAGTTGAAGTTGAAAAGTTGTCCACAAGCTTGTAATTTGTGTACAGATACCACGCATGGTGTTTTGTTTTGCTCTTCTTACTGATGAGATATTATTGCTTTTTAAGACTTTTTATCTGTTCATCCTCGCTCTCTCTATATATATATACACACACACGCACATATATACATATATATATAAATAAATGTTTGTATATCAATATGTATCTCAGACAGATACACACATTAATAATTTGGCAATATTACTTCAGCGCTCAAAAAGGTCTGCCCTTCAAGAATACTGCCTTACTTTTTGCGATGTTTTGAAAATTTTAGGGTGGTCCCTTGAAAAAAATCAAGATGGTATGTTAGTACTAAATATATATGTAGAAACTTAAGGCATATAAAAAACGCAACGGAAACGTAAAATTTATGTGCCTCCTGTCATTGAAGCGGAGCAGTCGGAAGCTTGCCGTAATATCCTCCTTTTGGCTATAACTCATTGCTGCCTTGCTTGGGAGCTTCCAGTGCTTCCCATAATCCAAATGATGGTGTGTATACTGTGATAAGATCATGAGCATCGGGCACCCAAGTTTATTTCGTCTGCAGAAAACCCATTTAAGTGCTCTGTCCATCAAAGAGCAACTAAATGTGCATGCCGTATATATATGGCAATGAAACTGAATTGAATGCAATAGATGGACCACAAAAAGGGTCTCCTGGTTTTAAGGAAACGGTTCCTACATTCTCTCACTTGGTCCATATATTTCATCATTTTTCATAATAAGAGATAAAATACATGAATCATGGTGATAGGTCCTTTTAAATGCAAGTATTATCTTCCATGTATCACAATGCATTATATCCCTTAAACACTAGCCCATATAACTTAATGAATAAATCCTATGTTTATTCTAGGTCTTCTTAATGATATTTCTCAATTAAACAACTGAATGTATATACAAATGAAAATATGAGAAAATATCACAACAGAAATATAGTTTCATAAATTCGTTCTTACAACGAAATGTACACAAAGGAACCAAGTCCCATACTATATGCATGATCTTTAAATCTGAATAGTAGTTTACCTTTAGTTAAAGATCAGCTACTATTAATTCAGTGTTAACGTATTCAATGATTACTGTTTTATCTTTTGGCACGTTCTCTTTATGACTAAACACTTAATGTCGATATGCTTCGTTCGACCACCACTTAATTTTTGTTGGGTTTTGTGATTTAAATAAGTAGCAGAAAATCAAAATTAATTCCCACAAAACCCTCACAGGATCCATGCAATTCAATTAGATTGATAAGAAAGTCATATAATCTAACCAGGATGACAAAAGGGGCAAGATTGCTGGAAGGAAGAGAGCGGGTTCAGTCCAACGACACCCTAACTCGAGCTTTTCGTATTCAGGATCGATTCAGATGTTGTTACTTAAAGCAACGCCCTCTGCAGGTATCTACACGAACAGACTCTCTCAAAAACCGAATTGGTGTGCTAGCACCCTCTCCTTGCAATAAATGACTGTCTCTAATTTTTAGGGTTTTTAATGTTTTTGCCTTTTAGAATAAGAGAATGCCTTTTCTCTTTTAATTCGGCCAGAAACCCTAAAACAGGTATATATATATATATATTGACTTTAAGAAAGAGTCAGATTTTAACTAGAGTAAATTGTAATTCAAATATGATTCATAGAATCTTGACAATGTCAGATTTAACAAACTTAGACATATCTAGTACATCGAATATGGACATTATCCGGTTTATTGAACCTAGACACAGCAAACCTAAAATTCGTTTTTGGTCTGTTCTAAGTGTGCGACCATGTAGATTCACATAACGTTGGTAGTGGGCTTGAAATTCTGCTTCTGGCCCATAAATCATAAGCGGCCTCTAACAAGACATTATGATTACCCAAGTTATACGAATGTCAATAATCTGACACAACCTAATCCACAATAAGTATTAAAATCCTTTTGTCACTAGATACCTTGATTGAACATAAGGCGTGATTTATGTCATCCTTATACTATTCAATCATATTATTTCTCGATCTTAAGTAGACTGATATTGATAACCCTTATTAATTCATTCCAGTATGGCCATGCATTTTTCTTCAGTCTAACTTATCAAGGGGCACGTAGATATCTTTCTCATAATAAATGAGGGACAAATTCCTTCTTAATCACTCACATTCCTCACATGATTCATTCTATATCCAGCAACAATCCATTCCATCATCCTGTTAAAGATAATATTAGAATGTGTCAAAATATAGAACTTGTCATGTAGGAAACAATGGTGATTTCAGGTCAGAGGACTAGGATAATACTATTGTGATGAGAATCACTTATGACAATTATCCATGGAGTATTCTCATAGCGGGTTGATCCAATACATCATTTCTCAAATATGTATCTACGAGTTGACTTAGTATCTCATACACATGATTAGTAAAACATAATTATCAGTCAAACTTCATACTAGTCTTCATTCATTATTATCCCAATAATAATGACCGACTAGGGTTAATTTAGAATAGAATTCAATTTTCACCTAAGAGTTTTACTATCAAGTCACATACTTGATGACCTTAGGCGGAATTAACTATTCATGGAATTAAAATAAAAAACAATAATGAAAATGCCTCTTTATTAATAAAATACAAATGTAACAAAATCAAAATGTAGTCATTTTATAATTGGCCTATGGCACATCACTAACAATTTTAACCATAAAACCACATCTGAATTGTCATAATATATTCCCAATGGCTTAGAAATCAAGTGCAATGGCTTAGAAATCAAGCGCAATTCTCTAAGCTCATAAATGAAACTCTTTATCTATACACCATCCAAAATAGTCTCAAAACATATACGAACTCAATTACTATAGTGGAAGTAGTAGTTAAAATCTACTTTGCGCTTCTCTAATATACAGCCTCTCTAGCAAAAATATATCCAACATTGCCAGGAAGTCTGAATTAGAATGGCAAATCACTTCCAAATTTTTAGTTCACTTATATGTAAGCATGTAGTCTATGGTTCTCACACCTTTTTACTTTATTTGCAGCTTTTAAGTGGTCTTTACCTGGATTACTCTAACGTATTCTTAACATTTCCACATCAAATGCAATGCTAGGTTTTTGTATGGACCTGAGCATACATAGGGTTTCCATAACTGAAGCATATGGAATGTTCTTTGCTTGTTTATTCCCTTACATAATTCATTTCAGGACATTGATTAAATTAAATTTATCATCCTTCATAAAATGAGAGCTATACTTGATGAACAATTTTTATCTAAAATCTCACTGATATAGGCTCCTTATGACAGACTTGAAATTTCTTTATGTCTTTCTCTATAGATTCTTGTGTCAATGACATAAGGGATATCGCCTATATCCTACATATCAAAATTTTTAGTGAAAAATTGTTTCACCTCATGTATCAAACCCTCATAATTGGTTGCAAGCAAATGTTATCCACATATAGAATAAGAAAACAAATTATGCTCCCATTGACCTCTGGTATGTACATTAATTCATAATGTTCTCTACAAAACAAGATGAAGAGATAACATTATGAAATACCACTATGAGGGTGCTTGTTTCTATTCATATATGGATTTCTTAAGCTTACATACCAAATGCTCACTATTACTAGAGAAAAATCTTTATGGTTGTTTCTTGTAAACCTTTCCTCTAGATCTTTATTAAGAAAATCCATCGGCACTTCCATTTGCTGCAACCTTAAATCAAAATGTGCAACAAATGCCATAATAATATAAAAAGAATCTTTCTAAATATAGGAGAAAAATTTCCTTGTAATCGATTCCTTTCTTCTTTATTGAATTCTTTAACATCAAGTCTTACTTTATATCTTTCAATGTTGCCCAATGAGTCCTTTGTCTTAAAGACCCATTTACAACTTATGGCAACTTGACAAGATTATAGACTTCGTTAGATGCCATAGAATTCAACTCATCTTTCATGGCGTCAAATCATAAGTTTGATTCTTTGCAATTCACGAATTGTAAAAATATTTCAGGAATCACTTTTGGCTCTAATGTTATAGTCTCACTACTGTAAATACACATCAGAATCACTAAGAATTGCTGATTTCTTTATTCTAGTAGACCTTCTTAATGTTGTATCAACACTTTCCTGAGGAACATGTTGTTCAACTATATATTCAATAATTTCAGGTATTACCTGAACAATTTGATCTACTGGATTATAATCAGCAAATTGTGGAATTTTAATAATCGGTTGATCAACACTGTTGAACTTAAGGAGTGTTGTGAACAATAACCAATTAATAACTTGAGCAGTAAAATTGAGCAACAAATGATCTATCTTCAGAAACAATGTTCCATGTTAGATCGCACCCACTAATCAAGTAATTCTCAAGAAATTTTATATTTCTTGATTCTACAATCTTAGTGTTATGAGATGGACAATAGAATCCATGTTCCATAGACCTTTCGACATATCCAATGAAATACAGACTAATGGTCTTTGGATCTATGTTCTTTTCTTGTGAGTTACAAAATCTTGCTTTAGACAAGTATCTCAATTGTGTATATGTCCTAAACTCGTTTTCCAAACTTTTATAATTCAAATGGTGTCTTTGGGACAACCTTAGTTGGAAATCAGTTTATAAGCTCCAAATCCACAAGGATTTAGTCACATCAAGTCCATTAAAGTTTAGTTTCTTCTTTATTTCACACCATCCTATTCCGGAGAACCAAGAATGGTGTATTGGGTGATTGTGCCATTTTTTTTAAGAAACTTCGCAAATGGACCGGATGCATGTCCATTTTCAATGTATCTACCATAATATTCTTCATCTCTATCTATAATCACAATCTTAATTTGCTTTCCGTATTGTCTCTCTACTTAGTTTTAAAATTAAAAACCATTTAATGCTTCATTCTTGTTATAAAGCAAGTAGAGAAACATGTATCATGATTAATCATTCATGAAAGAGATGCATATTTGAATTTATGATTTCTAATATGTTCCTCTTTGCACCTTCTTGGGCTTGTTAGTCTGCTATGCTTAATGCAGTCTAAACAAGTATTATAATCAGTAAATCTAAAGTACTAAGTACTTCATTATTCACTAATCCTTAATTTTCTTTAAAGAGATTTGTCTTAATTTTTGGTGCCACTTTATAGAAGAATCTTCACTCATAACACGATATTTTATACCAGTAGGAACATGCATAACATTTTAAGTGGTATCATTTTGTAAATTAATATTGGAAAGACCATTAGACAATGTACCATTCTTATAAGATCAGTTTTACAAACTAAAGGACGTATTTGAAAACTGATAAATATCCCAAAGATACAAATCTTGAAACTAAAATAAATTCCTATGGAAAATAGAAATTTACAAGGTCTTTTCCAAATTTAAATAAGGCCACTACTCAATTATTTTTTTTAAGTGCATGTTCAAATTGCCTTTATATGTGAACAAAACTTGTTTTTTGAATAGATTTTTTGTTCACATTCTACTAGTATCCTTGGATTTCGCATGCCTTATAAGTTATTTGAAATGTGGATTGTATAACAAAATCAATCCACTAAGTCTTATGATTGATGTCAATCATATTAGATTCATAACAAAAATGAAATTGAATTATTTTTTGTTTATTCTTTTCTTGTATCATCAATAATGCACTCTCACTCATTTTTGTTATCAGCCTCCCTTCTTCTTAAGCATACATGGTCATAAATTTATTAATTGACCATTTTTCCTTATGTGTACAATAAGATGTTGAAGAAGAGTCATACTGCTGTGAAAGAGTGATTAATTTAAATTGCACAAGAAAGGATTCAGCTATATCAATCTCAAGTATCTTCAATTAAGCCATAGTGTTCCTTGACCCAAGGATGTGTATTCGTACACATTTAACATAGGTGAGATTTTAAGGATGTAAATTTTATTATTAGGATGTTGGCAAGCGCTTTATGTGATGATACAAAGTGCTCATCAACACCTTTTTAGTAATGCCTTGACATTCTTTATGCTTATTGATGGAACCTCCAACACTAGCATAACTATTAGTTTTTATGATCATCATATCGAAATGATGACATCAGTCCAATATTCTTCAAGAGCTCATTTTATCTATATTGCTAGTGTTCATAATAACATGTTTGTCTTTCCTTATAGCATAATCTATGTCTAACCACCTAATATGAAGAAGAATTCTCTCCTTCTATGTTTTATATTTGTCCCCTCTAAGTTTGGAAATTTTATTAATGTTAGAGTAATTCACAGGTGATAAGGCTGCAACAATAAATTCATGCTTACATTTCATAATTTGAGACTAATAATGTAACACCCACCTATTTTTATGTAATGAATCACGTTAAGTTAGTAACGACGTTAAGGAAATTTTATTAATAATTTATGTTATAAGCTATGATATATGATTTTTATGTTACTAACTTTTATGTCAAGTTTTATGACAGGTGACGATCGCATGGAATCATTGTGCTCAAGTGTTCATGATTATTTTAATGTATGTTTAATTATGATGCAAAGATGTATGAATGTTTTAAAGTATGGCATTTATGGACAGTTCGGCAGGCCGAAAAGTCTGCCAAAGATCGGTAGGCCGAAGAAAACCATCGGCAGGCCGAACTTAGTGGAACCGGCAGGCCGAAGGGGAAAATCGGCAGGCCGAACACGGCTGACGAGCAGTCTGCAGAAATCTCTCCAAATTTATGGCTGAGATAATTACGTTAATTGGGTGACTAATTGGCATAATAATGGAATATTTTATGAGTTAAGGAAATAAAAAGGTTTGACTTTGCATTGATTTGTGTCATTTTAAATGGTTTCCTATTTTAAGAGGGCAAAACATGGAAAGTGATGAGTGATTGTTTGACTTCCCTCTTTTCTCTCCTTCCTCCACACCAATGAGCCATCAATGAGTCAGAAAATTCTGACTTAATGGAGAGTATTTAATGATTCATCGGTTATGCTCATAACATTAAAAATTTTAACGTTCTTTTCCTCAGTTTTTCTCTCATCCTCTCACGTCTTCTCTCTCAATTTCTGAGACGCTTCTTCTGTATTCCTCTCTTCCTCTTCTCTTCTCCATGAATTTCATCCTCTTTTCTCTCAAAAAATTCTCTGCATGTATTGAAAGAAAAAGTTATATTTTGTTGGTTGAATTCAAGAATTTTGAGAAGAAATTTAAGGTAAGAACTCAATTTTTTTCCGGTAATTCTGAAAAGAAATTCTCTTCCTTAATTCATCTACAATATCTTTCTCTAGGTATTGTATTTTGTTCTGAGTTTTTATTATGATGTTCATGTATGTATTATGTGATGTTTCTTCAAGTTTCAAGTCATTTTGGTGTTTTTATGAAAAATATGAATTTTCTATCTTCTACCCCTCACAGTAAAATATTACTGTTTAACTTTGATGCATGAAAAATATAATGTTTATTTAAGGGGTAAATGAATGATGTTTTTCATGAAAATTGACAAGAATGTGCATGTGTATGTTATGATGAGTATATTTTATGTTACAAAATTTCTATGAGAAAATTGTTTTAACAATGTTATTTTTGGATTTTCGTTCTATAAAATGTTTTATATGTTTAAATGATTTTGATTGATGATGAAATAATTTTATGGTATTGAAATACATGATAATAAGATGTTTGTATGAATTTTAAAATGTATGTATTTTAAATTATTAGAAAACGTTTTCAAAAGATTTTCATGATTGTAATGTATGGTCTGTTTTTTTTTACATGCTTAAGGTAATTTTTATGATTTAAGAAAAAATATGATAACATGTTTATGTGATGATAATTTTATGTTTTCGCAATGATGATTATGAGTTATGTTTGTAATATGAGATGAATGTATATATATGAATGTTATATGAATGAATATTATATTAATGGATGATATATGAATAGATGATTTACGCTATGATGAAAAGCTATAATTTATATGTGATGGTATAAGAATGGATGTTTTGTGATAAGTATTAATTTTATTGTATTTTTAAATGAATAAATGGCATGAACACTCAAAGGAATGAGCACATCGAGACCGCAGCGTCATCACCAAAAGTATATTAAGGTTAAGTAAGCTAGCGTTAAGGTAAGTACATTCTCACCTGCAACATGACACGTTTTACAAGGTTTGATGATATGTTCACAATGATATTTATGATGATTTTATGGTTTTTTTCTTAAAGGATTTTTTTTTATGAAAGATTATCATGATTTAAAGTTATGCATGTATGATGATGACATGTTTCAAAACATGAAAATTATGTATATATATGTATCACCTAATAAGTGTTGCACACCAATGTTATGAAATGATATGTTATGATGTCATGTTTGATTTGGGATTAGCTACCCTTCTCCTCTCATGACGGCGCGCCTACAATGATGTTCATGGTGCAACACTTGGGCCCTTAAGATAAAATGGAATAAGTTTTAAAAATGGTCAATGTAATGAAAGATATGTTTCTATGAAATTATGCTTAAGGCACTTCTATGATATGATAATGATGATGAAGTGTATGAAATGTTTTAAATTGTGAGAATTATATGTACTTACTAAGCATTAGCTTAATCATGTTTTATGTCATGTTGCAGATAAGGGTAAGAAAATCATGGAATAGGCGGAGGACATGGGAAGGCGTGTGAGCACAAAGCATGATGAATTGTAACCGGAAGAACGCCAAGAAGAACATTTTTATGTTTTAAATCAAGTTTTATATTTTGAACATTATTTTTTTTATGATAAGTTTTAAGAATACTTGGTACACGCCCCAAAATGATGTTTATTCTTCTTTGTAATAATAAACGGCGGACGTATGTAGTATAGAAAGATTATCGTATCCACAGGGAGGTGAAAATTTGTAACTCGAGAGATTGATAAAAATAAACGGTCAAAGAGGCAAGCACTTTTTGAAAGCAAAGAAATAAAATGAGATGAATATTTTTGTGGTTTTTATTTTATTCAATTCAAAATTTAAATCATAAAATTAAAATGGTGAAGCTTTGAGAATCCCTTGTATGTTTTGCAACTGATATTGAATTTTAACTCTAATTAATAATTATCTAAAGTATTTGATTTATTATATCTTATCTCATTAATTGCAAGCACATTTTACTAATTATATAGGTCAACCTAAATCGACAATATAGCAAGCCATAATGCAGTAAGGGTTTTCCTATAAAAACTAGCAAAATAATCATCTGTCACTAATGATTTGGTGCACTAATTATGAAAATTATAACCGCTTTCACTCAATTATAATTAACATAATTCTAAGATAGAAAAGATAATAACAAATCAAAATTAATATATTTTTATGGAATAAATTATTGCGTTAATTTCAGCAGCATCTCAACTTATTAATTGGTTTAAGAATACACTATGCCATCCTCTGTCTACAATAAATCAAGAATTACCAAGTATTTACTGTGCCAGTCTATGTCTATAATGCAGCAAAAACTCAACTTAATAAATGAGCATGACTTTAGTATTATTAATATTAATTATGCAACACAATTAAATTACATAAAGAAAGCATGACTGAATTTATGGAAAAATTGACAGCATAACAACAGTAACAATAATTATTGAAAACATAAAGATATTATTTATTCCACAAAAATATAAGTGTTACCACACAGATATAAAGTTAAAACCCATACCAGAGTACTACGCATACAAGATTATCTCTCTGCCTCACCAGACTCTCTACACTAATTTAAGCATTATTTTATTATTATTATTTTTTTACCTAAAAGAGTTACTGCTGAGTCTAACTCAGCAGTAAAGAAAAGAAGAAAAAGGGCCAAAGGCCCGAAGGAGGTGTTTTGAATGAGGGGGGAGAGCCCCTATTTATAGTGAAAATATTTCACTATTTCAAAATTTTTTTATTTTTATTTTTTTTCTTTTCTTTTCCTTTCTTCGGCAGGCCAACTTGCACTGAGATTCACGTGAAGAAATTCTCTTCGCTTCTGTGCTGATCCGCGTTCTTTGATATGCATTTCTTAGTTTAGGATCTAGTGCTTCGCGGCTCACGGTGGAACTAAAACGGCACGATCTACACCGTTAATTGCATGATCGAACGGCTACAAGAGACGGCATAATTGAGCCCAGGTGGGACCAGTGGGACCGAGGATGAATACCGTTAGATTGGTCTTGGTTAGCTGATCCAATGGCTAGAAAAAGGGATGCACGTGGCGTCGATCGCACGAGATCAAAAACTGTCTGAGATTCCCTCTGACGCGCCTGCAGTTTTGTCGGCGCGTGTAATGCACGCACCAATCAGAAAATGACACGTGGACCGCACTGCGAGATTTCGTTGACGCACCAGATGACGCATTGACACGCGTCTCTTCCTCGGACGGCTGAGATTGATTTGGCAGGTGATCGAACGGTTAGAAATTCGCCACGTGTCCCATTGAATATAAATTCGAATTTCCTTTACCTTTTTGATGCATTTGATGTCCGATTTTATCCATTTTAGTGTCGTTTTGCTCCGTTTTTCCTCCAGATTTCAAATCTAAAAATCACAAAAACATTAAAATTAATTATTTTACAAACATAATATTTACAAAAATATTTAAATATTTTTTTTACATTAAAACACACAAAAATAAATAAAAACTCCTAAAATTTCCAGTCTCTTACGGTTTGACACAGATATAATTTTTTTGACTTGGAAATATTTTTAGAAATTACTAAAAATATAATAAGACATATTCACAAACTTAAAACACACTATCAAATACTCTAAAACTCAAAATAAAATAACCGCATTACTTTTACGGCTTTGACTATTTATAGACTAGACACTTATTTAACACACCAAAATGACTCTAAAAATTACTAAAAATTCTATTAAACATAAAAACACACTAAAATCATATTTTTAAACACATTTACACACTAAGACACGAAAATACTTATTAACACAAAATTGCTATTAATTAAAGAATTTAATGAGAAATAAAAGCGTAAATAAATGATTTAAGCCTTAGAAAATTTAGACTTTTACAGTCTCATCAATACTTGAACTATGGTTTTATGTTTTATTTTATCATTTTAAAGAATTTTGATCTTTCGCATTTTTATGAAAAGTTGGTTTTGTTTTAAAAATTAAGTTTTCTCAAGGATTTTGACTCGGTTGGCCTGCCGAACATCCTTGGTTGGCCTGCCGAACATCCTTGCTCGGCCTGTCGATGTCCGAAAGTTCAGCCTGCTAGACGATGATAAGTTTTTAAGTTAGTCTTGCAAAGCCTCTGCTGGCCTGCCAGTTGAGGAACTCCGGCCTACCGATCAAGTTCGGCCTGCCGAACTGTGGGAGTAAGTAAACTTTAAATGATGTGATGATTAATGAGATATGATGTGAATTTCTTATAAGTTATGGTTTTAAAACTTGGTATATCTATTTTATTAAAATAAGTTCATGATTAATTTAAAGTATAATTGAATAAATTATGATATGGAGTGAGTTAAGCAATGTGATTTAACAATGTTAAGTTATTAAAATGTATGAATGGATCCTGGTTAAGTATGTTTTATTATATTTACAATTTAATGTATCGTATAAGTTTTGTAATTACGTTTATGATTAAAGTCCAAGTATGAATGTAAGAATGTAACGATATATGTGACGTCCGTAAGGGGGCGTTACAGGCTTTGGTATCAGAGTGAATTTTCAATTACAATTCATATCGCCACACGTCAATCCAAGTCCTCCAAGTAAGTATGTTATGAAGTTAGATGTATTGATGCAAGTATGATGATAAGATTAAGGTTTAAATGTTTAATGATTAACGATCCAGTAGTGAAAACCTGTCTCATAATTGGAAGATTATTTCTAAGTTCCTAATTCTTTTCAAAAATTTATGATGGATGGCCACCGAAGAATGTATACACGCACCCAAACCAACGAAAGACTCATGACGATGATCGCTGAACTGCAAAGGCAGTTGGAGGACTAAAGAAGGGAAATTGCTGTTTGAAGGGCCAACAGGCAGAATGATGATCGACGAGGCAATGATGTGCCTCCTCCTCCTCCACAACCACAAGTAAACGAAGTCCCAGTTCCTACTGCTGAACCAAGAGCGGCCTATCAGGAACCCCTACTGGTCAGATGGAAGAGAGTTAAGCCAGCGGATTTTAAAGGTTCTAAGGATCCGCTAGTAGCTCAGGGATGGTTAAAGATGATTGAGGTCACCTTACGACTCATGGATTTCACAGACAACGAGAAGGTCCTCTATGCATCATACTGCCTCACCATGGAGGCCAGGATATGGTGGGATGGCATCGAACAGAGCAGGAATGTTGAAGAGACGACATGGGCTGACTTCGTTCATGAGTTCAACATGAAGTTCTTTCATATGAATGTTACAAGGAAGCATTATGAGGAGTTCGAGAGCTTACGCCAAGGGGATATGTCAATCACTGATGTGGTGACAAAGTTTGACCAGCTTGCTCGTCTATGTCCAGGAATGGTTATGGATGAAAGTGAAAGGGTCAAAAGATTGATCAGAGCCCTTAGGCCAGATATTGCTGCGATCGTTGATGGGGCAAGTCCGCCAAGGACTCAAGAGCAGGTTGTTATGAGGGCTCAACGTGCTGAGTTTCATCTGTCCAAGCTAAGAAGGAACCAGCCTCAGTCGGCTCAGCAAGCCAACAATGCAAACAACCAGAACCACCCTCCCCACCGGAACAACAACAACAACAACAGCAGCAACAACACTAACTAGAACTGGAGGAATAATAAGAGGAAGAGCAATCCTCAAAACCAGCAGGGCCAAGACAACAAGAGGCACAATGATGGCCAACCTAACAATAATAACAGGCGATTTCAACCGTGTGCCAATGTGGAAAGAAGCATCTAGGGGAATGTTGCTTGGGAACAAACCAATGTTTCATCTGTGGGCGTGATGACCACTTTGTTAAGAATTGCCCCAAGCTGATGAATGCCAATGCCCCGCAGAGAGCTCCTCCTCAAGCCCAGCTTCATCAGATGCAAGCCTCCCTTGAAGGGCCACTTATTAGTCAAGGGAGAATTGAAGCCCCACCGACGAATGCCCAAATCTATGCCATGATGAAAGAACAAGTGGCTGCAGAAGCTTCCAATGTGGTCACAGGTCAGATAACAAGCTTATTTAATTATGCTTATGTTCTTTTTGATACGGGTGCCACGTACTCTTTTGTATCTATGTCATATGCTAAGAAATTAGAGGTTTGTTTAGAGCCTATGAGACAAGGATTCACTACGAAACTACTCTCTGGGAAAGTGATATTATCTACGCACTGTTTGCGTACAGTACCCCTATGGATTTCTGATAGGGAGCTATTCGTCAACCTTATTGTGATCGACATGCATGACTACGACATGATTCTTGGGATGGATTTCCTAAGCAAGTATAATGCCACTATTGAATGCCAAAAATGAAAGGTGATCTTCCATCCTGAAGGTGATCAGAAATTCATTTATGTTGGCGAGTCCAGGAAGAAACCCCACATATTTCTATCGGCAATGAGAGCAAGGAAGTTATTAGCAAGTGGCTGCATGGGCTATCTGGCGAACGTTGTAGACAAAAGCCAAGAAGGAAAGACAAGAATTGAAGATGTGCATGTTGTTCATGAATATGCGAATGTGTTTCCTGATGATCTGACAAGTCTACCACCAGAAAGAGAAGTTGAATTCGAGATTGAGCTCGCTCTTGGCACCGATCCAATCTCAAAAGTGCCTTACAGAATGGCCCCGGCAGAGTTAAAGGAGCTTCACATGCAATTAAAGGAGCTACTTGACAAAGGTTTCATCAGGCTAAGTCACTCACCATGGGGAGCTCTAGTTTTGTTTGTAAAGAAAAAGGATGGCACTATGAGACTCTGCATCGACTATAGAGAACTAAACAAGGTGACGATCAAGAACAAGTACCCATTGCCTCGAATTGATGATTTATTTGATCAGCTCAAGGGTGCATCAGTGTTCTCAAAGATTGATCTATGATCAGGATATCACCAGTTGAAGGTTAAAGAAGGAGATATCCCCAAGACTGCTTTCAGGTCAAGGTATGGTCACCATGAGTTCGTGGTTATGCCTTTTGGTCTGACGAATGCACCTGCTGCCTTTATGGATTTGATGAACAGGGTATTCAAGGACTTTCTCGATAAATTTGTTGTTGTATTTATCGATGATATTCTTGTCTATTCTAAGAATCAAGAAGAACATGAGGAGCATTTAAGAATTGTGCTGGAGACTTTAAGAAGACACCAGCTTTATGCAAAGTTCTCTAAATGCGAGTTTTGGCTTGATAAAGTGTCTTTCTTGGGGCATGTTATATCGAAGGAAGGGATTATGGTTGACCCTGCTAAAGTAGAAGCTGTTCTCAATTGGAAGCAACCGATGAATGCAAGTGAAATAAGGAGCTTCTTGGGTTTAGCAGGATATTACCAGAGATTCGTAGAAGACTTCTCCAAGATAGCAGCTCCACTCACGAACCTGACTCGCAAAGGAAAGAAGTATGAATGGATAGATGTATGTGAAAAGAGCTTTCAAGAACTGAAGAAGAGACTAACGACGGCTCCAATGTTGGCAATTCCTGAAGGAAATGATGGGTTTGTTATTTATAGTGATGCATCCAAGATGGGCCTCAGGAGCTGTATTAATGCAAAATGAAAGGGTGATTGCTTATGCATCAAGACAACTGAAGGATTATGAAAAAAACTATCCTACTCATGACCTCGAGTTAGCAGCAGTTGTTTTTGTGTTGAAGATATGGAGACACTACTTATATGGGGTCCAATGCAAGATCTTCACTAATCATCAAAGTCTGAAGTACTTTTTCACGCAAAGAGACTTGAACATGAGACAACGAAGATGGCTAGAGTTGGTGAAGGATTATGATTGTGAAATTCTTTATCATGCTGGAAAAGCTAACCGAGTGGCAGATGCCCTAAGTAGGAAGTCAGTTGCCACGTTGATGTCAATGCAAGCAATGTCTCCACCTTTAAGAAAGGAAATTCTAAACTTCGGTTTGGAACTTATAGCAGGCCAGCTATCAGCACTATCTCTTGCTCTGATGATGTATGATGAAATTCGGAGAAAACAAGATGAAGATGTAAGTCTTGTAGGGATCAAGCAAGAAATGAAAGAAGGAAAATGTCAAGAGTTTTGTATCGCGGATGACGAAACTCTGTACCTCAAGGATCGTTTATGTGTTCCCAATGTTGATAATTTAAGGGAAAAGATCTTGGCAGAAATTCATGATACTCCTTACTCAATTCATCCAGGTGCAACAAAGATGTATAATGATCTAAGGGGTAACTTCTGGTGGTTTGGAATGAAACATGATATTGCAAAGTATGTGAAGAAATGTATGACATGTCAGCAAGTAAAGGCTGAACACCAGAGACCTGGTGGTGAACTGCAGTCTATCCAAATACCGGAATGGAAATGGGAGGATATAGCAATGGATTTCATTACCGGTTTGCCCAGAACTATGAACGGTTATGATGCAATTTAGGGTAGTTGTGGATCAATTGACTAAGACGGCGCATTTCATTCCTATTAAGATCACTTACTCCATGGAACGGTTAGCGGAACTCTACGTCAAGGAAATTATATGACTTCATGGGATTCCTAAGTCGATCATCTCAGATCGTGATGGTAGGTTCACATCTAAGTTTTGGAAGAGTGTACAGACTGCTATGGGAACCAGGCTACATTTCAGTACAGCTTTTCATCCTTAGATAGATGGCGAAATGGAGAGGATGAACTTGATTTTAGAAGATATGCTACGAGCTTGTTCTCTCGATTTTAAGACCAGCTGGTGTAAAATGTTGCCGTTAGCAGAGTTTGCTTACAACAATAGCTTTCAGGCGACAATTGGGATGGCACCATATGAGGCTCTATATGGATGAAAGTGCAGGTCGCCTATATGTTGGCACGAGGCTGGTGAAAAGAAGATGATGGAAAGCGTCGATCTGAAAGAACTGATTTTGTGAATGAAACTTCTAAGATGATAAAGTTGATAAGAAGAAGAATAGAGACCGCACAAAGCCGTCAGAAGAGTTATGCTGACAAGAGAAGAAGACCCTTAGAGTTCGACGTGGGCGAATATGTGTTTCTGAAAGTTGCACCAATGAAAGGAGTTATGAGGTTTGGGAAGAAAAGCAAGTTAAGTCCAAGATTTATCGGTCCTTATGAAGTTGTGAAACGAATAGGCAAAGTAGCTTATCAGCTGAAGTTGCCTTCTGAGATGTCCGCAATGCACGATGTGTTCCATGTCTCCATGCTCAAGAAGTATGTTTCGGACCCTACGCATGTGATTGAGCCACAAGTGATCGAGATACGAGAAGACTTAAGTTATGAAGAAAAGCCAATGAAGATACTCGATCGGAAAACCAAGACTTTGAGGAATAAAGAAATTCCATTGGTCAAGGTGTTATGGCGAAATCATCAAGTTGAAGAAGCTACATGGGAACGTGAAGATGACATGAGATCTATGTATCCGCATTTATTCTAAGTTTCGAGGATGAAACTTTTATAAGGTGGGGAGAATTGTAACACCCACCTATTTTTATGTAATGAGTCACGTTAAGTTAGTAACGACGTTAAGGAAATTTTATTAATAATTTATGTTATAAGCTATGATATATGATTTTTATGTTACTAACTTTTATGTCAAGTTTTATGACAGGTGACGACCGCATGGAGTCGTTGTGATCAAGTGTTCATGATTATTTTAATGTATGTTTAATTATGATGTAAAGATGTATGAATGTTTTAAAGTATGGCATTTATGGACAGTTCGGCAGGCCAAAAAGTCTTCCAAAGATCGGCAGGCCGAAGAAAACCATCGGCAAGCCGAACTTGGTGGAACTGGCAAGCCGAAGGGGAAAATCGGCAGGCCGAACACGGCTGACGAGCAGTCTGCAGAAATCTCTCCAAATTTATGGCTGAGATAATTACGTTAATTGGGTGATTAATTGGCATAATAATTGAATATTTTATGAGTTAACGAAATAAAAAGGTTTGACTTCGCATTGATTTGTGTCATTTTAAATGGTTTCCTATTTTAAGAGGGCAAAACATGGAAAGTGATGAGTGATTGTTTGACTTCCCTCTTTTCTCTCCTTCCTCCACGCCAATGAGTCATCAATGAGTTAGAAAATTCTGACTTAATGGGGAGTATTGAATGATTCATCGGTTATGCTCATAACGTTAAAAATTTTAACGTTCTTTTCCTCAGTTTTTCTCTCATCCTCTCACGTCTTCTCTCTCAATTTCTGAGACGCTTCTTCTGTATTCCTCTCTTCCTCTTCTCTTCTCCACGAATTTCATCCTCTTTTCTCTCAAAAAATTCTCTGCATGTATTGAAAGAAAAAGTTATATTTTGTTGGTTGAATTCAAGAATTTTGAGAAGAAATTTCAAGATAAGAACTCAATTTTTTTCCGGTAATTCTGAAAAGAGATTCTCTTCCTCAATTTGTCTACAATATCTTTCTCTAGGTATTGTATTTTGTTCTGAGTTTTTATTATGATGTTCATGTATGTATTATGTGATGTTTCTTCAAGTTTCAAGTCATTTTGGTGTTTTTATGAAAAATATGAATTTTCTATCTTCTACCCCTCACAGTAAAATATTACTGTTTAACTTTGATGCATGAAAAATGTAATGTTTATTTAAGGGGTAAATGAATGATGTTTTTCATGAAAATTGACAAGAATGTGCATGTGTATGTTATGATGAGTATATTTTATGTTACGAAATTTCTATGAGAAAATTGTTTTAACAATGTTATTTTTGGATTTTCGTTCTATAAAATGTTTTATATGTTTAAATGATTTTGATTGATGATGAAATGATTTTATGGTATTGAAATACATGATAATAAGATGTTTGTATGAATTTTAAAATGTATGTATTTTAAATTATTAGAAAACGTTTTCAAAAGATTTTCATGATTGTAATGTATGGTTTGTTTTTTTTTTAACATGCTTAAGGTAATTTTTATGATTTAAGAAAAATTATGATAACATGTTTATGTGATGATAATTTTATGTTTTCACAATGATGATTATGAGTTATGTTTGTAATATGAGATGAAAGTATATATATGAATGTTATATGAATGAATATTATATGAATGGATGATTTACGCTATGATGAAAAGTAATAATTTATATGTGATGGTATAAGAATGGATGTTTTGTGATAAGTATTAATTTTATTGTATTTTTAAATGAATAAATGGCATGAACACTCAAAGGAACGAGCACATCGAGACCGCGGCGTCGTCACGAAAAGTATATTAAGGTTAAGTAAGCTAGCGTTAAGGTAAGTACATTCTCACCTGCAACATGACACGTTTTACAAGGTTTGATGATATGTTCACAATGATATTCATGATGATTTTATGGTTGTATTCCTTAAAGGATTTTTTTTTTATGAAAGATTATCATGATTTAAAGTTACACATGTATGATGATGACATGTTTCAAAGCATGAAAATTATGTATATATATGTATCACCTAATAAGTGTTGCACACCAATGTTATGAAATGATATGTTATGATGTCATGTTTGGTTTGGGATTAGCTACCCTTCTCCTCTCATGATGGCGCGCCTACATTGATGTTCATGGTGCAACACTTGGGCCCTTAAGATAAAATGGAATAAGTTTTAAAAATGATCAATGTAATGAAAGATATGTTTCTATGAAATTATGCTTAAGGCACTTCTATGATATGATAATGATGATGAAGTGTATGAAATGTTTTAAATTGTGAGAATTATATGTACTTACTAAGCATTAGCTTAATCATGTTTTATGTCATGTTGCAGATAAGGGTAAGAAAATCATGGAATAGGCGGAGGACATGGGAAGGCATGTGAGCACAAAGCACGATGAATTGTAACAGGAAGAATGCCAAGAAGAACATTTTTATGTTTTAAATCAAGTTTTATATTTTGAACATTATTTTTTTTATGATAAGTTTTAAGAATACTTGAACTATGGTTTTATGTTTTATTTTATCATTTTAAAGAATTTTGATCTTCTGCATTTTTATGAAAAGTTGGTTTTGTTTTAAAAATTAAGTTTTCTCAAGGATTTTGACTCGGTCGGCCTGCCGAACATCCTTGGTCGGCCTGCCAATCACGTTTTCAGCCTGTCGGACGATGATGAGTTTTTAAGTCAGTCTTGCAAAGCCTCTGCCGGCCTGCTGGTTGAGGAACTCCTGCCTGCCGATCATGTTCGGCCTGCTGAAGTCCCAAGTTCGGCCTGCCGAACAGTGGGAGTAAGTAAACTTTAAATGATGTGATGATTAATGAGATATGATGTGAATTTCTTATAAGTTATGGTTTTACAACTTGGTATATCTATTTTATTAAAATAAGTTCATGATTAATTTAAAGTATAATTGAATAAATTATGATATGGAGTGAGTTAAGCAATGTGATTTAATAATGTTAAGTTATTAAAATAAAAAAAAATGTATGAATGGATCTTGGTTAAGTATGTTTTATTATATTTTCAACTTAAAGTATCATATAAGTTTTGTAATTACATTTATGATTAAAGTCCAAGTAAGTATGAATGTAAGAATGTAACGACATCTGTGACGTCCGTAAGGGGGGTGTTACAAATAAACTTATGTCATGTTTTACCAATGTAAATCATGATTTAATATCTATGAATCTAGCAACATAGAACTTACCTATGGGCTAAAGTTCTAATTTGATTAGATTCATTTAACTTTATGATAAATTATCAAATTTATCTTCTTTAGAATTATTAATCTAGTGATATAAAACTTGCCTGTGGGCTAAAGTTTTAATTCAATTAGATTCACATAACTTTATGACAAAACTATTAAATTATGTTCCTTTTCTTAGTCCCTTGTGGGTAAATTAAGAAATATAATTTGACATTTTATCCTAATTAACCATATGAATATAATAAAAATTCTTGTGGGATTAAATTTATTATACCAATTATGATTAATGACAATCAATGTCCTTTTACTAAATGTGATCCTAAACTACTTAATATATAATTTTATGTAATTAAAGCTGCTATGGCTACACTCTGATTAATAAAATTATATGGATCACCTAGATATTTTATTCTATAATTTTGTTCATAATAAATTGCATTTACTTAAAGCAATATTAATAAATATGAACAAAAAACCAATAATTTATGTATCAATATTCATTATGCATAAATTAAAATTATACATCCAAAAGGCATAATCTAGCACATTATTATATAAAATTTTAATGTACTAAATTATACAACTTAATATTGTATGCATAATTAAAATCATGAATTACACATAATGAACAATATATGTAGATAAATTCACAACATCATATCCATACCAAAATTGCATAATATTCATAACATGTGCCAAAATTATGAATATTCAAAATTATGAATTTTTTATAAATTATTTCATAGTATGAAAAATTTCATAAAAATATCTAAATTGTGGATATTATGAAAATTTCACAAATTATGCAACATAAATTCACAACATCATATCCATACCAAAATTGCATAATATTCATAACATGTACCAAAATTATGAATATTCAAAATTATGAATTTTTTATAAATTATTCCATAGTATGAAAAATTTCATAAAAATATCTAAATTGTGGATATTATGAAAATTTCACAAATTATTTCAATATTATGAAAATATTTCATAAAATATTTCAATCTATAAATTTTATGAAAAATTTTCCCAAATTATTGAAATACAAATTCTGGAAAAAAATACCCAATTTTTTTTTTTCAATTTTGTAGTTTTTTTTTTAATTTCTGCCTCAATGAAAATGACTTGTCATTTTGGGATTGAGACCCCAAAATGACTTGTCGTTGGACTTATGAGAAACGCCCCTTAATTCAAAAATGACTTATTGTTTCATTTCTGATACAGCCCCCTCCCCTTAACCAAACGACATAGCGTTTTGGGCATTAAAGCCCAAAAACGACGTGTTGTTTTCTTTGTCAGAAAATGATTCCACTGTCTTAACAAAACGACGTCGTTTTTCAAGGACCAACAAAATGACATGTCATTTTTGTTGCAGGCTAAGTTTAAAAATTAAAAGGACGTGTTGTTTTGAGTCGTCTTCAACCTCTAGCCGAGTTTTCTTGACCTGGTTACAACCCGGTTCAGGGTCGGTATGAAACCCGACGGTTTCTAAGCCTTTTAGACACCATTTTTGACGTTTCAAATTGTAGAAAACTTAAAAATCAAATATCATAATGATTTCTAATGTTATTTTTCACCCAAAAAAAGGAAAAATTTTTACTGGGTTTGTTTTTCCAAAGACCATATACTGCTCTAAGCTTCAAGGCAAAGGTTTCATCGGCTCTGATGCCAACTGTTAGTACTAAATATATATGCAGAAACTTAAGGCATATAAAAAATGCAATGGAAACAGTAAAATTTACGTATCTCCCGCCATTGAAGCAGAGCAGTCCGAAGCTCGTTGTGATATCCTCCTTTTGGCTACAACTCATTGCTGCCTTGCTTGGGAGCTTCCAGTGCTTCCCATAATCTAAAGGATGGTGTGTATACTATGATAAGATTATGAGCACTGGGGACACAAGTTAATTTCATTTGTAGAAAACCTATTTATGTGCTCTTTCCATCAAAGAGCAACTAAATGTATATCCCGTATATATATGGTAATGAAACTGAATTGAATAAAATAGATGGGCCACAAAAATGGTTTCCTGGTTTCAAGGAAATGGTTTCCTGACTTTAAGGAAATGGTTCTTACATGGTAAAGATCTAATTTATAGTAGGACGAATGGTGAAGTGGCAGAGGCAGTTAATCTACATGTCTCCAAAAGAGGCCTAAAATAAAAAAAAATTAATCTGGAAGCTTGAAGAGAGAGAAAAAAAGTGAGAAAGTTTTTTAGAGAAGATAGAGAGTGCCACAGTCAGCGGGCCTGTGACGTTGGCTTCTATTCCTTCATTAATTGAGTGGTCGACGGGTGATCTTCACGATGCCAGAGTCCATGCAGCCAGGGGTGACGCGATCAGAGAAGGCTGGAGAGTGGGTGCATTGGGTTCCGATGACTTTTCACTGATTTGTGTCTAGCACCAAGGGAGACGAGTTGTCTGTGGTGGCCATGGGGTGTGCAGTTTTCATCTGGACCTAGGCGAGGTATGAGAGGTGTTGTTAGAGTTTTGGTGGCTGGGCTCGAGAGTGGCCGTGGCAGGCTCTATTGTTGCCCGTATGGCATCGGTGTTGAGGGGCCTTGAAGGGTTTGTGCCACTGGCACTGATCAGGATGTGGTGACTCAAAGTTAGCCGTGAGTTCAATAATAGAGAAACCGTGTTCTGCCTCTAGCAGGTAGAGGACCAGAGAAGGAGTTGGATGTAAGGCTAGTTGGCTGTGTCAGATTTCATACTAGGAGATTGCTATGGAGACCATTTTGATTGTTCAAGAAAGGTGATGTTTTCACCTAGTTGTATGTATTTTATGTGTTTTGGTTTGTATTTGTGTGTAATAATGGATATGGTTTGTATTTTCCACCCGCTGAGTAGTAGCATTGTGTGCGGTGTTTGTTGGCTGGATCTGAATTATGCTGTGTCGTATGCACCTTTACTAAGGCAGATTTGATTTCAGTTGATTGATTTTGTCCATCGATAGTAGTGGATGTTAATAACGAGCCATTGATGAGCTCGAATCTAGGCATCAAGCGGGTTCTTATCCTTTGGGTTTCGACGCTGTCTTTTGTCCCTATACTTCATTTGATGTTTACTAGTAGATCCAGTAAGTATTCAAGATCATCAATGCCTATAGTGGGCGGCCTATATAACTTTGTTTGTACTATCTATTTTAGTCGAATGAAGCTACATTATCCAAAAAAAAAAGAGGCCTAAAATATGATTTCAAGAGAAAGAGTGCGTAAAAAAGGCCTAAAATATGATTTCCAAAGGAAGAGAGAGAGAGAAAAATGAAAAAAAAAATAGAAATGTTTGTTTTGTGAAGATATTCTTTTGTTAAATAACTAAAAAAATCAATAAAAATAGCTAAAAACTGAAAACAAAAAGAAAATCATGAATATATATATATATATATATATATATTTCTAGGATTAATTACAAAAAGTTCCCCTGATTATAGCCTTTGTAATACTTTGTCCCACGAACTTCAAAATTATAACTTTTGTAACACTTTGCTCCACAAACTTCAAAACATAACATTTGTTCCTTTTAAAATATGAATTATTGACAAAAATAGTCCTTCTGTTAGAATTTTAATAGAAAATTGACAAATGATTATAACGTTAGGGGTATTTTGGTAATCTTGATTATAAAAATAATCATAAAAATTAAAACTGCATTAAAAATAGTCTTTATTGATGATTAAAAATAAAAAATCAATTAAAACCATTATACTATTGGAATCCTTCTTTTTTGATATACCATTTTTTTTTCAAAATTTTATTTTTTTCACACTTGAAAAGTATTTTGAAATTTTAAAAGTTATATATTTTAGTGAAATGAAAAAGAATATAACATAAATATATTCAATATAACAAAAAATATGACACAAAATTATCAAAGAGAAAAAAATTTGATAGTATTAATAAAATTTCTTTCATATTTTTGAAGTTCTTATTGGTATGTATACCTTTTAAAATTTCAAAATACTTTTTGAGTGTGAAAAAAAGTTGATACCGTATTTCAAAAAAAGAGAGATCCAGATAGTATAATTTTTTTAATTATTTTTTTTTTGTTTTTAATCATCAATAAAGACTATTTTTATTATAGTTTTAATTTTTTTGTTGTTTTTATAACTATGATTAACAAAATGCCCCTAATTTTAAAGTTACTTGTCAATTTATTGCTAAGATTATAACATAAGGACCATTTTTGTTAACAGTTCATACTTCAAGGGAAATGGATGTTACGTTTTGAAGTTCCAAGGGTAAAGTCTTCGAAGGCTATAGTTCAGGGGGAGTTTTTGTAATTAATCCATATTTTTAAGTTTACTTATGTGTACAAGAAGGGTCACCCTTCATGAGTATGTACTATGAATCAAGATCTACAATCCTATTTTTATGTCTCATTGCTTGTCCCCGCAATCAAATTTTAACACCTAAGTAAATTGCATATTACTTTTAATAATAGAGGGACAACCAATGGAACAAGAAAATGGGACAGTAGATCTAGCTAGACTCATGTATTACCTTGCCTTAGAGATTAATTTTTATTATGACAATTTCAAAACAATAAGAATTTTGTTTCGCAGGGAGTATTGCAGTTCATTAATCTACATCTCCAAAGAGACCTAAAATATGATTTAACGTGTTTACTAAAAAATTGTTTAAAATTTTTCTTATTAAAAATTAAACAAAATCTTAGAAAAGTAAATTTTAGTGAACTTCTTCAATTGCCGATTGATGCTAGTATAAAAAAAATGATTATAGATTCTTCTAAGGTTCTGATCTAGAAACCATCTTTTTATTAAAAAATAAAATAAAAATAAAAATAAAAATGTTTTTATCAAATAATACTTTTTTAATGGGTATTTTTTGCTAGAACTTTGAGAGTCCTTGAAAAAAAGGTGTATATCAAAAAATAATTCATATTAAAAAAGCGCTAGCTAAATAAATAAATAAATAAGATCGTAAAGATATTTTTTTGAAAAATCAAAATTCATGGAAATGTTTGGTTTAATGAATATATTTTTCTTTTTTTTTTTTCAATGGATGACTAAATTTGGAAGTACTAAAAAAAGCAAACAAATAAAAGTTAAAATTTTGAGAACCCTAGAAAGAAGTGTCAATTAAAAAAGTGCTCATTAATCGAATCACTGTTCGAGACCCAGGATTCTATTTTATCATCAATTTAATCACCGTTCATGGAGGAAAAAGGAAAAAATCGTACAATTTTTTTAAAAAAATAAAATCGTAGAGAGACTATAAAAAGAAAAAAAAACTAATGTCAGTCTAATCGAGTTAGCACGTGTGGGTGAGTTAAGGAAGATTCTAAGGTTTCAATGTAGGAAACAACCAACATTTTATAAATAAAATAAAAATAATAATTTATTAAATATGTTTTTGATGGATATTTTAGCTACAACTTTGAGAGTAGCTTGAAAAAAAGTGATTATGAAAAAATAATTCCCACTAAAAAAGTGGTAGCTGAAATGAGCTAAAAAAGTGCTAGTTGAAAAAATAAATGATTGAAATCGTAGAAATATTTTTTAATAAAATAAAATTTGTTGATGCTTACCATAATATGGCAGCGGATCAACACTATATGCAGTTGCGCATGGTGGATAGCTCTTCCATGCTCGTCTCTGCCTGTTCAGGTGGACCTACAACAAGAGGAGGGACGCTTTGGAGGCAAGAAGGGAATGGGTTAGTCAATAGACAAGGGCTCTCCGACGCTCAAGGTAAGCGTTGCTCGGCAGAGAACGAGAGTTGGTTAGTTGGGAAGGAGCATGCTTGCCTGAATGCAATAAATGCACTCTATTTATAGGTTGCTACTCAAATCGGGTGTTAGGTGGGTTTTACCCACAACCTGTGTGTCACAGCAAGGTCTGTCAGGTGTCAGGGGATAAGTGTCATGACCTTCGTCGGTGGATTAGTCTCCATTCGATGACAAGATGTCCACCATTTGTTGGCCAGTGAAGGTGAATAGCAGTCTGTTTGCGAGTTAAAGAAATCTGACCCAAGCTGGTGTCTAATATGAGGAGGTGACCATTCATGCCGCGGCCTAGAGGGCTCTAAAAAGCACCTCGGACAAACGATCTGAGCTTATCGGTATTGATTATTCGCTCCCAGGAGCACTTGCCAAGCATAGTTGCCGACCACCAAGGGGAGGGCTCCTCGGCAATGGCACCGAGCTCACCCCCAACAGTAGCCCCCCAATTCACCTAGTCGGTGCTCGGCCGAGTGGACTATGCCGGGAGAGTGAGGTCGGCTTAGAAAGAAGCTCAAGCGATGTCCCGAGGCAACAGAAGATCGAAGAATACACGTCAATGCTTGAGGGACACATGTTGACACGCGATTGGTCCCTCGCCTGACAGGGAAAATCATTGCGCCCTTTCATTTTTTGTGCCTGAGTTTCACACCTGAGGCAGCTATAAATAGGGCTTTACTCCCTGTTATTCTCACGAGTGACCAAGGCAACACTTCGCGACTTCTGAGTTTTCACTGTCAAGCTGTAGTTGACAAACCGAGAACTTTTCTTTCCTGAGCTTCAACAACCCAATCAGGTAATTTCCCAAGAAGTGTATGAAAACATAAGTGACCTTCTTAACTCCCAGAATGTAAATATTTCCTGTCGGACAGTAGCACCGAAACTGAAGAGTCGTCCTCCGTAGAGGTTGTCATAGAAGGATTATCATTGGTGCAGGACAGAGCAGGCCGACAGGCCAAAATACTAAGAGTCGACATCGAGACGGTACCCGAGCAAGAGTTCCTTGATATACTGGACAAGAGGTGCTTGGTGAGACTGTGTAGGGGTGAGGATCCCTACATCAGGGCAGCCACCACTAGTACATCTTGATTAACTACACAAGAACGTGTCGGGCTAGAGGCAGTCGCTGATGTGCCAAGCACCTCCGGTCAAGATGCTGGGTTCCTAGTCCAAGACATGGGTCGGGTAACCATCGAGATCTCGGATGAGGAGTAGGTGGCTGAGGAAGCAAAGCTCGAGGGGAGCCCCTTCGAGGAGGAGGAGGCTGAAAGAGTTGTAGTCACCAGAGTTTGGGGGGTGATTGCTTATTGGGTATCCCGGCATAGTCAGACATCAACAACGGCCTACTCTAGCGTGATGATATAGTTCCATCTCGAGGACCTACACCAAGAGTTCGGCATCCTAGACGACGTGGTCCTCATCGTGCCTGGAGAGGAAGATTCACCCCTAACCCTGCCCAAAGGGTGTATTACGCTATACGTAGAGTTCTTCAAGGTCGGGTTGTGCTTACCTTTTCACCTTTTCCTCCACCAAGCACTGAACGATCTTAATGTCTACCCTACCCAATTCACCTCGAACAGCTACAGGTTGTTGATTGGGATGTACATACTGTGGAGGTACCACCAAGTTACTAGGATGCCGTGGGAAGCCTTTAAGAAGGTATACAAAATGAAGAGGCTTCCTTGGCAATTCGGCTGGTACTACGTCATCGGTTTTAAAAAGAATTTCATCTTGGGCAACCCCAACTTGGACAAGCTTTAAACGTTTGAGTGGTTCTACGTCGAGAGAAACTAATTAACCTAGGCCGATGAGGTCGTCCCCAAGGATCAACGCGTTCTAAGGCCATTTGAGCAGGGGCACGTCTGGTCTAAGAAGCCATGGATGCCAAGCAATATTATCAGCGCAGTGGAGGACTTGTTCGCCAAGCTAGAGTCCACAAGGCAGCAGTCGTTCCTACTCAGGAAAGAGACTCTTTCCCGTTATGGTTGGTCTAGGGAGTCCAACAAAAACAATCCCCTTTCCAACACCAGCCTGCCTAGTCGGCCGGGCAGGTGACCGTGGCGAGGCCAAGCACGGCTGATATCCTAGGGCCGAGCACCACTAGAACAGGGTGGCCGACGAGGGAGCCATCATCATCTAGTACCGAGGACTCATCGAGTGGCTCCTTTGACCTAGGGCCACCCGTAGGAGACGAGGACCTCGATGACGTTATACGGTTCCTATACCCGTCGGGCCAGCTCTGGATTAGTGGTGAGCTTCGAGTTTTTTTTTTTGCCGAGCTTACTTTGACTTGGGATATTTTCTTCATTCTTATTATAGAAATGTCTTCCCTTCTGACCACCCAAGAAGAGAGGCGAGCTCTCATGGAGCGTCTTTGTCGATCTAAGGGGAAGACTGTGGTCGGGTCCAAGTGGAAAAGGACCCCAAGATCGAAGCTACCATCAAGGTTTGTGTAGCCGCCGCGGATGGAGCAACCTCCCCAACCAGTCCAAGACGTTCCTCTACCTCCGCCAATCAGAGCGAGGGCTTCATCAAGCCGAGCTCAACCTCCCGCCGTCACAAACCCCCGTGCTACCGCCCTCGGGCGATCCTTCGAGGAGGCATCAGAATACCTGCCAACATATGTCGAGGTTTTTCCTGAAGAGTCATTCTTGGAGAACCACTGAGGAGAGGACTACGAGGGCTTGTCCTGCATTGCCTTATGCTCTACCGCCAAGGTGAGCAAAACTTGCACCAAGCCCCATTTAACTTTTAACATTTTTCGTGTTCTAACCTTCATTTTTTGAAAAGGAGAGGTATAAGAAAACTGTACTCGAGAAGGACGAGGTCGATAAGGAGCTCAATGCCAAGAACGTCGAGCTTGACCAAATCAAGGAGGCTCTTTCTCAGGCCGAGGACGAGGCCAAGAAGGCTAAGGACGATGTCGAGCAGGCTAAGGCAGAGACAGAGTAGGCGAGGGAGGTGGACCAAGGGGCAAGGAATGAGGCTGACCAGTCCCGAGATGAGGTCAACCACCTTAGTGAACAGCTGCGTGCCTCCCAGGCCGAGCACTAGTGATTCTTGATGGAGGAATTACCAAGCCGCCTAGCCGAGGCTGTCAAGGAGTTCAAGTTGTCCCCAGAGTACGCTGATTATTACTACTTTGGGATGACCAACCTTCGAGACTACATTATTAAAAAACATCTTAAGGCGGTCATCTTCAATTGGTCCCTCATTGTCGAGCTGGAGCATGGCGAGGTGCAACAGCCCGAGCAGGAGGACATTGTCGAGGCTAATAGCAAAGATAAGGGAGACAACCAGGGCTGCAACGGTGGTGACGATAATGCCAAGGACTGGGCCCAGGCTTAATTCTTGGTTTTTTCCTTCTTTTTTCTCCACCGGGCTCAAAAGTTGTCCAGTTATTCGTACCTCCCCACCACTTTCATTAATAAAACTCTCTTTCTTCTGAGTTCATTAATTCTCAGAATTTTCATTTCTAGTTTAAATTCAAAGTTTCCCAAGTGCGATAGGTTTTTCACTTTTAGGTTGAATGCTCCTCAGGAATTATGGGTTAAGAGCTCCTCGGGATTAAAGTTTGGTCTTCATTTCTTCGAGTTAAATTTGTTCTTCATTTCTTCAAGTTAAATCTTTCTCGAGAGAGAATTGAGTAAAAAAATCACCCAAGTTGGGTGTTCCTCAAGAACAAACATTTTGGAAATGAATTCTAAACTCGTGGTTTCCCAATTCCATTCTCGCCGAGTTTAGTGTCTCAAAAACAAAACGTCTTACTTTTTCAAGTTGAATGTTCTTCGAGAACGAACTTCCTCAGAAGGAGTCGATAAGTGTTTACCAAGTTGAGCCAAGCAGGGAATGTCTATTTTTTGGTTGGGCAAAGCACAACGGCGTGTGGTACCCTATTCCCTGTCACCCCCTTGGACTTGCTTAAGTTCATTTGAACTTTTGCAGGTCCAATGTTGGTCGCGCATAGTCATGTTAAGGCGACTTTGTTCGGGTGGTCTGTGTGGTGATGGACTTGAGGTTGGCATTATGCCAACTAGCCCTCTAGTCCGATTAGTTGGGATGACTCTCCTTCTTTAGGAGTTAGTGTCAGGTCCGCTAGACTAGAGTCATGGCACCCCTCTTCGGGGTCGTATCTTCCTTAACGCACATTGCTTAGTGGAACCGTGTAGGAATTAAAATTTTCATTAATGTGTATATTTACATTCTAGCCTTGTTTGGCAGGTCTAGTTACAAAAGAATGTAGCCAAGGGTCAAAAAGGTTTCTAGCTCTAGTTAGCAAAAGAATTTTTTCAGAAGCTCGGTGTTCCAAGGATGAGCAAGGGAGCTGCCTTTCATGTCAAATAGCTTGTAGGTGCCTGGCTGGACAATTCCGATAACCTTGCATGGCCCGTCCCACTTTGGACCAAAGGATTCCAGTCTAGGCTGTTGAACATTGACCTTCTTTAGCACTAAATCTTCAACTTTGAAGCTCCTCGGTTAGACCCATTTGTTGTAATATAGTGCAATGACTTGATTTTGAGCTGTGTTATGGATCACAGACCTGTTCCCCCTCTCTTCGAGCAGATCAAGCTTGGACATCATGACCTCGACGTCTTGAATTTCTTTGTACTGCTCAACCTTGAAGCTTGGTAGCCTAACTTCTACCAAGATAACAGCTTCGGCCCCATAGACGAGGGAAAATGGAGTCTCTGTGGTTGCAGTCTGGGATGTTGTTCGATAAGCCCAAAGAACCTTTACGAGCTCGTCGATCAAAGCACCTTTGAGGTCCTCGAGTTTTTTCTTCAGGTTGTCTTTGATCATCTTATTGATGGCTTCAACCTGCCTATTGCTTTAAGGGTAGCTCAGAGAGGAGAAGACCTTCTTAATATTGAGCTGCTCACACAGGTGAAGGAGACTTAAGGATTTGAACTACTTTGCGTTGTCGGTCACAATGGTATGTGGGAACCCAAATGGACAAATGATATTTTTCCATATAAAGTTAGTGCATTTGTCTTTGATCATGTTGGTGCATAACTCTACTTCCACCCACTTTGTGAGGTAGTCGATGGCCATAATGCAATACTTAAATTGAGATAGGGCTTGAAGAAGGGGCTCGATAAGATCAAGGGCCCACTTGGCAAAAGGCCATGTTGATGTTACCGAGGTGAGTGGTTCGGCATGGTGTCTAGGCACCTTCGTAAACTGTTGGCATTTAAAGCACTTCCGCACAAAGTTCTTGCAGTCTTGTTCCATGGTCGGCCAATAATATCATTGCCGAAGACATTTCTGGGCCAAGGATCGCCCCCCAGAGTGATTGCCACATAGCCCCTCATGGATAATCTCTCGATGGGACCGACGTTAGCTCACTGTCGCCCAAGCCCAAGGGCAGCCGAGCAAGCGCATCGGCCTTGGAATTTTTGGATCTAGGGATCTGCTTAAATGAGTAAGATTTAAACTGCCCGACCAATGTCTTGACCTCTTGTAAATATGCAATCATGGATTCAGTTTGGGCTTGGAACACCCTAGTATCCTATTAGATGACGAGCATAGAGTTGCTGTGGATCGTTATGTTGCCTACCCTAAGGTCTCTGACAATTCTAAGTCTAGCCAGGAGCTCTTCATATTCAGCCTTATTATTAGAGGCCTTAAAGTCGAACCGAAGTGCGTAAATTGTCTTATATACATTCGGGCTAGTCAGGACCAGCCTGGCACCTGAGCCCTTAACATAGGAGGATCCATCCACAAAGAGTTTCTATTCTAACTTTAGCCTAGAGGCATAATAACCTCCACTGCAGCTAGGACTGTTTGGGTCCTCGATGGGGGCTTTCTCGACTATTAGTGTGCTTTGCTCGGCATCAGTGTACTCAGCAATGAAGTTTACAAGGGCTTGGGCCTTGATAGCCATCCTCAGGACAAAATGAATATCGTATTGACTGAGCTCGACCGACCATTTCACCATCCACCCTGATATTTTTGGGCTCTGGAGGACTTGTTGGAGGGGGAACTTCGTTGGGACTTGGATAGTGTGTCCTTGAAAATACGGCCGAAGTTTTCAAGCTGAAGTGACGAGGGCAAATGCGAGTTTTTTGACCGGGTGGTACCTCTCCTCGGCACCCTGTAACGCATGGCTTGTATAGTAGATGGGCTTCTGAACTCCATCTTCTTCTCAGACAAGGACTGAGCTAACAGCCTTTTCTGACACGACAAGATAGGCGTACAAGACTTCTCTTAGCAAAGGTTTGGATAGGAGCAAGGGGTGGCTAAGTACCTCTTTAAATTTTGAAAGGCTTCCTCACACTCCCTGCTCCACTCAACCTCCTCTTGAGTGCTTGAAAAACAGGTGGCACTTGTCAATAGACTGGGAGACAAACCTGAAGAGGGTTGCTAGCATGCTTGTGAGCTTCTGCACCTCCTTGACTGTCCAAGGTGAATGCATGTCTATAACGGCTTGAGCTTTGACTGGGTTAACCTTGATTCATCTTTGGTCACATTTCGCTGGGTTGAGTTTCATTCCATATTCCCAGAGAATATCGAAGCTCTCTTGGAAATCGGCCATGTGCTCCGCTACTTGGATGGATTTAACTAACATGTTATCTACGCAAAATTTCATGGTTTTGTCGATTAGCTGGGCAAACATTTTGTTGACAAAGCGTTGGTAGATAGTGCCAGCATTCTTGAGTCCAAATGGCATAACTACATAGTAGTAAAGCCCTTAGTCGGTGACGAAGGTAGTTTTTATTTGATCTTCCTCGGCCATCCAGATCTGATTATAGCCGGAGTAATTGTCCAAGAAGCTTAGCAGCTCATGTCCGGCGGTTGCATCCACGAGCTTATCTATCCAAGGTAACGGAAAGCAGTCTTTGAGGTAGGCCTTGTTTAGGTCGGTATAGTCTATGCAAGCTCGCCATTTTCCTCTCGCCTTCTTGACAAGAACTACATTTGCCAAGCACTCTAGATATTTTACTTCTTGGATGAATCTAGCTTTTAGGGGCTTTTGGACTTCTTGATTAATGGCGGTATACTTTTTTGGGTTGAAGGCCCTTCCCTTTTGAATAACCAGCTTGTAGTTTGGTTGGACATTAAGCCGATGATAGATAATGCTGGGATTGATGCCAAACATATCCTCGTGAGACCATGCGAACACATCCCGATACTCCATGAGGAGCTTCTCTAGGTCAGGTCCGGATCTTAGGTTTCAGCTGAGAACCGAGTTGGACCATACGGTCAGGATGTGCTAGGGTCTAGGTTGAATGGCACTAGATACTCGATAGGGGTGGCTCTCACTTCCTCTTCAGGCATACGGGGGTCGAGGTCAGAGAGCATCTTAGGCATTTACTCAACTGAGAATTGTATTTCATCAACCTTATAAATAGCTGAGACATTTAGTTGTTGAGCTGATGCAGCCTTCACACCATTAGCATAATAACTCAAGAATCCTTCTATTATGACCTGATTACTCCAACCCCATTGTTCGTTGGAAACTTCATGGCTAGGTGGTAGGTGAAGACCACTGCCTTCAATGCATTTAGCATCGGACGACCGATAATAATGTTGTATTGCGAGGGTTTGTTGACAATGAGGAAGTCGACAATGCGTGTCACCCAAGTAGCACCCTCACTCAAAGTGACCAGCAGGCCAGCCCTCCCAACTGCTCGGACGTATTCACTAGTGAAGCCGTAAAGTGGCGTATGGACCTAGATGAGGGTAGCATTGTTGATCTTCAACTTGTTGTATGCTTGCTTGAATAGGATATTAGCCGAGCTACCATTTTCGATCAGCACTCTCTGAACTATGTTGTTGGTGATGTGGAGCTCACACACAAGGGCATCATTGTGTAGGTGGATTAGCTTATTTGCCTCTTCCTCTGTAAATGTGATCGTCACATCTTGCTGGTGGTAGATTTTGTTGACGTGCTCGGACATGTTAATGAGCTCGCCTCTCTCGACCAGCCGAGCTTCCCAGACATAAGCCCATCGTCCACTTGATGTGTCCCTGGTAACTAGCCCTCTAAAGATTGTGTGAACAATATTTGGAGGTTAGGGGTGTTCCCATCATCATGGCGTGGACGGTTTGTCGTATCTCGAACCGGTTAGTTGTTTCTTCCAGCTGTAGGGCCCAGGGTTAAGACTCGCTCTACGAACTCGCGCAAGTGCCTGTCTCAGACTAGCCTCTCGATCTGGTCCTTGAGTTGGATACAGTCATGGGTGTTATGTCCCACGTCTTTTTGAAAGTTGTAGTACTTGTTTTGGTCTCTCTTTGCCTTACTGCCCTTGAGCTTGGGCGGATTGACTAGTAGATTCCTTCCGTTCACCTAGGCGAGGATCTCATCAATACTTGCGACCAGAGGCGTATAACTTTGGAATTTTTCAGTCGGCACTTGTGGCTTCTCGGTCTTCTTGTCCTTCCTTTGCTTCTTGTTTTGCTCGGTGCTTTGCTGCGAAGGTGTTGTCTTCTGTTTCTTCTCCTTTTTAGTGCTGCTACTGCTACCTTCTTCCCAGCGGCTCTTCATATATTCAGCCACATTGGCATACCTTTGTGCGTAGCCGAGCATCTAAGAAAATGTGCTCAGTTGCTCAATGGCCAACAACCAAGTCAGCTTTTTGTCCTAGAGACCCCCCACCGAAGGCATTCTTCAGAGTCTCATCTTCGACATGCTTAACCTCGAGCGCTGCCCAGGTAAACTGATTAATGTAATCTCTAACGTTACCATCCCCCTGCTTAACTGCATAAAGGTAAGTTATTTCTTTTCTTCTTGTCTTTGTCCTAGAAAAGGCTATCAAGAAGGCGTTAGAGAACTGTTGGAAAAAATAATTGAGGCTGGTTCTAGGCGCCGGAACCATTGTCGAGTTGGTCTGGTTAGGGTTAAGGAAAAGGCCTTGCATATGGCTGCATAGCTAGCGTTCTGTAAAAGCATGTGTCCTCAGTACAATTTGACATGCTCGTCAGTGTCAGCGGTTCCATCATAAGCCTTGATTTGTAGGACTTTAAACTTTGACGGCATAGGGGCTCGCATGATGGCATTGGTGAACGGCGGATCTAAGGTGCTGACATCATCCAAACCGAAACGGTTTTTACAGATTTCGTTGATTTGGTGCTGCAACTCATGGAGCTGGCAGCTGTTGGTATCTTTCGGTAGTTCCACCCTATAGGGTGCTCTGCCCTCAACCCTGTCACTAGCCCCGGGGTGGCGACCTTGCTGAGCTTCCTCCTGACGCTTGAGCCAATCAAAAATGGAAGCTCGAGAGCCTTATGGTGATGGAGCACATGCCCCTTGTAGGCTGAGCTGTCCTTCTCGGACAAGTCTGTTGTTAGCCGAGATGCCATGTGTGGATCTTCTAGAGTACTCGGAGTCAACTTCACTGAGGTCGGTGACTCCCTGTCCTGCTTGACCCCCAGCCTGGTCAACCGGGGTTGGGGGGAGGGGAACTGGAGCCGGCTGGAGGTGTGTTTGCTATATGAGCTGCTAGGTAAGTATTCGAACAACATTTGTCAATTCTAGAATAGGGTCTTAGCCAACTGGGTCATGCACTTGTTCGGCCCTCGCCGTGCTTCCCTGGCCGCTAGAACAAGATCTCGTAGCTTAGGGGCGACCTCTGGGTCTGGCCGGATTTTGGTTTCAGTTTTGGGCTTTCTCCTGACCCCTCATGTCAGGCACCCTCATCCCGGGTGTTGTCTCGAGTTACCATCTCAAATCATGGGCTTGTTATGGCTAGAAATTTCAAGTGAAGGCATAGGCACCATCCTTCTAGTGCCAAAACGTTGATGCTTACTGTAATATGGAGGCGGATCAATACCACATATGGCTGCGCATGGTGGATAGCTCTTCCCTACTGGGCTCTACCTGTTGGGGTGGAGCTACAACAAGAGGAGGGACACTTCAAAGGCAAGAAGGGAACAGATTAGTCAATAGACAAGGGCTCTCCGATGCTTAAGGCAGGCATTGCTTAGCAGAGAACGGGAGCTGGTTAGTTGGGAAGGAGCATGCTTACCTAAATGCAATAGATACACTCTATTTATAAGTTGCTACTCGAACCGGGTGTTAGGTGGGTTATATCACAACCCGTCTGTTACATCAAGGCCTATCAAGTGTCAAGGGACAAGTGTCATGACCTTCGCTAGTGGATTAGTCTCCATTCAATAGCGAGATCTCTACCATTTGTTGGCCAGTGAAGGCGAGTAGCAGCCTGCTTGCAAGTTAAAGAAATCTGACCCGAGCTGGTGTCAGACCCTAGGAGGTGACCATTCATGCCGCGGCCTAAAAGGCCCTGAAAAGCACCTCGGATAGATGATCCGAGCTTATCGGGATTGATTATTCGCTCCCAGCAGCTCTTACCGAGCGTAGCTGCTGACCACCGGGAGGAAGGCTCCACGGCGATGGTGCCAGCTCACCCCCAACAAAATTCATGAACATGTTTAGTTTAAAGATTATATTTTATTTTTTTTAATGATGGAATGCTAAATTTTGGAAGTACAAAAAAAAACAAATAATGATAAAATTTTATGAATGTGGAAAAGACGTGTCAATTAAAGAGTGCTTATTGGAGGAAAAAGAAAAAAAATCGCACAGTTTTTTTTGAAAAATCTTAAAGATACTTTTAAAAAATAAAATTCATGTGGCAATGTTTTGGTTTAATGAATATGTTTAATGAATGGCTGAATTTTGGTTTAAAAGTTATTTTAGCTAGAACTTTGAGAGTCCTTGACAAAAAAGTATCTATGAAAAAAATAATTTGCATAAAAAAAGTGCAGTTGAAACGAACTAAAAAAGTGCTAGTTAAAAATATAAATAATTGAAATTGTAAAATATTTTTTTAAAAAATAAAATTCATGAAAATATTTGGTTTAGAGATTATATTTTCCATTTTTTTCTAATGATGGATCGCTGAATTTTTGAAGCACCAAAAAAAAAAACAAATAAAAGCTAAAATTTTGAGAATGTAGAAAGATGTGCTAGTTAAAAAGTGCTTATTAGAGGAAAAAGTACCATCTTTTTTTAAAAAAAAATTGTACAATTTTTTTAAAAAAATCTTGCATGCACTTTTTAAAAAATAAAATTCATGTGGAAACGCTTTGTTTTAATAAATATGTTTAATGGATGGCTAAACTTTGGTTTAGTGTTTTGGTTTAGCTAGAACTTTCACAGTCCTTTAAAAAAAGTATCTATAAAAATTATAATTTGTGTAAAAAAGTGCTAGTTGAAATGAACTAAAAAAGTGCTAGTTGAAATGGACCTGCAACAAGAGTAGGGACACTTCGGAGGCAAGAAGGGAACAGGTTAGTCAATAAACAAGGGCTCTTCGATGCTCAAGGCAGGCGTTGCTCAGCAGAGAACGGGAGCTGGTTAGTTGGGAAGGAGCATGCTTACCTGAATGTAATAAATACACTCTATTTATAGGTTGCTACTCGAACCGGGTGTTAGGTGGGTTCTATCACAACCCGTGTGTCACATTAAGGCCTGTCAGGTGTCAAGGGACAAGTTCCGTGACTTTCGCCGGTGGATTAGTCTCCATTTGACGACGAGATCTCCGCCATTTGTTGGCCAATGAAGGTGAGTAGTAGCCTGCTTGCAAGTTAAAGAAATCTGACCCGAGCTGGTATTTGACCCTTGGAGGTGACCATTCATGCCGCGGCCCGAAGGGCCCTGAAAAGCATCTCGAACAGACGATCCGAGCTGATCGAGATTGATTATTCGCTCCCAGCAGCTCTTGCCGAGCGTAGCTGCTGACCATCAGGAGGAGGGCTCCTCGGCAATGGCACCGAGCTCACCCCCAACAAATTTCATGGACATGTTTGGTTTAAAGATTATATTTTCTTTTTTTTTTTAATGATGGAATGCTAAATTTTGGAAGTACCAAAAGAAAAGCAAATAATGATAAAATTTAATGAATGTGGAAAAGACATGTCAATTAAAGCGTGCTTATTGGAGGAAAAAGAAAAAAATCGCACAGTTTTTTTTGAAAAATCTTGAAGATACTTTTAAAAAATAAAATTCATATGGAAATGTTTTGGTTTAATGAATATGTTTAATGAATGGCTGAATTTTGGTTTAATGTTTTTGTTTAAGAGTTATTTTAGCTAGAACTTTGAGTGTCCTTGAAAAAAAAAGTATCTATGAAAAAAATAATTTGCATTAAAAAGGTGCAGTTGAAACGAACTAAAAAAGTGCTAGTTTAAAATATAAATAATTGAAATCATAAAAATATTTTTTAAAAAAAAATTCATGAAAATATTTGATTTAACGATTATATTTTCCATTTTTTTTTCTAATGATGGATTGCTGAATTTTGGAAGCACCAAAAAAAAAAAAAAAAAGCTAAAATTTTGAGAATGCCGAAAGATGTGCTAGTTAAAAAGTGCTTATTGGAGGAAAAAGTACCATTTAAAAAAAAATCATACAATTTCTTTTAAAAAAATCTTGCAGGTACTTTAAAATTCGGGTGGAAACGTTTTGGTTTAATAAATATGTTTAATGGATGGCTAAACTTTGGTTTGGTGTTTTGGTTTAGCTAGAACTTTCACAGTCCTTTAAAAAAAAGTATCTATAAAAATTAAAATTTGTGTAACAAAGTGCTAGTTGAAATGAACTAAAAAAGTGCTAGTTGAAATGAACTAAAAAAGTGCTAGTTGAAAAAATAAATAATTGAAATCACAGAAATATTTAAAAAAATAAAATTAATGAAAATGTTTGGTCTAAATATTATATTTTTTTTTCTTTTCATGATGGATCCTAAATAAGTAGCAAGAAAACAAACAAATAAAAGCTAAAATTTTGAGAATATAGACATACATGTCAATTAAAAAGTGCTTATTGGAAGGAAAAGAGAAAAAAAAATTACTGTATAGTTTTTTAAGAAAATCGTACGACTTAAAAAAAAATATTCCAGATACTTCTAAAAAAAAAATTCATGTGCAAATGTTTTGGTTGACTGAATATGTTCAATGGATGGCTAAATTTTGGGGGAGAAAAAGAAAACAACCGGTGACCTCTTGATTTGTAGTCAAATGCTTTACCACTGAGGTAGGGACCTGTATTGTACATCTTGTAATTTTTATTTTAAATAAACTATAAAAAGTTAAGTGTGTTTAACACCCTTCAACCTGTTGAAAAAAGAGTGCACAGCGAAATTTTAAAAATTTTACACCAAAGTATTTTTCAAAACACAAATTTGACATGTTATGTGCATAAATTAACCAAATCTTACTAACCTTTGTATGCCAAAGAACCCTCATAAAACATGAAGAGAAATAATGTTCCAGAAGAGCCTCAACCAACTGGTCATCTTTGCTATTCTCTATCTATGACCGGAGTTAGTGTGGGCTCACACGTACAGCTCTTCCACTAGGTGACTCTCCTTCCAACCAATCGAGAGAACCCAAAGCAAGTGTTCGTGATTTGTGAACAAAAGCTCTCGGGAGTTTTTAGATTCTCACTAGCAGAGTATCACTCTTAATCTCTCTATTGATTTGAGTAACTCTTAAGAATTACTCCCTTTATATAGAGATTGGTCCTGGGGTCAGTCCTTATCAGATTAGGTCTCAAAAACTCTAAATAAAATCAAGTTCGGATCAATATCTGATAAGATCCGTATGGAAACGCGTGATCTTATCCTTCGTTGATCGGCAGGCTGAACCACCTGATCGGTAGGCTGAACAGGCCCCATTGGCAGGCCGAACACATCCATCGGTAGGCCGAATTGCCGAATAAAAATCTCGTGAATCTTTTATTTTCCACCCAATATTCTATAGGATAAAGTCTCAGTTTTAATTCAAATAACCCAATAGATAAGTTATCTGATCAAAACAACTTTATCTAGATAATCTCTAAGAAAATAAATCAATTCCCAATAATTCTACAAGTTTATCTTGATCTAATTTATCTAAAATTAAATCAACCGATAAACAGACAAGAATTATCCAATCCTTATAATTCAACAAGTTTATCTTGAATTAACTTTATGACAAAATTAATTCAACCGATAAACAAACATGAATTATTTGATTCTTCCAAACTTCAACCAATCTAATAAATCTGACATAAGTTACCAATTATTGGAAAAGCATACTGTGTCGTTACAGGATGTTGTGAGCTAGCAAAGGGACCAAATGGACCTATATAGTTCAAACTCCCGATAATTATGAAACCCAATATCCCAGATATACATGTCATAATTATCAACTCCAACGCTACTCCACTAAAAGCTTGGAGCTGCACTCTTGAACTACATAGAATTACGAGGCTCGTATAGCTAAGTCTCCATGACATATCATAATGTATCGTATCCCCGTATGATAATCCATAATCGGCTTAAGGACAAGTTCTGTCTTACCTTTCCAATTATTTATATCTTACGTTCTATTATCTCACCATCAGAACACTTACCATCCAAAGATAGTATACCATTCGGTTACACCTATGTATCCAAATGGTTAAGCGCTCCAGTTTTCCAATTACAGGATAACGCATGTAAGATGATATCATTACTCCTAAAGTGGAGCTATAGATTCCATATCTATGAATAACAGGTCTACGCTATCAAGAGTCATGCCTCCAATATACCGGCATGCATACCACTATTAAGATGTGGGTGTCACCCTTTGGTACATCAAAAGACACAAGTCAAGACAACGGGCCTACTATTCATATTAGGATTAAGATACAACACAGATGATTGTCTAAAGTGAATCAATTTGCCGAGATAGACTTATTAATCCAAATCAATTCACTTTATGTCCCGATCCAACACATCGTCACCTATGACAACATGCCAATGTTTCTATTCACGGAGTCCACCTCCGATGGTCAAGACAAACCATCTCCCAAAAGGGATATAGACAACATAACAATCTTTACATGAATAAAGCACCCAACTTTATTCCCTCAATTGCGGATCATATGATTTAGATGATCACCTTAAGAATCATGTCTTCCGCATAATCCGTCCATCATATGCCTAATTCTTAAGGTTTAGACCGACAGTCTCAGACTATTGTTTGCTTAACATACATTCAACAAATATGAATGTAAAGAGGACAAGATTTGGTATATAAATAATAATAAATTCTTTATTGATAAAAATGTCTCCAAAAACTTATTACATTTTTACTCCTTAGGGCATACATGTCTAACAATCTCCCACTTACACTAAGTGAATAAATATGACAAATCCCGTATCCTCATAGCCTCCACATGCTTCTCGAAGACTCTTCCAGTAAGTGTCTTCGTAAATGGATCAGCTAAATTGTCCTCTGATACGATCTTGCACACCATGACATGCCCTCCCTCAACGAAGTCCTTTATCACATGATACTTCTGATCAATATGCTTACTCTTCTTGTGAAATCTTGGTTCCTTAGCATTAGCTACCGCCGCACTGTTATCACATTATCGTGATACCGCATTATCCATACCAGGAACTACCTCAAGATCCCCAAGGAACTTGTAGAGCCACACTGCTTCTTTCGAAGCATCACTAGCTGCCACATACTCGGCCTCTATTATTGAATCTGAAGTGTAATCTTGCTTAGCACTTCTCCAACTGATGGCACCGCCACCCAGAGTAAACACAAAACCCAAAGTCGATTTTCTAGAATCTAAATAGGATTGAAAATCCGAGTCAGTATATCCTAGATGACTCAGGTCCTCATAAGACTTTAGAGAGTCTTTCTTGGAAAGAGTAATTCCAGACCTAGATGGTTGCCCACCTTTCTTGGAATCCTGCATTGCAAACCTTTGGAGAATTTTATCTATGTACTCAGCCTGGGACAAAGCTATCATTTTGTTCTTCCTATCCCAAAAGATCTGGATACCAAAAATAAAATTAGCCTCACCCAAGTCCTTCATGTCAAACTACTTGGTCAACCATAATTTGACCGATGACAATGCCCCAACATCATTGCCAATTAGCAATATGTCATCTATATAGAGCAGTAGAAAAACCACCTTCCCATCCTTAATGTGTTTATAAACACATGGTTCATCCACATTTTGTGAGAACCCATAAGTCTTGATCACCTGATCAAATCTTATGTTCCAAGAACGAGAAGCCTGCTTAAGTCCATAAATTGACTTTAGCAGCCTACAAACCTTACCCTCTTGACCCGTGACTTTGAACCTGTCTGGTTGTTCTATATAAATGGACTCATCAAGATAGCCATTCAGAAAAGCCATCTTGACATCCATCTGCCAAATCTCATAGTCGAGAGCGGCAGCTATGGATAAGAGAATCCAGATGGACTTAAGCATGGCTACAGGCGAAAAGGTTTCCTCATAATCGATTCCTTCCTTTGCGTATAACCCTTAGCTACCAATCTAGCCTTAAAGGTTTCGATCTTTCCATCTACTCCTCTTTTCCTCTTGTAGATCCACTTACACCCTATGTGTTTTACCCCTTCGGGATGATCCACAAGATCCCAGACCTGATTAGTCTCCATAGACTTCATCTTTGTGTTCATGGCCTCTGTCCAGAGTTTTGAATCAACATCCTCCATAGCATCTGCGTAAGTATAAGGATCCCTATCATGTTCATCTGGTTCTGCCAAAAAGACCTCCCCATTGAACATATACCTCTCAGGTTGACGTCCGATCCTCCCACTATGCCGAAGCCCCTAAGGTCGTTGTTCAAGTTTGTTTGGTTTTTCTACACTGATCGAAACGGTTTCATTCGGAACCTCCGGTGTGATCGGATCACTCCTTATCTCCTCAAGCACCACTTTGCTTCGAGGTTTAAAGTTGTCCATGTAACTCTCCTCAAGGAAAGTTGCATTAGTTGAAACCACGACTTTATTTTCCTTTGGGTTATAAAAATAACCCCCCCTTAGTCCCTTTTGGATATCCTACAAACATGCAAACTTTTGAACATGCTTCCAACTTATTCGGATCCTTAAACAGGACATGAGCCAGACATCCCCATATGCTAATATGGTTTAAGGATGTCTTTCTACCCGTCCACAACTTGTGAGGAGTTTTAGGGACCAATTTTGAAGGCACATTGTTCAAAAGATAACATGCGGTTTGTAGTGCATATCCCTAAAAGGATAAAGGCAATGATGAATAACTCATCATGGACCTAATCATGTCCAACAAAGTCTTATTTCTTCTCTCTACTACGCCATTCTACTGTAGAGTGCCCGGCGCAGTCAAATGGGACAAAATCTCATTCTCTACTAAGTGTCCCAAAAACTCATTAGAAAGGTATTCCCCACCTCGATCCGATCGAAGTGCCTTTATGGTTCTACCCAATTGCTTTTCCACTTCAACCCGAAACTCCCTGAACTTGTCAAAAGTTTCGCTTTTGTGGTGCATCAGGTACATATACCCATATCTTGAGTAATCGTTAATAAAAGTGACGAAGTACTCATACCCTCGTCGTGCCTGGATGTTCATTGGTCCGCAAACATCACTATGCACAAGTTCTAGAACCCCTTTGGCCCTATTGCCCTTAGAACCGAATGGTCTTTTGGTCATTTTACCCTCTAAACAAGATTCACATTGAGGTATAGATTCCACATTTAAGTGACTTAAAGGTTCATCCCTTACCAACCTTTGAATCCTATTCAGGTTAATATGACCAAGGCGTAAATGCCAAAGATAAGTCTTATTAGAGTAAGAAGTTTTAAGTCTTTAGAGTTATTATCATTCATCTCAGCATTAAGCAATAAGTCCATCTTAGGTTTGCTAAAATATAGATTATTTTGCATCCATCCAGAATAGATAAAAGATTTGTTTTTACGAATCACCACTTTATCATTAAAAGAAACCAAATAGGAGTCTTTAAATAAACAAGATACATAAATTAAATTCCTTTTGAATTTAGGAACATAAAAACAATCTTGCAAAAATAAATTCCTATAATTATCAAAATAAAGATGGACGTCTCATATTGCTTTCGCTGAGACCAAGGATCCATCACCCATCCGAAGCGTGAAGTCCTCATGCAGTAGACTTCTCGTTTCTTTGAACTCCTGTAGAGAAACACAAACATGATTAGTTGTATTGGAATCAATGACCCAAATGTCACTAGATTCCTCAACCAAACAAGTTTCTAAATATAGAAGATCACACCTACCTCCTTTGGAAAGGAAGTCCTTGCAATGCTTCTTGATATGTTTGACCTTTCCACAAAAGAAGCACTTAAGCTTCTTTGGGTTCTTCTTCTTCTTCTTCTACTTGCTCTTGGTGGTAGCAAGAATAGAAGACTCCTGTTCTTGGCCCGTTGTTTCTTTTCATTCCCAGAGTTGAGATTGGAACCAGAAGTAGCTACCATGTTGGCCTTACCACCCACAGGAGACTCCCTGATCAGCAGTTCAAACTCTTGTAACAGTTTCATCAGTTCTGTTAAGGTCATATCCCGTCTATTGCTTAAATTAAAAGTAGCTCTAAATGGAATAAATTCCTTAGACAGAGTCTCAAAGACCATAGTCATCTGAGTTTTAGCATCGATGTCAGCTCCATTGGTTTGAGCCTCGGCAAGGTAACCCATGACCAACATCATATGCTCCTTTATAGATTTCCCCAGCCTCTGCCTATAGTTTAAAAGTTTTTGAAGTGCCCATTGTCGCTTTGTTACGGCTTGGCCTCCAAACATATCCTCAAGATTATCCAAGATCTACTTCGCAATCTCATAATCTTGATGTTGAGCCTACAGCACGTGATTCATGCTAGCCATAACATAGCAGCAGGCCTAATCATTAGCATCTTTCCAGCGATCATACGCTTGGAATTGCTCATTACTTGAGTCTCCCGTAGGCTCGGGAGGACAAGGGGTTGTCAGTGTATATTTCAGTTTCTCAAAGGACAGGACGATATTCAGGTTCCATTTTCAATCATTATAGTTCTCACCGGTTAATAGGTTTTTGTCAAGTATCGATGATAAAGCATTTTTAGACATTTTTAATCTACAATAAAGAATCATATACCAAACATAAGCAAACATATGATAATAATTTAGTAAGATAACACAATCATGTCAGAAATACAAATGTGTTTATGTGTCAAAACCTTAAAAATATCACAACCTTACAACGATAATTCCCAAGTCATAATTCAACAAGCTCCTAGGGGAGTCATGCCAAATTCAATTAGGAACACGGATCCCCTCCTGATTAATATATGCCATCTAGGACCCGTATGATCCAGCATATATTAATAATCATTTCTTTGGCCATTAATTTTATTAACAGAGCTCCCAAGGGAGGTTAATAATAAAATTAATGTGAGTGTATAACCATCGTTTCAATATTTTATCCATGATTTATAATCACCACCTAGGGGTGTGTAACCATAAATCATGCTAAAATACCTTATCTTCTTAGAGATCCAATCTGGTACATGATAGAAATCCCTTCCTAGGGGTCAAGACCACCATGTTCTGCCTATGGATCAACGATGGTGGCCTTAGGTTCTCTCTTCAAAAACTGTCTCCCATTCAATCTTTTGAAATCAAGGTTTTATTTTAAGGATATGCATGAACAATTTTAATATAAGTGGCACTTCCTATTCTATATGACATGTTATCAATATACATGGCAAATCATGTTATAATGCAAACAAGCAAAGCAATCAAGCAAAGCTACAAGCAAAATAATAAATAGCCGTAATATTATGACTCCACCCTAGAGAATAGAAAACTAAGATTACAAGAGAATAATCGAGACATATAATAGATTTTTCATCCTTGAATCCTCAAGCTGTAGCCTTCTTCATGTAATTCCCATCGTCAAATATTCAATCCCATATGAATCGAATACTTCATATTTCTGGTCATATCCAAATTTAATGTTTCTCAGAATTGTTACAAAAATAAAATTAAAACTACATCGGAAAAACTACACCTTTTCTGGAAATTTTCCAACTCTCGGTCGGCAGGTCGATCTGGGTGATCGGCCTGTCGGTCATGCTCCATCAGCCTACCGACCATGAAGATTGGCCTGCCGACTCATGAATGTTTGGCCTGCTGAACTGGAAGTTCGGCCTGCCGCCATAGCCGCCTGATTTTTGCCCCACTGACGGCCTCCAAACCACACGTCCGGCCTGTCGAGGATATAAATAATAAATAAATTCTTTATTGATAAAAATGTCTCCAAAAACTTATTACATTTTTACTCCTTAGGGCATACATGTCTAACACAACCTTCTTTTCAACTGAGGCCTTGTTTGGAGTGACAAGTTGAACAAAAAAAGGGTGACCTAACAAACCATTAGGACACCCTCCTTATAGTTAATGACTTGTGAGTAATACCAGTAATACCAAGTTTAATCTTAATTTTTATACCAACTCTTGAATAATTAATTTATTGATAGATGTAACCTATTGACATGACAAGCTTTTAAACATCTACCAGTAAAAACATAACAACTCATGAGTTAGTTGACAAGTCTATTTTTATTTTTAAGGTAAATAGCTCGGTTAGTCCCCAATCTTTTTAAGAAGGTGTAATTTGGCCCTCAAATTTTTTTATTTAATTGGTTCCAACCTTTTAAAAATGGTGCAATTTAATCTCTACCGTTTCATTTTAGACGGAAAAGTTTGTTTTGACCATTTAAGTGAAGGTATTTTATTAAAATACTTAATATTATTTTAAAAAATTAAATTAAAATATAAAAACAATTAAAAATAAAAAACAAAAAATATATATTATTAAAATCTGATTTGTTTAACAAAAAATAAAACCAAGGTTTTTATATCTCTTCTTTTTCTTTTTTCGTCCTCCTTTTTCTTCTTCTTCCTTCAGGAGGTGGCCAGGGGGCTGTGTTCAGGAGGTCGCCAGTGGGTAAGGGGCTAGTCGGGAAGTCGTTGGCATTTGTGGTTGAAGGGGGGGGCGGGGTGGCGCCTATGCACCAGGAGGCACTGGCAGCTAGGGTCTGGGTGCGTGGGAGAGAAAGAATGAGAGAAGGAGGGAGAGAGAAAGAAATAAAAAATTGAAATATTTTTTTAACGTATCAGTTAGTTTAGAGGGGTAGTATGATAATTTTGAGTAAAAAATAAAGTCAAACAAACTTTTTCATCCAAAATTAAACGATAGGGACTAAATTGTACTCTTTTTAAAAGGTTAGACCTAATTAAATAAAAAAGTTAGGGACCGAATTGCATATTTTTAAAAAGGATAGAAACTGACCAAGCTATTTACTCTTATTTTTATTTTTATTTTATTTTTTTTTTTTTTTGCTAGGAAAAGTCCAAAGTCCTCAGTACTTTTATCACTCCTAGGTATGGAACTTGAGAGGACCTAACCCCAACTTAACTCCACCACCACTAGGCTATCCCCATTAGTTGATAGACAAGTTGTAGTTAGAGTTGAGGTTCTTAGTGTTAGACATGTATGCTCTAAGGAGTAAAAATGTAATAAGTTTTTGGAGACATTTTTTATCAATAAAGAATTTATTTATAATTTATATACCAAATCTTGTCCTCTTTACATTCATATTTGTTAATTGTATGTTAAGCAAACAATAGTCTGAGACTGTTTGTCTAAACCTTAAGAATTGGGCATATGATGGACGGATTATGCAGAAGACACGATTCTTAAGGTGATGGTCTAAATCATACGATCCGCAATCGAGGGAATAAAGTTGGGCACTTTATTCATGCAAAGATTGTTTTGTTGTCTATATCCCTTTTGGGAGATGGTTTGTCTTGACCATCGGAGGTGGACTCCATGAATAAAAACATTGGCACATTGTCATAGGTGACGATGTGTTGGATCGAGACATAAAGTGAATTGATTTGGATTAATAATTCTATCTCGGCAAATCGATTCACTTTAGATAATCATTTGTATTGTATCTTAATCCTGAGCTGAATGTGGGCCCATTGTCTTGACTTGTGTCTTTTGATGTACCAAAGGGTAACACCCACATCTTAATAGTGGTATGCATGCCAGTACATTGGAGGCATAACTCTTGATAGCGTAGACCTGTTATTCATAGATATGGAATCCATAGCTCCTCTTTAGGAGTATTGATATCCTTTTATATGCATTATCTTGTAATTGAAAAACTGGAGCGCTCAACCATTTAAATACATAGGTGTAACCTGAATGGTATACTGTCATTGGATAGTAAGTTTTTTGATGGTGAGATAATAGAACGTAAGATAAAAATAATCATGAACGTAAGACAGAACTTGTCCTTAAGCCGATTGTGGATTATCATATGGGGATACAATACACTATGATATGTCATGGAGACTTAGCTATACGAGCTTCGTAATTCTATGTAGTTCGAGAGTGCAGCTCCAAGCTTTTAGTAGAGTAGCGTTGGAGTTGATAATTATGAAATGTATATCTGGGATATTAGGTTTCATAATTATCAGGAGCTTGAACTATATAGGTCCATTTGGTCCCCTTTGCTAGCTCACAATATCCTGTAACAACACGGCGTGCTTTTTCAATAATTGGTAACTTATATCAGATTTATTAGATTAGTTGAAATTTGGAAGAATCAAATAATTCAGGTCTGTTTATCGGTTGAATTAATTTTGTGATAAAATTGATTCAAGATAAACTTGTTGAATTATTGGGATCAGATAATTCTTTTATGTTTATCAGTTGTATGTTTATCAATAATTGGTAACTTATATCAGATTTATTAGATTAGTTGAAATTTGGAAGAATCAAATAATTCAGGTCTGTTTATCGGTTGAATTAATTTTGTGATAAAATTGATTCAAGATAAACTTGTTGAATTATTGGGATCGGATAATTCTTGTATGTTTATCAGTTGATTTAATTTTAGATAAATTAGATAAAGATAAACTTGTAGAATTATTGGGAATTGATTTATTTTCTTAGAGATTATCTAGATAAAGTTGTTTTGATCAGATAACTCCTCAATTGAGTTATTTGAATTAAAACTGAGACTTTGTCCTATAGAATCTCGGGTGGAAAATAAAGGATTCGCGAGATTTTTTATTTGGCAGTTCGGCCTGCCGATGGACGTGTTCGGCCTGCCGATCAGTGAAGGATAAGATCACGCATTTTCACACAGATCTTATCAGATATTGATCCAAACTTGATTCTGTTTTGAGTTTTTGAGACCTAATCTGATAAGGACTGACCCCATGACCAATCTCTATATAGAGGGAGTAAGTCTTAAGAGTTACTCAGATCAATTGAGAGATTAAGTGTGATACTCTGCTAGTGAGAATCCAAAAACTCCTTGAGAGCTTTGTTCACAAATCATAAACATTTGCTTTGGGTTCTCTCGATTGGTTGGAAAGAGAGTCACCTAGTGGAAGAGCTGTACGTGTGAGCCCACACTCACTCCGATCGTGGATAGAGAATAGCATAGAAGACCCGTTGGTTAAGGCTCTTCTGGAACGTTACTTCTCTTCACGTTTCACGAGGGTTCTTCGGCATACAAAGGTTAGTAAGATCTGGTTAATTTATGCATATAGCATGTCAAACTTGTGTTTTGGAAAATACTCTGATGTAAATTTTTTAAAATTTCGTTGCGCACACTTTTTCCAACAATTGGTATCAGAGCCAGGTTTTTACATAAATTTACAAGTTTGTGATCATGTTATATGTATAAATTTTGTGATCTTAATCTCTCTTATGCTTGAATTGAATTTTATAAAGAGTTGGCACTCTAGGTTTCTATATAATTTTATGTTGTCATTGATTATATGGTGAATGTTTATTAATTAATTATGGTTGATTAAATTCTTATTAATTATTAATTAATTAATTAATTAATACCGGTTATGGTTCCTTAGAGGTTAGAATATATATCTAGGTTTTTCATGCAATTAGATGGCGGACTATCATCTCCGTCTAGGAATTGTTATTTAATTTTAAATTTGTAAGAATTTTGTAATTAAATAATTATTCAGAGAAGACGGATATAGAAGATGGATTTAGAAGTCGGATCTATAAAAATGATGATAGGCGCTCCAAGATATTTCCTAAGTCTCTAATTTTATGTTTTTGAATTGTTAAAAATAAAATTGATGAATTGCATTAAAAATTGTAATTTATAGAATGGGAGATTTATGCTCGGTCGGCATGCCGAACTCACCAGTTCGGCAGGCCGATGGTCACAGATAAGTAGGCCGAACTTGAGGTTCGGTAGGCCGTCAATGGGGTAGAAATCAGGTGGCTCTGGCGGCAGGCTGAACTTCTAGTTCGGCAGGCCAAACTTTCATGAGTCGGCAGGCCGATCTTCCTGATTGACAGGCCAATGGAGCATGATCGGCAGGCCGATCTGGGACTGAGAGCTAGAAAATTTCTAGAAAAGGTGTAGTTTTTTCGATGCAGTTTTGATTTTATTTTTGGGACAATTCTGAGAAACATTGAATTTGGATATGACCAGAAATATGAAGTATTCGATTCATACGGGATTGAAGAATTAAAGATGGGAATTACATGAAAAAGGATACAGCTTGAGGATTCAAGGATGAAGAATCGATAATATGTCTCGATTATTCTCTTGTAATCTTAGTTTTCTACTCTCTAGGGTGGAGCCATAATATTACGGTTATTTATTATTTTGCTTGTACCTTTACTTGATTGCTTTGCTTGTTTGCATTATAATATGATTTGCCATGTATATTGATAACATGTCATATAGAATAGGAAGTGCCGCTCATATTAAAATTGTTTATGCATATTCTTAAAATAAAACCTTGATTTCAAAAGATTGAGTGGGAGAAGGTTTTCGAAGAGAGAACCTAAGGCATCCATCGTTGGTCCATAGGCAGAACATGGTGGTCCCAACCCCTAGGAAGGGATTTTTATCATGTACCATATTGGATCTCTAAGAAGATAAGGTATTTTAGCATGATTTATGGTTGCACACCCCTAGGTGGTGATTATAAATCATGGATAAAATATTGAAACGATGGTTATACACTCACGTTAATTTATTATTAACCTCCCCTAGGAGCTCTGTTAATAAAATTAATGGCCAAAGAAACGATTATTAATATATACTGGATCATACAGGTCCTAGATGGCATACATTAATCAGGAGGGGATCCGTGTTCCTGATTGAATTTGGCATGACTTCCCTAGGAGGTTGTTGAATTTTGAGTTGGGAATTATCGTTGTAAGGTTGTGATATTTTCAAGGTTTTGACACATAAACATATTTGTATTTTTTTACATGATTGTGTTATCTTACTAAATTATTATTATATGTTTGCTTATGTTTGGCATATGATTCTTTATTGCAGATTGAAAATGTCTAAAAATGCTTTATCTTCGATACTTGACAAAAACCTATTAACTGGAGAGAACTATAATGATTGGAAACGGAACCTAGCTATCGTCCTCTCCTTTGAGAAACTAAAATATGTACTGACAACCCCTTGTCCTCCCGAGCCTATGGGAGACTAAACTAATGAGTAATTCCAAGCGTATAATCGCTAGAGAGAGGCTAATGATTTGGCCCGCTGCTATGTTATGGCCAGCATGAATCACGTGCTGTAGGCTCAACATCAAGATTATGAGATTGCGAAGTAGATCTTGGATAATCTTGAGGATATGTTTGGAGGCCAAGCCATAACAAAGTGGCAAGGGGTGCTTTGGAAACTTCTTAACTGTAGACAGAGGCCGGGGACATCTATAAAGGAGCATATGATGTTGGTCATGGGTTACCTCGTTGAGGCTCAAACCAATGGAGCCGACATCAATGTTGAAACTCAGATGACTATGGTCTTTGAGACTCTGTCTAAGGAATTTATTCCGTTTTGAGCTACTTTTAATTTAAGCAATAGACGGGATATGACCTTGACGGAATTGATGAAACAGTTACAGGAGTTCAAACTGCTGATCAGGGAGTCTCCTACGGGTGGCGAGGCCAACATGGTAGCTGCTTCTGGTTCTAATCTCAACTCCGGGAATGGAAAGAAGCAACGGGCCAAGAATGAGAAGTCTTCTAATCCTGCTACCACCAAGAGCAAGAAGAAGAAGAAGAAGAACCCAAAGAAAATTAAGTGCTTCTTCTGTGGAAAGGTCAGACATATCAAGAAGCATTGCAAGGACTTCCTTTCTAAAGGAGGTAGGTGTGAGCTTCTATATTTAGAAACTTATTTGGTTGAGGAATCTGGTGACATTTGGGTCATAGATTCCGGTGCAACTAATCATGTTTGTGTTTCTCTGCAGGGGTTCAAAGAAACGAGAAGTCTACTGCATGAAGACTTCATGCTTCGGATGGGCGATGGATCCTTGGTCTCAGCGGAAGCAATGGGAGACGTCCATCTTTATTTTGATAATTATAGGAATTTATTTTTGCAAGATTGTTTTTATGTTCCTAAATTTAAAAGGAATTTAATTTCTGTATCTTGTTTATTTAAAGACTCCTATTTGGTTTCTTTTAATGATAGAGTGGTAATTCGTAAAAATAAATCTTTTATCTGTTCTGGATGGATGCAAAATAATCTATATTTTATCAAACCTAAGATGGACTTATTGCTTAATACTGAGATGAATGATAATAACTCTAAAAGACTTAAAACTTCTCACTCTAATAAAACTTATCTTTGGCATTTGCACCTTGGTCATATTAACCTGAATAGGATTCAAAGGTTGGTAAGGGATGGACCTTTAAGTCACTTAAAGGTGGAATCTATACCTCAATGTGAATCTTGTTTAAAAGGTAAAATGATCAAAAGACCATTCGGGTCTAAGGGCAATAGGGCCGAAGGGGTTCTAGAACTTGTGCATAGTGATGTTTGCGAACCGATAAACATCCGGGTACGAGAAGGGTATGAGTACTTCGTCACTTTTATTGACGATTACTCAAGATATGGGTATATGTACCTAATGCACCACAAAAGTGAAACTTTTGACAAGTTCAGGGAGTTTCGGGCTGAAGTGGAAAAGCAATTGGGTAGACCTATAAAGGCACTTCGATCAGATCAAGGTGGGGAATACCTTTCTGATGAGTTCTTAGGACACTTATTAGAGAATGGGATTTTATCCCATTTGACTACGCCGAGCACTCCAGAGCAGAATGGCGTAGTGGAGAGAAGAAATAAGACTTTGTTGGACATGATTAGGTCCATGATGAGTTATTCATCATTGCCTTTATCCTTTTGGGGATATGCACTACAAACCGCATGCTATCTTTTGAAAAATGTGCCTTCAAAATCGGTCCCTAAAACTCCTCACAAGTTGTGGACGGGTAGAAAGACATCCTTAAACCATATTCGCATATGGCAATGTCCGGCTCATGTCCTATTTAAGGATCCGAATAAGTTGGAAGCACGTTCAAAAGTTGGTGTGTTTGTAAGATATCCAAAAGGGACTAAAGGGGGTTATTTTTATAACCCAAAGGAAAACAAAGTCATGGTTTCAATTAATGCAACTTTCCTTGAGGAGAGTTACATGGACGACTTTAAACCTCGAAGCAAAGTGGTGCTTAAGGAGTTAAGGAGTGATCCGATCACTCCAAAGGTTCTGAATGAAACCATTCTGATCAGTGTAGAAAAACCAAACAAACCTGAACAACAACCTCAGGGGCGTCTACGTAGTGGGAGGATCGGGCGTCAACCTGAGAGGTATATGTTCAATGGGGAGGTATTTTTGGCTGAACCAGATGAACATGACAGGGATCCTTATACTTACACAGAAGCTATGGAGGATGTTGATTCAAAACTCTGGACATAGGCCATGAACACAAAGATGAAGTCTATGGAGACTAATCAGGTCTGGGAGCTTGTGGATCTTCCCGAAGGGGTAAAACCCATAGGGTGTTAGTGGATCTACAAGAGGAAAAGAGGAGTGGATGGAAAGGTCGAAACCTTTAAGGCTAAACTGGTAGCTAAGGGTTATACGCAAAAGGAATGAATCAATTATGAGGAAACCTTTTCGCCTATAGCCATGCTTAAGTCCATCCAAATTCTCTTGTCCATAGCTGCCGCTCTCGACTACGAGATTTGGCATATGGATGTCAAGACGGCTTTTCTGAATGGCTATCTTGATGAGTCCATTTATATGGAACAACCAGACAAGTTCAAGGTCACGGGTCAAGAGGGTAAGGTTTGTAGGCTGCTAAAGTCAATTTATGGACTTAAGCAGGCTTCTCGTTCTTGGAACATAAGATTTGATCAGGTGATCAAGACTTATGGGTTCTCACAAAATGTGGATGAATCATGTGTTTACAAACACATTAAGGATGGGAATGTGGTTTTTTCTACTGCTCTATGTAGATGACATACTGCTAATTGGCAATGACGTTGGGGCATTGTCATCGGTCAAATTATGGTTGACCAAGTAGTTTGACATGAAGGATTTGGGTGAGGCTAATTTTTTTCTCGATATCTAGATCTTTCGAGATAGGAAGAACAAAATGATAGCTTTGTCCTAGGCCGGCTACATAGATAAAATTCTCAGGAGGTTTGCAATGCAGGATTCTAAGAAAGGTGGGCAACCATCTAGATCTGGAATTACTCTTTCTAAGAAAGACTCTCCAAAGTCTTATGAAGAAAGAGAATACATGAAGAAAGTGCCTTATGCTTCGTTAATGGGTAGTCTCATGTATGCCATGCTTTGCACACGACCCGATATTAGTTATGCGGTCGGGATTGTAAGTCGATTTCAGGCGGATCCAGGACCGAACCATTGAGTTGCGGTAAAGCATATGTTCAAGTACCTGAGAAGGACTCGAGGGTTTATGCTAGTATATTCAGGTGAGGACTTGACTCCTCTAGGATACACTGACTCAGATTTTCAATCCTGTCTAGATTCTAGGAAATCAACTTTGTGTTTTCTATTTACTTCGGGTGGAGGTGCCATCAGTTGGAGAAGTGCTAAGCAAGATTGCACTTCGGATTCAACGATGGAGGCCGAGAATGTGGTAGCTAGTGATGCTTCGAAAGAAGCAATGTGGCTCTGTAAGTTTCTTAGGGATCTTGAGGTAGTTCCTGGTATGGATAAGACAGTATCACTGTACTGTGATAACAGTGAGGCGGTAGCCAATGCTAAGGAACCAAGATTTCACAAGAAGAGTAAGCATATTGATCGAAAGTATCATGTGATAAAGGACTTCGTTGAGGGCGAGCATGTCACGGTGTGCAAGATCGCGTCAGAGGATAATTTAGCTTATCCATTTACAAAGACACTTAGTGGGAGAGTCTTCGAGAGGCATGTGGAAGCTATAAGGATGCAAGATTTGTCATATTTACTCACTTAGTGTAAGTGAGAGATTGTTAGACATGTATGCCCTAAGGAGTAAAAATGTAATAAGTTTTTAGAGACATTTTTTATCAATAAAGAATTTATTTATAATTTATATACCAAATCTTGTCCTTTTTACGTTCATATTTGTTGAATGTATGTTAAGCAAACAATAGTCTGAGACTGTCGGTCTAAACCTTAAGAATTGGGCATATGATAGACGGATTATGCGGAAGACACGATTCTTAAGGTGATGGTCTAAATCATACGATCCGCAATCGAAGGAATAAATTTGGGCACTTTATCATGCAAAGATTGTTATGTTGTCTATATCCCTTTTGGGAGATAGTTTGTCTTGACCATCGGAGGTGGACTCCGTGAATAGAAACATTAGTACGTTGTCATAGGTGACGATGTGTTGGATCGGGACATAAAGTGAATTGATTTGGATTAATAATTCTGTCTCAGTAAATCGATTCACTTTAGACAATCATTTGTATTGTATCTTAATCCTGAGCTGAATAGTGGGCCCGTTGTCTTAACTTGTGTCTTTTGATATACCAAAGGATGACACCCACATCTTAATAGTGGTATGCATGTCGGTACGTTAGAGGCATGACTCTTGATAGCGTAGACCTATTATTCATAGATATGGAATCCATAGCTCCTCTTTAGGAGTATTGATATCCTCTTATATGCGTTATCCTGTAATTGGAAAACTGGAGCGCTCAACCATTTGGATACATAGGTGTAACCGAATGGTATACTGTCATTGGATAGTAAGTTTTCTGATGGTGAGATAATGGAACGTAAGATAAACATAATCGGGAAGGTAAGACAGAACTTATCCTTAAGCCGATTGTGGATTATCATATGGGGATATGATACACTATGATATGTTATGGAGACTTAGCTATACGAGCTTCGTAATTCTATGTAGTCCGAGAGTGCAGCTCCAAGCTTTTAGTGGAGTAGCGTTGGAGTTGATAATTATGAAATGTATATCTGGGATATTGGGTTCATAATTATCGGGAGCTTGAACTATATAGGTCCATTTGGTCCCCTTTGCTAGCTCACAACATCCTGTAACGACACGACGTACTTTTCCAATAATTGGTAACTTATGTCGAATTTATTAGATTAGTTGAAATTTGGAAGAATCAAATAATTCATGTATGTTTATCGGTTGAATTAATTTTGTGATAAAATTGATTCAAGATAAACTTGTTGAATTATTGGGATCAGATAATTCTTGTCTGTTTATCGGTTGATTTAATTTTAGATAAATTAGATCAAGATAAACTTGTAGAATTATTGGGAATTGATTTATTTTCTTAGAGATTATCTAGATAAAATTGTTTTGATCAGATAACTTCTCTATTGGGTTATTTGAATTAAAACTGAGACTTTATCCTATAGAATCTCGAGTGGAAAATAAAAGATTCGCGAGATTTTTATTCGATAGTTCAACTTGTTGATGGACGTGTTCGGCCTGCAAATGGAGCCTGTTCGGCCTGTCGATCAGGTGGTTCGGCCTGCCGATCAGCGAAGGATAAGAGCACACGTTTCCATACAGATCTTATCAGATATTGATCCGAGCTTGATTCTGTTTCGAGTTTTTGAGACCTAATCTGATAAGGACTGACCCCAGGACCAATCTCTATATTAAGGGAGTAAGTCTTAAGAGTTACTCAGATCAATTAAGAGATTAAGAGTGATACTCTGCTAGTGAGAATCTAAAAACTCCCTGAGAGCTTTTGTTCGCAAATCATGAACACTTGCTTTGCGTTCTCTCGATTGGTTGGAAGGAGAGTCACCTAGTGGAAGAGTTGTACGTTTGAGCCCACACTCACTCCGGTCGTGGATAGAGAATAGCAAAACAGACCAGTTGGTTGAGGCTCTTCTGGAACGTTATTTCTCTTCACGTTTTGCAAGGGTTCTTCGACATACAAATGGAGCCTGTTCGGCCTGCCAATCAGGTGGTTCGGCCTGCCGATCAGCGAAGGATAAGATCACGCGTTTCCATACAGATCTTATTAGATATTGATCCGAGCTTGATTCTGTTTCGAGTTTTTGAGACCTAATCTGATAATGACTGACCCCAGGACCAATCTCTATATAAAGGGAGTAAGTCTTAAGAGTTACTCAGATCAATTAAGAGATTAAGAGTGATACTCTGCTAGTGAGAATCTAAAAACTCCCTGAGAGCTTTTGTTCGCAAATCATGAACACTTGCTTTGTGTTCTCTCGATTGGTTGGAAGGAGAGTCACCTAGTGGAAGAGTTCGTTTGAGCCCACACTCACTCCGATCGTGGATAGAGAATAGCAAAACAGACCAGTTGGTTGAGGCTCTTCTGGAACGTTATTTCTCTTCACGTTTTGCGAGGGTTCTTCGACATACAAAGGTTAGTAAGATCTGGTTAATTTATGCATATAGCATGTCAAACTTGTGTTTCGAAAAATACTCTGATGTAAATTTTTAAAATTCCACTACGTACACTTATTCCAACACTTAGCATTTTTCATGACTTATTGCATAATGTTTTTTTTTTTCCTCTAAAAATAGTTGCATGATGACCAACAACGGTAGGGATTGTGAATTTCAGAGTTTTTTCTCTTTTTTTAAGTGATTTTCAAAATTGAAACATTGGACAGTGCGTAAGTTTAGACAGGGTCTTGTATTGAGCATATGAAAATCTTAATAAAGCCGTTTGCGTTACATTGTAGACCGCACTATTCTAATAACTATGTGCAAACCATGCAGAGATCAAGAAAAACATTATTAAATTTCACTCGAGAAGGACAATAAAAGAAAAACATTATTAGTTCACAAAAGACAATATTTGTTAAATTTACTAGAGATTGACAATAACAGAAAAACAATTAAATTTCACAACAACATACAGGAATATGCGATTGCCATGCAGCAGTGGTGTAAATACTGGTCTAATCATTCCTTAGTATTCACAAGGTAATGGAAATCAAAGCATGATAATATCACAAGGCTGACCAAAACTTTCGGTACAACAAATTCCCATTTCAGTACATATACAAGTTTCCTTTGGTTCCTTCTCAATCAAAGAGAATGGGGTTACAGTTTTTGTCTTTCGGGAGCTTGAATAAAAATGATGAGCAAAACATTGAACTAAACAAAGTATTCCCGAATCCTTTTCAGAGAACAACAGGCTATAAATATTAGAGCTATGACAATTGGATAGTTCACCTAAAATAATGGTTAGGGCTTCAGGCATTTCCATGGCATTCAACCACATCTTTTCTGTTCCGTCTGCTCTAACTGGAAAGTGAACACTCACCTAGAGTAAGAAGCAGCCGTCCCAATCACAAAGGTTGCCTCTAATGGGACTCTGGAGGAGTTACTTTAGTTGCACGAAATGACTCCTTAGTGACTCCGTAATAGACAGGGTCTTTTCCAGTAAACATGATGAAATTCCAGCCAAAAGCCGATCCTCCAACGACATATGTCCCTGTAATATCACTAGTTTCAGCAGATGTCTTCTCCAGTGGATCTTGACCTTTCTTGTTATCACTTGGTAATGACGGGTGGCTCTCCGTCACAATCTTTTTCCCCACAGAAACCATCTCCATTATCATCTGACTGTATAGTTCTACTAGAAGCTTCATCTCTGTAATTTGCAGGTTTACAGACATCAGCATAGTTACACATCCCGATTTTCCATAGATACATCAATCAAGAGGAATGCTAACACTCGCTAGTGGCACGAGTGCAGCATTAGGACTGCTAATGTTCAAACACCCCACAAACGGGGCCTGCATGAATTAACACTGCAGACCATGTGCTCGTGCTACTCGCTTGTCCATTTAGCATTTCTCATCAATCAATAAGCAACATTGGAGCTTGGAAACCGGAGTATAAGTGCAAGAAACATTAGCCCCATTATTAAGGGGCATTGATTTTTAAGAAGATCTGTAAAATTGATGGCACTCTGCCTACCCTAATGCTATACAAGCTATCAAAACCTTTGGCTAAAATATTTGGGGGCAAACAAATGCTTTGTATATTTGAAGAACAGAAAGATTGCCAACACTCACTAATTTTGAGAATATGGTCTTTAGCTATGTGAAGAACATTAAATCTTTGCAATTGCAACGGAATGTGGGGACTATTTGTATGGTAGGGGCTGTTCCATTTGTATGCAAATAAACAGAACAACAATCGAGGATTGCTATATAATAGCAGAAGAAAGGTGAAGTTAAAGACACGGACATGGTGCATAAAATTGAAAGCTCTTATTAAGCATCTAAATGTGGAGAGAAAAGTAAAGCATCTCAATGAACTTACGCTCTTGAATTTCATTCGCTGCCTTGCAGTTCCGAAAGTCTGGGGTCCGAAGAACCTTCAAGATAACAGGAAGATTTCAAGCCTTTACATTTCACATAATGTACCAAACAGAAGTACTTCGCCTCACTAATGAAGATACAAATGAATTAGGAGCGATTAGATATCCATAACTGAGAAATTTCAGGAATATTGGCTAAGAACAAAAAGTAACATTTCTCGTCCATAGCAAAATCTAATGTTACGAAAGAGATTTGTTTTTAGTGTCTACAAAAAATAAAGGATGAAAGAACAACGCGCTTGTATCATCACTGGTACAATAGTCTTTATTTTATGCTCGGTCACTAATGCCATTGTTGGTGGGGATCAATGTAATTATTTTGTATTTGTACCATAAATTCGGTAAATCAGTTTAATAAATTCCCTCTTCTTTAGGAGTATTCACTTGAAATATAAAAAAGAATAAAAAAGGGAACCTATTGTTTAACAAAACATTTGAACTAAAAAAAAGGTTTTGACATATATTGGTAGTTGGTACTAGTCATGTTTTAATGTTGCAGAATGAGTGAATCTGTTCTATTACACATGATAATTCCTTTAATAACTTCCTGAACTAAAAAAATTTTATTCACAAGAATAAAAGAAAACTTCTTTCGAGAGTGCTTTAAGGAAAAGTAAAGCAAAATGGGAGTCTTTCAATTTGAACATTCACAAACCGCGAAGCACATAGCAAATACCCAGAAATGGAATAACATATATTTACATAAAAAAGCAATAAAATGTGAGAAAGTTCAGGGAAGTCAGACCTCGAGAAAATGAGGACGAAGATCTTTGAGAAGAAGACGAATCTTGAGGTGTTTGGAGTTGTGGGAAAGGGAGTCATTGTCGAGGGGTCGCTTCCTGGAATTCGCAGGCGCGGAGGAGGGAGGAGGAGGAGGTTGAGGAGGGAGAGATTGGGCTGAGCTCGGAGCTTGGATGGGCGTCGATTGGGCTGTGTTTGCTCCTTCCATCGATTTGTCCTCTTTATCTTCTGAGGAATTTGGAGGGATTTTCTTCCAAGAACTGCAAGTTCGATATCGCGGGGACGACCTATTGTTGGGGAAACCCAAAAAAAAAAAAAAAAGACAAAATACCTGAAATACCGCTACAATTGCCAAAATATACTTGTACCACTCTTATTAGAGTGAATTACACAGTTACACTTAAACTATTCTTTTTTACGTAACACACTTTGAACTTTTAATTTTTACAAAATAAACTCTAAACTTTGAATCTTTGGTAATTGATATCCATTAGCTACTTTTAATTTCCATTCAGTATGATTTTACACATGTTGAGCTTCAATTTTTTCTTAAAATGACAAGCTCTATCCTAAAAAAAACTCATGTGTAAATCTAATGATCAAAAATGTCCACACTTTTTAATACTCGTTAGCTATTAGACCTCAATGCTAATGATTTCAAAATGCAGGCCAAGATTGAAAGTTTGGAATGCATTATGTAAAAGTGAATAATTTGACGTGCAACAACACATCTTCTTATCATGCAAACACCCAAAACACCCTTGTTTTGATAAAATCATACTCAAAATATCCATTCAAGTAGTTAATAGAGTATTTAACATGGTTGTTGATGCCTGATTTCAGCACAACACCGCGTGCGGGGACGCACGGTGGTCGGGTTCCCTGTTCTGCCCGGCTCGGCCTAGTCTGGTCGGATCTGCAAGAGGAGAAAAGGCCTCGGAGTATGGGGACACCGGTTTGGTGTCTGCCAAGGGCGCTCTGACGCTCAAGTCAGTGTTCTGACCAGGAAGAGCTAAGGAAAGGCAGAGTAGGCGAGGAAAGAATGCCCGTACCTTTGTGGTGGAGTTGATGCTCCTATTTATAGAGTTTAGCTTGGATCCGGGTATGGACCGGTTTAGCCCGTAACCTAGGTGTCCAGCGACAGGTGTCACGATCTCCGGAGAAGGAGGATTGCCCAACGGAGGGTTGAGATAGTGCCACGTGGTGGTCTTTGGGTAAGTCAGACAGATCTTGGTCGGACGGGTCCTTGGTTGGACAGGTCCCGGTCGGACAGGTCTTTGGTCGGACAGGTCCCTGGTCGGACAGATCCTGGTCGGACGAGTCCCTGGTCGGGCAGATCCTGGTCGGACAGGTCCCTGGTCGGACAGGTCTCTGGTCAGACAGATCTTGTCCTGGTTGGACAGGTCCCTGGTCGGACGGATCCTGGTCGGGTAGGTCCCTGGTCGGACGGGTCCTGGTCGGGCAGATCCTGGTCGGACAGGTCTTGTCCTGGTCAGACAGGTCCCTGGTCGGACGGATCCTGGTCGGGCAGATCCTTGGTCGGACGGGTCCCTGGTCGGACAGGTCTCTGGTCGGACAGATCTTGTCCTGGTCGGACGGATCCTGTCCTGGTCGGACAGGTCCTGTCCTGGTCGGACAGATACCATCCTGGTCGGATTGGTCATTTCAGCCAACCTGTTCGGGTGCTCGGTTTTAAGAGGGTATGAACTTCAGATGATTTTCTCATCATGAAGATTTCCCTCAACAGTAGCCCCCCAAGACTTTGGTGGTGGAGGTCATCAGCATCGAAGTCTTGATGTAGTTGGGAAATATTTTTTCTGAGCATGTCCTGCCGGGACTCTTCATCCTGGACCTAGTCGGCCTTAGCCTGGACCTGGCCTCTCTGGTCGGCGTAACCTTCTCGGACCTGGTCGGACTCTTCGTCCTGGACCTAGTCGGCCGTAGCTCAGACTGGCCTCTGGGGTACCTGGTCGGCCGTAGCTCAGACCTGGCCTCGGTGGTCGGCGTAACCTTTTCAGACCTGGTCGGACTCTTCGTCCTGGACCTGGTAGGCCGTAGCTCGGACCTGGCCTCTGTGGTCGGCGTAACCTTCTCGGACCTGGTCGGACTCTTCGTCCTGGACCTTGGGTCTCGGTCGTAGCCTGGTTGGACTCTTCGTCCTGGACCTGGTCGGCCGTAGCTCGGACCTGGCCTCGGTGGTCGGCGTAACCTTCTCGGACCTGGTCGGACTCTTCGTCCTGGACCTTGGGTCTCGGTCATAGCCTAGATGGACTCTTCATCCTGGACCCGGTCGGCCGTAGCTCGGACCTGGCCTCGGTGGTCGGCGTAACCTTTTCGGACCTAGTCGGACTCTTCGTCCTGGACCTTAGGTCTCGGTCGTAGCCTGGTTGGACTCTTCGTCTTGGACCTGGTAGGCCGTAGCTCGGACCTGGCCTCTGTGGTCGGCGTAACCTTCTCGGACCTGGTCGGACTCTTCGTCCTGGACCTTGGGTCTCGGTCGTAGCCTGGTTGGACTCTTCGTCCTGGACCTGGTCGGCCGTAGCTCAGACCTGGCCTCGGTGGTCGGCGTAACCTTCTCGGACCTGGTCGGACTCTTCGTCCTGGACCTTGGGTCTCGGTCATAGCCTAGATGGACTCTTCGTCCTGGACCCGGTCGGTCGTAGCTCGGACCTGGCCTCGGTGGTCGGCGTAACCTTCTCGGACCTGGTCGGACTCTTCGTCCTGGACCTTGGGTCTCGGTCGTAGCCTGGTTGGACTCTTCGTCCTGGACCTGGTCGGCTGTAGCTCAGACCTGGCCTCGGTGGTCGGCGTAACCTTCTCGGACCTGGTCGGACTCTTCGTCCTGGACCTTGGGTCTTGGTCATAGCCTAGTTGGAATCTTCATCCTGGACCCGGTCGGCCGTAGCTCAGACCTGGCCTCGGTGGTCGGCGTAACCTTCTCGGACCTGGTCGGACTCTTCGTCCTGGACCTTGGGTCTCGATCGTAGCCTGGTTGGACTCTTCGTCCTGGACCTGGTCGGCCGTAGCTCGGACCTGGCCTCGGTGGTCGACGTAACCTTCTCGGACCTGGTCGGACTCTTCGTCCTGGACCTAGTCTGCCGTAGCTCAGACCTGGCCTCTGTGGTCGGCATAACCTTCTCGGACCTGGTCGGACTCTTCGTCCTGGACCTCGGGTCTCGGTCGTAGCCTGGTTGGACTCTTCGTCCTAGACCTGGTCGGCCGTAGCTCGGACCTGGCCTCGGTGGTCGGCGTAACCTTCTCGGACCTGGTCGGACTCTTCGTCCTGGACCTTGGGTCTCGGTCGTAGCCTGGTTGGACTCTTCGTCCTGGACCTGGTCGGCCGTAGCTCGGACCTGGCCTCTCTGGTCGGCGTAACCTTCTCGGACTCTTCGTCCTGGACCTTAGGTCTCGGTCAGTCATCCAGGGAATGTCTGGGGGGAAGAGCTGAGGCTGCTGGAAAGGCGTGGGGCCCTCCTTGTAGGGCCAAAATGTTGATGCCTGATTTCGGCACAACACCACGTGCGGGGACGCACGGTGGTCGGGTTCCCTGTTCTGCCCGGCTCGGCCTAGTATGGTCGGATCTGCAAGAGGAGAGAAGGCCTCGGAGTATGGGGACACCGGTTTGGTGTCTACCAAGGGCGCTCCGATGCTCAAGTCAGTGTTCTGACAAGGAAGAGCTAAGGAAAGGCAGAGTAGGCGAGGGAAGAATGCCCATACCTTTGTGGTGGAGTTGATGCTCCTATTTATAGAGTTTAGCTTGGATCCGGGTATGGACCGGTTTAGCCCGTAACCCAGGTGTCCAGCGACAGGTGTCACGATCTCCGGAGAAGGAGGATTGCCCAACGGAGGGTTGAGATAGTGCCACGTGGTGGTCTTTGGGTAAGTCGGACAGATCCTGGTCGGACGGGTCCTTGGTTGGACAGGTCCCGGTCGGACAGGTCTTTGGTCGGACAGGTCCCTGGTCGGACAGGTCTCTGGTCAGACAGATCTTGTCCTGGTTGGACAGGTCCCTGGTCGGACGGATCCTGGTCGGGTAGGTCCCTGGTCAGACGGGTCCTGGTCGGGCAGATCCTGGTCGGACAGGTCCCTGGTCAGACGGATCCTGGTCGGGCAGATCCTTGGTCGGACGGGTCCCTGGTCGGACAGGTCTCTGGTCGGACAGATCTTGTCCTGGTCGGACGGATCCTGTCCTGGTCGGACGGATCCTGTCCTGGTCGGACAGGTCCTGTCCTGGTCGGACAGATACCATCCTAGTCGGATTGGTCATTTCAGCCAACCTGTTCGGGTGCTCGGTTTTAAGAGGGTATGAACTTCAGATGATTTTCTCATCATGAAGATTTCCCTCAACAATGGTGGTTAGAACCATTGGTAAAAACTGTAAACACTATAGCATGTGAGAGCTTTACACTATGTAACTATTTTCATGGTACTGTAGCATGTAAAAGCTTTACACTGTTCTTAACTAAAAAATTAGTTAGAACCAACTTTACCAAATAGGCTATAATTTTTCTTTAAAGATTACTGTTCCAAATTTATATTAAATGTTATTTCAAGCATGACTTAAAATATTCAAATAAATGTTTTAATTACGAGAATACTTCAATTATTTTTATAGCTTATAATTTGTCAAGATTGATTTTGCAATATTGCTATTTAAAATGTTTTAAATTGTATTTAGTAGGCTAATCTTAGTTTTTTAAATAGTTTAATTGTTTCAGGAGATTTTAAAAACACAAAGGTGGTTATACAAAGGTGGTTATTATATTATATTATACCACAAAACACAAAGTGGTTTAGCATTTGTATGAAAAAAAGGGTAAAAGTGATATTTAGACAAAATACAAATATTGTGTTTCGTATGTTTCTTTAGAATATTAGTGACAGTTTTGCATATCATAAAAATTGGGTAAGCTAATCTTGGTTTTAAAAAAAGTTTAATTCTTTTAGGGGATTTAGAAATATAAAGGTAGTTTGGCATTTGTATGATAAAAGGGGCAAAAGTGATATTTAGACAAAACGTAAAGTATATTTTTCATATGTTTCTTAAAAAAAAAAATTAGTGATAGTTTCCAGTCCAGCACCTTGATCTATGATATCTTATCTAGACTTTTGCTCAAGTCATTGGATTAAAAAATAGATGGGGTCAGTTGGAGGTAAAGGCAAACTAAATAATTATTGTTCACACATTGGCTGGCTATGATGACGCTTTTGAAAAAAGGAGATTTTTATGGTGGATAGTAAAAAGTTACCTATTAGTAGATATTTGTATTAGAGCATTGGATACTGCAAAATGAAGTACTTTTGAGAAATTGCAAAAAATGTCAGATTTTTTAAATTACTATTAACAAATATTAGGTATAATTTAAAATCTATAACTTATATATATTATATTATAAATGGAATTTTCCAAGGACACCATTCATGTATTTTTTTCTTTTTTAAAAAATTTTTTTATTTGTTCTGTGTTTTCTTATCACATCTTAACTCTTTCTCTTGTTTTTCTTTGATTTTGATTGTAAAGGCTTTCATATCTTCTCCTTGCTTGCAAAGCCTATGGGAAAGAACATGATTATATTTTGAATTTAATTTATTTTACATCCCCCTATACACTCAACTTATCAAGCCCCAACTTTGAGTCCTTATTCTAAGCACCAATTTCTAACTTATCAAGCTAGAGGAAATGCAAAATTCTTTGAGAAAGTTGAGTTTGAGGGGGGAAATAAGGAAAGAAATATTTTCAAAGAGGAATTAGTTTCTCTTCCTGCTATTGTATTTTGAATAATGATCAGGCTCTAATTCCTAAGATTGTTCAAAATGCAATAGTAGGAAGATAAAAAAAATTTCTCTTCAAAGAATATTTCTTACCTTATCTCTCCCCCATCAAGCTCAATTTCTTTAAGAAATCTCACATATTCTGTTTCAAAAAAGGTCTTAATCGTAGGATCATAAAACTTGTAACTCCTTGATTGTTCAAAGTATCCAACAAAGTAGCAACTTATAGTTCTTGAGTCTAGCTTCTTTTTATTTAGCTTATAAGGCCTTACCTCAGCTAGACAACCTTAAATGTGTAAATACCTTATGCTAGGCTTCCTGCTTGTCTATAGTTGATAAGGGTTTTAGCTACTGCTTTGCTTGAAATACTATTAAGGATAACCAACCAATTTACATGTTCAAATTGAATAATTATGTAGACAAAAATACCCTTAGTTTGACTAAGGGTTTTTCCTCCTTCATTTCTCTCTCCTCTCTCTTGTTGCCTTTCTTCTCTCTGCCCTCACATTTTCTCTCTGTCCTCTATCTTGTGCTGCCCTCTCTTTTCTCCTGTTGTCACAAGCGAAGCTCTCCCATCATCATTGTTGTTGCATTTTCGTCTGCCCTGTCACAAACGAAGTTATCCTATCATCATAAATCTACCTACATTGACACCATAATGATCTCGTCAGCATGATAGCGGCGATCAGATTGTGACTTCTTGATGTCGTATAGCACCCGTTATTTTAAATGGGTATTAAATTGTGTTAAATTAAATTATTAGTGTGTCAATTGGAATTTGTAAAATTTTATGTTAAATTAAATTATTAGTGTGCCAATTGGAATTTGTAAAATTCTACTTTATCACAAAATCATTAGCCCAAGAATAGCTACATAAGAGGGAGTGAATTGGGTTTTTAAAACTTGTTACAATTATTTGAATTTTCTAGATATTTACTCAAACAACAAATGAACAAACAACTATAAATGCATATAATTAAAAAGATAAGGGAAAAAAGATGCAAACGCTATTTATAATGGTTTGAGAAAATGCCAACATCTACTGTCCTCGAGTAAGACCTTTACTCAAGCTCTTTTACAATTTCGACTGTCTTTTTAGCATGATCACTCCAAGTATAATTCGGTGACCTGTCTACCTGAGACTCACTACAACCTCTTATAATTTGCCAATTTTACAAAGATTGGCTAACCAAAACAACTCTAAATTTCACTAAGGCTTTAGAAACCTAAGGCACTCGGTTTTGCAAGTGTTTGAATTTTTAAGCTCATTTTTCATAGCTCTTAGAAAGATTTAGAATACAGCATGGAGTGTGCTAGGAGATGATCAAGCATACAAAGATGATTTTTAACAAGTTTGGCTCAAGAATGATTGAAAGGCTTGTTGAATAGTTAAAAATTAATACAAAGATGTTTTTTGGTGTTCTTAGCTGTCAAATGACTCAAAAATGAGGCTGTTTATAGCTTAGAACACAAAACTAAACATTTATAGCCGTTTGAGACGCACTTGCAATGGCTTGAAAACTAGTCGTTAGACATTTAGGTCGACCGCTATATGTATAGCATGGTCAACCAAGCTGCTATTTGAACAACTCATTCTAGGCTAGTCTAGTTGACCGAAATATACATACCCTGGTCGACTGGGGTTGTCTGCAAGCCTAGTGCCATTTTCATTTGTTCAAAAATTTTGTTTTAAATAGTTTATTTTATGGATCAATTTTAAGTTTTTGAAAATTGATGTTATTATCTAGAATAGTTTTTAATTTATTTTTCAAAAACTTTAAGCATTTTTGAAAAAGATTTGATATCGAGATTAAAAACTTTTGAAAGCAAGTTTAAAACTTAAAATCAATTTCTGAGCTAATTAAACTTGATAAAAACTATATGTATGCTGTAACATCATACAAGCTTAAAAATGAAAATAAAACCTATTCTTCATGCTTGTTGATGCCATTTCTTCTAACCTCATGCTCTCAGTAAATTTGATCCATCTTCTCTTTATTTTCTTCCGAGACTTGATGAATATCTTCCAAGCATCTTGAGATGCTAAAAACAGACTAAATGGCTCTACACACTCAAGATAAAAATTTTAGCATTTAAGCAATTAATTGTTTGTTATCATCAAAACAAAAATAATTAATTCATTTGAAACCTTGGGGCCAACAATCCCTCTCTTTTTAATGATGACAAACAATTGATTGCTTTAGATAAAATAAGAAATGAAACCCGAAAAGAGTAAAGAATTTTGCATAGAGTTTTCTTACCATATTACCTTAAGTTACCTTTGTCAAATGTAATGTAACTCCCCCTTAATGTATGCAATTTTGAGGGAATTTGTTAGTAATTTACAAATGAAACACAATCAAAATAACCTCAATCTCAATGAAAAAATAATCAATAATAAAATTTAAAACAAAAGCTCCCCCTGCATCAAATGAATTAGCTCCCCCCTGTTATGAACAAAAGATGCACAATAACACAAAGCAATCAATCTAAACTTTATCCCCATTTGTCATCAACAAAAAGGAGAGAAAAAAACAACTCATAGTCAAACATGAAACTAAAATGTCGTAAAACCATAAAAAGATCCAAAATACAAATCCCAGGTTAGTCTTAAAGATAGAGAAAACTAAATAGAAACATAAAATCCTCTAAAACATGAAAAAAAAAAAAAGAGATAAAAGTGATAAAAACTAATCAAGATGGAGGCAGTCCTTGCATGTTGAAGCACCTAAGTTCCTTGAGAATGCTACCCAAGGTGTTGTTGAGTTGAAACAATTGCTCATCGGTGTAAGCTCGGTAGGCAGCATGTTGCTCATCGATGTGAGCTTGGCAGGCAACTAAGTTGGACTCGATGATGTTGAGCCTAGAGGCACTCTGCTGATAAGGAGACTGAGAGGAAGAGCCTACATGATAAGCTTATAGAGGTACTTCTTCTTCCATTGTAAAATGCTCTTCTGCTTGAGTAAATTCTTGTTGTTCATCCTTATCCATAGTAGGAGCCAAAACTCCTTTACTATACAAAATTCCATTTCTCAAAGTGTCTCCCATTTTCTTGAGGGATGATTCATTGAAGTATGAATGGCTAGTTCCTTTCTTTTAGTTTCCTAGAGACGTAAAATATCAAAGTACTCAAAAATATGAGTAAGCATTCATCCAAAAGGCAAAGCATTACTTGATTGAATACTAGTTACATCAATCATGCGATGGAGGATGATATGACAAACATTGACTCATGTATTAGAAAGGAGACAGTACAAAAAAGACATATCAACCATAGTGAGCTCCATTTTGTGACAACTCTTGGAATGAAATTTGTGAAGACAATATGATAAAGAACACGGGTTCTGAGAGGCAGGTTTTATGTAGGAGATTTAAAAGCAAACTCTATCTCAAAATCATTCATGAGATGCTGAAAGACATCAAGATTAGGAAAAGTAGCACCAAAAGCCTCTAAGGACCTAACAGGAATGCCCTCATTTGGAATTTTTAAGGCAAGATCAAGGATTCAGGTGTTAACTCAATTGTCTTTCCTTTTAGTTGGAAATGATAGTAAGGTTTGTAGGATTAGCATTGAGTTAGGCATAAAAGATTCTAACAAGTCCAGGATAAACCCAGTATCTAGAATCAACCGTAGGCAAAATCCCTGATGCTCAAATAAGACTATGAGATTCAATGATTACATATCATTAAAAACAATAATCCTTCCATCCACAGTTGTCTTATGAACCATTCTTTCTTAACCATGCAAGCTAATGGCATTCAAGATATCGAGATCATGGATTACCTTCGAATGAAATTCTTCTTTGTCGTTTATCAGTCGTTTTCCTTGATGCCTAGAAGATTCGTCATGCCCTACCATTGATGAAGAACTCAAAAGGAAAGAATAAGAAGCAAAAAAATTCAAGTTTTGGAGGAATGCCAGAGAGAAATAGAGAAAAAGTTTAGATTTTTTTAGTAAGACTAAAGTTTTGAAGGATATTGAACTAGATTTAACAGTAAAATTTCAAGAGGATTGATCAAAAATACAAAGAGAAGCCATGAGAAGGTCTAGGAAATAATTTTGCACCTATTAAGGTTTAGAAACGATGGATTGAAATGAGAAAAAGAGGTTAAAAACTCTGTAAAAGCTACATCAGGTTGGGTCTAGAATTGGACTTCCCGACAGCCCAATTGACCAAACTATACATCCCCTAGTCTAAAGATGCAATCCCCCGAGCTACATAAATACAGCAGAAAAAATTGATTTTTAAAACATTTTAAAAACACTTAAATGATTTTGAAATAATCATAAATGTTTATAAACCAATTTGAATGCAAAACAAACACAACAAACAAATTATATAAAGAGAAAGATAGAATTATACATCATATATACGCTTTTGAGATAATCCTAAAAAGAACCTTGAAAATATTGAATTCAATGATCACACAATATGCAATATTTCTAGAAAACAAGAGCGCATGTGATATAGAAATGAAACTTTCAAATTTAATTCCGAAGCATCTAGGATACCAAGTCCTTTTCTAAGATATGAAAATATTTCTAATGCAAAAGACTTAATGAAAATATCCACAAGTTGTTCATTAGTGTTAATAAATTAAAGTAAAATGTCATCCTTATGAATGTAATCATGTAAGAAATAGTGTATAATTTCTATATGCTTAGTGTATGAGTGTAAAACTGGATTTTTGAATAAGTTGATAACACTAATGTTATCACATATAATCAAGACATGCTTATAATGTAAACCTAAGTCCAAGACTGTTTGTTTCATCCATAGGATTTATGCCCAATAACTAATCGCTGAAATATATTCGGCTTATATGGTTGATAGAGCAGTCGAGTTTTGTTTCTTGCTAAACCAAGAGACTAGTAAGAATCCTTAGAAGTGACATGTTCTACTTTTGCTTTTCCTATTGATTGTACAACCAGCTCAATCAGCATTGGAATAACTTAATAAGTCTACATGTGTGCCATTGGAATACCACAATCCTAAGTTTTTAGTGTGACTTAGATATCTAAAAATACGCTTAATTGCACTAAGATGTGATTTTTTAGGATTTGCTTGAAAATGCACACAAGGATCAACACTAGATATTATATCTGGTCTACTTGCGGTCAAATAAAGTAAGGAGCCGATCATACCTTGATATTTTATAATGTCTACAGCCTTACCATTTTCATCCTTGTCCAATTTTATTGATGAGCTCATTGGAGTTGGCATTGGCTTTATATTTTCCATTTCAAATCTTTTGAGGAGATCCCTTACATACTTTGCTTGGTTGCCATCTTTGGTTTGTTTGATTTGCAATCTAAGCAAGAAGTTTAATTCTCTTATCATGCTAATTTCAAATTCACTATGCATACACTTAGAAAACTTTTCACATAAGGAAATATTAGTAGCACCAAAAATAATGTCGTCAACATAAATTTGAACAACAATCAAATCATCACCCTTCATTTTTGTAAAAGAGTAGTATCTGCTTTTCCCATTGGAAATCCATTTTCAATGAAAAAATTACTTAATCTATCATACCAAGCTCTTAAGAGCTTGTTTTAAACCATATAAATCCTTTTTTATTTAAAAAATACAATCTGAATATTTATGGTCTTGACAACCAAGTGATTGTTCAACTTAAACTTCTTCTAAAATGTATCCATTTAAGAATGCCTTTTTGACATCCATTTGATAAAGGATGGACCCTTTGTGGCAAGCAAAAGCAAGTAACATTCTAATGGATTCTAGACGAGCAACCGGTGCAAAGGTTTCTTCATAGTCGATATCTTCTTCTTGATTGAAACCTTAGGCCACTAATCTAGCCTTATTTCGTACAATTATATCTTGCTCATCCTTTTTTTTTCTAAACACCCATTTAGTACCAATTACGGATTGAGAACTAGGACTAGGAACAAGTTCCTATACATCATTTCTTTCAAATTGATTTAGCTCTTCTTGCATTGCTAAAATTCAAAATTTATCGTTTTCAGCATCTTTAAATAATGATCTAGTTCTCACCCTATGAGTTGGACTATAATGAGTGATAATATTAGTTTTAGGGTTATAGGGATGTTATCTCCAATCTTTTGGCAAAGGTTATGAAGTGGGCTTATCTTTTGAATGCTCTATTTGATGTTGATCTTATTGTGATGGTTGGAAGATAGACTTTTGAGGAGATTTTGGATCTTCTTGAACCTCTTTTCATTTGTCGTTAATATCTAGGTTCTTCATTTGATGTTCTAAACTTAAATCATCATCATCTTCTACTTTCTCGATGGAAATGTTAGTTTCATCAAATACAACATGCATAGATTCTTCTACAACTAGAGTTCTTTTGTTAAACACTCTATAAGCTTTGCTAGTGGTAGAATAACTAAAGAAAATACCAACATCGGATATTCATCAAATTTTCCTAAATTGTCTTTGATGTTTAAAACAAATATTTGCATCCAAAGATTTTAAAATAGCCGATATTGGGTTTTCTATCCTTCCAAAGCTTATATGGAGTTTTATTCATTTTAGGTCTGATAAGAACTCTATTAACAACATAGTATGTGGTATTAATGGCTTCAGTCTAAAAATATTTTTGTAAATCAATTTCATTAAGCATAGTCCTAGCCATTTTTTGTAAAATTCTATTTTTCCATTCAACCACACCATTTTGTTGAGGGGTTTTTGGTGCCAAAAAGTTATGTTCATAACTTTCTTCATTGCAAAAAAATTCAAAGGCATCGCTTCAAACTCACCACTATAGTCACTTCTAATCAAAGTAATCATGTAGCCTTGTTCATTTTGAACGCTTTTACAAAAATATGGAAATGTTTTCAATGCATCATCTTTATTTGCCCAAAACATAACAAGAGAAAATCTTAAAAAATCATCAATGATGACAAAGGCATAATATTTACCACCTAGACTTGTAGTCCTAGAAGGATCAAATAAATCCATATGCAAAAGTTGTAAAGGTCTAGTGGTAGAAATTTCAGAATTCAATTTAAAAGAAGTTTTGACTTGTTTTCCAATTTGACATGCTTCATAAACGTTGTCTTTTTAACATTTGAGTTTTGACAAACCACGAACAAGTTCTTTTTTAGAAATTTTTGAAAGTAAGTGCATGCTAGCACGTCCAAGTCTTCTACGCCTAAGCCATGTTTCATCATTTAAAACCGAAAGACGTTGGTTTTTGTTTGAACATTTTTCAACATCAATTATATAAACATTTTCATTTTGGTTAACAAAGAACACAAACCTCACCATTACAAACATTCTCAATCAAATATCTAGAAGATTCAAAAGTAACCTTATATTCCTTATCACACAATTAACTAATACTAAGTAAATTATGCTTTAAATTATCAACAAGAAAAACATTTTCAATAAGATGAGAAGAGCCATTATCAATATCGTCTATGCCAAGAATTTTGCCTTTTGCATTGTCGCCATAAGGTGACATGTCCTCCATTCTTCTTTGTGAAGTTAGAGAATAGTGAGAGGTCTCCCGTCATGTGTTTTCAACTCCACTATTTAGGAACCACATTACTTTCTCTCTCTTCGGTGCCTACAAAAACAATTTTAATTCTTGACTTTCAATACCCACATAACATTAGGTTCATTGGTGTTAGTTTTGTAGGTTTGAGAACCCATTTGTGTTTAGCTCTGAAATATGCACTTTTCTTGATATAACAATAAGAAGCGATGTGTCTATCTTGATTGCAATGAGTACATACATATTTTGAGTCTTGAGAACTAGTTAATGCTTTGACAAAGCAATTTTTGAAATATTTTTTTTATCAATGTATAGTTTATTATCCTAAACAACCCTTGTTGAAAACACATCTTTATTCACCAAGCATTATTTCAAAGTTTTTCTTCCCATTGGTGAATTTTAAAACTGTTTTAGTCAAGTCCTCAATTTTCTCCTTCAAATATCCATTCTCAATAACTAGAGCGTCACTCTTAAATTTCTCATTTTTAAGAGCATCAATTTCTTCTAAGAGAGTTGCTACTTTCTTTTTAAGCATAGAATTCTTAAGAGCTAATTTTTTGTAATCATCATGCAATTCATCAAAAGCTCTAGATAATTCTACGACATCAATATTATCTCATTCATCATCAGAAGAGTTAAGAGTACTTACCTCATCGTCGTTGATTGCCATAAAGCGTATGTTGGCTACTTCCCTTAGCTCATCATCATCGGAGTCTTTGGATCTAAACTCATCCCAAGTAGCTTGAAAGGCTTTCTTGAATTCTCTCTTCTTTATGTTTTTCTTGTTTGCTTCCTTTTTAAGAGGACAATTTGGCCTTATATGAGCGAGTTTCTTATAAGGATGTATCTTTGTTTTATCGACGACCTTTGGCAACGGCGGAGCTGGTGCTTGGTTTTTTTTTTAGCTGCGCTTTTTTTCTTCTTCTTTTTAAAATTTGGATTTAACAATCTAATGTGTGTGGCTCATTTGATTATAGTGAGCTTGTTTTCCTTTTTCACCTTTATATGCAAATCCAATGGTCAATAAAAGGGTCTCATTGATGAGAACCTTTAGAGGTTGTCATCATAGCATTGCCCATAACCTATTAATTTTTAATCTTTGTAATTGTGCTATTTACTTCTAATAATTAATATACATCCCCATGCTCTCTATCTCTCTAAGCATTTATTCTTCTAGGATTTCTTTCTTTCCCTTTTCCTCGTGTGCCATAGACCTTGGGCACCACCGCCGCTTGGTTGGCTTGATCTTCAGCCCAGAGATGGTTTGAAGGTCTCACGGCGACGCTCGATGGTGATTTGCTCCTAGATTGCAGCTTTTCTTGGGGCGGAACTTGACAAGATGGATTGGCAGTTTCCTTTGGGCTTTGGGATTCTCTCTTAAGTCTCATCGGTGCTTGGAGGAGTTGTGCTTCTTGGGGTTTTTCCATGCCATCGTTTGGAGTCATAGGGAGATGGCTTGCATGGTTGGTGGTCATCATCATTGGCGGTTGGATGATCGTCTTTGGCAACACATGATTTTATAAGCGGTTCTACCATTTGTGAGGGGCGTTTGCCCTGATGATGCTTCCTAGGGTTAAGGGTTTAGTCATGGTGGAGATGTCGGGCAGGTTTGGTCGTGTCCCTTTTGTTCTCCAACATTGACTTTCCTTGCTTGGCTATGTTTTTTGTAGTCTCCAATCTCAGTTCTAGGCATGGTGGTTATGGAGTTTTGCTTATGGGTGTGCGCACAAAGCCGAGCCTCTCGTTTGTGCTTTGTTTTCTCAAATAAGGACCTTTAGTCTACCTTCTTCAGTGTTTGTTTTGTTGGTTTCTTTTTTTTTTCCAGCTTTGGTGTGTTGTCTATAATGTTTTCTTTTGCATTTTTGTTTTTTAGTTTATTTTGTTAGTGATGATCTTTATGGTACTATATTGTGATCTTTTTTCGACTAGGTTTTTTATTGATTTGTAGGGTCTTTAAAAGAGCATAATGTGTGCTCATCCCTGGATGTAGTCCCATTTATTTTACACGCTTCTATCACTCCTTTACCAGTATATTATCATGTTTATATTGATGATCTTAGTTGGGTCATGCTCTATATTACAAGGTTTGTCAAGTTATTTATTTTTTTAAAATATTATATATATATATATATATATATATACGGCCCCACTTAATTCAAAGGTGCTACTGCTAGTGATGAAAGAACGGGCCAAGCCGGCCCGTTCTCCTTAAGGCCACACGGGCCGCGGGCTGGGCATATTAAAATTACCTTGGCCCGGCCTGGCCCAGGGGCCAATTTTACATGGGCCATACCGTGGGTTGTGTCGGGCCGTGCTATGGGCCTTAAATGGGCTGGCCCATCTTAGCCCATCATGGATTTAAATGGACTAGCCCATCTAAGCATGTAATTTTTAATTATTTTATTTTATTTTTATTTTTGAATTTTTAAACAAGTTAACAAATATAAAAGTTTGAATAGTCAAGAAAAATATAAAAAGGGATATTTTATTTACGATTGCCTCATTAAAAACCTTTCCAAAGAAAACCAAGTGGGACAAAACCTTGGTAAGAAAAAAAGAGTACAATCGGGATAATTATACATAAGATATTTACAAAATTACTAAAAACAAAAAAAAAACATAAAAAAATAAAAAAAATATTGTTCATAATTACAAAGTATTACGCCAAGTACGAGTATAAAAAATTTCTAAATTTTCAAAGTCATCAACCCAATCATCTTGAGCTTCTTGGCTTCTTCTACAAGCATCCTCCCAATCTTTGATGCACATTACTACTTCCAAAATATCATCACTCATACGTGCACGCCGTTCATCAAGTACTCTACCACTGCAACTAAATACTTGTTCACTTACAACTGTGGACACTAGTATGGTTAGTATATTACGAGCCATTTTAGAGAGCACGGGAAAAGTTCTTGATTGTGATCTCTAAAATAACAAAAGATCAAACTTATTGAAATCATAACCACCACCTTGCTCATTGAATATGAATGCCGCAAAATTTTTTTCTAGATAGTTTTTCAATTCACTGTATGTTGAAGATGTGGATGATGCACCGAAACCAAATCCAATGTAGCTAATCATACTTGCCCATGAAGAACCATGTGGTACAGATGTAGTATTTGCTAAAGGTGCAGGGGATACTGTTTGGCCTCCTCCATATTTTTCATTATATGCAGTAAATATTTTGTTAACTTTTGCTTGCACATTTTGAATTGTTATGATGTCAGAATGCACCCATACCCTTAAGCAAATATTCAACACCAGCTAATTCAACTCTTGGACCCAATACAATGGCTATGCAATACAAATGTGAGACACGTTCCCAATATTTTTTGAATTTTTGTTCCATGAACTCAACAGATTCCTTAAACATGTCAAGATCTCTATGCATATCGAAGGTTGCAGCAATATCGTACAATTTATGTAATGCATGAGGAGAGGTGGGATAGTACACACTTGAGAGTTGTAGAGTGGCTTCGTAAAAAACCTTTAAGAAATTATAGAAGCATGAAGCAATTTGCCAATCAAATTCTTGAAGTGGCTCAGTTGGATTCTTCAAGTTGTAATACACAGTTATGACCTCTTTGTATGGTAGGCATGCGTTCAGCATCAAATATGTTGAATTCCACTGGTGTCCTATGTCAGTTGGAAGTTTTCTGGGTTTCATGCTTGCTCTCTTGCAAAGTTTAGCAAACTTTTCAATTCGAGAGCCAGAACTTGCTATGTAACCCAATACTATTTGAATATTTTCCAAATAACCTTGAAAAAATTTCATGCCATCTTGAACACACAAGTTAATAATATGACAAGCACAACTTTGGTGAAAAAATGTTTCGCCATGTTGTGGTCTCAAAGTTATTTTGAAAAGGTTAATAGCAGCAGTATTAGCAGATGCATTATCAAATGTGATGCTCAAAACTTTTTCTTTAATGCCATAAAAATCAAAAACTTCCATGATGATATCATGAATGGCCTTGGCATCATGCAGATAAGGCATTGGTTGAAAAGCAATTAACCTTTTTTGAAAAGACCAATCTTTATCCACATAATGTGTAGTTACACAAATATAACTAGTTTTGGTATAACCTTCCCACAAATCAGATGTGCATGCAATAGATGCAGTGAATGAACTAAATTTAATTACTAACTTTTCCCTCATTGAATGAAAAACTTTCATAGTGTCAGCTCTTGTAGTAGTTCTTGAAACATGCCTATATTGTGGATTGTAAGCACTTTGAATGTACTCCTCAAAGGCCGGATCATCAGCAAGACTAATTGGTTGTTGAGTACTAGCCAAATATCTAGCGAGCCCTTCTCTAGCTCTTTGTTGGTCATATGACCAATTGGTAACACTACAATCAAAGCTACATTGAAGTGTTTGTTGACGATAATCAACACCACCTACACCGTGCTTAGCTTCGCATTTTTTGCGATGCCTCTCTAAGTGACCAATGCCAGAAGAGAATTTACCTGTGTAGTCTTGTTTGCACACTTTGCAAATTGCGCGCTCTTCTATCACATCATTCTCGTTTGTACGTGTTACTAGATCAAAGTAACTCCAAACTAGTGAAGTTCGTCGCACTTTCCTTTTGTCCTTATAAGTGACTTCAGAGGAGCCATTAACTTGAGATAGTAAGTCAGCTCTAATTTCTTCAAGTGGATCATTAAATTGTTCTTCTTCATTGATCACCAAATGTGAAACGTTGGCTCTCCCTCTACGTGATGATGCCATAGCTTCAATAAAAAATAACAATAAATTAACGTAACATAAAAATTAAATAAAATAATTACACAATAAAATTAACTTATAACAATACAAAATTAATGAACAACAAATGAAATAAATTATACCTTCAAGTTTTTTTTCCTTTCTGAAGGACTCTAAGTAAACTAAAAAAAAAAAAGACAATACATAAGATTTTAGAAGTTTGTTGAATAAGTATCTTTGTGAATGTTTTACGTTTATTTATAGGTAGAAAAGATTATTTTTTTAATTTTTTTAATTTTTTTAAATCTTTTTTTAATTTTTTCTTTCAAGTGTGATTTGATTAGACAATTCGTTGAAGACTTAACGTCTCAGCTTTGCACATTGTAGACCTTCCTTCTCAGCCTCCATGTTAGGCCTGCCCCTTCATATTTGCATAGGAGAATCTAATGTCATGTTCACTCACGGGTGAATATGGCTTGTATAAATTATATAATATTTAATTCTTATATGTAGTAAATAATATATATATTAAATGTATAGTATTTTGATGTGATAATACATGGCCTATAGACTCAGTATTTGATTCTCAGCTTTGCTAGTTTGCTTCTCAAAAGCAAAGCATGCCTTATGTAAAAAACCCAAACTATCCTCATGTAAAATAAATTTGCATATAAAATTTTCGCCCAGGGGGCTCCTCATACCACCCCCTTCCAACCCCCACGTCGACCTTATCACGAAGGTCAATCGCGTACAACCTCTGCGTAGGGGTAATCTGCGTCAGGGTAATAATTAAGCTTCACACATACTAATAATGCCTACAAGAAAAAAATAAAAAAAAAAAAGAAAAGAAAAGAAAAGAAAAGAAAAAGAGCTTGTCAGGCCTATTAACATTTGATGTGCATGGGAGAATCTAATGCCATGTTCACACAGGTGAATATGGCATGTATATATATTATATAATATTTAATTCTTACATGTATCAAATAATATATATATATATATATTAAATGTATAATATTGTGACGTGATAATACATTACCTACAGATTCAGCATCTGATTCTCAACTTTACTTCTCAAAAGCAAAGCATGCCTACAAGGAAAAAAAATAAAAAGAAAATAAAAAAACTTGCCAGGCCTATTGTGATGTGATATGCATGGGGGAAATCTAATGTCATATTCACTCACGGGTGAATATGGCATGTATATATATTATATAATAGTTAATTCTTATGTGTATTAAATAATATATATATTAAATGTATAGTCTTTTGATGTGATAATACATGACTTACAATGGGCTTTACATGACTTACTGGAGAATGTCATACTCAGCCATGTTCACCCGTGAATGAACATGACAAAATATATCTAAATATATATATATGTTTATATGAAATTGGGCCACAATGGGCTTTCGGTGGGCTGGTCCATTGTAGGCCTGTATGGGCCGGGATGGGCCAATCCATTGTGGGCCTAGACGGGCCGGCCCGGCTTGGGCTGGTAAGCTAGTCTATTGTGGGCCAGGATGGGCCGGCCTATTATGGGCCTAGACGGGCCAGCCTGGGCCTAGACGGGCCAGCCTGGCCCTACCCATGATTTTCCATGGGCCATGCCGGGCTGGCCCATTTGCCGACATATATTGGCCCAGCCTAGCCCACTAGCATTTATGGGTCAAGCCGTGAACAGTGTCGGGCCGTGCCAGCCCAACCCATCACTGTAGGAGGACGGGCCCGGGCCAACCCACGGGCGTTGGCCCATTGTTGCATCTTTAGCCGCTGTTTATTTGTTTCTTTTTCAATTTTAACTGCAAAATGATTTTTTTTCTACCACTAAAAGAAATGTTTTAGAATAAAAACCACAAGTTATATGCAATTAAATCACTCGCTTGCCTACAGGTTGTTTTACCAATTAACGACATTGGAATGCTTACGTCAACAATAAGATGCTTCCCATTTCCTTTTGAAAAAATAATCCAATTTCTTTTTTTTTTTTCTCTCTTGAAACTTTAGGTTGAGGGTTTGAACGCTTATGATGATGTTAAGTATAAAATTACTATTAACTTGCAACCACGTCCAATTTTTATCTTTAGACACCAAAAAATGATAAGCATATCACTTTCCAAAAGAAATACGGAGAAACATGCGCTGTTTTCACAAAAAAATTTGGAAAATTTTAAGGGCCCGTTTGGTTCGAGTATTTAAATAAAGTATTTGAATGAAGATTTAAATTTTTGTAAGAAAAAATACTATAGTAAAATAATTTAAACCGTAATTTGAGTATCGAAACAAATGGCCCTAAATGTATAAGTAACGAATGGTTTATTACTTGAACAACGAGAAAAGAAATTCACAAGTCGTTATACAAACAGAGGAGAAAAGATGAATTTTCAAACTCCATGTCGTTTACCATTGAACAACATTCAAATGTCGTTTTTCAAAAGAAACGACATCAAACTTTCACCTCTCCAACTCGGTCCTTCTAAAACCTTCTTTCCCTAGCTGACCTTTTTCCTTTTTCTTCCACGAGAGGTTCAAAATCCTACACTGTCTATAATAACAGAGTCTAGAAAGAGAAAATAGCATGATGAACCCACGAACAGACAAGCTTGTTAGGAGAACGACAATGGTGGCTACAATCACTGCGTCTTATTTTCTCTTAACCACAGACTATGGCCCCGAACCCAATGCTCTTGACCCTGTAAGCTCTTTTTTTTTTTTTTTTTGTTTAAACAAAAAAATTGTTGAAATAGAGTTAGAAACACCCAAAGATGATTTACATGGTGGGATTTCAATCTGTATTCTGCCATTTTTTTTCAATCTTTCGGCAACAAATATTGGGGGAAGGAGTTTTTGGAACGCATATTTTGATGTTAGGAATTTTTGGTCTCTGTAATTTTTGCTTATTTTATTGTAGTGTTCTTCTGAGCTCTCCAACAAGCATTATTTTCGGGCTTTTTTTTTGGAAGTTATGATTCTTCTTTATACGAGTCTTGTTTGTTTTTAGAAGGAGAAAGGATTTCTGATAGCCTTTGCACTCGGTTGCTACAGCTTAAAACTCTTACATGCTACACTTTTCAAACCAGCATCTTTGCTTCCAACCGCTCTCCCAAACACCCCAATAATAACAGGCAAATTGTATGTATGCAGTAAGATAAATGTCTAGCATCCACAAATTTAAGCCAACTTCTTGTTGTATGTTATTTTTTTATTATTTTTTGTTAAATGAAACAGAGGAGACGTCTAACATCAAGAGCTCAAACACATCCTCACTATGTTAGCACCTGCTTGATGAACCTATCCTGCACAAATTTGAGGCAAATTAGTGAGGGTATTTGCAAAATGAAATGAAAATTTGATCACGTTCTTTCTGTGAAAATCCCCATTGGCTAGGAGATTATCGAGGAAAAAGAAAAAGGATAGGAAAGCATAAAATAGCAAAAAGCTTGGAGATCAAAGAAGTGATGGCTTTCTGATGCAATTAGAAGCATGCCCTTTTTTCAATACGAAGTGCGAGATAAGATCTTGGTGTGAAATATCGCTTACTTATAGGTGGCCTTTTTGATGTTGGACTGAAGCACTATTCTTACTTTTGGGTAATTTGTACATCACAATTGTGCAGACGTGATCAGCTTAGTTACGCATGAATAAATGCTGTAGATCAGTTCAGCTCTTTTTCATGTCAAAATGGTTGTTCTTTCGAAATATGAGTTCATCATTTCGTTGGGGTGTGTGTGTGTGTGTGTGTGTGTATTTTGCACTTCTCTTTTGAGCAATATAAATGTGTATTGGTTTCTGTGACATAAATGCACAAAAATACCAGTTGGACTTGATTTTGTTCTTTTCTTTTGTCCAACGGTTTTAGATGTTTTTTGTTCAAGCATTAATCATTTATTGTTGCCTTGGCAAAAACTAAGACTAGAGATATAACTTGGTTCTATTTATGGAGATGTAGAACATATATATTATCATTCCTGTTCGCGGTTGTGGGATATTCTGTTGACTAGCCTGCAGGCTAAACTGTGTTAGTTGCGAGCCTCGAACATTTTGTTGTTTTCATCATAGATTATCGATGGTCCTTGTTGATTTTGACTTCGATATATTTTGGTTGAATCAGTTGATTTGTTGTTGTTCCGAGTGCTAACCACAAAAACTTTCTATGACAGATTAAGAAGGTGATACAGTCGGCAGAAAGTTCTTTCAAAGAATTGGTCGTAAGTTCAAAGAATCAATCTCAAGAAAGTCAAGTTGAGAAGCTGGACAGCAATAGCGAAAAGAAACATCCGTAGTTTGAAAAACAGTTAGCTTTGTACAGTAGAATATCATGGATTTGAGGAAGCTCTTCGGCTCTTAGCAAAAGAGGAGGACTAACAAAGAAAAAGTAATTTAAACTTCAGTTTTGATAATGAGGAAGCTGCTATGGATTATATTCCTTTTCCTTTGAACTATTTTTAGTTTGCCATTTCTGCTTGCTAGGATTTTGGTTGAAATTTCTCAATGTATTAAAAAAATTCAAAGATCAATCAATGATTCACCTGGCCAAGGGCTTGATAACTATGATTCAAAGTGCAAAGATGCAACATAAGAAGAATAGTTTCTAATTGTGTCTAAATTCACACGGCATCCACAAAGTCATGATATGCCATTTTTCTTGTATTAGGGCCTTCCAAACTGCTTTTGTTTCTGTCTTCACTGGTTAGCTGGAAGGAAAGAGTTCTATTTATCGTTCCCTTCCCCACTTTTCCGAAGAGCTTCTCTTTGCATGTAATTTTCTCGTCGATATTGCCTGAAAATGGCTTCACGTTGTTCATCCTCGATTTCAATGGATTCGTTGTTGGAGTTCTCGTGGTCTTGAGGGCCTCCTTGCTGCTGCACAAGCTCACAGTCCTGCATTGGGCTGCTGTTCAAGAACAAAACGTTGTGCTCACAGTTAGGAAAGGAGGAAAAGCTCAAAGAGGTGATTGCCGGGACAATGATTACGCTGACCAGGTAATGGAAAGGACTGAGATTTCTTCCGCGTAGGCACCAATCAATAAGGCACTTTTCACCGCGCATTTAGACGTTTCACACTAATAGAAATTAGAAGAAATTACTAAACCCAAATGTTAGCTCAATTTATGTCCCGGAACAAAGTTTTAATTCGGCCTTTGCAAACGATCATATATGGTTTAACATAGCATGCCACAAGATGTTAAAAGTTTCAGCAAATAGAGAGCTGTCCTATCTCCTCGTTACAAGAAACATTTGCAAAATAAAAACGTTCAAGACTGAAGTGAGAGGGGGAAAATGAACATACAGGACGAAAAGCAAGTAAGCTTGAGTAATAAAATGATTGTAGGGTGTCTGGTGACCTTGAGTTTAAACTCGTGAGTTCAAACTCAAACAGTTCTCAAATGTTATAGTATAAAACAAAAGTATGCTATAGTGAGGTTGCCAGGCACCCTTCCAGTGTCTAAATTCATAATCATATTCAATAAGAAGAGCATAAATAGGGATTGAATTTCTACTAAACAAAACAAAACAATGATACACATAATGCAAGTGCCAACCAAATTGACACTTAACTCGTCTAAGCACTTATGGAACCAGTATATTTTTACGATCATTGTAATCTATCAGTCTCTTGATTAGTCCATTTAACCAGAGGAGAACAGCCTAGAAACTGACATAGGCCATAAAGGATGCGTGAGAGTATGCAAATGTTTTGTTATTGTGTTCCTGAATAAGCATTGCATCATCTAGAATTTTTTCCACTAATCAGCCTCGTGTTTCTTGAGTTTCTAAAACTTGATTCAGATAACAACTTTTTTTATTAAACAAGAAGGCAACATCGCCATTTCTTGGTGAAAACGTCAGTATACGAAGTGGGATTACATTCCCCGAAAACCAAAAATTGTGCTTCAAAAACCATGACGTAGCACCTGCCTTGTGATCATCGAGCTCCCAAACTCTAAAAGACATGTGACCAACGTTGTTGCTGGCTGCGCAAATTCGCAGCCTAGCTTGCCCCTAGGCTAATTTGGTTGGAATTAAGAATTGACCAATGACAATGGGCCGAGGTCGACTTGCAGGTCGATTATGCAGCATGTCACAGGAATTTCGTGGCTCAAGGCAACAATGCCTATAAGGTGGTGATCTTTGCCTTCAATCTAGTACAACATCCCGTTACTGGCCAAAACGTGGGAGGTTTTTGAATTGTATGGATTTTTCACTCTAATGATGAGAATATGATACAAATCTTCTAGGTTTTTTTGATTGATACACAAATGATTATTAAAGCAAATTGATTATAAATATAATTATTAATAAATCAATTACCCTTAAGATTAAGTTAAATATGTTATATATTTCCATTAGAAATGTATCAATGTTTTTACATTTGGGTCATTTGCTTTGACTGTCAAGATAAGCCATCTATTTAATTGGAAGTAGACGTCCATAATAGTCTTGTCATGAATATAGTGCTTGTCTTTATTCTACAACCTGTTGATTGTCAAATCTTTTCACATATAAACCCTGTATGTATATACAATAAAATTTAGTATTAATGGTCAAGGTGTTTTAACTTGCTTGACATACAATCAACAATATAAATATAAAGAGTACACATATTGATACATAAAATAATGGAATTATAAGTTATTAATTCATGATGTCATAAATACAACTATAATATTTAACTCTTACGGCACTAATCCTAACAACATTAAATTTAATCTTTTGTTTTTCTTTTCTTGGAATTAAATATTGATGTTGGTTTTATTTAGATAACAAAAAATATTCACCGACATTAAAAAAAGTATCAAATTAATTAATAATTATATAGCATAAGAGGTAACAATTATTATATAAATAACTATATTATTTATCTGAGCAAAAAAAGTAATTATATCATTTTTCAAAATTTGTTATATTTCAGTTTTACTTTATAAATATGTCATGCGGTGCAAGTTTTTCTTAGAGAAGAGGGACAAATAAATAACATTATTTTTTTGAAGCTTAAAGAAATAAGTAATTGGTTTTAAAAAAATTCAGAATAAATAATATATTTATCAGGTAAGTAAATTATTTACTATGAATAAATTATTTATTAGAAATAACTAAATTATTTAATCTTAGCAAACGTACTATTTATTTCAAATATTTGAACACCGGCTATTATATTCTAAAAAATAATTCAAAGAAGCTATTATTTATTTATTTTTGGTGCTCGCTCGTCCGTGATGCTCTTTCTCTCTGATTTACATTTTCGTCCTCAAACTTAGGACTAATTAGTAAAGTCGTCGACAAGTCCAGTTTTTTTATAGAGATGGCCTGCTCCAACTGCCCTTGACCCACCACCTTTTCTTTACAAATAACGAACTCCAATGCCCAATTCTCACAGGTAAGCTTGCAATTCTTTCCCGTTTCTTTTCCTCTTCTAATTTCTCCTTTTTTTTTTCCAATTAAATCCGTTTGGTTAGTATTTCATGGCAACTTTATTGCATTGTGGAATTGATCGCAAATTTGTGAAATTCGGTATGAAAATTGTTGGGTTATTGATAGTTGGGCCTGAATTAAATTCTGGAACTTCTTGGTAAATAAATTGAGTTCTGGGTTCTTACATTACAGTTTTCTGATTGTGAAAATGGTCTTTTTGGTGAAAAAGTTAAATGTCAAAGATAAAAGATTAATCCTGTTTGAAATTTCAGAATGCAAAGGAGAAATGTGAAGCTTGGGTGACATTACCAAGAGTTTTCTTATGAATTTTGTTTGTAAAGCCTATGTCAAGGTGAAAAGTGGTCACAGAATGGTCAAATAGGATCATCTTTTATGTTTAAAATAATGAAGCAGGCATAAATAAAATATTCTAGATGAAAAATAAAAATGGGCTGTGGCATTTGCAAGTAAATGATATATATATATATATATATATATATATATATATATTATAAAAAAATTTAGGAATGGGTTATTGGGCAAAATTAACAATGTTGATGCTGAATTTGCATATTGAAAATAATTCTTGTACCCCAGATTCTCGAATCTGAAGCAACAGCTGAGAGTAGGACCCCAAATCTTCCATATGTAATTTTGCAGGTCTTACACTTTGCCAGAAATATCAATGGAAGAACTAGACAGTACTGGCAATGGGACTAATCAGATGGAACCAACTCAACAGTCCCTTATTATTGGGCTTCCGGATGACATTGCTCTTCTATGTCTTGCGAGAGTTTCCCGTAAGTACCATGGAATCCTAAAATGTGTTTCAAGAAAATGGAGAGACAGTCTGTAGTACAGAATGGTATTCTGACTGTCGAAGGCAAAAACTTGATGAAACTTGGATCTATGCTTTGTGCCGAGACAAGATGGAGCAATTTTGCTGTTATGTTTTGGATCCAAGCTCGTCACAAAGGAGTTGGAAGCCAATCAAAGGGCCTTCAAGAGAAAAGGCATGTGCATAAAAGTATTGGGAAAGAAACTATACTTGTTGGGTGGTTGTGGTTGGTGTGAAGATGCTACTGATGAAGTTCACTCCTACGATGCTTCAGTAAACGCTTGGACTGAAGATGCTTCCCTGTCGACAGCAAGGTATTGTTGTCTACTTTTTGATGCATGAGCATCTCTATATATACCTCTTATTTTACCGCCGTTCAGTTCTAATGTACAGTTTTTTGTTTTAATTACTTAATGTAGTGTCGTTTGGTCATTTAGGTCTGTACGCTGCATTTTTGCAGCCTGTTTGCCAGGACTTGAGTTCAAATTGTCTCTCTTTCATTCTTTAAGAAAAGATTCAACTCTGCAAATGTAGATTTACATTAGTGTTTTTCTTTCAGGTGCTATTTTGCTCGTGAGGTACTAGATGAAAAAATTGTAAAAAACTTTAATATCTGCAATTCCCAAAATCTTAGAACTCAATAATTTTCACAAAAGAAGATTTAGAGCGTACCTTGATTCATAATTTTAATTTTTCAGAAACTCTAAAACAAAAATAGTCAGACAAGAAGAACTCAGTTTCTCTCTCTAAACCCACAGTTTCTTTAACGTATTTTCTGATGGAGAGAAGAATACAATTGAATAGGGTGGAGAGAGGACTAGACTCCTATTTATAGACCCTCAATAGGTGTCTTTCCATCAAAGCACATATCTCTTCACATACAGACATATCTTTTCAGATATAGACACATCTTTTAATAAGAGTTGCAACCCCTCATAGCCAATAGAATTTTAGCATTTAAATAATTATTAAACTAAATAAATAAATCTGATAAATTTTATAGGCCTTTAATTAATTATGTGGGTCATAATTCTAACATTCTCCCACTTGACCCATATAATATTAATTTTTAGTTTAATAATGCCATAATGTGCACAACAATATTATACTAAATCTTTTAAAAATTGGCTAATACTCTACATCATAATTAAACTGAAAATCTAAAGTGAGTCATGGCGGTTGTACATCACAATCTACTGTAGTCCCTTCCATGTACTACAACATTAGATATCTATTTAACATGATTCATAATTGAGAGGTATAATAATAGTCTACTTTAATGTCGTCGTTGAGACTATCCTGTCAAACATTAATCTATAATAATCATGTATACAAAATAGAAAACAGGATATATCGAGAACATAATAAGTGAGCTCAAGTGTCATATCATTAAAATGAAATAAAACATAATACATAATCATTAATGACGTCTAATAACACCCATTCGATCAACATGTTCAATAAATGTCTTGGGCGGTAATCCTTTTGTTAAAGGATCTGCAATCATAAGATTGGTTCTAATTTGTTCAATTGACACTTTACGTTCTCGAACTTCTTGCTTAACGACTAAGTACTTAATATCCATACGTTTTGCACCATCAGAATACTTGTCGTTCTTGGCAAAGAAGACTGCTGCGGCATTATCACAATAAATTTTCAGCGGCTTGGCTATACTATCGACAACTCCAAGTCCCGAAATAAAATTCCGCAACCATAAACCATGACTTGTGGCCTCAAAGCATGCCACAAACTCGGCCTCCATAGTGGATGCAGCAATGACGGACTGCTTCGCACTCTTCCATGAAATTGCTCCTCCGGCCAAAAGGAACATATAACCGAATGTAGATTTTCTACTGTCAGCACATCCGGCAAAGTCTGAATCTGAGTAACCAACAACTTCAAGATGATCACATCTTCCATAAGTGAGCATATGGTCCTTTGTTCCTTGCAAATACCTGAGAACTTTCTTTGCAGCTTTCCAATGATCTATTCCTAGATTACTTTGATATCTTCACAACATCCCAATAGCAAAACTAATATCTGGTCTGGTGCAAGTTTGAGCATACAACAAGCTACCAACAACAGATGCATAAGGAATGTTTTTCATTTGTGCTCGTTCCAATTCATTCTTTGGACATTGCATACAACTAAATTTGTCCCCTTTTTGAATCGGAACTATACATGCTGAGCATTTGTCCATCTTAAATTTCTCTAAAACTTTATTAATATAGCCTTTCTGAGACAACCCCAACAATCCTTGTGATCTATCACGGAATATTTCAATTCCTATCACATAAGTTGCCTCACCCATGTCTTTCATTTCAAAGTTTTTATAGAGGAATTTCTTAGTTTCATGTAATAAACCAAGATTGTTAGCAGCAAGCAAAATATCATCAACATATAGGACCAAGAAAATAAACTTGCTCCCACTGACCTTCATATATATACACCGATCAACAGTGTTCTCTTTAAATCCAAACGAAGTAATGATATTATTAAACTTAAGATACCATTGTCAGGAAGCTTGTTTAAATCCATATATTGACTTCTTTAATTTACACACCATGTGTTCCTTTTCTTTAATTGAAAAGCCTTCAAGTTGGTCCATATAGACTTCTTCCTCTAAATTTCCATTGAGAAAGGCGGTTTTCACATCCATTTGGTGTAACTCTAAATCAAAATGAGCCACCAATGCCATAATAATTCTGAGTGAATCTTTCTTAGAGACCGGTGAAAAAGTCTCTTTGTAGTCAATGCCTTCTTTCTGAGTAAAACCTTTGGCAACAAGTCTAGCCTTGTACCGTTCAATATTGCCTTTAGAGTCATGCTTGGTCTTAAAGACCCATTTACACCCGACTCTCTTGCAACCTTCAGGCAACTCAACAAGGTCCCAAACTTGATTTTGATCCATAGATTTTAACTCATCTTTCATAGCATTGAGCCACTTGTCAGAATCCATACTTTTCATGGCTTGTGAAAACGAAACCGGATCTGAAATCGGATCATTATCGATTTCCAAGTCAATTTCAGACTCTTGTAGATAAACCACATAATCATCAGGAACAGCAAATCGTTTTTCTCTTTGAGATCTTCTTAATACTGTTTCTTGTGGTTCAGCTACTATTGGTTCCTCGAGTACAACTTCATTGTGAAGTGGTTGGCCGTTCACTTGTTGTTCTTGAACATTGTTAGGCTGTATAACAATGTTAAGAACAATCTTGGAAGTTACAGGTAGAGGTACTTCTACCCTAACTTCTTCAATGACCACATTACGTGGTTCTCCAATCCCACTAATTTCACCATTCTCGATGAACCTAGCATTTCTAGATTCAACTATTCTCATACTATGGGTAGGACAATAAAATTTATACCCTTTAGATTTTTCAGAATAACCAATGAAATAACCACTAGTTGTCTTAAAATTCAATTTCTTTTCATGTGGATTGTAAATTTTCACTTCCGCTGGGCAGCCCCAAACATGTAGATGCGTTAAACTAGGTTTCCTTCCCGTCCACATCTCAAAAGGAGTTTTCAGGACTGCCTTACTAGGAACCCTATTCAGTATATACATGGCGGTCTTTAATGCATGCATCCATAAAGATAAAGGTAAAGATGAATAACTTAACATGCTCCTAACCATATCCATTAATGTACGATTACGCCTTTCTGCTACACCATTTTGTTGTGGTGTACCTGGCATAGTGTATTGCGCACATATGCCTCGCTTTTCTAGGAATTTAGCAAATGGACCTAGACATTGCCCTAACTCATCATACTTTCTATAGTATTCACCACCTCTATCTGATCTTACAATTTTCACCTTTTTATCTAATTGCCTCTCAACCTCATTAATAAATACCTCAAGGGCTTCAACAGATTGAGATTTTTCATGCAATAGATAAAGATAACCATAACGTGAAAAATCATCGATAAAAGTGATAAAGTACTTTTCTCCACTAAAGGATGGAGTATCAAAAGGTCCACATATGTCGGTATGTATGAGTTCAAGAAGTTGTGTACTTCTTATAGCCCCTTTCTTAATGTGTTTAGTTTGCTTTCCTTTAATACAATCAATACACACACCGAGATCAATAAAATCTAAATTTGAAAGAATTCCATTCTTTACTAATCTCTCTATTCTTTCCTTGGATATATGACCCAAGCGTTTATGCCACAAGTAAGCAGAACTTTCATCAACTAAACTCCGTTTAGTTCCAATACTTCGATGCATGGTTAGCAAAGTTTCAGCAAAAAGATTATCAAGCTTTAACTTATAGAAACCATCATAAAGGATTCCAGAGCCAATAAAATTATTATTTTTATATAAACTGAAAGATCCAAATCTAAACTTACAATAAAATCCCGCTACATCAAGTTTTGATAAAGAAACTAAATTGCGAGAAAAAGTAGGTACATAAAGAGTTTGGTGTAAATCAAGATAATATCCAGTATCTAATATTAAACGATAAGTGCCAATTCCTTCCATTGAAGCCTTATCTCGATTTCCTATGTAAATAAAACTTTCATTTGCTCTTATGGGTTGGATCGTAAGGAATCCCTGCATCGTATTAGAAATGTGAGTAGTTGAACCTGAATCAATCCACCAAGTATTATAAGGAACTTCAGTTAAATTTGATTCGAAACAAACTAAAGCACAAGGCTTACCTTTCTTTTCGAACCAAGCCTTACGTTTTTGACAATCTTTCTTTAAGTGCCCAAATTTGTTACAAAAATAGCACTTAACATTGTGTTCCTTCTTGTGAATTTGAGTTGACTCATTCAGGTTATGCAACTCCTTCTTGAACCCTTTCTTCTTGTTCTTTCCAGGCTTCTTTTTAGTGCTCTTTTCAGCCTTTTGATTCACAAGATGAACGGAATGAGGTTTCTGATTCTTCAATCTTGTCTCATCTTGGATAAGCATACTGGTCAATTTATTAATATTCCATTTATCTTTAATTGTGTTATAGCTCATCTGGAATGGACCATATTGTTCAGGAGGAAGCGAGTTGAGAATGAACTATACTAGAAAGTACTCATCCACAGACATCCCCAAAGACTTTAATTTTGCTGCTATATTTGTCATTTCAAGGACATGCTCATGCATAGTACAAGAACCATCAAATTTCATGTTGGTTAATTTAGCCATTAATGTACCAGTAAGAGACTTATCAGCAGTTTGAGAGCGCTCTTCCACTAGTTTCATAAATTCCTTAGCACTTTCAGTCTTGGGAAGAGTACTTTTAATGTTGTTTGCTACTGTCATTCGCATGAACATTAAGCTTAATCTAGTAGACCTTTCCCATAATTTATGAAAAGTTTTCTCCTCCTCACTACTAGCATCAGTAATAGTAGTGGGTTCCTTATCTTGAAGTGCTAAATCAATATCCAAGACACCTAAGTGAAATTGGACTTGTTTGCACCAATCAGAGAAATTCAATCCATTAAATAAGGGAACAGATGAAGCATGCGAATGCAGAGAAACAGGAACAGATACTGCAAATATGCAAGAAACATTCATACATTAATGCTTTGAGATGATCACATAATTAGATTTAAACTAAGACAGTAATTATATATCCTAGTTCTCCTTTGGGTGATACTAAGACATACAAACTATAAATGATGCTAATTTAAAAGTAAAAATTTAATTTGGTAATCATAAATAGCCTAGTAAAAATGCTTGATATCTTTGGATAAACAAACAAAAATAATAGGACATATTAATTACCAACTATTATATTCATCAATTATAAAGAAAGCTAATCAACCTTTGGGCGATTCCTAAGTTCTTATAATAGATGAAATTCAATGACCCATGATCTATAAATGTCATCTCAATCATAAGCAACAAAATTCATGAGTAATTGAACTTTTGTTTCTCAATTTGAAAATTACTAAACTTTAAAGTTTGGCCACTTTGGTGACTAACAAACTATAATAACATAATTTTAAAATTGGAAACAATAATTTAACTTATTTCAGGTAATTAATTATGATCAAGTATACACATGCATCAACATAATATATGCAACATTTACTGAGAAATTTCTATAAACGTAATATTGCACATGCATATTTGTCAAGACAGATCCGAACAGCAAACAAAAGTATCTATGAATTTTGACTAATATGTTTTTGTTTGCTCCCATGCGATTTCTTCCTTCCTTCTTTTTTTTTTTTTATATTACTTCCGTCGCAAGAGCTATATATATATATATATATAGTGAAAACGTGAAATCATAAAGTAGAAGCAACAAACTCAAGTTTCTGACAAAGTAAGGTTTGAATTCTCACGTTTTAATATGTATATATATATATTTACACACGCAAAAGCATACACAGGCAATGATTCAAAGAAACGTAAGTTTCTTATTTCACCGACATAAACAATCCTTTATGAACTGACGTTGAAGTGGATATACAATATGTATTAATAATCAAAGTCAGTATATAACATACCAACGAAGATATTTATAACCATAATTTTGTGAGAATCATCACACACCAAAACAAAAATCCCAGAATTCAATAACCGTAATTTAAAATACCAATACCCTAATTGCAGCGGAGATTATAAGTAATACCATTAATTAGCCATAAAAATTTTAGGATTCATATATAATCTGTAATATATCTTTAAAGGAAAATCATGAGTTCAAAAAACCTAAATGCTCTTAATACCACATGTAAAAAACTTTAATATCTGCAATTCCTAAAATCTTAGAACTCAATAATTTTCACAAAAAAAGATTTAAAGCGTACCTTGATTCATAGTTTTAATTTTTTAGAAACTCTAGAACAAAAATAGTCAGACAAGAAGAACCCAGTTTCTCTCTCTAAACCCACAGTTTCTTTAACGTATTTTCTGATGGAGAGAATAATACAATTGAATAGGGTGGAGAGAGGACTAGACTCCTATTTATAGACCCTCAATAGGTGCCTTTCCATCAAAGCACATATTTCTTCACATACAGACATATCTTTTCAGATATAGACACATCTTTTCAGATATAGACACATCTTTTAATAAGAGTTGCAACCCCTCATAGCTAATAGAATTTTAGCATTTAAATAATTATTAAACTAAATAAATAAATCTGATAAATTTTATAGGCCTTTAATTAATTATGTGGGTCATAATTCTAACAAAAATATATGCCATAGGTGGACTAAGTTCAGATTCAAGTGATCCACATTCTTGGGATACGTTCGATCCTTGCACGAGCACTTGGTCATCTCATTCAGATCTGAACATTGTCAATGAAATCGAAGATTCTCTTGTCATCGATGGGAAAATTTATATTCGCTGTGGTACCTCATCTGTAACTTCTCATGCGTATGCCATGGTTTATGAAACATCAAGGGCCATATGGTGTCAGGTTGGCAAGGTCCGGCACTTGTAGTAGATGGGACACTTTATGTGCTGGATCAGAGTTCTGGAACCAGGCTTATGATGTGTAAGAAGAAAGCTAGGGAGTGGGTGCCAGTCGGGAGGCTGTCGCCCTTGCTTACCAGACCACCCCGTCAGCTTGTGGCTGTTGGGACGAACATATTTGTTGTAGGAAAAGGGCTGAGCACTGTCATGCTTGATGTTGGCAAAGCAGGAAGTGTGGAAGGGGCAATGTTGAGTTCCTCCATACCCCAGTTAAATTCAGATGATGATGTTGTAAATGTTTGACTTTGAAACTCTATTGTATTCTAATATTGCCTAAGGGCTACTGTTGAACGGTGTTCTGGCTTTGCAATATGGTTCTGGTCTGACAGATGTCCGAGTGAAGTGAAATTGTTGATATACTCGAACATTATACGCGTGAACATTTTAAATTTGTACTTTACCATAGAAAACTTGTTTGTTGACAATACGCAATGCTGTTTTACCTATGATTGTTTAAAGATTATTTTGGTGACGACCCTGTAATCTATCACAGCTTCATTTTACTAAGTGCATATTTGGCATCATATGCTCAGCAAATTCCTTTGCTTTCATGCACTCTAATTCATGAGCTTGGCTGAATAAGGGGTTAACAAACGTTGCACCACCGGCACCTACGTGACAGCAGCGTATAACAGCTGATATGCACATGACGTGTTAAATATGCCATTTTTTTAACATTTATATCATGGAGGTCCCGTTGGTGTACCATTTGTTAAACTCAGGAACTATTAGACCCATTATTGTGTCAAGATTAGAGGGCAAAGTGAGACAAATAGTCCTCGAGGCCAAAAGTTAGACTAATCCTAAAAAAAACTGTTCTTAGCTGACTAGGCTAAGAAAGAGAATTTCCCAATTGGTTTGTTGCTTCCCTCCCACCCTCCCTAATTTTTTTGTTTGTTTGTTTGTTTTCTTTTCTTTTCCTTTCTTCTCTTTTTTTGGTGCATTACCTAAGTTTGGTTGATAAAGGTTCCTAGTTTGCAACAAAATTGGCTTCTCCAACAGTCTCTACACATTTAAACATGTATTTAAAAAAGGGGAGATGCAATTTGAGCTTTCTGTGGACATTAATATCAATATATTGAAGAATCAACATTATCAAAAACAGGATATGCAATAAAGACGTTAAATCATGACTTGGCAATAAGTCTCGAGTTAACAGCTAATGCAACAACAATTAAGGGTGATCAACTCCGTCAGCTAGTCCTTTTTCTTTTAAACGCCGGATGTATTATTAAGTTCTGAGAATCTAATTTGTCAATCTTAAAAAAACATTCTCGCATCCTCTTCAAGACAACAGGCATTGCAGAGGCATTACTTGAAACTTTATCCTTCAGTAGTCGTATTTTCTCAAGGGTCTCGTGATCTCCATTTGCAGGCATGTTGGAAGCAACCTGTCCTGCATCTGTAAAGTGCAAACATATTTAGCGCCTACAAAAGTATATAGGGAGCATAAACCAAAGTTTTTGAAAGAAAAGTAGCACATCAAGTAGTGAGTTCAACGCAAACTAATTAGAGAGAAACAGAGGGAGCCAAAAAAGGCGGCACTTTTTGATAGGATAATGTGGCATACATAATGAAGAAGATATAGATCTTTTAACTAAACACATTTATTGTTGCTATTATGTTATCACCGATGATCATGTGAGCTTAAACGTCTTGCCCTTCCCCTACTGCTCCACATCCACTATCATATAAAAATTATACATTATTCACATAATCAAAATCTTTAAAGTGTGACTATAACTGCTTCCATACTCGGTAACTGGCCATGCCCATGTAATGGTTTTTAGCTACAGAAAATACGGATTCACAAGCAGCTGAAACGTTGTTACCCTTTGCAGCAAACATCAAGAAAGGGTGGTATCATTTAAAGTCTTGTGTAATTAAGCTCCACTTGCGAAAATTTCATAATTGATGACCTGAACAAATAGAGGACCTATATCTGAATCTCCCTTCTCAGTAACCTTTGTTGATGGAAGTACCAAACTGCATGCAAAGGCAAAACTAAACACGGGAAAAGATTATGAATCACAGTTGAATATAAACTAGGTCACTGATGGGTTGAGATAATCCTTATGTCAAGTGAAGATCATTTACTTTCATTATAAAACCAACTTGTAAAGATCATTTACGCTGAAAAGTAAAATTCCAGCAGCATTCAAGCATCAGAAACGTGAGCTTAATGAAAAGAATCCACGTAAAAACTAAGCGCATGACAAAAGGAGACCGAGAGTATTAATCTAAGAAGACCACCAACTCCAGTCAGCCAATGAAATACGCCAAAAATGGATATGAAAAGGTAATGCCCGATTCCATAACGACCTTCCCATGTGAACAAACTATTTAACTACAAATGGATTATATTTTTTTTTTTTTTTTTGGAAAAAGGAAAGCATTCGTTTAGACTGAAAAGATTAACCCTTTACCAAAATACCGACGAACCCATCACTCCTGACCTCTCAACGCTTCATTAGTACTATGCTATTAACCATCCAAGTTATTCAAAAACGTGTTCTACAAATTACAGCCCACTAGTTTGCACTCAATCTTACGATGATAAACGACCTACACTCAAAAAATTAACACAGATTTACAAATTATCACTCAGAAAAAGTATCTCAAAATCACAATTGTGACCTAGAGAAAGTTAAATAAAATGCTGATAGTAAAAGAAAAGATAAAAGAACTAAATAAGATAAGTCCAAAATTCAGAATTTGGGAAAGAATGTACCTGGATTAGGCACTTCGCTGGAGGTTCCAGGCTCTGAGAGGTCAGGTAAAACGGGTCTCTGAGCCGCGAGAACTGAGGCGAAGGTGCTCTTGAGCTTGTCCGCCAAGGTGGCCCTATAATGAAGAATCTTCTCCGACATTTGTTTGACCTCCGACTCCAGCTTCTCCAAATCTTCGGATTCGGCGACGTCCGTCGGCGGTTCCGGGCCTTCTAAAGGTTCGCACGACTCCATGGCTAGAGAATTCGGAAGCCCAGGGGCAGAGAGAATTCGAGTTGCAGGGGGTTTTGGAGGGTAAATGGAAATTTTGACGTTAGGGTTTTTTTAAAACTTTGAAATTTTGATTTGGGGATTTTCATCTTGTAACGAGTCTTTAATTATTCAAGACTTGGCGGATGATGAGGACCCTTCCTGGACCACACTGTTTAAAAGTAACCAAACGGTAAAGTAGAATTTTCATAAACGCAATATTCCAAAATTTAGTTTTTGCAAATGGGAGACATGTTTATATGTGTATGGCATAATTTAACATGTAATATAAATAAGAATATAACTTAAATTTTTTTTTTTAAATATGATATAAATAAATACAATTTTAAAAAGTGTGATATAATATATAATTTTCTCCACACTTAAAAGCATTAAAAAAAGAAAATGTTGCATTAATGAAAAAAGGTTATTTATCTTTTAGTGTTATTAACACTAATGGCTTCTAAACTTTAGGGTCTTCCTCACTTTGTCCCCTAAACTTTAAAAATCAACACTTTACTCTGAACTTTTAAAACTCCTCATTTTGCCCCTTGAATTTTTAAAAAATCATCATTTTGTCCTTGTTTCAAAACTTCTCATTTTGTCTAGTATTTTTCAATTTTTCATGCAAATAGACAAAATTAAACTTGTGTAATTCGCACACATGTAAGAGCAAAAATAAGATTTTATGACTATCAAGTTTTGTTCATGTTTGCACTCTCGCTTGACTCCTTCATTTTGTTTAATCTAAACTCTCATTTAGGAAGAGTTTACACGCACATTTCTTCTCATTTTTAATGTGTAACTCATTTAAGTCGATATTATTTATCGATATTTGAATTTGAAAACTAAAGAAGATGAGTTATACATTAGATATAAGGAGATGTTGGTAAACAATATCGAGAAGAAATATGCATATAGGCCCTTCTTAAATGATAGCAGATAAAAAATGTTAAATGAGAGTGTAAACGGGAAACAAAACTTAAGAGTCATAAAATCTCATTTTTACCCTTATAGGTAACCCACGTGCAAATCACATGGGCTTAATTCTGTCTATTTAAATGAAAAATCAAAAAATATAAGACAAAATTATGAGTTTTGAAACAATGGCAAAATAGTGATTTTTAAAATTTTTGGAGTAAAATGAGGAGTTTTGAAAGTTCAAGGGGTAAAGTAGTGATTTTAAAATTTGAGTGTCAAAATGAGAGAGACCCTAAAGTTTAGAGGCAATTGGGTTAATAACTCTATTTTTTAATACCTTTTTGTTTTTGAATAATAACTTTTCTATACGATCCATCTCCGAAAAAAAAAAAAAAATTATACCCTTTATTTTATATTTATTCAAAAATTGAACTTTCAGTTTTCTATTTCATTGATAGTATGCCTTCCGTTTAGATTTAATATACAAGACTACCTTTTTCATGATTATCCTTCAATTTTGACCTAAATATGTGTAACGCCCCCTTATAGATATTACAGATGTCGTCACGTTTATCATTGTTATTGTTAATTAAGATAAATTATTTAAATTTAAAAACATAATTTGATGAACATATCCCCATGATCCAAACATATATATATATATATATATTTATAACGTTATAAATATACAATCATATATTAAAACTACTCATATATATAATTTTTAAATAGTTTACCAACTCCAAAACAATGAGACCATAATTTAAATAAAATTTAAAACAACTTTAAAATATGTTCAAATGGTTCAGTAGGCTGAACTTTAGACATCGGCAGGCCGAACATGACCAGCAGTCCAAACTTCAACCACCGGCAGGCCGTCCGAGGCACTACAAAATAGGGGTAAAAACACTTAGATCGGCAGGGCGATATAGGGTAATCGACAAGCCAATCTTTTGCAAAATCAACACAATGTAAAAAATAAGTCTTTTTCCTTAATAGTGCAGAAATTTAACATACCAAGACATACAAACATAGTTTAGAAACTTTTTTTTTTAAATGAAAAATTTCTATCTTGGTGTTCTTCTGTTTCAATCCATCGTTCTTTGCTCACACGCCTGTCCTTACCCTCCACCTATTCCATAGTCCTCTTACCTTTATCTGTAACATGATCATAAACTAAGTAAGTAAAAGCTTAGTAAGTATACTTTCCTATCTCACAACTTAAAACATTTTATGAACACATTTACGAAACATCATAATCATAATCATCATTAGCATAATAGTGCACTTGGCACAGTTTCATATAGAACATATCTTTCATTATCATTATCTATATTAAAACTTCATTCATTTTATCTTTAGCACCCCAAGTGTTGCACCATCATCATCATCGTAGGCACGCCGTCATGAGAGAGAGGAGTAGCTAATCCCAAACCAAACATGACAAGTCCAACTTTGGACATCATAAACATAGACATAAATATTAACATAGGGTGTGTAACACTTAATTAAGTGATATGTATATAGATATACTTTTAACATATCTCATCATTGAAATATTCGTTAAACCTTCTTGTTGCAACAAGAGTTTTTATGAGAAAACAACATGTAAAACCAAACTTAGAAATTTTCATAAAACATGTTCTCAAAACTTTTTCGTAAATTTTTATCGTGTTGTAGGTGAGAATGTACTTACTTGACTTGCTTATTTAAACCTTATCTTAGATGACGTCGCCACGGTCTCGATATGCTCACTTCTCGGTGTGTTCATGTCATACATCCATATACAAATAAAAAAAAATTTCATTCTTAGGAAATCATCTAAAACCATATGACATTATTCATACTTCCGTCTCAAGAAATACAAGAGCATAAATACATTTCACTAACTTATAAATATTCATGCAAAAACTGCAATACTAATACATACATGACCCTTATGTATTCATAATTTAATAACGCACAATTCATATACAATTAAGGCATGAGATTTTGCAGGACATAATTAACATATATATGAATTACCCTAATTTTTCTTTATCCATAAAAATTTCATTAGACAATTAAAATAAGTCACACTACACACAACACAAAAACTGCCAGCAACAACAAAACAGTAAACAGCCCTAACAATGCTCATAAAATAAATAATCTATATCCTAAAATAATTTTATAAAAATCCTACATATAACAGGCACCTAGAACTATAACATACCCAAAATTTAACTTCAAATAAATTTTCAAATATTCAAAACATGCATTAGAATTCAATGACAAAATAAACCTTAAACACATAAGGCAGTGAGCAACACATGATCATCATACTCAAACAATTAAAATAAAATTACTTTGACACTAAAATTTTTATGACAACCTATTAACATATAAATACAGTAACACAAAAAGTTTAATTAACAAATAAATTCGTTTTGTCATACAAATAGGTCACACAAGTAAGAAGTCTAGAATTCACTGCATAGGTAGCCATAACCTAATCTTAAAGAAAGTTCAAGAACTCGTCAATTATTCATCAAATCACCACAAAATTTTCCAGATCATAACCTAACATATGTATGAATATTTTGCAAAATTTCATTCAAATCATGATTCATTCACCCCTTGAACATAGACTACCTTTTTGTGAAACATTACCGATCAACAACAATTACACCATGAGTGGCAAAGAATAAAAATTTAATATCTTAATGTAGAAAATTCCAAATGGCGTGAAATTTTGAGAAATATCATATACCATATGCATAAATATCATACTAAAATTTTAGAGCAAACAAAAATTCGTAGACAAAGTTATGGGGTTCGGATTATAGAGAGAATTCAATTTCAAGAATAGTCTAGAATAAGTTTCTTACCTTAAAACAATTCTTCTCAAGCTTTCTTCAAATTAGTCTAAGCAAAAACCCAGTACTTCATTCAAATATTTGAAAGAATATAAGGGAGAAAAGTGAAGAAAATGTGTAGAGAGGAAGAGAGTGTCTAAGAAAATTTTAGAGAGAGAGTGAGAGTTTTAGAGAGAGTGGGAGGGTGATATGCATGTAAATGGAGAATGGTGTGAAAAGAAAGTAATCTTCTCTATATTTGATGCAGATTTTCTTTTAAAAAGATGAGGTATGCGTGTAGGGTGGTGTGAGATAAGGAAACAGTCCAAGATTTGCTCTAACTACTAAATCTTATCTTTTCAAATTAAGAAACCTTATCACAAAAATCAAATCTTCTCTTTTAAAAAGTCAAACCTTCCCTAATCATAGATAAGAAAAGAGATAAAATATATCAATTACTCAGAATTTTCCCAACTAATTAAATTAATCATCAATGCCACAAAATTTTGAAATTATTTGTTGATTTCTTGTCAGCCGCATTGGCCTGCCGATGACTTAATTCGGCCCGCCGAAGTTGTAAGTTCGGCCTACCAATTAAATCCTTAGGCATGCCATTCTACAAAATAAATTCAGAAGTACCGCTTTAAAGATACCAAAAATAAAATATTAAATATTTATCATGCATACATTATACGTGACATGAACACCTTGAGCATATCAATTCCGCGTGACTGTCACCTGTCATAATACTCAAATAAATGGTCAGTAACATTATTTCATAAGGAAAAATACTTAACGTCGTTAAATGTCTATCGTTAATCGTTACATAAAAAATAGCGGGTGTTACAATATGGCCAAAAATACTCTCAAATAGAAAAGGAAAAAAACTAAAAGAAAAACTTTAAAACTTCCAATTTTGACTTCAAAAATGTTCCCAAAAAAAGATATCAAAATGGATTTTTTTGGTGTTTGAAGTATTGGTTTGCATTCAGATAGTATAAAGCTCTCATATGCTACAGTGTAAAACAAAATTAAGATACAATGTAAAGTTTTCGCATGTTATAGTACTTTGAACTAATTAGTTAAAACTAATGCTCCCAAACACCCTATTCATTTATAAAAGTTTTAGTTTTTTCTCTTTTTTAAGGATAATTTGATCATTTTAAATGTCAAAATCAATTATTAGCTAAGATGAGGTACAAATTTATATGTTAAATCTAATCTAAAAGTACATATTTATCGAGTTTAGAAACTAAAAGTATAGTTTTTGAATGAACTCAAGACAGAGTACAAAAAGATAAATATTGCTTAATAAAAAACATTGAGTCTTGGTAATATATTTCATAAGATTACTACAAAGGTATGGGCTAATTGGTTGAAGTTTTTTTACCAAAAATTATTTTAGATAAACAAAGAACTAGTCAAGTTGATAACTAATAATATTATTGTTACCTTTTAGACTATACATGTTATATATAGGAAGATGGCAAGCCAAAATGAATTGATGGCATTGAAATTGGATACAAGTAAGGCCTATGACAAAATAGAATGGCCTTTTTTTTTTTAGGCAATTATGTACAAATTAGGTTTTCACGAAGATGGGTGAAAGAAGTTATGGATTGTGTAACAACGACTCACTTTTTATTCTTGTTGAATGGGACACCAATAGGGAGAATGGTTCCCTTTTAAGGGCTCAAGCAAGGATGTCATTTATCCCCGTATTTATTTCTTTTATGTGCGGCGAGTCTCTTAGCTTTGTTTCAGAAACTAGAGCATGAACAAAGGCTTACAGGTATTTTTGTATGAGAGCTTCAATGATTAGTCATCTCTTCTTCGTTAATGACAATATTATTTTTGAAAGAGTTGAGAAGGGAAATTGTTTAGTTATTAAGGAGGTCCTTCAAAAATATGAGCAAGCTTCATAATGGGTTAGTAATTTACGGAAGTCTTTGTAGGAATTTCCCTTACCCAACTTGATCAAGCCTCAGGAAAAATTGAAAAGAAAAACAAGAATGCAAAAAAAAAAAAAGGACCTCAAGATTATCGAGCTTTGGCCACGTTAGCCTACGTCCTTGCAAACTCCCCTTTGGAATTTGATCTGTTAATATTATTCAATTCAATCAGAGAATACAATATTCAACACTCACTAGTTATTCTCTCACCAATTTTCTAAACTTTTCTTGAGAAAAAATACAACAAGATTCCAAGAGCCAACGCTCTATTTCTCTCTCTTGTTCTCACCCTTTCTCTTTCTAAGTTTGTTCTTGCACTTAAACCGACTAATCACTACAAAACCTAACACTGAATATACACACCCATAACATTGCACAGTTACAACTTGTACCAATCGGAACATGACGCATCAACATAGACCTTGTTTTACAAAGACAACCAATGAAAAAAAAAACACTTTATTACAAATGATATGTCGTATAGCAATAGACTGAATTGACTTAATTAACTAAATCATATTAGAACTAAAATTTCTACAAACTTCATCTCAGTTCTTATATGATCTTCAAGAAGATCTTCACTCCCAGAGGATCCCAGCTTGATTCCCAGGTATCATCCATTATCAATTCCTAGCAAGTCTAGGCAGTGATTGAACTTGCTAAGACTCACCACCTTGGTTCCAATGTCTATAGGATTTTCTCCAGTTGACACCTTTTCTATATAGTAACTCTTTGAGTGACCTTTTCTCAGGTATCATCCATTATCAATTCCTAGCAAGTCAAGGCAGTGATTGAACTTGCTAAGACTCACCACCTTGGTTCCAATGTCTGTAGGATTTTCTCTAGTTGACACCTTTTCTATATAGTAACTTAAAGTGAAATCTGACCTCTACATGCTTTCGTTCTGTGATGAAATATAGGGTTTTTGCACAGATGAAGTGCACTCTAACTTTATATTTGACTAGCTCACTTGGTGAACTCCTTTCTTTTATCTTACAAATTTATTTGCAATCCACTATTGACTTTTTTTCAAGTCTTTTAACCAATTCCCTTGTACTATTTTTAGACAAAGAGTTCATCTCTTCCTTCATTGCAGTCACCCAATGCTTTGAATCCTTGCTTGGTTTGGCCTCTTGATAGGTCTCTGGTTCTATTCTTTCAAACTTCATTGCAGTCAAGAATGTTAGACATGGTTTCCAAAGGAGTAAAATGTTGTAACTTGTTTTTGGAGACATTTTATTAATAAAGAGTTTATTTATTATTCATATACGAAATGTTGCCCTCTTTATGTTCATATTTGTTAAATATATGATAAGCAAATAAAAGTTTGAGACTATCGGTCTAAACCTTTAAGAATCATGCATATGATGAACAGATTATCCAAAAGACATGAATCTTAAAGGTGATGGTCTAAATCATAAGATCTGCAATCAAGGAAATAAAGTTAGGCACTTTATTCCTACTAAGATTGTTATGTTGTCAACATTCCTAATAGGAGATAGCTTGTCTCAGTTATTGAAGTGAGACTCCGCGAGTAAATACATTGGTGCATTGTCATAGGTGACGATGTATTAGATCAAGGACATAAAAGTTGAATTGATTTGGTTAGTAATTCCGTTTGTGCAAATCAATTCACTTTAGGCAATCATATGTGTTGTGTCTTAATCCTGAAATGACTAATGGGCCCATTATATTGACCTATGTCTTTTGATATACCAATGGGTGATATCTTGATTTAATGATGGTACGCATACCGTATATTGAAGACATGACTTTTAATTGCATAAACTTGTTATTCATAAATATAGAATCCATAGCTCTTTTTGTAGAGTTAATGATATTATCTTATATGCGTTATCTTGTAATTGGAAGACTGGAACGCTCAACCATTTGGACACATAGGTGTAACCAAATGGTATACTGTCTTTGGATAGTAAGTTTTCCAATGGTGTAATAATGGAACATAAGACAAAAATAATCGGGAAGTTAAAACGGAATTTGTCCTTAAGCCGATTATGAACATCCTACAAGGGTGTCACACATTATGATATGTTATGCACGGTTAGCTTAATGAAGCTTCATAATTTTATATAGTTCAAGAGTGCAGCTCTAAGCTTTTAGTAGAGTAGTGTTAGAGTTGATAATTATAAAATATGTATTGGGATATTGTATTTTATAATTATAGGAGCTTGAATTGTATATGTTTATCGGGTCCCCTTTGCTAGCTTATAATAAATCTTGTAACGATACGACATGTTTTTCCTACATATTGGTGACTTATGTTAAAATTATTGATTGGCTAAAATTCGGTAAGATTGGATCATTCATGTTAGTTTATCAATTGAATTAAATTTGTAAATTAATTCAAGATAAACATGTTGAATTATTTAGATAATATTTTATTCCTATGAGATTATCCAGATATGGCTGTTTTGATCAGATAATTTTTTTTATGGGGTTATTTGAATTAAAACTGAAGCTCTATCTAAAAATCTCAAGTAGAAAATAAGATATTCTCAAGGATCAAATTATCGCAAGTTCAGTAGGCCGACGCCTTAGTTTGGCTTATCGATGGAGTAAGTTCGGCAAGCCTATCTCCTAGTTCGGCTTGCTGATCCTGCGATAATCTATATACGTGTTTTAAACACTTTTTCATTAAAAGTTGAACCAAATTCGAATTTGAGGCCTTATTTGATAGGGATTGATCCCAAATTCGACCACTATAAATGGGAGGTGATTTTTCTTAGTTATTTAGATTAGTTAAGAAGCATAGAGTAAGCACTCTAGTTTGGAAAACTCTGAAACTCCCTGAGAGCTACTATTTAATATCACGAACTTTAGCTCTAGGTCTTCTCAAGTGGTTGGAATGAGAGTCATCAAAGGAAGAGCTATACGACATGTGACCACCCACACTTCGATCGTGGATAGAGAACAGCAAAAAAGACCAGTTGGTTGAGGCTCTTCTGGAACGTTCTTCTCTACACAGATTCGAGCCTACTTTGGTATACGAAAGATTAGTAAGATCTGTCATTAAATTTATGTATATAACTTGTCTAACTTATGTTTTGAAAAATACTCAGATATAAAATTTTTAAAATTCCACTGTATGCTTGTTTTCCAACAAGGAAAGTATATGCTAAGAGATCTGTTAGAGCAGAAAAACTATATCTTTGAGGTGGATTTATAGTTCTCTTTTGCTTGGCTTGTACTAGATTATAATCAGTGACAAAGTCAAGATTTCAAGCCAAACGACCGTTTATTTTTTTTATCAAGATTATTCTAACACATATCAACAAAAATATATATACTTATTGTGTCATTTTTCAATCCTTTATTATTTTTGAATTGTAGTTTATAAGTAGATTAGGGATGTTATATTATATAATAATAATAATAACAATAACAATAATAGTAATAATAATAATAATAAACAACACAAGTATTTATATTAAAAATGCCCATTAAAATAATACTTAAAAAGCCTATAAACATAATATGGATATGTTTCGAGAGTATAAAATACTCTGTATAAGCAGTTATCCTAATCATGTATGCATGGAGATTACAGAAACATTGATAAAAAAAGATCAAACCTTAAATGGAATGCATTTCGAGAGCACTAGTTACTCCATAATATCAGTCATCCTAACACTAAAGTCATTGAATCTAAACGTTTTAACAACATCATATCACAAAAAAATACAAGTATAGAGGAGAGTAGTTATTCAGGACACAAAAAATACAGACGAACATGTTATAGATAAAACCAAAAGATTACAGATGGAGGTTCAAATTTAGTGGTCACTTCCTACTTTCTTTCTTCCAATTAAGCTTGGACGTTATAGTGTAGGACTTTGGATGAATGACTTGCATCTTGTCAAATAGGTCTTCAACTATTGAAGCAGTAATAAAGATTTGTTTCCTTGACTTTACAATAAAGTTTTGTTCTACAGTGTAATATAAAAATAGTAAAAGACCATTAAAAAAACCATTTACATTCAAAAGACCTACGGGTTTGGAGTGAATGCCCAATAGACTCCTACTAGCAACTACGAATAACTCTTCAAGACTGTCTAAACCACCAGATTATGCAATAAAAGCATCAGAGTTATGGATCATGTTTTCAAAATGCTTAGAGATGTCCAAAACTAGCTCTTCCTTACCTATGGTTTTCCTACAAAGGTTCCTCTCAGCTAGGAGATGAGGTATGATCCCTACAACAAGGCTACCCCTAGAATATGCTGTTGTTGCTACATTCCCCATTAACCCTAAGCTACCTCCCCCGTAAATCAGGTTCATCTTCCTACATGCCAAGACTTGTCCTAAGTGTTTTGTAGCTTCCAAGTAGACTCTACCCTTATTAGGATTGGAACCACAGAAGACACAAATGATTTTGATTTTCCTAGATAAATAAGAGGAAGACATGTTTGGTTTATTTACCAAACTGACTCTTTTCCTCTCTTTTTTTTTAGGTTTTTGTTTAAAGTCTACTCTGCCTAAAATTTAAGTCTCGAATAGTTATTAAAGAAGATGGAAATGGAAAAGGACTAGGGACTTATGATAGGTAGGTGATGTACATGTTAGAAAAAGTTTAGATTTTGAAAAATAAACACACAATCTGACCGACTTTTGACATATGAGATATAGCTATACAATGTTTTACAATTTACAAACAAAACCCGACATATGTAACTATACACTTTTTCACAAAATAAATACGAATTTAGAAAAAGTTAGTAAAAGACATATGACATACTGTAAACCTTTTGACAAAAACAACACAAATCTAAACAAGTCAATAAAAGATATATGACATACTATAAATCTTTTGACAAAAACAATACAAATCTAGAAAAATTATTTAGGATCTAAAAATTTCAAACTAATAACAGGAACAAACACGTGATGCATTTAACAAGATAGCATTTTTTTAATAAAACAAACACAAATATATAACAACTACTGTAATGATAAAATAAAAACAAACATTTATTGTTTAACACATATTGTGAATTTAAAAACAAATAAATACTCAAAACATACAATACATTTTTTTATAGAAACACTCAAACGGCCTCTATGGATTAAGAATTTACTCTCTATCTAATTTTCTTACAAACTGACAAACATGGTCTTTAAATGCCAGAATCCTAAGGCGTTGTCTTTTTGCATGGAATTTGGGCCAGAGAATAGAAATTACACCATGGATATATCCACTTGGATGGTTTTGAAAAGAAGTATGAAGGTCATCCAAGTTCCCTTTACAAAGGCCATCTTTGTAGAATTGGATTTTGTCCTCTCTATTTATTGATACAAATCTAAATGAACGACACTTACCCTCATAAGTCTGTCGTACATCTTTGTGACATCTAGAGTCGATGGCACGAGCTCTTCTTCTCATCACACTACAACTAGTGCCTATTCTTGGAAGGCTGGCCCTCTGGTTGAAGTCATTCGGACAAATTTTTCCTTCGATCAGCATCCTTATACAATCGGGAATTCCAAAACGTATGAGAATCCACAGTCGAGTAACTCTAGACTTGTATTTCTACTTGATAACTATCTAAAAAAGTGATAGGAACTATGTTCTTAGGTGATGGTACTTGGATATATAGAAAACAAAGAAAAAGAAACTAGCAACCAAGCAAGAAAGAAAGAAAGAAAGACAGAAAAAAAGAAAGAAAGAACGGAATTGTAATTTCTAAAGGTAGTTTAATAAATTTGAAAATGGTTGAAGGGTTGTGGATGAGATTCAAGTTTATGAGAAAAACAATAGAAAAGATCTAAAAAATTAAGAACAAGCTTCAAATTTTAGAGAGAAAGGAGAGAATTTTGGAGAGAAAAGAGAATTTAGAGAGAAGGGGCTCAGGAAATCTGAGTTTTGATGCACGGTGGTAAGATTTATAGACAATGTATGACACTATACTATGCACTATGCTAAATAACAGACTGGGCTCAAATGGACAGGTCCAGTCTAGTATCACAATGAAATATGATTATATTATAGTTCCATTCATGATAATATTATTATTTTTTAAAAATCTTATTATTATTATTATTATTATTATTATTAAAGAAAAAACTATATTAAAGAAAAAAATTGCAAAAATCTAGTGGGGCCAAGGCCTCTCTGCCCCTCTCCCTTCGTCCCTATTATTATCACTTAGGTCTTTTGTTGACTGATCTTTTATAGTTACTTGTTGATGATCTCGTGCTTCAGATTCTTTTGTAAAACCATAACCAGCACCAATCTTTGATCTTGGAGTGCTTTGATCCTCAGTATTGCTTGGCATCATAGACGAGTGTTCACTTTATTCAGGCTCAACCCGATCATTATCTCTACACACTTGTTGTGAATGAATTGAATCCAATTGCCTTGATTTCTATAGCATTTGCAGGGTTAGTAACCATATCTTTTTCTCTTGTAGAAGTGTTAGTCTTATTTAAAAAAGGAAAATCATGTTCATTGAATATTTATGGTTTTAAAGCCCTTAACTTCCTAGCCCACAATCTATGACCCCTTAACATCCTGAGGATAACCTAAGAAAATGCACTTTATAGATCTGGGTTCTAATTGCCTTCTGATTGGCGTGCATAAGCAATACACCTAAAGGGGTCTAAGAAAAAGATAAATCAGGAGGTTTTCCTATCCACCTCTCCTCAAGAGTCTTAAACTCAATAGCACTAGATGGACTTCTATTAACAAAGTATGCAACAGTAATAACATTTTTCCCTTAGAAACTCTTAGGAAGACTAGCACTAAACAACATACATCTAGACTTGTTCATAAAGGTTCTATTCATTTTTTTAGCAACCCTATTCTGTTGTGGGGGTTTTCTGAATAGTTCCATGTCTTTGTATCCCATGTTCCTTACAAAGGCTATCAAAGGCATCATTGTAGAATTCTAATCCATTATCAGTTCTAAGTTAGATGCTCCATCAAGGTTTTCCATTCTTTGAATTTAATAAATGCATCATCTTATTTTTTAACCAATAAACCCAAACCTTCCTAGAGAAATCATCAACTATAGACAAAAAATATGAATTACCTCTATGAGTGGGTATCTTTTCTAGGGTCCCACAGGTCTGAATGTATGTACTCCATGATGGCCTTTGAGTCATGTTTCCCTATTTTGAATTTTAGCTTGTGTTGCTTGCCTAATACATAGTATTCACAAAATTCCAGCATTCTAATTTTGACTTTGCCCAAGATTTTCTATTGTTGCATTTCTTGCAAACCTTTGTCACTTATGCGACCTGTTCTGTTACGCCAAAGTATAGTCCGAGTATCCTCTAGTGCAGTTGCCATTGTAGTTCTTCAAGTCAAGATCTCTCCTGTCATATGATAAAGGCCGTCCCTCTTTAGGCTTTTAATTACAACAAGAGACCCTATGCAGACTTTTATTTTCTTTTCTCGAGTTTTGATCATATATCTTGTTGGAAAAACAATACGCAGTGGAAATTTTAAAATTATTCATCAGAGTATTTTCCAAAACACAAGTTTCACACACTATATGCATAAATTAACTAGATATTACTAATCTTGTATTCCAAAGAGCTCTTGCAATCTGTGAAGAGAAGGACGTTCTAGAAGAGCTTCAACCAACTGGTCTTCTTTGCTATTCTCTATCCATGATTAGAGTATATGTGGGCACACCTCATACAGCTCTTCTGCGGTGACTCTCCTTCTAACCAATTAAGAAATACTCAAAACTACCGTTCATGATTTATGAACAATAGCTCTTCAGGGAAGTTTCAAAGACTCATAGAATAGAGTGCTCACTCTTAATCTCTCAACTGATGTAAAAAATTGTAAAGTCTCACTCTCTATTTATAGAGGTTGGACCCAGGGGTTAGTCCTTATCAGATAAGGTCTCAAAAATTTGAATCTAGATTAATATCTAATAAAATCACACAAAAACACTTAGTTAGATTATCGTTCGATCGGCAGGCCAAACTGGCAGATCGGATTGCTGAACTTACTCCATCGATAGGATGAACTAGAAGATCGGCCTGCCAAACTTACGATAAATGATCCCTATGAATCTTTTATTTTCGACTCGAGATTCTTTAGATAAAGCTTCAACTTTAAGTCAAATAACCCAATAGAGAAGTTATATGATTAAAACAACCATATCTAGATAATCTCTAGGAAAATAAATATTCTAGATAATTCAACAAGTTTATCTTGAATTAATTTTCACAAAATTAATTCAATTGATAAACAGACATGAATTATCTGATCCTATCGAATTTTAACTAATCTAATAATTTAGCATAAGTCACCAATTTATTTAAAAAGCATGCCGTATCGTTACAAAATTTATTTTGAGCTAGCAAAAGGGACCTGATGGACCTTTATAGTTCAAGCACCCGATAATTATAAAACCCAATATCCTAGATATACATTTCATAATTATCAACTCTAACGCTGCTACACTAAAAGCTTAGAGCTGTACTCTCAAACTATATAAATTACGAAGCCTGAATAGCTAAGTCTCCATGACATATCATAATGTATTGAATCCTTATAGGATTATCCATAATCGGCTGAAGGATAAATTCTGCCTTATCTTCCCGATTATTTTTCTCTTACATTTCATTATCTCACCAAAAGAAAACTTACCATCCAAAGACAGCATACCATTCGATTACACCTATGTATCCAAAGGGTTGAGCACTCCAGTTTTTGAATTATAGGATAACATATGTAGGAGGATATCATCTATAACTAAAGAGGAGCTATAGATTCCATATCTATGAATAACAGGTCTATGTTATCAAGAGTCATGTCTCCAACGTACCAGTATGCATACCATTATAAAATATGGATGTCACCCTTTGGTACATCAAAAGATATAAGTCAAGACAATAGGCCCACTATTCATCTCAGGATTAAGATACAACACATATAATTGTCTAAAAGTGAATTGATTTGCCAAGACAAAATTATTAATCTAAATCAATTACACTTTATGTCCCAATCCAATACATCGTCACCTATGAAAATGCACCAATGTTTTTATTTGTGGAGTCCACCTCTAATGGCCAAGACAAACCATCTTCCGTTAGGGATATAGACAACATAACAATCTTTGCATGAATAAAGCACCCAACTTTATTCCCTCAATTACAGATCTTGTAATTTAGACTGTCACCTTTAGAATCATGTCTTCCGCATCATCTATCCATCATATGCTTGATTCTAAAGACTTTAGACTAACAGATCAGACTTTTGTTTGCTTATCATGCATCCAACAAATATAAACGTAAAGAGGACAACAATTAGGTATATGAATAATAAATAAATTCTTTATTTATAAAAATGTCTCCAAAAACATATTACATTTTTACTCCTTAAGGCATACATGTCTAGCAATCTCCCACTTGCACTAAGTGAGTAAATATGACAAATCTCGCATCCCCATAGCTTCCACATGCCTCTCGAAAACTCTTGCAGTTAGTGTCTTCATGCATGGATTAGCTAAATTATTCTTGGATGCAATTTTGCATACAGCAACATGCCCACCCTTAACGAAGTCCTTTATCACATGATACTTTTGATCAATATGCTTACTTTTCTTGTGAAATTTTGGTTCCTTAGCATTAGCTATCGCTGTAGTGTTATCACAATACAGCAATACCGCCTTATCCATACCAGGAACTACCTCAAGATCTCCAAGGAACTTACAGAGCCACACCATTTTTTTCGAAGCATCACTAGCTACCTCATACTTTGCTTTTATCGTTGAGTCTGAAGTGCAATCCTGCTTCACATTTCTCCAAACAATGGCACCACCGCCCAGAGTAAACATAAAACCTAAAGTCGAATCCTAGAGGTGTTAAATCGTTACCCGAATACATAAGCATATACCCTCGAGTCCTTCTCAGGTACTTGAAAATATGCTTGACCCAATCCAGTGGTTCGGTCCTGGATCCGACAGAATTCGACATACTATCCTAACCGCATAACTAATATCTGGTCATGTGCAAAGCATGGCATATATGAGACTACCCACTGTTGATGCATAAGCCACCTTCTTCATGTATTCTCTTTCTTCATCAGACTTAAGAGCATCTTTCTTAGAAAGAGTAATTCTAGACCTAGATGGATGCCCACCTTTCTTGAAATCCTATAGTGCATACCTCTTGAGAGTTTTATCTATGTAGCCTACTTGGGACAAAGCTATTATTCTATTCTTCCTATCTTGAAAGATCTGGATACTGAGAACATAATTAGCTTCACCTAAGTCTATAATGTCAAACTGCTTGGTCAACCATAATTTGACTGATGACAACACCTCAATGTCATTGCAATTAACATAATGTCATCTATATATAGCAGTAAAAAAACCACCTTCCCATCCTTAATGTGTTTGTAAACACATGGTTCGTCCACATTTTGTGCAAACCCATAAATCTTGATCACCTGATCAAATCTTATGTTCCAAGAACAAGAAGCTGGCTTAAGTCTATAAATTGACTTTAGCAGCTTACAAACCTTACCCTCTTGACCCTTAGCCTTGAACCCATCTAGCTGTACCATATTTATGGACTCATCAAGATAGCCATTTTGAAAAGCCGTCTTGACATCCATTTGCTAAATCTCATAGTCGAGAGCGGCAGCTATGGACAGGAGAATGTGGATGGACTTAAGCATGGCTACAGTCGAAAAGGTTTCCTTGTAATCGATTCCTTCCTTTTGCATGTAGCCCTTAGCTACTAGTCTAGCCTTATAGGTTTCGAATTTTTCATCTACTCCTCTCTTTCTCTTCTAAATTCACTTACACCCTTTGGGTTTTACCTCTTCGAGAAGATCCACAAGTTCCCAGACCTAAGTCTCCATAGACTTCATCTTTGTTTTCATGGCTTCTGTCCAGAGTTTCAAATCAACATCCTCCATAGTCTCTTCATAAGTGTAAGGATCCCTGTCATGTTCAACCGATTTAGCCAAGAAGGCCTCACCATTGAACATATACCTCTCGGGTTGACGCCCGATCCTCCTACTACGCTGAAGTTCTTAGGTTGTTGCTTGGTTGGTTTTTCTACACTGATTGGAACGGTTTCATTTGGAACCCCCAGAGTGGCTGAATCACTGGCCAGCTCCTCAAGCACCAGTTTACTTCGAGGCTTAAAGTTGTCCATGTAACTTTTCTTGAGGAATGTTGCATTCATTGCAACCATGACTTTATTTTCCTTTGGGTTATAAAAATAACCCCCTTGTAGTCCCTTTTGGATATCTTACAAACATATAAACTTTTGAACGTGCTTCCAACTTATTTGATTCCTTAAATAGGACATGAATCAGATATCCCTATACGCGAATATGGTTTAAGGATGTCCTTTTCCCTGTCCACAACTCTTGAGGAGTTTTAGGAACTGATTTTGAAGGCACATTGTTCAAAAGATAACATGCGGTTTGTAGTGCATAGGCAATGATGAATAACTCATCATGGACTTAACCATGTCCAACAAAGTCCTATTTCTTCTCTTAGCTACGCCATTCTATTGCTGAGTGCCCGACGCAGTCAAATGGGATAGAATCTCATTCTCTAATAAGTGTTCCAAGAACTCATTAGAAAGGTATTCACCAACTTGATCGAATTAAAGTTCCTTTATGGGCCTACCCAATTGCTTTTCCACTTTAGCCTGAAACTCCATGAACTTATCATAAGTTTCGCTTTTGTGGTGCATTAGGTACACATACCCATACCTTGAGTAGTCATCAATAAAAGTGATGAGATAGTTATCCCCTCATCGTGCCCGGATGTTCATAGGTTCGCAAACATTGCTATACACAAGTTCTAGAACCCCTTCTGTCCTATTGCCCTTAGACGTAAATGGTCTTTTGGTTATTTTACCCTCCAAACAAGATTCATATTGTGGTATAGATTCCAACTTTAAATGACTTAAACGTCCATCCCTTACTAACTTTTGAATCATATTTAGATTAATATGACCTAGTCACAAATGCCAAAGATAAGTCTTATTAAAGTGAGAAGTTTTAAGTCTTTTAGAGTTATTATCATTAACCTCAGTGTTCAGCCATAAGTCCATCTTAGGTTTGATAAAATATAGAATATTTTGCCTCCATCCATTATAGATAAAAGATTTGTTTTTACGAATCACCACTTTAATATTAAAAGAAACTACATAAGAGTTTTTAAATAAACAAGCTATAGAAATTAAATTCCTTTTCAATTTAGGAACATAAAAAAAATCTTTCAAAATTAAACTCCAATAATTATCAAAATAAAGATGGACGTCTCCCACTGCTTCAGCCAACGCTAAGGATCCATCACCCATCCGAAGCATGAAGTCTTCATGCAGGACTTTTCGTTTCTTTGAACCCCTATAGAGAAACACAAACATAATTAGTTGCCCTAGAATCTATAATCCAAGTGTCATTGGATTCCTCAACCAAACAAGTTTCAATAACCAGAAGATCACACCTACCTCCTTTGGAAAAGAAGTTCTTGCAATTCTTCTTGATGTGCTCGACCTTCCTACAGAAAAAGCACTTGAGCTTCTTTGGGTTCTTTTTTTCTTCTTCTTTTTGTTCTTGAAGTTTGCAGGAATAGAAGACTTCTCATTCTTAGCCTGTTGCTTCTTTCCATTCCTAGAGTTAGGATTGGAACTAGAGGCAGTTGCCAAGTTGGCCTCACCACTAGCAGGAGTTTTCCTGATCAGATTTTCAAACTCCTGTAACTGCTTCATCAACTCAGTCAAGGTCATATCCCGTCTATTGCTTAAATTAAATGAAGCTCGAAATGGGATAAACTCCTTAGATAGAGTCTCAAAGACCATAGTCATATGTGTTTCAGCATCAATGTCAGCTTTGTTGATTTGAGCCTCAATGAGGTAACCCATGACCAATGTCATATGCTCCTTCACAGGGGTCCCCGGTCTTTGTTTACAATTTAAGAGTTTCCAAAGTGCCCCTTGCCTCTTTGTTAGGGCTTGGCCTCCAAACATGTCTTCAAGATTATCCAAGATCTGCTTGGCAGTCTCATAATCTTCATGTTAAGCCTACAGTACATATTCATGCTGGCCATAACATAACAGTGGGCCTGATCATTAGCATCCTTTTAGCGATCATATGCTTGGATTTGCTCATTATTGTAATCTCTTATAGGCTTGGGAGGACACGATGTTGTCAGCATAAATTTCAGTTTCTCAAAGGATAGGATGATATTCAAGCTCCGTTTTCAATTATTAAAACTCTCTTCGATTAATTGGTTTTTGTCAAGTATTGATGATAAAGCGTTTTTAGACATTTTTAATCTATAATAAAGAATCATCTACCAAACATAAGCAAACATACCATAATTTAGTAAGAAAACACAATCATGTAAAAATATAATGTATTTATGTGTCAAAACCTTGAAAAATCACAACCTTACAACGATAATTACTAATTCAAAATTCAACAAGCCGTCTAGGGGAGACTTTTCAAATTCAATTAGGAACACAGATCTCCTCTTAATTAATATATGTTATTCAAGACCCGTATGATCCAGCATATATTAATAATCATTTCTTTGGCCATTAATTTTATTGACAGAGCTTCTAGGGGAGGTTAATAATAAAATTAACATGAGTGTATAACCATCGTTTCAATATTCTATCCATGATTTATAATCACCATGTAGGGGTGTGTAACGATAAATCATACTAAAATAACTTATCCTCCCAGATATCCAACCTGGTACATGATGAAGTCCCTTCTTAGTTGGAACCACCATGTGCTACCTATAGACCAACGATGGAGGCCGTAGGTCCTCTCTTCAAAAACCTTCTCCCACTCAATCTTTTAAAATCAAGGTTTTATTTTAAATGACGTGCATGAACTATTTTTAATGAACGGCACTTCCTATTCTATATGACATGTTATCAACATACATGGTAAATCATATTATAATGCAGACAAACAAAGCAATCATGCAAAGCCACAAGCAAACTAATAATAAATAGCTGAAATATTATGGTCCTATAATAGAGAAAAAAAATCAAAGATTACAAGAGATCAAATGAAACATATTATCGATGTTTCATCCTTAAATCTTCAAATTGTATCCTTCTTCATGTAATATCCATCTTCAAGTCTTCAATCCTGCATAGATCAAATACTCCATATTTTTGGTCATATCTAAATTTAATGTTTCTCAGAATTGTCCCAAAAATAAAATTAAAACTGCATTAAAAAACACACCTTTTCTTGAAAAAACATAGCTCTTTGCCAAATTGGCTTACCGATCATGACCTTTTGGCCTGTCGAACCTCACATTTCGACCTACCGGTCATGATAGATCAACCTTCTGAACTTGAAAGTTTTGCCTGCCGCCAAAGCCATCATAATTCTATCTCGCGGGCGGCCTACCGATCCTAGAAGAAATCACAACTTCCAAAAAATACAATTTTTATGTAGTTTTCCAATCTTATTTTCAACAATTCAAAAATATAAAATTGGAGACTCAAAAAATACCTATGGAATGCTATCCTCCATCTTTTAGATCCGTCTTCTCTGAATGATCATTTAATTACAAAATTCTTAAAAATTTAAAATTAAATAATAATTGTTGGACGATGACGATAGACTGCCATCTAATTACATGAAAAACTTTGATACACATTCTAACATCTAAGGAACCATAACGGACACAAATTAATTAATTAATAATTAATTAAATAATAATTTAATCAACCATAATTAATTAATAAACATTCACTATATAATCCATGACAACGTATAAATATCTAGAAACCCTAAGTGTCAACTCTCTAAAAGATTAAATTTAAGCATAGTAGAGATGAAGATCATATAATTTATATATATAACATGATCACAAACTCGTAAATTTACTTAAAAAACCATGGCTCGGATACTAAATTTTTGAAAAAACAGTACGTAGTGGAAATTTTAAAATTTTTCATCAATGTATTTTTCAAAACACAAGTTTGGCATGTTATATGCACAAATTAACTAGATCTTACTAACCTTGTATGCCAAATAGCTCCCGTAATCTATGGAGAGATGGGCGTTCTAGAATAGCCTCAACCAACTGGTCTTCTTTGCTATTCTCTATCCATGATCGAAGTATGTGTAGGCACACCTCATACAACTCTTCCACAGTGACTTTCCTTCCAACCAATTGAGAAATACCCAGAACTACCATTCGTGATTTATGAACAATAGCTCTTTAGGGGAGTTTCAGAGATTCATAGAATAGAGTGCTTACTCTTGATCTCTCAGTTGATCTAAATAATTGTGAAGTCTCACTCCTTATTTATAAAGGTTGGATCCAAGGGTTAGTCCTTCTCAGATAAGGACTCAAAAATTTGAATCTTGATCAATATCTAATAAAATCATGTAAAAATGCGTGATCAGATTATCGTTCAGTCGGTAGGCCAAACTGGCAGAACAGTCTGCCAAACTTACTCCATCGGCAAGCCAAACTTATGATAAATGATCCTTGTGAATCTTTTATTTTTCACCTGCGATTCTTTGGATAAAGCTTTAATTTGAAGTCAAATAACCCAATAGAGAAGTTATCTAATTAAAACAACTATATCTAGATAATCTCTAGGAAACTAAATATTCTAGATAATTCAACAAGTTTATCTTAAATTAATTTTCACAAAATTAACACAGCCGATAAACAGACATGAATTATCTGATCTTATCGAATTTCTACTAATGTAATAATTTAACATAAGTCACCAATTTATTAGAAAACACACCGTATCGTTATAGGATTTATTATGAGCTAGCAAAGGGGATCTGATGGACCTATATAGTTCAAGCTCCCGATAATTATGAAACCCAATATCCCAAATATACATTTCATAATTATCAACTCTAATGCTACTCCACTAAAAGCTTAGAGCTGCACTCTCGAACTATATAAAATTGCAAAGCTTGACTAGCTAAGTCTCCATGACATATCATAATGTATCATATTCCCATAGGATTATCCATAATTAGCTTAAGGATAAATTCTTTCTTATCTTCTTGATTATTTTTTTCTTACGTTCAATTATTTCACTATCAAAAAACTTATTATCTAAAGACAGTTTATCTTTCGGTTACACCTATGTATCCAAAGAGTTGAGCACTCCAATTTTTCAATTACAGAATAACGCATATAAGAGGATATCATCTACTCCTTAAGAGGAGCTATGGATTCCGTATCTATGAATAATAGGTCTACGCTATCAAGAATCATGTCTCCAATGTATCAGCATGCATACCATTATAAAATATGGATGTCACCATTTGGTACATTAAAAGACATAAGTCAAGACAACGGGCCCACTATTCATCTCAAGATTAAAATACAACACATATAATTATCTAAAATGAATTGATTTGCCGAGACAGAATTATTAATCCAAATCAATTACACTTTATGTCTTAATCCAATACATCATCACCTATGACAATGCATCAATATTTTTATTCGCGGAGTCCACCTCCGATGGCCAAGACAAACCATCTCCCATTAGGGATATAGACAACATAACAATCTTTACATGAATAAAGCGCCCAACTTTATTTCCTTAATTGCGGACCTTATGATTTAGACCATCACCTTTAGAATCATGTCTTTCGCATAATCTGTCTATCATATGCCTGATTCTTAATGGTTTAGACTAACAGTCTCAGACTTTTGTTTGCTTATCATACATCCGACAAATATGAACGTAAAGAGGACAACAATTTGGTATATGAATAATAAATAAATTCTTTATTGATAAAAATGTCTCCAAAAACATATTACATTTTTACTTCTTAGGGCATACATGTCTAACATATCCCGCATCATCTAACATCCCCAAGGAGATCAGGTTTCTAGTACGATGGTCCAAACTCACATCCTTTGAGTGACTTATGGACCCATCAAATATCTTGAAGCTGACTGTACATGTGTGGCTAGCACCCATCATTACTTTTCCACCATGGATCTTCTTGAATTTTGAAAGCCATTCATAGTTGTAGGTCATATGATATGTACAGCCTGAATCAAGAATCCAATCTTGATTCCTTTTATCAGTTGATGCAATGAGGACTTCACCATTATCATACCCATCCCCAAAGTTTGCAGAATCATGTTCTTTAGTAGCTGCATTATTCTTTTCTTTATTTTTCTTAATCCAAGAGTAACAATCTGTCTTGATATGGCTAACTTTGCCACAATAAAAACACTTCCTTGAACTGTTTGGCCCTTTAGAGCTGGACCTACCTCTGCCTCCACTGTTGCTTTTCGTCTCTAACTTCCATTCCTTTGTAGACTTCTTCCATGTGCATAATAATTCTCCTCATTTAAAGATGAAGACAATTTTTCTTATTTAAGTTCTAGATTTCTTGATCTTAAGCCAAACAAAACTTCCTCTAAAGAAATAGGGGTTCTCCATATTTTATAGAGACAACCAGTAAAAAAATGACACTCTCTATTACAAATGATATGTCGTATAGCACTAGACTAAATTGGCTTAATTAACTAAATCATATTAGAACTAAAATTTCTACAGTCTTCTATCAACTCTATTCCAAAATTATATGAGGACCATAAAAGATGGCTTTTAAGTCTCTTAGGCCTTTTCTCGTGGTGATGCCCACAATGTTTATTTAGAACTTTTGTCATTCATGAGTCGTAACAAATGGAAGTTATTTGGGAGTATTCAAGAAAAAGTGTGGAAGAAATTACAATCATGAAAGGGAAAATTGTTCTTAATGGGTGGTAAAGAGATTTTGATAAAGGCAGTGACCCAAACTAGATTCACTTAAGCTACGAATGTGTTTAAATTCTTGACTTTGGGATGATATTTAATCACTTATAGCCCCATTTTGGTAGGGTGGTGGAGTTTATCACAAAAACTACTCTTGGTGAGATGGGAGAAGTTTTATCGTCCAAAAGAAGACGATGGCATGGGTTTTAGGATATGGCGGTGATTGATAAAGCACTTTTAGCAAAATCGGGAGTGGCAGTTACTAACTTGTCCTACTATGCTTTGGCAAGAGTGCTTCCAAACTCTAGTTTTTTGGAGGCAAGTGTGAAGTATTAACCCTTCTTATACATGGCAAAGCAACTTATGGGATCGCGATCATTTTCGATTGAGAATGAGATGTAAGACTAGCTATGGTGAGAAGGTGAAAGTGTTTAAGGACCGTTGGATCCAAAGACTCAACTTATTTAGACCTATTGCTCGACCTCCGAATGGTATAGAGGAGCTGAAAGTTGTAGAGTTTATCGTCATGCATAGCTTGGACTGGCAGGCCTTGAATGATTTTTTTAGCATGTGGACAATGAATATATATGGAGCATCCCTATTAGCAATCACCGGAGAAAGGATTGTTAGGCCAGACATTTTGATGGGGTACTTGGATAAATTGAGGATACTAGGTGGAGATGGTTCATAGTGTCAAAATTAAATATGAAAACACAGTAGAAGGAACGAATCATTGACAAACAAAATTTTTTTAAAAACTTTATTTATCAGGAATAGTTATATAATTTTAATTAATAATAAAAAGCTTTGAAAATCTTTACAAACCTTTTGAAGACCTATTAGGGTATCATAGCTTTCCTAGTTGATACCACGATCTTTCAAGCTAGGCCTCCACACTAATGGAAAGATGAGTGGGCATCAAACTGCAAAAATGAATTAACTATACACTTTTCTATATATGCTATGTACTCAACATATGAGATAACAGACTTTTTTTTTTCAGAGAAGAACTCTCAGTTTTTCTAAGTATTCTGCAAAAGTTACCTGAAAAGATAGATTGATTGGAGATAACTGTTATCTCTATATTTTTATATTTGAGTAGTTAGTTATTTTCAATTAATTTTGATTTATTGTAAATTTGAAATAACTACCATATCAGATATATAGGGAAATGATATACTTTATATTCTTTATCTCCTTTTTTTTAATTTTATTTTAATATATGTGAACTGATTATATATTATATATATTGTATAAAAATAGAATCACGTAAAACGTGCTTCTGTTTAACATTTTTTTTTAATAAAGTTAACGTTTGTGTTTTTCATATGTAACATGTATAAATATGTGCTTATATGTTTACAAACAAAAACGTAAACTAACATGTTTATGTAATGTACATATATTAATAATAAAATCTTATATATATATATATTAAAATTCAAAAATAAATCTCATTTATTTAAGAATAGATTTTGAATAAAATCAATTAATTAATTAACTAATGCTCAGTTAAATGTGACAACATTTATCACATTATATTATATGTCACAGAGAATATTTTTCTGTATCACATTAATATTTTAAGTGTGACACAATTAATTTGGAATTCAATAATTCCAAATTGAATATGTATAATTTATTCTATGCATAAAATCCAATACAGTGTTATAGAGGTGGCATTAGGGACCTATGGACCTATAACCCAAGCTCAAATAAATTTGACAATTAATTAAACTCTTTAATCAATGTGCCAAATTTATTAGTTTTAGTGTTACTCCCCTAAAAACCTAAAATTGAACTCTTGAGATTGTAGTGAAAATTACTCAAAGAAAATTAGCGAAGTCCATTGATATAATCATTATATATAAGTCAGTCCACCATAAATAGTTCATGATAAGAGCTAGGTTCAATTTTCTTTCACCTCTCTTATTATTTCTTTATCCTTGAGTTCCAATAATTTTCTAATAAACAGATGATTCATAATCTTATTACGAACGAGCACTCTACTATTCAAATCTTGAATCATCACTCAAGAGAGCTATTTTTCTAACTCCATAGGGAAGGATTAGATTCTATATCTGTATACTATTATTCCCAACCATTTATTACATTATGTTTCTAAGATGCTAAGTTTTGATGTGTTTTTAAACAAATCTTACCATGCAAGTCAAAAAACATAAAGTCATAAATAGGAATCTAATAAATACTCAGGATTAAGACTGTCAAATATATGATCATCACAGTGATAAATTTGAATACTCTATTTATAACGAAGATTATTAGATATTCATAATTTATCTAATCCAATCCTATATAATCTCATTATATAAATTACTGCCAATCAATGTTTCTACATTAATAGCCTAGATAAGGCTATTTCATTCTCAATGAAATTGGACCATACTTGTAATATTTATTAAAGATCCCAAACTTTAATTAATTATTACGGACTATTTAGATTATTGTTTATAAATTTTATCTCTAAATATATAACACTTGTATGCTAAATTTATAGTTGTATAAATAATCATGGAATTTTTTTTATGTTTATAAATGTATTCATAATACATATAAGTAACCATACTAATAAATGTCACTTTACTTATTTATTTATTTATTAACAATATATACAATGTCACAGCTTATAGGGCACTAAAACCAACAATCACCCACTTGCCCTAAAGCAAGGGAGACATGTCTCTAAGACCTAAACCTTCTAAGTATCCGAAGAAGCTCTTTGCTGGTAACGTCTTAGTGTATGGGTCGACAAGGTTGTTATCCGACGCTATCTTCACAACTTTCACACTGCCTCGATGTATTATCTCTCTGATCAAATGATATTTTCACTTTATATGCTTTCCTCTTTTGTGGCTTCTAGGTTCTCTTGAATTTGCCACTGCACTACTGTTATCACAATACAGTAAGAGTGGTTTATCTATGTCTAGAACGACTTTTAAATCATTTAAGAACTTACGGAGCCAAACAGCTTCTTTAGCTACTTCACAAGCAGCCACATATTTAGCTTTTATAGTCGAATAAGCAATACATGATTGTTTAATGCTTCTCCAAACTATGGCTCTACCATCAAAAGTAAAACTGATCCAGACGTAGATTTACCTATGTCTTTGTCTGATTGAAAATCAAAATCAGTATATCTAGTGGGAATCAAATTCTTACAAGAATATACTAGCATATAGTTGCTCGTTCTCCTAAGATACTTGAGAATATGTTTAACCGCCACCCAATGATCTAATCCTAGATTGGATTGATGCTGACAGACTATACCCACCGTATAGTAAATGTCAGGTCTTGTACACAACATGACATACATTAGACTTCCTACTATTGATGCATAGGGTACTCGTCTTATGTTTTCTTCCTCTTGAGGTGTCTTAGGACACTGCTCTTTTGAAAGATAAACTCCATGACGTGTAGGTAATTACCCTTCTTGGAGTTTTGCATCGAAAATCTAATAAGCACCTTATCGATATACGATGCTTGAGACAGCGCCAACAGTTTATTCTTACGATCTCTTACGAGTTGGATTTTAAGAACATAATTTGCTTCTCCCAAGTCTTTCATTTGGAATTGATTAGCAAGCCATTTCTTCACATTAGATAATATCCCTACATCATTCCCAATTAGTAGGATATCATCTACATAAAGAACTAAGAAGACAACCTTCTTATCTTTGATGTACTTGTATACACAAGGTTTATTAATATTTTGATCGAAACTATAAGACTTGATCACCTAATCAAATGTCAAGTTCCAGGATCTTGAAGCTTGCTTGAGTCCATAGATAGACCTTCGTAACTTGCAAACTTTTTGCTCTTGACCTTTGACTACAAACCCTTCTGGTTGCACCATATAGATGCTTTCCTCAAGATAGCCGTTCAAAAAGGCAGTTTTGACATCTATTTGTCATATCTTATAATCAAGACATGCAACAATGGATAAAAAGAATCTAAATGGATTTAAGCATAGCTATGGGCAAGAAAGTTTCTTCATAATCAACTCCCTCCTTTTGGGTATAACCCTTTGTCAAAAGCTTAGCTTTGAAAGTCTCAACTTTCCCATCCACTCCTCTTTTCTTCTTGAAAATCCATTTGCACCCTATGGGTTTTATCCCTTCAGGTAGATCTATAAGTTCCCAGACCTACTTGAAGTACATGGACTCCATTTTAAGGTTCATAGCCTCCAGCCATTTCTCCTTCTCAAAATCTTCCATTGTATGACGATATGTCAATGGATCATCCTCACCATTATCAGAGATAGCAACATGTGCTTCTCCAATTTCCTTGTAGCGAGCAAGTGGTCGCACAACCCTCCCACGACATTGAGGTGGCATGACATCCTGATTTGGAGATGTGGTCTCTTGATCTTGTCCTTCGACAACGGTTGTCAATTGCAATTTGATCTGATTAGAATTGTTGACACAAATACCTTCTTTTCTTGTAGACTATAAAACAAACCTCCTCTCGTCCCCTTTAGGTATCCTACAAATAAGCATACTTCAAAATGTGGTTCCAGCTTCCCGGTCTTTCCTTTCAACACATGTGCTGAACAGCCCCATATACAGATATGTCGCATATTAGGTTTATGACCATTCCATAACTCTAAGGGTGTTTTTGGAATAGACTTAGATGGAACCATATTTAGAAGATATACTGTAGTTTGTAGCGCATCTCCCCAAAATGATGTGGGTAATGATGAGTAGCTGACCATGGATCTCACCATATCAAGCAACGTCTGATTTCTTCTCTCTACAACACCATTCTGTTGTGGTGTTCCAAGTGTGGTGAGTTGTGATAGAATACCATGTTCTATCAAATAGTCCTTGAACTCAATATCAAGATATTCCCCTCCTCGATCAGATCAAAGAGTCTTCACCATCTTTCTTAATTGCTTTTTAGCTTTTGCTTGGAATTCTTTGACTTTCCAAAAGTTTCAAATTTCCTTTGCATTAGATACATGTATCCATACCTCGAATAATTGTCAATAAATGTGAGGCAATATTCATAACCACCATGTACGTGTACATTCAATGGACCGCAGATGTCCGAATGTAGTAGCTTAAGTGGTTCCTTGGCCTTTTTGCCTTTTGCAGAAAAAGGCCTTTTAGTTATTTTACCTTCAAGATAAGATTCACACACTAGTAGAGAACTAACTTTTAGTTCTCTTAAAGGACCATCCTTTACCAGTCTGTTAAATCTGTCAAGGTTAACATGACCTAATCTAAGGTGTCATAGGTATGTTTTATCATCAGAAGAAACCTTTTGCTTCTTGGGTTTTGGTTGTTCAACCTTGAAAATTTCAGTATTGAGCAGTGATTTTTTGTTAGACCTTAAAGTGTAAATTTCATTTTTCAGATGCATAGAACAAATATCCAAACCATTTCTAGAAATATTAGCATAATTACTATTAAAAGAAATATTAAACATTTGTTCAAATAACCTGAAAATAGAAATCAAATTTCTACGAAAACTTGGAATGTAATAAACATTGTCTAAAATTAAAAACTTAATTTTAAAATAAAGTTTAATGACTCCCACTACTCTTGCCGAAACAACCTTTCTGGTTCCTACTCTCATTGTTTGTTCCCTATCAGCAAGCGCCCTTGAAGAACTAAGCATCTGCAAAGAAGAACAAACATGGTTAGTTGCCCTTGAATCAATTATCCAAGGTGAAGTTGTTGGAAACGCAGTGCGCAGCGGAATTTCAAAATTTTTCATCAGAGTAATTTCAAAACACAAGTTTGACATGCTATATGTATAAATTAGACAGATCTTACTAACCTTTGTCTGAAGATCCTCTGCAGCCTGTGAAGAGAAGTAACGTTCCAAAAGAGCCTCAACCAACTGGTCTTCTTTGCTATTCTCTATCCACAACTGGAGTGAGTGTGGGCTCACATGTACAGCTCTTCCACCGGTGACTCTCCTTCCAACCAATAGAGAGAACCCAAAGCTGGTGTTCGTGATTTGTGAACAAAAGCTCTCAGGGAGTTTTTTAAGATGCTCACGAGAAGAGTATCACTCTTAATCTCTCAATTGATCTGAGTAAATCATGAGACTCACTCCCTTTATATAGCCATTGGTCCTGGGGTCAGTCTTTATCAGATTAGGTCTCAAAAACTTGAAACAGAATCAAGTTCGGATCAATATCTGATAAGATCTGCGTGAAAACGCGTAATCTTATTTCTCGCTAATCGGCAGGCCGAACATCCTGATCGACAGGCTGAACAGGCTCCATCGGCAGGCCGAACTCGTCATTCGGCAGGCCGAACTCCCCGAGAAAAAATCTCCGCGAATCTTATGTTTTCCACCCGAGATTCTAAAGGATAAAGTCTTAGTTTTGATTCAAATAACCCAATAGAGAAGATATCTGGTCAAAACAAACTTTATCAAGATAATCTCTCAGAAAATAAATCAATTCACAATAATTCTACAAGTTTATCTTGATCTCATTTATCCAAAATTAAATCAACCGATAAATAGACAAGAATTATCCGATCCCAATAATTCAACAAGTTTATCTCAAAAGATAACATGCAGTTTGTAGTGCATATCCCCAAAAGGATAAAGGTAATGATGAATAACTCATCATGGACCTAATCATGTACAACAAAGTCCTATTCCTTCTCTCCGTTATGCCATTCTGCTGCGGAGTGCTCGGCGCAGTCAAATGGGATAAAATCCCATTCTCTAACAAGTGTCCCAAGAACTCTTCAGAAAGGTATTCCCCACCTCGATCAGATCGAAGTGCCTTTATGGGTTTACCCAATTGCTTTTCCACTTCAGCCCGAAACTCCCTGAACCTATCATAAGTTTCACTTTTGTGGTGCATTAGGTACACATACCCATATCTTAGTAATCGTCAATAAAAGTGACAAAGTACTCATACCCTCCTCGTGCCCGGATGTTCATTGGTCCGTAAACATCACTATGCATAAGTTCTAGAACCCCTTCGGCCCTATTGCCCTTAGACCCGTATGGTCTTTTGGTCATTTTACCCTCCAAACAAGATTCACATTGAGGTATAGATTCTACCTTTAAGTGACTTAAAGGTCCATCCCTTACCAACCTTTGAATCCTATTCAGGTTAATATGGCCAAGGCGTAAATGCCAAAGATAAGTCTTATTAGAGTGAGAAGTTTTAAGTCTTTTTGAGTCATTATCATTTATCTCAGCATTAAGCAATAAGTCCATCTTAGGTTTGATAAAATATAGATTATTTTGCATCCATCTAGAACAGATAAAAGATTTGTTTTTACGAATCACCACTTTTTCATTAAAAGATACCATGTAGGAGTCTTTAAATAAAGAAGATACATAAATTAAATTCCTTTTAAATTTAGGAACGTAAAAACAATCTTTCAAAATTAAATTCCTATAATTATCAAAGTAAAGATGGACATCTCCCACTGCTTCCGTTGAGACCAAGGATCCATCGCCCATCCGAAGCGTTAAGTCTTCACGTAGCAGACTTCTCGTTTCTTTGAATCCCTACAGAGAAACACAAACATGATTAATTGCACCGGAATCTATGACCCAGATGTCACTGGATTCCTCAACCAAATAAGTTTCTAACTATAGAAGATCACACCTACCTCCCTTGGAAAGGAAGTCCTTGCAATGCTTCTTTATATGCCTGACCTTACCATAGAAGAAGCACTTAAGCTTCTTTGGGTTCTTCTTCTTCTTCTTCTTGCTCTTGGTAGCAGTAGGAATAGAAGACTTCCCGTTCTTGGCCCGTTGCTTCTTTCCATTCCCTGAGTTAGGATTGGAACCAGAAGCAGCTACCATGTTGGCCTCACCACCAGCAGGAGACTCCCTGATCAGCAGTTCGAACTCCTGTAACTGTTTCATCAGTTCCATCAAGGTCATATCCCGTCTATTACTTAAATTAAAAGTAGCTCTAAACGGAATAAATTCCTTAGACAGAGTCTCAAAGACCATAGTCATCTGAGTTTCAGCATTGATGTCGGCTCCATTGGTTTGAGCCTCAGCGAGGTAACCCATGACCAACATCATGTGCTCCTTTATAGATGTCCCCGGTCTCTGTCTACAGTTTAAGAGTTTCTGAAGCGCCCCTTGCCGCTTTGTTATGGCCTGGCCTCCAAACATATCCTCAAGATTATCCAAGATCTGCTTCCCAGTCTCATAATCTTGATGTTGAGCCTGCAGCATGTTGTTCATGCTAGCCATAACATAGCAGCGGGCCTGATCATTAGCATCTTTCCAGCGATCGTATGCTTGGAATTGCTCATTACTTGAGTCTCCCATAGGCTCGGGAGGACAAGGAGTTGTCATAACATATTTCAGTTTCTCAAAGGACAGAACGATATCCAGGTTCCGTTTCCAATTGTTATAATTCTCACCGGTTAATTGGTTTTTGTCAAGTATCGATGATAAAGCGTTTTTAGACATTTTCAATCTACAATAAAGAATCATATACCAAACATAAGCAAACATATATAATAATTTAGTAAGATAACACAATCATGTAAAATCATACAAATGTGTTTATGTGTCAAAACCTTGAAAATATCACAACCTTACAATGATAATTCCTAACTCATAATTCAACAAGCTCCTAGGGGAGTCATGCCAAATTCAATCAGGAACACTGATCCCCTCCTGATTAATATATGCCATCCAGGACCCGTATGATCCAGCATATACTAATAATCGTTTCTTTGGCCATTAATTTTATTAACAGAGCTCCTAGGGGAGGTTAGTAATAAAATTAACGTGAGTATATAACCATCATTTCAATATTTTATCCATGATTTATAATCACCACCTAGGGGTGTGTAACCATAAATCACACAAAAATACCTTATCCTTTTAGAGATCCAATCTGGTACATGATAGAAATCCCTTCCTAGGGGTCGGGACCACCATGTTATTCCTATGGACCAACAATGGAGGCCTTAGGTCCACTCTTTGAAAACCTTCTCCCACTCAATCTTTTGAAATCAAGGTTTTATTTTAAAATTATGCATGAACAATTTTAATATGAGCGGCACTCCCTATTCTATATGACATGTTATTAATATACATGGTAAATCATATTATAATGCAGACAAGCAAAGCAATCAAGCAAAATAATAATAACCGTAATATTATGGTTCCATCCTAGAGAGTAGAAAAAACTAAGATTACAAGAGAATAATCGATACATTTATCGATTCTTCATCCTTGAATCCTCAAGCTATATCCTTCTTCATTCAATACCCATCTTCAAGTCTTCAATCCCGTTATGAATCAAAAACTTCATATTTCCGGTCATATCCAAATTTAATGTTTCTCAGAATCGTCTCAAAAATAAAATTAAAACTGCATCGGAAAAATTGCACCTTTTCTGGACACTTGGCAGCTCTCGGTCGGCAGGCCGATCTGGGTGATCGGCCTGCCGACCCATGAAGGTTCGGCCTGCCGAACTGAAAGTTTGGCCTGCTGGCAGAGCACCCTAATTTCTGCCCCACTGTCGGCCTGTCGAACCACACATCCGGCCTACCGATCTGTGACCTTTGGCCTGCCGAACTGTGATGTCCGGCATGCCGACCGAGCAGAAAAACTTATTCCAGAAAATACAACTTTAATGCAATTTATCAATTTTATTTTCAACAATTCAAAAACATAAATTAGAGACTCAGGAAATATCTGGGGGCGCCATCATCATTCTTCTAGATCCGTCTTCTTGATCCGTCTTTTTCGAATAATTATTTAATTACAAAATTTTACAAATTTAAAGTGAATAATAATTGCTAGACGGAGATGATAGTCCGCCATCTAATTACATGAAAAACTTAGGTACACATACTAACCTCTGAGGAACCATAACCGGTATGAATTAATTAATTAATAATTAATTAAACAATGATTTAATCAACCATAATTAATTAATAAACATTTACCAGATAATCCATGACAACATACATAATTTATAGAAACCTAGAGTGCCATCTCTCTATAAAATTCAATTCAAGCATAGGAGAGATAAAAATCACAAAATTTATGCATATGACATGATCACAAACTTGTTAATTTATGTAAAAACCTTGACTCTGATACCAATTGTTGGAAACACGGTGCGCAGCGGAATTTCAAAATTTTTCATCAGAGTAATTTCAAAACACAAGTTTGACATGCTATATGTATAAATTAGACAGATCTTACTAACCTTTGTGTGAAGATCCTCCACAGCCTGTGAAGAGAAGTAACGTTCCAAAAGAGCCTCAACCAACTGGTCTTCTTTGCTATTCTCTATCCACAACCGGAGTGAGTGTGAGCTCACACGTATAGCTCTTCCACCGGTGACTCTCCTTCTAACCAATAGAGAGAACCCAAAGCTGGTGTTCGTGATTTGTGAACAAAAGCTCTTAGGGAGTTTTTTAAGATGCTCACTAGAAGAGTATCACTCTTACTCTCTCAATTGATCTGAGTAAATCATGAGACTCACTCCCTTTATATAGCCATTGGTCCTGGGGTCAGTCCTTATCAGATTAGGTCTCAAAAACTCGAAACAAAATCAAGTTCGGATCAATATCTGATAAGATCCGCCTGAAAATGTGTAATCTTATTTCTCGCTGATCGGCAGGCTAAACATCCTGATCGGCAGGCCGAACAGGCTCCATCGGCAGGCCGAACTCGTCATTCGGCAGGCCAAACTCCCGAGAAAAAATCTCCGTGAATCTTTTATTTTCCACTCGAGATTCTAAAGGATAAAGTCTCAGTTTTGATTCAAATAACCCAATAGAGAAGATATCTGATCAAAGCAAACTTTATTAAGATAATCTCTAAGAAAATAAATCAATTCATAATAATTCTACAAGTTTATCTTGATCTAATTTATCCAAAATTAAATCAACCGATAAACAGACAAGAATTATCTGATCCCAATAATTCAACAAGTTTATCTTAAATTAATTTTATTACAAAATTAATTCAACCAATAAACAGACATGAATTATTTGATTCTTACAAATTTTAAACCAATCTGATAATTCCGACATAAGTCACTTATTATTGGAAAAACACGTCGTGTCGTTACAGGATTTTGTGAGCTAGCAAAGGGGACCAAAATAGACCTATAAAGTTCAAGCTCATGATAATTATGAAACCCAATATCCTAGATATACATTTCACAATTATCAACTCCAACACTACTCCACTAAAAGCTTGGAGCTGCACTCTCGAACTTTATAGAATTACGATGCTCGTGTAGCTAAGTCTCCATGACATATCAAAGTGTATCGTATCCTCATATGATAATCCATAATCGGCTTAAGGACAAGTTCTGTCTTACCTTCCCGATTATTTTTATCTTATGTTCCATTGTCTCACCATTAGAAAACTTACCATCCAAAGATAGTATACCATTCGGTTACACCTATGTATCCAAATAGTTGAGCGCTCCAGTTTTCCAATTACAGGACAACGCGTATAAGAGGATATCATTACTCTTAAAGAGGAGCTATGGATTCCATATCTATGAATAACAAGTCTACGCTATCAAGAGTCATGGCTCCAATGTACCGGCATGCATACCACTATTGAGATGTGGAAGTCACCCATTGGTACATCAAAAGACACAAGTCAAAACAACGGGCCCACTATTCATCTCAGGATTAAGATACAATACAAATGATTGTCTAAAGTGAATTGATTTGCCAAGACAGAATTATTAATCCAAATCAATTCACTTTATGTCCCGATCCAACACATCGTCACCTATGACAACGTGCTAATGTTTCTATTCACGGAGTCCAACTCCGATGGCCAAGACAAACCATCTCCCAAAAGGATACAGACAACATAACAATCTTAACATGAATAAAGTGCCCAACTTTATTCCCTCGATTGCGGATCAAATGTTTTAGACCATCACCTTAAGAATCGTGTCTTCCGCATAATCATCCCACCATATGCCCAATTCTTAAGGTTTAGACCGATAGTCTCAGACTATTGTTTGCTTATCATACATTCAACAAATATGAACGTAAAGAGGACAAGATTTGGTATATATAAATGAATAAATTATTTATTGATAAAAATGTCTCCAAAAACATATTACATTTTTACTCCTTAGGGCATACATGTCTAACAGAAGTATCATCTTCAACTAAACAAGTTTCTAAAACAAGTAAATCTGATTTACCGTTTTTCTTCTTTTCTTTGAGCTCTTGATGATACTTCTTGCAGTTTCTCTTCCAGTGCTCAACTATGCTGCAATGGAAACATTTTCCTTTGGACTTCTTTTACTTTGAGCTCCTTTTGTTGTTGTTGCTTTTGTTCTTCTTAGGTTGCCCTCCATTCTTAGACTTACCACTTCCTTCAATTCTCTTCCTTTTCTTATTCTTTCTAGTAGAAGAGGAGGGTTGAGCTTTTGCAACGTTGGCCTCACCTTCTTTAGTCTTTTCTTTCGAAATAGACTCAAAGGTTTGTAGCTCATTAAACAACTCAGTCATGTTATATTTCATCTTGTTCATCAAATAGTTGCTCTTGAATTGAAGGAACGCAGGAGAGAGAGTTTCCAAAATCATCCCCACATGTGTGGCTTCATCTATCACTGCCCCGTTCACCTTGGCCTCATGGAGATAGTTAATCATGCTGAGAACATGTTCTCTGACCGAAACCCCTGCCTTTATTTTGGCATTCATCATAGCCTTAATGGCTTCATGACGTGCCTTTTTAAAAGGTTTGCCAAACATGTCTTGCAAAAACTGCATTATCTCATAAGTGGCCTCCATGCTTTCGTGCTTCATCCTAAGCACGTCAGGACATGCCAGCCAAACGGAAGCAGCGAGCCTTGTTGTTTGCCTCGATCCAACGATCATATGCTTCTCGAACATTACGAGAGGCATTGGCAACAAGCGATGGAGGACATTCCTCCGTTAAGACAAATTTGTAATTTTTGCAGATTAATACAATATTTATGTTACTCTTTCACTTGACAAAATTATCTCCAGTTAATTTTTCATTTAAGAGAACAGTGATGATTAGATTAGACATTGTTGCTGTAATAAATAAATAAAAGGACATAAGTTAAATAGTTGCATAAACATCATAAATATATGTTTTGGAATAGTAAACGTGATGCATGATGCATATGAAAAAACACAAAATATTTTACTAATTCCACGATTATTCAATTTTAATAAACAAAGTGCCACTGTAGGATAGGTCAAATTATTTATGAATTGAATTGAGACATTTTCAATTAATAAATATATTCAAAATATCTCATATTTTCTATATTTATTAATAAACGTTTATTTTGGTCAAAATATAATTAACTAATTAATTATATCCTTATGAGTGTAACCCACTATTTCAGATTTAACAACTTCACTCAAAATTGTTGTCGTAAGGTAGATCAATTTTGAAATACATTATAAAATCCTATCTCTTAGAAACTAACTTTGTTATTGATTTAAATGGACACCCTCTGTAGGGAGGATGAAATCAAAGCATCGTGAGGCGCCACCTATGTAACGCCCCCCTTACGGATGTTACAGATGTCGTTACATTCATACATTACATACTTATTTATTTATTTATTTTAGATAAACTGTAAGTAGAAAACTTATATGAAACTTTAATTATAAACGTAGTTAAGGAAAACGTAACCAAGATCCATACATACATTTTTTTTCCAACATTCATTAACTTAATCCATACTATTAATAATTCAATTAAACATTAAATTGATCATAAACTTCCTTGAATAAAGTAAATATACTAAATAGTAAAATCATAACTTATAAAACATCACATCATTTAAAACTATTTGCTCCCACAGTTCGGCAGGCCGAACTGGAGACTTCGGCAGGCCGAACATCACATCGGCATACCGGCCAATATGGTCAGTAGGCCGTCCGAGACAAAACAGAAACTTTTAGAAAACTTAATTTTAAGATAAATTCATTTTTCTTTCAAAAATGCGGAAGATCAATTTCTTAAAATGATAAAATAAAATATTAAAACATAGTTCTTGTATTCGTTAAAACTTATCATAAAAATATGTTCGAATAATAAACCATAGCTTAAATCATAAAACTTGCATCATTGGCGTTCTTCCGGTTACAATTCATCTTTCTTATGCTCACACGCCTTCCCATGTCCTCCGCCTAATCCATGACTTTCTTACCCTTATCTATAACAAGATATAAACTTGAATAAGCTAAAGCTTAGTAAGTACATATATTTCTCACAATTTAAAAATATTTCATAAACATCATCATCATCATATCATAATAGTGCATTTAGCACATTTTCATAGAAACATATTTTTATTACATTGACCATATTAAAACTTATTCCATTTTATCTTAAGGGCCCAAGTGTTGCACCATAATCATCATTATAGGCGCGCCGTCATGAGAGGAGAAGGGTAGCTAATCCTAAACCAAACATGACATCATAACATATCATATCATAACATTAGTGTGCAACACTTATTAGGTGATACATATATACATAACTTTCATGCTTTGAAATTTGCCATAATCAAACATGCATAACTTTAAATCATGAAAATCTTTCATAAGAAACCCTTTAAGGAAATTATCATAAAATCATCATAAATATCATCATGATCATAATATCAAACCTTATAAAACATATCATGTTGCATGTGAGAATGTACTTACCTTAGAAGCTAGCTTACTTAACCTTATATGTATTGGTGACAACGCCGCGGTCTCGATATGCTCGATCCTTAAAGTGTTCATGCCATTTATTCATTTAAAATTACAAAATAAAATTAATACTTATTTTCATAGAGTAAAACATCCATTCATATAACATCATATATACATTCATCTCTTATAAACATAATTCAAAACATGCATCCATAACCTTAATCATCAAAAATATACATCTGACCACCTTCATGAATTAAAAATTTAATAACTCAACATTCTCATATAATTTTAGCACCATACTTGACAGGGGTAAAGTTGATACATAAACATATTACCATGATTTCTTTTAAGTCATAAAAATTATATTAAGTATCTAAAAACAAACCATACATTTCAAACATGAAATCTGCCAGCAATAGTTAGGCAATGAACAACCTTAAACTCAGGTCCGTTTAACACATTTTAACACCATAGAAAAATCTACAAAAATTAACATATACAGTAGACATATAGAACCCTAACATATCCAAAAATTGGCTTCAAAAAAAATCGGAGTAGGTCAAAACACACATTTGAAAATCAGTAATAAAACTATCTTAGGTTTGAAAGGTAGTGAGTAATCTTTTGAAAATATTTTCTAACAATTAAAACACATATATTTTAATTTTAAAATTCATACTAACATCTTATTAACATACATTACAGTACCACAAAAATATCCTAATGCCAAATAAAATCATTTAGTCATACAAAAACATCACACATCTAGAATTCAATAATTCACTGATAGAGCAGTTTCAAAACCTAGTCTTAATGAAAATTCAATAACACATAAAATTTTCATCAAATCATCACCAAAATTTCCAGTTCATAACTTAACATATACATGAACATATTTGCCAAATTTTGCAAATATCAAAGTACATTTGCACCTTGAACTAAAACCACATTTTTATGCAACATAATCAAACAACAATGTTTTACTGTGAGTGGCAGAGAGTAGTAAATTCGTATCTTAATGTAGAAAAATCAAAATAATGTGAAACTTGGAGGAAAATCACCCAACACATATATGAACATCATATTAAAATTTCAGAGCAAAATAAAATTCCTAGGCAAAGTTATGGGGGTCCGAACATAGAGACAAAACAACATTATCGATCAGCATTAATTAACAGTGAGTGGCAGAGAGAAGAAAATTCATATCTCGGTGTAGAAAAATCCAATTGAGGTGAAATTTTGAGAGTTAGCACATAACACATACATGAGTAACATATAAAAAATTCAGAGCAAAAGAAATTTTGTAGAAAAATATATAGCAGTCGGATTATAGGGTGTTCAAAATTCCAAAATTGCAGAGAAGAGTCTATTACCTCAAAAATTTTCTTCTCAAGCCTCCTTGAATTTAACCCCAACGAAAATTCAATATGTCTTTCAAATATTTGTAGCAATATGAAGGAGAGGAGAGAAGGAGAAACGTGAAGAGAAGTGAGAAAAGAATAGAGAGAAAAAAAAAGAGTGTCTAAGTGAGAATCACGTAAACGGGACAAATGAGAGGAGATGGTCTAATCTCTCTGTAATATTAAAAATAACTTTCTGAAAATAATGGGGGGTCATTCACGTGTATGATGAGAAGTGAAAAAGGAAAGTCAAAAAGAATTGTCTCTCTTACCATATATCAAGCTTTCAAAATCAGAAACCATATCAAATCATCCAATCAATCTAAAGTCAAAGGTTTCTTTACCAAAATTAGAGCAATCAATCCAAAAATAAGCCAATCAATCATAAATCATTATTCAATCATAACTAATCATTGAAATTATTTCTATCACAAATTTTGGAGAGATTGCTGCTGACTGCTCGTCAGCCATCTTCGGCCTGCCGATGAACTCCATTGGCCTGCCGTTTAGTGGGAACAATTCGGCCTGCCGAACTTGAAGGCTCGGCCTGCCGAACTGCCTTACCCATTAAGGTTTAACAAAACATTAATTATGGCAAAAAAAAATTAAAATACAACATAATTGACATGAACATTTTGAGCACATCGATTCCACGCGATCGTCACTTGTCTTAAAACTTAAATAAAAGTTAGTAACATAAAACCACAAATCATAACATATATCAATAAGAAAATTACTTAACGTCGTTACTAACTTAGCATAATCCGTTACATAAAAATAGGTGAGTGTTACAACCTTAATCTCACAGTGTTGTGCTAATAGTGGAGACCATAGGTTATATTGTCATATTACCTTCTCCTACTCATTATTTTAAAAAGATGTGTTTTATCTTATAAAACATCATATGTTTCATAATTCTAGTAAATAAAAACAATTTTTAATTATTAGGTTATATTTTGTGTTAATAGAATCTCATCCTATTTACATTTAAATAAATTACCAGATTTTCTAAAAATCTTGATTTATTATGAATTATCTAAGCTACCTAACATTAACCAATTTAAAATTAGATAACTTTGAATTAATGTGATTTTTACTAAGTTTTAACTATTAAAACTAAATTCACATTATTTAGTTGATTAATAAAATAAATTAAAATTCTATAAAACCAACCCAATTAATTTAATCTAATTAAATTAATTCTAACACATATAAATCATTTTATAAAAAACTTTATAAAAAAATGTTATAATATGCAAGTGTATGCATATCATGTTACAATAACTATAAGTGGGCACTTTTCTAGATGACATGTTATAATGCATGAGCATGTTATCACAATCATCACATGAAAATAAATATTGGATTTTTGACCGAGTCCTTTAAGATAATTAAAATTACAACCCAAAAAAAGATAAAAAAAATTACAAAGGTCTTCTTGCAATTACATAAGTCCTACTCCATTGTTGCACAGATGGTTTACTGCATGAAACACTGCTAGGTTACCTTTTAAAAATGATAGGCCCAATCTTAATGTTGGCCCAGTAGTTCAATGGGTCTGAAAATAACCCATTTTCTATCTTCTTCTTCTTCTCCTTGATAACAACACGCAGCACCTCCATTAATTTTTTTAAGCCTTTCCAATCTGCATGTCAGGTGCATTTATTATGCATATTGCAGGTGAACTCCATAATAGCACGTGGGTCCTCATGTTGCACAAAAAGTGCATTAAATGCATACAGAGTAATGGAAAAGGAGAAAAAATAGTAATAATTACAAAAAGCCTATGTCCCATATGAGCTTACACAAATTTGACCTAATCAAAAGGAGAATAAAATTACCAATTCAAAAGGACCATATAATTAATGACCAAAAATCCATTCATAAAATAACCATTCATCACATAAACAAAAATTAAAAAGATGCAAAGTGCCCACAAGCATGCATCAAGTACATGATATTATGAACATAAAATCATTTTAATTAAAATTATATATGCTATAACCTGCTCTGATGTCATTTGTTGAAATTAAATATGAAAACGCAACGAAAGGAACTGATCATTGACAAACAAAAATTTTCTAAAATTTTGCTCATCGAGAAAAGCTACATAATTTTAATTAATAATTGAAAGCTTTGAGAATCTTTACAAACCTTTTGAAGACCTATCAAGATATCCTAGCTTTCCTCTTTGACACTACGATCTTCCAAGCTAGGCCTCCATACCAATGGAAAGACGAGTGGGTGTCAAACTGCAAGAATAAATTAACCTCACACTTTTTTAGATTTGCTATGTACTGAACACATGAGATAGTCAACCTTTTTTTCAGAGAAGAACTCTCAGTTTTCTCTTTAAGTATTCTGCAAAAGTTACATGAAAAGATTGATTGATTGGAGATAACAGTTATCTCTATCTTTTTATATCTGAGCAGTTAGTTATTTTTAATTAACTTTGATTTATTTTAAATCTAAAATAACCACCATATCAGATTATGGGGAAGGGATATACTCTATATTCTTTATCTACTTTTTTAAAAATTTTATTTTAATATTTGTGAACCGATTATATATATATATATATATATATATATTGTATAAAAACAGAATAATGTAAAACATGATTCTGTTTAACGTTTTTTTTAAAAAAGTTAACGTTTGCATTTTTCATATGTAATATATATATATATATATATATATATGCTTATATGTTTGCAAACAAAAATGTAAACTAACACGTTTACATAATGTATATATATTAATAATAAAATCTTATATATATACATATATTAAAATTCAAAAATAAATCTCATTTATTTAAGAATAGATTTTAAATATAATCAATTAATTAATTAACTAATGCTTAGTTTAATGTACAACATTTATCACATTATATTATGTGTCACAGAAAACATTTTTCTATTTCATATTAATATCTTAAGTGTAAAATAATTAATTCAGAATTCAATAATTTCAAATTAAATATATATAATTTATTCTATGTATAAAATCCAATATAGTGTTATAGAGGTGGCATTGGGGACCTATGGACCTATAACCCAAGCTCTAATAAATTTGACAATTAATTAAACTCTTTAATCAATATGTCAAATTTATTAGTTTCAGTGTTACTCCATTAAAAACCTAAAACTGAACTTTTGAGATTGTAGTGAAAATTACTTAAAGAAAATTAGCAAGTAGCCTATTGATATAATCATTACATATAATTTAGTCCTCCATAAATAGTTCATAATAAGAGCTAAGTTCAATTTTCGTTCACCTTTCTTATTATTTCTTTATCCCTGAGTTTCAATAATTCTCTAATGAACAGATGATTCATAATCTTATTATGAACGAGCGTTGTACTGTTCAAATCTCGAATCATCACTCAAGAGAACTATTTTTCTAACTTCCACAGGAAAGGAATGGATTCCATATTTGTATAATATTAGTCCCAACCATTTATTACATTATGTTTACAAGATGCTAAGTTTTGATCTATGTTTAAACAAATCTTACCATGCAAGTCAAAAAACATAATGTCATAAATAGGAATCTAATAAATACTCAGGATTAAGACTGTCAAATATATGATCATCACAGTAATAAATTTGAATACTCTATTTATAACAGATGATTATTAGAGATTCATAATTTATCTGATCCAGTCCTATATAATCTCATTGTATAAATTACTTCCAATCTAATGTCTCCACAATAATAGCCCAGATAAGACTATTTCATTCTCAATGAGATTGGACCGTATTTGTAATATTTATTAAAGATCCCAAACTTTAATTAATTATTACGGACTATTTAAATTATTATCTATAAATTTTATCTCTAAACATATAACACTTATATGCTAAATTTATAATTACATAAATAATCATGAAATTTTCTTGATGTTTATAAATGTATTCATAATACATATAAGCAACCATAATAATAAATGTCACTTTATTTATTTATTAACAATATATATAATGTTACAGCTTATAGGACACCAAAACCAACACATAGGTAAAAGGAAGGAAAGGCTAGTTATGGCATTGACTGTGCATGGTGGAAGAGATTGTGGAACATCAAGATTCCCAGCAAGATTAAAATTCGTGTTTGGCATTTTGTTTTACAATGCTACATTGACGACAAGGGAGTGAAAACTAGACGTAACTTTTCTGACATGTGGCGAAGAGTTAGAGAGTGCGAGTCATGTGTTTTGGTATCGTTCTAAAGCTTAGGAAATATGGTCTTCAACTGCTTAATGGCCAATCTTGTGTCAGTTCAAGGGGGTTCTCTTGATGCTTTGTGTTTATTTGTTTTCAATAAATGTAGTGGCAAGGACATGGTTGTCTTTTGTGTTGTGCTTTGGGGTTTATAGAGAGCAAGCAACAAGTTGGTTTTGACGGAAGTACTCTAAGGCAATTGATATTTTAACTAGTGCAAATGGGTTTTTGGGTGATTGCATAATGTATAATGAAATTGAAAAAGGGCTACAAAGCGAATGGTGGCTTAGCAAAAATGGAAACCTCCACCTAATGGGTTGGTCAATCTTAATGTCAATACCACCGTACATGGTTTGTTGGACTACACTGGAGTATGAGTTATTGTCACAGACGACTTACGGTGGTTTTGTGAGCTATAACTTGTCAAATGTTGGGGAAATTTTCACCCAATATTGGTGAATGCTATGCAGTTAGAGGGGGGCTTCTTTTGCCTAAGGGTGTGCAGTCATCAAGTGGTATGTTAAAATGGATGCTTAAAATGTAGTGCGGCTTGTTTGATCTCCTGCTTCTTGAGCTCTGCAAGCTCATATCATTGATAATGTTCGGGATTTCAAATCTCCTACTAAAAGTGGCAATGTTTATTACACTCTTTGTCAGGGACCAAAATATCTCACCTCTTGGTTAGTTATTCTATTTCTTATTCTGTTGGTTTTGTTTGGTCTGACTATTTGTCAAAAGCTATTAGCCCCTTTGTAAAAGAAAACCTTGCTAGTTGAATAATATTCAGTTTTTTGCAAAACAACAACAACAAAAATAATAAAAGCATTGAGTTTCATTATTGAAAGAGTAAATTTCATTGTTAAAACATGGAAAATTTTCATTACGAAATTCGTACATGCGTTTTCTTAAGGATAGAGCTCGTAATTTAAAAATAATTGAAGCTCAACAGGTAAAAAAAGTATACTTAACAAAAATTATAAGTATCTATTGGACCTCAATTGTTAATAATTTCAAAGTTCAGAGTGAATTGTACCTAAATTAAAAGTTTAGGTGTATTACACAAAAAGTGAAACGTTTAAGATGCAAAAATGCAATTTATTCATTGAAATACTGCGGGATCTAGTCATGCACCTAATTTTAATGGGCAGTGAACAACAGGTAAGAAATTGTTATCCTATAGACTTATGTGCAAATACAATTTGTAGACATTATTGTTTTTCACCACATAATAATGAATATATACATAATTAACTATTCCTTGTATTTTTTAATGAGGTTTAAATTTAAAATGTCCCACGTGCTTTTAATAGTATTATTTTTAAGATCAATTAATTCAAAAATAAAAATAAAATAAATTGGAAATTTAAAAGAAAATTAAAAAAGAATGCTTAAAAAATTCAACATTTGTTGTAAAAAAAAAATTTGGAAAGAACAGAAATCATAAATATTATATTCATTTCCAAATGCTCCAAAATTCTTCAGATTTAGACCAACAATCTAATTTATGTTGTTTTATGTTTAAATAGTGTCAACAAATCACATTTATATGTGTGGAAAAAAATACTAAAAGTGCCTATATTACTCGATATTTTTACACGGGCCTTTTGCCAGGCTTATATACAAGAAACTAGCTAAGGAAATTTTTGACTTTCTCTTAATAATATCTCTAACCTTACTGACATAGATCTTTGACTTTTTCTCAATCATATCCCTAACCTTTGATAGAGATCTTTGACTCTCTAACGCTAATTATATCACAAGAATCATGGAAGAATAAAATACAACAAAACCATATCTTTCCATGCTCCCCCTTAAGTTGGTGAAAATATATCATCCATTCCCAGTTTGCCGATAATCTCCAAAAAAAACCACTGTTGAGTCCCTTTGTTAATACATCTGCTAATTGACCACCTGTAAGAACGTATGGAGTACAGATTAGTAAGTTCACTTTCTAGTTTCTCTTTGACAAAATGCTTGTTTATCTCAATATGCTTAGTTCGGTCGTGTTGCACTAGATTATGTGCAATGCTAATGGTTGATTTATTGGCACAATAGAGTCTCATTAGCCCATTCCACTTAATCTTTGGTTCGTCTAATATAATTCTCAACCATAACAATTCATAGATTCCCTAAGCCATCGCTCTAAACTCAGCTTCTACACTCGACCGTGCTACAACGTTCTATTTCTTGCTTAGTCATGTTATTAAATTTTCTCCAAGGAAGGTACAATAACCTGTAGTAGACCTCCAATCTATAAGAGATCCTGCATAATCCTGTCTGTATAGGCTTTAAGACAAGTTCGGGATTCCTTTTAAACATTATTTCTTTTCCATGATAGGTTTTCAAATAATAAAGCACTCGGTAGACTGCTCAAAGATGGACCTCTTTGGGGGCATGCATGAATCGACTGATGACACTCATAGAGTATGATATGTCTTGCCATGCATGAGAAAGGTAGATGAGTTCTAGCTAATCTTTAGTACATCTCTCTATCTACTCCTAGATCTTCAACAGCTTCTCCAAGTCTATGGTTTTGTTCAATAGGTGTTGCAATCAGTTTGCTTGCTGACATTCCATTTTCCTTGAGGAGATCAATAACGTATTTTTGCTAAGAGATCAAGATTCCTTGGTTGGAGTGAGCTACTTCAATTCCAAGAAAGTATTTCAATCTTTCCAACTCTTTTACTATTTTAAACTTCCTTTTCTTTTTCATCATTTCTAGTCACAATGATGTCATCTACACAAACTATTAAGACTGTGACTCCCTCTGAGGTTGAATGTTTGATGAACAATGTATGATTTCCCTGACTTTGCTTGTATCCGGTAGCTAACATTACCTTAGTAAACCTTTCGAACTAAGCACGTGGAGATTGTTTCAAGCCATACAAAGCTTTCCTCAACTGACATACTTTATTCCTTTTAACTCTTCCAAATCCTGGTGGGATGCTCATATAGATTTCTTCTTCAAGATCACCATGGAGAAAGGCATTTTTCACATCATACTGTTGTAGTTCCTAATTGAAGCCAGTTGCTAGAGACAATAATATCCTTATAGTGTTCATTTTTGCTGCGGGTGCAAAAGTCTCTTGATAATCAATGCCATAAGTCTGAGTGTACCCTTTAGCTGCTAGTTTTGCTTTATAGCACTCTAGTGATCCGTAAGCATTAAACTTCAAGGAGAAAACCCACTTATTCCCTACTATTTTCCTTCCTTTTGGTAGATCGATCAGTTCCCATGTCTCATTCTTTTCAAATGCATCCATTTCAACTCTCATAGCTTTTCTCCATTCCTCTTTGGATAATGCCTCAGATAAAGTGTTTAGGATAGGTATTTCATTTAGACTTATGAGAAAGACCTTTATAGGTTGGTGAAAATTTTTTAAAGGATACGAATGAGATAGAGGGTACAGTGGTCATTTAGTGCACTCTCGAGTTCCGTTTCTCATAGCTATTGGTATATTTAGGTCTGTTATCTGAGTTTCTAGAAGTTGTTGATCAATAGGTAAGGAGGGTTCAGATATTGTTACCTCATTCTCAGGTCTTGGATTGGTGACTTGAACTTGCCTCGGATCTGAAGATGGAGGTTGCTTCCTTGAATATACCTGTTTAAATCGAAAATGATCAAAGACTTTGTTATCCCTTTCTAAAGACTTAGGTAAACTGGGAGCAGATGAGACAAGAGACTCGGACTTAGATGGAACATGGGTCTCAGACTCAAATAGGACAGAAGGTCAGAATGAGATTTGTGTCAAGCATTGGTATCTTAGATAACATGGAAGGTGATAACTCGGGAAGAAGAAAATCCTTATCTTCTATGTTAGATGTCTCCCCTTGAAGATAAAGTTTGGTAAAATACAGTTTCCCTTTCACAGATGTGACATCGGCTGAGGCATATAGTTTTCTGGTGGGTGGATGGAAGCATTTGTAGCCCTTTTGAGTGGAAGAGTATCCAATAAACACACATATAATGGCTCTAGGATCTAGTTTTCCATAGTTATGATTATGTACATGGACAAACAAAGTACACCCAAACACCTGAAGAGTAAGATTGCTCGTGACACTAGGATTGGGATAGAACTTAGAAAGGACTTCCAGTGGACTTTTTGATTCTAAGACCTTGAAAGGAATTCTGTTTATAATGTGAGCAGATGTAAGCACCGCTTCCCCTTAATAATGTTTTGGTACATTGTGATAGAACAAGAGTGCTCATATAGTATAAAAAAGATGGCGGTTTTTCCTCTCAGTTACCCTATTTTGTTGTGGGTTAGTGACACAAGATGATTCATGAATAATTCCTTCTTTTTGAAAGTAAAAACATAAGACTTGATTGAAATAGCCTCCGGCATTATCAATTCTAACTCTTTTTATTTTTGTACCAAATTGATTTTGGATCATTGGATGGAAATTGCAAAATTTTATTTTTGAGCAAGAATATCCAAGAAACCCTAGTGTAATCATCTATGAACGAAATAAACCACCGAGAACTAAAATATTTAGGACTGTTGAGGGCCTCCATATATCACTGTGAATTAAATAGAAAGGAGTCAAACTTCTTTTATTGCTAATGGGAAATGAAACCTAAGTGTGTTTTGCATACTCATAAAGGTCACAATGAAAGTTTCTAACGTCCAGTCCCTTAAATAAAGAAGGAAACATAAGAAGGATAAAACGTAACATGGCAATGCAAGTCTTTGCTAAGTTTTTAAATGGACACTAGGTTAGTGGATAATTTTGGAACATGTAAAACATTTTTAAGAACGAGACTAGGGGTAATATGGATATCTCCTGCACCTGCCATCATGGTTTTAGTTCCATCGATGACAGTAATTTTCCTATTGCTTAGACATGGGGTATAGTTTTTGAACTGTTTTGAGTTGTGAGTCATATAGTATGTGGCTCTTGAGTTTATAATCTATAAATTCACATGTAATTTATCTGAAACATTTAATCCAAGAGGAAACGAAGATTCACCTGAGAGAGCTAAAGACAAGCACTAGATGAAGGCTTTTCAAGTGATCCCAATAGGCTTCTCAACTTTTCTATTTCTTCATTGTTGAATCCTCTGGATCCTTGTTTTTGATCGTGTGTTGCTTGTGAAGCTATATGGGCCTAGCCTTATTGTCATTGATGTTGTCCTCCTTTATTCCCCCACTCATGACTGGCTAGTTTTCCATTTAACTTCCAACAGTGGTCTTTTCTATGTCTCAACTTTTTGCAGTAGGTACACTAAAGATAATCACGGTTTGCTCCCTTTGATAATTCTGCCATTCCATGTTCTTTATTTGGTGGCTGTTCTAAGGTAAGGCCTCGCTGTTTGCTCTCGGATGCTATAAGTGCTAAGCCATCAGTTGGTTGGGACTCAAGCATAACCCCTTTTTGACTCTCTTGAGCCCGAATCAATGCGATCATCTCATTAAGAGACGATACTTTTGCCTTTCCTAAAATCTAGATTATCACCTAGTCAAATTCATAATTCAAACTTGCAAGAAAATCATAAACTCAATCCCTTTTAATAAAATTTTTTATTACAGTTGCACACTTGCTACATTTTAAGTCAATTACTCGGTAATCGTCAAGTTCCTGCTATTAGTTTTGTAAAAAATTAGCATATCCGGTCATAGTTTTACTCCCCTGTTTTGTTGCTTCTGTCTTAGTCTTAATTTCGTAGATTAGTGCACATCATGAACCTTAGAATAAGTCTGGTTTAGAGCATCCTAGATTGCTTTTGTAGTTGGCAGGAACATGTATGTATCACTAATTTCAGGCATCATAGAATTCGACAACCAAGACATGATCATTGAGTCTCCCTCATCCCATGCTTCGAAACTTGCCTCTCTTCTCTTCGGTCTAGTCCCCAGCAAGTGACTCAATTTTTCTTTCCCTTTGAGGAAGGTTCGAACCAATTAGGACCATTTCAAGTAGTTTCTGCCATTGAGCCGATATGCTGGTTGAATGTTCTGTAGTTTGCTTGAAGCATGTGGTGTTTGCTCCTCCTCCATTGACTAAGACGGTTGGACAGGAGGGCTAGATGACATTGTTTGACTTTTTTTTTAAAGAAACTGGCTATGCAGGTCATGAAAAAGGTGAAAAAGACAAATGGAGCTCAGATTGAGGTGTTCAACAGAATATTGCAGAAAGATGATGGCAATGAAGGCCTGAAGAGAAGAAAGATTGGCAATGAAGACTGAACTAAAAAAAATTCAGGCAATGAAGGCCAAGGGAGAAAAATAGGTACTGCAGTAACCTAGAAATAGAACACAAGATCCAACTCAGCAATGAAGGCTGAAGAAAAAGTACTCTGTTTCAAGTTGCGGAAACATAAAAAACAGAGCACAATATTCAACAACAAAGGTTGAAACAAACCAGGCAACAATAAAGGTTAAAAAAAAAAAATCCCCAAAGAACCAATCTCTGATGCCATATGGAAAAGTACCAAGAATGCTTATATTACTTTCTTGTATTACTCTATATTTTTACATGGGCCTTTTGCCAGACTTATATATACAAGAAACTATCTAAGGAAATCTTTGACTTTCTCTTAATAATATTCTTGACCTTACTGACATAGATCCTTGACTTTTTCTCAATGATATCCCTAACCTCTGACTGAGATCTTTGACTTTCTAACCCTAATTATATCACAAGAATCATGAAAGAATAAAATACAATAAAACCATATCTTTGTAGAGTATGACTTATTTTAAGATGATTGATCTATGGCCACTTTTTGGATTTATGAGGGTGTGACAAAACTGAAATGATAAAAATAAGCATTATCGCTTCCTCAATTCGAGCTTTGTAAATACAATAATTGAAAGAAAAGACCCTTTTGGAATCATTTTGCTGATGTTGATGGGGTCTATGGCCTCTATTTGGACTTATGAGAGTGTGTTATATCCAATTGAGAGAAACAAGCTCCATGGCTCCCTCTATTGAGCCTAACAAATACTTAGATCAAAGATGCCATAATTGAAATATATGATACCTATAGACTCGTTTCTCATAAGCGGTTTGGATGGTTTCAGCTTAAGACTGCAAAATTTTTCAATATTTCACAAAAATTATGAAGTTGTTCATTCATAAAAATAAAAATATTTATAGTTTATATTTAGTTATTGAGCGTTGCAGAGTATTTTATTAGTTTGACACTTTCTTTTATGACCAATAGAAAAATATTTTAAAAATATAAAATTATATACGTGTAATTTTGGGGGGATTATTAGGCAATTTAAGGAGTACTCCAAACTACTAACCAAATTACCTGCCAATATAAATCTAAAAAACCATCCAAATTATCCAATAATCCAGAATTAGTTAACAATTTGGTTCGCTTTGATTTGGAGTGAACAATTTGGGTGCTTTGGTATATTTTTTGAACACCTCCTCATCGTGCTAAATCTCAGAAAACTAGCGTTTTGATCGAAAGAGTAGACTTTTAAAATGTAAGAAACGTGTAGTATTCTAATTAACAACTTGTTTGGCAAAGGAGAGTGGTGGGTGGATGGAGAAACGTGGATGGAAAGGTTAAATTATGCGTTTGGTTGGAAGGAGATGGAGATAGAGATGAGATATGAGAGGCTGATCAAGTCACTTGAGCCCACAAATTTGCGTCTTTCCTCTCTTGGATGGATCAGGTAGCAAAGAAAAAAAAAAGAAGAAAATGTTTAAGCAGGAAAACCCCATTTTGCTCTCCGATATTTATAGTGGATATAAACAATATAAGCAACGTAGTAATTTTGTAAATAAAATTCAATCTATCGTTCTTATTCTTTTTTTAATACCAAACAAAAGAACTTATTTATCTCACTTAGAAGGGAGAGTTACTATTGTCTCCGCATCTTGCACTCTTCTCTTCGTCCTTCTAATCAAACGGAGTGCGAAGTGGCGAAGTTCCAAAAAGAAAGACGTTTAATTGTTAAACGACAGCAGAAGAGAAACAAACGACGACAGCTCTTTCAGCCCCCAAAAGAAACCGGCAATCGGATACGCTAGTTTCAAATTTTCAATTCAAAGCGTGTTTGACCCGGCCTTTGTTGCGAGGAGCTCCATTCAATACCTCATCCTCGCTTGGCTAGGGACTTGCTAGGTACGACGATCAAATCTCTTTCGAACAAAATTTGGGTTTCGTTTTTAATTTTCTGTTTTCTGTGTGGTTTTTTTTTTTTTTTTTGGGTCAATTTATTATTCCTATAGTCTAAAAGACTGCGTTGTAATTCTAATTTCTGTCAACAAATCATTATAATTTGCCTTTTATAGGGGCATGAATTGATGGGTTTTTATGGCAGGCTTTACCTTTAATAATTGATATATTAATTCCAAGAAAACTTGAGACTTCTACCTCATTGATGAGATTTTGAAACGATTTCACGCACAATTTACAAGTATGGTTGGTTTTGTTTATCTGTTATTATTGCCCTTGATTTATACATAGGGTTAAACTCATTTTTAGCCCTTGTACTGCACTCCAAATTTTGTAAAAATAATCCCATTTTCCCAATTGTTCCAAACGAGCCCTTCTGCCTATCCGACTGTTAAAATCTTGACGGAGGAAAGGTGCGGATTCCTTCTTATGGTCGTGCCATAAAACTAAAATATTAACTCAACTAAACTGCACATGGTCATCACATACCTTTTTTCTATCGAGATTTTAACATTCAGATAGTGGAAGGACTAACTTGAGATAATTTGATACACAAAAACTTGTTATCGGATATTTTAAAAGTCAACTACCAAGTTGGGATTTGCCTTATAATTTGCGGATTAAAAAATGAGATTGACCCTTAGATATATAGTTGTTACTACTGGTGGTTGAGCATGAAAATGGTACTAATCATTTACTAGTTATGTATTTAAATTCTATTCATTGCCTTCTCCAGGGACTGTAGAGTGAAAATGGAGACCCATGACGAGGATGAGATTCATGATTGTGTTATTAAGTTGGTAAAAATTTAATATTCATTCATTTTCAGCCTTTTTTTCAATTTAAGCATATTTAAAAAAGAATGGAAATGTTGAGTATTTTGGGGTTGAACTGTAGAGAGAAAATCCCCAAAAACGGAGGGAGAAGGTGTACATTGGCTGCGGAGCTGGGTTTGGAGGTGATAGGCCCTTGGCAGCTCTTAAGTTACTCCAAAAAGTGAAAGAGCTGAACTATCTCATACTTGAATGCCTAGCAGAGCGCACCCTTGCTGATCGATATCAAGTCATGGTGTCAGGTGGCGACGGTTTTGATTCACGGAGTATGTCCCTATTTTTTCTTCTATTAACTTTATGCAATACAGTTACTTGGATGACGATGCATTATATGTTTGATAAGAAAATTCCATGTGAAGATTAGTAGGACGTTTGGATCGCTCGTTCAAATTGTCAGTTCAAAGTGAAAATACTGTAGCAATTTAAATTTTGAGAGAAAACATTGTAGCAAAACCGGTTTAAACCAAGTTACCAAAGCCCTATAGAAGTGTTTTGTGACTTGGTTGTTTTGATTTATCTGTTCTCTACAAGATTGGATTAGGCATTTTCTATATGTCCTTGGAAGTACAGTGCCAAAGAATTTGAACTTTGCATGTCTTTGTTCTTTCCATAAACAACCCAGGACACGTATTCAAGGGCTTTCTTCATCCGTTGTAATTTGTATGTGCAGTTTTACATTTCTTGATAGTTAATGCATGTCATACACTGAGAACTACACCGGTAAATTGAAAAAAAAAAAAGAAGAGAAATTCATGGACTGCAGAAAAAATAAATCTTTTCTACAATTAAAGGTTTTGTGGTACTTATATTGATTTATTTCGGCGTTAATCCTAAGATGCCTTACGGTGATTTCCAATTGAGTATGCAGTTTCAGATTGGATGCGTGTACTTCTACCTTTGGCTGTAGAGAGAGGAACTTGCATAATCACCAACATGGGTGCAAGTAAGAATTACAAGATGAACTAATATTCAACCTGAAAAACTTTTTTTTTTCATCTGATTACCGATGGATCAAACACGTTGTTTTGTACTTCATGATTTTTTTTTTCCTGGGTAGTGGATCCATCTGGTGCGCACAAGAAGGTTGTGGAAATAGCAAGCAGCTTGGGACTTAATGTTTCCGTTGGTTTGGCTCATGAGGTTTCTGTCAGTGAAACAGGTATTTCAAGTCACCTTTAGGAAGTACCATGGTTTAAAAAGGCGTTTGAGGCGTACGCCTTGAGGCTCGCGTCAGTTTGAGGCACTTGATCAGCGCTTCAAGGCTTAAGCCTTGAATTGTTTGAACGAGGCTTACGCCTTTTTTCATTAAGGCGTGCGCCTTGAGGCGTTTTTGCCTCAAGGCTTATGAGGCGTGAGCCTTAAATTGAAGGCTATTTTGAGCCGGTTTTCAATCCAATCTTTTTTTTTTTCCCTTTCAAAGAAAGTCAACCCACTATCAAAATTGGGCTTTAATCAGATAAAAATATGCAAATAGATTTTTAAACCCTAAGTCTACCATATTCTTCGACACTTCTTCATCATCTGCCCCCTTCTTCATCATCGACCCTTTCTTGATCATCAACCCCTGCAACTTTCATGCCCACTGCCCTATAAGTAGTGACTAGAACGACGGCCCACCGACAACAGCCACCTCCAGATTCTGACCTCCTCAGCCCTCACTCCTTAGGTTTTTTTTCCCCATTTTTCTTTTATTTTCTACTGTAGGTTGGGTTTTTTTTTCTTTTTTCCCCTCTTATAGCTACTGTAATAATGTATATTTTATAGAAGTAGGTGTTATACAAAAGTTATAATGTTATATAAAATGAAAGTTATATAAAGAGTGCAGTAAGTGATTTTTATTCATTCAGATCTATAGTTATTTCATTTTCTAAAAAAAAAAAAGAGGTTATCTTATGTGCTATAAAAGCCATATAATTATAACCATATTAGAAGAACAGTAGCATACATATTATATTGTATGTGTTTTATGCACTTTCTTATTGTGTCTTATGGTTTCGTGATGAACTAAGTGTGCGTTTAATGACATGTTTATGAATTTTATTCAACTTTCTGAATTTTTTTATTTTGCATTCGAGGCTTACGCCTCAATCCGCCTCGAGGCTTACGCCTCGAGTCAATTAGACAAAACGCCTCGGTTCTCGTTTTCGCCTTTTAAAACCTTGGGAAGTACTAACTCAACTGCAGATACATTTTTAAGAATTTTTTTTCTAGATATGTGGAAAGATATGGTTTTATTGTATTTTATTCTTCCATGATTATTGTGCTGTGATTAGTATTAGAAAGTCAGTTTTTTGTCTGAAGTTGATCTCTGAATAAAGCTGATATTTGTAGAAAACTGTCTCTAGAGGTCAGGGAGAGAAAGTCAAAGATCTCTGTCAGTATATAGGCTTTTCTTAGTTAGTTTCTTTTTTTTTTTTTTTTTTTTGCTGTACCTTCTGTATTTATGTCTGGAAAAGGCGCGCGTAAAAGAAAGAAGAATTCTCCTTCAAATTTTTCATGGTATCAAAGCCCAACTATGAATTATGAATCTCCCAAATGGCCAAATACAATATGGCCACTGAAAAACAATCTGCTTCCTCCCACGATGCCTCTGAAATTACTTCCTAGTCATGGAACAAATATTCTAATGAACAGCGGAGATATAGATGGAAGCATTCTTCCCATTACGGGTCACAAACTGAATGGGTATAATTATCTGCGGTGGTCACAATCAGTGATGATTTTCATTTGTGGAAAAGGCAAGGATGACTATCTTCTAGTGTCACAATTACTCCCAAGAAAGAAGATCCAAGTTTCAAAACCTGGAAAACAGAACACAACATGGTCATGTTCTGGCTTATCAACTCTATGACCAACGAAATTGGAGTGAATTTTTTGCTCTTTGGAACAGCCAAGGAAAGATGGGATGCGGCCAGAGAAATTTACTTGTAGTGAGAACACATTTGAATAGTTCCAGATTGAAAGCACCCTCCACGATCTGAAGCAAGGTGATTTACCTCTCACTCAATACTTTAATACTCTCTCACGAAATTGGTAGCAACTAGATATGTATGAGGACTATGATTGGAAGTGCCCAAAAGATGCAATTAAATAAAGGGACATTGTCGAGAAGAAAAGGGTTTATAAGTTCCTGAGTGGACTTAATAAACACCTTGATGAAGTTTGTGGAAAAATCCTGGGAACAGAGCGTTTGCCAACTCCGAGAAGTTTTCTCTGAAGTTCGTCAAGAAGACAGCCGAAAGAAGGTGATGATGGGATCTTCGAATGCTCTGCCAACCACTGAAGGTTCAACACTCACTATCCGAGGAGGTCAGAATTATAACAACAACGACAACAAGCAGAAAAAGGGAAAACCATGGTGTGAGTGTTGTCGGAAACCTGGACTACCAGAGAAACATGTTGGAAAATTCATGGAAAGCCTACTGATTTGAAGCCCTCACGTCCAAACAATGCAAGGAAAGTTGCAGCAATGTAGCTGCTGTTGGTGAAAGCCCCACACAACCTGAACAAAGTCTTTTCAGCAAAGGACAGTTAGAACTTATACAAAAAATGTTTGGTCAAGCACAAACACCAACCACTTCCATTGGTTCCTTAGCACACAAAGGTAATCTCTTAAATGCCTTGAAAGTGAAAAAGGAACTTCAAAAACCATGGATTGTAGACTCAAGAGCTGTTGACCACATGACTGGAGATGCAACTCTATTTCATAAGTGTAGTACATGTAATGAAAATCATATTGTCCGAATAGCAGATGGATCATTGTCAAAGGTGGCTAGTATAGGTTCAGTTTTCATTTCAGAGGGCATAATTCTCAACTCCGTCCTTTTGGTTCTTGACTTAGATTGCAATCTTTTGTCTATTGGCAACTCACTCGGGATCTTAACTATGTCGCTAATTTTCTTCCAAATATATGTGTATTTTAGGACTCGGATTCGGGGAAGACAATTGGCAGTGCTGAGATACACTTGGGCCTCTCTCTACTCAAAGTCAGCGATTCTCCTTGGAGACAACCTCACATAGCAGAATGTGTCATGTCCAAGAGTCGGTCCAATAAAAGTTCTATTTCAGTTGTTCAGTCAAATAAAAATACCAATGTTATCTTGTGGCACTATCGGTTAGGTCATTCAAATTTCTTGTATCTCGAGAAATTGTTTCCTTCTTTATTTAGGAATAGAAGCCCAAAAGATTTTCAGTGTGAAATCTATCAGTTTTCAAAACACGTACGCAACTCATATCCAAATCTTTCACATACAAAATCACACACTTTTTCGATGATACATAGTGATGTATGGGGGCCATCAAGAGTGAAAAATATTACGGATACACGATGCTTTGTGCCTTTTGTAGATGATCATACAAGAACACCTAGATATTCCTCATGAAAGAAAAGTCTAAAGTTAGGAAAATTTTGAAAATTTTCACAAAATGATTCAAACCCAGTTCTAAACCAAAATACAAGTTCTAAGAACTGACAATGCGCAAGAATACTTTAAAAATTATCTTGGGGGTTATATGCTGAGTCAAGAGATAGTTCATCAGAGTTCCTACAACGATACTCTAGAACAGAATGGAATTGCTAAACGCAAAAACAGACTCCTAGAAGTTTCTAGATCTCTCATGTTCACAACTCATGTCCCTACGTTCTTCTGGGTGAAGCCGTCCTTACAGTAGCTTATCTCATAAATAGAATGCCCTCTTGTGTTCTGAACTACCAAACGCCGTGCCAAGTTCTTCAATCCTACCCTTACACTCGGTTAATTTGCACTATTCCTATTAGAGTGTTTAAATGTTTGGCATTTGTTCATGTTTATAAGCGAAACAGAAATAAACTGGACCCCAACGCAATCAAGTGCATCCTCGTTGGGTACTCTCCAAACCAAAAGGGGTATAAGTGTTATTCTCTTGCCAAATCTAATATTCAGGGGGAGACCTTTACATAGGAATATCATCTTTGGGATATTGAATTGGCTTTCGAAAATGCTACTCCAACCGAGTCACCTGTTCAAATTTACGACAATTCCTCAGAAAACTCTACCTCAACTGAGTCATCTATCCAAACAGAGTTCCTTGATTTGCCCATCACTCAAGAAGAAATTGTTCTCGATCAAAACAATGTCTTCAAGCCCTCACAAAAATTCTCCAAGTCCAACCCATGTATCTTTATCTTCTCCTCTACCCTTTCTCACTCAACCTGCTAAAAACAAAGAGTTCGTTGTCTATAGCAGGAGAAACAAAGACCAAGGGTTAATAGAGCCACAGGCAGCTCTTGAGCATTTCCGAGAATCTGATCCGAATTCAGACACACAAGGTAACACAACAACTGAACTTGTCTCTAATCTAAATATACCTATAGCCTTGAGAAAAAGGTGTTAGATCATGCGCTAGTCATCCCATCCACAATTTTGTGTCGTTTAAAGGATTATTGCTTGGTTACCGTACCTTTGTGGCCAATCTTGATGAGATACAGGTACCTAATACAGTCCATGAAGCTTTAAAGTTGCCCAAATGAAAAGTTGCAGTTCTGGAAGAAATTCGTGCCCTTGAAAAGAATGGAACATTGGAAATCTCTGATTTACCTTCTGGAAAATACCTAGTGGGTTGCAAATGGATCGTCACAGTCAAGTACAAGGAAGATGGGAGCGTGGAAAGATTCAAGGCGAGACTCGTTGCAAAAGGATTTACTCGATCATATGGAATTGACTTACAAGAAACATTTGCTTGTGTGGCAAAACTCAACACTGTCCGTGTATTGCTCTCTCTAGCAGCCAATTTAGACTGGCCTCTCTATCAGTTAGATGTCAAAAATGCGTTTCTCCGCGGAGAGCTTCAAGAGGACGTCTACATGGAAATTCCACCTAGATTTGAGACGCAAGCAACAGTCATAAAGTATGTAAACTCAAGAAATCTCTTTATGGACTAAAGCAATCACCAAGAGCTTAGTTTGACTGGTTCACTAAGGCTGTAAAAAGGTTCGGGTACTGTCAATGTCTGTCAGATCATACATTGTTCATCAAACGTTCTACTGAAAGAAAGATAGCCATACTCATCGTGTATGTAGATGACACCATGGTAACAAGGGATCATGATGAAGAAATAAGAGTCTTGAAGGCGATCTTAGCTCAAGAATTTGATATTAAAGACCTTGGAAACCTCAAGTACTTTCTTGGCATGGAAGTAGCTCGATCCAAGAAAGGTATTTCAATTTCTCAATGGAAATATGTACTTTATCTTCTAACAGAAACGGAATGCTTGGGTGCAAGCCAACAGCTACACCTATGGACTTTACAATCAAACTTGGAGAAAAAAGGAGATAGCGTTGTTGTAGATAAAGGGAGATATCAAAGACTTGTTGGTAAGTGTTAGAATCTGCAAGATTTTTTGGTATTGTAATTTCATGTAAATTAAGAGGCTGGCAGCTATTAGATTGACAGCTAATTAGTGATTAGGATTATTGATTTTCTTTCTTTCTTTAGGCAAGATTATAGCTGATTGATAGGAGCAGTTTTTTAGGAGATTTGTTTCCTTTTTTGTTCTTTCGGAGCTGTATATAAAGAGCCCTCTGTAAACACTATTTTTACATAAGGAAAAAAACATTTTTTCCTCTAATCTTTTATGGCATCAGAGCTGGTTCTTTTCTCAGCTTAAACGTCTTTTTTTTTCATCTTATTGACTTCTTGATTCAACAAATATGAGTTTAGAGAAGGAGAATGTTTCATCACCAGTCATCACCAACCCTTCAACCTCATCTGTGATCGCACAATCTTTTGGAGAAGGTTCCTCGCTGCAGATCACCAATCACAAGTTGGACGGAAAAAATTTCCTTCAATGGTCACAGTCTGTCAAGCTTGTACTTAGAGGAAGAGGGAAAATCGACTACATCACCGGCGAAGCCAAGCGTCCAGATACCACGGACCCAGCCTACACCAATTGGGAACTCAACAACTCACTCGTCATGGCCTGGCTCATCAATTCGATGGAGCCACACATCAGCCGCACTTATTTGTTTCTCCGAACTGCCAAAGCTATATGGGAAGCAGTGAAAGAGAACTACTCAGATCTTGAGAACGCTTCACAAGTTTTTGAGATTAAAAATAGACTCAAGGCTCTCCAACAAGGTACTAGTGACATCACCGAATACTATAATTCCCTGCAAATGTTATGGCAGGAATTAGATATGCATTATGAGGCAGATTGGGGAGATTTTCAGGAGAACAAGAAGTTTCAGAAGCATCTTGAGAAGGAGCGTTTGTACGAATTTCTAGCAGGCCTCAACAAGGATTTAGATGAAGTACGTGGCCGAATTCTTGGTCGAAGGCCGCTACCATCAATTGGAGAAGCCTTTGCAGAGGTTCGGCGTGAAGCTAGCAGGCGGAGGGTGATGCTTGGGGAAAAAAAGGACCAGCCCTACTTATTAGCCATCGACCAGTAGAAAACACTGCTCTTGTTGCTCGGAATTTTGCCAACAAATCTACTGATCAAAAACCAGGTCAGAGACCACGCTGCTCACACTGTAACAAGCTTGGTCATACACGAGACCGCTGCTGGGACCTCCATGGTAAACTTGTAGACATGAAACCTCGAAGGCAAGGTCAAGGAAGAGCTCTTCAAGCTTCAACAATGGAGAAAAGTGAGGAGACCAATAGTACTGAATCAACTGGTGTTTTTTTGAACAAAGAGCAGCTTGAACAATTGTTAAGTCTTCTCAATCAACAATCTGTGACTACCCCTAAATCTGCCACAAGTTACTTTGCTCATCAAGGTATTGCTCTCCATATACAAAAGCAAAATCCTTGGGTGTTTGATTCTGGTGCGTCTGACCATATGACAGGTACTTCGCCACTATTTTACTCTTATATGCCATGTCATGGGAACGTAAGAGTTAAAATAGCAGATGGAACTTGTTGGAAAGAAAAACAAAATCCCACGTTTTCTGGCCTAATAGTCTTAGTTTTCCTATTTTAGGAGGATGATGATTTGTTTCCTGATTTCTAGGATTTCTTTTCCTGAGATTTTGCCATTGTAATATCTATATATGCTGTATTTCTTGGCTGATGATTGATATAATAAAAAATTATAAGAGAGAGAATTACTTGACCCTCTCTTCTCTTCTCCGGTCATCTATCTCCTCTTCTTTTCTTCTCCGGTCTCACGGTATCAGAGCCGGCGGTCACAGGCGGAAAACTGATCAGCAAAGCTTGCCGGTTGTAACCCAGAAATCATGTCATCCATGTCAGAATCAACCGAGTCACAAATCATTACAAATCCTCCTATGTCTATTACCTCTAACCACCTAGAAAATCCATCTATCCAAATAACCACACATAAACTAAATGGAAGCAATTTCAGAGAATGGTATCAATCTGTCCTGCTTGTGATAAAGGGCAGAGGAAAGATGGGATATCTTACTGGAGCGGCACCTGCACTAGATGCAGCAAATTATAGCGTGTGGGAGGTAGAAAATTCGATTGTGATGGCCTGGCTAATCAACTCGATGGAGCAGAGGATTGGACGCTTGTACCTGTTCTATCAAACGGCAAGAGAGATATGGGATGCTATGAGAGAGATGTATTCGGATATGGAAAATATCTCACAAAGATTTGAGGTTCGTTCTAAACTTCGGAATACTAGACAAGATACATTGTCTGTCATTGAATATTTCAATAATCTCTCTGAGCTGTGGCAAGAAATAGACCTATTCCAAAATGTTTCTTGGAAACATCCTGAAGATAGAGTCCAGTACAGCAAAATGGTGGAAAGTGATCGAGTCTTTGATTTTCTACATGGTCTAAATCAAGATCTTGATGAAGTAAGAGGTCGCATACTTGGCACAAAGCCTCTACCTTCACTGAAGGAGGCATTTGCTGAAGTGAAGCGAGAGGAAACGAGAAGGAAAGTGATGACTTCATCCTCACAAAATCCGGTGGCAGCCCAAGGATCTGCGTTGACCACAAGTCGTGTGGATTCAAAAGCATCTAACGGAAAAGACAAGCAGATATGGTGCGAGCATTGTAAGAAGCCGTATCACACCAAGGATACATGCCGGTATCTCCATGGGAAACCTGTTGATTGGAAGCCTCGAAGTCAGAGAAAAAATAGTAAAAATGCTTATGTGGCCGAAATAGCAACTGCTACAGCCCCTCAAGCATTTGTGGCAGAAGAGATAGAGGTTCTCCGACGACTGATGAGTTCTTCATCTACTACAAAGGAGTCCGGCTCTAATTCATCTAGTTCCACAGGACCTACTGCCTTAGCTACTCATAGAGGTATTGTATCTTTCCTGTCACACAAAGGTGCACATAACACCTGGATTGTAGATACTGGTGTGATCATATGACAAGCTCGAGCACAGGTTTTAGGAACTATAAACCTTGTAGTGAGAATATTGGAATTACTGTAGCAGATGGTTCGGTGTGCACAGCAGCAGGGAAAGGAGACTTGGAGGTTAATGGATTGAAGTTGAAGTCGGTTCTTCATGTTCCTAATCTGGAGTGTAACTTACTTTCAGTTAGTAAAATAACTAGAGACTTGAATTATTCTGTAACCTTTTCCCCTTACTCATACTTTTCAGGATTTGTCATCGGAGAGGACGATTGGGAATGCTGAGGAGCGAAGTGGTCTATACTATCTATCGGGTGTTGACTCTTCTCCGAGTCTGAAGTCATCTACTGTTTTCTCGTTATTTTCTAATTCCAATGTTCAGTTGTGGCATAATAGATTGGGTCATCCAAGTTTCGTTTACTTGAAACATTTGTATCCTCATTTGTTTATGAATAAAGATCCCTCTTTGTTTCATTGTGACCATTGTATTCTTGCAAAACAAACACGTGCATCATATCCCTCTCATATGTATAAACCATCTAAACCATTCTATTTAGTTCATAGTGATATATGGGGACCATCAAGAGTCATGAGTTTAACTGGTGAGAGGTGGTTTGTTACCTTCATTGATGATCATACCTGGGTGTGTTGGGCTATTTAATGAAAGAAAAATCTGAGATACTCACGATTTTTAAGCAATTCCATAGGGTCATCACAAATGTATTTCAATCTTTAATACACATTCTTCGAACTGACAATGGTCGGGAGTATTTTTCTCATGAATTTAATGAATATCTCAAAAAGCATGGGATACTTCATCAAAGTTCATGTGCTTATACTCAACAAAATGGGATTGCTGAACGGAAAAATCGTCATCTTTTGGAGGTTGCCAGATCAATCATGTTTGCTAGTAATGTCCCTTATTCTTTTTGGGGTGAAGCTATTCTCACATCAGCCTTATCAATCGTGTTCCTACAAAAGTCCTCAAATACCGAACCCCAATCAGTGAGCTGTTATCTATATTTCCTTCTACTCGTGTTCATAATTCTCTTACACCTCGTGTATTTGGATGCACAGTATTTGTTTATAATGTTCAACCAAATCGAGGCAAGTTTGATCCAAAAGCTATTAAGTGTGTCTTTCTTGGCTATTCCTCTACTCAAAAAGGTTATAGATGTTATCATCCCTCCACAAAACGTTTTTTTGTCACTTGTGATGTCTCATTTGTCGAGGATCAATTCTTCTATTCCCAAGTTTCTCTCCAGGGGGAGAATTCTACTCAGGAAGATAAACATTGGGATCCAGGGTTTTTTCCTTTAAATGTTCAAGATATCCAAAATATGTCTTCACATGTCATGTCCCAATATGAGTCTAGTAGTGATGACTTAAGCAAAGGGGGGAGAACTCAACATTGCAGATCCGAAACCACCATTGTTGGTGTACTCAAGGAGACCACGAACTCCAAGGCAAACTCAAGAGACCGAACCGGTGGCAGATCTAACTCCTATCATTACAGAAAATCAAAGTCAAGAGGAACCTTGTGAGAATACGGCATGTGATGAGGATGAGTCAGGGGATGATAATGAGGAACAAATAAGTGATCTTGATCTGCCAATTGCATTAAGGAAGGGGGTAAGGTACTATACTAGAAATCCACGGTATCCAATTTCAAATTATCTTACCTACTCTAAATTGTCAGGAAATCTAAGGGCCTTTATCTCAAGAGTAGATAAGATGCCAATTCCAAGGGATGGTCATGAGGCACTCCAGGATCCGAACTGGAAGGAATCAGTATTAGAGGAAATGAAGGCACTGAAAGATAGTGGAACGTGGGAAATGGTACAATTGCCTAAAGGAAAGAGAGTAGTGGGCAGCAAATGGGTATGTACAGTAAAGTTTAAACCAGATGGGACTATAGAGCGTTATAAGGCCAAACTAGTAGCCCAAGGTTTTACTCAAACCTATGGAATTGACTATGAGGAGACTTTTGCACCGGTAGCCAAATTGAATTCAATCAGAATTATAATGTCCATTACTGCTAATTTAGACTGGGGGTTATATCAGTTAGATATCAAGAATGCTTTCCTCAATGGCACTCTAGAGGAAGAGGTATATATGAGGTCTCCTCCAGGATTTGAAGCAGAAGAAGGGTTAGACAAGGTGTGTAAACTAAAAAAGTCTCTTTATGGTCTAAAATAGTCTCTGAGAGCATGGTTTACTCTCAGTACAGTGATGAAGGATTTCGGTTATACTCAAGGGCAAGCTGACCATACCTTGTTCATCAAGAAGAGCAAGTCTGGTAAGCAAGTTGTGTTAATTGTGTATGTAGATGATATGATAATTACGGGAGACGATGAAGAAGAGATCGATAACTTGAAGAAGCAACTGCAAGCTAAGTTCAAGGTAAAAGATCTGGGAGAACTAAGATACTTTCTTGGAATGGAGGTTGCAAGAAGTCGTAAAGGGATTTTCATTTCACAAAGAAAGGACACACTTGACTTGCTTAAAGAAACAGGTAAACTCGGGTGTAAACCAGCAAGTACTCCCATGGAACGGAATTGGAAACAGAAGATTGCGGAAGATGATCCTCCTGTAAACAAAGAAAGCTACTAGCGTTTGGTTGGAAAGTTAATCTACCTATCTCTTACTAGACCAGATATCGCCTTCAGTGTTATTGTTGTAAGCCAATTTATGCATGCTCCAAAAAAGGGGCACATGGAGGCAGTAAATCAGATTCTGAGATATTTAAAAGGGTGTCCTGGCAAAGGTGTGCTGTTTAAAAAAACTGATGATAGGGATGTGATTGGTTTCTCAGATGCAGATTGGGCAGGAGTTGTTGATGATAGCAAGTCTACTACAGGATACTACATAAAGGTCTGGGGAAATCTGGTAACTTGGAGGAGCAAAAAGCAATCTGTGGTAGCCAGAAGTAGTGCTGAGGCAGAGTATAGGGCCATAGCTCAAGGGATTTGTGAGCTTATTTGGATACAAAGGTTCATGGAAGATTTGAACGTGCAAATAACAGGGCCTATGAAGTTGTTTAGTGACAGTAAATCAGCTATTTGCGTGGTTCATAATCTTGTACAACATGATCGAATGAAACACGTAAGGATTGATAGAAACTTCATCAAGACAGAGGTAGAAAGTGGAATCATCGACTTGTCTTATATCTCTACCAACTTACAGGAAGCAGATGTTTTCACTAAAGCTCTTCAGAAGTCGAGATTTGATCTTTGCGTGAGCAAGCTGGGAATGACAGACATCTATTCACCAGCTTGAGGGGGAGTGTTGTAAAGAAACAAAATCCCACGTTTTATGGCCTAATAGTCTCAGTTTTCCTATTTTAGGAGGATGATGATTTGTTTCCTGATTTTTAGGATTTCTTTTCCTGAGATTATGCCATTGTAATATCTATATATGCTGTATTTCTTGGCTGATGATTGATATAATAAAAAATTATAAGAGAGAGAATTACTTGACCCTCTCTTCTTCTCTTCTCCGGTCATCTATCTCCTCTTCTTTTCTTCTCCGGTCTCAGAACTTTCACTACAGCTGCTGGAAAAGGTTCTATACGTTTGTCAGAGAATCTTGTTCTACACTCCATGTTACATGTTCCCAATTTAGCTTGCAACCTTGTGTCGATTAGTAAATTGACTCAAGACCTTAATTGCACTGCTAATTTCTCTAATGATGTGTGTCTAATACAGGGATAGGGGTCGGAGAAGATGATTGGCATTGCTAGCGAGAAAGGCGGACTATACTACTTTGAGAATGATGAATGCAAGGATAAAGAAGCCACAATGGCTGAAATTGCTTTACCATCTGTCTCAAATAAAGATGTACTGTTGTGGCACTATAGGTTAGGCCACCCCAATTTTCATTATCTTAAACGCTTGTTTCTAGGGTTATTTATCAATAAAGATCCCAAAAATTTTTATTGTGAGATATGCCAACTTGCTAAACACACACGAGTGTCTTTTCCGGCTAAACCCTACAATGAGTCTAGTCCATTTTCCCTAGTTCATAGTGATGTTTGGGGACCATCTCGCATTCATAATGTCACTGGTACAAGATGGTTCATTACATTTATTGATGATCATACAAGAGTGTGTTGGGTTTATCTTTTCAAAGAAAAGTCTGAAGTTGCGAAAATCTTTCAAAGTTCTTACGCTATGGTAAAAAACCAGTTTCAAACCACAATCAAAGTTTTGAGAACTGATAATGGAACCGAATATTTCAAAAACTCTTAGGAGACTTTCTAGCAGCTAATGGTATCATTCATCAAAGTTCATGCACTGATAGCCCACAACAAAATGGGGTAGCAGAAAGAAAAAATCGACATTTACTTGAAGTTGCTAGAGCTCTAATGTTTACCATGTCAGTTCCAAAGTATCTTTGGGGGGAAGCCATTCTTACTACCTGTCATCTCATAAATCGTATGCCATCAAAGGTTCTCAATTTCAAAACACCCATGTCTGTCCTTATACAAATTTATCCCTTGTTTTGTTGCCCCTCATCTATCCCTCTCAAGACATTTGGGTGCACTGTGTTTGTCCATGACCACCAAAAAAATAAATCAAAACTTGATCCAAAATCTGTCAAGTGTGTTTTCATTGGGTATTCGTCTACACAGAAAGGGTATAAATGTTACTCTCCCACTCTCCATCGAATGTTCGTGTCAATGGATGTCACATTTTTTGAAAAACAATCATTCTTTCCCAAATCCTCACTTAAGGGGGAGATTCTAGGTGAAGTAGAGTCTTGGGAAGAGTTCGAGCCTGAAGTGTCCAATTCCTTACCACCACCTATTCCTTTGCCCACCTTAGTTGAACCTACAGAACTTGGTGCACCACTTCCTCTACCCACTGAACCCACCGAACCTGTTGTGCCACAAAAAGGCCGGTGCAAAGAGATTGTTTATTCACGCAAGAAGCGTTCTCACAATAGTGACAAGCTTGACGCTCAACAATGCCAAGAATCTGAACCAGTTCCTGCTCCTGTTGGAAGTCCTGAGACCATTAATGGCGTTGAGAACGAAGAGTTGAACCAGCCAAGTCAGCATCCACCAAGTATAGAGGACACTCATGTTCCCATTGCTATTAGGAAGGGTGTAAGAGCGTGTACCCAACACCCAATCTCCAAATTCGTATCGTATGATAAATTGTCTCCAATTTTTTCTGCCTTTACAACTTCTCTGACAGGTATCAAAATACCAAGAAACATTGAAGAAGCTCTTGCAGATCCAAAATGGAAGGAGGCTGTTTTAGAAGAAGTGAGAGCTTTAGAAAGAAATCATACATGGGAGGTTGTAGAGCTGCCAAGAGGGAAAACTACAATTGGTTGCAAATGGGTGTTCACAGTCAAATTTAATGCAGATGGTAGTATTAGCAGATACCAAGCAAGACTGGTTGCTAAAGGCTTCACTCAAACATATGGGATAGACTATAAGGAGACATTTGCACCAGTTGCCAAACTCAATTCAATCAGAGTTCTTCTGTCGTTGGCAACAAATCTTGATTGGCCACTCCAACAACTAGATGTAAAAAATGCATTCCTGAACGGAGACTTGCATGAAGAAGTGTACATGGATCCACCACCAAGGTTTAGACAGAAGGAAAACTTGGTTTGCAAGTTAAAAAAATCCCTTTTATGGCTTGAAACAGTCTCCAAGAGAGTGGTTCGAGAGATTTACTCAAACTGTGAAGAAACAGGGTTTCCAACAATCACAGGCAGATCATACCCTTTTCTACAAGCATTCCGTGAGTGGAAAAAGGACCATTCTGATAGTTTATGTGGATGATATTATTGTTATAGGAGACGACTACAGTGAACAGGAACAGTTAAAAAGATACTTAGCAGGAGAATTTGAATTAAAAGACCTGGGCGCTCTCAAATATTTCTTGGGAATGGAAGTTGCCAGAAGCAATGTTGGTATCGTAGTCTCTCAGAGGAAATATATTTTGGATCTTCTCCGTGACACAGGAATGATGGGGTGTAAACCAGCTGAGACACCTATGGAGCCCAATGTAAAGCTTGGACTTGAAGGTGGCAAAGAAGTGAACAAAGAGCAGTACCAAAGACTAGTAGGCAAGCTAATTTATCTGGCACACACCTGTCCAGACATTGCCTTCGCTGTAAGTGTAGTAAGTCAGTTCATGCACTCACCAAAGGAGAAACATCTTGAGGCAGTCAACAGGATACTAAGGTATTTAAAAAACACTCATGGCAGAGGGTTATTCTTCAAGAAAGGAGACAACAGGATGGTGAAAGTGTACACAGATGCTGACTGGGCAAGATCCTCTGTGGATAGAAGATCAACTTCTGGGTACTGTACCTATGTTTGGGGAAATCTAGTAACATGGAGGAGCAAAAAACAACCCGTAGTAGCTAGGAGTAGTGCGGAAGCTGAATTTCGAGCCTTAGCTCATGGCATATGTGAAGGGATGTGGCTAAGAAGACTATTGGGAGAACTAAAGATCTCGAGTACCTATCCAATGAAGCTTTATTGTGATAATAAGGCTGCTGTTAGTATTGCTCACAATCTTGTTCATCATGACAGGACGAAACACGTGGAAGTGGATCGTCATTTTATCAAAGAGAAGATTGATAATGGGAGTATTTGCATGACATACATTCCAACCAAAGAACAAACAGCAGATGTCTTGACAAAGAGTTTACACAGACCGAGTTTTGAAGATATGGTAAACAAGCTAGGAATGACAAACATTTACATTCCAGCTTGAGGGGGAGTGTTAGAATCTGCAAGATTTTTTGGTACTGTAATTTCATGTAAATTAAGAGGCTGACAGCTATTAGATTGACAGCTAATTAGTGATTAGGATTATTGATTTTCTTTCTTTAGGCAACATTATAGCTGATTGATAGGAGCAGTTTTTTAGGAGATTTGTTTCCTTTTTTGTTCTTTCAGAGCTGTATATAAAGAGCCCTCTGTAAACACTATTTTTACATAAGGAAAAAAAACATTTTTTCCTCTAATCTTTTAGTAAGCTTATCTACCTCTCTCACACTAGGCCCGACATCAGCTTTCCAGTTATTGTGGTTGGTCAATTCATGAATGACCCGAAAGAAGAACACATGAAGGCAATATTTTGAATATTGAGGTACCTAAAGATGACACTTGGCAAAGGCTTATACTATAAGAAGACTTAGAGTAGAGATATTGAAATTCACACTGATGCTGATTGGGTTGGATCAACATCCGATCGAAGGTCTACCTCAGGGTATTTTACCTGTGTTTGGGGAAATCTAACTACTTGGTGAAGCAAGAAACAGTCAGTTGTGTCAAGAAGCAATGCAAAAGCAGAGTTCAGAGCCATAGCTCATAGAATTTGTGAGGGATATGGCTAAAGAGGCTCCTTGAAGAACTAGGAATGTCAAATGGGAAATCAATGAAAATGTTCTGTGACAATCAGTCTACAATCAGCATTGCCATAAATCCAGTCCATCATGATAGACCAAAACATGTGGAGATAGATCGTCATTTTATCAAAGAAAAGATCAAAGAAGGGACAATCGAACTGCTTCATATTCCAACATCACTTCAAACAGCAGATATCCTCACTAAGGCTCTGCCAAGAAGTAACTTAGACAACTGATGCGGCAAGTTGGATCTAATCAACATCTATAACCCGACTTGAGGGGGGAGCGCGGAAAGATATGGTTTTATTGTATTTTATTCTTCCATGATTATTGTGTTGTGATTACTATTAGAAAGTCAAAGTTTTTGTCTAAAGCTGATCTCTGAAGAAAGTTGATATCTATAGAAAGCTGTCCCTAGAGGTCAGGGAGAGAAAGTCAAAGATCTCTGTCAGTATATGGGATTTTCTTAGTTATGTTTCTTATTATTATTTTTTTTTTGGCTGTACCTTCTGTATCTAAGTCTGGAAAAGGCTCATGTAAAAATAGAAGAATTCTCCTTCAAATTCTTCAAGATATATTTGAATTATTACACAATCGGAGCGAGCCACATGTTCAATCATCAGAACAATACAAAATTCTATTACTTAACAAGCCATCATTTCCTTTTTCGTATAGGTGCAGGATCCTCTCATGAGAAATCAGATATCAAGGAAGGTGTAAGATTCTAATACCTTTTATATAATTTTGTATTTCTAGAATTTGATGTTATTTTGCGTGCATACTTTCTGTTTCCTTGAGACGTCAGTGACTTGTTTTGCGGTTAACATTATATTTTCCTCTTAAATTATCGGTTTATTGAAAGTGAAGAATTTGATCCATATCAATTTTTGCTATCTTTTTCTCTGGCATTCTTCCTGAGAAGGTGGATCTTATCTTTTCGGTATAATTGAAGGGTATTAGCACATATCTTGGAGCTGCTCCCATAGTTGAATGTCTGGAAAAGTATCAACCTGATGTTGTGATAACTTCACGTGTCGCAGATGCTGCCTTATTTTTGGCACCAATGGTATGTAAATTGGTTAACACATTCTTTAGTCATCAATTATATGATTTCTATTGAATTGGAGTTTGTGAATCCGTAATTTTAACAGAATGCAAGCGCTAAGTAAATCTTCTTTGCCCGCCTTGTCTTTTGGATCTTCAACTATTAGTTGTTCCAACAAATATATCTTTGACCACCTGTCAGCGTTTTCTGTTTCTTATGCTTATCAGATTGCTCTCATAGTAAGTCGTCAAAATGCCCAGTTGACATTTGATTACTCCATGACAGTCCAAATGTGAAATTAGGGACAACTTAGATGTTTCGAAAGTTTACCAAGAGAAAACACAGGCATGCTTCATAAAAGTAAAGAAATACAATCAGTTATCATTTATTTTCCTCCACATATACAAGATTTAGTGTTATCCGTTTGTTATTCATAATTTCGTGGAATCTTTAGTTAAGGATTGTACTTTTTGGTATCGAGCTCATTGCTTGGGTAATTACTTACAAATTTCACTGCATCTTTTGATTGGACACAACAATTAGAACTTTCTTTGTTAATCCTGGGGTTTTTGATTTCAGATAGTCTGATTTCTGAAATGCTGTGCTGGTGAATAAACAGATTTATGAATTAGGTTGGAACTGGGACAACTTACAACTTTTAGCACAGGGGTCTCTGGCTGGCCACCTTTTGGAGTGTGGTTGTCAACTTACAGGGGGATACTTCATGCATCCAGGTGAATCTTGATTTTAGTTTGATGTATTAAGATGGGCTTTTCAAGGAAGAAGTGAAGCTCTATTATTTTCTCTGGATATTTTTTTTCCCTTTCGTGAAGACCCTCCCGTTGTATGTTTATTTTCTGTAGGGGACAAGTACCGAGACATGCCTTTCTCTCAGCTTCTTGATTTGTCACTTCCTTATGCGGAAATCAGATCTGATGGAAGCATCTGTGTTGCGAAAGCAGAAGGTAGTGGTGGCGTCTTAAATTTCAGTACTTGTGCTCAACAACTTCTATATGAAGTTGGCGATCCCAGTGCCTATGTCACTCCTGATGTGGTGAGTTTACGTGCCTAAATTTCTACAAGGAAAGGAAAAATAGGGAAAATGATAAGACACTTAAAATCTGTCTATTTTTCCCTAATTGAAGATTATTGATCTTCAAGATGTTTTGTTCTCCCCACAATCGAGTTGTAAGGTGGTTTGTGTTGGAGCTAAACCTGCTGCTGGATTAGTTCCTGATAAACTTCTGCAGTTGATTCCAAAGGTAATGCTGTTGATGTTTTTGGCTGATTTGATATGTAAGGACAAGTAGAAACATGAAAGATCCTTTTTTATGAAGACCATTTTCTGCTTTAAAGTTCTATTGAGAGATCTGGTGCACATTCAATCACTTCTGACTAGAATAAAAGTCTTAACAGTTCTATGTAACTTGATTTCAATGGTCTAAATAAACTTGTCTCTATGTGATAAATGGGAGTAGTTCTTGAACCACCTTATCTTTTATCACTTGCTTTGGTCAAGGACTGCTTATAGGATCTTCAATGAATCAAAATTCTCTACATTGTGTTGCAACAATAATAGTCTATGTTTCGTGTAAATATGGTGTGTTGATGTTGCCTATGGCAGAAAGACACTCCACTCCATAGGAGTCATTTTGGGGGATAATGAGAAATTGAAATGTTCTGTATGTTGCGTTTGTCTGGTAGCATGTGTCTAATATAAACATTTTTTCTATTTCCACCTCTCTTGTTTTATCTGATGATCATTCCTTGGTTGTTGTAGCACGTTTACACTGAATCTCATGTAATATAGTTCTTTTTTTTTTCCAGGACTGTGGTTGGAAAGGATGGGGAGAGATATCTTATGGGGGACATGAAAGTGTTAAACGCGCTAAGGCTGCTGAATTTCTGGTAGTTAACTCCAAAATTTGCCACTGCTATTACTTGTTGTAGGCAAGGCTGTTCAAACGAGTAAAAACTAACAAGACTAACCGCAATCTTCAAAATTCCAACCAATTTAATACTTTTTTTTTTTTCAAATTATTAGGTCAGGTCTTGGTTGGAAGAAATATTTCCTGGCATGAACAATCGCATATTTTCTTATATGATTGGAGTTGACAGTCTGAAAGCAACTAGCATTGGCGAGGACACTTCATCTCTGAAAGGCAGAGAAGATATAAGGTTACGTATGGATGGTTTATTTGAGATGAAGGAACATGCAATCCAATTTACGAGGGAGTTTACAGCATTATATACTAATGGTCCAGCTGGTGGTGGTGGTATCAGGTTAAGTTCTTAACTTATCAGCTTTTTTCATTCATTCTTTTGTTCATGAGCTTCATGATTATGGGATTATTCACTATAGCGTTAATGCAATGTAAACTAGCCCTTAATGCTTCATGTTCAGATTAATTGTTTTCCAGTATTAAAATACTAGCTGGAAATTTAAATTGTGGGTTGAACTGTTTGTCAATATGTGTCCTTTTAAATTACATTAGAACTCATTAAGCTTTTTTTTTTTTGTTTTTTTTGTTTTGTTTTTTTCTTTTCTTTTTGTAATTATAAGAGATAAAAATCTATTGATAAAAATAAAACCTACAACCAGACAAAACCAAGAACAAGATGTCCTCAAAGCAGCCAAACTAGAATAACAAAATCAACAATAAAACCAAAGCAAGCCTTATAGAATTCGTGCCCTCATCGTTCTTCCAATCTTAAAATAATAAAAGAGAAAATAATCTTTAAAATTTTTTCCCATTGATGCCCAAAGTGCTCCGTTCCTTTGCTCTGAATATTTGTCAGTTCTTTCCATCCAAATCGCCCACAAGGCAGCTGGCGCCGTACATTTTCAGAGTGTTTCAGCCCTCTTGCTTGAAGCTTGAGGCTTTTCCTCCACTAGGGGTTCAATCTCCCCAGGAATAACCCTTTGGGCTCCCACTTCCTGAAAAGTCTAGAGCATAAAGCAGTTGCTATGTGGCAGTGCAAGAGCAGATGGTTAATAGTTTCCTCTTCCCTTTTGCACATGACTCACCAAGAGGAAGCGAACACCAAATGAGGATGCTATTCTGGCAAGCAATGCTATTGGCAACAGTGGTGCTAAGCACACTTAAAGAAAGTGGGCCCCACAGCTGGGGTCCACCTTCTATTAGTTATGATGCTTAGTATTGGTGGTACCCCTGGGCAAATCTATCCTTGCGCCATGTCTCTTGCATTGATCTTTCTAAGAGAGATCAGCCAAGGGAACACTTTTGATTTTGATTTTTTTTATTTTTTATATTTTTTTGGGGTGTGTTGGGCTGGGGGCGTCTGGGGGGTGCACCTGATTCCATGAGCTTGAAAGTCTTCAATTTAGGGAAGATATTATTTTTGAGAGCACGGAAAAAAGATTTACAAGTGAAGCCAGAAGAGTGCCAAAGTCATCTTATCTTATCAGGAATCGTACATTTAGGGGGAAAATTCTGTAAAAGCCATACAAAGAGGCCAATTCTGCAGTTTCTGTACTGTTGAGGAATCTTTGTACTCAAAATTATTGCTGGATGATGTTGAGCATGCCCGAGAAATTGAGTTGTTGTTGGTGCATGCTAAACGTCCTAGGGAATGAGAGCGCAAAAGTGTAGTTTCCTTTCCATTCCTCCTCCCAAAAGCGAATTCTTGAGCCCTTCCTTAGGCCCCTTTTATCCATCGGTGCTCATCAAGTTTGACCTGGAGACCTTAAAATATTAAATTTTACACCATTTAATGGTAGCCTAACTGAAAATTGTTTGTATGTGCAGTACTCACCTCCAAGTTGAAGGGATTTTGTTTTATAAAGTAGTCTCATGGTCTTGAGTTCAGTTGAAATTCTTTTGGGAGCTCTAAATCAGTTCATGTTGAGAGCTATAGTAGGCATTTCAGCTATTTCTGCCACTTGATTGGATTACAGAATTGGAAGCATACGTTTTGATAAAACCCAGAAATAATCCGAAGGAAGAACAAGAGACTGAACAAAGAAGAACTTTTATTGATGAATGACTGAAATTCGAGATTCAGTCTATCTCCCAAAACAAGTTTTCCCCAAACCCAATTCTTACGTAAAAGCTCTCGTTATTCTGACTTCCACTCTATATACAAGTTCACCTCAAAAACAACCTTCTAACTAACCAACTTCTCACCACTTGTCTTCACTAACTAAAATCAGTTACACTAACATAACAGCCACTGTCACACTATATCACTTAAACCCCTACTAATCACTTATTTCTTCTTATTCCTTACGTACACACGCTTAACAATGGGTTTATCAGTTTTCCACTTCGAGAGCCTGATGTTATCTTATGCAATGATGTTTAACATCACTTCCTATGTGGAAGAAAAAAATAGGTCAAGATCTCAATTGCAAAACTGCAGTTTTGGACATAGGAGCCAACTCTTGAGGGCGTAGAGCCGTACAATTAACTTTTGACTCCATAAATCAGAGGAGTTATGGAGGGTTCATGATATGCATTTTTTTCTCCTAATTATGGCTTTTGAATTATTCCTTTTGCTCTCTTACCATTGTGTGTGTGTATGTGTCTCTCGCTTTCTCTCTCTTGTTTTTTTTTTTTTTTTCCAGTAGCTACACTGGCGAAACTAGCTTTTGTAGCTTGCGCTTGACAATCTTCCATTGTCTGTACGTAATTATTTTACATGATTTCTGAATGCAGTGTTGGTCACAAGAGAGAGATCATTCTCGAAAAACAATTGGTACTTCTCTGTTTCCACTCTAAAACGTTTCATCTTTATTTTGTATATGCAGTCAAATATCTTCTTGCTCTAATCAGGAACCTTTTTAAAGAACTTTGAAACTTCACTGGAAATTTTACCGCAAGTTATCATCTCGCCACCACTTTTTAAAACTAATCATTGTGGTTTGCTCTCTAAAACGAGTCCCTTTGAACCAAATTATTATAGCAGTCTCTGTTGTGGGTACTCAGGTCTGTCGTGAATGTGTTTTGTGGAGGGTCGCGGTGAAGCACTCCATAGTGACAAAATCAAATAACTCGAGAGTTCGCCATGAAGAGCTCACCAAACTTTCTGTTTTACAAGAATCTTTTGAAAATATTATATTTTCTGAAAGTGACATCTCTCCTGCTCCCTCTGGCAAAAAGATCCCGCTCTACGATGTGGCGCATGGCAGGGCTGGAGACAAAGGGAATGACTTGAACTTTTCTCTCATCCCACATTTCCCTTCAGATATTACTAGGTTGAAGATGATCATAACACCCCAGTGGGTGAAGGAAGTGGTCTCGGGTCTCCTAAACAATTCTTCGTTTCTCCAAGGTGATGCAATCAACATGAGAGACAAATGGGTCAATGAACATGTTAAAGTGGAAATTTATCAAGTTAGAGGAATTAAATCATTGAATGTTGTGGTTCAGAACATTCTAGATGGTGGTGTCAACTGCTCTAGAAGGATCGATCGCCATGGAAAGACCATCTCGGATCTGATATTGTGCCAGCAAGTCGTGTTGCCTCCATAATTTAGTTGTTCAAGCACTTTATTACCATGGTTTGAAATGTTCCTTGTATGTAAATTATGTCCATAAATTTCAATACATACACGTATTGTAGTCGTAAAAAGCTCAGGGAAATAAGGAGGATAAAATCAGAGTTATTTCATATAATAGAAAATTCTTTTGCATATTCGAGTTGCAGCATATAAAGCCCTTCCACGCTTTCTTTATTTATTTATTTTTTATTATTTTTCCCTTTTGCTTGTGTAATTAGTGGTGGAAATGAGCGTTTGTTTTTTTTCAAACTATTCCAACTTCTATATTTTTATTTGCTCGGAATTTCTGGTTCCAATGACTTCTAAATCTACACAAATTACATTGAGGGCGTTGGCTAAATTCATATATATATATATATATATATAAACAATACGAAGTAACAAATTGAACTAACAAAATTTGTGACATTTGAACATCACTCCAACCATTCAATGAAAATGGTGTTGGCAACTAGCGAAGAAAATTAACAAAGTGGTGTTTGGCAGTGGTGGTCTACACCACTTTCTTAGATACAAATAGTGTAAAGCCTTATATGTTATAGTAATAATAAAAATTGCTACAATGTAAAGCTCTCATATGCTACAGTAAAAATAATTCTAACCACCCTATCAAACACTCCGTATTTTCCGAAGCCTAAAAGATTGTTGGGTTAATGTTTTATAAAACATTATAATTAGTGTTTGATGAATAGCATTGGTTTTGATAAATTTATGTTGCGCCACTACTATATTACTAATTACTGCAAATCATTATTTTAACTATTAAAGTCACAACGTTGATTAGGCATAATCTGTATTTATAATAATACAATAATTAAAATAAGTGCCAGTCTTGAAACACCATCATTATTGTCACTTACGATACAAAAGAGAGCCTTCCATTAAGAATTTTCGACGGAAATTGACATCTGATTGATTTGTGTGGTAGGGAAATGTTGTTTTTTTTTTTTTTTAATCCTAAAAAAATTAACCTTATTTAACTTGAAGATTTTAATTTTTATTTAAAGAAGATTTATAGCTTTATACTAACCAAAGAGAAACTAAAAAATTATAATTTTTTTAAAGCAATTGATACTTATTAAAGAGATGACTAAAAGAAAAACATTAAGATTTTTTTCTTAATAAGCAATTATCCACAAATTTAGCAGACCAACTCAACCACCCCAGCACAACTCTAACACGAACCTTAAATGCGTCAACTTTTTGTTTCTCTATCTGTATATCACACCTCACCCTTTTGGGGCCTACACTTGACATGTTTTATTACAAAATAGTTTTTATTTTTATTTTTATTTTTTATTTTTTATATTTTTATACCTTGTATTTTATGGTTGTCAAAAAAATCATACCTTATATTTTTTGAAAGAAAAACATAACTTATATTTAAACTATATCGTGTTAATACCTTCGGCTTCCGAAATTATGTTAATCCACACCATTTTTTTGGTCAACATCAGTTTGACTACAGAGTAGACCTAAATACCCTTACAAATAATAAGAATAAAAAAATTAAGAAAAAGATTAAAAATTTAAAGGGCATTTAGATTAATTCTATAGCCAAAATTAACCTTTGCTCGGAAAAGATAATGATTTAAGATAAATTTAAAATGCAAAGGTATAAATTTAATAAGTCAAATATAAGGTATAATTAATTAATAACCTCAAAATACAATGTTAAAAGTAAATTTTCTTCTTTTTTTACAAGTATAGGCATTTATTATGGTCTTCCCATAAGTATCATACTTCCACATAACACATAGAAATAAGAAATGTAACAAAATATTCATTTAATATAACAACAATGATGAGAGAATGCAACCCTAAGAAATTTTAGTTACAGACTATAAAGGTTTTTGGCTTTCAATTAGAACTAATTTGTTTTAACCAACAAATAGTGTAAAGTTCTCAATAGCTATAGTAAAAGCAAAGAGTTGTTACAGTATAAAGCTCTCATATGTTACAGTGTTTTTAACCAAAATTGGTTCAACTATTTGTTCTAACCACACTTCTCAAACACGCTATTAAGATATTTGGTAAACTCAATTCCAACTCATCAATTTCAACTCAAATAGAATAAAACTCTCACATACTACAGTGTAAAGCAAAAGTATATTATAGTATAAAGCTCTCACATGCTACAATATTTTCAATTTTAACTCTCAGTTTTAACTTACTTTCTAAATGTAATTCATTTACTTAAATCTAGAATTTACCTGGTTTAAATAATGAATTTTTTTCAATGAATCGTACTTTGTAAAAGTACGATAAAATGAAAAGTTTGCAGATAATATTTATGTGAATTATGGTTGTAAAATTTTGTGTAGTTGGTAGTATTTTTAAAATGCAAATTTTGTGGGTATGATTGTTAAAAACCATTTATAAAACACTCTCAAAATGAAATTTATATCACAATAAATATAAATTTTGTGGTATGAGTTACTAAAGAGAAAGGAATTTTAATTAAAAAAAATACTTATGCAATAGTCCAAGCAGTATAAAAATGGTCTGTTGCTAGTTTAAAAATTGGTAAAATGATCTCTATGTTGGTAGCTCATCAGTTGATAAGTACAACTTAAAAAAACACACATTGGTAAAAGAGTACACAGTACAGTAAAATAGTATTGTTAAAGTACGAGTGCTTATATAAGAAATACTATGATAGAGAATAGTCAATATGGAAAAAAGTAAGTCAATGTAATTTTAGAATGTTGTTAAATATAATATCTATACAAAATTCTGCATTGAAAGTATAGGAAAAATATAATGAAATGTAAATTTATACCGTGTGAAAATGTTATGGGACCCACTTACTTGAACGTAAGATGTTGAAAATTTGCCACCCATTTTAGAGAGACACAAAACAGCCATGGGTGGAGGAGACAAAATTTAATTCACTTTTGCCCCCAAAGTTGTGAAAATTGTTACCAAAAGAAAATTTTTTAAATAAAAAGGTGGCCGAAAAAATTGAAAAAAAAAAATCCTTCTTTTTCTCTTGGCTTACCCAAAGCTCTCAACCCATTTTCTCCAAAATTTTCTTTCAAATTTCATCAAAGAATCAATCTCCAAAAAGTTCAAGAACAAAATCAAGTTTTAATCTAAGATAAAATACAAACTTTTCTTCTTTTATTGAGCTTTTCTTTTTGGTTTTTAGAAGGGGTTTTGATGAGAAGTTTTTCATGATTTATGTCAAGGGAGAATGCCAAGAACAAGTTTAGGGAGAGGACCATAAAAATCACAAAGGAAAGCTTTAGGTAAATGCTAAACTAAACCTAAGAACGTAAAGACCTAATATGGACTTTGACTTGCTTAAGGGGTATTATGATATGTTTATGTGATTTACTTTATGCTTTTGTCATGCTACGTAGTACGGGGAGTGACGTGGTGGTTTAATTAGATTAATTAAGTAGAAATTTTAATTAAACACAAGTTAAAGAAATTAATTTAATTACGAAAATGCAATAATTTAGGTTAAACAAATATTTGTAATCATTTAATAAATAAGGATAATAAGATACACAATAGGAGGATAATGATAAAAATAATAAATAAAGAAAGTATAAGAAATATGAGTTAGGTCCCACTGACCCACATCTTGTGCACACACATAATATCGACAATATTAAATTACAACCACAGTCTACAATGAAGGGAGAAAGTTAAAGTAATATATGCCTTGAATTTATAAACTAAATAGCCTACTTGGCGCTTCTACTGCTCGCAGGTCCGGTCAACAGACTCTTCTCTGATCCTAAGTTGTATTCCACCTAGAGGGAAAAATTTTAAAACAAATAAAATGTGAGCGAAAGGCTCAGTAGGATTATATTTTTAGAAACACTTAATTTTTAAAAGGAAAATTTCATTATTCAAGAAATTATTTAGAAAATAGACTTGAGTAAATGAATAAATAAAATTCAATAAAATTAGTCTTACCAAAACCGTTTATTAGTCGACTAGAAAGAATATCATTTTCTTTTCCTAGGCAAAACATATATATTACACCACCGTAGTGGCCCAGCTGGGTTTTGAGATCTGACCCAAGGTCGCATGCTACATGACCCGATCTCTGATATAGCATCATGCCCTTATATATACTTTCTATAATTATTAAAAATCTCCTTTTACCAAATATTTTCATTTACATTCATTATGGGGTTTATATGAAAATCACCTCAATTTACTGTTTATGAAAACAGCCAATGAAAATCCCCTTTCAATCATTCATTGAAAACATTTTGATAAAATCCTTTTGAAGCTGAAATCTTTTAAAAACCAGGTTACCAAAGAAAAAGGGTATAAGTCCTACCTCAAAACTTATACTGATGTCCCACACCGTAATCCCGGTCTGTTATATGTTAACTCTGCAAATTCACGAATAACCTTAAATGTATAATAGCTAAGTCCATTAGTATCTAGCGTAAGATGTCCCACGTTGTTAAACTATTTCATGGTCTCCTAGTATGCCATTTGTTTTTGTAAAATCATTTTATAAAGTTGGAATTTCAATCGGGGTTCAAAATAGTAAAAACGGATGAAAAATAACAAAATTTCACCATGCCCGGTCGGCCTGTCAAATTGAAAAATTTTAGAATTTTCCAAGCACAGGTTTTCGGCCTCCCCGAGCCTAAATCCTCATTTCAACTTGTTTTTTCTCAATCCTTAGGCGTGGAAAACAATCATAGATGATAGGAAAACATCATAAAACACGTTTGAGCTAAATTAAACAAGATTTGCACAATGATTTTGAAAAATTCTAAAAATGGAGAAAAGTGGAGAAAAATAGAAAATAGAAAATCTCAATTCGAATCCGTTTTTCTTGAAACAAAGCTTATATTCTAGTTGTTTTAAGTTTCCCTAGCTTAAATCAAGAGTTTTCTAAACTTCGAAAAGCTTAAATTTCAAAATGCTAAGAAATTAGAAAAATTTAGAAAAGTTTTGAAATTTAAGACTAACCTTGGATTTAAACTTTGATTCGAAGTTGTAATAATCTAAATGCATCCCCGAGCTTCCAATCCACTGAAAACCGAAGCTTGGGCTTGTTTTTTATTCAAAAATTTGAGAGGAAATGAAAGAGAAAGAGAAGCAGAGAGAGAAGGAGAGAGACACGAGCAAGAGGGAGAGTGAGAGAGAGAGAGCTGAGTGGAAGGAAGAGAAGAGGAGGGAGAGATAAATAGAGGGAAGGAGAGAGCAAACCGAAAAGGAGAAACCATGTCCCGCACATGGTTTTTCCTATGTGGGACTTGTTAGTCATTTGACAAATTATTTTATTTTAAAATTTCAAAATAACAATTGAAAATAATTAAGAGTAATTAAAAATATCATTAATTTAGAAATTTCATAAAATGATCAAATTAAGTTTAAAACATTCATTATGGTACACTAATCCACCATTTTACACTCTAATATCAGTTAATTAATTTTGGGGCGTTACAGCAATGTGATGTGAATTGTTGGGAGAAATTAGGGTTTTTAAACTAGTTTGAAATTTAGTAAAAAGAAGTAATTTTTGGTATTTTAACAAAATCTAGGGTTTGATGAGTTTAAGGGTCATTGAGTTTCTTTTAGAACATATTGGTTCTGCCCAATACAGTGGAAGTAGCAGCTTTGATGGACAAAAGTTTGAAAAATTTATTAAGGGTAAAATTGTAATGTTTTTATTTGAAGGGTAGATTTGAAAATGGCCTAAAACACACTTATAGAATTGGACTTTTAAGAAAATTAAAACACAAAAGTTGTAGAACTCATCGAAATGATGAAAGGTCATAAACAGTTCATGAAAATTCTACTCCGTTCCTGAGTTATGAATTTTTGAAGTTTTAAACAATAAAATTTTAATAAAGAGAAAAAAGAAAAGTTTTTTGTTGAAAATATTGGATTCTGAAACTTGGGGAGTTCATATGCTATTTGGAAAAAAGAAATATTTGAATCCACTAATGTAATATGGTCGACTTCGAAATCAGGAGCAAAATCATCAAATTTTTACAAAGCGGGTATAAAATCGCAAAGTAAAATAAGAATAGGTTTTTACCACAAAACGGGCATTGGCACCTCAAACTCATTGTCATTATTTTAAAAAAATAAAACATAAGTTTTAAATGACAAATGTAAGCTCAAAAAGTTTTAAAAACCCGTTAAAGGCAAAAATGTTATTCTTACAAAGAAGGCCAAAGGACCCCCAAATGCTCAAAATAGAGCAAGGCTTATAGTGAAAAATTTTGCCCTAGCTCCGAGGGTGACGAGAAGGCAATTGTAGATAAACAAATAAGTTTATGCCTAAGTCTTTAAAAACTCACTAATAACTAAAGTTGGTAGTTAATGTTTATGCTTAACCATCGACTAGAGGGTCAATATTAAAGAAGATCGTTAATAATAGAAAATTGTCGGGGCAAGATACAAAGGTGATTTCTAAAGGAGACAGGGAAAAAATTATTAAATACGGTGCAATTAACAAGTAAGTCCCGCAGGCCGTGACACCAAACACCCTATATATGTTACATTTTGTGTTACTAGTTGCGGCACTCGTGTACTTCTTTGTTTTTTCTTTCAATGTGTGTACAATTATTTTAATGCTACACAATCAATTACTAACACAGACATGTCTCTTTCTTTCTCACATAACACCCAAAAAAATGAAATCGTTACAATTAATATCCGAAAACCAAACTGCTTCTTCTCATCGACATGACAATTTTTCCTTTTTCTTTTGGAGAAATAAAAGGGGGAAAAAAGGTAGGAAAAGATAACAAAAAAATTAAAAAAGAGTAAAAAAAAAAAAAAAAACTATTTTTGGTAAGGAGGCTGCACATGTTAGTTAGAAAAGGGGGTTAAAAAAAAAATCTAGTTGGATTGTGTCTTTTATGTATGAAATATATATTGACTAAACATTTTCTATTTTGTAACTTTTTACTGACAGTATTTGTATCCTTAAACGATATACGTCAGCTTAGATAGTGCGTTTTCAAGTAGTTTGCTTTTCATTTTCCCATTTACAGCTTTGTTTGGTATCTCATTTAGAATAGTTACCAACCAGTACAAGTAGAGTAATGCTCTTAATACTTATTGTCAAAAGTAAAAAACTGCCACAATATAAAATTTTAATGTACTATAGTTTTCAATTGGATAAGGTTTATATTATTATTTAAGGGTCTGTTTGTTTTGTGTATTTTTTGAACTCAATGGATTCAAATTTAGATTCGGGTAAAAAAATTTTTTAGATACGTGTTTGTTTCCTCTAAAATCTAAATTCTTTGAGTATCAAGAATCAAAGTTTTTAAAGTTTTGACCCTCTTTTAAACTTTTGATATTTGATATTTTTGCTACAGTAAAAACTGAAATTTTCTTTTCTAGGTTTGAGGAAAAAATCATAACTTCTTCATTTGATATCCAAATGAGATGATTCTTTTGTCATTGTATTCCTATTAAAGAGAGGAATAAACTAAGATCGATATTGCATATTTTTTAAGATTATTAACATTAAGATTTTATTAGATTTGTCATTAAACCAAAAACTATTTTCACTACCTCTCCAAACACAAATTTTAATTTTATTTCATATTCAGATTAAAACTTAAGTGTACATCCAAATGTCAATTCGGATAACAATTCAAATCGCTAACTTAAATCTTAATTAAAATCACATTGTTAGAACAAAATTGTGATGAAAACCATCATCACCCAGGATCATTGGCTCTTTTTCACGGATCAAAGACTTAATTTGATCAATATATCCCTTAAAATAAAATTATTCACTTGTAAAAATAAAAATTAAGTGCATAAGTTCAGTAGTTATGGCGACAATTAAGTAGGCTTTTTTTTTTTTTTTTTTTCTGTTCTTGTTTTAAATCGAATAGTTTTTCAACAGAGGATTACGAGACATTTGAAAATCAACATGGCAAAGGAGACATTTGAAAAAGATAAATACTAAGTTGTAAGAAGGAAAAAAAAAACAATAAATACTTGGAAAAAATGAAATAGGACATGTTGGTCCTACGAAATATGAAATTTGTGATTTTCAACAAAAAAAGAAGAAGAAAGAAATAGGATTTGCTTTTTAGAAAAAAAATTATTAATATGTTCAACATTTTGAGGTGTAAAATTAGTTAAGCATTTCTAATAAAGGTATCCTGAGGTGTAAAAGTAATTAGTTAATGATCCAAAAAATAAGACGACCTTGATTTAAGGAGGGCCTTACGCTTACGCAGTTGCCTTAATGTCCTTATACCCTTAAGCCAGCATTGACCAAGGTGCTTCTTTTTCAACCCTTCCCTATTGATTCTCAAACATCTGAAATCAATCAGAAACAACAAAATATATTGCATAAAAAAACTCTGCAATTTTTTTTTCTTGGTGTTTCTGAAGAAGGGGAAAAAGAAAAAAGATGTCTTTTACAGGAACTTTGGATAAATGCAAGGCTTGTGACAAAACTGTTTACGTGGTCGACATGATGTCTCTTGAAGGATTGCCTTACCATAAATCCTGCTTCAAATGCAGCCATTGCAAAGGAACTCTCTCGGTATAAATAATCAATCCTTGTTTTTTTTTTTTTAATATCTTTTTTGTGTGTGTGTGTTTTAATTGTTTTTTCTTTCATGTTACATTTTTTCTTTAACAGAATTAGAATCATAGAATGAAATTGCTCAATGTAAACAGATCTTTGAAAAATGTACTAATTCTAGGATTTAGATAAAGTATATGATAATGGATTCGATTTAGATCAAACGATGAAAAGCAATTTTTTTTTATTTGGTATTTTTTCACGAGGGAATTATTTTTTATGTTTTGTATATAGATGAGCAGCTACTCTTGGATGGATGGAATCCTTTACTGCAAGACTCATTTTGAGCAGCTTTTTAAGGAATCTGGAAATTTTAGCAAAAATTTTCAGTCAAGTAATATTTTCCAGTACTCTTGCTATGAGAAAATAAAATATTTTTTCCACTCTTTTCTTTAATTTTCCTTTTTGATATTTTACAGTCACAAATGCCTCTTTTTTTCATTTTTGCTTTCTTTTTTCCTTGTTTATTATTTCAAGTTATCTTTTTTGGGCCCTTTTTTTTTTGGCTAACAACAATACATGTCTTGGTGAAAAATTGTCACAGCAAAGTCTTCTGAGAAACAGAATGAACAAATGGTAAATCTACTTTTTCAAATTCACCTTTATTATTTTAGATTACATGTCCTATGGAAATGTTTTTTATTCTAATAGATGGATTCTTTTTCCCTTTGAATATGGAATATCCAAATATCTTTCATCCATATTTCCAACTTCTTCTGTTCTTTCTTTCAGATGGTAAGATTTGAATAATTAATTTATATTTAATTTTCTACAGACGAGGGCCCCGAGCAAGCTCAGTTCCTTGTTCTCTGGAACCCAGGATAAATGTGCCACTTGCTCAAAAACTGTCTATCCTCTAGAGAAGGTTTGTGATTCTTAAAGAATTTTACGTTAGAAAGGGCACGCTAATCAAACAGAAATGTAACGTTAAAAATAATGAATTTGAAAAATAAAGTAAAAAAATAAGAATTGAGATCATTACTTCATTTTTATTGTTAAGTCACTTACCTTTTAATAGGAGAATAGGAAACAATCTAATTCATTTTTTAATGTCTACTAAACTTAAAAATAGAAATCTTAGCAATCTAGTTACTGAAATATCCTTTACATAAATAATTATTGGCTTATAAAATGTTAAACTATTGAGGGCATATGAGTAAATTTGTCTTTTATTTTCTTCAAGGTGTAAACATTATCAAAGGAGTAGATGGATTAGTCTATTTCTCATTCTTTATATTATGTAGACCCACACATGATTAAATAAGAAAGTAAAATGCTCGTTCATTCTCTTTTCCTTTTCGGTGAAATAAACACATTTTAATTAAACAGAACAATGTAAGATTTTACTAAGGTGATTTTACTATCATTTTTGAGAGAGGCTAATTTTGTGCTAATCAAAAGATACATTGCAACTACTAATAAAAGGGGAAAATATTTAGCTTTTATGGCTTATAGTCCAAACGTGTCCTTTGCAAGTGCAATGTGTAGTTCGATTTGAAATTGGTGCTCAAGACCATTTGAAATGGACAGAAAATCTCCCAAAAAAAAAAAAAATGTAACAGGACAACTCTGATGATTTACTTCCAATGTTTGAAATTTTTTAATGAAACAAATTTTCAGAGGCAATGTCACACAAATCTCTTGTTTATTATTTACACTGGAGCTTTGTTAATTAGGATTTGTGTTTAATCATTTTCTCCTTTTCCATTTTTATTTTTTTCTGGTGAAAATCTTATTAACCAATCAAACAGGTGACAATGGAAGGAGAGAATTACCACAAGTCATGCTTCAGGTGTGCTCATGGTGGGTGTCACCTAACACATTCATCCTATGCTGCTCTTGATGGAGTGCTCTACTGCAAGCACCACTTTCAGCAGCTCTTTATGGAGAAAGGCAACTACAGCCATGTCCTCAAAGTGGCCGCATGCAAGAAAAATGCCACCCCTCAACGTGAACCAACTACCCCACCACCCGAACCAACTGATGAGCCATCCGACCTAGCTAACTTGTCATCATAATCAGTGGTTTTTGACAACTAGGCACAATTCTAATCTTAAATGAGCAGGGACTTAAATATTATATCTGGTCTTAATTTCCTTCAAAGAACTACTGAAAACTTTATACTGGATGCAAAATGAGATACATCCCCCTATATTTCCATTCCGATTTTCATGTCTAACTTGTTCAGTGAAACGAAATTTTGAGCTTGCTTAGCTAATGGTCAAGAGATTGTTTAATTATGTCAATTATACAATTTATATATGTATTGGCTTTTTGTTCTTCTTTTGGTGAAGTAATATCGAGGATATGTGTTGATTTTGATTAATAATATGAGACTTATTCTGTAAATTCTAAATTTATCCTATTAAATATCATAAATTTAGGATTTACCAAATGTATCTTATAAAATTTTAAATTAGATACATTTTTATCAATATTTGCTTTTTTTTTTTTACATAAATAGTAAAACCATATTTTATTCTTACAATTACTTGAAAAATTAAAAAAGCAAATCTCAAATCCTATGTCTAGTCAATCCAAAATTTGTAATATTTTTTGTTTACTAATGTGACATCATATGTATATTTGTGTAATACTCAATTTGTTTGTATAACACTTTATAAATGCAGTTTAATATTTGTTACATTGAAGGTTAACTTAAGCAAATTGAGTGTTATACGAATTTATGAACGATATTATAATGATGAAAAGAAATATTACAAGTGTCAAATTGGTGGGGATGCATGACCGAAGACAGTTCCAAAAAAATTTAATAACAATAATTGTAAATATCACAAAATTAAAGTTTTGAGTGTTACATATTTGTTTCTCCCAAAGTTCAAATCAAATGAATCCTTTTAATTCATGTTTTTAGAGTTTACCCTTTTGAACTTTTTGGACTCGGATATGTTTGCTACAGTAAAAACTGAAATTTTCTCTCCTATATTTGAAGAAAAATATAACTTATTTATTTGATATTTGCTTGAAATGATTCTTCATTCAATGTGTTTCTAATGAAGTGAGAAATAAATCAAGATTCATATTACATATTTTTAAGATCATAAACATTTAAGATTTTGTTTATTAATAAATCAAAAACTTTTGTCACTATCTATCTAAACATAAATTCTAATTTTGTTTCTTATTCATATTAACACTTTAATAGGGTGTTTGGCATGGTGGTGGGAACCATTAGTTAGAATTGCTTTTACTGTAGCATATGAGAGCTTTGTATAGTAGTAATTTTTTCTTTTTACTGTAATTTGTGAGAGCTTTACACTGTTTATAACTGAGTTAATGGTGTAAAGTACCTTTAGCCAAACACACGGTAAATACATATCCAAAAGCAATTTAGATGGCAATTCAAATCATCAATTCAAACGATACAACCTAAATCAAAATAATACAAATCAACCTAATTTAGATCTATTTACTAAACGGACAAATAAAAAAAATATTGTTTTTGTTAGGCCATTGGCTATGGAGATTGGACACCAAAGTGTCCCATGAGTCTTTGACCAGCCACTAACAGAATTTGTTCAACTAGACAGACAACATGATGTGCTAAGATAGCTTGTGGGCCTAAGCCGAGCAAGGCACTTACCTCCTCTATTATTGATCTGTATTTAACACGCGTTCTATTCGCGACTGCGTATATCGCTTCTTAAAAGAAGAATATCCCTGGCATATAATAGGTTACTGATATCGTCCATTGGAGGCCAGTTTAGTAACTTTGCTCAAAAAAAAAAAAAAAAATCCGCAAATAAAAATCCCAAATTAAACAACTTCTCTCTCTATTTCCTTTTTATTTTTTTTCCTGAATTATGTAATATATTTCAAGAGCACTCTCAAATTCATTTTAAAATCACCGTGTTTAAATCCATGAATTAATAATTTTTTTCTTTATTTTTTCTTTCTCTTTTTTCTTTGTCATAAATGACTGTTAAACTATGTATTATAGTTCCACATGCTTTCTAAATTTGTTAAAAAACAAGCCTCTTAAATTAAAAAAAAAAACCCATTTGTTTACAAGGGCCATATATAATCATTCAAAACACTCTCTAGATTAATAAAAGTTCATAATTACTATATAAACTATTGATTTTGCGCAATTTATTCTTTATTTAAAACTTGAGAGGCAAGTGGACACAAATCCATAATTTGAAGCAAGTTGACTTAAATAAATAGATCATAGACTATAAAATTATAATTAGTAGATCATAGGGCATTTTAAGATTACAAATACTGTCATATTATTGTTTTTTATATTTCTAAATGTTTTAGAAAGTGAGGACTCAAATCATTTTTTTAATTTGGTGTCTAAAATAGTGTCTAAAAAATCATATCATCTCACGCCATTAAAAAACTTAAAATGTTTTTTTTTATTTTTATTTTTTATGCTTGTTTATTTAAATAATATAAAAAATATAATTCGTTAAACATTAATTAAAATATCAAAAATTGAATAGGCGATTTGCACTTGATTTGACAAACTGGTTTAAACCAATAATAATGTGAACTCTTACATGCCACAAGATAAAGCAAAAAACAGTTAGAGTGTAAAGATTTCACATGATACAATTTTTAAATTAATTTTTTAATTTAAATCTGTTTGTCAAACACCTAATTAAGAGGGTGTTTGGAAGGATGGTGGGAACCGTTGGTTAGAACCACTCTTACTGTTGAGGGTGAGCTCGGCGCCACCGCCGAGGAAATAAACTTCGGTGGTCAGCTAATAAGCTCGGCAGAACCTCCAACAAGCTTGCTATCAGCCCCCGATGCGTCGTACACCTTTCCGAGGTGCCTCTCAGGGCCTCCGAGGCCGCATGCCAAGCAGGCTACCACCTCAGAATATACAGTAGCTCGGGTCGGACGAATCTTACTCGCAAGTAGGCCGCTACTCGCCATTATAGGCTAACACGAGGTAGATAACTTGCCGTCCGATGGAGCCCAATCCGTCAGATGAGGGACGCGACACTTGTCACCTACTGTCTGACACGCCTTGATGTGACACCCGGGTCGTGGATAAAACCCGCCTAAAACCCGATCCAAGTGGTGGCCTATAAATAGGATGCATTTATGGCATTCTAGAGAGACTTCTTCTTCCCACCTAATTGGTTGCCGCCCTCTACCGAGCAAAACCAGCCGAGCAACATCGGAGAGCCCTTGTCTATTGACTAACCTTTCTATTGTCCTCCGAAGTGTCCCTCCTCTTGTTGCAGGTACATTCGCCCGGGCAGAGACGAATCAAAGGAGAGTCAGACCGTGCGCAGTCGCACACGGTGTTGATCTGACGCCGGATCACGGTAAGCATCAACATTTTGACGCTAGAAGGAGGGCACCTATGCCTTCACCCAAACGTCAGCTACATTACTTCTAACGCCCGAGATGACGACTCGAGGAAACGTCATAGATGATACGGCCCGACAGGAGGGGTCGGGCGATGCAAGAAATAGGCAACCGAACACGGGCAGGCCTAGGGGCCGTCCCCAGACCGTGAGGTCCCGGTCTGGGGGGCAGGGAAGCACTGCCAGGGCCGAGTCTGCAGAGGCCTCGGCCACTTAAGACACAATCTGGGAACTCAAGAACTCAATCCAGATCCTAACGCAACAGCTCGCGCAGTAGGCTCAGCGTCAGGCCGCACCAGCTCTACCGCCCCCAGCCCAGGTTGATCAGGCTGGAGGGCAGATGGAGCGAAGCGCAACCGACCATGAAGAAGCCTACTCCGAGCAGTCTAGGGGATCCACTCGCGGCATTTCGGCCAATAACAGATTGGTCCAAAAAGGCCGTCTTGGACACCAAGCAGCTCGTGCTCCCTCGCCACAAGGTTCTCGAGCCTCAGTATTTGATAGGCTAGGATCTCAAGGAGCAAACTGCCCGAGGACACTAACAGCCGCCAGTTCCAGGCACTATAGCACCAGATCGATGAGATTCGAAATTGTTGATTTGGCCTAGACGAGATAGGAGCTCAGGATCCACCATTCCCAGATAACATAATGCGGGCCCCTATGCTGCCGAAGTTCAAAATACCACAAATCAAGTCTATGATGGGACAACAGATGCAGACAAGCATGTTGAACTCTTCCGAGGGCACATGCTACTGCAGAACGCTAGCGACGCAGCGATGTGCAAAGCTTTCTCTCTAACGCTAACAGGTCCTGCTCGGCAGTGGTTCCGATGGCTCGAACCTTCATCTATTTCTTCTTTCCGATAGCTAGCCGACGCCTTCTCTTCGGCATTTTCTATGACAAAAACGCGGAGGAAAGAAATTACATACCTGTATGCTGTCAAACAAGGAGACGGCAACGTCAGGGATTATATCAACCGGTTCACCCGGGCAGCTCTCGAGGTCAAGCACGTCGAAGACGAGACCCTCAAGCATATTTTTGTAAGGGGTCTCTGAGACGAAAAACTGACCTGGTCGCTGGCCTTCGAGCAGCCGAGCACATTTTCTCAAATGCTCGGATATGCCCAGAGACATGCCGACGCTGCCGAATACATGAAAAGCCGTAGGGAAGAAGCCGGCCCAAGCGGAACAAAGAAGGATAAAAAGGAGAAGAAAGTGCCAGAACAAGGCAACGCCGAGCAAAACAAGAAGCAGAAGAAAGAGAAGAAATCCGAAAAGCCAAAGGGGCCGACCGGTAAATTTCAAAGCTACACACCGCTAGTGGCGACCATCGACGAGGTGCTCGCCCAGGTAAGTGGCAAGAATTTGTTAACACCACCACCCAAGCTCTGGGGGAGCAAGGTGAAGCGAAATCAATCAAGGTTTTGTGAATTCCATAAGGATGTGGGGCATAGTACTCACGAATGTATCCAACTGAAGGACCAAATCGAAAGGCTGGTCCGAGAAGGCCATTTGCAAGAATTTGTTGAGCGAGTTATAACCCGAGGCCCACCTCAGGAAGGAATGATCCGCCGAGCCAAGACGCAATGACCCGCTCTAGAATCGACGCTGGGAACACCTCAGATCGTCCAAATATCGTTCACACGATATTCGGTGGACCTGTTACCGGGGACACGTCAAGTGGGCGGCGGTCGTATGTCAGAGAAGCTCGGCTGATCGAGCGGGGTGAATTCATAAACATATCCGAGCATATCAACAAGATATGTCGCCAAGAGGACACCCCAATCATGTTTACCAAGGAAGAAGCAGACCGGTTAATGCACCCGTACAATGACGCTCTAGTGTGTGAACTGCCCATCGCCAACAACATAGTACGGTGTGTTCTAATCGACAACAGCAGCTCAGCCAACATCCTCTTCAAGCAAGCATTTGACAAATTGAAAATAAGCAACACCCCTTTAGTCCCAGTTTGGACCCCGCTTTATGGCTTTGCGGGAGAATGCGTTCGAGCAGTAGGGAAGGTCGGCTTGCCCGTGACCTTCAGAGAAGGAGCTGTTCGGGTCACTCGGGTTGTTGACTTTTTAGTCATCGACAAACCCTCCCAGTATAACATCATCATCGGCCGACCAACGCTGAACGCTTTGAAGACCATAGTCTCCACATATCACTTGGCCATGAAATTCCCCACGGATGATGGTGTCGGAGTAGTCCGCTCCTCCCAGATGGATTCCCGAGCTTGTTACGCTAGTGCCGTAAGAGCAGCCTCAGCTCTGCACCAAGGCGTCTCGGCCATCTATTTGATTGACAAAACGGATCTCCCTGCCGACCCGACACCCAAGATGTTAGCAGATTTAGACCCCAGAATGCCCGAGGAAGAGATAAGAGCCACCCCGGTCGAAGATTTGGTGCTGTTCTCCCTAGACCCTAAGAGGCCTGAACACACTGTTCAACTCAGATCATAGCTGAGACTTGAGATCTGGGCCGACCTGGAAAGGCTCCTTATTGAATATCGGGACATTTTTACATGGTCTCATGAGGACATGTCGGGCATTGACTCGAGCATTATTAGCCATCGAATCAATGTCCAACCTAGCCACAGGCTGATGATATAGAAAAGAAGGGCTTTTAACCCAAAAAGGTACGCTGCAATAAATGAAGAAGTCCAGAAGCTCCTCAAGGCTGGATTCATCAGAGAAGTCAAGTACCCAGAATGGTTAGCAAATGTTGTCCTCGTCAAAAAGGCGAACGACAAATGGCGGGTCTGCATTGACTATACCGATCTCAACAAGGCCTGCCCGAAAGATTGCTTTCCACTTCCTCGGATAGATCAGCTCGTCGATGCCACTGCCGGCCATGAGCTCCTGAGCTTTATGGACGCGTACTCTGGGTACAATCAGATAAAGATGGCTAAGGAAGATCAAGTGAAAACTGCCTTCGTTACCGACCAGGGCTTATACTGCTACATGGTGATGCCTTTCGGCTTGAAGAATGCTGGAGCTACATACCAACGCCTCGTCAATAAGATGTTTGCTCGGCTGATCGGGAAAACTATGGAGGTCTACATGGATGACATGCTAGTAAAGTCTGTCCGAGCAGAAGACCACATGGCCGACATCCGAGCAAGCTTCGACATTCTCCAAGAGTATGGGATGAAACTCAACCCGGTGAAATGTGCGTTCGGTGTAAGCTCAGGCAAATTCCTTGGATTTTTGGTTAATCAACGAGGCATCGAGGTTAACCCAGCAAAAGCCTAAGCGATTATTGATATGCATTCTCCCCGGACAGCCAAAGACGTACAATGGCTCACTAGCATGGTAGCAACCCTTTCAAGGTTCATCTCTCGGGCTACTGACAAGTGCCATCCATTTTTCAAGGCACTCAAGGGGAGGTTTGAGTAGAGCGCGGAGTGTGAAGAAGCTTTTCAAAGGTTGAAGATCTACTTAGCCACGCCCCCGCTCCTGTCCAAATATTTGCCCGATGAGGCTCTAACCGTGTATTTAGCTGTGTCAGAGAAAGCCGTCAGCTTGGTCTTAGTCCGAGATGAAGATGGAGTCCAAAGGCTGGTTTGCTACACAAGCCACGCATTCCAAGGCACCGAGGAGCGGTACCCATCACTCAAAAAGTTGGCTTTTACCTTAATTACTTTAGTCCAGAAGTTGCGACCATACTACCAAGGCCATACTATCAACATCCCGACCAAATTCCCTCTTCGGCAAGTACTCTAGAGTCCAGAGACATCAGGCCGTATGGCCAAGTGGTCAGTAGAGCTTGGCCAGTACGATGTGCATTTCATGCCAAGGACGGCCATCAAAGCTTAAGCTCTAGCCGACTTCATCGCAGAATTCACAGACGCCAGACAGGTGACCTTGCTTGTCGAGAAGTTACCCATCGAAGTGCCTGATGCACCCAGCTGTAGTGGGGACAATGTTACCCCAAAGCCAGATTGGAAACTGCACATTGACGGATCTTCTTGCGTTGACGGGTTGGGCGTTGGGCTGATTTTAACCAGCCCAGATGGATATAAGGTCATCTATGCCCACCAGTTTGACTTCAAAGCCTCGAACAATGAAGCAGAATACGAGGCTTTCTTGGCCGGACTTCGGATCGCCTGAGATCTCAGGGTAGACCGCATCACCATCCACAGTGACTCAATGCTTGTGGTTCAACAGGTCATTGGGGGATTTCAGGCTCGAGCAGATTCCATGGCTGTATATTTGCAAGAGGTGAAACAATTGCTTGAACAATTTAATTCCTACTCTTTCTAGCAGATTCCCCGGTCAGAAAACGCAGAAGCCGATGCCCTTGCCCTATTAGCTTCCAGCTTGGGCGGAAGCGATGTAACCTCGGTCCCCATTGAAAGACTTGCCAAGCTGAGCATCGTTAAGGAAGTCGTAAGTGTAGCTGAAGAACTCGGGACCACATGGATGGACGAGATCATCCGATACCTAACTACAGTCAAATTACCCGATGATCGGGAAGAAGCGCGTCGGATACGTAATAGTTTGGCCCTTTATTTGATAATCGGTGGAAAATTATACCGAAGAGGCTACACCACGCCATGCTTAAAATGCTTGGATCCCAAAGAGGCCGAGCATCTAATGAGAGAAATCCACGAGGGCCTATGCGGCAACCACCCCGGGGGACGCTCTTTGGCCCAAAAGTGCCTCCGGCAGGGCTACTACTGGCCAACCATGTAGCAGGACTGCAGGGATTTTCCTCAAAAATGCCTCAAATGCTAGCAGTTTGCGAGAATGCCCGGTCGCCACGCTGAGCCTCTCACTCCAGTGACCTCGGCATGGCCATTTGTAAAATGGGCCATCGACTTGATCAGACCTCTCTCGCCGGCCCGATCACAATTCAAGTACTGCATCTTGGCCATAGATTATCTTACGAAATGGGTTGAGGTCGAACCTATACCAACATGACTGAAGCTAAGTGCACCAACTTTGTGTGGAAGAACATTATTTGTCGGTTTGGAATCCCACACACGATTGTGACTGACAATGCCGAACAGTTTGAATCTTCAAGTCTCCTCCACCTATGTGAATGGCTCGGTGTTAGGAAGGTCTTCTCCTCCCCGAGCTATGCACAGAGTAACAGCCAGGTGGAGGCTGTAAACAAGACAATCAAAGACAACCTGAAGAAAAAACTCAAGGGCCTCAAGGGTGCGTGGATTGACGAGCTCCCACAAGTACTCTAGGCTTACCGAACAACTGCCCGAGCAGCGACAGGAGAAACTCCATTCTCCCTCGTGTATGGGGTAGAGGCTATCATCCCGGCCGAAGTAGGGTTGCCTAGCTTCAGAGTTGAACGATACGAGGAGACCCTGAATGCGAAATGGATGATGACCGAGCTCAATCTACTCGAAGAAAAGAGAAGCCGGGCAGCGATCCGTAACGTAGCTCGAAATCAAGTAGTAGCTCGGTATTACAACAAGAGGGTCCAGCTTAGGAGTTTTAAGGTTGGGGACTTGGTACTGAAGAAGGTCACAGTTCAATAGCCCGGCCTCTGGTCCTTTGGTCCAAAGTGGGAAGGTCCATTTAGGATCAAAAGTATCGTACGGTCAGGCACGTACAGATTATCTGATATGGAAGGAAATCAGCTCGGGCATCCTTGGAACGCTGAGCTTCTAAAAAAGTTCTTTTGCTAATTTTAGAGCTAGAAACCCCTTTTTCATTTCTGGCCATAATTCTTTTGTAACTAGACCTATTGAATAGGACTAGAAAAATGTATGTACATATCACATTAATGGAATACAACTTTCCTACACCATTCCACTTGAGCAATGCGTTTGAAGCAAATGTACATCCGGAAAGGAACGTCGTAACTCTAGCTCGGAGGACAAGATAATAACTCCCGACGAGGGAGAGTCATCCTTGTCCATTGGGCTGGGGGTCTGGTTGGCATACCGATCTTAGGTCTGTCACCGTACAGACAACCCACCAAGTTGCTTGGCACAATAGCGTGCCCGACGAGTCGTACACTTGCAAAGTTTCCTCAAAAAACTTAAACAAGTCTAGGGGGGCAATAGGGTAAGGGTAGCCATACGCAGTTGTGCTCTGCCCGGTCGAGATCGAAAACCTAAACCTCGCTCAGATTAACTGAGCGGACAAGGATAACTACTAGGATAACTCGAACCTCGCTCTGATTAACTGAGCAGGCAGGGATAACTGCTCGGATAACTCGATGGCTATCGAGACGGAACTCTGTCCCAACCAGGAATCCCCCTGAGGAGCATCTAACTTGGAAACATGAAGCATTCTACCCAAATTCTAAAGACCAAGGTATATGGTTACTCGGTAGTTCAAAGTTGTAACCGTATCTCTGAGGAACCTCTCGCGTCAAAACGAGAACATATTAACTCGAGGACACTCACACTTGAAAAATATTTAAAAGAAAAATGCATACAATAATCCGAGAAGAGAAGAACGGAAAATAAATTTTATTTATTGGGGAGGTACAATTAACTGGGCACCTCCCGAGCCCGAACAAGTAAAAACAACAACAAAAAGGTATAAAAATAAGCCTAAGCCTAGGTTTCACCCCCAACCATGTCTTCCTCGCCTCCACCATCGGCAGTGCTCTTCCCATTCCCATCGTCATCGTCGTCTACCACGAGGACCTCCTCCTTGTCCTGTTGTTGCTGAGCAGTGCCTTGATCAAGCTCGACAATGAGCGACCAATCAAAGCCCTCTGCCTCGGGGTGTTGCCTAATCAGGTATTCGTGAATGTCGGTCATACCGTAATAGTAGAGATCAGCATACTCCGGGGATGCCTTAAATTCATCCACCGCTCAGGCTAGACATCCTGGAAGTTCGTCCATAAAGTGCTGGTACTCGGCCTGCAGGGATGTCAACTGCCCTTCAAGCCGTGCAGCTTCATCCTTCGCCTCCCTAGCCTACCTCCAAGCCTCCTCGGCATCGGCCTTGGCTTTCCAGGCTTCCTTCTAAGCCTGAGAAAAAGAGCCCTTAGCTTGGTCTAGCTCAATGTTCCTAGCACCGAGCTTTTTGTCCTCGTCCAGCATCTTGAAGAAGGTTTTCTTATGCATTTCCTTCTCCTTGTGGATGTCTTTCATCCTGACAGAGTGGACCATGTGCAGAATGACACTCAGTGCTCAGCAACGTGATAAAAAAAAGGGAATTAAAAGGCTTCGGTTTGGATGAATACTTACGGTGGCAGTAGCTCGAAAAGCCGTATTGCACAGGCTCTGGAAGTCCTCCCTGTGGATGTTCATAAAAAATCATCATGTGGCATCACATCCCCGAGTCGTTCAAGAATGATGCCGCGGTAGTTCAGGCGCCTTCTCTGCAGATCCTCGGACGAGCCTCCAACAGTGTCGTCGACTGGCGTCACTTCTAGTGCGTCCCTGGTCGGTGGAGGCGGGGGTGGCATCACTTGACTGATGTGGAAACCTGCTCGGGTTGAGGAGGAAGCTCTGGCCTGGAAGTCCTCTTACGCTTCCTCCCAGTCTCGACGGCCTTACCCTTTTGCCTTCTTAGGCTCTCCATCAGAGCCCGTCTCTCAGTAGCAGAGCTCGGCCGCGACGACATCTCTGCACAATGAAACCCCAAGTTAAAATGAGGTCGGCACATAAAAAAGAGAAAGAAGAAAATAAAAAAACTCGAGGCTGACGTCCAATCTAGAGCTGGCTAGACGGGTACAGGAGCCGAATCACGTCCTCGAGTTCCTCGTCGGCTACGGGTGGCCCCGCATCGAAGGAGCCACTCGACGAGTCCTCGAAACTAGACGATGAAGGCTCCCTCGTCGGCCACCCAGATCGGGAAGTGCTTGGCCCCGGGACATCGACGGCACCAAGCCGAGCAATTGTAACTTGCCCGGTACCATGGGCAGGGCGGACTGTTTGGGGATTTATTCTACTGGGTTCCCCGAACAAGCCGTAACCGGATAAAGTTTCCTTCATGAGAAGGAAGGATTGTTGGCTGGTCGACTCTAGTTTCTCAAATAGGTCTTCGATCGCCCTAATCACGCGGCTCGGTGCCCAAGGTCGCTTGGTCCACACATGCCCTTGCTCGAACGACCTTGGCACATGTTGGTTGGCAGGACGATCTCACCGGCTCAGGGCTAAATAATTACCCCCGACATAAAACCATTCGTACTTCCATAGCTTATCTGAGTCGGGGTTGCCCAAGATAAAGTCTTTTCGGAAGCCGGTGACATAGTACCATCCAGACTTCCGGGGAAGCTTCTTCATCTTGTACACTTGCTTGAAAGCTTCTAGCGGCATCTCGGTGTCCCGATGGTACCTCCATAATACGTACATCCCGATAGCGACTTGCAGTTGTTCGGGTTCAACTGAGCCAGGCACACGTTGAAATCATTAAGCGCCTGGCGTAAAAATGGGTGGAACGGGAGGCACAACCCAGCCCTGAAGAACTCGACGTAAAGTGTGATGCATCCTTTAGGCGTGTCTAAAGGTGAATCACCCTCGTCGGGAATGGTGAGGGTCACGTCGTCCGAGATACCGTATTCGACGCGTAGGTTCTCCAGTTGTGACTCCGTGATGGCACTTGTATAGCCCACTGCCGAGGTCTGCCCTATCTGGGTTACCTGGTATGCCGTCACGCCTCAGACATGGGTGACCTGAACCTCCTACTCCTTGATTTCGGGCTGCTCCACTTCCACCTCCTCGGGTACACGTTCCTCGTCGAAAACGTCCACCGTTATCACCCCCGTAACTTGGACTGGAGCTCCAGCACCCTGGCCGGATGTGCTTGGGGCATCGTCGCACTCTTGTAGCTCGACTCTCTCCTTGGAAAAAACTCAAGAAGAGCTCACAGCGGCCGACTCAACATAAGGGTCCTACTCCCTCGACGGCCTAATCGGCCTCTGCCCGTCAAGCATGTTGAGGAACTTTTGCTCGGGTATAGTTTAGGAGTCAACCCTCAGGATTTGCTCAAGTCGGCTAGCTCCATCCCGTCCTGGAGACGCCCCCTCGACGTTGGACTAGGTGGTAGACGAGCTACTCTCTGTGCTGCTTTTCGACCAGAAAACTTCTAAATTCTAAGAATTTGTAACATTACTCATTTTGACACCCCTGGGAAGTTACCTGCTCGGGTTTGAAAGCTCGGGAAAATATAATGCTCGGGTTGATGACTGTGGCTCGGCAACAAAAAATTCTTTAGGTGTAAAAATTTTGAGAATTGAGCGAAAATGACAGAGAGGATGGCCCTATTTATAGCCATTTCAGGCGGGAAATTTGGGCGCAAAAAACTAAGAGGCGCGATCATTACGCCTGTCAGGCGACACAGACGGCCGCAATGCGACATGTGTCCTCCGTCTGATCCGTGCGTCTTTTCGCCTCATCCCCCTTTGAAGTGTCCTTTGGCCTTCTTCTTTTTAGCCGACCTCACCCACTTGGCATAGTCCACCCGGCCGAACACTGACCAGGTGAACTGGGGGGCTAATGTTGAGGGTGAGCTCGGCGCCACCGCCGAGGAAATAAACTTTGGTGGTCGGCTAATAAGCTTGGCAGAACCTCCAACAAGCTTGCTATCAGCCCCCGATGCGTCGTATACCTTTCCGAGGTGCCTCTCAGGGCCTCCAAGGCTGTATGCTAAGCAGGCTACCACCTCAGAATATATGGTAGCTTGGGTCGGACGAATCTTACTCTCAAGCAGGCCGCTACTCACCATTATAGGCTAACATGAGGTAGATAACTCGCCGTCCGATGGAGCCCAATCCGTTGGACAAGGGACGCGACACTTGTCACCTACTGCCTGACACGCCTTGATGTGACACCTAGGTCGTGGGTAAAACCCACCTAACACCCGATCCAAGTGGTGGCCTATAAATAGGATGCATTTATGGTATTCTAGAGAGACTTCTTCTTCCCACCTAACTGGTTGCCGCCCTCTGCCGAGCAAACCCTGCCTCAAATATTAGAGTGCCCTTGACAATTGACTAACCTTTCTATTGCCTCCGAAGAGTCCCTCCTCTTGTTGCAGGTACATCTGCCCGGGCATAGGGGAATCAAAGGAGAGTCGGACCGTGCGCAGCCGTACGCGGTGTTGATCCGACGCCAGATCACGGTAAGCATCAACACTTACTGTAGCATGTGAGAGGTTTACATTGTAATAATTTTGTTTTATTGTTATTATAGCATGTGAAAGCTTTATACTGCCCATAATTGAGTCGGTTTCTACCACTCAATCAAACAACAACTAAATCTTAAATTAAATTGAGGTAGTATTTATGAAATTAACTTTTTTTTTTTAAATTTTTCCCTTAACGTGTTTTATAATTTATTTGTATTTTCCCCTTCTCAAGCGAAGTGTGTCTGAGGAGGGAAGGAGAGAGTGCGGAAGTGAACTCAGTTGGTTTAATTTTTCTCTCACTCTCTTGGGAACCAAACAAGAGTTGCGAAAGAGCTTCTGTCGATTTGGTTTTCAGTTCTGCCATTTTCCACCCAAACTCCACGTCTTCCATTTTTAGCTTCTTTTGATCGGTTTGTCCGTCTCCTTCACAAACGTACAAATGCATGCACTTACAATAATCACTTTCATCTTTATATACAAATACACAATACAGATTGTTATAATTTATTTACATGAATGATTTCATATGCGCTTCTGTGTTGAAAGTCTTGCTGTTTTGCGCTCATTCTTTTGTGCGTGAAATTTGTGTGTGTGTGTATATATATGTATATTAATAGTTTTTAGGGCTAAAGATTGTTTTTCTGTTTTTTATTTTTTTTCTCGATGTGCTTGTAATTGATTTTGGCATTAATAGAGGTAAATACGTTTTTGTGTATTTCAGGTGTTTGATTAAATGCCCCTGAGAAGTGAGATTTTAAGAAATGGGTTACAGATAGTGTTACTTGGTAGGCTTGTCCATAGGATTGGGAGATTATGAATCTCGTGTGTAGTCTTTGGCAGCCGAATTTGTTAAGCGACAATGAAGGGACAAGTCGTAAAACATTGGACCATTTTGATTGCTACATCTTGTTGACAAGTAGATATTTTAGTTGCAATGTTCCATGTAGTTCGAGGACTGGTAAGAAGGGGAAGAAAATCATGAGTTTGAGTGGTTTTGAGAATGCAAGTTTGGCTGCTAGAGAGAAATTTGATAGTCATTGTGTAATTAGTTTAGATCGTAGAACATCATTTCTTTGTAATTTCTGTAGTGCATTCGGAGGGAGAAAAGCAGTTTGGTCACGATGTCAGGACAACGATTCTTTAGCATATGTAAGTGGAAATGGGCCAAATGTAGAATTCTTGGAAAGTAGTGATGAATCAGGGAGGGAGACTGATCATGGTGGTGGGTTGAGTGGGTATAGAGAAGAAGGGGGAGAATGAGAAGGAGAAAAGGAGGCACCTAGTCTGGATGAATTGGGGGAACTGCTGCAAAAGGCCATTATAGAATTGAAAGTTGCATGGCTCAACAGTACGATGTTTGACGAAAAGGTGCAGAGAATATCAGAAGCTGCAATAGCGCTGCGGGATGAAGCAATGAATGCTTGGACTAATGTTAATTCAACCCTTGATAACATTCACCAGATTGTGAACAAAGAATCTGTTGCAAAAGAACTTGTCCAGAAAGCAACAATGGCTCTTTCATTGGCAGAGGCGAGGCTTCGGGTGGCGGTAGAATCTTTAGAGGCTGCAAAAGGTGGGACTAAATCTCCAGACATTTAGGAGCAAGTGGGCTTCAACGTGATGTTACGAAAGATGAAAGAGCTCTTTTGGATGCTCAAGAAGATATTCGGGAATGCCAGGTGAATTTGGCAAATTGCAAGGCAGGGCTCAAGCGGCTACAGAGTAAAAAGCAGGAGTTGTAGAAAGAGGTGGATAGGTTGAATGAGATTGCAGAGAGAACGCAGCTGGATGCTTTAAAAGCTGAGGAAGATGTGACAAGCATAATGCTTTTGGCCAAGCAAGCTGTTGCATTTGAGCTGGAGGCTATGCAACGTGTGAATGGTGCAAAAATTGCATTGCAAAAGGCAAAGAAGACTCTTTCCAGCTCTAATGTTGATATTACAGAAACAGATCAAGGGTAGTTGTTGAATGATGACACTAATCCTCAGGAGGAGGAAAGAGTGATTCAAGGAAGTTCTGAAGACATCTCTATTGAATGGGACAGAGATGTGCTGATAGATGGCGATTTTTCAGTTGTTAAGATGATACAACTGACTCAAATTCAATTAGGCCTCCAATCAGATTTACGTATGCCAAAAGAGGGACTAAAGGGAAAGCTGAGTTGGCTAAAGAGCTGACAAGGAGGGGGATTGGAAAAAAGAAGCTGACGTGGGAGAGGGGCCAGGAAGAGGTGGTTACCACGTGAATTAGACTGTTGTCCGAGTTTGTAGGAAGGAGCTGAGGGACGCCTCGTCTGGGAAGACCGTTGAGCATGGGGAAGTGCACTTTTGGTTAGGGAAAAAGAATAAGAGTCGAAACAGGGGAGGGGAGAGGACATGATTACTGTTATTTCCTTTATTTCTACTTCTTGCTGTTGTGGAGTGCAAGGCTCTCTCGAAAAGCCTCTATCCTCACCTGATCTTTTAGAACAAATTGAATAACAATGATCTTCTCAAATTCTTACCAATCCACGGATTCTAAATACACTAACCTATTGCATTGGAACCCATCATCTTGGTATCAGAGCATTCCGATCTTTAGGAATGGCCGCTGCAACGAAGAAGCTAGAGGAGCGAATGGAGAAAGTGGAGGCAGGAAAGGAAGCTCTCCAATGGGAACTAGAGGAAATCAAGACAGATGTTAAAAAAATTGGCCGATTGGAGGAAGCAATGGCAAAATTATTAGCTGAGTTAGGGGAAAGAAAGAGACAGTACGGCGGAGGTACATCGGGAGTATCACCGGAGATGACAAACGTACCACTAGGGTCAGTCGGTGTTCAGGTGTTGATTATTCAAGGAGATGAGTGTGAACCAGAACCATATTTGGAAGAGGAACAAGAAATTGTAGAAGATGAGGGTGGAGAGCCAAAGGAGGTGGCAGAAATCACTCTAAATTCAGTCGTGGGTTTAACATCCCCTCGAACCATGAAGCTTAAAGGGATGGTTAAGGGGCAAGAAGTGGTGGTCCTCATCGATTGTGGCGCCACACACAATTTCATTTCACTAGATTTGGTGAAAAAGCTAGAAATTTCGATTGATACTATAGGAGTTTATGGGGTTGTTATGGGTACTGGCAACTCGGTCTGTGGAGAAGGAATATGTCGAGGGGTAATGTTGTCCTTGCAAGAGTTGGAAGTGATGGAAGATTTCCTGCCTCTGGGCTTGGGAAGTACTGATATTATATTGGGTATGCAGTGGTTGGCTCTCTGGGGGCGATGCAAGTGAATTGGTCAGCATTGACCATAAAATTCCGAATTGGGGAAACTGCGGTGAGCTTACAAGGGGACCCAAGCCTGTGCAAGATGGCAATCTCGTTGAAGGTGATGAGGCAAGCTGTGAGATATGAGGGCCATGGAATGTGGCTAGAACTCAAGCAATTGGACAAGGATAGTGGAGGACCTACTAGATTGATGGAGGGGGGTACCGGCTGAAATACAATCGGTACTGCAACAGTGGAAGAATGTTTTTCAAACTCCTGAGGGACTGCCTCCAAACCGAGGTAAAGAGCATGCAATTGTGCTCAAGGAAGGGGTATCACCAATTAATGTCCGACCATATCGTTATCCGCAAGTGCAAAAGGTGGAAATTGAACGATTAGTGGGAGAAATGTTGGCTGCCGGGATAATTCAACCAAGTGTAAGTCCTTTCTCAAGTCTGGTTTTGTTGGTAAAGAAAAAGGATGGAAGTTGGAGATTTTGCGTGGATTATAGAGCTTTAAATCGTGAAACAGTCCCTGATCGCTTCCCTATTCCAGTAATTGATGAGTTGCTCGATGAACTACATGGAGCCACGATTTTCTCAAAAATTGATTTAAAGTCAGGGTACCATCAAATTCGGGTTCATAGCGAGGATGTGCCTAAGACTACCTTTCACAGCCATGATGGTCATTATGAGTTTTTGGTAATGCCATTCGGCCTCACCAATGCTCTAGCTACTTTTCAATCCCTCATGAACGGCGTGTTCAGACCATATCTACACAAGTGTGTCTTGGTGTTCTTCGATGATATATTGGTGTATAGTCGATCGGTGGAAGAGCATGTGACTCTTTTGGACTTAGTGATGGGGGAGTTGCAAAGGCATGAGTTGTATGCTAATGCAAAGAAGTGCCTTTTTGGTCAGTCCAGCGTGGAATATTTGGGACATATCATATCGGGGCAAGGGGTGGCAGCCGATAGTTCCAAGATAGAAGCAATGAAGAATTGGCTGATTCCAACTAATTACGAGAGTTACGGGGCTTCTTGGGACTCACGGGATATTATCGTAAGTTTGTGGCAGGATATGGCTCCATTGCTCTTCCACTAACAAACCTCCTAAAGAAGGATAACTTCTTATGGAGCGCAGAGGCAGATCAAGCTTTTCTTCTTTTGAAGCAAAAAATGATGGAAGTTGGCGCTACCCGATTTTACCCGACCTTTCATTGTAGAGACTGATGCCTCTAATGTAGGAGTAGGGGCAGTTTTCATGCAGGATCAACGTCCCATAGCTTACTTCAGTCAGGCCCTGTCCCCACGAAACCATCTTAAATCAATTTACGAGCGCGAGTTGATGGCCATAGTGTTTGCAGTACAGAAATGGCGACCATACCTATTGGGCCGACACTTCATTATCCGCACTGATCAGCAAAGTTTGAAATTCCTCTTAGAGCAACAATTGGTTAGTGAAGATAACAAAAAGTGGCTGACAAAGTTGCTTGGCTATGATTTTGAGATCCAATACAAGGTTGGAGGAGAGAATAAGGCAACAAATGCACTCTCTTGCGTTCCTGCAGTGATGAGTTTGGGAACACTGTCTGCGCCCATTGGTAACGCCCAAAATGTGTTTCTTTAAACGGCAGACGTTTGTAGTATAGAAAAGTTGTCGTATCCACAAGGAGATGAAAATTTGTACCTCGGAAAATTGATAAAAATAAACGTTCAAAAAAAGCAAGCACTTTTTTAAATCAAAGTGTAAAATGAGATAAATATTTTTGTGGTTTTTATTTTATTTAATTCAAAATTTAAAGCATAAAATTAAAATGATGAAGCTTTGAGAATCCCTTGTATGTTTTGCAACTGATATGAAATTTTAACTCTAATTAATAATTATCTAAAGCATTTGATTTATTATATCTTATCTCATTAATTGCAAGCACATTTTACTAATTATATAGGTCAACCTAAATCGATAATATAGCAAGCCATAATGCAGTAAGGGTCTTCCTATAAAAACTAGCAAAATAATTATTGGTGCATTAATTATGAAAATTATAACAAATGTCACTCAATTATAATTAACATAATTATAGGATAGAAAAGATAATAACAAATCAAAATTAATATATTTTAGTGGAATAAATTTTTACATTAACTCCGACAGCACTTCATCCTATGAAATATCTGAAATCGACAATATAACAAGTCATGCTGTAGTAAAAGACATTCCATAAAATTAACCATCATTTCATTATTATTAATATTAACTATGCAACACAATTAAATTACATAAAGAAAGCATGACTGAATTTATGTAAAAATTAGCAGCATAACAACAGTAACAATAATTATTGAAAACATAAAGATATAATTTATTCCACAAAATATAAGCATTACCACACAGATATAGAGTTAAAATCTATACCAAAATACTATGTATACAAGATCATCTCTCTGCCTTACCAGACACTCTACTCTAATTTAAGTATTATTTTATTATTATTATTTTACTTAAGAAGATACTGCTGAGTCTAACTTAGTAGAAAGGAAAAGAAAAGGAAAGAGGGCCAAAGGCCCAAAGGTATGCTTCCTTCAAGGGGCAATGCAAGGCTCTTTATAGCCTTGAAAAGTTACTGTGTGCCATATGTAATTATTATTTTTTGTTGTTGAAAGTTGACAAAGTCGGATCATTTAATCCTTTTTCTCCTCCTTTTTTTCACGTTGAGATTCGCCTTTGGAGATGCAAATTTGAGCTTATAATCCAGTGCATCGCATATAATGGTAGCACAAAACAGGCGCAATCTAAACCGTTCATTTTGCGATCCAACGGTCAGCAGACAAGCTTTGAATTGGGCCAAGTGGGACTGGGATTTAAGGTTGATGGATGAGTCAAAGTATTCAGATTTGACGGTTCAGAGAACAGATGCATGTGGAGACGACCGCACGGGAGCAGACACAGCCCGAGATGCTCTCTGACTCGCCTGCAGCTTTGTCGGCGTGTGTAACACACTCGCCAATCAGATTTCGACACGTAGACTGCACTCTGAGTTTCCACTGACGCATTGGATGACGCGTTGACACACGTCTCTTCCTCGGACGGCTGAGATTAATTTGGTAATGAATCCGACGGCTCCCATGACGCCACGTGTCCTCTTCCTTTTGAATTTTGAATTTTTCAAATATTTTTGATGCATTTGATGTCCAATTTTGCCCCTTTTTGCGTCGATTTGCTCTGTTTTTTCCTCCATATTTCAAATCTAAAAATCACAAACACACTAAAATTAATTATTTTACAAACATAATATTTACAAAAATATTAAAAATATTTATTTTGCATTAAAACAAACAAAAATAAATAAAAACTCCTAAAATTTTCAGTCTCTTACCGTTTGACACAGATATAATTTTTATGACTTGGAAATATTTTTAGAAATTACTAAAAATATAATAAGACATGTTTACAAACTTAAAACACACTATCAAACACTCTAAAACTCAAAATAAAATAACTGCATTACTTTTACGGTTTTAACTTTTTACAGACTAGACACTTATTTAACACGCCAAAATGACTCTAAAAATTACTAACAATTCTATTAAACATAAAAACACACTAAAAACACATTTTTAAACATATTTACGCACTAAGACACAGCAATACTTATTAACACAAAATGCTACTAATTAGAGGATTTAATGAGAAATAAAAGCATAAATAAATTATTTAAGCCTTAGAAAATGTATACTTTTACAGTCTCATCACCCATGGTGCTTAACACTGAAGAGCTGTCACAACAAGTAGAGTTGGATGAGAAGCTTGCACGCATAAAAGCAGACATGCAACTTAATCCAAAAGCACATTCTGGATTTTCTATTGAGCAGGGCTGACTGTTTCATGAAGGACGCTTGGTTCTTTCTCGTTCTTCTCCGTTCATAATGGATCTACTTCATTTTTATCATGATGGGTCGATAGGAGGACACTTAGGGGTATTGAAAACATTCAGGCGAATTGCAGCAGAGTGGTTTTGGTTTGGCATGAAAGATGATGTGATGGCTTATGTAGCAAAGTGTCAAGTTTACCAACAACACAAATATCTGGCCTTGGCACCTGGGGGGCTGTTGCAGCCTCTACCATTGCCGAAAAGGGTGTGGGAAGATTTATCCATGGATTTTATTGAAGGGCTACCAAAGTCAGAAGGATTTGAAGTCATTCTTGTCGTTGTTGATCGATTAAGCAAATATGCTCATTTTATACCACTCAAGCACCCTTACACAGCTGTGACCGTTGCTGCGGCTTTCATTCGGGATGTGGTTTGCTTACATGGAATACCTCGTACCATTGTTTCTGATAGGGATCGCATATTCTTGAGTCTGTTTTGGTCAGAATTGTTTAAATAGCAAGGCACCTCTCTCTCGCGGAATACCGCTTACCATCCACAAACCGATGGGCAGACGGAGGTGGTGAACCGTTGTTTAGAGACTTACTTGCGTTGCATGTCGTCCGACACACCAAAGTAGTGGGCCCGTTGGCTTCCATGGGCTGAGTATTGGTATAACACTAGTTTTTATACAGCCACAAATACCACACCATTCCGTGCTCTGTATGGGCGTAACCCCCCACCGCTGGTACGTTATATGACTGGGTCTTCTCCAGTAGCTACTGTGGATCAAGAATTACAAGAGAGATATGTGTTTTTAGAAGAATTAAAGCAACACCTTCTGAGAGCTCAACAAAAGATGAAGTCTCAAGCGGATGGGAAACGACGAGAGGTGCAATTCTCGGTAGGAGATCTGGTGTTTCTCAAGTTACGCCCTTATCGACAGAAATCTTTAGCTCGTCGCAGGTTTGAAAAACTGGCTCCTAGATATTATGGACCTTTTGAAGTTGTAGAGCGAGTGGGACAAGTGGCGTATCGCCTTAAATTGCCTTCGACAGCTGCTATTCACCCAGTCTTCCATGTGTCTCAGCTCCGGGCAGCCATTGGTGGAAAGCTTCCTGCTTGTTCTCTGCCTTCACAGTTGACGTCTGATTTGGAGTTAGTGGCTGTCCCTGCTGAACTACGAGGAGTGCGACAGTCACGCCGTGGTGCATCCTCAGTTTTGGAAGTTCTTATACGTTGGGCTAATCTTCCTGCTCATGACGACACTTGGGAGTCCTTTGAGGTCATTGATGCGCGTTTTCCAGAATTTCACCTTGGGGACAAGGTGCGTCTTTGGGGGGCCGGGTATTGATACAACTGATTCAAATTCAATTAGGCCTCCAATTAGATTATGTATGCCGGAAGAGGGACTAAAGGGAAAGCTGAGTTGGCTAAGGAGCTAACAAGGAGGGGGATTGGAAAAAAAGAAGTTGACGTGGGAGAGGGGGCCAGGAAGAGGTGGTTACCACGTGAATTAGCTATTGTCCGAGTTTGTAGGAAGGAGCTGAGGGACGTCTCTTCTTGGGAAGACCGCTGAGCATGGGGAAGTGTGCTTTCGGTTAGGGAAAAAGAATAAGAGTCGAAACAGAGGAGGGGAGAGGGCATGATTACTGTTATTTCATTTATTTCTACTTCTTGCTGTTGTGGAGTGCAAGGCTCTCTCGAAAAGACTCTATCCTCACCTGATCTTTTAGAACAAATTGAATAACAGTGATCTTCTCAAATTCTTACCAATCCACGGATTCTAAATACACTAACCTGATTGCATTGGAACCCATCATAAGACTTTACCAGATAGCCCATTTGAAAAAACCAGCCAGAGTTCTGAAGATCTAGATCAAACTCAATATTTGAGTGATCATGAGAATGGAAAGTTAACTTTAGACTCTCAGAAAGAAGCTGATGCAGAAGCAGAAAAATCAAAGAATGTTGTTCAATCTAAAAAGCAGGAAAGTCAAAAGGATCTGACTAAGGAGAGTTCATCCTCGAGTGCTCCCAAAGCATTATTGAAGAAATCTTCTTGGTTCTTTTCTGCATCATTCTTCTCTTTTACCGTAGATGGGAGAGAGTTCACACCAGCATCTGTCTGTCACGGTACTATGGAGTCCATGAGGAATCAATGGCCCGAGCTCATTTTTGGGCTTGTGCTGTTTGGAGCAGGGTATGTTTTATTATTAATGCATTTGTCTCAATTAACTGTTTTGGTATTTTCTTTAGTAGAAAAAGAACAGAAGAAAGAGATATAAAGTTTGTCTGTCGAATTGATTTGCATTGTCTTTAATATTTATTTGATGTAATGTTGTGCTGGATAGAGTCATTCCAGATCTAGAAGAGATTTTTTTTTCCTGCTCAATGTTGCATTGTTTTTGCTTAGTTCTTTGACGTGCGTCAAACTTAATTAAAGAAGGTCCCTGTAAATAGTGAGTAATATACAATTATGAAGGTCCCCATACTTTTCCTCTCTTTAAGATTTCTCCTTTAATTGATCATGAATTGGCGTGAAGATATGATGACATAAAGGAGCCTTTGCTTAACATGCTTTATTACTTATCAGTGCTTTTTTTCTTGCAAAATCGATTAAGATGCTATTAGTTTTTCCCTCTTAGTCTAAAATTTGTCTAGGATTATTTTTCTTCCTCAGTTCTTCACAAAGGCGTCTATAATCTTGTTTCTTTTCATGAAGCTCTTGAGTACTAGATTGTTGTAGTTTAAGGTCTGCCTGAAATTATCCAAGATGCTGTAATTTATGACAGCATCAGCTTTTATGCAAATCGAGCGGAAAGGAGCGCTCAGCTGCTACAACAGCCAGATGTCATCTCCACTAGCATTGAAGAGGTCTCATTAAGTGCAAAGCCCGTAGTTCGACAATTATGGAAGATTCCCAAAAGAATTAAAAAAATTGATTGAGATGCTCCATCATCAAGAGGTCTGCTGTATGTTACTAAATTGTTTCTACAATTTTTATCTTCAGTATATTGTCTCCTGTCTTATCTGATCCTTTATTATGTTATTCTCAGGTGAATGAGGAGGAAGCTTCCCTCTTCAACGTGTTATGGTTATTGCTAGCAAGTGTAATATTTGTTCCTATTTTTCAGAAAATTCCTGGGGGTAAATAATTTTTTCTTTGCTCAATGTATAGTTTTAAGCTAGACCTCATTCATACCTGATCAATCAAGGGCCAGGGTGTATGGGTCTTTGCTGAAGTAAAGTTGGTTACTTTACGAACACAATGTTCGGTTTTAATGAAGAAAAAATGTTATTCCTTTATGAAAGTGCACTCTGCATCTAGCTAATTGGTAAAAAATTTTCTTCTCACTCCCAAACTATAATTTTTCCTTTCTTTGACGGTGTATCTTTTGTATACTGCAATTTGCAGGTAGTCCTGTTCTTGGGTATCTTGCTGCTGGCATCTTAATTGGGCCTTATGGTCTGTCCATAATACGTCATGTACATGGGACAAAATTAATTGCTGAATTTGGAGTTGTCTTCCTTCTGTTCAATATTGGCCTTGAGGTGGATACTATTCTATTGAGATATGCTTCTTTAACTTCTTCTTTTGAATTTTGATACGCAAAACTATGAAATTATGTACCTTTCTTTTTTGAGTGAAAAGTACTAGCACTTGGCCCAGCTACCAATCCTTTTTTCATTTTTTAGCTCTCTGTTGAAAGGTTGAGTTCCATGAAGAAATATGTTTTCGGATTAGGCTCTGCCCAGGTGATTTTATTTAGTTTTAATCATAAAGTTTTGTTTCTAGCAATTATCTAACTTTTCTTCGATGGATTGCAATTTTGGAATCATAATATTCCTGTAAAAAATAATCATGTAAATGCAGGTTTTGGTGACAGCCGTGGTGGTTGGCTTGGTTGCTCATTATGTTTGTGGACGGCCTGTTCCTGCTGTAATTGTCATTGGCAATGGATTGGCTTTATCATCCACTGCAATTGCCTTGCAGGTACTGGTTATAAGCAATTTTAGCAAATATATTCTAATATTCTGATCTACAATCCACTCTCACTGCATTAAACTTCCTTTTGTCAGTGAAACACTTGTCATGTAGCTCGATAATTGTTGTATGTCCACCAGTCAAGTTGTTAACATCCTCGTTCAGGGCCGCAAAAGGAATTAATTTGCCTGTCTTATTCTGCAGGTGCTACAAGAACGGGGTGAAAGCATGTCACGCCATGGACGTGCTACATTTTCTGTGTTACTTTTCCAGGTTATTATAGTGTTTTAAAGGTTTGAGGAATTACGTATTCAGTAGGAAGTTAAGAATGTGATTTTAACATGTCTCCTCAGCGCCATTGTTGTATGTTGTCCTGCCACGTGCACTTTTTTTTACGCTTGGATTGATGTGTTATTTATCATTATTCAGGTTTTAAACTTCGCAGTTATCTCAACTACTGCTAGGAGTGTGCCTTCATTTGAAAGTTATATTGAGCTTCTCTTTGTGCTGAACTTTTGCTGGTATATCTTCTCCTGCAGCCAAAATTACTTAAATCTCTTTATAGTTGCTTCTTTTCAGGATTTGGCGGTTGTGGTTTTGCTTATACTTATACCTCTTATTTCACCAAATTCATCCAAAGGAGGGGTAATATCACTTTAAATTTTGTGTTTCCTACTTTTTACAGGCGGTGATATTTTTGTTATCCCTTGTCAAAGAATTCTTGATGGTATCATTAGATTTCCATACTTCGATTTCATACTAACCCACAACGTTTAAAACACATTAGGTTACAGGCCTTTGAAGAATAAACCTACAGTGTTAATATAATCATATTAGTTTTGGGAAGCTGCCCTATATTTAATTTGTTAATCAAATCAATACTAAGATAGTATCATGTCCCCAGATTGTCATAAGTGTTTCTGACATAATATGAACAACTAAGAAACATTTGATTGAATTCTAAGAAGTTATATAGCAAGGTAAAGCCAATCTGGTACCTTAAAAAGTGGATATCAATGCAAGAAGTGGTCTTCATAAATAGATCCTTAACTGTATTTCCTACTTTCTAGGTTGGTTTTCAAGCCATTGCTGAAGCTCTTGGACTTGCTGCCGTAAAAGCTGTAGTTGCCATCAGTGCTATTATTGCTGGTGGACGCTTGGTGTGTCTTCGATATCAAAGGCATTCATTTTCGTGGTCATAAAATTATTCCCATTTTAGTAAGATAAGGTGCCCCAGTGCATTGATCAGAATGTATGGTGACATGTATGATTATACGGATGGTTCTAAGTAATACTTCTAATTAATTGTATAATTATAGCATGTCTTGGCAAATACTGGCATTACTTGTTCATAACTAAGTTTAATTGCACCCTGAACTAAAACTTGAGTTACATCCAAATTTGATTTGTTAATGAGAAACTGAATATTTCTTTGAATTGAGCAAACTTTTTTCTAGTATGCAGAAGTAATCTTGGTACTTGACACAATGTTATTTGTGATCACTACTATCTTGTAATTTTTGCCAAGGAAAAAAAAAAATTCTTGGTATATTTGCAAAAGTTCTTTATAAATAACAATTTTGGTATATTTACAAAACTTATTTTGCATTTATGTTGATTAGATCTAATTAGTGACGGTTCTAGACTGAAACTTGTGTAATATCCCTGATGAGAGCTGTGGAAAGTAGGTGGGAAATGTGGACAAACATTCGGTGTGAATACTCCTTGTCACTCATCTTACGAGGCTTTTAAATGATGGACTTTTATTTTTAATCTCATCATCTCATTATTGTGACATGCACTTTTTTTTTTTCTTGTGTTGAAAAATTCTTTTTGTGTGCTTTTGCAGCTGCTTCGACCAATTTATAAGCAAATTGCAGAAAATCAAAATGCAGAGATCTTCTCCACAAACACATTGCTTGTTATTCTGGGAACTAGTCTTCTTACTGCTAGGGTACTGGCATTTGTAAAATTACATTCTGTTTATAATACCATAGACTTACAAAATTACAATCTCTCTCTCTCTCTCTCTCTCTCTCTCTCACAAGAACGGACTGGACTTTCCATGGCATTGGGAGCATTTTTGGCTGGTTTGCTCCTTGCAGAAACCGAGTTTTCCTTGCAGGTTGAATCAGACATTGCTCCATATCGGGGCCTTTTATTGGGCCTCTTTTTCATGACTGTAGGTAATGTTGGAAATTCTTTCAACCGTGAATTTTGCCGAAGATTTTTTATTTATGTATTTTATTTTTTTGACCATCGTTTCTATAAATTTCTTGAATGAAGTTTTTGTAACATGCTGAATAGCATAGACCATAGGAAGAGATTGAGAATCTTTATCAAATTTCTTGGTTGATGAATTTATTATCTTGGCACTTAAATTCAAATCCACATACCTGTAACACTACTTTCTTTTTTCTTTTTTCTTTTTTAATGTTATTATTTACTACACACTTAATTTTTCATCTTCTCTTGTGTAGATGCCAAAATTAGCTGTCCTCATATGAGCTTAAGTGTTTAGCGTCCTAGTGTTTCCTTTAACAGGGAGCAAAGTTGCTTTTCCCGGTTCAAAATCTTTCAACTACAATATACAATTTCTTGGTTTCCAGTTGCAGGCGTTCCAATATGAATTTATAACATGGAATGCTTCTTATTAATTCTATATCTTCGTCTTTAGGCCCAACTGTGTGGTCGCATGTCCTACTCGAGGACCACACATGGCATGGAGGTGGAAGAAACTCAAGTTTATAGTCATAAATGTTAGAGTATAAACTTTACATTGGCCCATCTTACCGTGTCGTTATTATTTAGCCTATTGGATAGCTGTCTGTGACTTCCGTAATTAGATACGTGGACTTTATTCAAATAAAATAGATAATATCATCATTACTTTCAAAAAGATGACGAAGTTGTGTTTTTGCTTTTTGTTTTGTTTTGTTTTTTTTTTTTTGTAAGTAGGAATCATATGAGACAATTGATGTCATCACTGTATTAACATTGAGTAATGATTCCTTTGGAGAAACACATTATTGGCTTGCTTTTGGGGTATTTGGTTAGAAAGGAACAACAGAATCTTCAACGAGAACGAGGAGGAAAGGTCTATTTTATGGCATAGGATTAAGGTTTGGGTTTCTTTGTGGATTTATAGGGACAAAGAGTTTGGTAGGCTGAGCTTTTCAGATTTGGTTAGGAGCTGGGCCCTTTACTGTATCCCTTTTAATTTGCCTTCGTAAGGAAATCCTTCCCTCCCCCCTGTAGTAATTTTTATTTAATCTGATAAATTTCACTGAGTTTCCATTAAAAAAAAAAAAGTAATGAAAAGAATAATGTCTGAATACTTGCAATTAACAGCACCTTGTTCACTTGCACGTCGGAATGTCCATTGATCCTAAACTTCTTGTTTCCAACTTTCCTGTCGTTGCTGGAACGTTGGGACTCTTAATTGGTGGAAAAACTTGTAAAACATATAAAATCAATTCAAGCATGCTATAAACTATATGCATACCAAGAATTGAAAACGAAAAATGAAAGCGTGAAAAAATGTGTACCTCCAGCCATTGCCTCCTCTGTATAACTGTAATTGTGGTTGCCTTCTTGGTGCTTCCAAGCCCTCTCAAAAACTCAATTGATAGTGTTGGTTTCTGAAAAGAGTTTTCTGGACTTGGGGATCAAGTTTTCTTTTCACATAAAATTCTGTACGTGAAATTTTTCTGGTTTTCTCTTTTTTTGGATTTCTCTATAAGCACTCATTTCCTCCCATCAAGGAAATAAATAGCTCCCAAAAAATCAGTTACCAAAGAGTGTTAATGGGCATAAATATGAGCCAATAATTGCAACAAATAAATTGGTTTCAATTTTTTATTGAAACCGTTAATGGATTGCAACGGTTACAAAACTATATTGGTTGCGTTAGTTGGCAAATTATTTGGCATTTCAATTATATCTGCAATCAGAGTTGGTCTCCTTGCACCGGGAGGAGAATTTGCGTTTGTTGCTTTCGGTGAAGCTGTTAATTAGGTTTGTACTGCTTTATTGATCGTGTCTTGCTTGATGAAGTTGTAGGCAAAGGTTCAATATTGTTTTCCTTTTCTAAATCATTACATGGTCTCTTAGGTGTTTGGGCTGGCCAGCTAATTTGGATATTAATAGCAAGTCTGATTTTAATTTTATATCTTCTCGAAGTTACAACTCTTTGGTCATATTTTGAAGAAAAGGATAATTGATATGTAAGGCTGGTCATTTTCTTTTCCTAATCCTCTCCAACATACTCAACCCTTCTTACCAAAATAAATATTTTCTGTGAAAAAACAAGGAAAGACTAAACACGATTCATAAGGTGTTTGACAAAATAGTTTAAACTTAAAAAATGTGTTCAAATATTATAGTATGTGAAAGTATTTACACTGTGGATGGTTCAAACTCATGAGTTTGAACTATCTCCCAAACACAAGGTCAATATGCTAAAACAAATGTCAAAACTGTTTGGAAGATTTTGACGAAAGGGACAAAAAAAAAATTGAATTGGGTAAAAGTCCTCTTTTTTTTTTGGAACAACTATTAACGAATTCAGGTCCCGCTACCTAGCTGAGCTTGCCGAGGTACTTAATATTGAGCTATTTGCCAAAATTTTCTAATGACTCCAATTACATGTCTGTCGCGTAGTCCTAGTAGTTTTGTCATCTAAAGTGATGTCTATGATGTTTGTCTGTCTCCAGCTGTGTCAAACCAGCGGAAGTTCACTTGGTTACGGGTTTTCTCGGGTCATCGCTAAACCCAAGCCGCAGTCTTCAGATTCTTCGGACGAGAGTGTGACTGAAGGAACACTGGCAATATAAACATGCCACACACAAACGTACGTGAAAAAAAAAAAAGGAAAGCAAAAGGAAAATAAAGAACTTTATAGGAGATTAACCTCTTCCATGGGTATAAATTGTACAGAAACATACTGGAAGAAGAATACAACAAATTGTTGACTGATAACAATTTTGTTTTTCTGTTGTATCGATTTTTTTGTTGGGTTTTCTTAAAATTGTTTGATCGATCCAGTTATAAAAGAAAAAAATTATTGGATCGATTATGACCTTTCATAAAATGTATTTTCTCCAGAAACAGATGTCCGTAGTCGGGGGATCTGGCTTCAAGATGACGAAAACATTGCAGAAATTTTCTCTTATTTACCATGGCATCAAACGGAATATTGTAAGACATTTTGGTCTAATGACAGAGAGCAAGGTTGGGAGGGTTTCGTATGGGATTAGGAGGTCGATCTCGCTTTGTAATTTTTATTTCTTATCTGTGAAGTACTACATGCTATAGCATGTGGTATTATACAAAATATAAAAAATTACTTAATGCCTTAGGCTGTAAGTAGCTTATCCATGTGTGTTGAAGAAAAACTCGAATGAACCATTCAAACTCAGAATTAAAGTTAACGGGACAGTGGGAATGGATGTGGGTTGGGGCCTTAGAGGGTTAGTTGATCCTAAAGTTACCAACATAGCCATCCATGTGGGTCGGTCATTTCCCTCAGTCATGGAAATGAAGGAAATTTATTGACGAGAAAATTACATGTTACGAGAAAAATTTACGCCATTATCATTTATATTATATAGATTGTGCCACAGATAAACATGTACGGCATTTATAAAAAGTAAATCTTAAAAGATTAGATTTATGAAAACTTCCCTTTAATTATTGACATCTTTAAAACATGTAAAGGTTCCCATTTTTAATAGGAGGACAAAAAATAACACTTTTGAAGACACCGCAACCGTAATTTTTTTTTTTTGTTGAGTAAAAAAGGATTTAGTGGTGGGCCTCATCATCTTCAATATTTTCAGCCTCATAGGCAGGATCTGCTTTCCTAGCAAGAGAATTCCCTAGGAAGGATCACTCATTCTCACTGTCTTTCACTTCTTGTAACTGTCATGATACTTTCTAGCAAAAACAAGACATAACAATAAAACTATTATATCATTTTGCCTTTTATTACAACTTTGCCACTTCATTTTTAACATTACATGAATATCATCATCTTATTCCTCATGTAAGTAGGGTCACAACTGCTAAATTGCTGGACCATTGAGATTGGATTATTAAAAAAGTGTCTCAAATCGGATCAGGATTGTTTTCTAAATAGTCGGGTCTACTTTGAAAATTTAGAACCAGCAGTCTAGACCAGATCGAATTGCTTTTATAGACATAAATTAAAAAATTAAATAAATATTCTACCTCAGTCCTTATCAGATCCTTAAAAAAAGACCTCCCTTAATTAAAAGCAACATAGTATGTATGTATGCATGTATGTATGTATGTATGTATGTGATTGTACTAATGTTATTTGTTTACCGAACTCTCTTTAGGCGAAATAGAAATACTTTACATTATAATGTCTTCCTGCCCATTATTGACAAAATCCCTTTTTTGCTATTTTAAATAGTTTTTTGTCTTCATGTTGAGATGAATAAAATGATGAATAATTTTTTTAGTTGCTAAGAGTTATTTGGTTTTTTTGTTTTGGTGTTGTGTTTTCGATTTAAAGGTTAAAATGGTATTGGATGAGGTTATGGAGAAGGAGACTATTGAAAGTATAAAATCTAATATAAAAATCATAAAAATCTCTTAAAAAAGTCCCAAACCTTAGTTCAAACAGGACCACATTGTTCTAAAATGGTCTGGTTTGGCCAGGTCCCATACCTTAATTAGTTTGGTCTGGTCCGGTCCCAAATTTTACCAAACCGCCGAAACAAGTCCTAAAAATGTAGGGGGTTTGGGATCGGACCTTGCACAACCTTAACTGTAAGTTCTTTTTTTAATTAGATTATTCAACATTAAGTATTATATATAGTATGTTTTTAGGGTTAATTACATAATTGTACCTTCTAGTTTTAACTATATCTTAATTTATTCCTACTATTTTTAGAAACTACAAAAGTATCCATTGAATTTTGAAACTTATTTCAATTTTATCCTTATGCATAGTTTATAATTGGGCAAAACAACATCACTACCCTTTCATTGTTATGGAAAAATATTTTATATATTAAAATCATGAAAAATCTTAAAACAAAACATCAAATTTCAGAAAAAAAAAATTATGTTTTATGAATTTGTAAATTTTAAAATAATTTTTAAAATTTTTTCTCAAAAAGAAAAATATACGTCATAAACAAATTTAGCCTACTGAAGGTATTTTTCTCTTATCTCCATGTTTTTCTATCCAAAAAATCTGCAAGAAATTAAATTGAAACAAGTTTTTCAAGTTCAGAGAATACCTTTATAGTTTCTAAAAATAGAGGAACAAATTAAGAAATAATGAAAACTAGAAGGTATGGTTATGTAATTAATCCTATGTGTTTATGTGTAACAATTGTTTACCCTAAATATATAGTATGCATTTTTGACTATCAAAACACTTCAAACTTAATTGTTGATCTTTCAATTTGTTTTAGTTGTACTTCTTTCCATAGTTACATGTAAAAAAGATTATAAAATATGCAGGTGATATTGATAAAAAAAAATTACTAATAGAAGATAGAATATGCATGTGACTTTATCGCTAAAATATAAAATGACACTCTGCTACTTAAATTTTATTCGTATTTTGTTTTGTTTTTAACTCCTAACAGCTAAAAAGACTAAAACTAAAATAAACTAATAGATCAACAACTAAGTTTGGTACATTTTAAAATTTAAAATCTAAAAGGGTGTTTGGCGAAATCAGTTCTAACCAAAACTTTTAGTTGCTATAGTGTAAAGCTCTTATATGTTATAGTGGTTAGAAAAATCAGCTACAATGTAAAGATCTCACACGCTACGGTTTTCAGTTTAAAAGTTTCAGTTCTAACAATACTTTCATACACCTTATCAATTATAATTGACAGTAGTACTATATTTGACAAACCAGTTTGAACTAAGAAAATGAATTCAAATGTTGTAACACGTGAGAGCTTCACATTGTGGCTAGTTTTTATTTTACACTGTAATTGTGTTTTTTGGAAATTTACACTATTACTGTGGAGCTTTACATTGTGGCCCAGTTCAAACCGGTGTGCCAAACACACCATAAAAGTTAGAGATCATTTTTGAAATTAATCTTTGTTTTTATTATTGATTCTCTTTATTCATTTATGAATTTATTAGGATTATTTTCATATTTGTCTTTTAAACTATGTTACTTAAGTCACTTTGCCCCTAACTTTTAAAATATACTACTTAGTCTCCTCAAACTTTATTCAGTTAACAAGTAAACCCCTTCCATCTAACTCCATTAGTTTTTGGACATTTTTTTGTAGTTTTTTTAGAGTTTTCCCCCGAACTATATAACTTATGTTGTTTTACCCTAACTTTTAAAATGTATCACTATGTTCGCTCAAACTTTGTTTTGTAAGCAAATACATTTTTGCATTCTAATTCTGTTTGGTTTAACATGTCAAATGTCGTTCTTCTTCTAACTTTTGGGGGGGAAAACCCACACATAAAAGAGTTTAAGGAAAAAAAAGAGATTAAGGAAAAATAATTCAATCATGAAAGTTGGCGAGGTACGCTCGGCTATACTTCCCAAAGAGCTCGCTTCGATTTGTCGATCATTGTTCTAGTTTGGGATAACTTTTTAATGGTCCAATCTCAATGGTCTAGCGGTTTGGCAGTTTTTAAATAATTCCTAATTACTCAGCCTCACTCTCTGAGGTTGTCCTAGCATTGCCTTTGATCGCCACTTGAGGTGCTAGTCTCATCGGGAAGAACACGTGCTCGAGTTGGATTAGAATAGCCAGAAGCCAGGTAACAACCCATCTACCAGTCTACCACATTGCTCCATTACAGCCCTTAGATAAAGGTCTGCCCTTCGCCCTACCACCCTGACATCATAGTACGGAGCACCCAGGTGTAGGGCAAGTCGTCATTAGTTACTATAAATAGGAGAATTAACTCCACCCTTAAGGTAAGTGGACTCTTTCATACTTACCCTTAGCCTCTCTCTCGGCTGAACAGGTACCTGACTTAAGCATCAGAGAACCATTGGTTGGCACCACACTAGTGTCCCCCTTGACCTCTAAGGCGTTCCCTCTTCTTGTAACTTCTTGAGATGGGCAAGATAGGTAGTTTGACAATCGTGCACAGCTGCACATGGTGTTTATCAATGGCAAGGCATCAAAGTAATATTTTTTGCAATAGACCATTCAAACCCAAAATAAAACAACTTAATGAGAAAAAAGCGCACAGAATTTCAAAAAGAAAAGCCTTTAATGTTTTTAAAAACAAGAACACATTATTATAAGGGATTTTGTGGGATTTTTTGTTTTTATTCTCGACCCTTGAATTATTCCTTGTACTTGTATTTTAATGGCATGTTGTAAAAAATATTCATGCAAGTTGTGGATATATGGATTGCTTTAATATGGAGGTCCTATAAAGTTGGAAGGAAAAACATAACTTAATAAGTTGAACAAAATTGGTCCTATAAAGTTGGAAGGAAAAACATAACTTGATAAGTTGAACGGAATTGGACGAAAGTGGGTTATTTGCCAACAAAACAAAATTTGAGGGGATATAGTGACACATTTTGAAATGTCGGGGGGGGGGGGGGGGGGGGGGAAGGGATAATATAAGTGGCATAGTTTTAAGGGAAATATAGAATAAAGGATATTTATCTTTTTATACCCTCTGTTTAGGTTAATTTCAAAAATTATAATTTATGTTTTCTTATCGAATGTATACTTTCATATTAGATTTAATACACAAATCTACCTTATCTCTATTAATAGTTAATTTTACTATGTAAAATGATCAACTTATTTTTAAATAAAAGAAAAAAAATAAAGCTTTCCAAGAATAAAAAACAAAAGTTAAATCACACAAAACACTTATTTTTAGGGTATCCTATACATTTGAAGTAAAAAACCTTAGTATATATATTTTCTAAGTTTTTTAAATTGTATTATTTTTGAATCTGAGGATATTTTTGGCATTTTTTGGGACTAAATTAAGGATTAATTAATAAAGGTATAAATTTATGTATTAAATCTAATATAAAGATATACCTTTGATGAGCTAAAAAAACCAAAGGTTTAATGCTTGAATAAACCTAAAAAAATCCTTGGTATAAAAAGGTAAATAATCTCTAAAATCATCTATAAAAAATTCAAAAACTAGCGGAGTTAGATGGAATGGAGTTATTTGCTAACAAAATAAAATTTAAGGGAATTTAGTAGTGTATTTTAAAAGTCGCGGGACAAAATGACATAAGTAACATAGCCTCTTTGGGTGGGCTTCCTAAAAGCTACTCTTAGCTTTTTGAGTCTAAAAGCTGCTTCTAAAAGTGTTTAGATGAACTGTTAAAAGAGCTTTTGCTTTCTAAAAGTGCTTCTTGTTAAAGCCATAAAATATAGCTTCTTAAAAAACACTTTTGAAATAGACTTTGAAACTTATATTAGAGTATCAATAATACATTAAAAGCTTAAATATAAAATTTTGGTCACTTTTAAAAATAAATGAAACCATTTTGAACCATTAAAACTCTTTTAAAAATATGATTTCAAATATTTAATAAAAAGCTATAGTTTTTACTTTTTTTTATTGACTAAAAGTACAAGCAAAAACTGTGTCTAACATGTTTATAATTCGGGAGACAAATGTAAAGATAAGTTTTTTTTTTTTTTTAAAAGTAAGAATTTTAATTTTAGCAATTTCTATCCTAAAATTCTTTATTAGTTCAGTTGAATAAAAAATTTGTCTCACGTATTTTAAAAAAAAAAGAAAGAAAGAAAGAAAGAAGAAGAAGAAGAAGAAGAAGAAGAGGAGAAAAAGCTGTCTCTCGAGTAATTTTTTTTATAAATATTTAAAAAACGAGAACCACCACAACCAATTTTGAGACGGGGAAAAGACAAACAACGCCTTACGACCTGCCTCCATCGCCGCCACCGCTTATCAGGTCATGGGCACACCTCTACCTTGCTAGTTAGACCTCTCTCATCCTTTGTATATTCTCTTATGTCTTTAATTATTTTCTTCAATTTATTTATAAAATTTTTTGCTTGATTGCTGAGAACATAAAATAAGGAATCAAAGTATATTAAAACTTTTGAACTTGTTTTTTAGGCTCACTTATGTGACACCCAAGCATTTTTAGTATATTAAATTTGCAATAAGTTAAGGATTATGTTAAGCAAAAATACGTGTCACAAGGATTATTGCTTAATCTAATTTTTGTGATAAAGTCCATAAAACTAAAAAGGGGATTTTTGAAGATAAAAATCATGCCATAGTCTTTAACTAAAGAAGGAATAATATGAAAACAAGCTAGAAAGCCTAATTGTTGCAAAATGTGTTGCAACAAATGTTAAGACAAAAATACAGTTTAAGAAAAATACTATATAATAATATAAAAAATTATATAGTATTAAAATAACACAGTGTAAGGAAGTACACTAATAAAGTTATGTAGTACAAAAATTACACTACAAAAGCAACGTAGTGTAGGAATTGAACTGTTTAAGGTTAAGCAGTATAAAAATTGGATTGTTTAAAGTTAAAATAATATAGGAATTACATTAAGTGGTGGATGTAAATAAGTATAGGAGGCTGTGGGACCTCATGAGTGTTGGAAAAATAGTACGTAGCGGAATTTTAAAATTTTTATGTTAGAGTATTTTCCAAAACAAAAGTTTGACACACTATATGCATAAATTAGCCATATCTTACTAACCTTGTATACGCCAACAAGCTACCGCAATCAGTGAAGGGAAGTAACGTTCTAGAGGGACCTCAACCAACTGGCCTTCTTTGTAATTCTCGATCCATGATCGGAGTGAGTGTGTGCTCATGTCGTTCAGCTTTTCCACCAGGTAACTATCCTTACAACCAATAGAGAAATGCCCAAAGCTATAATACGTGATTTGTGAATGATAACTCTATGGGGAGTTGCAGAGTCTCGCTGATAGAGTCTCACTCTAGATTTCTCAACTCATCTAAATAATAAAGAGACCCCTTTTATAGAGGTTGGGCCCAGGAGTTAGTTCCTATTAGATAAGGCCTCAAAAATTTGAATCAGAATCAAATTAGAATCAATATCTGATAAAATCTATGTGAAAATACGTGATCTTTTTATCACCTAGTCGGCGGCCGAACTGGCAGATCGGCCTGCCAACCTCCTTAATCGACAGGCCAAACTTAAAGATCGGCCTATCGAATCTCCGATAAAAGATCGTTGCAAATCTTTATTTCTCATATGAGATTCTTGGGATAGAGCCTCAGTTTTAATTCAAATAACCCAAAAGAGAAGTTATCTGATTAAAACAATCATATGTAGATAATCTCTAGGAAAATAAATATTCCTGATAATTGAACAAGTTTATGTTGAATTAATTCAAAATTAATTCAATCGATAAACAGACATCAATTATCTGATCCTGATAATTCAATAAGTTTATCTTAAATTAATTTTATCACAAAATTAATTTAACTGATAAACAAACATGAATGATCTAATTTTACAGAATTTTAGACGATCTAATAAATCTGACACAAGTCACCAATTATTGGAAAAGCACACATATTGTTACAGGATTTTATGAGCTAGCAAAAAGGAGCCAATGGACCTATATAGTTCAAGCTCCCGATAATTATGAAACCCAATATCTCAGATATACATTTCATAATTATCAACTCCAACACTACTCCACTAAAAGCTTGGAGCTACACTCTTGAGCTATATAGAATTACGAAGCTTGAATAGCTAAGTCTCCATGACATATCATAATGTATCGTATCCCCATATGATTATTCATAATCGGCTTAAGGACAAGTTATGTCTTACCTTTCCAATTATTTTTCTCTTACGTTCTATTATCTCACCGTAAGAAAACTTACCATCCAAAGACAGTATACCATTCGATTACACATATGTATCCAAATAGCTAAGCGCTTAGTTTTCCTATTATAGGATAACACATATAAGAGGATATCAATACTCCTAAAGAGAAACTATGGATTCCATATCTATAAATAACAGGTCTACGCTATCAAGAGTCATGCCTCCAACGTACCGGCATGCATACCACTATAAAATGTAGATGTTACCCTTTGGTACATCAAAAGACATAAGTCAAAACAATAGGCCCACTATTCATCTCAGGATTAAGATACAATACAAATGATTGTCTAAGGTGAGTTGATTTGCCGAGATAGAATTGTTAATTCAAATCAATTCACTTTATGTCCCGATCTAACACATCGTCACCTATGACAATGTGCTAATGTTTCTATTCGCGGAGTCCACCTCAATGACCAAGACAAACCATCTCCTAATAGGGATATAGACAATATAACAATCTTTACATAAATAATGCATCCAACTTTATTGCCTCGATTGTAGATCTTATGATTTAGACCGTCACCTTAAGAATCATGTCTTTAGCATAATCTGTCCATCATATGCCCAATTCTTAAAGATTTAGAATGGCAGTCTCAGACTTTTATTTGCTTAATATACATTCAACAAATATGAACGTAGAGAGGAAAAGATTTGGTATATAAATAATGAATAAATTCATTATTGATAAAAATGCCTTCAAAAACATATTACATTTTTACTCCTTAGAGCATACACGTCTAACAATCTCCCACTTACACTAAGTGAGTATATTTGACAAATCTTGCATCCTCATAGCTTCCACATGCCTCTTGAAGACTCTCCTAGTAAGTGTCTTTGTGAATGGATCAACAAAATTATCCTCTGACGTGATTTTGTACACTGTGATGTGCCCACCCTCGATGAAGTCCTTTATCACATGATACTTTTGATCAATATGCTTACTTTTCTTGTGAAATCTTGGTTCCTTAGCATTAGCTACCGTAGCACTGTTATCATAGTATAGCGATACCTCAGTATTCATACCAAGGAACTTGCAGTGCCACACTGCTTCTTTCAAAGCATCACTAGCTGCCACATACTCGGCCTATATCATTGAATCCGAAGTGCGATCTTGCTTCACACTTCTCCAACTAATGGCACCACCGCCTAGAGTAAACACGAAACTAGAAGTCGATCTCCTAGAATCCAAATAGGATTTGAAATCCGAGTCAGTATATCCTAGAGGAGTTAAGTCCTCACCCAATACACAATCATATACCCTCGAGTTCTTCTTAGGTACTTGAAAATATGCTTCACTGCAACCCAGTGGTTCGGTCCTGGATCCGCTTGAAATCGACTTACAATTCCGACTGCATAACAAATATTTGATCGTGTACAAAGCATGGCATACATGAGACTACAAACTGTTGAGGCATAAGGCACCTTCTTTATGTATTATCTTTCTTCCTCATACTTTGGAGAGTCTTTCTTATAAAGAGCAATTCCAGACCTAGATGGTTGCTCACCGTTCTTGGAATCCTACATTGCAAACCTCTTGAGAATTTTATCTATGTAGCCCGCTTGGGATAAAGCTATCATTCTGTTCTTTCTATCTTGAAAAATCTAGATACCGAGAACAAAATTAGCCTCACCCAAGTCCTTTATGTCAAACTGCTTGGTCAATCATAATTTGACTGAAGGCAATGCCTCAACATCATTGCCAATTAGCAAAATGTCATCTACATAGAGTAGTAGAAAAACTACCTTCCTATCTTTAATGTGTTTGTGCACACATGGTTCATCCACATTTTGTGAGGGCCCATAAGTCTTGATCACTTGATCAAATCTTATGTTCCAAGAACGGGAAGCTTGCTTAAGTCCATATATTGACTTTAGCAGCTTACAAACCTTACCCTCTTGACCCTTAACTTTGAACCCATCTGGTTGTTCCATATAAATGGACTCATCAAGATAGCCATTTGGAAAAGCTGTCTTGACATCCATCTGCCAAAGTTCATAGTCGAGTACGGTAGCTATGGACACGAGAATTCGGATGGACTTAATCATGGCCACAGGTGAAAAGGTTTCCTTGTAATCGATTCCTTCCTTTCGCATGTAACCCTTAGCTACTAGTCTAGCCTTAAAGGTTTTGAATTTTCCATCCATTCCTCTTTTCCTATTGTGGATCCATTTACATCCTATGAGTTTTAGCCCTTTGAGAAGATCCACAAGCTTCCAAACTCGATTAGTCTCTATAGACTTCATCAATATGTTCATGGCCTTTGTCCAGAGTTTTGAATTAACATCCTTCATAGCCTCTACATAAGTAAAATGATCCTTGTCATGTTCATCCGGTTCAGCCAAGAAGGCCTCACCATTGAACATATACCTTTAAGGTTGATGCCCAATCCTCCCATTACGCCGAAGCCCCTTAGGTTGTTGTTCAGGTTCGTTTGGTTTTTCTACACCGATTGAAGCGGTTTCTACTAGAACCCTTGGAGTGATAGAATCACTCTTTAACTCCTCAAGCACCACTTTGCTTCGAGGCTTAAAATCGTCCATGTAACTTTCCTCAAGGAAAGTTGCATAAGTTGAAATCATGACTTTATTTTTCTTTGGGTTATGAAAATAACCCCCTTTAGTCCCTTTTGGATATCCTATAAATACGTAAACTTTTGAATGTGCTTCCAACTTATTTGTATCCTTAAACAGGAGATGAGCTAGACATCCCCATATGCGAATATGGTTTAAGGATGTCTTCTTGCCCGTCCACGACTCTTGAGGAGTTTTAGGGACTGATTGGAAGGCACGTTGTTCAAAAGATAAGATGCAGTTTGTAGTGCATATCCTCAAAAAGATAAAGTAATGATAAATAACTCATCATGGACCTAACCATGTCCAATAAAGTCTTATTTCTTCTCTTTGCTATGCCATTCTGCTACGAAGTGCTCAGGGCAATCACATAGGATAAAATCCCATTCTCTAATAAGTGTCCTAAGAACTCATCAGAAAGGTATTCTCCACCTCGATCGGATCGAAGTGCCTTTATGGGTATACCTAATTGCTTTTTCACTTTAGCTCGAAACTCCTTGAACTTGTCAAAAGTTTCGCTTTGGTGGTGCATCAGGTACACATACCCATACCTTGAGTAATCGATAATAAAAGTGACAAAGTACTCATACCCTCCTCGTGCCTAGATGTTCTTTGGTTTGCAAACATCACTCTGCACAAGTTCTAGAACCCCTTCGGCTCTATTGCCCTTAGACCTGAATGGCCTTTTGGTCATTTTACCCTCCAAACAAGATTCACATTGAGGTATAGATTCCACCTTTAAGTGACTTAAAGATTCATTAATTACCAATCTTTGAATCCTATTTAAGTTAATATGACCAAGTCGCAAATGCCAAAGATAAGTCTTATTAGAGTGAGAAGTTTTAAGTCTTTTAGAGTTATTATTATTCATCTCAGCATTAAGCAGTAAGCCCATCTTAGGTTTGATAAAATATAGATTATTTTGCATCCATCCAGAACAGATAAAAGATTTGCTTTTACGAATCACATCTTTATTATTAAAAGAAACTAAATAGGAGTCTTTAAATAAACAAGCTATAGAAATTAAATTCATCTTAAATTTAGGAATATAAAAACAATCTCGCAAAATTAAATTCTTGTAATTATCAAAATAAAGATGGATGTCTCTCACTACTTCGGCTAAGACCAAGGATCTATCGCCCATCCGAAGCGTGAAGTCTTCATGAAGCAGACTTCTCGTTTCTTTGAACCCCTGTAGAGAAACACAAACATGATTAGTTACTCCAGAATCTACAAACCAAATGTCACTGGATTCCTCAACCAAACAAGTTTCTAAATATAGAAGATCACGCCTACCTCTTCGGGAAAGGAAGTCCTTATAATTCTTCTTAATGTGCCCAACCTTCCCGCAAAAGAAGCACTTAAGCTTCTTCGAGTTCTTCTTCTTCTTCTTCTTTCTCTTGTAGACTTTCCGTTCTTGGCCTGTTGTTTCTTTCCATTCCTAGGGTTGGGATTGGAACCAGAAGCAGCTGCCAAATTGGCCTCACCACCTGCAGGAGATTCCCTGATCAGCAGTTTGAACTCCTATAACTGTTTTATCAACTCTGTTAAGGTCATATCCCGCCTATTGCTCAAATTAAAAGTAGCTCTAAATGGGATAAACTCCTTAGATAGAGTCTCAAAGACCATAGTCATTTGAGTTTAAGCATCGATGTCAGCTTCATTGGTTTATGCCTCAGCGAGGTAACCCATGACCAACATCATGTGCTCCTTTACAGATGTCACCATTTTTTGTTTACCGTTCAAGAGTTTTTGAAATGCCCTTTGCCGCTTTGTTAGGGCCCGGCCTCCAAACATGTCTTCCAGATTTTTTAAGATCTACTTAGCAGTCTCATAATCCTCATGTTGAGCCTGCAACATGTTGTTCATGCCGGCCATAACATAGTAGCAGGCCTGATCATTAGCATCTTTCCAACGATCATATGCTTGGATTTGATCGTTGGTGGAATCTCCCGTAGGCTTGGGAGGACAAGGGGTTGTCAGCATAAATTTTAGTTTCTCAAAGGAGAGGACGATATTTAGGTTCCATTTTCAATCATTATAATTCTCACCAATTAACTGGTTTTTGTCAAGTATCGATGATAAAGCATTTTTATACATTTTTAATCTACAATAAAGAACCATATACCAAACATAAGCAAACATACATAATAATTTAGTAAGATAACACAATCATGTAAAAATCATACAAATGTGTTTATGTGTCAAAACCTTGAAAATATCACAACCTTACAACAATAATTCCCAACTCAGAATTCTACAAGCTCCTAGGGGAGTCATGCCAAATTCAATCAGGAACACAGATCCCCTTCTTATTAATATATGCCATCCATAACCTGTATGATCCAGCATCTATTAATAATCGTTTCTTTGGCCATTAATTTTATTAACAGAGCTCCTAGGGGAGGTTAATAATAAAATTAACGTGAGTGTATAACTATCGTTTTAATACTTTATCCATGATTTATAATCACCACCTAGGGGTGTGTAACCATAACCATAAAACCTTCTCCCACTCATTCTTTTGAAATCAAGGTTTTATTTTAAAAACATGCATGAACAATTTTAAATTGAGCGACACTCCCTATTCTATATGGCATGTTATCGATATACATGGCAAATCATGTTATAATATAGGCAAGCAAAGCAATCAAGCAAAACTACAAGCAAAATAATGATAAATAACCGTAATATTATGGTTCCAGCCTAGAGAATAGAAAATAAAGATTACAAGAGAATAATCAAAACATATTATCGATTCATCATCCTTGAATCCTCAGATTGTATCCTTCTTCATGTAACTTCTATCTTCAAGTCTTCAACCCTGCATAGATCGAATACCCCATATTTCAAATCATATCCAAATTTAATGTTTTTTAAAAATTGTCTCAAAAACAAAATCAAAACTACATTAAAAATGCACCTTTTTTGAAAAATCACAGCTCTCTACTGGCATGCCGATTTGTGTAATTGGTCTGCCGATATTTTTAGGTCGGCCTACCAGTCATGACAATTCGGCCTACTGAACTGAAAAGTTCAGCTTGCCCCTAGAGCCACCTGATTTTTGCCCCATGGATGGCCTGCCAAAGCCAAAGTTTGGGTTGCCGATCCTGCGACCATCACCCTGCCAAACCATGCCGAACTTGGAGGTTTGGTATGCCGACCGAGTAGAGATTGTCCCATTTTAGAAAATACAATTTTTTTAATGCAATTTATTAATTTTATTTTCAACAATTCAAAAACATAAAATTAGAGACTCAAGAAATACCTTGGAACGTTATCATACATCTCCTAGATCCGCCTTCTAGATCCGTCTTCTCTAAATGATTATTTAATTACAAAATTTTTACAAATTTAAAATTAAATAATAATTCCTAGACGGAGATGATAGTCCGTCATCTAATTATATGAAAACCTAGATACACATTCTAACCTCTAAGAAACCATAATCAGTATTAATTAATTAATTAATAATTAATTAAATAATAATTGAATCAACCACAATTAATTAATAAGCATTCATCATATAATGCATGACAACATTAAAATATATAGAAACCTAGAGTGCCAACTCTCTATAAAATTAAATTCAAGCATAGGAGAGATCAAGATCACATAATTTATACGTATAACATGATCCCAAACTTGCAAATTTATGCAAAAACCATGGCTCTGATACCAATTGTTGAAAAAATAGTATGCAGTGAAATTTTAAAATTTTTATATCAGAGTATTTTCTAAAAAACATGTTTGACACACTATATGCATAAATTAGCCATATCTTACTAACCTTGTATACGCCGAAAAGCTACCGCAATCAATGACGAGAAGTAACGTTCCAAAAGGACCTCAACCAACTGGCCTTTTTTTCTATTCTCTATCCACAATCGGAGTGAGTGTGGGCTCACGTCGTTCAACTTTTCCACCAAGTAACTCTCCTTTCAACCAGTGGAGAAATAGTCAAAGCTATAATTTGTGATTTGTGAATGATAGCTCTCTGGGGAGTTGCAAAGTCTTGTTGACAGGTCTCGCTTTAGATTTTTCAACTGATCTAAATAATAAAGAGACATACTCCCCTTTTATAGAGGTTGGGCCTAGAAGTCATGCCTATCAGATAAGGCCTTAAAAATTCAAATCAGAATCAAATTAGAATCAATATCTAATAAAATCTATGTAAAAACGCGTGATCTTTTTATCGCTCGGTCGACAGGTCGAATTGACAGATCAGCCTGTCGAATTTCCCTAATCGAAAAGCTGAACTTAAAGATTGGCCTGTCGAATCTCCGATGAAAGATCCCTACGAATCTTTATTTCCCATATGAGATTCTTGGGATAGAGTCTTAGTTTTAATTCAAATAACCTGATAGAGAAGTTATCTGATTAAAACAGTCATATCTAGACAATCTCTAGGAAAATAAATATTCCTGATAATTGAACAAGTTTATCTTGAATTAATTCAAAATTAATCCAACCGATAAACAGACTTGAATTATTTAATCTCGATAATTCAACAAGTTTATCTTGAATTAATTTTATCATAAAATTAATTCAATCGATAAACAAACATGAATTATTTGATTTTATCGAATTTTAGCTAATCTGATAAATCTGACATAAGTCATCAATTATTGGAAAAGCAAATTGTATCATTACAGGATTTTTATGAGCTAGCAAAAGGGACTTGATGGACCTACATATTTCAAGCTCCTGATAATTATGAAACCCAATATCCTAACTATACATTTCATAATTATCAACTCCAATGCTACTCCACTAAAAGGTTAGAGCTGCATTCTCGAGCTATATAGAATTACGAAGCCCAAATAGCTAAGTGTCCATAACATATCATAGTGCTTCGTATCCCTATAGGATTATCCATAATTGGCTTAAGGACAAGTTCTATCTTACCTTCTCGATTATTTTTCTCTTACATTTCATTATCTCATCGTCGGAAAACTTATCATCCAAAGACAGTATACCATTCGGTTACACCTATGTATCTAAATGGTTGAGCACTCTAGTTTTTTAATTACAAGATAACGCATATAAGAGGATATCACTACTCCTAAAGAAGAGCTATGGATTCTATATCTATAAATAACAGGTCTGTGCTATCAAGAGTCATGCCTCCAATGTACTGACATACGTACCACTATAAAATGTGGATGTCACCTTTTGGTACATCAAAAGACATAATTCAAGACAACGGGCTCACTATTTATCTCAAGATTAAAATACAATACAAATGATTATCTAAAGTGAGTCGATTTGCCGAGACAAAATTATTAATCTAAATCAATTCACTTTATGTCTCGATCCAACACATCGTTACCTATGACAATGTGTCAATGTTTTTATTCGCGGAGTCCACATTCAATGGCCAAGACAAACCATCTTCCAATAGAGATATAGACAACATAACAATCTTTACATAAATAAAGCGCCTAACTTTGTTTCCTTGATTGTGGATCTTATGATTTAAACCATCACCTTAAGAATTGTGTCTTCCGCATAATCTGTCCATCATATGCCTTATTCTTAAAGGTTTAGAACAACAGTCTTAGACTTTTGTTTGTTTAACATACATTAAACAAATATAAACTTAAAGAGGACAAGTTTTGGTATATAAATAATAAATTAATTCTTCATTGATAAAAATGTCTCCAAAAACATATTAGATTTTTACTCCTTAGGGTGTATACACGTCTAACAATGAATTGTATAGAAAGGAATACTAATAGTATAAGAAAAATATTTTTAGTATAAATTTAGACGGTATAAAGATGTGGGACCCACCTAGGTGCCACCTTAAGGTGGAAAAATTACCACCATACCCCTTGAGGTGGTCCAATCCGACCATGCCAAGGTTGCCCCAACTTTTTAGCATAAATAATGTCACGTGATGACTCATGATGATGAGTCATCAAATTGGTAAAAAAATCAAGCTTTATGCATCATTTGTTTTAAGGAAACAAGAACCAAAAAACAAAAAAAAAATGTTCCATTTTTCTTCCACTAAAAACCATTCCTCCTTAGGCATTTCTCTCTCGAGATATTGATGAAATCCAAGGCTTCAAGTTATGATTTAAAGTAAAGGTAAATGCAAGAAGGAAGTTCTAAGGTAAAGTTCAAGCTTTTTATTAGAGATTTTGATATTTGTCTTGAACTTTTGATGGAGTTTTCATGCGTTGTGTTATAAATTAATGTCAAGGAAACTTTGAAGGGTTTCAAGTGATCAAAAGAAAGGACAAGCACCTTGCACGGATTAGGTAAAATCCTAGTCTTTTTAATTAAGCTAAAGTTTATGTTTTATTATGCATGCTAAGTGATGAAATGTTTTGGACTATGGCATGTAAGATGGACATTATTGCATAATTGTTTTATATTTTATATTGATGGTGATGATGGTAGAAAGAAAGAAAGTAAGGGTTTTGTATTTAAAAGTAGAAAATTGTGAAACTATGTATTTTATACAAAGTTTTAACTAGTTTAAAAGGAATAGAGTTTTGAAGGCCTTGGAAGCTAAATTATGTTCTAAGTAAGGTTTGGAATTTGCCAACACAGTGAGGAAAATAGCTTTTGTGAATAAAGTTTTGTAAAATTTCAAAAAGACTAAATTGCAAAGTTTTACAAAAAGTTGACAGATTTTAAAATCAGCCAAAAAGTCCACTACACTATTAGAATTTTAGGAAAGTTAAAACATGAAATTTGTAGAACTCATCAAAATTGTTAAGACTTTGTGGACAGTTTGTCAAAATTATGCTTAATTAAGGAGTTATGAATTTTATGAAATTTTAAGCACAAAATTTCATGAAATGAAAACGTTATGAAAAGTTTTGAATTTGAACAAGGTGCTTCTGTAAGTTTTATTCCCCGTGAAAAATGGATGTTTTGGTACAAAATGATTGTCTTTAGTTCCTAGGGCAAAAATGTAAATATTTTTGTGTTTTAGCCAAAACCGTAAAATTGGGTGGAAACTAGGTTTTCATGAAGGAACGTTGGGTTCCTACACTGCTGTAGGCAGTGAGTAATCATAGATGCTAAGTTTTAAAGGATTTAAAGTTTAGTCAAGGAAAGAAAAGAAACGAACGTTAAGGGCAAAAACGCAAAGATCTTCAAGTTTCGGGTCAAAACTATAAAGTTTTGACAAAACAGATTTAATTGAAAGGAAAACCATTGTTTTTGTTTTCTGTAATATTATGAGACATAAAGAAATGAAAGTTATGTTTTAAAACGGGTTCTAAAAGTTTTCTAAGACCCATCAAGGGCAAAATGGTCATTTTATGAAAAAGGCTAAAACAGAACCGTGACGCCCGATGTTGGAAAACACCCCTTAGTGGGAATTTTTTCATAACATGTAAGAAAATGAGAGGAAAAGTTAAGCAAAAAGTTTTATAAGTTACGAACTTTGCAAAAAACCCGTTAAGGGTAAAATTACTATTTTTGAGGAAACAACTAAAATGGAGTCGAGCACTCCGAATTAGCAAAGCGCTCTTAGATAGAAAATGTTCTATAATACGTTAAGTAACGAAACCGTCACATGAGAAGGCAAATTTAATAAGGGATGTTCAAGTAAAAGAAAGGTAACCTGGTGGGTTACAAAGTTAAGTAAAGAAAAAGATAACTCGATGAGTTATAGAGTTAAGTTAAAAGAATGATAACCCGATGGGTTACGGAGTTAAATAAAAGGAAAGGTAACCCTGGTGGATTTTAAAGCTAACTAGAAGAAAAGTAAACGAAGAGGATACAAAGTAAAGGAAAGTAAACTGATAGTATACAAGTAATGTAAAAAGGAATGAATATTTAATGATTAAGTTCTATTATCAATCGAGCATTTGATAATATGAAAAGTTAACTAATAAGTCAGGTGTCGTTTGATCATGACACAAAAACCGACTAATGAAAGGAAAAGGAATGAGACGGGAATGCTAAAGCTAGGACCAGGTAAGTTCAAACCTCACCTACAGCATGAAGTAAATGATTTTCAAATGCTTAAATATATATGTTTGCAAATGTGTTTGTAATCATTATGCAAGTTTTTTTTAAAGTATGCTTGCATTTGTTATACAAAAGGTTTTAAAGTTTAAATCAAGATTTACAATGTACTTGCAACTATTATGTTTTAAGCATGATTGCATTTAACATGCATAAGTTTAAAAGATCATGTAAAGGTTTGCAAGGTATCTGCAAATGCTATTCTTAAAGTCTGTTTGCATGTGAAATGCAAAATGTTTTAAAAAGTACAAGTTATGATTTATAAATGTATTTGCATATGATGTGTTAGCATTTAATATGCTCACTAAAGTTAATAAGAATGTAAAATAAAGATAAAAAAAGTGTCGTATCAGCCTCCTTGATGTGAGGTACACAAGTAAAGTTAAAGTTATGATCATTGTGTTCGATGGTTTAAGTCTTCCACAAGGGAAGCAACATGTTTATGTTCTCATATTTAATGATGTTGGTATGAACACTAAAGTTTACATGTTAAAAGTAAAGATAAAGAATGATCATAAAATGCTCCTAGTTGAAAATTTATAATTGAGCATAAATGAAATCATTTATTTTGCTTGTATTCCTTGTTATGAAATATTTATATGTTATGAAAAACATTTTAAGAAATGTTTTACGTTAAATGTTTATGAAAAACATTTTTATGTTCATAAAAAAAGGTTTAAGAAGGACATTTTAAGAAAAAATGTTTAAGAAATGTTTTATAAGAAACGTTTATGAAAAACATTTTAAGAGAAGGGTTTTTATGAGAAAATCTTATGAAGCATCTTAAAATGATTTGTGAGGTTATGCTTAAATTTATTGAGCGAAAGCTCATTAAAAGTTTCTTTATACTATTGGTAGTTTTACAAGTAACCAATAACACCGATAGATAGTAAATCATGTGCAAATCACATGACTCGTCCCTTCTCAACAAAAACCCTAAAGTTTGATTTTGATACGCAGTAGTAGGCACTTTTAAACGAGGGATTTTGACAAGTAACTTGAAGAAAAACTGATTTTGGCAAAATGATCTTTTTTTTTAACAGTTTTTGGACGCAAGAAAACATGTTTTTTGGACATGAAAACTGTTTTATTTTTTTCACTCTATTGAGGTTTCTCTCCTCATCAGAGTTATTTTTATCTTTTTTTTAAAAAAATAAGACAGTTTAACTGCTTAAAAAAACATGCTTTTTTTTCCTATATAAAAAAAGAGCTCATTTCCTCGATTATGATTTTTTTTTTTTGCCTCTTTCGTCAAATTCTCCCCTTTTGAACGGCTTATACAAGTATTGTAATGGCGTCGATGATATTCACCGACTGTTGTTCGTCGTCCACCGCTGCCGCCACGCCTTGCCTCCTCCCTTTCGACCGAAACCCGCTTCTCCCCCGCCAAGCGGGCGTCGTTTCCGTGCGCCGCCTTGCGAATCTTCCCAACTTCAGCTGCCTCACACCCTCATCCTTCGTTCATTACCTTCACAATCTGCTCATGTCACTGGTAATGGACGCCTTTCTTTGCTTTCTTTCACTCACACACAGATACCGTACAAAGCAGTGTTTATTTATTTATTATTTTTTCTTGAAAAAGGTTCATTTTACTGCTGAACTATATAAAATCGTTCAAAACACTCCTTGAGTTGAACTAAAACTTTCATAAATTCCGCTGAACTAGTAATTTTTTAAATTAATGGTTTGGAGGAAGATGACTTGAAATTAATAGTTTGGGGGATATTTATGAAATTGTAACTATCATTCCGTTAGTACTATAGATGGATTTGATTGGAAGGGGTTTTTTGAACCATTTTATATAGTTCAAGAGTTGAAATGAACGTTTTTCCAAGTTTGAGGGGCATGTTGAACTAGAGTGGAGTGTAAAATTCAGGGGGAATTTATGAAGTGATTGTGTATTTATTTGATTCATTTTACAGCTTTGCTGGCCACGGAGACATCAGGTACGGCCGAAGTTATTGATGGGAAAGCGGTTGCGAAGCAAATCAGAGACGAGATAAGTGCCGAAGTGATGAGGATGAAGGAGGTAATTGGTGAGGTTCCAGGTTTAGCTGTTATTATTGTTGGGAACAGGCATGATTCGGCCACTTATGTGCACAACAAGAGGAAAGCTTGCGAGTCTGTTGGGATCAACTCTTTCGAAGTGCCTTTGCCTGAAGACTCAACAGATGAAGAAGTGATCAAGTTTATAAAGGAGTTCAATGATGATCATTCGGTTCATGCGATCCTTATTCAGTTACCTCTGCTGTCGGTATGCTTCTTAATTTCAACTTTGCATTTCCTTCAACCAAGTTTCTCATGTTTTATTTAGCAATTTATATGATTTTTATAAGTTTTAATTCTCTTCTTTCATCCATGTGTACTGTTGCTCTTGTGTTTGGATTTGTCCTTTGAGTATTTTGGAGATGTTGTGCCAGTTCTTAGATGTGCAGATATTTAGTTTGTTTAGGGTTACATGTGTTTAATTAAATATTTGATTTGCTGACCTCTATGGAATGATATACATAATGTTTGAGCGTCTGTGGATCTTATGTCTCTCTCTTGAATTATGGTTTTGATACAGTGGCATCTAAAGGAGGAAGATGCAACCTAATTATGGATTACATTTTAGTATCAAACGCTATATAAGTTAGTTTTCTATCATTTTGTAAAACCATGTGAGATTTAGTAAGGTTGAAAAAAAAGCCTTCTATTTGCTTCAAAATTTATAAAATATAATTGTTTTTGCGGGTTCTTTTACCAGCATATGAGTGAAGAGCGCATCTTAAATGCTGTAAGCATTGAGAAAGATGTTGATAGATTTCACCCTCTTAATATTGGCCATCTTGCCATGTGTGGGAGGGAACCCATGTTTGTTCCTTGTATGCCGAGAGGATGCATTGAATTGTTGCGTAGATATAACATCAGTATCAAGGGGAAGAGAGCTGTTGTAATTGGCCGGAGCAATATTGTTGGCACACCAGTCTCTCAGTTGCTGCAGGTAATACTATATAATATACCCACCTGTGATTTCTGTACTCCATAGTCCATTCCCACACCCAAAACCCCGAGGAGATCACTAGGCAGGCTGACATTATAATCTCCGCTGTAAGGAAGCCAAATATGGTGAGGGGTAGCTGGATAAAACCTGGTGCAGTTGTAATTGATGTTGGAATCAATCCAGTGGACGTGAGCAAGCTCTATTTGTTCTTGTCAATTATCATGCATGCCTCCTCACATCAATTCTCATCTTTCTGTGAATATAAACATTTACTTGGCTTTTTTTTTTTTTTTTCCCCTCAAAACATCGAATTTGATGTAGTGCTATGCTAGTTGGTCTATAAATATCCATTGAAATCTGTTGTTGTGTTTGAACTTGGCAGGATGCTAAAAGTCCTCGAGGCTGTTGGCTGCTTGGAGACGTGTGTTATGATGAAGCCAAGAGCATAGCTTCGGCAATCACTCCCGTCCCAAGGGGAGTTGGTCCAATGACAATAGCGATGCTTCTCTTAAATACACTCATCTCGGCAAAGAGGGCGTACAACTTCCAGTAAGATTGTCAGAACTTGGAAAATATCTAGTGGAAAGACATAGTCAATGCAAATGCAGTTCCAACAAATGGCCCTTTTACTGTGAGCGCATGGTATTTTTATTTTTATTTTTTTGTGGGATGGTAAAATTACCATGGTGGAATACAGAATTGTGTAAATAACAAGATGGCAGTTGCAAATTTTGACTGCAAACGAGTTGCATGTGCCATGCGGTGTCATATTTTAGGGCTCGACTCCAAAACTAAAGAAAAGTCGGGTGCTGATTTTCTTGCGTCCTAGTTTGACAGAACTATGCAAGTATGAAGAAAATGAGTGTTATTATCTACTTCTCTTTTGTCACCTCTCCCCTTTTTCTTCTTTTAATCTTCATTTCTGAAGGACAATTGTATTTTTCTTCGCACAACTAATTTGCCTAAATGAAAATAACGCTAAATTTTCTAAATAAAAAAACACATGGGTGATTTTATTTGATTAGAAAACACACGAGACAATATCAGAATTTTGGAAAACACATGGCAAGTTCTTACATTTCAATTAAGCACGAGTAAGGTTTTTAACATTAACGCATTTTCCTATGTGATGTGTCTCGGGGTTTATTTATTAATTTTCCTCAAAATGAAGTACAAAATCACCGGTACGACGACAACAGGGCCTTCTTACAATTGTTAGACATATATGTCCTAAGGAGTAAAAATGTAATAAGTTTTTGGAGACTATTTTTATCAATAAAGAATTTATTTATTGTTTATATATCAAATCTTGTCCTCTTTACGTTCATATATGTTGAATGTATGTTAAGCAAACAATAGTCTGAGACTGTCAATCTAAACCTTTAAAAATTAGGCATATGATAGACAGATTATGCAGAAGGCACGATTCTTAAGGTGATGGTTTAAATCATAAGATCCACAATCGAGGGAATATAGTTGGGCGTTTTATTCATGTAAAGATTGTTATGTTGTCTATATCCCTTATTGGAAAATGGCTTGTCTTGGCCATCAAAGGTGGACTCCGTGAATAGAAATATTGGCACGTTGTCATAGGTGACAATGTGTTGGATCAAGACATAAAGTGAATTGATTTGGATTAATAATTCTGTCTCGACAAATCGATTCACTTTAGACAATCATTTATATTGTATCTTAATCCTAAGATGAATAATGGGCCCGTTGTCTTGACTTGTGTTTTTTGATGTACCAAAGGGTGACACCCACATCTTAATAGTGGTATGCATGCCGGTACATTGGAGGACTCTTGATAGCGTAGACCTGTTATTCATAGATGTGGAATCTATAGCTCTTCTTCAGGAGTAGTGATATCCTCTTCTATGCGTTATCTTGTAATTAAAAATTAGGCATATGATAGACAGATTATGCGAAAGACATGATTCTTAAGGTGATGGTTTAAATCATAAGATCCGCAATCGAGAAAATATAGTTGGGCGTATTATTCATGTAAAGATTGTTATGTTGTATATATCCCAATTAAAAAATGGTTTGTCTTGGCCATCGGAGGTGGACTCTGTGAATAGAAACATTGGCACGTTGTCATAGGTGACGATGTGTTGGATCAAATAATTCAAGTCCGTTTATCAGTTGAATTAATTTTGTGATAACATTAATTCAAGATAAACTTGTTGAATTATTAGGATCGGCTTGTCGGTTTATCGGTTGATTTAATTTTGAACAAATTAAATCAAGATAAACTTGTAGAATTATAAGAAATTCATTTATTTTCCTAGAGATTATCTAGATAATGTTGTTTTAATTAGATAACTTTTTCTATTGAGTTATTTGAATTAAAACTAAGGCTTTATCCTATAGAATCTCGGGTGGAAAATAAAAGATTCACTGATATATTTTTTCGACAGTTCAGCATGCCGATCCTCAAGTTTGGCCTGCCGATGTGAGAAGGATAAGATTACGCGTTTTCACGCGGATTTTATCAGATATTGATCCGAATTTGATTTTGATTCAAATTTTTGAGACCTAATCTGATAAGAACTGACCCTAGACCCAACCTCTATAAATAGGGAGTAAGTCACATGAGTTATTTAGATCAATTGAGAGATTAAGAGTGATACGCTGTTGGTGAGAATTTGGAAACTCCCTGAGAGCTCTTGTTCACAATTCATGAACACTTGCTTTGGGTTCTCTCAATTGGTTGGAAGTAGAGTCACCTAGTGGAAGAGCTGTATGTGTGAGCCCACACTCACTCCGGTGTGGATAGAGAATAACAAAGAAGACCAGTTGGTTGAGGCTCTTCTGGAACGTTACTTCTCTTCACTGATTGTAGGAGCTTTTCGACACACAAATGTTGTAAGATCTGGTTAATTATGCATATAGCATGTCAAACTTGTGTTTTATAAAATACTATGATATAAAATTTTTTAAATTTCGCTGCGTGCTATTTTTTCAACAATTGGTATCAGAGCCATGGTTTTTACATAAATTTATGAGTTTGTGATCATACTATATGTATAAATTTTGTGATATTAATCTCTCCTATGCTTGAATATAATTTTATAGAGAGTTGACACTCTAGGTTTTTATATATTTTATATGTTGCCATGGATTATGTGGTGAATGTTTTTTAATTAATTATGATTGATTAAATGGTTAATTAATTAATTATTAATTAATTAATTTATACTGGTTATGGTTCCTTAGAGGTTATAATGTGTATCTAGGTTTTTTATGTAATTAGATGGCGAACTATCATCTCCGTCTAGGAATTATTATTTTTTTAAAATTTGTAAGAATTTTGTAATTAAATAATTTTTCAGAGAAGACGAATCTAGAAGATAGATTTTAGCACTTTCAGGTATTTTCTGAGTCTCTAATTTATGTTTTTGAATTGTTGAAGATAAAATTGATGAATTGCATTAAAAATTGTATTTTCTGGAATGGGTGATTTCTGCTCGGTTGGCATGCTGAACCTTCTAGTTCGGCAAGCCGATGGTCACAGATTGACAGGCCGAACATGAGGTTCAGCAGGTCGATAGTGGGACAAAAATTAGGTGGCTCTGGTGGCAGGCCGAACTTCCAATTCGACAGACCGATGGTCATGACTGGAGGCCGATCACCCATATAGGCTTGTTGGTAGAGAGTTGAAAATTTTTCCAAAAAAGGGACAGTTTTTCAATGTAATTTTAATTTTATTTTTGGGACAATTCTGAGAGACATTAAATTTGGATATGACCAGAAGTATGAAACATTCGATTCATACTGGATTGAAGACTTGAAGATGGGCATTACGTGAATAAAGATACTACCTGAAGATTCAAGGATGAAGAATCAATAATATGTTTCGATTATTCTCTAGTAAGCTTTATTTTCTATTCTCTAGGGTGAAACCATAATATTACGGTTATTTATTATTTTACTTGTAGCTTTACTTGTCTGCATTATAATATGATTTGACATATATATTGATAACATGTCATATAGAATATGAAGTGTTGCTCATATTAAAATTGTTCATGCATGTCTCTTAAAATAAAACCTTGATTTCAAAAGATTGTGTGGGATAAGGTTTTCGAAGAGAGGACCTACGGCCTCCATCGTTGGTCCATAGGAAGAATATGGTGGTCCCAACCCCTAGAAAGGGATTTCTATCATGTACTAGATTGGATCTCTGAAAGGATAAGGTATTTTAGCATGATTTATGGTTGCACACCCTTAGGTGATGATTATAAATCATGGATAAAATATTAAAATGATGGTCATACACTCACGTTAATTTTATTATTAACCTCCCCTAGAAGCTCTGTTAATAAAATTAATGGCCAAAGAAACGATTATTAATATATGCTGGATCATACGGGTCCTGGATGACATATATTAATCAGGAGGAGATTCGTGTTCCTGATTGAATTTGGCATGACTCTCCTAAGAGCTTGTTAAATTATGAGTTGGGAATTATCATTGTAAGGTTGTGATATTTTCAAGGTTTTGACACATAAACATATTTGTATGTTTTTTACATGATTATGTTATCTTATTAAATTATTATTATATATTTGCTTATGTTTGATATATGATTCTTTATTGTAGACTAAAAATGTCTAAAAACGCTTTATCTTCGATACTTGACAAAAACCTATTAACCGAAGAGAATTATAATGATTGAAAACGAAACCTGGATATCATCCTCTCCTTTGAGAAACTAAAATTTGTGCTGACAACCCATTGTCCTTCTGAGCCTACGGGTGACTCCACTAATGAGCAATTCCGAGCATATGATCGCTAGAAAGATGCAAATGATCAGGCTCGTTGCTACGTTATGGCTAGCATAAATAATGTGCTGCAAGATCAACAATAGGATTATGAGACTGCAAAACAGATCTTGGATAATCTTGAAAATATGTTTGGAGGCCAGGCCATAACAAAGCGGCAAGGGGCGCTTCCGAAACTTCTTAACTATAGACAGAGGCCGGGAACATCTGTAAAGGAGCACATGATGTTGGTCATGGGTTACCTCGCTGAGGCTCAAACCAATGGAGCTGACATCGATGCTGAAACTCAGATGACTATGGTCTTTGAGACTCTGTCAAAGAAATTTATTCTATTTAGAGCTACTTTTAATTTGAGCAATAGGCGGGATATGACCTTAATAGAATTGATGAAACAGTTACAGGAGTTCGAACTACTGATCAGGGAGTCTCCTGCAGGTGGAGAGGCCAATATGGTAGCTGCTTCTGGTTCCAATCCTAACTTTGGGAATGGAAAGAAGCAACGGGCCAAGAACGGGAAGTCTTCTATTCCTGCTAGTACCAAGAGCAAGAAAAAAGAAGAAGAAGAACCCGAAGCAGCTTAACTGCTTCTTCTATAGGGAAGGTCAGGCACATCAAGAAGCATTGCAAGGACTTCCTTTCCAAAGGAGGTAGGTGTGATCTTTTGTATTTAGAAACTTGTTTGGTTAAGGAATCCAGTGACATTTGGGTCATAGATTCCGGTGCAACTAATCACGTTTGTGTTTCTTTATAGGGGTTCAAAGAAACGAGAAGTCTGCTATATGAGGACTTCATGTTTCGGATGGGCGATGGATCCTTGGTCTTAGCGGAAGCAGTGGAAGACGTTCATCTTTACTTTGATAATTATAAGAATTTAATTTTGCAAGATTGTTTTTATGTTACTAAATTTAAAAGGAATTTAATTTCTGTAGCTTGTTTAATTGAAGACTCTTATTTGGTTTCTTTTAATGATAAAGTGATGATTTGTAAAAACAAATCTTTTATTTGTTCTGAATGGGTGCAAAATAATTTATATTTTATCAAACTTAAGATGGACTTACTGCTTCATGCTGAGATGAATGATAATAACTCTAAAAGACTTAAAACTTCTTACTCTAATAATACTTATTTTTGGCATTTGCGCCTTGATCATATTAACCTGAATAGGATTCAAAGGCTAGTAAGGGATGAACCTTTAAGTCACTTAAATGTGGAATCTATACCTCAATGTGAATCTTGTTTAGAGGGTAAAATGACCGAAAGACCATTCGGGTCTAAAGGCAATAGGGCCGAAGGGGTTCTAGAACTTGTGCATAGTGATGTTTGCGGACCGATGAACATCCAGGTACGAGGAGGGTATGAGTACTTGGTCACTTTTATTGACGATTACTCAAGATATGAGTATGTGTACTTGATGCACCACAAAAGTAAACTTTTGACAAGTTCAGGGAGTTTTGGGCTGAAGTGGAAAAGCAATTAGGTAGACACATAAAGGCACTTCGATCCGATCTAAGTGGAGAATACCTTTCTAATGAGTTCTTGGGACACTTATTAGAGAATGGAATTTTATCCCATTTGACTACGCCAGGCACTCCGCAGCAGAATGGCGCAGCGAAGAGAAGAAATATGACTTTATTGGACATGGTTAGGTCCATAATGAGTTATTCATCATTGTCCTTGTCTTTTTGGGGATATGCACTACAAACCACATGTTATCTTTTGAACAATGTGCCTTCAAAATCGGTCCCTAAAACTCCTCACGAGTTGTGGACGTGCAGGAAGACATCCTTAACCATATTTGCATATGGGGACGTCTGGCTCACGTCCTATTTAAGGATCCGAATAAGTTGGAAGTACGTTCTAAAGTTTACGTGTTTGTAGGATATCCCAAAGGGACTAAAGGGGGTTATTTCTATAACCTAAAGGAAAATAAAGTCGTGGTTTCAACTAATGTAATTTTCCATAAGAAGAGTTACATGGACGACTTTAAACCTCGAAGCAAAGTGGTGAGTGATCCGATCACTCTGGAGGTTCCAAATGAAACAATTCCAATTAGTGTAGAAAAACCAAAAGAACCTAAACAAAAACCTAAGGGGCTTCGACGTAGTAGGAGGATCGAGCGTCAACTTAAGAGGTATATGTTCAATGGGGAAGTTTTTTTTGGCTGAACCGGATGAACATGACAGGGATACTTACACTTACGCAGAGGCTGTGGAGGATATTGATTCAAAACTCTAGATAGAGGCCATAAACACAGAGATGAAGTCTATGGAGACTAATCATGTATGAGAACTTATGGATCTTCTTGAAGGGGTAAAACCCATAGGGTGTAAGTGGATCTACAAGAGGAAAAGAGGAGTGGATAGAAAGGTCGAAACCTTTAAGACTAGACTGGTAACAAAGGGTTATACGCAAAAGGAAGGAATTGATTATGAGGAAACCTTTTCGCCTATAGTCATGCTTAAGTCCATATGGATTCTCTTGTCCATAGTTGCTGCTCTCGACTACGAGATTTGACAGATGGATGTCAAGACGGCTTTTCTAAATGGCTATCTTGATGAGTCCATTTATGTGGAACAACCAGACGGGTTCAAAGTCAAGGGTCAAGAGGGTAAGGTTTGCAAGCTGCTAAAGTCAATTTATGGACTTAAGCAGGCTTCTCGTTCTTGGAACTTAAGATTTGATCAGGTGATCAAGACTTATGGGTTTTCACAAAATGTGGATGAGCCATGTGTTTACAAACACATTAAGGATGGAAATGTGGTTTTTCTACTGCTCAATGTAGATGACATTTTGTTGATTGGCAATGACATTTGGACATTATCATCGGTCAAATTATGGTTGACCAAGCAGTTTGACATGAAGGGCTTGGGAGAGGCTAATTTTGTTCTTGGTATCTAGATCTTTCGGGATAGAAAGAATAAAATGATAGCTTTGTCCTAGGCCGGCTACATAGATAAAATTCTCAAGAGGTTTGCAATACAAGATTCCAAGAAAAGTGGGCAACCATCTAGGTCTGGAATTACTTTTTCTAAGAAAGACTCTCCAAAGTCTGAGAAAGAAAGAGAATACATGAAGAAGGTGCCTTATGCCTCGACGGTGGGTAGTCTCATGTATGCCATGCTTTGCACACGGCTGGATATTTATTATGCGGTCGGGATTGTAAGTTGATTTTAGGCGGATTCTGGATCGAACCATTGAATTGCGGTAAAGCATATTTTCAAGTACCTGAGAAGGACTCGTTGGTATATGCTTGTATATTCGGGTGAGGACTTGACTCCTCTAGGATATATTGACTCGGACTTTCAATGTTGTCTAGATTCTAAGAAATCGACTTCGGGTTTTGTGTTTACTCTAGGCGACGGTGCCATCAGTTGGAGAAATGTGAAGCAAGATTGCACTTCGGATTCAACGATAGAGGCCGAGTATGTAGCAGCTAGTGATGCTTCGAAAGAAGCAATGTGGCTCCGCAAGTTTTTTGAGGAACTTGAGGTAGTTATTGGTATGGATAAGGCGGTATCAGTGTACTGTGATAATAAGGCGGCAGTAGCTAATACTAAGGAACCAAGATTTCACAAGAAGAGTAAGCATATTGATCGAAAGTATCACATGATAAAGGACTTTGCTGAGGGCCGGCATGTCACGTTGTGCAAGATCGCGTCAGAGGACAATTTAGCTGATCTATTTACGAAGACACTTACTGGGAGAGCCTTCGAGAGACATGTGGAAGTTATGGGGATGCGAGATTTATCATATTTACTCACTTAGTGCAAGTGGGAGATTGTTAGACATGTATGTCCTAAGGAGTAAAAATCTAATAAGTTTTTGAAGATATTTTTATCAATAAAGAATTTTTTTTTTGTTATATACTAAATCTTGTCCTCTTTACGTTCATATTTTTTGAATGTATGTTAAGCAAACAATAGTCTGAGACGGTCAGTCTAAACCTTTAAGAATTAGGCATATGATGGACAAATTATAAGGAAGACATGATTCTTAAGGTGACGGTCTAAATCATAAGATCCGCAATCGAGGGAATAAAGTTAGGCGTTTTATTCATGAAAAGATTGTTATGTTGTCTATATCCCAATTGGGAGATGGTTTGTCTTGGCCATAGAAGGTGGACTCCGTGAATAGATATATTGGCACGTTGTAATAGGTGATGATGTGTTGGATCGGGACATAAAGTGAATTGATTTGGGTTAATAATTTTGTATCGACAAATCGATTCACTTTAGACAATCATTTGTATTGTATCTTAATCTTGAAATGAATAGTGGGCTCGTTGTCTTCACTTGTGTCTTTTGATGTACCAAAGAGTGACACCCACATCTTAGCAGTGGTATGCATGCCGATACGTTGGAGGCATGACTCTTGATAGCGTAGACCTGTTATTCATAGATATGGAATCCATAACTCTTCTTCAGGAGTAGTGATATCCTATTATATGAGTTATCCTGTAATTGAAAAACTTGAGCGCTCAACCATTTGGATACATAGGTGTAACCGAATGGTATACTGTCTTTGGAATGTAAGTTTTCCAATGGTGAAATTATAGAACGTAAGATAAAAATAATCAGAAAGATAAGACAGAACTTGTCCTTAAGCTTTTAGTGGAGTAGCGTTGGAGTTGATAATTATGAAATGTATATCTAGGATATTGGGTTTCGTAATTATCGAGAGCTTAAACTATATAGGTCCATTTGGTCTCCTTTGCTAGCTCACAACATCCTATAACGATACGACGTGCTTTTCCAATAATTGATGACTTATGTCAAATTTATTAGATTGGTTGAAATTCGAAGAAATCAAATAATTCATGTCTATTTATCGGTTGAATTAATTTTGTGATAAAATTAATTCAAGATAAACTTGTTGAATTATTGTGATCGGATAATTCTTGTCTGTTTATCAGTTAATTTAATTTTGAATAAATGAAATCAAGATAAACTTATAGAATTATTAGAAATTCATTTATTTTCCTAGAGATTATCTATATAAAGTTGTTTTAATTAGATAATTTTTTTATTGGGTTATTTAAATTAAAACTGAGACTTTATCTTATAGAATCTCGGGTGAAAAATAAAAGATTCGCTGAGATATTTTTCGACAGTTCGACATGCCGATCCTCAAGTTTAGCCTGCCGATGGGCAAGTTTGGCCTACTGATTAGGCAGTTCGGCCTGCCGATGGACGAAGGATAAGATTACACGTTTTCACGCGAATTTTATCAAATATTGATACGAATTTAATTCTGATTCGAATTTTTGAGACCTAATCTAATAAAGACTGACCTAGACTCAACCTCTATAAATATGGAGTAAGTCACATGAGTTATTTAGATCAATTGAGAGATTAAGAGTGATACTCCGCTGGTGAGAATCTGGTAACTCCCTGAGAGCTCTTGTTCACAAATCATGAACACTTGCTTTGAATTCTCTCAATTGGTTGGAAGTAGAGTCACTTGGTGGAAGAGCTGTACGTGTGAGCCCACACTCACTCCGATCGTGGATAGAGAATAGCATAGAAGACCAGTTGGTTAAAGCTCTTCTAAAACGTTACTTCTCTTCACTGATTACAGGAGCTTTTGATACACAAAGGTTAGTAAGATCTGGTTAATTTATGCATATAACATGTCAAACTTGTGTTTTGAAAAATACTCTGATATAAATTTTTTAAAATTCCACTACGTACTATTTTTTCGACAACAATGAGATTCTGGATTCACACCAAACACTACAAAAAACACAATTTCATATGAAACCAATAACTTGAATTAATTTGTGAAGCCGTTAGCCACAACTAATTTAATCACATCATTGGACATTGGTATAACTAGTGTTTTACAATTTGAAGCTTTCTTGAGATGCAAATAAATTCAGTTGTTTAACAGAAAGCTTGTCAGGAAGCGAAATAAATTCAATTTCCACCGATCGTCCTGATAAAAAGCTTTCCTTCGTTGTATGAAGTCAATAAGTTGTAGCAGCAATGCCGATATTTGAGAAACCAGCTTCCACATGTACTCAATCTTTTTTTTTTTTTTTGTTGGAATATATTTACTGAAATCTTATTTCATAGACGATCAAAGCTTAGCCTAACCTGCACGGAACTGAAATATTTGGTCACAAGATGCTGGGCGGTTTTACATGAACAATGTTGCATTCGTATCAGTTTTGACCAGAAAGATCAACTCGTGCTTCAAAATGGTCCATTCCTGATCTACTTTACTCATTTTTACTCCTCAGGATTGCGACCTGAAATAAATAAATTGTAAATCATATTATGGTTCTTGCAGGCTTGTCAGATACCAGTGTGTTGACAAATAGAAGCATACAATGCAGCACTTAAATTTTTAGGTTGTCATAAAACTGAAAAACTCCCAGTTGTTAGCACTTAATTTCATGTGTAATATATATACTTTCATTCAAGAGAAAAGAGTGTGCAAAAACTATAAATGAAGGAACAAGGACAAACAAATAACTAAAGTAACAACTAGTTTTCAGAGTGAAGTGAAGATTGTGAAAGTAAAGCTATACCCTACTCCTATCACAGGGTTCTTTTTAGTCTAGCTAACATCATGGAACAGCCCTGCTGCCATCTAAATCATGGCATTGTTGATCATTTCAGATAATAATTCTTGATGGATCTCCATGTGTTGCTGTAAATCCAAATTAAGCAACAGACAAAGCTATCAAGTGAGCTTTCTTTCTCAAGAAGAGAAACTGAAAAGGAGATAAAATAACACAGATTATGACTGAAAAAGTACCTTGGGCCGCTCCATAGAGCTTCCAAAATACCCTACTCCAAAGGATAAAGAAGAATAAGCAGCTGCTATCTCTACAGCTTCCAGCTTTAGAGAACTTCCCGAAACCTAAAGCAAGATCTGCTATATCAGTTTTTCTAGACAAGCTAACATAAAAAAGCTTCAGTCAGGACAGGACTTGGGAACTCACCACAGGAGTGTCTGCTCGCACAAGTAGAATACCAGCACTTCTGTAAGTACCATTGTGATTGCTTTCTTGAACAAAAGACCTTTAATACTTTTTTGCAAGCTGAGGCAGGGCCAATCTGTGATCTAAGTGTTGTATAAAGCTGTGTTAGCTACAAAATTGTATATCTTTTCTGCTCTCAAGGATATCATTCGTTCCAAAAACTGTTCTCTTCCATAACTCAACTTATAGAGGTGAAGAGTAGCAATCTTATACTAAGTTTAATGGAACCATGCACGTTGTGAAATCAATGAAGCCAAACATACATGGATGAAGAGACACAGCACCCTCAAGCAGCAAATCCTTTCATTAAAATTTCACCAGCACCACCTACACAACAGCCAACTATAAATGTGCTCCAAAAGGGCCTTTAGAGGATGCCCAACAGCCTGAACCTTAAGTTGCCGCTAAACCCACGCATCCTCTGACCTGTACTTTTTTTATTATAAAGAAAGAAACGTAAGTTTTCCCAAACAAATGCTAACCAGAATACCAAAAATTATAATCCATTACCTCAGATAAATTCCCCCACTTGAGGCCCCAGATGCTATATGCCCTTCGGTGTCAACACAAACTCCGACTGTGTCCCTGATGCAATCTTCTTCAGGCACAACCCTTTTTGATGGATAACATGGTTGAGCTTCCTTTTCTAACGTGCAAGTATATTGAGTGAAAGATAATATCAATTCAATTTGCTTTATAAATAAGAAGCTTGCCTTATCAACTGACAAACAACAAACAGAACAAGCACAAAATGTTGGATGGACAAAGGCTTGATACGAAAAAGGTTTAGCGGACACCCAAAAAAAAAACAAACAACGACCTTGGAGAAGGTGATATGTCGCCAAGCTATTCCGAGGTCAGGTGTCAAGACTCAGCATAGCACACAAGTAGCATATTGTAAATGTAGAGGTTGGTGAACTACATAATATTTTCTTTTACCAGAAGAAATCATATATGCAGCTACATACTGTTGCAGATATGGAGCCAAATCAAGTAGACAACCCAGCAAAAGGAAGGAAAAGGGAGAAAATCGCGTCCTCGAAGGCAGGGAGCAAGCGCCGTGGCTCTAGCAGAAGAGCGCCGCGGCGCTGGGATGAGGGCACCTAGGCGCCAGGTGAAGAGCGCCTAGGCGCCAGGACAAGAGCGCCTAGGCGCCAAGAGCTTTACGCCTAGGCTCAAAGAGGATGGCGCCTAGGCGCCAGGTGAATTGCGCCTAGGCGCCGTAGGGGAGCGCCGCAGCGCTCGACGCGCTGTGCTGCGCGATGTGTTTTGAATCAAAGTCGAATTCAAAGGTCCCAAAAACGGGAAACCACTAGGGTTTCCCATTAGTTGCTATTTTCTCCTCCTTTGGTTATAAATAGACACAAGGTGGCTAGGGTTGTGTGTGTGAAAACTGTGTGTGAAAATTGTGAGTGGCATAATTTTGTGAGAGACAAAAATTCTTGTGAGCTCCATCCTTGAGAGAGAAAATTTCCATTGGGTGTTAGATAGAAGAGAGTTTTGGTAAGCACAATTTGTGAGTGTGAGAAACTGCTCTTGTAATCTGTAATCTCCTTCATCATAGTGGAATCTGCAAGCGGCAGAAACAAGACGTAGTCTCAATTTTGGACGAACCTGTATAAAAATTTGGTGTCTCTTTTTGTTCTTTTCTCCTATTTATTTTCTGCAATTGTTCATTCTTGCGATCCTTGGAATTAGGAGTCGCCTAATTCCCCAACAACTGGTATCAGAGCGGAGGTTTTGATCAAGAACGATGACTGGAGAAGAAGGTATGGCAGCCGGCATCACCAAATTTGATGGTTCAGATTTTTCCTATTGGAGGATGCAAGTAGAAGACTACCTGTACAGCAGGAAACTGCACTTGCCCTTGGGTAGTAAGCCCGAACGCATGAAGGATGAGGAGTGGAGTCTCCTTGATAGACAGGTACTCGGTGTGATCCGTTTGACTTTGTCAAAGAACGTTGCCCACAACGTTGCGAAGGAGACCACTACAGCAGGGATGATGAAGGCTCTGTCAGAGATGTATGAGAAGCCCTCAGCCAATAACAAGGTACATCTCATGAAGAAGCTCTTTAATTTAAAGATGTCTGAAGGTGCCTCGGTGGTAGAGCACCTAAACAGTTTCAACACCGTCCTAAACCAATTGGTCTCGGTAGAGATTAAATTCGATGATGAGATCAATGCTCTAATCCTCTTGGCCTCGTTACCGAATAGCTGGGAACCCATGAGGGTGGCCATTACGAATTCTCTTGGGAGTGCAAAATTGAAGTTTGTTGATGTCAGAAATTCTATTCTGGCGGAAGAAGTTCGCAGGAAGGACTCAGGAGAAGCCTCTTCGTCGAACTCGGCCCTTAATGTTGATAATAGGGGCAGGAAACTTGACAGGCAATCCAACAGAGATAATGGCAGGAGAGGCAAGTCGAGGAATGGGAGAAGCAAGTCAAGGAACGGTAGGACAATGGAGTGTTGGAACTGTGGGAAGACGGGCCACTTGAAAAAGAACTGCAGGGCTCCAAGGAAGAATGAAGACAAGACTAATGACGCAGCCAACGCCGCCACTGAAGAGCAACAGGATGCCTTAATCTTGTCTGTCGACAGTTCTTTTGATTCGTGGGTGATAGACTCAGGAGCATCATTCCACACCACAACACACCGTCATGTCCTGGAGAACTACGTTGCTGGAAATCATGGTAAGGTTTATCTCGCTGATGGAGAACCTTTGGATATAGTTGGCATTGGAGATGTCAGTTTAAAAATGCCTAATGGGTCGATATGGAAGATTCATAAGGTGAGACATGTTCCTAAATTAATGCGCAACTTGATTTCGGTGGGGCAACTGGATGATGAAGGACATAAAGTGACCTTCAATTGTGGAGGTTGGAAAGTCACTAAAGGAGCGATGGTAGTTGCTCGGGGACGCAAGGCTGGAACTCTCTACATGAACTCTAGTTGCAGAGATACCCTAGCAGTTGCTGATTCTGCTGCCAATACTGAGCTATGGCATTATAGGCTCGGTCACATGAGTGAGAAGGGTATGAAGGTGCTTCACTGCAAAGGAAAACTGCCGGGTTTGAAAACTGTTGATCACAGTTTGTGTGAAGCCTGCATCTTTGGTAAACAGAAGAGAGTGAGTTTCTCAAAGATGGGTAGAGAGCCTAAGTCCAGGAGATTGGAGCTTGTTCACACAGATGTGTGGGGACCTGCGCCGGTGACTTCCCTTGGTGGCGCAAACTATTATGTGACGTTCATTGATGACTCAAGCAGGAAGGTATGGGTTTACTTTCTGAAAAACAAATATGATGTGTTCGATGCTTTCAAGAGATGGAAAGCCATGGTGGAGAACGAGACAGATTTGAAGGTAAAATGCTTGCAGTCTGACAATGGGGGAGAGTACCTAGGTGAAGATTTCAGGCGGTGCTGTGCTGAGAATGGGACAAAGATGAGGAAGACCATTCCAGGGAAACCACAACAGAATGGGGTAGCTGAGAGGATGAACAGGACTTTAAACGAGCGTGCTAGGAGCATGAGGTTGCATGCAGGGCTGGCAAAGATGTTTTGGGCTGAGGCGATTAACACAGCCGCTCATCTGATCAACAGAAGTCCATCCACACCGCTGAAGTTCAAGCTACCGGAAGAAGTCTGGAGCCATAAACAGGTGGATCTCTCTTACTTGAGAGTGTTTGGTTGTGTTTCTTATGCACACATTGATTCTGCTGCTAGAAGTAAACTGGATGCCAAGTCAAAGAAGTGTTTTCTGGTTGGCTATGGCGGACTTGAGTTTGGTTATCGTCTCTGGGATGACCAAAGTCGGAAGATTATCAGGAGCAAGGATGTGATCTTCAACGAAGGTGTACTGTACAAGGACAGAGACAGCACAGACTCCAGGGGTTCAGGTTCTGAAGATAAGAAGCCTGAGGTGATTCCATTGAAGGATCTGCCTGAAGTGGAGGTGCAAAATCCAGAGGTTGAAGACCAGGAAAACATAGCTACAGAAGAAAGCCAGAGGACTCCTGCCACACCAGTTATGAGGTCTAGCAGGACAATTAGACCGCCGCAGAGATACTCCCCATCTCTGCATTATATCTTGTTGACCGACAGAGGTGAGCCAGAGAGCTTTGATGAAGCCGTGGAGGCTGGAGATTCGGTCAAGTGGGAGTTAGCCATGAGGGATGAGATGGATTCCTTGATGTCCAATCAGACATGGCAACTAGTACAGTTACCACAGGGTAAAAAGTCCTTGCACAATAAATGGGTATACCAGATTAAAGATGAATCTGACGGCAGCAAAAGGTATAAGGCAAGGTTGGTGGTAAAAGGCTTTCAGCAGAAAGAAGGCATCGACTTCAACGAGATTTTTTCTCCGGTGGTGAAGCTAACCACGATCAGGACGGTACTTGCGCTAGTGGCTAATGAGGACTTGTTCTTGGAACAGTTGGATGTGAAGACAGCTTTTCTCCATGGTGATTTGGAGGAGGAGATCTACATGAAGCAGCCACAAGGATTCGAAGTACCGGGTAAGGAGAACTTAGTGTGCAAACTTCAGAAGAGCTTGTATGGCCTCAAACAAGCTCCCAGGCAGTGGTACAAGAAGTTTGATGGGTTCATGTGCAGCAACGGTTTCCTGAGGTGTCAGGGAGATCACTGTTGTTATGTGAAGAATTTTGGTGATTCTTACATCATACTGTTGCTATATGTCGATGATATGCTGATAGTAGGAGGTTGCAAACAGGAGATTGACAAGCTGAAGAAGGAGCTGTCTAAGGAGTTTGCAATGAAAGATTTGGGTGCTGCAAAACAAATCCTTGGGATGAGAATAACGAGGAACCGTAACAGTCTAAAACTGTCACAGGAAGAATATGTTGAAAAGGTGCTGAGCAGATTCAACATGGGTAATGCAAAGCCTGTGAATACTCCTTTGGCCAGTCACTTCAAGTTATCAAAGGAGCAATCACCGACCATAGAGCAGGAACGAGACCACATGGCCAAGGTGCCTTATGCTTCCGCTATAGGCAGTCTTATGTATGCCATGGTTTGTACCAGACCGGACATTGCACATGCAGTGGGAGTTGTGAGTAGGTACATGAGTAATCCAGGTAAACAGCATTGGGAGGCAGTGAAGTGGATTCTCAGATATCTGAGAGGTACTGCGGGTTTAGCATTGTGTTTCAAGAAGTCAGACTTGGGACTACAGGGCTATGTTGATGCTGATATGGCTGGAGACATTGATGGCAGGAAAAGTACCACCGGTTATGTCTACACTTTGGGTGGCACTGCAATTAGTTGGGTCTCGAAGCTGCAGAAGATAGTTGCACTCTCTACTACAGAAGCAGAGTATGTGGCAATGACAGAAGCGAGCAAGGAGATGATTTGGTTGCGGTCGTTTCTAGAAGAACTAGGTCACAAGCAGGAAAGGAGTGTATTACACAGTGACAGTCAGAGCGCCATTCACTTGGCGAAAAATCCCGCATTTCATGCTAGGACGAAGCATATACAATTGCGGTATCACTTCATCAGGTCGGCTTTAGAAGATGGAGTGTTGAAGCTTGAGAAGATTCTTGGGAGCCAGAATCCGGCAGATATGCTCACCAAGACGGTTCCGATTGAGAAACTGAAGTTGTGCGCAACTTCAGTTGGACTTCTCCAAGAGGCGTGAGAAGTCGTTGCCGCTGCAGTGGGAGACATGGTGATTGATTAGTCTCCAAGTGGGAGATTGTTGCAGATATGGAGCCAAATCAAGTAGACAACCCAGCAAAAGGAAGGAAAAGGGAGAAAATCGTATCCTCGAAGGCAGGGAGCAAGCGCTGCGGCTCTAGCAGAAGAGCGCCGCGGCGCTGGGATGAGGGCGCCTAGGCGCCAGGACAAGAGCGCCTAGGCGCTATGTGGCAAGCGCCTAGGCGCCAAGGGCTTTACGCCTAGGCTCAAAGAGGATGGCGCCTAGGCGCCAGGTGAATTGCGCCTAGGCGCTGCAGGGGAGCGCCGCAGCGCTCGTTTCGAGCGCCGCGGCGCTGACGCGCTGTGCTGCACGATGTGTTTTGAATCAAAGTCGAATTCAAAGGTCCCAAAAATGGGAAACCACTAGGGTTTCCCATTAGTTGCTATTTTCTCCTCCTTTGGTTATAAATAGACACAAAGTGGCTAGGGTTGTGTGTGTGAAAACTGTGTGTGAAAATTGTGAGAGGCATAATTTTGTGAGAGACAAAAGTTCTTGAGAGCTCCATCCTTGAGAGAGAAAATTCCCATTGGGTGTTAGATAGAAGAGAGTTTTGGTAAGCACAATTTGTGAGTGTGAGAAACTGCTCTTGTAATCTGTAATCTCCTTCATCATAGTGGAATCTGCAAGCGACAGAAACAGGACGTAGTCTCAATTTTGGACGAACCTGTATAAAAATTTGGTGTCTCTTTTTCTTCTTTTCTCCTATTTATTTTCTGCAATTGTTCGTTCTTGCGATCCTTGGAATTAGGAGTAGCCTAAGTCCCCAACACATACAAAGTTCCACATTCTAAGAAATATAAGTATTCGAACATTTATCTCCGAAACTTGAATAGCAGCCGATACAGCATCTACACATCCACCAGAACCCTAAAGGAACACGAAACAGGAAAAAAAAAAAAGTGATGATAAATAGTAGAAGCTCAAGTTTTTACAATCATGATATACAATCTAAAACTACTTAGCTATATTGCATACGGGCAACTTCTTTTCAAATTTTCAATAAATTTCTTTCCTACCAAACAGGGAGGGGGAGACCTTGCGGAGAACAGAAGCGGCGGCGAGGCAAGCGCCTTTCATAGCTGACCTGAGTGCCTTCTCGTTGGAAGGCGCGTGGAATCCGGCGCCTACGTGAACCGCAACGAAGAAATTAGGGCTTTGGTCCTGCTCAACTTGGTCGGCCATGGATTCCGTGCTGTAAAACGCAAAAGAGGGAAGTTGAGTGTTCGCTGCTCGCTGGCAGAGGAAAGCAGAGATTGAATTAAAAAAAAAACACGATTCGGGTCAAGTCTAGGTGGAACATTCCTTAAAAAAAAGACACTGCCCTGGTATAGGGAAGAATTTGAAGAAAGGGACGAAAAAAAAAAAAAAATAATTTGGGTAAACGATTTTTTTTTTAAATCAAAATAATACGTTTTTTAAAAATAAATTGTCTTAATTTTTTTTTAAAAAATAAAACAAATGACTATAATAAAATAAAAAACCTCAACAGAATGAAAAAAAACTAAAACTATTTTAATGTCTAAAAAATTTTTTTTTTCCAAAAGTTGTCCCAAAAAAAAATCATTGACTAAAAAATTTTTTTCCAAAAAATTATTTTTTAAAATCCTCTTGTATAGTTATATTTTTAACACAAATAACCTATTTTTTCACCTTTACTATGGAATCAAAATAAACTTATAGGTACATTAAACTGATCGATCTCATTATTACGATTATTTTAAATTGTTCAATAATTTATGTAATACTGTGTAATATATCCTTAAAACTATAATTTAAAGTGTTTCTTACGGATAAAAGTCTATGGAGGCGAACAATAATTCCCCCGAAATAATCCCAAGGTCTTGAATTTCAAGAAGGTGTAAACAAACAACCATATACTCCATCCCACTATAACATTTTTTAACAGCCCACTGTATCATTTTTGCATTAAAAAAATAAAAATAAAAAATAAAAAATTTCATACGGAAGCATTGCAATTCCAAAACACGATTAAAATTTTCAAAAAACAGTCACAACTAAGGAAAAAAAAAAATCATGCTATTAAAGTTCTCTTGTGGCTATGTGAAATTTATTCTTGGTTTTTAATATATGATTGAATCGAAGTTGAAGCTTTTTCTTTTTGATTGGGAATGAGATTCTTTTTTGTATGGGATTCTTCTGTTTGGTTCGAATATTTAAATAGAGTATGTGAATGAAGATTTAAATTTTTATGAGAGAAAATACTGTAGCAAAATAATTCGAACCGTGATTCAAATATCGAAACAAACAGGCCCTTGAAGTTAAAAAGGTTATTCATAAGGTGGATTTGTTCAACAGATTTCTTCAACTGAGAAAAACCTTGCATTTCAAGAGTAGGTAAAAGAGCCCTCTTTCTAAAATTGGGTTTTATCAGGTCATTCCCTTAGATTTAGCTGAAACAGAAGGAGCTCACGTCCATAGGAGGGGAGGTTGGGCTTGAAGGGTTGTTGTCGGAAGAGGGTGTTGTTCTTGCCCTGGGACTGGGCTTTTATCAGGTGTGCTAAATACCATCGCGGGAAGGGGGAATTGGGTTGGTGGGTGCTTTTGTTACTAAACAAACAAAGTCTAATTTGAAATCTAGAGAAGGTTAGAGAGAGAAATCGTTTGAAACATAGACAAGAAATCAGGGAAGACGGTATGGGAAAAAGGAAGGAAAATAAATTTTTTTTTTCTAAAAAGAAAAAGGAAAATCAGAGGGGATTATTATGAGGAAGATGTTGAGGGAGGGAAGGAAGAGAGTTCGGGGGAAAGGCGGAGGAAGAAGGTGCCGGAAGCGGGGTCGGAGAGGAGGGGACGAGGAGTTCGCCGGAGGTTGTGGAGGAGCTCCCGGTCGATTTTGGGGAAGATCAGAATAATCTCGTTTCTAGCCTTTTTTTTGTTTTGTTTTTTGGGATCAAATCTAGTATGAAAAGATCTGGTATGTCAGGATTCATTTAAGATTATTTAACCTTAACCGTTGATTATGATGTGACGGTTATTATTTCCTTTCTGCATCCGTCGAGAACTTTTTTTTTTTTTTTCTCTACCACAACTTTATTCTTTTTTATTAATGATTTATAAAAAGGAAAACAAATATTGTGTTTTGAGGTTCAATGGGTAGAGTATTTAAGAGCTATAGTTTAGGAGAATTTTTGTACTTAATCTAATTTATTTCTATGTTGTATAGTTCATGTCCTAGCATTTGGAGTTTGGTTTTGGTTGGCTAATTTTATCCATCAATGTTTATATTTGTGCTTTTTTTGCGCTTCATCCTTCCTCATTAATTGATCCAATCAATGTCAAATTCTCTTGTAATTGATGATTTGTGACTATTTTTTGAGTACGTACTATGACATGAATTTTTGCCTTAAAAAAAACAAGGGTTGAAGTTTGATATTTGCAACTTTTAAAAACAATTATATGGCTGTTAGGGAAAAAAAATCTTATTTGGTAAGTAATTTGATGGAAAAATAATGACAATTTAATAGAAGCTAATGGTTCATGAATATATATATATATATATATATATATATATCTTATTCTATCAATTATTTATGTTTTTTCTTTGTCCTTTTGTCAATGTCTAATGAACAAAAAGAAATTGATAGCTCTGGAAGTTCCGAGTATTATTCAGGAACTAATTTTTAAAAAACTAAAAATCTCTCCAAGTTAAAAATTAATGAGCAAATGTGGCAATTCCATTACATTAGTGTTTAATACTCACGGTTTTCATCCCCTCGAATAAGCATAACTAGGTTGGGTCACAAGTAGCCCACGAGGCATAACTCGTGGTTGGAAAGAGAATTTCACGAGGGCAATACAGTACAATATGACTATATGGCTATTAAACTACATGGACCTTTTTAAAATTTGACCTTAAATGAGGTATGTCTTTGAGTCACTAACCTCCAATTTAAAAGTTTTAAATTGATGACCGCCTCCTTTAATGAAAATTTTACCATCTCTAAATTACCTTCACAAAAAATAAATAGAATTAGAAAAAAATCAGGTGTAGAAAGAAAACAAAAAAACCAGAAACAAATTGTCACCCTACTAAAAAAAAATTAAAACCCTCACCCTCACCAAATAAAACCCATCCACTCTCCCCTTCCTACCTCATCCCTCCATTGTGGGACTCTTTTAAAAAATGACTTCAAATGGTGCACTATATCAAGTCAATAATGTAATACGCCTCAAGTTAACTAATGAGCTTGCATAAAGCTTATTTAGTTAGGATAAAAAGCATTAATTTTTTAATTTTATTATAAGTGTTATGGTTTACTTAAAATATACATTTCAGTATAAAATCATTTTAAAACTATTGTTTCATTCATTTCCTTATTTACAATATATACATTATTAAAACCTAGTAATATGAACAAAACTATACTATCACGTCTAGACTTAGTAACATATGTTTGTTCTCAAAAATCATAATAGAGCTGCTAAGTTTTACAAAACAGAGTTCCAAGATATGTTTCAAAAGCAGATCCAAAACATGGCATATGAACAAATCTCTATCTGACAGCTCTGGATACTTGATCAACCCCTAACCCTGTACATCCTCACCTGCATCATAAGAACTATAATGAGCTAAAAGCTCAACAAGCAGAAACTAATGCATGAACATGAACATAGAATGAGAATGTAATAAGACATTTCTTTTATCAGTTTTCTTTCAACAATTCTTTCTTCTTTTGGTTACCCTTGGAGTGTGGTACTCAACTGCTAATGATAGGCTGTGGCATTCGAAACCTGTTCATCATAATTTGGCCAATGTAGTAATAATAATACGAGGTTTCCATTTTGGTCATTAGACCTCAAGTATTTACCATATTCAGTCTCAGTCTTTGTGGCTTTTCTTATCTTGGTTTTTCAACCTTAAAGAATTCACCACACTTTGTTGGGTCTGTCGGTCCTACCCGAGTCCCTTACCTACCCGACCACCAATTAAGCAGCAAATCCCCATTTTTGTTATAAACCTCATTCTCTTTTTGATCATATCACACGTTCTGATGTAAAAGTCACGAGTCATGAATGCATTTCAACAATCTTTATCATTCCTAAATAACAACAATCCAATCAATGCACCTTAAAACATAATATGACATAGTTCTTGTGATGCAGTATATAGTAGTTTCTACATATCTTGAGTTCAGTCTACGTTGCATTCTTGTGATGCAGTATATGGTAGTTTCTACATACCTTGAGTTCAGTCCACATTGCATGAAAAGATCAGTCCCTTTAGAAGATAAGATGTGCTAAAGGCCTAGCATTATAAAATCATATACCATTCAATTCTTCAATAAACAAGCTAAATGGATTATGTTATAAGTTCAGATTACAATGGTTGTGCATTAATTCAAACACAAAATAGGTTGAACATCAAATATCACAATGCACACTTTTGGCCAAGGAACATGCTATATTACTGAAATTGTGATTAAATATGGAGATTAAATGTTCAATCATCTCAACAGTCATGCATTTTAGCTAGTCCTACTACAAATTGTATTATGTCAAACACATAACAATTTTACCTCATTCTTAGCCAAAATCAGGTCTCCAATAAATAGATAACATTTCTAAACATCAAATATCTTTAAGGGAGGCATATAATCTTATAAAAACAGCCCAATACATAAGAATCAAGCATGATGCAAATTTGATTTTCCACTTAACCTAGTTTTGCATTTTCTTTCTATAGATTCAGAAATAACATTCAAACTAATTCCCACCTATTTGTAAGTATTCAAAATTACTTAAAAAACACTTAGGATCAATAGAAATCAAATACATAATAATATTTTACATAATTATCAATTTTGCAAAGAAACTAGCTTAACTAGCATAGTTTGAGCTCAAATCTATCCCAGCTTACTTTCTCCACATCTATAATCATATATAACAGAAAATAACTTCATTTCATCATAAGAAACATAAATATAAAGGGTACCTTGTAGGGCTTCAAGTTAGGACTGTATTGGAGGTTAAACCACTTGATTTTCAAACACAAAATGGTGAAAATTTGGGGCTAGATTGTGTAACCCAAATTTCTATGATCTTGTTTAAGTTTTTGTGAACTTTAGGACATGGAAAATGGAGAGAAAGAAGTGGGAAGAGTGCTAGACATTTTTAGACTTTCTTGCAAAAGAAAGATGCAAAAATAAACATTCTAGTTTATTTAACTTGGTATAAATCGAGTAAGAGAAGAGTGGTGCATACTTGGGTGCTTTTGCCACCCTTTTCTTGGTTTTGACATTTGGAAAGAGTGTTGATAAGGGAATTTAGCTAATAGCTAGCCACTTAGATCTAGTACAAGCAAGAGTAATTCAATTTGTTACAACCAACAAACCAATTAAATTGCACCATTTTGCATACTTTCATTTCCAATCAAATTTGTCTATTTCAAATATACAAATGGGCAAAACAATCAGTTTAGAATGCATTTGAAATGGAACAACACTTTCAAATCAATTTGTAACCCTTTAGGACATCAATCTTCCATATTGAGGAACCAAGCTCATTGCAGCAACTAGAACCTTTTTAAAACATGTTAAATCATATATTAATATTTCAATGTCATATTTATGAATAAAAGCATGTTTAAGCATAATTCAATCTTAAAAATAATGAGTACTCATGTTGGTAACATATGCTTTTTTTTTATGCCTGAAATTCAATAAAGTATGTTAAATGCATAGACATGCATGCTTATTACTGACTAATTATGAGTTAATTGAGCATTACAAATAACCTCCACCTTAAAAACTTCAAAATGATGACCTTCTCTTTCAATAAAACCTTTTTCTTCATTAAAAAAAAACCAATAAACAAACAAAACCAAATCAAATGTTCAAAGAAAAAGTTAAAAAAAAAATTATCCTCCTCCTTAAGAAGGAAAAACAATGCTTTACCAAAAACCTCCCATCTTGCCCATCGTTGACGCCGCCTCCACCACTGCCGGTGTGTTGAAAAACGAGTATACAGCAGAATTTAAAAATTTTAAATTAAAGTATTTTCTAAAACACAAGTTAGAAATGCTATATATATAAATTAGTGACAGATTACTAACCTTTTTGTATACCAAAGTTGGCTCAAATCCGTGTAGAGAAGAACGTTCTAGAAGAGCCTCAACAATTAGTCTTCTTTGCTATTTCTTTGCTATTCTCTATCCACGATTGGAGTGTTGGTAGTCATATGTCATATAGCTCTTCATTCGGTGACTCTCCTTATAACCTACTTGAAAAGACCTAGAGTTAAGGTTCTTGATCTTGAACAATAGCTCTCAAGGAGTTTCAGAGTTTCTCAAACTAGAGTACTCACTCTATGCTTCTTAACTGATCTAAATAATTGAGAAAACTCACACTCTGTTTATAGTGGTTGAATTTGGGGTTAATCACTGTCAGATAAGGCTTTAAAATTCGAATCTAGATCAACTTATGATGAAAATCACGTCTGAAATGCATAAACAGATTATCGCATGATCGGCAGGTCAAAATTTTGCATCGGCCTATCGAACTTACTCCATTAGCAGGCCAAACTAATGCATTAGTTTGTCAAACTTGTGATAATTTGATCCTTGCGAATATCTTATTTTCCACTCAAAATTCTTAGATAGAGTCATAGTTTTAATTCAAATAAGCCAATAGAAAAGTTATCTGATCAAAACAGTCATATCTGGATAATCTCATAGAAAATAAAATATTATCTAAAAAATCCAACATGTTTATCTTGAATTAATTTATAAAATTAATTCAACTGATAAACTAACATGAATTATCCAATCTTATCGAAAACTAATCTAATAATTTAATATGAGTCACTAATATGTAAAAAAAACATGTTGTATATTACAGGATTTATTATATGCTAGCAAAGGGGACTCGATGGACATATACAGTTCAAGCTCCTATAATTATAAAATACAATATCCTAGATATATATCTTATAATTATCAACTCTAACGCTATTCCACTAAAAGCTTAGAGCTACACTCTCGAACTATGTAAAATTACGAAGCTTCAATAAGCAAATCATCCATGACATATCATATTTGTCACCTCTCTATAGGATATTCATAATCAGCTTAAGGATAAATTCTATTTTACCTTTCTAATTATTTTTATCTTACATTCCATTATCACACCATTGGAATACTTACTATCTATAGATAATATACTATTCGGTTACACCTATGTATCCAATGGTTGAACGATCAAGTGTTCCAATTATAAGATAACACATATAAGAGAATATCATTAACTCTACAAAAAGAGCTATGGATTCATATCTATAAATAACAAGTCTACGTAATCAAGAGTCCTGTCTTCAATGTACCAGTATACTTACCATCCTTAAATAAGGATGTCGTCCTTTGGTACATCAAAAGACATAAGTCAAGATAACGGACCCATTAGTCATTTCAGGATTAAGACATAACACATATGATTGTCTAAAGTAAATTGATTTGCACAAACGGAATTATTAACCAAATCAATTCAACTTTTATGTCCCTGATCCAATACATCGTCACCTATGATATTGCACTAATGTTTCTACTCACGGAGTCCCACTTCGATGACCAAGACAAGCCATCTCCCGTTAGGGATGTAGACAACATAACAATCTTAGCATGAATAAAGAGCCCAACTTATTTCCTTGATTATAGATCTAATGATTTAGACTATCATCTTTAGGATTTATGTTTTTTGTATAATCTGTCCATCATATGTACGATTCTTAAAAGTTTAGATCAACAGTCTCAGACTCTTGTTTGCTTATCATATATTCAACAAATATAAAAATAAAGAGGACAACATTTGGTATATGAATAATAAATTAACTCTTTTATTGATAAAATGTCTCCAAAACTATATTACAACATTTTACTCCTTATGGCAACATGTCTAACAATCTCCCACTTGTACTAAGTGAGTAAATATGATATATCTCGCATCTTTATAGCCTCCACATGCCTCTCAAAAACTCTCGCAGTTAGTATCTTCATGAATGAATCAACTAAATTGTCCTTAGATGAGATTTTGGATACAACAACTTGCCCGCCCTCAATGAAGTTCCTTAGCATTAGATATTACTGTAGTGTTATCACAATAGAGCGATACCACCTTATCTATATCAGGAACTACTTCAAGATCCCCAAGGAACTTGCAGAGCTATACTGCTTCTTTCAAAGCATCACTAACTGCCATATAATCGGCTTCCATCGTTGAATCTGAAGTGTAGTCTTGCTTGACACTTCTCTGAACAATGGCACCACCCTAAGAGTAAGCATAGAACTAGAAGTCAATCTTCACAAATCCAGGCAAGATTGAAAATTCAAATCAATGTATCCTGGAGGTGTTAGATCCTCACTCGAATACACAAGCATATACTCTCGAGTCCTTCTTAGGTACTTGAAAATATGCTTGACCACAACCTAGTGATTTGGCCCTATATCTGACTGAAATTGACTTACTATCTCGACTGCATAACTAATATTTGGTAGTAATGCAAAGCATAGCAGACATAAGACTACCCACTGTCGAAACATAAGGCACCTTCTTTGTGTATTCTCTTTCTTCATCAGACTTTGGTGAGTCCTTCTTAGAAAGAATAATTTCAGACCTTAGATGGTTGCCCACCTTTCTTAGAATTATGTATTGCATGTCTCTTGAGAATTTTAACTATATAGGCCGCTTGGGATAAAGTAATCATTTTGTTTTTCCTATCCTTAAAGATCAGGATATCAAGAACATAATTAGCTTTATCCAAGTCTTTCATGTCAAACTGCTTTGTCAACCATAATTTGATCGATGATAATGCCCCAATGTCATTGCTAATTAGTAGAATGTCATCTACATAGAGCAGTAGAAAAACCACCTTTCCATCGTTAATTTCTTTGTAAACACATGGTTTGTCCATGTTTTGTTCAAACTAATAAGTCTTGATCACCTGATCAAATCTTATGTTCTAAGAATGAGAAGCCTGCTTAAGTCCATAAATTAACTATAGCAGCTTACAGACCTTACCCTCTTAACCCTTAGCCTTGAACTCGTCTGGCTGTACCATATATGTAATTCTCAATTAACTCACAATTAGTCAGTAATAAGCATTTTGCATGTCTATGCATTTAACGAACGTTATTAAATTTTGAGCATATAAAAAGCATATCTTACGAGCATGAGTACTCATTATTTTTAAGATTGAATCATGCATAAACATGCCTATATTCATAAATATGGCATTGAATTATTAATATATAATTTAACATATTTTAAAAAGGTTCTAGTTGTAGTGAAAAGCTCTGTTCCCCGGTAAAGAAAAGTGATGTGCTAAATGGTTATGAATTGATTGGAAAGTGTTGTTCCCTTTAAAATGCACTTTAAACTGATTGTTTAACCCATTTATATATTTAAAATAAACAAATTTGATTAGAATTGAAAGTATGCAAAATGGTGCAATTTAATTGGTTTGTTGATTCGGATATAACAAATTGAATTACTCTTACTTGTACTAGATCTAAGTGGCCTAGCTATTAGCTAAATTCCCTTACTTAGCACCCTTTTCACATGTCAAGACCAAGAAAATGATAGAAAAAGTACCCAAGTAAGCTCCTTTCTTCTTTTACTAGATTTAAACCAAGTTAAATGAACTAGAATGTTCATTTTTGCATCTTTCTTTTGCAAGCAAGTCTAAAAATGTCCAGAATTCTTCCCACTTTTTTTTTCACCATTTTCATGTACCTAAAGCTCACAAAAATAGAAACAAGGCCATCAAAATTCGAGTTACACAAACTAGCGCCAAGTTTTCACCATTTTGAGCTTCAAAATCAAGTGTTTTGACCTCCAATAGAGCCCTAACTTCAAACCTAGAAGGTACCCTCTATATTTATGTTTCTTATGATGAAATGAAGTTATTTTCTGTTATATATGATTATAGATGTGGAGAAAGTAAGCTAGGATAGATTTGAGCTCAAACTAAGCTATTTAAGTTAGTTTCTTTGAAAACTGATAATCTTGTAAAATCTGATTATTTCCCTTATTTCTATTGATCCTAAGTGTTTATTAAGTGATTTTGAATGCTTATAAATAGGTGGGAATTAGTTTGAATGTTATTTCTGAATCTATAGAAAGAAAATGCAAAACTAGGTTAAGTGGAAAATCAAATTTGCATCATGCTTGATTCTTATGTATTGGGCTGTTTTTATAAGATTATATACCTCCCTTAATGATATTTGATGTTTGGAAATGTTATCTATTTATTGGAGACCTGATTTTGGCTAGAATGAGGAAAATTGTTATGTGTTTGACACAATACAATTTGTAGTAGGACTGAGCTGAAATGCATGATTGTTGAGATGATTGAACATTTAATCTCCATATTTAATCACAATTTTAGTAATATAGCATGTTCCTTGGCCAAAACTGTGCATTGTGATATTTTGATGTTCAACCTATTTTGTGTTTGAATTAATGCAAAGCCATTGTAATATGAACTTATAACATAATCCATTTAGTTTGTTCATTGAAGAATTGAATGGTATATGATTTTATAATGCTAGGCCTTTAGCACATCTTATCTTCTAAGGGGACTGATCTTTTCACTCAATGCAAATTGAACTCGAGGTAAGTAGAAACTATTATTTACTACATCACAAGAACTATGTCATATTATGTTTTAAGGTGCATTAATCGGATTGTTGTTATTTTGGAAATGATAAAGATTGTTGAAATGCATTCATGACTCATGACATTTACATTAGAACATGTGACATGATCAAAAAGGGAATGAGGTTTTCCCCTAAAATCGGGTGTATGGTGCTTAATTGATGGTCAGGTAGGCCTGAGACATGGGTGGGACTAGCGGACCCAACAAACGGTGGTGAATACTTTGAAGTTGAAAAAACAAGATAAGAAAAGGCACAAGGACTGAGACTGAATATGGCAAATACCTGAGGTCTAAAGACCAAGATGGAAACCCTGTATTATTATTGTTACATTAGCCAAAATGATGAACAGGTTCCGAAAACCATGGCCTATCATTACCAGTTAAGTACCACACTCTAAGGGTACCCAAAAGAAGAAAGAATTGTTGAAAGAAAACTGATAAAAGAAAATGTCTGATTGCATTCTCATTCAATATTTATGTTCATGTATTAGTTTCTGCTTACTAAGCTTTTAGCTCATTATAGTTCTTACGATGCAGGTAAGCGTGTATAGAGTTAGGGGTTGACCGAGTATCTAGAGCTTACCAGACAGAGATTTGTTCATATGCCATGTTTTAGAGCAGCTTTCGAAACGTATCTTGGAACTCTGTTTTGTAAAACTTAGTAGCTCTGTTATGTTTTTTGTAAACAGACATATGCTTCTAAGTCTAGATGTTATAGTATAGTTATGTTCATACTACTAAGTTTGAATAATGTATATATTGTAAATAAGGAAATGAATGAAACAACAGTTTTAAAACTCTTTTATACTAAAATGTATATTTTAAGTAAACCATAACACTTATAATGAAATTGAAAGGTTAATGCTTCTTATCCTAACTAAATAAGCTTTACATGAGCTCATTAGTTAGCTTAAGGGGTATTATAGTTTTGGTATCAGAGCAGAGGTTTAATCGATTCTAAAGACAAAAGAAGGCATCTGAACATATCCTGGCTAGGAAACTTGGTCAATAGCAGGTACCTCTTGTCTTTATGATTCATTGTTTTTATGATTTTGTTAATTTATATTGTGTTTATTATTGGTTAATTAAAGGAATAAGATTGGACATTATACAAGAAGATATGGCACCAAAAAGGATGACAAGAGATGATGATCAGGAGGGTGATCATGATTTAGTAGATAATTTGACAAGCTGATCTAGCAATAGACCAAGATGCATGGTGAACAGATACAATAGTTGTTGGATATGCAAAGGAATAACTAGTGCCTACTACCTCCTCCACCTCCACCTCAACCAGATGCTTCACAAATTGTTTATGAGAGATTCAGGAAGATGGAGCCTCTTGACTTTGATGGTCGTTCAGACCCATTTGTTGCAAAAGAGTGGGTGATATCTTTGGATGCCATCTTTGATTACATAAGGATTAGTGATGCTGAAAAGGTACTTTGTGCAATTTTCTTCTTAAAAAGGGGGCTAGAACTTGGTGGGAAGGAACTAAGCTTGGAGTAAATATGGATGAGTTGACATAGGACAAATTCAAGAAGATATTTTATGAAAAATATTTCATTAGGGATGCTAGATCGCAAAAAGTAAAGGAGTTTTTGGATCTAAAGCAAGCAGGGATGTCAGTGTGTGATTGTGTTAGAAAACTTGATGAAGGTTGCATATATGTCCCTTATATTGCTAAAGACAACAACGAGAAAATAGGCCACTTCTTGGGAAATTAGAATGGATGTCAAGATGTCTTATGCTATGGAGTTTAGGGAGTTGGTCGATAAGGCATTGATGGCATATCAGGATGAGAAAGACATTAAGAACTTTCATCAATTAAGGAGATCAGGATTTACTCCAAGGAATCCTACCCAGTGGAAAAGGGTAGAGCAAAAGCTATAATAGGGAAGTAGTAAGCGCCCTAGACTTGAGCAACCTGCTAATAAAACTGAGAAGCCATTATGTGCTAAGTGTCGGAAGAATCATTTTGAAGAGTGTTATAAAGGTATTAACTTATGCAAGAAGCCAGGACATTTGGCAAAAGATTGTCCCACGATGCAAAAGAAAGTCCAAGGAAGGGTGTATGCGATGACAAAGGAACAAGCCAATGTGGATGTTTCTGTAGTAATCTTTTAATTTCTTAAGTTGCTGCAAATGCATTGATAGATTCAATATCTACGCATTCATTTGCATCAAGTAGATTTGTGAGGAAATTAGGCATTACACTGGATTTGTTGAGAATGAGATATAGTGTAACATTACCATCTGAAGAAGAATTGGAATTGAATCAAATGTTAAAGGCTTGCTTGGTTCTAATTGCTAATAGAACCTTATACATGGATCTCGTGTGTTTGGATATGGCTGATTTTGAAGTCATTTTGGGTATGGATTGGTTGACAACATATCATGCCACAATTGATTGCAACAAGAAGATTGTGATCTTTCAACCACTTGGAGAAGAACAGTTTGTATTTAGAGGAACCACAGGGAGATCATCTATACAAATTATAACTACAATGAAGGCTCAGAAGATGCTTAGCAAGGGTTGTGTTGGCTATTTGGCTAGTGTTATGGATACTTTAGTGGAACAGAAGTTAAAGCCAGAGGATGTAGATGTGGTTCAAGAGTTCCTAGAAGTGTTCCCAGATGACTTGCCGAGATTGCCACCTAATCGAGAGATTGAGTTTGTAATTGATCTTGTACCAGGAACTGCACCAATTTCTAAAGCACCATATAGAATGGCACTAATAGAATTAAAGGAGTTGAAGGTGCAATTGCAAGAATTGCTTGATAAGGGTTTTATACGCCCTAGTTATTCTCCTTAGGGAGCGCCTGTGTTATTTGTAAAGAAAAAGGATGGCATGTTGCGATTTTGTATTGATTATAAAGTGTTAAACAAGGTGACCATTAAGAACAAGTATCCACTTCCAAGGATAAATGATTTGTTTGATTAATTATAGGGTGCTTCCATTTTCTAAAAAAATTATTTACAGAGGGGATATCATCAATTAAAGATCAAGGAAGAAAATGTGTAGAAGATTGCCTCTAGAATAAGGTATGGGCATTATGAATTTTTAGTGATGCCATTTAGTTTAACAAATGCCCCTATTATGTTTATGGACTTGATGAATAGGGTGTTTAAGCAGTTTCTTGATAAATTTGTGATTATGTTCATTGATGATATTTTGATCTATTCTCAAAGCAAGGAGGAACACAAAGAACAATTAAGAATTGTGCTACAAGTTCTCAAGGAAAACAAGTCATATGCCAAATTTAAGAAGTGTGAATTTTGGCTAGAACAAGTAGCATTCCGAGGACATATAGTGTCCAAGAATGAAATTTCTATTGATCCAGGTAAAGTGGAAGTTGTTGCTAACTGGTCCACACCAACAAATGTATCAGAAGTTAGGAGCTTTTAAGGATTGGTGGGGTACTATCGATGATTTGTTGAGGGATTCTCTAAAATAGCCACTCCTTTAACATCACTGACTAGAAAGAATGTGAAATTTTAATGGACTGATGCTTGTGAAAGGAGTTTTCAAGAATTGATTGAAGCATAGGTTAATCATAGCTCCGGTGCTTACATTCCCACAGGAATGAGTGGATTTGTGGTGTATAGTGATGCCTCCAAGAATGGCTTAGGCTGTATGTTAATGCAGAATGGGAAGGTAATTGCATATGCCTCAAGGCAACTAAAAGAGTATGAAAAGAATTACCCAACTCATGATTTAGAACTTGCTGTTGTAGTTTTTGCTTTGAAAATCTAGAGACACTACCTGTATGGTGAGAAGTGTGAGATTTATACTGACCATAAGAGTCTAAAATTCTTCTTCACCCAGAAGGAGTTGAATATGAGGCAGTATAGATGGTTGGAACTTGTGAAAGACTATGATTGTGTAATCAATTACCATCTAGGTAAAGCAAATGTAGTCACTGATGCCTCGAGTAGAAAATCAATCTCATCCCTCTATGTCATTCAAAAGCCAATATTATATTGGATTTGCAAAGGTTAGAGGTTGCAATAGTCCCGTAAGGAGTAACGAGTAGATTGTCAGCTCTAGTATTACAACCTGTGCCACAAGATAAAATTAAAGAAGGCAAAAAGGTGGACAAGTATTTGATTAGGTTGAGAAACAAAATTGATGTGGGACAGAGACCAAACTTCTCAGTTGCTGAAGATGGGATTATAAGATATAGAGGGAGGTTATGTGTACCATTTGTTAAGGCCATTAAAGAAGACATCATGAAAGAAGCTCATATGACTCCTTATTCAATACACCCAAGTAGTACAAAAATGTATAGGCATCTAAAGCAGCATTGTTGGTGGCCTGGAATAAAGAAAGATGTAGCAAAGTTTGTGGCTGAATGTTTAACTCTTCAACAATTTAAGATTAAACATCAAAGACCAGTAGGGTTGTTGAAGCCTTTATTGATTCTAGAGTGGAAATGGGGACACATCACAATGGACTTTGTACTTGGATTGCCTAGAACTCAAAAAGGATTCAATTCCATATGGGTGGTTGTGGATAGGTTAACCAAGTCAGCCCATTGTCTTCCAGTGAAATCCACTTATGCCATGGACCAACATGCTCAATTGTAAATCAAGGAGATAGTCAGATTACATGGATTGCCGATTTCAATAGTATCTGACAGAGACCCCAAGTTCACATTTGCATTTTGGAAGGTTTTACATAGTGCTCTAGGATCGAAGCTTGCATTTTGTTCAGCATTTCATCCTCAAAGTGATAGACAATCTGAGAAAGTAATTCAGACATTGGAAGATATGTTAAAATCTTGTATGCTTAATTTACAAGGGAGTTGGGATACAAAGCTTCCTTTAGTGGAATTTACTTACAACAACAGTTACCAAGTGATGATTAGAATGGCACCTTATGAAGCACTGTATGGAAGAAAATGTAGATCTCCATTTCTTTAGGTTGAAGTTGGAGAAAGGGAATTACTCGGTTCAAAGATATTAAAAAAAACGGCTAAGGTGGTAGAAAAGATATGTGATGGAATGAGGACAGGACAAAGTAGACTAAAAAGCTATGCAGATAAAAGAAGAAAAGACTTAGAGTTTACTATTAGAGATCATGTATTCCTGAAGGTAGCTCCAATCGAAGGGTGTCATGAGATTTGGGAAAAGAGAAAAGTTAAGCCTAAGGTATGTTGGCCCATTTGAAATCCTTGAAAGAGTTGGTGATTGATCATAAAGATTGGCCTTACCTCCTTCATTATCCAGTGTGCATGATGTTTTCCATGTGTCCATGCTCAAGAAGTATATTCAAAATCCTTCGCATGTTTTAAGTTATGAGCCATTGGAAATAATTTGTGATTTAGCATATGAAAAGAAACCAATATAGATTCTTGATAGAAAAAAGAAAGAGTTGAGGGTCAAGAAGATTTAACTTGTAAAGATTTTGTGGTGGAATCATTCAATAGAAGAAGCCACATAGGAAAGAGAAGAAGAGATACGGAACAAATATCTAGAACTATTCAACATGTCAAATTTCAAGGACAAAATTTTATAAGGAGGAGAGGATTGTAATGCCCAATTAACTCACAATTAGTCAGCAATAAGCATTTTGCATGACCATGTATTTAACAAACGTTATTGAATTTTGAACATATAAAAAACATATCTTCGAGCATGAGTACTCATTATTTTTAAGTTTGAATCATGCATAAAAATTCTTATATTCACAAATATGACATTGAATTATTAATATATGATTTAACATGTTTTAAAAAGGTTCTAGTTGCAGTGAAAAGCTCGGTTCCTCGATAAGGAAGATTGATGTGCTAAATGGTTACAAATTGATTGGAAAGTGTTGTTCCATTTCAAAGGCATTCTAAACTGATTGTTTTCCCCATTTATATATTTGAAATAGACAAATTTGATTGGAATTGAAAGTATGCAAAATGGTGCAATTTGATTGGTTTGTTGACTAGGTTATAACAAATTGAATTACTCTTGCTTGTACTAGATCTAAGTGGCTAGCTATTAGCTAAATTCCCTTACTCAGCACTCTTTCCACATGTCAAAACCAAGAAAAGGATGGCAAAAGCACCCAAGTAAGCTCCTCTCTTCTCTTACCAGATTTAGACCAAGTTAAATGAACTAGAATGTTCATTTTTGCATCTTTTTTTTGCAAGCAAGTCTAAAAACATCAAGCACTCTTCCCACTTCTTTTTCTCCATTGTTCATGTCCTAAAGCTCACAAAAACATAAACAAACCATAGAAATTTGAGTTACACAAACCAGCCCCAAGTTTTCACCATTTTGAGCTTGAAAATCAAGTGTTTTGACCTCCAATAGAGCCCTGACTTCAAACCCTACAAGGTACCCTCTATATTTATGTTTCTTATGATGAAATGAAGTTATTTTTTTTTATTTATGATTATAGATGTGGAGAAAGTAAGCTAGGATAGATTTGAGCTTAAACTAAGCTTATGAAGTTAGTTTTATTGCAAAATTGATAATCTTGTGGAATCTAATTATTTCCTTTATTTCTATTGATTCTAAGTGTTTATTAAGTGATTTTGAATGTTTGTAAAAAGGTGGGAATTAGTTTGAATGTTATTTCTGAATCTATAGAAAGAAAAATGCAAAACTAGGTTAAGTGGAAAATCAATTTTACATCATGCTTGGTTCTCATGTATTAGGCTGTTTTTATAAGATTATATACCTCCCTTAATGATATTTGATGTTTGGAAATGTTATCTATTTATTGAAGACCTGATTTTAGCTAGAATGAGGTAAAATTGTTATGTGTTTGACATAATACAATTTGTAGTAGGACGGAGCTGAAATGCATGATGTTGAGATGATTGAACATTTAGTCTCCATATTTAATCATAATGTTGGTAATATAGCATGTTCCTTGGCCAAAAGTGTGCATTTATGATATTGTGACGTTCAAACTATTTTGTTTTTGAATTAATGCAAAGCAATTGAAATGTGAACTTATAACATAATCCATTTAGTTTGTTTATTGAAGAATTGAATGGTATATGATTTTATAATGCTAGACCTTTGGCATATATTATCTTCTAAGGGGACTGATCTTTTCACTCAATGCAAATTGAACATGAGGTTAGTAGAAACTACTATTTATTACATCAAAAGAACTATGTCATATTATGTTTTAAGGTGCATTGATTGGATTGTTGTTATTTGGAAATGATAAAGATTATTGAAATGCATTCATGACTCATGTCATTTACATTAGAACATGGAATATGATCAAAAAGGGAATGAGGTTTTTAACTAAAATAGGGGTATGGTGCTTAATTTGTTGTCGGGTAGGCATGGGATATGGGTGGGACCGGCGGACCTAACAACGGGTGGTGAATACTTTAAGGTTGAAAAACGAAGATAAGAAAAGCTACAAAGACTTAGACTGAATATGGAAAATACCTAAGGTCTAAAGATCAAGATGGAAAGCCTATACTATTATTATTACATTGGCCAAAATGATGAATAGGTTCAAAAACCATGGCCTATCATTACCAGTTAAGTACCACACTCCAAGGGTACCCAAAAGAAGAAAGAATTGTTGAAAGAAAACAGATAAAAGAAAATGTCTGATTGCATTCGCATTCAATGTTTATGTTCATGCATTAGTTTCTGCTTACTGAGCTTTTAGCTCATTATAGTTCTTATGATGCTGGTAAAGGCGTATAAAGTTAGAGGCTGACCGAGTATCCAGAGCTGCTAGACAAAGATTTGTTCATATGCAACGTTTTAGAGGAGCTTTCGAAACAGATCTTGGAAATTTGTTTTGTAAAACTTAGCAGTTTTGTTATGGTTTTAGTGAACAGACATATGTTACTAAGTTTGGATGTGATAGTATAGTTATGTTCATATTACTAGGTTTGAATAATATATGTATTATAAATAAGGAAATGAATGAAACAACAGTTTTAAAACTCTTTTATGCTGAAATGTATATTTTAAGTAAACCATAACTCTTATAATGAAATTGAAAGGTTAATGCTTCTTTTCCTAACTAAATAAGCTTTACACGAGCTCATTATTTACCTTAAGGGGTATTATAATGTATATGAACTCATCAACATAGCCATTCAGAAAGGCCGTTTTCACAATATATATGGACTCATCAAGATAGCCATTCAGAAAGGCCGTCTTGACATCCATTTGCCAAATCTCGTAGTCAGAAACGGTAGCTATGGATAAGAGCATACGGATGGACTTAAGCATGGCTATAGGCAAAAAGGTTTCCTTGCAATCGATTCCTTCCTTTTGCTTGTATCCCTTAGCTACTAGTCTAGCCTTATAGGTTTTGACTTTCCCATATGCCTCTTTCTCTTATAGATCCACTTATACCCTATGGGTTTTACCCCTAATGCCCCTTTACAGACGTCATAGATGCCGTTACATTCATTATTGTTATTGTTATTTAAGATAAACTATTTAAATTAAAAACATAATTTGATAAACATATGCCAGGATCTATACATATATATATATATATTTTTTAAAGAATATACTTTTTGAAATAATTTTAAAACTACTTATATATTTTTAAATAGTTTATCAATTCCAAAACATTGAGGCCATAATTTAGATAAAATTTAAAACAACTTTAAAATCTGTTCAAATTGTTCGGTAGGCTAAACTTCAGACATCGACAGGCCGAACATGACCGGTAGTATGAACTTCAACCACCGACAAGCTGTCCGAGGCATTGCAAAACAGGGGTTTTAAAACACTTAGATCGGCAGGCCAACATAGGGTAACCGACAAGCCGATCTTCTACAAAATCAATACAATGTAAAAACAAGTCTTTTTACTTAATAGTGAGGAAATTTAACATACAAAAAAATAGAAACATAGTTTAGAAACCTTTTTTTTTAAATGAAAAATTTCTATCTTGGTGTTCTTCTGTTTCAATTCATCATTCCTTGCTCACACGCCGTTCCTTGCCCTCCACCTATTCTATAGTCCTAATACGTTTATCTACAACATGATCATAAACTAAATAAGCGAAGCTTAGTAAGTACACTTTCCTATCTCATAACTTAAAACATGTTATGAACACCTTTACAAAACATCATAATTATAATCATCATTAATATAATAGTGCACTTGGGACTGTTTCATATAGAACTTATGTTTCATTATCATTATCCATATTAAAACTTCATTCATTTTATCTTTAGGGGCCCAAGTGTTGCACCATCATTATCATCATAGGCGCACCGTCATGAGAGGAGAGGGGTAGCTAATCCTAAACCAAACATGACAAGTTCAAGTTTGGACATCATAAACATAAACATAGGGTATGCAACACTTAATTATCTTATACATAGATAGATATACTTTTAACATACCTCGTCATTAAAACATTTGTTAAACCTTCTTGTTGCAACAAGAGTTTTTTTTTTTCCATGAGAAAACAATATGTAAAAACAAACATAAAAATTACCATAAAACATATTCTCAAAACTTTTTCATAAACTTTTATCATGTTGCAGGTGAAAATGTACTTACTTGACTTATTTACTTAAACCTTATCATAGATGATGTCGTCGTGGTCTCAATGTGCTCACTTCTTGGTGTGTTCATGTCATACATCCATATACAAATAAAAATAAATTTCATTCTCATGAAATCATCCAAAACCATATGGCGTTATTCATACTTCCATCTCAAGAAATACAAAAGCATAAATATACTTTACTAACTTATAAATATTCATGCAAAGACAGCAATACTAATTCCTGCCTGACCTTATGTATTCATAATTTAATAACTCACAATTCATATACAATTAAGGCATGAGATTTTGCAGGGATATATTTTTTTAGCCATAAAAATTTCATTAGACAATTAAAATAAGTCATACTACACATAACACAAAAACTACCAGTAGCAACAAAACAGTGAGCAGCGCTAACAAATGCTCATAAAATAAATTATCTATATCCTAAAGTAATTTTGTAAAAATCATGCATACAATAGACACCTTAAACTATAACATATCCAAAATTTAACTACAAATAAATTTTCAAAAATTCAAAACATGCATTAGAGTTCAGAGACAAAATAAACCTTAAACACATAAGGTAGTGAGCAACACAAGATCATCATACTTAAACAATTAAAATAAAATTACTTTGACCCTAAAATTTTTATGACAACCTTTAAACATATAAATATAGCACCACAAAAAGTCTCATTGTCAAATAAATTCGTTGGGTCATACAAATAGGTCACACAAGCAAGAAGTCTAGAATTCACTGATTTAATAGCCATAAAGACCTATCTTAAATAAAGTTCAAGAACTCATCAAATATTCATCAAATCACCATGAAATTTTGCAGATAATAACCTAATAAGGCATAACCTTGAAACATAAGATGCCCTATTCTGTGATAAAGGTGGTCTTCTCTTGGTCTTCCAGATGCAAGAGAATTTGATTGTCCTAGAGCAAGTATCGAGAAAGCTCAAGAATTCATGTCCAGCTGTCACATCAACGAGATGATCGATATGTGGTAGTGGGTAACTATTTTTTGTCCAGCTATGAAATCTACGCACATTCACCATGTCCCATTTTTCTTTTTGACAATTACCATGTTCGCATGCTAATCTAGGTAATGAACAGGATGAATGGAACCAGCTTCAAGCAGTCTTCTCACTTTGTCTTTTACAATGTTGTTTTGTTCAATGCCAAGCCTCTTCCTCTTTTATCGCATGGGCTAATGGTTAGGATCGACGTTAAGCTGATGTGAGATTATGCTCTGGTCGATTCCAGGCATATCTACTTGAGCCCATGCAAAACAATCATTATTAACTTTCAAAAAGTCAAATATGGCATATTTCACCTCTATGTCGAGTTGCGATCCAATTTTCACTGTTCACTGGTTATCTTTCAGATCAATTTGAACTTCATCAAGCTGCTCTAACATTGACTCGATGCAATCTTGATTACTCGACCCTGCTTGATGGTTTTATCTATAATTGCTATAAAGCTTTCTTTTTCTTCATAGCAATTCCTGGCTTCCAGGTATTTCTCTAACTCCTCGCTTCATTGGAAATCTAATTTGCTAGTAGAAAGTTGGTGGGACGGCCTTCATTACATGTATCCAAGGTTGCCCAAAGATGATGTTGTATCTCAAAGGATAATACATAACGAGGAAACTTGTCATCTTATTCTCACCAGCTGCGTGAACAGGCAGTTTAATCTTTCCAACCATCATGGTTGCTTCACCATTAAACCCTACCAGGGTGGTTGTAGACTTCTCGATCTCTTTTTCATCGATGTCCATCTCTTTCAACATTGAGAGGAATAAAATATTTGCTAAACTTCCATTATCAACAAGTATTCTTCCGATTTTGCAATTAGTGATATTAAGTTTGATTACCAAAGCATCGTCATGAGGACTGTCGAGCCCCAATGCATCATCGTTTCAAAATGAAATTGTATGCTCACCGTATTCGTCAGTTATGGAACTGGTACTCGTTTGGCATGCTCTTCTCTAGTGAGCCTTCATTTGGTTAGTGGAGTCACCATTGAAAACAGAATCCCCGCAAATGGCTCCAATCACTTTGCTTACTGGTGGTGGTGATGGTGTCTTTTTCTAAGTCTGGTGGTCTTTTTGTCCCCCTTGCTCTTGATCGAGCTCATAAACTTTTCACCCTCGCTTGGACAAGTAATCCCTTAGATGTCCTTTCTTAAGTAGTTCCACAATTTCAGACCGTAGAGCTTTGCAGTCAACCCTTAGGTACCTTGTGTCTCAATGGAACTCGCAGTACTTTGTATGGTCATAGACCGACTTGGAGACATTTTGTTTGGCCACCTGACGTAATCTTTCCCTTCCAACTGCACGACTTGCTTCATCAGGGGTATGCTTAGAGCATATTTTGGCGGTGATAGCGGTCTGCTTCTCGACCTCAACTTTCTTCTTTCTTCTTTTATTCTCTCTTCGGTGGTGTCCTTGTTTGCCTTCTCCGATCTGCCCATGGTTTTCGTTGCCTTTTGACCTACCGTTCTGATCTCTACTCTTTGCGAGCTCTCATTCGCAACTTTCATTCTCCTCTTCCGAATCGATCCATCCCTTTACTTTATTTAAAGCCTCTTGGATGGTCTAAGGGTAATCAGAGCAGATACTACTTTTGAAAGAGGACTTGTGCAGGAGTCCTTTCTTCAAGGCTTCTTGAGCCGTAGCGACTTGCTGGGCTTTGTCTGACCGACCACAAGTCTTTAGTCATCTTACCAATTTTAATGTATACCTAGTAGGCTTTGACAAACGAATCCACTAAGTCCTCAAAGCTGTCGATTGACCCAGTAGGCAAGTTGCTAAACCATCGAAACATCGGCCCTTTGAGACACTATGTGAACAACATCTATATCATCTCATCAAAATTGAGTCTAGGATGTTCACCGTGCTGACTACATTCTTATGTTGCAAAAGGTGATCTTTGGGATCCAATGTCTTGTTGAAGCAAGCGAACACAAGGTTGCCATACTTCGGAGGAACGACTAAAGTAATCCTCCTCATGAATGGAGTTTCTCAAATGTTCTTCGAGATATCGTCTAGTATTGGGGTTTTGCTTGTTGTTTTCGAGACTCTTTGATCGATCTTTTCTTCCATAAGCTTAGCATTTTGTTTAAGCATTTCTCTCATCATCTACTGAATGGACTCAAGAGTTAGCAGGATCAGTGTCAGAGTGGCTTTGAATCAAGTGGTTGGCTCGATTGTCCCTTCATGTTAGAGTTGAGGTGGTGTAGAGTGGCTGCATCCTCTCGATGGCACTGATAAGGATTGTTGTCAAACTGGCTACAACGTCTAAAACTGGCACTGTGTTGCCGTCATGACTGGGAGCACTGAATACCCATAATATGGGTAATAGTATGATAACGAGGCCATTTGTGAGTTCTGGTAACTGATCTGGCTCCTTAGAGTTGAGTTCTCACTACTAAGTTGTTCTAATCTCCTGTCACGCTCATGGGAAAGCACAACTTGTTCTTGAAGCATTTTCTTAAGAATTTCTACTTCAACCGTGAGGGCTTCCATTTGCTAGTTAGCTTGGGGAGTTGCTTCAGCTTCTTCACTTGGAATTTTAGGTGCATGTGGCTTGTTTGAGTTGTCAGTAAGCTTGAAGTCCTCGCGTTAGCGATTTGAAGGCCCCATGGTGGATGCCAAACTGTAGAAGTTGGATCTATAATCAAATACAAAATATGTTAATTCATATTAATATGTTCTTTTTAATGGATTTGGGCCCTTGAAGCACCGTTATTTGGATCTGTTTAACTTTAAAGAAAACTTGTTAGGTTAATTGCTGAAAGTAATTAATAAACTAGGCTAAATGAAATAAAATAATACTAAAAAGACAAAAGATACCATACATGTAGATTTATAGTGGTTCACTCTATAAAAAGAGCTACGTCCGCTGTTCTTCACTATGTATGAATTCAAAAGGTACAGATTACAAAGATGAGAATAATGAGAAATTTTGATAGAGCTTATGTATGTTATTTTTTCTTGTGTGTACAATTGAAGACGATGTTCCTTTATATAGAGGGTAAGGAAGAGTCGTGACTTTTAACTGACTGAGTGGGGATGATAATGCTGGAGGTTACGGTAATAGTGGGACATGTGTCGATCTACAATAGGCCACAAGAATTATAGTCTCCCCACGTCTCAATTCGCGGTTGGACATGTTCATAACTGTCAGTTCATGTGAATTGATCCCATCGAATGAATACTTGGAAAACAAACCTGCAAAGACAGAATGTTATCCAAATAAACCATATAACAATTTTATATTCAATCGAAACTAATTGAACCCATCGAAGTCTTAACTCGTTTAGATGTATCAATGGTATTTCTCAAGTCGAATAGCTTTGAGGTGTTCAGTTTTGTTCGATTCGCTCTAATTGCAACCCTTAAACCTCATTTTGGGCCTTTAATAGACAATTTTGGCTTGCCCAAATTGAACCCAATAGGCACCACCCACTTCAACTCTATTATCTTGAGCTCTATCATCTCTTTGTCCGTTGCCTTCCTATCGTCTCTTCTTGGTGCTCTTCATAAACAATAACTCGATCAGTTCCATCTTCACTCCTAACGCCACCATCAATACCAACTTCAAGTTCATTATCTCGATCTTTACCGTCTCTCCGACCATTAATTCATCTTCTTGGTGCTCTTCATTAACAACAACATCGAGATGTAACGCATTGTTGTATTGGACAAGATCATCACCATCATTATTGCCTTTTATCTTTTTTGCCACTCTTCATAAACAATATCACGCGCCGACAAGGGGAAGCTAATATATATATATATTCCCACTTGATTGTATTGGTATTATTCCCTTGTGTTTCAGCTTATGCGCGCATGCATGAATAGGTCTTGCCATGGAAGTAACGCACAACTCCAATTTATAAATTACGTGTAAGTTTTAATGAAAATGACAAAGCAACGAATCCCAAAATCTGTATACGCTTAGTCTAAAGGAGGCTTTCCGAAACACTCTACTTTAGTGAAAAAATTAAATAAAAAAAGTTTTTAGAAAATTGGCCAATACAGAGCTCGTTTGTGTACAAGAAAATTACAGAAATACAAGTTCTACTTTTAAATTTAAAGATTTGGATGATCAATTCTTATAATGATTCGCATTACAAATATAAAAAATATATAGTGTGTCTAAAAAATAATTCGTAGGTAGTAAAGTGTCAAAGGCAACCTAATTTTTTCACAATTCTTTTCTCTTATTTTTTCACAATTCATTTCCTTTTAATTTTTTTCACAATTCTTTTCCTTTTGTTTCTCATTGTGACATAGTACAATCCTATATATATACTGTCGATTTAATTTATACATACAATTTAATTCTACATATAAGCTTGAATTCCACGACAAATGTCAATCCAAACAACAATTCAAATCACATATATACAATTCTAATATGATTAAAAAGCTAAAATCTAGTTAAAATTTAAGCAATAGCCGATGGTTGTGGCTGTGAATTGTTGTTACGAACCAATCACGGTGCGGTCCCGCTAATTCCCTTCAGAGTTGTCCTCCAACTCCGTTTCCTATGGCTCCATATATCGACAACATTGGCTGGGTGGGGGAGATGAGTCCGGTTAAGTACAGCTTCGTGGCATTGCACGAATGGAATGGAAGAGAAAATAAGTGGTAGCGACGTCGGAGATTTGTCGGGGTACGGCAGGCGATGGACGGTTGGAATGATTAAGGGGCAGTTAGAAATGGGAAAAAATCTTAGGGTTGGAAAGGATATCCACCGATTGGAAAGTGGTTGAGTTGAAAACAAAAGGAGACGCCCGATTGGAAAGAAAACCCACCGGTTGGAAATTTTATTCCGTCGAAAATTTTATACGGGCGGGCGCAACTAGCCGACGAAAGGATGCTCAGCAGGAGATAGGGGCTTGGGGGATGGGTTTGGCTAGAGTGGAAAGTCGAGGGGGCGCACGGTAGTGGATCAGTGTGGTCAGAGTTGAAGGAAGGAAGAAGCCGTTTCAGAAGGAAGTAGGTTTGGTTTTTCTAGTTTCAAGGGATGTAGCGCTTTGGCTAGAGAGATTTTTTTTTTTTTTTTAGAAGAAAGAGATGTATTATTGTTATTTTAAGTTTTAAATTGAAGGGTACTTTGATCTTTTTGTTCTAAATGATTTAAAGAATATCAGAAAAAATTTATTTGTCCTAAGAAGGTTGTTTTTAGAAGATGTTTTAAAAGGTCACTGGCCGAGAAGATCCCATCTTTTACAGAATGCTAATAATTGAAAATCTCAAGGAAACAAATACTTGCATAAGAATTTGGTGATATTAAACTGATTCTCCCATCAGTTACTACTACTAGTGTGTGAAGAAAGATCTATGGCCCTTGTTGATGCTTACTGAGATTCAGCGTTGAATCAACATCACGTGCTGCTGTGCACGGTGCTAAGCTCTTCCTGGCTTGCCTCTGCCTGGTCGGGTGTGCCTGCAATGAGAGGAGAGATGCTTCAGAGGTAAGAGAATTTGGTTAGTCAATAGACAAGGGCTCTTCGATGCTCAAGGCCGGGGGTTGCTCGGTAGAGGATAGGAGCTTGTTAGGTGGGAAGGAGCATGTATGTCAGGAGGCAATAAATGCATCCTTATTTACAGGCCACCACTTAGACCAGGTGTTAGATGGGTCTTGCCTATAACCCGGGTATCACATCAAGGCGTGTCAGGTAGTGGATGACAAGTGTCATGTTCCCTCCGTCGATGGATTAGCCTCCATCAGACGGTGAGTTGTTTGCCATTTGTTGGCCTGTGGTGGCGAGTAGCAATCCACTTATGAATGAGAGAAATCCGACCTGAGCTAGCTTTTGGTCCAAGGTGGCAACTTGTTGAGGTGTGACCCTAGAGGCCCTAGGAAGCACCTCGAACACGACATCCAGGGACACCAGGGCAGGTAGTTTGCTCCTTGGTAACTCTATCGAGCTGTTAGCCGACCACCCGGAGTTTCGTCTCCTTGGCGGTGGCGCTGAGCTCACCCTCAACATTAGCCTGGGGTTCACTTGGTCGGTGTCTAGCTAGGTGGACTACACCAAGTGGGTGAGGATCGGCTAAAGAAATAAGGACCAAACGGCATTTCAAAGTAGGGTGAGACTGAAAGGTGGCGTAGATCAATTAGGGGACACGTGTCGCTTTATGGTCGACTGCGCTACCTGACAAGCGTAATCATCATGCCTTTTCATTTTTTGCATCCAAATTTCCCTCCAAAATGCCTATAAATAAGGCATTTCTTCTTGTCATTTTCACAATTAAGACTAGACTTTGCATCCACGAGTTTTTGGCTGCCGAGCTGTAGTTTCTTGGACAGAAAACTTTAAGTTCTCGAACTTCGTAGCCTGATCAGGTAACTTCCTGAGAAGAATGAAAAATGAGTGACGTGTCAGATTCTCAGAATGTCAACATTTCCTGGTCAGAAAGCAGCCTAAAGGCCAGCTCGCCCACTGTAGAAGTTGATATTGAAAACATATCCCTGGAGCAGGATGGGGCTGGCTGACTGGAGCAAATATTGAGGGTCGACTCCTAGACTGTTCCCGAGCAAGAGTTCCTCGACCTGCTAGATGGGGAGCGCTTGGTGAGGCCGTGCAGGGGTGAAAACCCTTACATTGGGGCAGCCACCATAGGCTCCTCCCGAGTTACTGCTCGGGAGCGAGCTGAGCTAGAGGCAACCGACGATCTTTCAAGCTTATCCAGCCAAAATTCTAGGGCCCTTGTCCAGGTCACGGGCAGGATTATAGTGGATATCTCCGACGAAGAGCGGGGGCCGAGGAGGTAGATGGGCCTGAACAGCCTAAAATAGAAGAGGACAAGCGGTCTGAGTCACTCGGGTCTAGGGGGTGACTGCTTACAGGGTGACCCAGCCCAGGCAGACTTCGGCAACAGCCTATACCAGCGCTATGACAGAGTCTCGGCTGGAGGACTTGTGTACTGAGTTCAACATCCTAGATGACATGATCCTTATTGTGTCCGAGGAGAACAATTCGCCCCTAGAGCCGCTCGAGGGGTGCATAACGCTCTACGTCGAGTTTTTTAGGGCTGGGTTGTGCCTTCCCCTCCATCCTTTCCTTCGCCTAGCACTAAACGACTTTAATGTATGCCCGGCTCAACTTAACCCTAACACTTACAAGTCGCTGATCGGGATGTACATGCTATAGAGGTACCACCGAGCAACTGAGATGTTGTTGGAAGCATTTAAATAAGTGTATAAATGAAGAAGCTTCCTCGACAGTCCAGGTGGTATTACGTCACCAGCTTCCAAAAAGACTTTATTTTGAGCAACCCCGACTCAGACAAACTCTGAAAGTATGAGTGGTTCTATGTCGAGGGCAATTATTTAGCCCGAGCCAGTGAGGCCATCCCTGCCAACCAGCTTGTGCCAAGGACGTTCAAACAAGGGCACGTGTGGTCTAAGAGGCCTTGGGCACCAAGCCACATGATCAGGGCGGTCGAAGACCTATTCGAGAAGCTAGAAGCAACAAGACAGTAGTTGTTCCTGCTCGGTCAGCCGGGCAGGTGACAGTCGCAAGGCCAAACACCGTGGACATCCCAGGGCCAAGCACTTCCCTATCCAGGTGGCCGATGAGGGAGCCATCATCATCTAGCTTCGAGGACTCGCTGAGTGGCTCCTTCGATGCTGGGCCACCCGTGGCGGACGAGGACCTCGAGGACGTGATCTAGCTCATTAACCCATCTCGCCAGCTCCAAATCGGAGGTCAGCCCTGAGTTTTTTTTATATATATCGACTTGTTTTTGACTTGGGAGGATTTTGGCTTGCAGAAATGTCTTCACAACCGAGCACAGCTGCTGAGAGGCGGGCTCTCATGGAGAGCCTCAAATAGAAGAAAGGCAAGGCCATAGAGATCGGGAAGAAGCGCAAATAGACTCCAAGGATGGAGCTTCCCCCATGACCAGAGCAGCTACCCACCACAGTCCAAGAGCAACCACCCCAGCCTCCAAGGACCAGGGCTTCATCGAGTAAGACCCTACCCACCGTCATCACGACTGAAGTCCCTGACACACCGAGGAGGCACTCAAACTACCATCGGGCCATTCTCGAATGCCTCAAGGATTCGATCCCTCAAGAGGATTTCTTGGTAACCCTCCGAGGCGAGGACTTCAAGGGCTTGTCCGATGCTGCTTTTCTCTCTACCGCTAAGGTAAGTGTTTACTCCATCCGAGTCTCTTTACTTCCTTTTCTTTTTGGTTTGTACTGAAGCCTTCTTTCTTCTCTCTTTTTTTTTTATATCCTCAAATGAGTGCCTTCCTGCATATGGCCTACTCGACTAGGTTGAAAGAATTCAACAAAGAGAAAGAGAGGTACAAGAAAACTTTCCTCCACAAGTTGGAGGTCGAGAGGCAGCTCGGTGTTAGGAACATCAAGCTAGACCAAATCAAGACGTCTTTTTCTCGGGCTGAGGAGGAAGCTCGGAAGGCCAAGGAGGAAGCCGACCAGGCCAAAGCGGAGGCCGAGGAGGTATTAAAAGAGGCCAGGTAGGCAAAAGACTGAGGCTGCTTGGCTCAAAGAGCAGCTGGTGGCTCTACAGGCCGAGCACCGGTGATTTTTGGAAGAGCTCCCTGGCCGTCTTGCACAAGCTGTGGAGGAATTCAAGGCATCTCTGGAGTATGCCGATTACTACTACTTTGGCATGACAGACCTCTGAGATCATCTGATCCGGCAGCACCTTGAGGCTGAGGGCTTCGACTGGTCGCTCATAGTCGAGCTAGAGCAAGGCACTGCTCAGCAACAACAAGGTGAGGAGGTTGTCGAAGTGGACAACGACGACAACGGGGACGAGCAAAGCACTGGCGGCGGTGCAGGCGAGGAAGGCGATGCCGGGGATGGGGCCCAGGCCTAGGCTATCCTTTGTTTTTGGGGTTTTTTTTTGTTTGTCTAGGCTTAGGAGGTGCCTGGTTAATTGTACCTCCCCATCACCACTTATGAATATATGAATATATTTTAATTTTTCCCAAGTTTATTGCTTCTCGGATTTTTTGTATATATTTTAATATCTTCCTAATGCGATTGTTCTCAAAAAAATAATTTCATATTTCTGGGTGAGGGGTTTCTCGGGAACGTAGTTAAGCCTTCGTTTTGGCAAGTTAGCATAGACCTCGGCCCCAAAATTGAATTAGGAATTCAGGCGAAGTTGGATGCTCCTCGAGATGGGCATTCTTAATATGTTCTCTGAGCTTCCCTCTTTTCAATTTATATTGACAACGAGTATATTGTCATGATAATTACCGAGTTAATCCAAGTAGGGAGGATATCCCTATTTTCTCGGTCGGGCAGAGTATAACGGCATGTGAAACCCTGTCTCCCCTAGACTTGTTTAAGTTTGTGGAAACTTTGCAAGTTTAATATTGGTCGGGCACATTGTTGTTGAGGTGACTCATTGGATGGTCTATACGGCGACAGACCTAACAATTGGCAAGGTGTCGATCAGCACCCCTAGTTTGGTAAATCAGGACGACTCTCCCTTTTCTGGAGTTGTTGTCTGGTCCTCCAGGGCTGGAGTTATAGTATCCCTCTTCGGGTCATGCATTTTCCTTAGACACACATTGCTCAATGGAACGGTGTAGGAAATTTACATTTCATTGATGTGTAGTATTTACATTCTAGTCCTATTCAATAGGCCTAGTTACAAAAAGAATGTAGCCAGAGGTCAAAAAAGGTTTCTGGCATTGATTTAGCAAAAGAATCTTTTAAGGAGCTTGGCGTTCCAAGGATGACCGAGCTGGTTTCCCTCCATGTCAGATAACTTGTATATGCCTGGGCAAATGATGCCGATGATCCTATACAGTCCATCCCACTTTGGACCAAAAGACAACCCGAGTTGCTAAACCATACCAAATCCCCGATTTTGAAGCTCCTCGGTTGGACCCGCTTGTTGTAGTACCGAGCAATGACTTGATTCTGAGCCGCATTGTGAACTACGGCCTGGTTCCTTTTTTCTTCACGTAAGTCCAGCTCGAACATCATGACCTCGGTGTTCTGGGCTTCCTCGTTGTGATCGACCCTATAGCTCGGCAATCCCACCTCGGCCGAAATGATAGCTTTTGCCCTGTACACAAGGGAGAACGGGGTCTCTCCAGTAGCTGTTCGGGCAGTCATTCGGTATTCCTAGAGTACTTTTGGGAGCTCATCAATCCATGCTCCCTTGAGGCCGTCGATTTTTTTCTTCAAGTTATCCTTGATTGTTTTGTTTACCGCTTCTACCTGCCCGTTGCTCTGTGGATAGTTCGGAGACGAAAAAACCTTCTTGATGCCGAGCTGCTCGCACAGGCGGAGGAGACTAAAGGACTCAAATTGTTTAGCATTGTTGGTGACGATCGTGTATGGGATTTCGAATCGGCAAATGATGTTCTTTCACACAAAGTTTGTACATTTTGCTTCGGTCGTGTTGGTACACGGTTCTACTTCAACCCATTTAGTGAGGTGGTCTATGGCCATGATACAGTACTTAAATTGTGATCAGGTTTAAGGGAGAGGTCCGATCAGATCGATGGCCCACTTTATGAATGGCCATGCCGACGTTACAGAAGTAAGCGGCTCGACGTGGTGTCCGGGTACCCTTATAAATTGTCGACATTTAAGACATTTTCGTGCAAAATCCTCACAATCCTGCTCCATGGTCAGCCAATAATAGCCCTGTCGAAGACATTTTTGGGCCAAGGACCGCCCCCAGAATGGTTACCACATAGGCCTTCATAGATCTCCTTCATTAGGTACTCAGCTTCTCAAGAGCCTATGCACTTTAAACATGGTATGGTATATCCTCGTTTATATAATTTCCCTCCTATAATCAAATACCGGGCCGAGCTATTGCGTATCTGACGTGCCTCTTCTCGGTCACCGGCCAATTTGGCTGTGGTCAGGTATCGGATGATCGGGTCCATCCAAGTGGTCTCAAGTTCCTCGGCTACATTTACCACTTCCCTGTTAATGCTCGGCTCGGCTAGCCTTTCGATAGGGACCAAAGCCAGGTCGCTATCGTCGAGGCCTAAGGCTAAAGGAGCAAGGGCGTCGGATTTCGAGTTTTCTGATCTAGGGATCTGCTTGAACGAGTAAGACTTGAATTGTCTGAGCAGTAGCTTGACCTCTTGTAAGTTTACGACCATCGAGTCTGCTCAGGCTTGGAATACTCTAGTGACTTATTGGATGACGAGCATCGAGTCACTGCAAATGAGTATGCGGTCTACCCCAAGATCTCTGGCAATCTGAAGTCTGGCCAGGAGTACTTTATACTCCGCCTCGTTGTTTGAGGCCTTGAAGTCGAATCAGAGTGTGTAGATCACCTTGTATCTGTCCGGGCCTATTAATATCAACCCGGCACTCGATCCTTCTACACAGGAAGATCCGTCAATGAAAAGCTTCCACTCTGGCTCCGAGGTGGCACAATCTTTGCTGCAACTGGGGGTGTCTGGCACTTCCACTAGTGCCTTCTCAACGAATGGTGTGCCTTGTTCAGCATTAGTAAATTCGATGATGAAGTCCGCAAAGGCTTGAGCCTTGATGGTTGTCCTTGGCACAAAGTGAACATCATATTGGCCGAGCTCCATCGACCACTTAGCCATCCGACCAGATATATCTAGGCTCTGAAGGACTTGCCAGAGAGGGAACTTAGTTGGGACATGTATTGTGTGGCCTTGAAAGTAGGGCTGTAGCTTTCGAACTAAAGTGACCAATGCAAAGGCCAACTTCTCGAGTGGGGGATACTGCTCTTCGGCACTGTAGAATGCATGGCTGGTATAGTACACCGGCTTTTGGGCTCCGCCTTCTTCTCGGATGAGAACCGAGCTTATGGCTTTCTCAAACATGGCTAGATAGGCGGTCAAAACTTCTCCAGGCAAAGGTTTGGATTGGAGCGAGGGCGTGGCTAAATACTTCTTTAGATTTTGAAAAGCTTCCTCACATTCTCTGCTCCACTCAAACCTCCCCTTGAGTGCCTTAAAAAATGAATGGCCCTTGTTGGAAGCCCAGGAGACAAATCTTGAGAGGGCCGCTATCATGCCGGTGAGCTTCTGCATCTCCTTTATAGTCCAAGGAGAGTGCATGTCTATAACTACTTAGGCCTTCGCTGGGTTAACCTCTATTCCTCTCTGGTTAACCAAAAATCTAAGAAATTTGCCCAAGCTAACCCCGAACGTGCACTTTGCCAAGTTGAGTTTCATCCCATATTCTCAGAGAATGTCAAAGCTTGCTCAGAGATCAGCCATGTGATCCGCTACTCGGACAGACTTAACTAGCATGTTGTCCATGTAGACCTCCATCGTTTTGCCGATCAGCCGATCAAACATCTTGCTGAATAGGCACTAGTAGGTAGTCCTAGCATTCTTTAGTTTGAAGGGCATTACTACATAGTAGTATAGCCCTTGATCAGTAACAAAATCCATTTTCACTTGATCTTCCTCAGCCATCCTTATCTGATTTTATCCGAAATAAGCATCCATGACGCTCAGTAGCTCGTGACCGGTAGTCACGTCGGTGAGCTGGTCGATCCAGGAAAGTGGGAAGCAGTCTTTAGGGTAGGCCTTGTTCAGGTCGGTATAATTGACGTAAACTTGCCACTTCTTATTCATTTTTTTGACAAGAACGACGTTTACTAGCCACTTTAGAATTTGACCTCTCTGATAAATCCCACCTTGAGGAGCTTCTGGACCTCTTCGTTTATAGTAGCGTACCTCTCTAGATTAAAAGCCCTTCTCTTCTGTATCATAGGCTTGTGGTTGGGTTGGACATTGAGCCAATGGCAGATCAAGCTTGGGTCAATGCCGGGCATGTCCTCATGTGACCACACGTCCTGATATTTGGTAAGGAGCCTCTCAAGGTCAGCCCAAACCTCAAGTCGTAGCTAGGATCCAAGTTGAACGGTGCGCTCTGGATATGCAGGATCTAGACTGAATGACGCCAACTCTTTGACCAGGGTGACTCTTACCTCTTCCTCAGTGAGACAGGGATCAAGATCGAAAAGCATCTTGGGTGCTAGGTCGGTAGGGAGGCCTGTCTCATCGACCATATGGATGGCCGACACGCTCAACCGTTGAGTAGACGCTGCTCTAACGGCATTGAAGTAGCAAGCTCGGGAGTCCCTCTAAGATGAGCTGATTACTCCAACTCCATCTTCTGTCGAAAACTTCATCGCCAAGTGATATGTAGAGACCACGGCCTTTAGCGTATTCAACGTTAGTCGATCGATTATAATATTGTGTTGGGAGGGTTTGTCAACGACTAGGAAGTCGACGATACGAGTGCCCAGAGCAGTGCTCTCACCGAAGGTCATAGGCAAACTGACCTTTCCTACTACTCGGACGCATTCACCTGTGAAGCCATAAAGTGGGATCTAGACCGGCACCATGGTAGCGTTGCTGATCTTTAATTTGTCAAAGGCTTGCTTAATGAGGATGTCAGCCCAGTTACCGTTATCAATTAACACTCACCTTACTATGTTGTTTGCGATGTGCGGTTTGCACATAAGGGCGTCGTTGTGCTGATGAATTAGCTTGTCCACTTCCTCCTCGGTGAATGTGATCGGGGTATCTTGTTGGTAGCAAATATTGTTAACATGTTCAGACATATTTATAAATTCGCCTCTTTCGACTAGCTGAGCTTCTTGAATATACGCCTGCCGCCCACTCGATGTGTCCCCAACGACAGGCCCCCCGAAGATCGTGTGAAAGATATTCGAGGGTTCTAAGGTGTCCCCACTATCGTTTCATGAGCGGTTTGACGCGTCTCGGCTCGATGGTTGATTCCTTCCCGAGATAGAGCCCAGAGTTATGACCCGCTCAACAAATTCCCTCAGGTGTCCCTCTCGGACTAGTTTTTCAATCTGGTCCTTCAACTAAATGCATTCACGAGTATGGTGTCTCACATCCTTATAGAACTCGCACTATCTAGCTTGGTCTCGCTTCGCCTTGCTGCCCTTAAGCTTGGGCGGTGGTACAAGCAGGTTCCTGCTACTTACTTGGGTGAGCACTTCATCAATAGTGGCTACCAGGGGTGTGTAGCTTTGGAGCTTCCCGGTCGGCCTTTTTGGCTTCTTGGGTTTTTTCTTTTTCTTCTGCTTCTTATTTTGCTCGGTGCTAGTTTGCTCCAGCGCCTTCTTTTACTTCTTTTCCTTCTTTGTCCCATTGGGGCCGGCCTCCTCCTTGCAGCTTTTCATGTACTCCAAGGCATCAGCATACCTCTGTGCATAGTCGAGCATTGTGAAAAAGTGCTCGGTAGCTCGAAGACCAACGACCAAGTGAGCTTTTCGTCTCAAAGACCCCCTACGAAAATATGATTAAGGGTCTCGTCTTCGACGTGTTTGACCTCCAAAGTTGTTCAGGTAAACCAATTGATGTAGTCTTGGACGTTGTCGTCTCCTTGCTTGATGGCGTATAGGTATGTGATCTCTTTTCTCTGCGTCTTCGTTGTAGAAAAGGCTGCTAAGAAGGAGTCGGCGAGCTACCGAAAGGAAGTGATAGAGGCTGGTTCAAGCGTTCGGAACCATTACTGAGCTGGCTAGTTAGTGTCAATGAAAAGGCCTTACACATTGCTACGTCGCTGCCATTCTGGAGGAACATGTGCTCTCGAAACAGTTCAACATACTCATCTGCATCCGCGGTTACATCATAGGCCTTAATTGTGGAACCTTGAACTTGGGCGACATTGGGGCTCGCATTATAGCATCCGGGAATGGTGGGTCTAGGGCTCCTACATCATCCAGACTGAAACGGTTGTTTCGGATCTCATCGATTTGACGCTGCAATTCTCAAAACTGGCAACTGTTCGTGTCCTCGGGCAATTTGACCCTATAGGGTGCTCTACTCTCTATGCAGTCGCCTGCTCCAGGTTGGCGATTTTGGCGCACTTCTCCCTAACGTCCCAACCTGTCAAATACTGATGTTGGGAACCTTGGGGTGACGGAACCCGCGTGCTTGAGGGCCAAGACGGCCTTCTTGCACGAGTCTATTATTGGCTGAGACACCATGCGTGGAGCCTCTTGAGTGCTCGAAATCAGCTTCTTCGTGGTCAGCCGTATCTCATCCTGCCCGGCCTCCAGCCTGGTCAACCGGGGCTAGAGGCGGTACAATAGGCACGCCTTGATGTTGAGTTTGCTGCGTAAGCTGTTGCGTGAGAATCTGAACAGCATTTGTGAGTTCCTAGATGGGGTCTTGGGCAACCAGATCTCGCACTTGCTCGGCCCTGCCCGTGTTCCCTTGACCCCTGGATCGGGACCTCATGGCCCAAAGGCGGCCCCTCGGCCTACCTTGATTCTATTATCGATTTCATGCGTCTCCCGACCCCTCCTGCTGGGCAACATCATCTCAGGCATTTCCTCAAGTTACCATCTCGGTCCTCGAAGTTGTTGTGGTTGGTGTTTGAGTGAAGGTGTAGGAGCCTTCCTTCTAGCGCCAAAAGGATGCTTATCGAGGTTCAGCGTCGAATCAATACCACGTGCGGCTGCACACGGTGCTAAGCTCTTCCCGGCTCGCCTCTGCTTAGTCGGGTGTGCCTACAACGAGAGGAGGGACGCTTCGAAGGTAAGAGAATTGGGTCAGTCAATAGATAAGGGCTCTCCGATGCTCAAGGTAAGGGTTGCTTGGCAGAGGATGAGAGCTTGTTAGGTGGGAATGAGCATGTATGTCAGGAGGCAATAAATACGTCCTTATTTATAGGTCACCACTTGGACCGGGTGTTAGGTGGATTTTGCCCACAACTTGGGTGTCACATCAAGGCGTGTCAAGCAGTGAATTACAAGTGTCACGTCCCTCCGTTGATGGATTAGCCTCCATCAGACGGTGAGTTGTTTCCCATTTGTTGGCCCATGGTGGCGAGTAGCAATCCACTTATGAATGAGAGAAATCCAACCTGAGCTGGCTTTTGGTTCGAGGTAGCAACCTGTCGAGGTGTGACCCTAGAGGCCCTGGGAAACACCTCGGACATGACGTCTAGGGTCATTAGGGTCGATAGTTTGCTCCTTGGTAACTCTGCTGAGCTGTTAGCCAACCACCCTAAGTTCGTCTCCTTGACAGTGGCGCCGAGCTCACCCTCAACAGTCCTATTTACATATGGATGCTTATAAATTTCATTTTAAAAAAAAAGCTTGTAATTTATCTTCTCCTTTTCCCTTTTTTGTCCCTCGTTTGTTAATATAGCAACACTAAATAATCAATGACTTTAATAACTAGTAGTCGTTCCCATAGTTGTCAGCCTCTCTGTTATCTTTTCCTAACTTGAGAAAGAAATTTAATCCCCATTGAATCTGAATCCCTTAAAACAAAAAATCTAAATATAGTTGTAAGTATAGCTTAGCGGTAAAACTACACCCAACTTCACCTCAAGGTGAAGAGTTCGAAGCCTCTACCTCTAAGTTCAAATATATATATATATATATATATGTATATCAAAATCTGAATGAAAATTGATTTGTTTGATAAATATAAATTTGTAGGAATACAGGTACAAAAAATCACAGCCCCAGGTTCTAAATCAACATTCTTCTGTTGCTTTTTTTTTTTCTTTCTTTTTTCCCCCTTCTCTCTTTTTTTTTCTTTTTTTTTTTTTTTGTTTACAATACAACTCCATAAAATTACACAGTTAAGCAGAGATTTCTGCTCAACTTTTATTCTCGTGCGGGTAACTGATCCCATATATCTGAAAACCAGCTGGTATGTTGAATCTCATAGTTAAGCCAAGAATTGAGCTTTGCACTGCTCAGCTGTATCGTCAGGGCTAGTAACTGCCAACAACAAAAAGAGTAATTTTTACCTTTTGATCATATATTTGTGCTTGATAATAACAACCAAGAGGAGTGTATTGTCTACCTGTAGTTTGTCCAGATTAATTAATGTGGTGGAATGTAGGTAAGTTGAAGGTTAACGGGGGAGAAAAACGATTGTACTAAGCATAATTTATTAATACTCGGAAATGGTTAGTAGTTTGAAGCGCTTGAAAAATCTTGGTAAGACCATATTGAGCTAGAGAATTTGATATTGTTCCATTTGGAAAGAAAATCTATCCATTTAGACATTGACATTGAAACATGGGGAAACATATTACACTTCGTTTTTATTCAATTCTCTTCTCTTGATTCTTTTAGTTGAGATAATTTTTTCTTTGCGTCACTTCTTATGTCTATTAAAACATCTAACCTAAGCCTATAAAAAAGTCGTGGCTTACCTGTGTGACCTACGGTTCGTTCTGATTCATAAATTTCATTGTCATTTCCACCCTGCGCAAAAAATAAATAAACTTTCACAAACATGAAAATGGAACACGACACAAAACAGTGATAAACTACCAAAAATACAACTTAGAACCAAAATAGTCTCCGAGACTTCTCAAACTTATTGGCTTGTTAATTCATAGATGAGTTCAAATAAGATAATATTCTTGCAAAGTTGAGAATATACGATTGTTTATTTTCCTTCATCCGCTGGATGCTACTGCCACAAATCCAAATATTTCTTAGAACAATTATTTGCAAAAGCCAAAGGGTACTTCAATAGGGAAAGATACAACTCAAGCACCTAAACTTTCAAATAAATTTCACTTGCAAAGCCAACAACGGAATGCAAAAAATTACAACATAAACAACAGAGAAAAACATAAGAGGTAGTTGAAAAGCAAGAATCAAAATATACGGTAGCAGGTAACAATTAGGGTTAAAAAAAAAAAAAAAGAAAAACCATGCCAGAGCAATGAAATATGAAATTGCAGCCAACCTTGTAAGTTTTGTCTCCAAAGAAATGGATTTCTTGAAAATCATCAAGGTATCTCAAGCAGTATGTTTTGTCCCAACCTTGAGGGAAGACCTATTGCAAGGAATATGAACCGAACATAATTCTATGCTAGCACTTCCAACCAATTTCACTAAACCTTGTGTGTGCGTGCTTCAACGTGTGTCTTGGGAAACAAAACCACAAGTAAACAGTAATTGTCACTCACGTCAAAGCTAATTTGTCCTCCTACGGAAAATGTCAAGTTAAGATGAGCAAACCTCTCCCTGAGCACAGAAACCATTTTGGGGCGTATATTGTGAACCTAAAACAAATCACATAATTCAAAATGCAGCAACAAATAGATGGTAATTTCTTTCCCCTTTTTTTATTTGGAGAAAATGAAAACTCTTTTGGCATCAAGGGAAAAAGGCTTTTTACCTTATCATATCTTTCAAATTCATCCCTTTCTTCTTGGCTACAATTTCCCCCAATTGGTGATACATTGATCATCCCACTTCGAAACTCTATAAATGTTCCCTTTGCATTAAGGACAGAAAATAAATGAATTTTAACACAATTCTTATGGATAAAAATTAAATCTAGTTGTCAGTCTGCTAACCTCTTTATTGGGATATCCAAATCAGCAATATAATGAAGTGTAAAATTGATGAACTCCTGCACAGTCATTTGCAAATAATCACAAACAGCGGATGCAAATTCTCTACATGCTATTCTGAGCCTATGATACAATTCCAAACATAAAGATGCAAAAGGATACCACCATCCCGCCAAGTTTTTAATTTTAGCAATGGACAAATTAAAATTACACTGATGCTAACAGTAATTTGTTCAAGCCTATCAGATATAGGGAAAATACATTGCTGCAGCTTTGAACATGAACAAATTATGTGCTGTTGGGCCATCCTCCGTGTACAATGATCTGTGTATTTAAAGTGCTATTGCATCGATGCAACGGAAAAAATGGGCTATACCTTGAGCTTTTCCTCTCCAAGGAATGACTTCAAGCTCTAAACAAAGGAAAATCCCAAAATCATCAAGGGAATATAAATCAAATTGGAAACATGAAAGTTATCATGAACAAAATATTGTTATTTTGTCACAGATCGTAAAGGTAAAAATAACAGTACTAGTTACACAGGACTGTGTGACCACTTTTTTGTGCCATGGGACCATTCTTCAAACTTTACCTGGGTTCCAATAAGTTTCCCCTCTTTGTGAGCCACAAGACCATTCTCCGAAAACACATAATCATAATCATCAATAACTGCAAGTTGATATATTTGATTGCTTAGTAACATGAATGTGGAAAATTACATAATAATGCAGATATATGGAACAGTCTACACAACTGCTTTCTGCCATTTGCGACATTCTTATCTTAAACGTCCATACATTGTGCTTCACACTTTTAACTGAATTTAATGCCCAAGATTGGATAAGTTGTACAGGCTTATTTTTCCACTTGTTTAGATATTGATAAACGCCTACTGCATGTACGTCATGACATCAAGATTCAACATAAAGTTAACCTCGTATCCTAACAAGTATTGAAACCCGAGTTCCAACCACTAAAGCTTGAATTTATAGCTTGTAATTATAGTAACTAAATACTCTGCATTCTCGAACTATGACAAAATGTCCAATTGGAGAACAAGAATACCTGTCTTCCCAAGCTTCTGCTATCTTACTAAGGTCAGAACCTCCCACAACGCCAACTGTGACGACCTGCACGCTAACAATGGATTCATCTCTCCAAATTAAAAACTAAAAGATGCAACGAGAGTTCATAATACTCTAATTGATCATACACCTTTCTGAGTTCACGCATAAACTCCAGCGTCTGCGGCGTAGCCACCTAAAATATAAGAAGTATTTAGAATCACAAAATATTATCGCATAGAAAACATGAATTACATGACGTTAAAACAAAGGAATTTCAAGCATAATAATACAAATCAACAATCTGAGCAGAAGAGAAAAATATCAAAGTGTTGGAATTAAAATACGAAACGCAGCGGAAGGAACGGATTGTTGACAAACAAAAATATTTTGAAAACTTTGTTCATCGGTAATAGCTATATAATTTTAATTAATAATAGAAAGCTTTGAAAATTTTTATCAACATTTTGACGACTATCAGAGTATCCTAGCTTTCCTCTTTGACACCACGATCTTCCAATCCAGGCCTCCACACCAATGAAAAAATGAGTGGGTGTCAAACTGCAAGAATGAATTTTCCTCACACTTTTCTGAATCTGCTATATACTCAACACATGAAATATCAGACCTTTTTTTTCAAAGAAGAGCTCTCAGTTTTTCTCTTTGGGTTCTGCAAAAGTTACGTGAATGAAAAATCTCAATCTCATGAGATAGCTGTTATCTTTCTCTTTTTATATCTGAGCCATTAGTAATTTTTTAATTAATTTAAATTTAAAATAACCACCATATTGTTATAAAACAAATGCAAAGAACTAAATTGCAAAGCATAAAATAGAGAGACACAAGAAAAATAAAGAGTAACAATTTTTGTTATTCATCATCTCATCTCATCTCATGTCCAAATATAAGCTCTCAAAGGCCATATATATAGGCCAAAGACCATAAAGTAGGAGAGACCAAAGGGCAAGAGTTACAATAACAAAATAATATAAATAGAGTGGTAATTAGGAGGTTATGAAAGTTATAAAATACCAACACTAATGGTCATTAAGGTGGAAATAATGCAATTCATGAGGGTGTTAGGAATATGAACATCCACACTATTAAACTAATTTCTTCATAACACTCCCCCTTGGATGTTCACCATTTAAGAATATATGCCTCGTTAAAAACATTACCAGGAAAAACCCTGTGGGAAAAAAATCCTAGTGAAGGAAAAAAGAGTACATTATAATCTTAAGATTTGGCTTAAAACTGCTTCATTAAAAACCTTGCTAGGAAAACCCGATGGGACAAAACCTATGCAATGAAAAAAAGAGTACAGTAGCCAATAACCTCCCCCTCATGTCAACATGTCTTCTTCAACAAAATCAAATGCAAAGATCTTTGAGTTGACACATTCTAATCTTGCATAATAATTTCTCAAATGTAGTTGTAGGAAGTATTTTTATATAAATTTTTCAAGTTGTCACTTGAACAAATTCGATGAATGCCATCCTGTAGGAGCTTGTGCATGAAAAAGAACTGTTAGGAAACTTGTTTTATTATGTCTCCTTAACTTGGGCGATAAACTTTACATTCTCTCCGTATAAAGCCGTCAGACTTTCTTTGCTAAATAAAAGGTCACATGTTGCTTGGATATATTAGAGTGTAAATCTCAACAAAATAATGCACATAAGATGACTATCTCATAAATTGCCAACATTTTGACATGATTCAAAAATACAACGACAATAATTTGCCTTATAGATTGCCAAGATATAGTAATACCATCATATGTTAACAAGTAGTATGCGTGTAATCATGCTTATATATGGATTGAAAAATATTCAACATCAAATCAATTTTAATATCCATATCAAATGTTTCACAATGAAAATGAAATACTTGTTTAACATCTTTTCAATGTCTTTGAGAACTATATCTTGCTAGTACAATAGCAAAGATTGACGTGTGAGGTCATATGCCATTAGCAAATACATTACTGTACTAATAGTATTATTTAGACCAATAATTTTTTTTTTCAATATCACATGATATAATTTTTCACTTAAAGAGATCAAGAACATCCTTGTTCAAGGGATTAAACAACCATTGAAGAACACATTATGGTGTTAGAAGGTGAGCATCAATGATAATAATAAGTCAATTTAATTTATAAGACTCTTTGTTAGATGTTCAATACTTTAAAATGTGCCTCATTAAAACCTTACTAGATAAAACCCCATGGGACAAAAATTCTAGTGAAGGAAAAATAGTACATCATTCTTTTTATACGTTGTAAACTACCTCATTAAAAACCTCGTCAGGAAAACCCAATGGAAAAAAACCTTGACCAAGGGAAAAAGAGTACAGTACGTATTTGTGTCTCCCTATACTGCTATCATAGTTCTATCAATAACAATTGATTTGATAGAAAATAATTGAGTTGATGCATACTATTGTAAACAATTTCAAGATATTTGCAATCGACTACCTGAACTTGTTACCCTTAGTACTTTTGCTAATATTTCAACTATCGCTCTTTAAGAGCCCATTTATCATAAAGAATTTCATAAAAGTATTAGCTATCTTTATGGGTATACATGAATGAACCTTTACCCATATTTATTTTCTAATTAGTTGAACAATGATGCAACAATTATTTTCACATAAAATCATCTCCAAGTGAGTATAAAAGATTGTGCACCTTATAGCCAAATACTTGTCATTCTACTTAATCATTTAGATAATATTTCATACTATAATATACTAAATTTAAAATACTAAGATGCTATACAAAACACTATATAAAAATTCAAGATTTGGAATTATTTTGGTATATCCTCAAAATATATAATCATCAAATAAATGACAAAAATACACTATATCCCTGAAAGTTCATTAGAACAATTTTCTTATATGTAAGAGAAATTATGGATAAGCATTCTTTTAAGCAAATCTCAATCTTCAGGTCTAAATAAACTTTCTTCTGTGAGATTTGTCTTCTTAAATTTATCTTATGATCTCCTCAAGAATTTTTACAAATAACAGCAAGTCCAATATGTTTGAGCTCATTATAAAGCCATGGAGATATAAATTTGCTAGCACTTCCATTCTTTATATCATAAAAATATAGTGGTACCATTCATATTTGGATTGCATTTATTTACACAAACATCTTTGTGACATTCATAATTAAGCGTGCAATTTTCAGACCTTTGAAGCCCATTTTGGACTTTTTATAAATATCAATAGATTGTTGCAACATGCTTTTCAGACGCACATGAACTTATTATATATATTTTGCCAGGCTATCAAAATATAATTGCTTATCCATCATATATGAGCACCGTTACTCATATATATATATATATATATATATTATAAATTTTCTACAAAAACTTATTTGTTATAACTCATAACTTATTTTATAACCTCATACTTTTTCATATGCACTATTTCATATGAATATTCACTTCCATCCTACTGGCTTTAATATTTGAAATATTTTGAACTATTGGTCCTTCATACTTTACACTAGCATATATACTTGCCTGGACTTTGCGTCTTTTACTTATATGCCATTTTTTACGTCAATCACTTTTGACGGATTTCAAATATTTTTCAAGATCCTCACTTTTTTTAATATAATAATAATTCATGCTTTTTGTAATTGTCGACAATAACTTTTATTGCAATTTAAATTTATTTTTATATTGACATGACTTGTTGAGATCTTTCTCTTTTCTTTACTCTTTCTAAATTTCAGATATACCCTTTGAACTACTTCAGGAGCTCAATGATTTATAGAGGTTTGATATTTAACAAATATATCAAAATGTCATGTCAATAACCTTTTTCTGAATATATCCTCTTTAAGAATGTGGTCTCTTCATAATACCAACTTATTTATAAGTTTATTTCTCTTCCAACAAGTGTGGTATTTTAGAATAGACAAGTCTGCAGTGCTTTAAGTATTTCTTAAACTCATAAGATAACAAATTATCATTTAGAGACCTCAATCCAAGCTATTAAATTAGTAGCTGGAGAAGTGATTTAGTCACTTTCTTTATTATATTAATTAACAATTTTTATACTGTATTGCAATGCTCAATCAATCAATCTATGCGAGGATCAATAATATCCAACTGCAAATTCTCTCCCCCTGATGGTGGGAATATTTTTCAAACGATATTACCTGTAGGGATTTTGAACTACATATGTTCATACCCAACATGCCTTTTGGGTTAGTGAACTTCTAGTTCGTCATAACAATTTTTCATAGTTGTCTCATTACAACTTGGAAGAGAAAGTAGAAATAAGTTTCCAATATATCCATATAAGTAATAACAATACGCCCATGTATGTCTCTCTGTGCATAAAATCAAACATAATGTAGAGACAACTTATATCCTTTATAGCTACTATGATCATTTTTTCCTTTTTATCAATATAATGATAATACCATGGGAATTTACATAATCAATACCAAACAATTAATTTGTGTACCCAACAAATTAAATATCATAATCAATTTCATATTAATCACTAGACTATGTAATAATAAAACACCATTATTACTTTAATGTATTGCATGTATGTGATCTTTCCATAAATTTTGTCTCACAAGCCTTTTAATTTTCCTTTCTTGTCACATTTCCACTTTCGATGATTATATGTTACTTTTTCAAACATAGAGGATGCTTTGCATTATAATATCATATTGCACTCGATCAAATAAACTTCGATCAAATAAAGAGGAGACAATCAATAGCTCAACTCTTTCTCTAGCTTTTTTTTTCCATTTAGGCTTTATAAGATCACATTTCTATTTTGAATGCTCTATAGGTATATCCTTCATGGAGGCACCACTATAGCCTTTTCATATGTCATAATAATATTCTTATAACAAACGGATGAAAATTTCTCCCTTGATTTAGGCTTGGTATTGACATTTAGACGTACAACAAGTACGTACCAAAGCCTTTCTATATCACATGCCAAGTGACCAAATTTGATTATTCATGGGAGCAATATTAAAAACTTTTTAATTTCTCTTATCAATACATTTTTTTTTTCACTTTTCAACCGTAGCTTATGGCTTTCTTTGACCACCGGGATGTTGAGAAATTTCAAAAATCTAATAGCCATTGGATTTGCATTCACTTGGAATATGCAATAATAATTAGACAAACAATATGGTCATTTTATATTATGTTGTCGATACTAAAAGACCATCTCTAATATAAATGACATTTTTAGTATCTCATCATAATTGCACCAATAATTGCAATAATATATATTCATTTCATGGAACATGTGGAGCCAATTAGCCAAAATTAATGGCTCTTTAATTATGGGCTCAAAAATTAAGTGCTAATACAATTTATATTTATGTTAATGTAAGTTTCAAATATTAGCTAGAGAGTATTTTTAGCTTCTTGCAAGTAATATAAACAAATACAAACATAAAAACATATTATAAATGAGTACAAATTGGACAAATATTGTGCTAATATAACAAAAGAAATCTTGAACCAAACAATACCATTTGATATTAAGATGATGGCATAAAGGTTTTGGTACTAAAAAAAATTTAATAGTAACAGCATGGCATGTTTATTTATACAATTATAACATTCAAAACACACTTGTGCAATATAATAGATGAATTGTCATTTATGATTATAAAGTACCATCAATTTCTTGACTTTAAAATAACCAAACAAAAACAATGATGATTATATTTTCATGATCATTGAATCAAAATAAATAATGATAAAGAAATTTTATAAACTAATATGGTTTGCAAAAATGCAAAAATAATAATATAATAGGAAAAGATTTTCATAAGCAATACAAGATGTGCTCTCAAACGTAATAAAAATATATATATTGTTCACTAGTCAAAGTGAATGCATAAAGAGCATAGCCAAACAAGAGTTGTGTAGATATAATATGAAAGCATGTTTTAAAATCTCTACAAATTTCTTCCATAACAATATATGCAAATATAAATATATATAATTACAATATACCATCTAGAGAGTGATAATAACCAACATTCAAGACCTTTTATTTGCAACGCGCTATTCCAGCTTGAAATCATAGGATCGATTAAGCATTTTTATCTTCAAATAATAGTATATAGAGTTGTATTAGATAATAGACATAATAATCATATGAAGTATGGATTACCTGTTCATCCTTAAGATATAGTTGGGATATCATGAAGAATACTTAACACACGTCGAAGACAAGGTACTAACATCCGAGATGATCTTCAAATTTTATATAATTTCGAATGCCCCTACAACAAAAGTAGCTAGAGACTCGTGCTGATAACGTGTTATAAAACAAATGCAAAGAACTAAATTGCAAAGCATAAAATAGCGTGACACAAGAAAATAAAGAGAAACAATTTTTGTTATTCATCATCTCATCTCATCTCATGTCCAAATATAAGCTCTCAAAGGCCATATATAGAGGCCAAAGATCATAAAGTAGGAGAGACCAAAGGGCAAGAGTTACAATAACAAAATAATATAAATAGAGTGGTAATTAGGAGGTTATGAAAGTTATAAAATACCAACACTAATGGTCATTAAGGTGGAAATAATGCAATTCATGAGGGTGTTAGGAATATGAACATCCATACTATTAAACTAATTTATTCATAACACATATCAGATATATGGAGAAAGGATATATTTTACATGATTCTTACCTTTTTTTTTTCTTTCCCTTTCTTTTTTTTTATTAACTGAATCACGTTTGTGATTCTTTTAAATTATATATATATATTAAAATACATAAACTTACGTTTACGTTACCCCTTTTATATATATATATATATATATAAAAGTTTATATATAAAAAACGTAAACGACAAAAACAAATTCGTTTGGAATTCATTAATATGTATATTTATATATATATTAATAAAAAATAAAATATTATATATATATATATTAAAATCAAAAAATAAATCTCATTTATTTAAGAATAGATTTTAAAAAATAATCAATTAATTAATTAACTAATACTTAGATAAATGTGACAACATTTATTACACTATATTATGTGTCACAGAGAACATTTTTTTGTGTCACATTAATATCTAATGTGTGAAGTAATTAACTCAGAATTTAATAATTTTAAATTAAATATATATAATTCATTCTATGCATAAATCCAGTATAGTATTACAGAGGTGGCATTAGGGACCTATGGACCTATAACCCAGGCTCCAATAAATTAAACTCTTTAATTAATGCGCCTAATTTATTAGTTTTAGTGTTATTCCACTAAAAACCTAAAACTGAACTCTTGAGATTATAGTGAAATTACTCAAAGAAAATTAGTGAGTAGTCCATTGATATAATCGTTACATATAAGTCAGTCCTCTATAAATAGTTTAGAACAAGAGCTAGGTTCAATATCCGTTCACCTCTCTTATTACATCTTTATTATTGAGTTTCAATAATTCTCTAATGAACAATTAATTCATAATCTTATTATGAACGAGCGGTCTACTATTCAAACCTCAAATTATTACTCAAGAGAACTATTTTTCTAACTTTCATAAAAAGGAATGGATTCCTTATCTATATAATATGATTCCCAGCCATTTATTACATTATATTTCTAAGATGCTAAGTTATGATCTGTGCTTAGACAATTCTTACTATGCAAGTCAAAAAACATAATGTCATAAATAAGAGTCTAATAAATACTCAAGATTAAGATTGCCAGATATATGATCATCATAGTGATAAATTTGAATACTCTATTTGTAACGAATGATTATTAGGGATTCATAATTTATCTAGTCCAGTCCTATATAATCTCATTATATAAAGTACCTCCAATCCAATGTCTCTACATTAATAGTCCGGATAATGACTATTTCATTCTAAATGACATTGGACCGTACTTATAATATTTAATTAAAGATCTCAAACTTTAATTAATTATTATGGACTATTTTGATTATTATCTATAAATTTTATCCCTAAGCATATAACACTTATACGCTAAATTTATAGTGACATAAATAATCATAAAATTTTTTCAATGTTTATTAATGTATTCAGAACATATATAAGCAAGCCAAAATAATTATAAATGTCACTTTATTTATTTATTAACAATATATACAATGTCACAGCTATTAGGGCACTAAACCCAACAATCTCCCACTTGCCCTAAAGCAGGTGAGACATGTCTCTAAGATCCTAAGCCTTCCAAGTGTCCCTCAAAGCTCTTTACAGGTAACGTCTTGGTAAAAGGGCCAACAAGGTTGTTTTCCGGCGTTATCTTCATAACTTCCACATCGCCTCGATGTACTATTTCTCTAATTAAATGATATTTTCTCTCTATATGCTTTCCTCTTTTGTGGCTTCTAGGTTCTCTTGAATTTGCCACTGCACTACTATTATCACAACATAGTATGAGTGGTTTATTCATACTTGGAACTACTTCTAGATCATTTAAGAACTTACGGAGCCAAATAGCTTCTTTAGTTACTTTATAAGCAGCCACATATTCAGCTTCCATAGTTGAATCAGTAATACAAGATTGTTTGATGCTTCTCCAAACTATGGCTTCACCACCAAAAGTAAACATTGATCCAGACGTAGATTTATGTATGTCTTTGTCTAATTGAAAATCAGAATCAGTGTATCCAATGGGAATCAAATTCTCACTGGAATATACAAGCAAATAGTTTCTCGTTCTCCTGAGATACTTGAGAATATGTTTAACCACCATCCAGTGATCTAATATTGGGTTGGATTGATACTGACTGACTATATCCCACCGCATAGCAAATGTCAGGTCTTGTACACAACATGGTATACATTAGACTTCCCACTGCAGTTGCATAGGGTACCCGTCTCATTTATTATTCCTCTTGAGGTGTCTTAGGATACTGCTCTTTTGAAAGATAAACTCCATAATGTGTAGGTAAATTACCTAACGTGTAGGTAAATTACCTTTCTTGGAGTTTTGCATCGAAAATCTAATAAGCACCTTATCGATATATAATGCTTGAGACAGCACCAACTATTTGTTCTTGCAATCTCTTATGTGTTGGATTCTAAGAACATAACTTGCTTCTCCTAAATCTTTCATTTAGAATTAGTTGGCAAGCCATTTCTTTATATTAGATAATATCCCTACATCATTCCCAATGAGTAGGATATCATCTACATAAAGAACTAAGAAGACCACCTTCTTATCTTTGATGTACTTGTATACACAAGGTTCATTAATGTTTTTATCGAAACCATAAGATTTGATCACTTCATCAAATCTCAAGTTCCAAACTCTTGAAGCTTGTTTGAGTCCATAGATGGACCTCTACAACTTGCAAACTTTTTGCTCTTGACCTTTGACTACAAACTCTTCTGGTTGCACCATATAGATGCTTTCCTCAAGATAGCCATTCAAAAAGGTAGTCTTGATATCCATTTGCTATATCTCATAATCAAGACAAGCAGTAATGGATAAAAGAATCCGAATGGATTTAAGCAGAGCTACAAATGAGAAAGTTTCTTCATAGTCAACTCCCTCCTTTTGGGTATAACCCTTTGTTACAAGCCTAGCTTTGAAAGTCTCAACTTTCCCATCCACTCCTCTTTTCTTCTTGTAAATCCATTTGCACCCTATGAGTTTTATTCCTTCAGGTAGGTCTATAAGTTCCTAGACTAAATTGGAGTACATTGACTCCATTTCAAGGTTCATAGCTTCCAACCATTTTTCCTTCTCAGAATCTTCCATTGCATCCCGATATGTCAATGGATCATCCTCACCATTATCAAAGATAGCAACATGTGCTTCTCCAATTTCCTTGTAGCGAGCAGGTGGTCTCACAAGCCTCCCACTACGTCGAGGTGGTATGACATTCTGATCGGGAGATGTGGTCTCCTCATTTTGTCCTTCGACAATGGTTGTCGGTTGCGGTCTGATCTGATCAAAAAGTAACTCTTCAAGTACAACTTTGCTACGAGGTTTATAGTTTGTCATATAATCATTCTCTAGAAAAGTGGCATTTGTCGATACAAATACCTTCTTTTCTTGTGGACTATAAAACAAACCTCCCCTCGTTCCCTTTAGGTATCCCACAAACAAGCATACTTCAAAATGTGGTTCCAACTTCCCGGTCTTTCCTTTCAGCACATGTGTTGGGCACCCTTATATACGGATATGTCACATACTACGTTTGCGACCATTCCATAACTCTAAAGGTGTTTTTGGAATAGACTTAGATGGAACTTTGTTTAGAAGATGTAGTGCATATCCCCAAAATGAAGTGGGTAGTGATGAGTAGCTGAGCATGGATCTCACCATATCAAGCAACGTCCAATTTCTTCTCTCTGCAACACCATTTTGTTGTGGTGTTCCAGGTGCGGTGAGTTGTGATAGAATACCATGTTCTATCATATAGTCCTTGAATTCAGTATCAAGGTATTCCCCTCCTAGATCAGATCGAAGAGTCTTCACCGTCTTTTCTAATTGTTTTTTAGCTTCCGCTTGGAATTCTTTGAACTTTTCAAAAGTTTCAGATTTCTTTTATATTAGGTATATGTATCCATACCTTGAATAATCGTTAATAAATGTGACAAAATATTCGTAACCACCACTTACTTGTACATTCAATGGACCACAGACATCCGAATGTATTAGGTCAAGTGGTTCCTTGGCCCTTTCGCCTTTTGCAAAGAAATACCTCTTAGTCATTTTACCTTCAAGACAAGATTCACAAACTGGTAGAGAACTAACTTTTTGTTTTTTTAAAGGACCATCCTTTACTAGTCTGTTAATTCTGTCAAGGTTAACATGACCTAATCTAAGATGCCAAAGGTATGTTTTATTATTAGAAGAAATCTTTTGCTTCTTGGGTTTTGGTTGTTCAACTTTGAACATTTTGGTATTTAGCAGTGATTTTTTGTTGGGCCTTAAAGTGTAAAGCCCATTTTCCAGATACGTAGAACAAATATCCAAACCATTTATAGAAATATTAACATAATTATTATTAAAAGAAGAATTAAACATTTGTTCAAACAACCTGGAAACAGAAATCAAAATTCTACAAAAACTAGGAATGTAATAAACATTGTCCAAAATTTAAAACTTATTTTTAAAATAAAGTTTAACGACTCCCACTGCTCTTACCGAAACAACCTCTCTCGTTTCCACTCTCATCGTTTGTTCTCTATCAGCAAGCTCCCTTGAAGAACTAAGCATCTGCAAAGAATAACAAACATGGTTAGTTGCCCCTAAATCAATTATCCAACGTGAAGTATCATCTTCAACTAAACAAGCTTCTAAATGAGTAAATCTGATTTACCGTTGTTCTTTTTTTCTTTTAACTTCTTAAGATACTTTTTGCAGTTTCTCTTCTAGTGCCCAACTACGCCATAGTGGAAACATTTTCCTTTAGGCTTCTTTTGCTTTGAGCTCTTTTTATTGTTGTTGCTTTTGTTCTTCTTAGGTTGCCCTCCATTTTTAGACTTACCACTTCCTTCAGTCCTCTTCCTCTTCTTATTCTTTCGAGTAGAAGAGGAGGGTTGAGCTTCTGCAACATTTGCCTCACCTTCTTTAGTCTTTTCTTTCGAAATAGACTCAAAGGTTTATAGCTCATTAAGCAACTCAGTCATATTATATTTCAGCTTGTTCATGAAATAGTTGCTTTTAAACTGAAGGAACGCATGGGAGAGGGTTTCCAAAATCATCCCCACCTGTGTGGCTTCATCTATCACAGCCCCGTTCACCTCGGTCTCATAAAGATAGTTAACCATGTTGAGAACTTGTTCTCTGACTGAAATCCCTACCTTTATTTGGCATTCATTACCGCCTTAACAGCTTCGTGGTGTGCCTTTTTAGAAGGCTTGCCAAACATATCTTGTAGAGACTGCATTATCTCATAAGCAGTTTCCATGCTTTCATGCTTCATCCTAAGCACGTCAGACATGCCAGCCAAAAGGAAGCAGCGGGCCTTGTTGTTTGCCTCGATCCAACGATCATATCCTTCTCGTACATTACGAGGAGCATTAGCAGCAAGCGATGGAGTACATTCCTCCATAAGGACAAACTTGTAATTTTTACAAATTAGTACAATGTTCATGTTACTCTTCCACTTGACAAAATTATCTCGGGTTAATTTTTCATTTGAGAGAATAGCGATGATTGGATTAGACATTGTTGCTGTAATAAATAAATAAAATAACATAAATTAAATGGTTGCATAAACATTATAAATATTTGTTTTGGAATAGTAAAGATGATGCATGATGCATGTGGAAAAAAACACAAAAAATATTTTACTAATTTCACGATTATTCAATTTTAAAAAATAAAGTGACGCCGTAGGGTAGCTCAAATTATTTATAAATTGAATTGAGACATTCTCAATTAATAAATATATTTAAAATATCTCATATTTTCTATATTTATTAATAACTGTTTATTTTTGGTCAAGATATAATTAACAATTTAATTATATCCTTATGAGTGTGACCCACTATTTAGATTTAAACAACTTAACTCAAAATTGCTACCGTAGGGTAGGTCAATTTTGAAATACATTATAAAATCCTACCTCTTGGAAGCCAACCTTGTTATTGATTTAAATGGACACCCTCCGTAGGGAGGATGAAATCAAAACGTCACAAGGCGCCACCTAAATCTCACGGTGTTATGCTATAGTAGAGACCGTAGGTTGTATTGTCATATTACGTTCTCCCACTCATTATTTTAGAATGATGTGTTTTATCTTATAAAACATCATATGTTTCATAACTCTAGTAAATAAAACAATTTTAAATTACTAGGTTATATTATGTGTTAATAGAATCCTATTCTACTTACACTTAAATAAATTACCAGATTTTCTAAAAGTCTAAGTTTATTATGAATTATCTAAGTTACCCAATATTAAACAATTTAAAATTAGACAACTTAGAATTAATGTGAATTTTACCAAGTCTTAACTATTAAAACTTAATTCACATTATTTGGTTGATTAATAAATCAAGATTCTATAAAACAAACCCAATTAATTTAATCTCATTAAATTAATTCTAACACATATTAAATCATTTTATGAACACCTTTATAAAAAATAATATGCAAGTGTATGCATGTCATGTTACAATAATTATAAGTGGGCACTTTCCTAGATGACATGTTATAATGTATGAACGTGTTATCACAATCATCACATGAGTATAAAGCAAGAAATAAACAATAGATTTTTGGCCAGGTCTTTTTGGATAATTAAAATTACAACCCATAAAAAAAAATTACATAGGTCTTCTTGTAATAACATAAGTCCCAGCTCCAATTTTGCAGTCTTCATCTAGTGGTTTACTGTACAATAATCTGCTAGGTTATCTTTAAAATTTGATAGGCCTAAATTCTCAACTGGACCAAATGACCCAATGGACTTTTTTTTTTCATCACTTCACGTGCAGCCGGATGAGATGTAAAAAAAAATTGTCGCCTCCTTTTTGAAGTCTTCTGCACGTTAATGTGCGTTAATGGCCTTCCTTTCCCTTTGTTTTTTTTTCAATGACTTCTGCACATTAATGTACATTGATTGCTTTTACTGTGCACGTGAGAATGCCTTTCATGTGAATGTGCATTATTGCCCCCTTTTTTTTTATGAGGAAGCCCTTTTTTTTTATATCAAGCCAGTAGTAATTTTTTAATTAATTTCAAATTTAAAACAACCACCATATCAGATATATAGAGAAATGATATATTTTACATGATTCTTACCTCTTTTTTTTTTCTTTCCCTTTCCCTTTTTTTTATTAACTGAATCACGTTTGTGATTCTTTTAAATTATATATATATATATATTAAAATACGTAAACGTAAGTTTACGTTACCCCTTTTATATATATATATAGATATATATATATATATGAAAAAGTTTATATATAGAAAATGTAAACGACAAAAACGAATTCGTTTGGAATTCGTTAATATGTATATATATATATTTATTAATAAATAATAAATATTATATATATATATTAAAATTAAAAAATAAATCTTATTTATTTAAGAATAGATTTTAAAAAATAAATAATTAATTAATTAACTAATACTCAGTTAAATATGACAACATTTATCACACTATATTATGTGTCACAAAAAATATTTTTCTATATCACATTAATATCTAATGTGTGAAGTAATTAATTCAGAATTCAATAATTCTAAATTAAATATGTATTATTCATTCTATGCATAAATCTAATATAGTATTGCAGAGGTGGCATTGAGGACCTATGGAGCTATAACCCAAGCTCCAATAAATTAAACTCTTTAATTAATGTGCCCAATTTATTAGTTTCAGTGTTATTTCACTAAAAACCTGAAACTGAACTCTTTAGATTATAGTGAAATTACTCAAAGAAAATTAACGAGTAATCCATTGATATAATCATTACATATAAGTGAGTCCTCCATAAATAGTTCATAATAAGAGCTAGGTTCAATATTCGTTTACCTCTCTTATTACATCTTTATTCTTGAGTTCCAATAATTCTCAAAAAAACAATTAATTCATAATCTTATTATGAACGAGCGCTCTACTGTTCAAACCTCGAATTATCACTCAAAAGAAATATTTTTCTAACTTCCATAAGGAAGTAATAGATTCCTTATCTGTATAATATTATTCCCAGCCATTTATTACATTATGTTTCTAAGATGTTAAGTTATGATCTATGCTTAGACAAATCTTACTATGTAATTCAAAAAACATAATGTCATAAATAAGAGTCTAATAAATACTCAAGATTAAGACTGTCAAATATATAATCATCATAGTGATAAATTTAAATACTCTATTTGTAACGGATGATTATTAGAGATTCATAATTTATCTGGTCTAGTCCTATATAATCTCATTATATAAAGTGCCTCCAATCCAATGTCCTACATTAATAGTCCAGATAATGACTATTTCATTCTAAATGAGATTGGACTGTACTTGTAATATTTAATTAAAGATCCCAAACTTTAATTAATTATTACAAAATATTTAGATTATTATCTATAAATTTTATCCTTAAGCATATAACACTTATATGCTAAATTTATAGCCACATAAATAATTATAGAATTTTCTCGATATTTATAAATATATTCATAACACATATAAGCAACTAAAATAATTATAAATTTTACTTTATTTATTTATTAACAATATGTATAATGTCACAACTTTTAGGGCACTAAACCCAACACAAAGAACAAGTTTTATACCTTTCTTGGAGTTGTGAGAGTCCCATCAACATCAAATAGAGCAAGTACACCAGGCTTCCTCAATGTGCAACGCCCCGATATTTATTTAATGTTAAAGTAATATAAATGATGAATTAGTGTGCCATAATTAATGTTTTAACATTAATTAGATTATTTGGTTAGATTTTGAATATTTGGTTGTTTTGTTAATTTGTTGAATCCAAATGATTTCTTATTGATTTAAATTGATGTTTTAAGTTTTAAAACACAACAATTTGTAAAATGTTAAAAATACTTCATTTTACAAAACCGTGGGCGGCACATGGTTTTTGCACAGTAAAACCGCCCACTGATTTTCTCTATTTATTTCCTTTCCCTCTCTCTCTCTCTCTCCTCACTCTCACTCACTCTCTCTCTCTCTCTCTCTTGATCTCTCTCTCGGCAACCCTCTCTCTCTCTATCTCTCTCAAAATTTTTGAAACCAAATTTGAATCCAAGCTTCGGGTTAGCAAGGAGGAAGATCGGGGATGTGATTTAGCAACCGAGAACGTGGATTGAAGCTTCGAGTCAAGGTTAGTTTTGAAATTTCTAAACTTTTTTCAAAATTTTCAATTTTCTGCATTTTTGAAATCTAGGTTTGTTTAAACTTAGAAAACCTTGGATTTGAGTTAAATGGACTTAGAACAACTAAAATCTAAACTTAGATTGAAGAAAAACGGATTGAATTCAAGATTTTTCATTTTTCTCCCTATTTTTACTTTTTGGATTTTTGAGATTTTTGAGTTTAAATCTTGTTTAAATGAGTCCAAATGTGTTCTAGGATGTTTTTCTATCAACTATGATTATTTTCTATGCCTGGCATTTGAAAAAAACATGTTAGAATCAAGATTTGGGTTTTAGGAAAATCGAAACCCGTGGCTGAAATTTCTGGGTTTTCCCAGTTCGACAGGCCGAACTGTGTGTTTGGCAGGCCGAAACAGGGATCGACAGGCCAGTGTTCTTCCGTCCTGCAGGCCGAACCTGGAGAAATGACCGGCCGACCGGACCTGGCCTCCGGCAGGCCGAATTGTGCAGTTCGGCCGACCGAAGCAGGGAGTCCGGCAAGCCGACCGAGGCATGGAAATTTTTGTGATTTTTACCCGTTTTCACTGTTTTGAACCCTGATTTAAATTCCAACCTTATAGAATGATTTTAATGATACAAATGGCACACTAGGACATCATGAAATGGTTTAGTAACATAGAATGTCTCGAACTAGTTATTGATCGACTTAGTTTGTATCTAGGATCGTTTGTGGTTCCGCGGAGCTAACGTATAGTGGACCGGAATTACGGTGTGGGGCACCGGCACGAGCATTGAGGTAGGACTTCTATCCTATTTCTTTGGTAGCCTGGTTTTGAAATGATTTGGCTTTAAAAAGGATTTCTATTAAAATGATTTTAACGGTTGTTTGAAAAATGAATTTATCGGTTATATTTTGATATACCGTGAACTGAAATGAACTTCATAATGAATATAAATGACAACACTCGGTAATTGGGTTTTGAATGATGATGATAATAAACATATAGGCGTGATGCCATATCAGAGATCGGGTCGTGTAGCGATCGACCTTGGGGGCGGGTCCCGAAACCCAGCTGGGCCACTACAGTGGTGATATTATGGTTTGCCTAGGAAAAGAAAAAAATGATATTTCTCCGATCACAAGAGTTTGAGGTATTTGTTCACTTAGAGGGATCTCAATTTGAGGCAGCGTAGATGGGTAGAGTATATGGAGGATTATGATTTCGCATTGCAGTATCATCCCGGGAAAGCTAATGTGGTCGCGGATGCGCTTAGCAGGAAGTCTTCAGGGATTCTCGCTTGTTTGGCTTTTGAGGACTGGAGCAGGGATGCGACAGTGAGCGAGTTTAGGCTACGGTATCATGAAGAATGTGATCGAGTTTCGGTATATCATGTGGAAGTGACTCCAGCTCTTGTTCGGATGGTGAAGCAAAGTCAGTGGCAGGATCGACATTTGCAGGGGATTTGGTCGCGGATTCAAAACGGGGAGCAGTTTGAAGAATGGAGCGTGCATGCAGATGGATTGTTGTACTTCCAGGAGCATCTTGCAGTTCCAGTTATCGCTGAGGTGACGAAATCCGTTCTAGACGAAGCTCACAGGTCTCAGTTTGCTATTCATCCGAGGAGCACAAAGATATATCGCGATTTGAAGAGGCAGTATTGGTGGAGAGGCATGAAGAAAGATGTTCGCGAGTATGTGGCCAAGTGTTCGACGTGTCTTCAGGTGAAAGCCGAGCATCAGAAGCCTGCAGGTCAGCTTCAGCCGCTTCCTATTCCAGGGTGGAAATGGGAGCATGTGACGATGGATCTTCTCATAGGATTGCCGAGGACGTAGCAGCGGCACGATGTAGTTTGGGTTGTGGTTGATAGGTTGACAAAATCGACGCATTTCATTTCGTTTAGGTCGACGTGTTCGAGGAGGATTCTCGGGGAGTTGTATATGCAGAACATTGTGAGGTTGCATGGGGTTCCTTTGTCCATCACCTCTGATCGAGACACCAGGTTTAATGCTAAGTACTAGAGGAGTTTTCAGGAGGCTTTAGGTACGGATTTGAACTTCAATACGGCGTTTCATCCTCAGACTGATGGGCAATCTGAGCGGGTTACTCAGATTCTCGAGGATATGTTGCGTGCCTGTGCGTTGGACTTCAGCGGGAATTGGAAGCAATGTTTGCATTTGGCGAAGTTCGCGTACAACAATAGCTATCAGGCGAGTATCGGTATGGCACCATTTGAGGCGTTGTATGGGCGACCGTGTCGGTCACCTGTGTGTTAGGCCGAGCAGGAAGATAGGGTTATTCTTGGGCCGGATGAGATCCGTGATAGTAACAAGAAAGTCGCGGTGATTCGAGATAGGTTGAGGGCAGCTCAGAGTCGGCAGAAGAGCTACGCGGATAGGAGACATAGACCTTTAGAGTTCGCAGTTGGAGATTTTGTTCTCTTGAGGGTATCACCTCGTAAGGGAACTATGTGGTTCGGAGTGAGTGGGAAGCTCGCGCTGAGGTATATTGGGCCATTCGAGATCACTCAGCGTGTTGGTGTGGTCGCTTATCGGCTTGATCTTCTGCGCGAACTTTCTCATATGCACGATGTGTTTCATGTGTCGATGCTTAGGAAGTGTCTACCTGAGTAGGGTAAGATAGTTTCATTTCGCGATGTGTAGGTTCAGGAAGATACGACATACAAAGAAGTGCCGATGCAGATTATCGACCGGAAAGTCATTAGCTTGCGTCGTCGTGAGATACCGTTGGTAAAAGTCGTGTGGCAGCATCATGGGGTTGATGAAGCCACTTGGGAACTAGAGTCGAATATGCGGGAATTGTATCCGCATTTGTTTTGTTTCTGAAATGAGTTGTAAATTTCGAGGGCGAAATTTCTTTTAGGGGTGGAGAGTTGTAACGCCCTGAAATTTATTTAATATTAATGTAATATAAATGATGAATTAGTGTGCCATAATTAATGTTTTAACATTAATTAGATTATTTGGTTGGATTTTGAATTTTTGGTTGTTTTGTTAATTTGATGAATCCAAATGATTTCTTATTGATTTAAATTGATGTTTCGAGTTTTAAAATACAACAATTTGTAAAATGTTAAAAATACTACGTTTTACAAAACCGTGGGCGGCACATGGTTTTCGCACAGTAAAATCGCCCACCGATTTCTCTATTTATTTCCTTTCCCTCTCTCTTTCTCTCTCCTCACTCTCTCTCTTGATCTCTCTCTCGGCAACCCCCCCTCTCTCTATCTCTCTCAAAATTTTTGAAACCAAATTCGAATCCAAGCTTCGGGTTAGCAAGGAGGAAGCTCGAGGACGTGATTTAGCAACCGAGAACGCGGATTGAAGCTTCTATTCGAGGTTAGTTTTGAAATTTCTAAACTTTTTTCAAAATTTTCAATTTTGTGCATTTTTGAAATCTAGGTTTGTTTAAACTTAGAAAACCTTGGATTTGAGTTAAATGGACTTAGAACAACTAAAATCTAAACTTAGATTGAAGAAAAACGGATTGAATTCAAGATTTTTCATTTTTCTTCCTATTTTTACATTTTAAGATTTTTGAGATTTTTGAGTTTAAATCTTGTTTAAATGAGTCCAAATGTGTTCTAGGATGTTTTTCTATCAACTATGATTATTTTCTATGCCTGGGATTTGAGAAAAACAGGTTAGAATCAAGATTTGGGTTTTGGGGAAATCGAAACCCGTGGCTGAAATTTCTGGGTTTTCCCAGTTCGGCAGGCCGAAACAGGGATCGACAGGACGGTGTTTTTCCGTCCGGTAGGCCAAACCTGGAGAAATGACCGGCCGACCGGACCTAGCCTCCGGCATGTCAAATTGTGCAGTTCGGCCGGCCGAAGCAGGGAGTCCGGCAGGCCGACCGAGGCATGGAAATTTTTGTGATTTTTACCCATTTTCACTGTTTTGAACCCTGATTTAAATTCTAACCTTATAGAATGATTTTAATGATACAAATGGCACACTAGGACATCATGAAATGGTTTAGTAACATAGAATGTCTCGAACTAGTTATTGATCGACTTAGTTTGTATCTAGGATTGTTCGTGGTTCCGCGGAGCTAACGTATAGCGGACCAGGATTTCGGTATGGGACACCGGCACGAGCATTGAGGTAGGACTTCTATCCTATTTCTTTGGTAGCCTCGTTTTGAAATGATTTGGCTTTAAAAAGGATTTCTATTAAAATGATTTCAACGGTTATTTGAAAAATGAATTTATCGGTTATATTTTGATATACTGTGAACTGAAATGAACTTCATAATGAATATAAATGACAACACTCGGTAATTGGGTTTTGAATGATGATGATAATAAACATATAGGCGTGATGCCATATCAGAGATCGAGTGTGTAGCGATCGACCTTGGGGGCAGGTCCCGAAACCCAGCTGGGCCACTACGGTGGTGATATTATGGTTTGCCTAGGAAAAGAAAAAAATGATATTTCTGATTGTGCGAGTAGACGGTTCTGGGTTAGGACGGTTCTACTCAAAATTGTTTATTTATTTATTTATTTAAGGTTTCTCTTGAGTACTCCTAAACAATGAAATATTTCTTTGAATTAAATTATTTTAATAAAACATAGTCTTACTGAGCCTTTCGCTCACGTTTTATTTGTTTTAAATTTCCTCCTCTAGGTGGTTTCCCATTTAGGTTTGGAGAGGATTCTTCGGACCGAACTCAGGAGCAATAGAAGGATTATTTAATTTATTTGTATTATTTAAATCAAGGCATGTAAGAATCTTAACTTTATTTGTATCTTGGACTATAATTGTATTTATGATATTGTCAGTACCATGTGTGTGCACAAGTTGTGGGTCTGTGGGACCTATATTCGCTATGTTTATTATTTAATTTTTTATATTTTATATTTAACTCAAACTTTTAAACTTTAGATTTTAATTAAATTTTCTTTTAATTAATTTAAATAATCCGTCACGTCACCTCCTGTACTCCGGGGCGTGACACAATGCCATTTGCACTTTTCAATTTTTCAACAGCCAAACGCACAACAAGATGTTGAGAACACTAAAAGATTAATGTTGTGCACAGCGAAAACTAAATTGAGTTTACAATTAACTTTATAATATTGTGATCAACTCCGAGTTCCATTGTAAATCTTTTAATCCTCATTGAGTTGCAAAAATGAAAAAAACACATCCAAAGTAAAAGGTAAAACCCATTACAGACAACGATTTTGTTGTTCAAACTTTGGTACCAATTGAAGGAAACCAAACAGATGAATAGAAAATATGAAACGAGAAGAGATTAAGAGGAATGATGCAATTCCCTTTACCTGGATAGATCACGCCGTTCCTCTTTGACATATGTGATCTATCGTTTTTTCCTTTTTTTAAAATAATTTTCCATAGAAAACTAATAATATAGGAAACTTTATTAATAATTATCAAAATCACTTTTACGATTGATAAAAAAATATATATGTTTGTAGAATTAAGAGGTGGATATGCGAATAGCAGGTTTTGACATATCTGAAATAAATTGTATATATACGGGATAAATAGTTAATTTAGTAAGACTGATTAAAATAATTTATTTAATTATTTTAGGGGTTAAATAATTTATTTATTGGGAGAATAAATTATTAATCTAATATATATCTTATTTACCTCAAATATTATAAAGCTTCATTCTTTTTAAGTTTCGAAAGAAAAGACTTTTTACCGTCACTTGATTTCCCTATAAATTTAATTATTAAAAACAAAGCTCTTTCTCTAGTGTAACTTTTCTTTTTTACTACCTAATAAAAATGACAACAATAATTGTTTCGATAATTTTTCAAGATGCAAAATTTAGAGTAGGTATTAAAAAAAAAAAAAAAAAACTGCCCATTGTTGAGATACTGCATGAATTAAGAAATGACGTGATAACCAGTAGGCATATATTTCCCCAAATGATAATAGCATTTAAAACACAAAGTGTATGTTTTTTTCGAAAGAAAAAGAGAAAAAAAGCGAGAGTGAGAACTACTTCATTTTTCTAATCTAATTATTAAGGTGTTTGGCATATGATAGTCCACACCATTATCTCAGTTATAAATATTGTAAAGCAAAGTAAAAAGTTGTTACAGTATAAAGCTCTCACATATTACAGTAGAAACAGTTCTAACTAATGGCTTCTACTACTATGCCAAACACCCTATATGCATTTAATTACAAAATTAATAATGAAAGTTCAACATATAAAAAAAATAAGAATTCAGTGGGCCTTATAGTCAATCATATTTTTTTAAAAAATAGTTGATAATTAAGTCCAATTTTTTCTATTATTTTCATATATCCAAAACGAAAAAAATAGAATATCAATATTTGTACATTGTTAACAATAGATCACAGTCAGAAGGAATATGTGTAAATTTTACTTGTATGCCCCTAGTAAATTTGTATATTATGATCCGATGATTTTTTAACCATATATAAGGATATTTTAGTTATTACATTGATAAGATTTTAAATATTAAAAATAATAAATACCGTAAAAAGAATTTTTTTTTTTTTTTGCACCGGCTAATCCATTGTTTACCTTATCTTTCCAATCTTACTACTTTTCTTGTTAAATTCCTACATGAATAATACTGGCTTTTGCTTATGGTTCCCACAGTCCTTCAGGTGGGAATGTCGAATTGAAGCTTCGGTGTTCCCCCGTAATGTTCCAAGAGTTTGAGCTGAATAATTTATTCATTGTTTGTTTTATCATTACGAGTCACCAAAAACAATTATTAAACGGCTGTTCATCATTGTGAAATAAAATAATAGTAAGAGAAACCACACGGTGGCTGCTATTTTGTCTAATAATAGACAGCTGCTGTCGACAGGTCAGACACGAAGCAGTTAAACATCTTGGGAAATTTCCACTGTTTGGTATTCCCAAACGGCAAGTATGACGATCAAACAGGTACTTAGTATCTTCAACTTTTCTTTTTGCACATAAAGAAGAGAATGCAAGTTTGGGTCTCCTTCCAATACCTGTCAAGCATCAGTTCCTTCAATTTTTTGCTTTTTTTCTTATTTGTTTTATTTCTTTAATCTTTTTTTCTTCTTTTTCTTTATTTTTCCTTTTTACTTTTTTTTTTCAAAAGTTTCCATGTAAAAATAATTTTTCTGAAATGACATCTTTATAAATGTGGCCCTCACATATAAACTTTATTTTTCTATTAATTATGTTAAAACATTTTTTCCCGATGACCTAATATTTTCTTATTTGTAACTTATATATAACATACTGTGTAGTCTGTCGGATGATGTTTTTTTAAATGTGATCTATTTAGAGAGTGTTTAACGATATCATTTCAACTGTTATAGTGTAAAGCACTTACATAAGTACTGTCAAATGCACTCTTAATTTAAGTATTCCTTTACTAAACTAAACTAATATACATTAATGCTCAAACTTTGTGGTTTCGAGACAACGCAGCAGTTGGTTGGCAGGCCCACTAGTTTAGTGATTACAATTAGTGAGGGAGTATAAGCATTGACTGTACTCTTACCGATGTAGTTAGAAAGCACCTGTCTAGTGGTTGCATCTAGCACAAACTTGAACAATCCAACTCAAGTGAAGAAGATGGTTTAGCAGTAATTTGCACCACTTTTTGCTTTATTTCCGAAGGAAGCTTCTCTATAAAACATCTGTAATAATTAACAAATTCATTTTCTTTTATTTATTTATTTTTTTTACCATTCGTAGCTTCTATCAAAACATATATTTGTTTTGTAGTTGGCAGGAAACTTCCTAGTACTTGACACCACTTCTATTTTGGTTTTTTTGTTTGTTTGTTTGGCTTTTTGTTTTTTTTTTTGTTTGCATTTGCCTCTTTAAAGTTTCTTATTTTTGCAATGTAATTCCTAAATATAAAAATTTGTTTAACAACTAAGTCCTTAAACTTAATTAAATGTGACAATTAAGTTATAATCATCAATTAAAATTGAGACAAAAATGATCATATGAGATACACATGATCATTTAAAAGTTTCCAGCATCAAGTCCTATGAGCTGTTAACCACGTAGAAGGTTGACAGCAAGACGATTGATGGATGACAATGACTTGTTACCACAGGAGATGATTAATTGTAACACACCAAGAGTTGGGGTGATTATTATAATTCCCCTGAGACGAATAGTCATACGTAATGTTTCATAAGTAAGGACACTATTTTCCAATGATATGAGACCTTTTAAGGTAAACGTTTCTCTTTTTTTGCAATGTAATCCTTACATGCGAAACCTTTTTTTTTTAAAAAAAAAACTGAGTCCTTAAACTTGTTAAGTGTGACAATTAAATCATAATTACCAATTAAATGATTTATGAGATGCACATGATCATTTAAAAATCCCCAATGTCAAGATCTATGAGTTGTCAACCACATGGAAGGTTGATAGCGAGACGGTCGATGGATGATGACGACTTATTGCACTAGGAGCTGATAAATCGTAACACCCTGAAAAGTGGGTTGATTGTGACAACCATAATTCCGTTGAGGCAAAGAGGGCGAAGGAAGGGTAGGTTATGCAGTTCTTCATCGCTTGGGAATGGTCATGAGTAATGATTAATAAATAAGGACAAAATCTCAGGCTCTTTACAAATATGTCACAAAAATGAAGCTTGGATTGATTTATGCCGCTAAAAAATAATTGCAAAAAATTTCATGTCGTATCATCATACTATAATTTATAGTACCAAACATACTCTCAAAGCACAAATTAGATTATACAAAAAGAAGACAGTTTTTTATTGCCATTGAAAGTATATTAGTCTTTTTAATTTAATTGCCATATTTATTTATGTCATTTAATTAGATAGCTTTTAGATCAGACACAAATCAATCCACATAAAAAAAGTGTGGCCAAAAACATAAATATGTCTACCATCTCCTAATAGTATGAATCCTTCTGGGTAAAGCCTATGAGCAAAACTGTGCGTGCTGAGGCTTATAGCAAACAATATTATACCAAGCGGAGGTATGAGTCTTTACAGATGGTATCACAACCTTGACCTAGCTGAAAGTCTGGCCAATGAGAATGTTGGCCCCCAAAGGTGGGATGATTGTACTAACCATAATTTTCTTAAGGCGAAGATAGCTAAGAAAGAATAGGTTGTGTAGTCCCATATTGTTTGAGAATGATTACGAGTAATAGTTCATAAGTAAAGACATGAAGAATCATGCGGGTTTAGGCTCCAAGCAAATAATAGCATACCTAGTTGGGGTCGTTACATAAATGATACTCCAACTCTTTTGCTCTTTTGTTATTCATAAGTCTGGAACTTTGATGCTGTCTATAAAATAGATTGGTGTCCGGGTGATGTCTGTCCCATTTGTAAGTTCAACTGTGGGTCTCTTTGTAGTTGCTCGAGAACAGCCAGTTATTGGCTGCTTTGGTCTTTGAATGGCTCTGCCTTGCCTTTGTCTATGATAGAACTTAACTTTTGAGTTAATATTATATTAATAGTGGTCATGTGATCATAATAAGTAATAAATGTAGCTTAATTGTACCCTAAAAATTCGTGGGGATTGGTATATAATTAGATGTGACAACTAGCACCTTATTTAGAGGTAACTTATAAGTTAAGAGGAGCCATGCAATACGCGTCACCTTTGAGGAGTTGTACTTGTAATTATTTATTTTGTCAATGAATCATATATTGAGATCTTGTGTTTATGTTGCATCAAAAGAAAGGAGAAAATAAATAGTAATTCTATTTTGTTAATAATATGAATCAATTTATTAATAAAATCGCTATTTCTTTATGTGTGTGTTCATCACATCTTAAAGAAAGATAATGACGGTGATGAGATTAGAATTATTTACTTTGTCATTGAGAAGCAACTTAATTAATTATATATTGAGATTTTGTCTTACTTGAATCAAACGTAAAGAGAAAATAAAGAGTGATGTCATTTTTTTAATAATATGAATCAATTTTATTAATAAGATAACTATTTCTTTATGCGTGTTATTAAACCATAGAGAAAGATAATAAAGGTAATGAGATTGGAAAGAAAAGTAAAGTATTAGGAATGAGAATTATTCATTCATTTTTAATGCTTATTTTTTTATTTGATAATGTAATGAGAAATAATTTCATTCATTTTCTAGTATTTACTAACTTAGAAATGATAATTTTATCAATATAATTATTAAAGTACCCTTTTTACATAACTAATAACGTGTTCCGATCTATCAGTTATAACCATGAACAATATAAAGCTCTCAACAGCAATAATATACAACAAAAAATTGCTATAGTGTGAGCTCTCATATGCTAAAATTCTTGAACTTAAAATATATGTTCCAACTAATTCTCCAAATAGAAGCTAAATAACTATTAAATAATAACATTTGTATCTACATCAATTTAACATTTATTCCTTTTAATAAGGAATCAATATGAAGGAGGATGTGAAGAATATTTTTCCCCATTCCTAATATTATTTTTGGAACTAAAAATAAACACATTATTAAAAAGAAATAAAATCACTCTTTATTTTTCTTCCCCTTTGAAGTTAACACACGCCATGTAATGCCTGAGAAATTTTTAAGTTCATTATATGTATAATATTTAAGAATTATATTCGACAATATATGTGTCACAAGGATTATTGTTTAAATACAATTTTTATGGCAAATATGGGATTTTTAAGATTAATAATAATACCATAATCTCAAGTAAAGAATGAATGATATGAAGATAAAAAGTGAATGATAAGCACGGAAGAATAAATTAGAAAGCTTAATTGCCGCGGAATGCATTACGAAAAATTTTAAAATGAAAACATAGTTTAAGAAAATTACTGTATGAAAAATATGAAAAATTATATAGTATTAGAATAATGCAGTACAAACATTATATTGTATAAAGTAATGTAGTATAAAAATTAAATTGTGTAAAGTTAGCAGTATAAGAATTATACTGAGTGGAGGATGTGGAGAAGTCTAGAAGGTTGTGGAACCTCAAAAAACGTATAGAAAAATATAATGGGACTATAGAAAAATATAGTGTGGTGCAAATTTCTATAGTTTAAGAAGAAAGTGGGACCCAACACTTGGAAAGTGGAAAATTGTCCACCTTATCTTTGACGTAGGACTGGTTTTAGCATGTGTTGGAGACAAATTTTTTAATTGCAAATTAACCCTAAACTAAGCAATTGTACAACTAAGAGCTTAAGCGAGAAGCTTAAGCAAAAGTCTCCATCATTTTTGCATGTGCATCTATTTTCTCTACCCTAAAAACCGACCACCTCACTCTTCCTCTCTCAAATATTTTGCTCAAGTACGACCACTAATCAATGTTTCAAGCAAATTCCAGAGTTCTAGATCAAGTCTAAGCAACTATGGAGGTAAACTATCCAAACTTTTTTTGGCAACTTACAAGAATGCACCCTTCCAAGAGCATCTTTTTAAGATTGCCCTAATCAAAGGCTTTTTTCAAGACTATTCCTTTAGATAAAAATATGATTTATTAAACATCCAAATTATCCTCCTTTCTCCCTCCCTCATGTGGACTGGAACCTACCAAATTCCAGCTTGAAACTTGTCGGAACCCTTTTCTTATTATTGGCGTAGGGTGCCAAATTAAAACTTGGTGATGGATTTCAAAACCGCTTCCGGTCGCCAGAGTGTTCTTTTAATGGTAATTATGTTAATATTTCTAGAAATGGTTTTGATATTTGTTCTGCACATCTGGAAAATGGGCTTTATACTTTAAGGCCCAATGAAAAATCACTGCTCAATATTGAAATGTTCAAAGTTGAACAACCAAAACCCAAGAAGCAAAAGGTTACTTTTGATGATGAAACATACCTATGGCACCTTAGATTAGGTCATGTTAACCTTGATAGGATTAACAGACTAGTAAAGGATAGTCCTTTAAGAGAACTAAAAGTTAGTTCTCTACCAGTTTGTGAATATTGTCTTGAGCGTAAAATGACTAAAAGGCCTTTCTCTACAAAAGGCGTAAAGGCTAAGGAAGTACTTGAGCTAATATATTCAGACGTCTACGGTCCATTGAATGTACAAGCATGTGGTGGTTACGAATATTTCATCACATTTATTGACGATTATTTGAGGTACGAATACAAGTACCTAATGCAAAGAAATCTAAAACTTTTGGAAAGTTCAAAGAATTCCAAGCAGAAGCTGAAAAGCAATTTGGAAAGATGATGAAGACTCTTTGATCTGATCAAGGAGGGGAATACCTTGATACTGAGTTCAAGGACTATTTGATAGAACATGGTATTCTATCACAACTCACCGCACCTAAAACACCACAACAGAATGGTGTTACAGAGAGAAGAAATCAAATGTTGCTTGATATGGTGAGATCCATACTTAGCTACTCATCATTACCCACTTCATTTTGGGGATATGCACTATAAACTACAATATATCTTCTAAACATGGCTCTATCTAAGTCTATTCCAAAAACACCTTTAGAGTTATGGAATGGTTGCAAACCTAGTATGCGACATATCCGTATATGGGAGTGTCTAGCACATCTGCTGAAAGGAAAGACTGGGAAGCTGGAACCACGTTCTGAAGTATACTTGTTTGTAGGATCCCCAAAGGGGATGAGGGGAGGTTTGTTTTATAGTCCACAAGAAAAGAAGCTATTTGTGTCAACAAATGCCACTTTTCTCAAGAATGATTATATGACAAACTATAAACCTCGTAGCAAAGTTGTATTTGAAGAGTTACTTTCTAATCAGATCATACTGCAATCGACAACCATTGTCAAAGGACAAGACGAAGAGACCATATCTCTAGATCAGGATGTCATACCACCTCGACATAGTGGGAGGGTTGTGAGACCACCTACTCGCTACAAGGAAATTAGAGAAGCATATGTTGCTATCTCTGATAATCGTGAGGATGATCCATTGACATATCGTCATGCAATGGAAGATTCTGAGAAGGAGAAATGGCTAGAGGCTATGAACCTTGAAATGGAGTCCATGTACTCCAATTTAGTCAAGGAACTTATAGACCTACCTGAAGGGCTAAAACCCATAGGGTGCAAGTGTATCTACAAGGAGAAAAGAGTAATGGATGGGAAAGTTGAGACTTTCAAAGCTAGGCTTGTGGCAAAGGGTTATACTCAAAAGGAGGGAGTTGATTATGAAGAAACTTTCTCGTCCATAGCTATGCTTATATCCATTTGGATTCTTTTGTCCATTGCTACATGTCTTGATTACGAGACATGAAAAATGGATGTCAAGATTGCCTTTTCGAATGGCTATCTTGAGGAAAAAATTTATATGGTGCAGCAAAAGGGTTTGTAGTCAAAGGTCAAGAGCAAAAAGTTTGCAAGTTGCAGAGATCCATCTATGGACTCAAACAAGCTTCAAGATCTTGGAACTTGAGATTTAATGAGGTAATCAAGTCTTATGGTTTCTATCAAAATATTGATGAACCTTGTGCATATAAGTACATCAAAGATAAGAATGTGGTTTTTTTAGTTCTTTATGTAGATGATATCCTACCATTAGGAATGATGTAGGGATATTATCTAATGTAAAGAAATGGCATGCCAATAAATTCCAAATGAAAGATTTGAGAGAGGCAAGTTATGTTCTTGGAATCCAACTCATAAGAGATAGCAAGAATAAACTGTTGGCACTATCTTAGGCGTTGTACATCAATAAGGTGCTTATCAAATTTTCAATGGAAAACTCTAATAAAGGTAATTTACCTACACGTCATGGAGTTTATCTTTCAAAAGAGTAGTGTCCTAAGACACCTCAAGTGGAAGAAAACATGAGACATGTACCTTATGCATCCACAGTGGGAAGTCTAATGTATGCTATATTGTGTGCAAGACCTGACATTTGCTATGTGGTTGGTATAGTCAGTTGATATCAATACAACCCAAGATTAGATCATTAGGTGGTGGTTAAATACATTCTCAAGTATCTTAGGAGAACGAGAAACTATATGCTAGTAAATTCTGATGAGAATTTGATTCTCACTAAATATATTGATTCTGATTTTCAATCAGACAAAGACACAAGTAAATCTACGTCTAGATTAGTGTTTACTTTCGGTACTAGAGCGATAGCTTGGAGAAGCATTAAACAATCATGTATCGCTGATTCGACTATGTCATTTGACTAGAGGGATAGTACATCGAGGCAATGTGGAAGTTGTGAAGATAGCGTCAGATAACAACCTTGCCGACCCATTCACCAAAATGTTACTTGCAAAGAGACTTGAGGGACACTTGGAAGGCTTAGGTTTTAGAGATATGTCTCACCTTCTTTAGGGCAAGTGAGAGATTATTGAGTTTAGTGCCTATAAGCTGTAACATTATACATATTGTTAATAAATAAATAAAGTGACATTTATAATTATTATGGTAGCTTATATGTATTATGAATACTTTTATAAACATCAAGAAAATTCCATGATTATTTATGTGACTATAAATTTAGCATATAAGTGTTTTATGTTTAAGGATAAAATTTATAGATAATAATCTAAATAATCCATAATAATTAAATAAAGTTTGGTATCTTTAATTAAATCTTACAAGTACAGTCCAATCTCATTCAGAATGAAATAGTTTTATCTGGGCTATTAATGTAGAGACATTAGATTAGAGGTACTGTATATAATGAGATTATATAGGATTGGATCTGATAAATTATGAATATCTTATAATCGTTCGTTACAAACAGAGTATTCAAATGTATCACTATGATGATCATATATTTGATAGTCTTAATCCCGAGTATTTATTAGACTCCTATTTATGACATTATATTTTTTAACTTGCATGGTAAGACTTGTTTAAACACAAATAATAACTTACCATCTTGGAAACATAATATAATAAATGGCTAGGAAAAATATTATACAGATATGGAATTCATTCCTTTCTTGTGGAAGTTAGAAAAATGCTCTCTTGAGTGATAATTGGAGGTTTAAATAATAGAGCGCTCGTTTATAATAAGATTATGAATTAACTGTTCATTAGAGAATTGTTGAAACTCAAGAATAAAGATGTAATAAGAGAGGTAAACAAAAATTAAACCTAGCTCTTATTATGAAGTATTTATGGAGGACTGACCTATATGTAATGATTATATCAATGGACTGCTCGTTAATTTTCTTTGAGTAATTCTCACTATAATCTCAACAGTTTAGTTTTAGGTTTTTAGTGGAGTAACACTAAAACTAATAAATTTGGCATATTAATTAAAGATATTGATTAATTTTCAAATTTATTGGAGCTTGGGTATAGGTGCATAGGTCCCCAATGCCACCTTTATAACACTATATTGGATTTAATGCTTATAATGAATTATACATATTTAATTTGAAATTATTGAATTTTGAATTAATTATTTCACACTTGAGTTATTAATGTGACATAGAAAAATATTCTCTATGATATAGAATGAAACGTGATGAATATTGCACATTTAACTAAACATTAGTTAATTAATTAATTGATATGTTTTTTAAATTTATTAATTGATAATATTTGAATAACATGATTATTTAAATATAATTTTAATTTAAAATCTATGCTCAAATAAATGTGATTTATTTTTGAATTTTAATATATATATAATTTTATTATATATTAATATATGTATATATATTACGTAAACAAATTCGTTTACATTTTTCTTAAAACATATAAACTTATATATATATATATAGAGAGAGAGAGAGAGAGAGAAACATGTGATTCGGTTTTTTGAATAAAAATTTAAAACAATAAAAAAAAATAAAAAAAGGGATATGGATCATGTAGAGTATATCCCTTCTTCATATATCAAATATGGTTGTTATTTCAGATTTAAAATAAATTAAAATTAATTACAAAATAACTAATTGCGCAGACTAAAAAAGGCAGAGATAATAGTTACCTCAATCAACTTTTTTCACGTAACTTTTACAAAATACTTAGAGAGAAAAACTGAGAGTTCTTCTTTTTTTTTTTAAAAAAAAAAAGTCTGCTATCTCATATGTTGAGTATATAGCAGATCTAAAACAATGTAAGGTTAATTCCTTCTTGTAGTTTAATGCCTACTTGTCTTTCTATTAGCATAAAGGCCTGGTTTGAAAGATCATGGTGTCAAAGAGGAAAGCTAGGATTAACTAATGGTCTTCAAAAGGTGTGTAAAAATTTTCAAAGCTTTCTATTATTAATTAAAATTATATAGCTATTCTCTATGAACAAAGTTTTCAAAAAATTTTTGTTTGTCAATGATCCGTTTCTACCATTGCCTTTCATATTTAATTCCAATAGTTTTTTTATGCAATTAATTTACATCTGTTAGCTATTGGACTGTATATTGCTACAATTTTTTGAATTTAGACTACGTTTTGTCACAATTGAAAATTCAATATCGAAGTTACCAGTCTAAATAACCTTTGATTTAATTAAGGAATTTTCATAAATACCATCTTTTAAAATTTATTTTTTTATAAATGTCACACATGTATATCAATGGCACAACTTAACATGTAATATAAATAATAATGTGATATAAAGTAAACAATTTTTAAAAGTGTGGCATAACATGTAATTTTCTCATTTAATTATGGCCAAACTTGTTAAAGAAGTGCTTTTAGCTGATTCAAAAGCATTACCAAACTAACCCTAAGAAGTACTTTAGAAGCATTAATCCAAACATGCTTCTAGTCAGTATGAGAATTTTAATTTTTAGAAAGATTAATTTTAATTCGCTCCCATTTCTTTCTTGTTCAGTACATACCCAAGGAATGGGCTAAAGAAATGTTGAGCGATGTTGAAAACCTAATAGAAGAGAGAATTGATGAGGCACTAACTGAGTTTCTAAAGGATTTGGAAGAAGGTATGTTGAAAACAAAAGGATGGCCAACACATCTCTCAGCTTACATACTTTCAAAAGCAACCTTGAATGCCTACACAAGGGTGTTGGCCAAGAAATACCAAAGTCTGTGCATCAATAGTGTGTGTCCTGGCTATGTCAAAATTGATATAACTTGCAACACTGGTTGGTTGACTGCTGTTGAAGAAGCTCAAAATGTTGTGAGGTTGGCACTACTACTTGGTAGGAAGCTTGATTATGGCCTTTTCATTGTTTGGCAACTAGTCATGTCATCTTTCTAATTGACATTTTTAGATTTATTGCTCTAATGCTACTGCTGCTAGTCCAATGGGAATTTTCATAACTATTGTCTTTTGTAATACATCACTTTTATAAATTCCACTTATATTTAAAACTTATAATTATCCACTAAAACCAAATTATAAAGGAGAAAGAGGAAAAGAGAATTGAGAGAGTACTATGGTTTGTCTATTTAAATTAATTGGAAACAAAAAAAATTTAAACAACTCACACTTGATATTTTAAAAAAGGTAATATGAGTGATAATGTGGCATGAATTTTTTTTTTTAAAAAGTATAACATAACATGTTATTTGTTCCACAAATTTATTTGAAATTACTAATAGGTGAGACCTATTTTTAGGAAATGAAAAAGTTGATGATGAGACTTAACCACCATGATCGTTCGCCACTTATATTTCCATATGTATTTTTTGATTGAAAATTAAGGGACAAATATTTTTTTCTACTGATCAGTTCAATGATGAGAGCTAGAAATGACATAATTTCTTATCTAAAATGTGATCTCTTCTTCTAGTATAAAAAGAAAAATCATTTATTTGCATTGCCATATTGATTTTATTTTATTTTATTTTTGAAAATGAATGTACATTTGTTAATTGGTGTTGGGGTGTATGTGTGTGCAGAAACCAATGTGTTTTAGGCTATTGATCTCTCTCTCCACCATGTAATACAACAATTTCATATTAGGATAGATACCCTTAAAGCATGTAATGATTTTATAAAGAACATATTTATAAATAAATAAAATAAATTTTTTATCATATTTCTATGCATGCAATTTGAATACTTTTTGAATATTATTAAAAATTTATAATTATCTATTTGACTTTAAACATTAATATAAGTGTTATGTACAGAAGGATAATATTTAAGGATAATAATTAAATAGTTAGTAACATATAATTAATGATTCAATTAATAATTCAATTAATATATGAAATCTTTAATTGAGTGTTACTGGTGTAGTATTGGAAAAATATTACGTAGCGGAATTAATTTTTTTTTTATATCAGAGTATTTTTTAAAACACAAGTTTGACATGCTATATGCATAAATTAACCAGATCTTACTAACCTTTTGTGTGCCGAAAAGCTCCTACAATCGATGAAGAGAGGTAACGTTCTAGAAGGACCTCAACCAACTGACCTTCTTTGCTATTCTCTATCCATGATAGGAGTGAGTGTGGGCTCACGTCGTTCAGCTTTTCCACCAGGTGATTCTCCTTCCAACCAATTGAGAGAACCCAAAGCTAGTGTTCGTGATTTGTGAACAAGAGCTCTCAGGGAGTTTCAAAATCGCACCAATAGAGTTTCACCCTTAATCTCTCAATTGATCTAAATAATAATGAGACTCACTCCCTTTTTATAGAGGTTGGGCCTAGAAGTCGGTCCTTATTAGATAGGGTCACAAAAAATTGAATCAGAATCAATATATGATAAAATTCATATGGAAATGCATGATCTTTTTATCACTCAGTTGGTAGTCTAAACTGGAAGATCGGCCTACCGAACCTCCTCAATCAGTAGGCCAAACTTAAAGATTGGCCTACCGAACCTCCGATAAAAGATCCCTTTGAATCTTTGTTTCCCACCCGAGATTCTTGGGATAGAGCTTCAGTTTGAATTCAAATAACTCAATAGAGAAATTATCTGATTAAAACAGTCATATCTAGATAATCTCTAGGAAAATAAATATTCCTGATAATTCAACAAGTATATCTTGAATTAATTTAAAATTAATCCAACCGATAAACAAATATGAATTATCTGATCCCAATGATTCAACAAGTTTACCTTGAATTACTTTTATCACAAAATTAATTCAACCGATAAACAAACATGAATTATCTGATTTTATCAAATTTTAGCCAATCTGATAAATTTAACATAAGTCACCAATTATTGAAAAAGTACACCATATCGTTACAGGATTTTTATGAGCTAGCAAAAGGGACCAAATAAACCTATATAGTTCAAGCTCCTAATAATTATGAAACCCAATAACCCAGATATACATTTCATAATTATCAACTCCAACACTACTCCACTAAAAGCTTGGAGTGCACTCTCAAACTGTATAGAATTACGAAGCCTGTGTAGCTAAGTCTTCATGATATATTGTAATGTATCGTATCTTCATAAGATTATCTATAATCGGCTTAAGCACAAGTTCTGTCTTACCTTTTCGATTATTTTTATCTTACGTTCCATCATCTCACCATTGGAAAACTTACCATCCAAATACGGTATACCATTCGGTTACACCTATGTATCCAAATGGTTGAGCGTTTCAGTTTTTCAATTACAAGACAATGCATATAAGAGGATATCCTTACTCCTAAAGAGGAGCTATGGATTCCATATCTATGAATAACAGGTCTACACTATCAAGAGTCATGTCTCCAACATACTAGGATGTATACCACAATCTCCCACTTGCATTAAGTAAGTAAATATGATAAATCATGCATCCCTATAGCTCCCACATGCCTCCCAAAAACCTTCGCAGTTAGTGTCTTCGCGAATGGATCTGCTAAATTGTGCTCACATGTGATTTTGCATATAGCAACATGCCTGCCCTTAACGAAGTCCTTTATCACATGATATTTTCGTTGAATAAGCTTACTCTTCTTATGAAATCTTGGTTCCTTAGCATTAGCTATCATTGTAGTGTTATTACAATATAGCAATACTGCCTTATTCATGCCAAGAACTACCTCAAGACCTCCAAGGAACTTGTGGAGCCACACCGCTTCTTTCGAATCATCACTAACTACCACATACTCAGCTTCCATTATTGAATCTGAAGTGCAATCTTGCTTAACACTTCTTCAAACAATGGCATCGCTGCCTAGAGTAAACACAAAACCAGAAGTCGATTTCCTCAAATTCGGACAGGATTGAAAATCCAAATCAGTATATCCTAGAGGCGTTAAATCCTTACCCAAATGTACAAGCATATATCCTCGAGTCCTTCTTAGGCACTTGAAAATATGCTTGATCGTAACCCATGGTTTGATCTTGGATTCGACTAAAATTGACTTACTATCTAGACCGTATAACTAATATCCGGTCATGTGCAAAACATCGCATACATGAGACTATCCACTACCGAAGCATAAGGCACCTTCTTCATGTATTCTCTTTCTTCATTAGACTTAGGCGAGTCTTTTTTAGAAAGAGTAATTCTAGACCTAGATGGCTACACACCTTTCTTAGAATCCTGCATTGCAAACATTTTAAGAATTTTATCTATGTAGCTTGCTTAGGGTAATGCGATCATTCTGTTCTTCCTATCTTGAAAGATCTGGATACCTAGAATATAATTACCTTCACCCAAGTCTTTCATGTCAAACTGCTTGGTCAACCATAATTTGACCGATGACAACACTCCAACATTGCCAATTAGTAGAATGTCATCTACAGAAAGCAGTAAAAAAACTACCTTCTCATTCTTAATGTGTTTGTAAACACATGGTTCATCTATATTTTGTTCGAACACCCATAAGTCTTAATCACCTAATCAAATCTCATGCTCCAAGAATTGGAAACCTGCTTAAGTCCATAAATTGACTTTAGCAGCTTACAAACCTTACCCTCCTAACCCTTAGCCTTGAACCCGTTTGGTTGTACAATATATATGGACTCATCAAGATAGCCATTCAAAAAGGCCGTTTTGACATTTATCTGCAAAATCTCGTAGTCGAGAGCAATAGCTATGGATAAGAGAATGCAGATGGACTTAAGCAAGGCTACAGGTGAAAAGGTTTCTACATAATCATTCCTTCCTTTTGCATGTATCCCTTAGCTACTAGTTAGCCTTATACATTTTGACTTTTCCAATTTGCTTCTCTTTTTCTCTTATAGATCCATTTACACCCTATGGGATTTTACCCCTTTAGGAAGATCCATAAGTTCTCAGACCTAATTGGTCTCCACATACTTTATCTTACTATTATGGCTTCTATCTAGAGTTTTGAATCAACATTCTCCATAGTCTCTTTGTAAGTGTAAGGATCCCTATTATGTTCATTTGGTTTAGCCAAAAAGGCCTCACCATTGAACATATACCTCTTGGGTTGACGTCTGATCCTCCCACTATGCCAAAGCCGCTTTGGTTGTTGTTCAGTTGGTTTTTCTACATTGATTGGATTGGTTTCTACTAGAACCTCCGAAGTGATCGAATCACTCGTCAACTCCTCGAGTACCACTTTACTTCGAGGCTTAAAGTTGTTCATGTAACTTTCCTTAAGAAAAGTTGCATTTGTAGAAACCACGAATTTATTTTCCTTTGGGTTATAGAAATAACCCCCTTTAGTCCCTTTTGGATGTCATATAAATACACAAACTCCCGAGCATGCTTCCAACTTATTTGCTTCCTTATACAAGACATGAGCCAGACATCCCATATGCGAATATGGTATAAGGATGTCGTCTTCCCTGTCCACAACTTGTGAGGAGATTTAGGAGCCGATTTTGAAGGCACATTGTTCAAAAGATGACATACTATTTGTAGTGCATATCCCCAAAAGGATAAAGGCAATGATGAATAACTCATCATGGACCTGACCATGTCCAACAAAGTCCTATTTCTTCTCTCAGCTATGCCATTCTATGACGGAGTGCTCGACACAGTCAAATGAGACAAAATCCCATTCTCTAATAAGTGTTCCAAGAACTCATTGGAGAGGTGTTCACCACCTCGATCAGATTGAAGTGCCTTAAGGGGTTTACCTAATTTCTTTTCTACTTCAGCTTGAAACTCCCTGAACTGTCAAAAGTTTCACTCTTTTAATGCATTAGGTAGACATACCCATACCTTAAGTAATCATCAATAAAAGTGACAAAGTACTCATACCCTTCTCATGCCTGGATGTTTATGGGATCGCAAACATCATTATGCATAAGTTCTAGAACCATTTCGGCCCTATTGTCCTTAGACCCAAATGGTCTTTTAGCCATTTTGCCCTCGAAACAAGATTCACATTGTGGTATAGATTTTACCTTTAAGTGACTTAAAGGTCCATCCCTTACCAACCTTTGAATCCTATTCAGGCTAATATGATCTAATCGTAAATGGCAAAGATAGGTCTTATTAGAATAAGAAGCCTTAAGTCTTTTTGAGTTATTATCATTAACCTCAGTGTTAAGCAATAAGTCCATCATAGGTTTGATAAAAAAATAGAATGTTTTGCATCCATCCATCATAGATAAAAGATTTGTTTTTATGAATCATCACTTTATTATTAAAAGAAACTGAATAAGAGTCTTTAAATAAACAAGCTATAGATATTAAATTCCTTTTAAGTCTAGGAACATAAAAGCAATCGAACAAAACTAAAATCCTATAATTATCAAAGTGAAGAAGGACGTCTCCCATTGCTTTAGCTAATACCAAGGATCCATCGCCCATCAGAAGTGAGAAGTTTTCATGCAACAGACTTCTCGTTTCTTTGAACCCCTGCAAAGAAATACAAACATGATTAGTTGCTCTAGAATCTATGACCTAGGTGTCACTTGATTCTTCAACCAAACAAGTTTCAATAACCAAAAGACCACACTTACCTCCTAGAGTAAGGAAGTCCTCCACAAGAAAAAGCACTTCAACTTCTTTGGGTTCTTCTTTTTTTTTTTTTCTTATTCTTGCTTCTTGTAAGAATAGAAGACTTCCCTTTCTTAGCCTTCTGCTTCCTTCTATTCTCTGAGTTAGGATTGAAACTGGATGCAGTCACCAAGTTGGCTTTGCCACCCGTAAGAGTTTCCTAGATTAGATTTTCAAAGTTTTGTAACTGCTTCATTAACTTCATTAAGGTCACATCTTGTCTATTGCTCAAATTGTATGAAGCTCTAAACCGGATGAACTCCTTTGACAAAGATTGAAAAACCATAGTCATCTGTGACTCAACATCAATATCAGCTCCATGGGCTTGAGCCTTAGCGAGGTAACCCATCACCAACATCATATGCCCATTCACAAATGTTCCTGGTCTTTGTTTGCAATTCAAAAATTTCTAAAGCATCCCTTGCCGTTTTGTTATGGCTTGGCCTTCAAACATGTCTTCAAGATTATCCAAGATTTGTTTCATAGTCCCATAATCTTCATGTTGAGCCTGCAGTATGTTATTCATACTAGCCATAACATAACATCAGGCCTGATCATTAGCATTTTTTTAGCAATCATACGCTTAGATTTGCTCATTAGTGGATTCCCCAATAGGTTCGAGAGGACACGGTGTTGTTAATACAAATTTTAGTATCTCAAAGGCTAAGACAATATTCAGGTTCCTCTTCCAATCATTATAAGTCTCACTGGTTAATTGGCTTTTATCAAGTATCAAAGATAAAGCGTTTTGGAATTATTTTTATTCCAAGTCTAAATCACATGTTTCAGTTCTTTTTCTAAAATTCCAAAATCATAATATTTACATACATATACTTTTTTAAAATGTTTTAAGATGAGAAAACACATTTCACAAACAATTCACTTGAAGCACGTTCATCTCAAGATTATGGCAATTTGGCCAATACAATATAATTTAAAACATGGTTACTAAGAAATGGATTAGAAATCCTACCTCTCATGTTTACGAATAATCTCTTAGTCTTGAGACCAATTAATGATAGATTCACACAACCTTAACCTTAAGGTGTATTTAAAGAGAATCAAAACAAAAGCTCAACATATAACCATATTTACAAGTCAATCATATGCTAATACATTTACTAGTATACCTTTAAAATTTTATGCAATTCGAAGACATGATGCAAGTTTGTTTAAAATAAATAAAAATCACATTCTATTCTAAATTTTGTTTAAAATTAATTCATGAATCAAAGAGGTTTAAGAAGGGTTAAAAATCACAAAAAAAAAAACAAGTTTTCCTGGTATGCTGATCCTCGAGACCATCCTATAGCTTTTTCGGAGCATGAAAGCCCTTTAGAGGGGCCACAACTGGCTAGTCGGTGTAGAGAAAGGCAACTGACTTGCTGCGTTCAACACCTAGAAAATTCTAGGAATCGGTATTTGAACCCTTTAAGCTCCAAGCTTGATTCAAGACCCTTTTTTTCATATCTCAAAGCATAAGAAATGTACAAAAATGATTGATGAAACTATAAAAGTGTACATTTTATATGCCTGAAATCATTTATTTATGCTCTTATTTCTCGTTAAATCCTCTAATTAATAGCATTTTTGTTTTAATAACTATTTTTGTGTGTTAATGTATAAATGTGTTTAAATATGTATCTACAAAAAAGAATCATATATCAAACATAAGCAAACATACCATAACAATTTAGTAAGATAACACAACCAAGTAAACAATCAATTGCGTTTATGTGTCAAAACCTTGAAAATATCACAACCTTACAATGATAATTCCTAACTCAGAATTCAACAAGCTGCCTGGGGGAGACTTGCCAAATTCAATTAGGAACACTGATACTCTCTTGATTAATATATGCTATCCAAGATCCATCTGATCTAGTATATATTAATAATCATTTTCTTTAGCCATTAATTTTATTAACAGAGCTTCTAGGGTAGGTTAATAATAAAATTAACGTGAGTGTATCACCATTGTTTCAACTATTTTATCCATGATCTATAATTGCCACCTAGGGGTATGCAACGATAAATCATGATAAAATATCTTATCCTTTCGAAGATCCAACACGAAACAGGATGAAATCCCTTCCTAGGGGTCAGGACCACCATGTGCTGCCTCTAGACCAATGATGGAGGCCGTAGGTCCTCTCTTTGAAAACCTTCTTTCACTCATTCTTTTGAAACCAAGGTTTTATTTTAAAAACATGCATGAACAATTTTTAATGAGCAGCACTCCTTATTCTATATAACATGTTATCAACATACATGGCAAAACATATTATAATGCATACAAGTAAAGCAATCATGCAAAGCCACAAGCAAAAAATAATAAATAATTGTAATATTATGGTTTCACTATAGAGAAAAGACATTAAAGATTATAAGAGATCAATCGAAACACATTATCGATTCCTCATTCTTGAATCTTCAAGTTGTATCCGTCTTCATGTGGCATCCATCTTTAAGTCTTTAATCTTGCATCAATCAAATACTTCACTTTTTCAGTCATCACAAAATTTCATATCTCTTAGAATTGTCACAAAAATAAAGTCAAAACTGCATCAAAAAACACACCTTTTCTAAAAAACCATAGCTCTCTATCGGCATGCTAATCTGTTAGGTCGGATTGTCGGTCATAAGCCATCAGCCTATCGAACTTGGCAGTTAGACCTACCACCAGAGCTTGTTGAAATTTCACCCCACGGTGGCCTGTTATATTGGAGGTTTGACTTGCCAACTGAGCAAAAATCATGTTTTTCTAGAAAATTGTTTTTACGTAGTTTTTTAATCTTATTTTCAATAATTCAAAAATATAAAAATTTAAAGACTCAGGAAATACCTTTGGAACCATCTTCTAGATCAGTCTTTGTTTCGAATGATTATTTAATTACAAAATTTTTACAAATTTAAAAATAAAATAATAATTCTTAGACGGCGATGATAGACTGCCATCTAATTACATGAAATACCTAGATACACGTTCTAACCTCTACGGAACCATAATCGGCACAAATAATTAATAATTTAATCAACTATAATTAATTAATATACATTCGCCATATATTCTCATGATAACAAATAAATATATAAAAACCCTAGAGTGCCAACTCTCTGAAAAATTAAATTCAAGCACAGGAAAGATCAAGATCATATAATTTATATACATAGCATGATCACAAACTTGTAAATTGTCGTAAAAATCTTGGCTCTGATACTAATTATTTGAAATCGAGTATGTAATGGAATTTTCAAAAAATTTTAAATCAAAGTATTTTTTAAAACACAAATTTGACATACTATATACATAAATTAATCATAAATCTTAGTAACCTTTTATGCTGATGAGCTCCTACAATCAGTGAAGAGAAAGGCCTTCTATAAGAGCCTCAACCAACTAATCTTTTTTGTTTTTCTTTATCCATGATTGAAATGTGTGTGGCCATAGGTTGTATAGCTCTTCCACCGGTGACTCTTATTCCAATCAATCTAGAAGACCCATAGCAAAGGTGTTGAAAAAATAATATGCTACAAAAATTTAAAATTTTTATACTAGAGTATTTTCCAAAACACAAGTTTAACACGTTATATACATAAATTAATCAGATTTTACTAACCTTTAAATGCCAAGAAGCTCCTGCAATCTGTGAAGAGAAGAACGTTCCAGAAGAGCCACAACTAACTAGTCTTCTTTGCTATTCTCTAACCATGATCGGAGTGCGTGTGGGCGCACGTCATACAACTCTTCCTTGGTGACTCTCCTTCCAACCAATTGAGAAAATCTAAAACTAAGGTTCATGATTTGTGAACAATAGCTCTCAAAGAGTTTTGAGAGACTCTTAGACTAGAGTGCTCACTCTTAATTTCTCAACTGATCTAAATAACTATGAGTACTCACTTCTTATTTATAGAGGCCATCTCCTAGGCTGGTCATTATCCGATAAGGCCTCAAATTTGAGTTTGGATTAGTTTATGAGTCAAAATCGATGTAATCAGATTCTGTCTCTAACTACCTTGGTTGACCGCACCTAGTATACCATGGTTGACAGCGCTGTCGCTGATCCTTGAGTTTGAATCTAATTTAAACTCTACAGGTTGATCCGATAGATCCTATCTCAACCAATTGAATAAATCCTATCTTATTGGTTTTGGGTATCTTTCATAGAGCCTCAATTTTAATTCAAATAACCCAATTGAGAAGTTATGTGATTAAAATAGTCATATACAGATAAACCTATATAAATAAGATATTATTTAGAATAATTCAACATATTTATCTTGAATTAATTTACCAAATTAATTCAATCAATAAACCAACATGTTTATCTTGAATTAATTACAAAATTAATTCAACCGATAAATTACCGTGAATTATTAAATCCAATTAACTTGAATGTTAGCCGATCCAATAATTTAACATAAGTCATTGATTTATTGGAAAAGCACGCCGTATCATTACAGGATTTATTATGAGCTAGCAAAAGGGACCTGATGGACCTATATAGTTTAAGCTCCTAATAATTATAAAACTCAATATCCCAGATATACGTTTCATAATTATCAACTCTAATGCTACTCCACTAAAAGCTTAGAGCTGCACTCTCGAAGTATATAAAATTACGAGGCCTAAATGGTAAGTCTTTATAACGTATTATAATGCATTGTATCCCCATAAGATATCCATAATTAGCTTAAGGATAAATTCTTTTTTGCCATCCTGATTATTTTTCTCTTATGTTCCATTATCTCACCATCAAAAAACTTACCATCCAAAGACAGTATACTATTTAGTTACACCTATGTATCTAAATGGTTGAGCGCTCCAACCTTCCAATTATAGGATAATGCACATAAAAGGATATTATCGACTCCTAAAGAGGGGCTCTAAATTTTGTATTTATGAATAATAGGTCTGCACTATTAACAGTCTATTAGACAAGCATGCCCTAAGTAGTAAAAATATAATATGTTTTTTAAGACATTTATATCAATAAACAATTTATTTATTATTTATTTACCAAATCTTATCCTTTTTACGTTCATATTTGTTAAATGTATGATAAGCAAATAAAAGTCTGAGACTGTCGGTCTAAACCTTTTAAGAATCAGGCATATGATGGGCAGATTATGTGGAAAACATGATTCTAAAGGTGATGGTCTAAATTATAAGATCTGTAATTGATGAAATAAAGTTAGGCACTTTATTCACTCAAAGATTGTTATGTTGTCTATATCCCTAATGGGAGTGGTTTGTCTCGACCATCAGAGGTGGACTCCGTGAATAACAACATTGGTGGATTATCATATGTGATGATGCATTGGATTGACACTTAAAGTAAATTGATTTGGCCTAATAATTCTATCTTGGCAAATCAATTCACTTTAAACAATCATATGTGTTGTATCTTAATCCTAAGATGAACAGTGGGCCTATTGTCTTGACTTATATCTTTTGATGTACTAGAGGGTGACATCCACATTTTATGTTGGTATGTATGCCGGTACATTAAAGGCATGACTCTTGATAACATAGACTTGTTATTCATAGATACAAAATCTATAGCTCCTCTTTAGGAGTCGTTGATATCCTCTCATATGCGTTATCCTGTAATTGAAAAATTGGAGCGCTTAACCATTGGGATACATAGGTGTAACCAAATGTTATACTATCTTTGGGTGGTAAGTTTTCCAATAGTGAGATAAACGAAAGAGAAATATAATCAGGAAGGTAACACAAAATTTATCCTTAAGCTGATTATGGATAATCCTATGGGGATATGACATATCATGATATGTCATAGAGACTTAGCTATTCGGGTTCGTAATTCTATGTACTTCGAGAAAGCAACTCTAAGCTTTAAGTAGAGTAGCGTTAAAGCTGATAATTATGAAATGTATATCAAGGATATTGGGTTTCATAATTATTAGGAGCTTGAACTATATAGGTCCATATGGTCCCCTTTGCTAGCTCACAAAATCCTATAACGATGCAGCGGGCTTTTCCAATAAATGGGTGAGTAATGTCAAATTATTAGATTGGCTAAAATTTGACATAATTGGATTTAATAAGTCTTGTTAATTTATCAGTTGAATTAATTCTATAATTAATTTAAGATAAACATATTGGTTTATCGATTGAATAAATTTGGTGAATTAATTCAAGATAAATATGTTGAATTATTGTAGATAATATCTTATTTGTATGGGTTTATCGGGATATGATTATTTTAATTAGATAACTTCTCTATTGGATTATTTAAATTAAAATTGGGACTCTATCAAAGATACTCAGAACTAATAAGATAGGAATTATCTAATAGGTTAAGATAGCATCTATCGATCAACCTTGGATTCAAATCAAATTCAATTTAGGCATCTATGACGGCGAGGTCTTTGTATCACGGTCAACTGCGGCTATCAAACTTCGAGTCTGATTATGTGGATTTAAATTTGAGACAGATTCAAACTCAAATTTTGAGGCCTTATCAGATAATGATTGACCCCAAGTCTGACCTCTATAAATAGAGAATGAGTTTTCTTTGTTATTTAGATTAGTTGAGAAATCTAAAGTGAGTTCTCTGCCAGTGAGACTCTGAAACTCGCCAATGAGCTGTTGTTCACAAATCATGAACTATAGTTTTGGGTATTTCTCAATTGGTTGGAAGGAGAGCCACCTATGCAAGAGCTGTATGAGTGTGCCCATACAAACACCAATCGTGGATAGAGAATAATAGAGAAGGCCAGTTGGTTGAGGTCCTTTTGCAACGTCCTTTCTCTTCATCAATTGCGGGAGCTTTTCGGCAAACAAGGTTAGTAAGATCTAGTTAATTTATGCATATAGCATGTCAAATTTGTGTTTTGAAAAATACTTTAATATAAAAATTTTTAAAATTCCACTACGTACTACTTTTCCAACAATTGGTATCAGAGTCATGGTTTTTACATAAATTTTTGAGTTTGTGATCATGCTATATGTATAAAACATGTGATCTTGATCTCTCCTATGTTTGAATTTAATTTTTACAAAGTTGGTACTCTAGGTTTCTACATATTTTTATGTTGTCATGGATTATATGGTGAATGTCCATTAATTAATTATTGTTGATTAAATTATTATTTAATTATTAATTAATTAATTAATTTATGCCGGTTATGGTTCTTTAGAGGTTAGAATGTGTATCTAGTTTTCACATAATTAGATGGAGGACTATCATCTCTGTCTAGGATTTATTAGTTAATTTTAAATTTATAAGAATTTTGTAATGAAATAATTATTCGGAGAAGACAAATCTGAAGAAGTATATAGAAGATGGATGATAGTGTTCTATAGGTATTTCCTGAGTCTCTGATTTTATGTTTTTGAATTGTCAAAAATAAAATTAAAAAAATGTCCTTAAATTTATTTTCTAAAAATTCTGCTTAGGTGAGGGCATGGTCGACGACGATACACATAGTGCGGTCGACCGCAACTGCACGAGGAAGAATGGTGGCTTTGGCGGCAGGCCGACTGTGGATGGGTGGTCAACCATGATATACATACCGTGGTTGACCACGTCACTATTAGGCCGCATTTAAAAATTCAACAGGCTGGTAGAAGGCTATGTTTTTCGGGAAAAGGTGGGTTTTTTGGTGTTGTTTTAATTTTATTTTTGAAACAATTCTAAGAAACATTAAATTTGGATATGACCAAAAATATGGAGTTTGTGATTTATGTGGGATTGAAGACTTGAAGATGGATATTACATGAAGAAATATACAATTTGAAGATTCAAGGATGAAAAATTGATAATATTTTGATTATTTTCTTGTAAGCTTTGTTTTCTTTTCTCTAAGGTGGAAGCATAATATTACAGTTATTTATTATTATTTTGCTTGTAGCTTTGCTTGTTTGCATTATAATATGATTTTCCATGTGTGTTGATAACATGTCATATAGAATAAAGAGTACCATTCATTTAAAATTGTTCATGCATGTTCTTAAAATAAAACCTTGATTTCAAAAGAATGAGTGGGAGAAGGTTTTCGAAGAGAGGACCTACGGCCTCCATCGTTAGTCCATAGGTAGCACATGGTGGTTCTGACCCCAAGGAAGGGATTTCATTATGTACCGGATTGGGTCTCTAAGAGGATAATTTACTTTAGTATGGTTTATCATTCATCACAATAAGGTGATGATAATAACCATGGATAAAGTAGTTGAAATGATGGTTATATACTCATGTTAATTTTATTATTAATCTCCCCCAGGAGCTCTATTAATAAAATTAATGGCTAAAGAAACGATTATTAATATATGCTGGATCATATGGGTCCTAGATCGCATATATTAATCAGGAGAGGATCCATGTTTCTAATTGAATTTGGCAAGTCTCCCCAAGGCGGCTTTCTTGAATTCTGAGTTGGGAATTATCATTGTAAGGTTGTGATTTTTTTAAGGTTTTGACACATAAGCGCATTTGTATATTTTACATGATTGTGTTATCTTACTAAACTGTTATGATATATTTGCTTATGTTTGGTATATCATTCTTTATTATAGATTAAAAATGTCTAAAATAGCTCTATCTTTGATACTTGACAAAAACCAATTAACTGGATAGAATTTTAATGATTGGAAACAGAACCTAAAAATCATCTTATCCTTTGAGGAACTGACATTTGTGTTAACCATACTGTGTCCTCTCGAGCCTACGAGAGATTCCACTAATGAACAAATCCAAACATATAATCGCTGGAAAGATGCTAATGATTAGGCCCGCTGCTATGTTATGGCTAGCATGAATAACATGTTGCAGGCTCAACATGAAGATTATGAGATTGCGTAGTAGATCTTTGATAATCTTAAAGACATGTTTTGAGGCCAAGCCCTAACAAAGCGGCAATGGGCACTTCAGAAACTTTTGAACTGCAAGGAAAGACCGAGGACATCTGTCAAGGAGCAAATGATGTTGGTCATAGGCAACCTTACTGAGGCTTAAGCCCATGGAGTTGATATCAACGCCAAGTCATTGATGACTATGGTTTTTTGGACTCTGTCAAAGGAGTTCATGCCGTTTAAAGCTTATTTGAGCAATAGATAGGATGTGACCTTAACGAAGTTGATAAGGTAGTTACAGGAGTTTGAAAATCTAATAAGGGAAACTCCTGCTAGCGGAGAGGTTAACTTAGCAGGTGGATCTAGTTCCAATCCTAATCCAAGGAATGGAAGGAAGCCAAAGGCTGAGAATGGAAAGGTTGAGCACATAAAGAAGAATTGCAAGGACTTTCTTTCCAAATGAGGTAGGTGTAATCTTCTGGAAACTTGTTTGGATGAAGAATCAGGTAACACTTGGGTCATAGATTCTAGAGCAACTAATCATGTTTGTGTTCTTTAGATGGATTCTAGGAAACGAGAAGTTTACTTTGTGAAAACTTCAAGTTTCAGATGGGCTATGGATCCTTGGTGTTGGCTAAAACAATGAGAGATGTCCATCTTTATGTTGATAATTATAGGAGTTTAGTTTTACGAGATTGTTTTAATGTTCCAAAACTTAAAAAGAATTTGATATATGTAGCTTGTTTATTTAAAGATTCCTATTTAGTTTCCTTTAATAATAAAGTGGTGATTCATAAAAATAAATCTTTTATTTATGATGGATGGATGCAAAATAACCTATATTTTATCAAACCTAAGATGGACTCACTGCCGAACACTAAGGTTGATGATAATAACTCTAAAAGACTTAAGACTTTGCACTTTAATGATACTTATCTTTGGCATTTGCAATTAGGTCATATTAGTTTGAATAGGATTCAAAGGTTGGTAAAGGATGGAGCTTTAAGTCACTTAAAGGTGGAATCTGTACAATAATGTGAATCCTATTTGGAGGGCAAAATGACCAAAAGACCATTCGGGTCTAGGGCAATAGGGCCGAAGGGGTTCTGGAACTTATGTATAGTGATGTTTACGGACCTATGAACATCCGAATATGAAGAGGGTATGAGTATTTCGTCACTTTTATTGATGATTACTCATGGTATGGGTATGCATACCTGATGCACCACAAAAGCAAAACTTTTGACAAGTTTAGAGAGTTTCGGGCTGAAGTGAAAAAGCAACTAAGCAGACCCATAAAGACACTTCGGTTAGGTGGAAAATACATTTCTAATGAGTTCTTGGGACACTTATTAAAGAATAGGATTTTATTGCATTTGACTACTAGGGCACTCCATAGTAGAATGGCATGGTAGAGAGAAGGAATAGGACTTTCTTGGACATGGTTAGGTCCATGATGAGTTATTCATCATTGCCTTTGTCCTTTTTGGGATATGCACTTCAAATTATATGTTATCTTCTAAATGATGTGCCTTCAAAATCAGTCCCTAAAACTACTCACGAGTTGTGGACGGGCAGGAAGATATCCTTAAACCATATTCGTATATGGGGATGTCCGGCTCATGTCCTGTTTAAGGATATGAATAAGTTGGAAGCACGCTCAGAAGTTTGCATATTTGTAAGATATTCAAAAGGGACTAAAGGGGGTTATTTCTATAACTTAAAGGAAAATAAAGTCATGGTTTCTACAAATGCAACTTTCCTTAAGGAGAGTTACATGAACAACTTTAAGCCTCGAAGTAAAGTGGTTCTTGAGGAGTTGGTGAGTGATTCGATCACTTTGAGGGTTCTAGTAGAACCCAATCCAATCAATGTAGAAAAACTAATCGAACAACAACCTAAGGGGCTTTGGCGTAGTAGGAGGATCGGGTGTCAACCCGAGAGATATATGTTCAATGGTGAGGCCTTTTTAGCTAAACTAGATGAACATGATTGGGATCCTTACGCTTACAAAGAGGCTATGGAGGATGATGATTCAAAACTCTAGACAGAAGCCATAACACTAAGATAAAGTCTATAGAGACTAATCGGGTTTGAGAACTTATGCATCTTCCCCAAGGGATAAAACCCATAGGATGTAAGTAGATCTATAAGAAAAAGAGAGGAGCAGATGGAAAAGTCAAAACCTATAAGGTTAGACTAGTAGCTAAGGAATACATGCAAAAGGAAGGAATCGATTTTGAGAAAACCTTTTCACCTATAGCCATGCTTAAGTCCATCCGTATTCTCTTGTCCATAACTGCCATTCTCGACTACTAGGCCAGCTACATAGATAAGATTCTCAAGAGGTTTGCAATATAGGATTCCAAGAAAGGTAGGCAACCATCTAGGTTTGGAATTACTCTTTCTAAGAAAGACTCTCCAAAGTCTGATGAAGAAAGAGAATACATGAAGAAGGTGCCTTATGCTTCGGTAGTGGGTAGTCTCATGTATACCATGCTTTGCACACGACTAGATATTTGTTATATTGTTGGGATTGCAAGTCGATTTCAGGTAGATCCAGGACCAAACCATTAGGTTGTGGTCAAGCATATTTTCAAGTACCTGAAAGGACTTAAGGGTATATGCTTGTGTATTTGGGTGAGGACTTAACTCCTCTAGGATACATTGATCCAAATTTCCAATCCTATCTGGATTCAAGGAGATCAACTTCTAGTTTTGTGCTTAGTCTGGGCGGTCGTGCCATCAGTTAGAGAAGTGTAAAGCAAGATTGCACTTCGGATTCAACAATAGAGGCTGAGTATGTCACAGCTAGTGATGCTTCGAAAGAAGCAATGTGGCTCTACAAGTTCCTTGAGGATCTTGAGGTAGTTCCTAGTATAAATAAGGCAATATCATTGTATTGTGATAACAGTGCGATAGTAGCTAACGCTAAGGAACCAAGATTTCACAAGAAGAGTAAACATATTAGTTAGAAGTATCATTTGATAAAGGACTTCATAGAGAGGGCATGTTGCTATGTGCAAAATTACATCAGAGGACAATTTAGTTGACCCATTCAGGAAGACACTTAATGGGAGAGTCTTCGAGAGGCATGTGGAAGCTATAGGGATGCAAAATTTGTCATATTTACTCACTTAGTGCAAGTGGGAGATTGTTAGACATGTATGCCCTAAGGAGTAAAAATGTAATATGTTTTTAGAGACATTTTAATCAATAAAGAATTTATTTAATATTTATATACCAAATCTTGTCCTCTTTATGTTCATATTTGTTGAATGTATGTTAAGCAAACGAAAGTCTGAGACTGTCGGTCCAAACCTTTTAAGAATCAGGCATATGATGGAAAAGTTATGCGAAAGACATGATTCTAAAGGTGATAGTCTAAATCATAAGATTTGCAATCGATAGAATAAAGTTGGGTGCTTTATTCATGCAAAGATTGTTATGTTGTCTATATCCTTAATGAGAGATGGTTTGTCTTGGCCATCAGAGGTGGACTCCATGAATAGAAACATTGGTGCATTGTCATAGGTGACGATGCATTGGATAAGGACATAAAGTTAATTGATTAGGATTAATAATTCTGCCTTGCAAATTGATTCACTTTAGACAATCGTATGTGTTGTATCTTAATCCAAAGATGAATAGTCAACCAGTTGTCTTAACTTATGTCTTTTGATACACCAAAGGGTGACATCTATATTTTATGTTGGTACACATGCTGGTACGTTAAAGGCATGACTTTTGATAATGTCGACTTGTTATTCATAGATATGGAATCCATGGATCCTCTTTAAGAGTCGTTGATATCCTCTTATATGCGTTATCTTATAATTAGAAAACGGGAGCGCTCAATCATTTAGATACATAGGTGTAACGGAATGGTATATTATCTTGGGATGGCAAGTTTTCAAATTGTGAGATAATAGAACGTAAGAGAAAAATAATTGGTAAGGTAAGACATAATTTATCCTTAAGCCAATTATGGATAATCCTATGGGGATACGACACATCATGATATGTCATGGAGACTTAATTATTCGAGCTTCGCAATTCTATGTAGTTCAAAAGTACAGCTCTAAGCTTTTGATGGAGTAGTGTTAGAGCTAATAATTATGAAATATATATCTGGGATATTGGGTTTCATAATTATCAGAAGCTTGAACTATATAGGTCCATATGGTCCCCTTTGCTAGCTCACAAAAATCCTATAACGTTACGGTGTGCTTTTCTAATAAATTTGTGACTTATGTCATATTATTAGATTGGCTAAAATTTGAGTTAATTAGATTTAATAATTCATGTTAATTTATCGGTTGAATTAATTTTGTAATTAATTTAAGATAAACATGTTGGTTTATTGGTTGAATTAATTTGGTGAATTAATTCAAGATAAATATGTAGAATTATTGTGGATAATATCTTATTTGTATGGGATTATAGGATATGATTATTTTAAACAGATAACTTCTCTATTGTGTTATTTGAATTAAAATAAAGACTCTATCAAAGATACCCAGAGCGAATAAGATTGATATTATCCAATAAGTTGAGATAGCATCTATCGGATCAACCTTGGATTCTAATCAAATTCAAATTAGGCATCTACGATGGCGCAGCCAACCGCGCCTTTATATCGCGGTCGACCATGGCTATCAGACTCTGAGTCTGATTATGTGGATTTAAATTTGAAACTGATTCAAACTCAAATTTTGAGGCCTTATCTGATAATGATTGACCCTAAGTCTGACCTTTATAAATAGAAAATGAGTTCCCTTTGTTATTTGGATCAGTTGAGAAATCTAAAGTAAGTACTCTGCCAATGAGACTTTGAAACTCCCTGGAGAGCTGTTGTTCACAAATCATGAACTATAACTTTGGGTATTTCTTAATTGGTTTGAAGGAGAGCCACCTATGGAAGAGCTGTATGAGTCTGCCCATGCACACATCAGTCGTGGATAGAGAATAGCGAAGAAGGCTAGTTAGTTAAGGTCCTTCTACAACGTATTTTCTCTTCATCTATTGCGGAAGCTTTTCGGAAAATAAGGATAGTAAGATCTGGTTAATTTATGCACATAGTGTGTCAAACTTATGTTTTGAAAAATACTCTAGTATAAAATTTTTAAAATTTCACTGTGTACTATTTTTCCAACACAGTCATGTCTTTAACGTACTGGTATGCATACCATTATAAAATACGAATGTCACCCTTTGGTACATCAAAAGACATATGTTAAGACAATGGGCCTGCTATTTGTTTCAAGATTAAGATACAACACATATGATTATTTAAAGTGAATTGATTTGCAAAATTAGAATTATTAATCCAAATTAATTACACATTATGTCTCGATCCAATACATCGTCACCTTTGACAATGCGCCAATGTTTCTATTCGCGGAGTCCACCTCTGATGGCCAAGATAAATCATCTCCTGTTAGGGATATAGATAACATGATAATTTTTTATGAATAAAGCGCGCAACTTTATTCCCTTGATTACAGATCTTATAATTTAGATCATCACCTTAAGAATTATGTTTTCTGCATAATCTGTCCATCATATGACTAATTCTTAAAGGTTTTGACTGACAGTCTCAGACTTTTGTTTGTTATCATACATTCAACAAATATGAACATAAAGAGGATAGCATTTGGTATATGTACAATAAATGAACTCTTTATTGATAAAAATGTCTTCAAAAGGATATTATATTTTTCCTCCTTAAGGCATACATTTATAACAATCTCCCATTGCACTAAATGAGTAAATATGGCAAATCTTGCATCTCTATAGCTTCCACATGCCTCTTGAAAACTCTCGTAGCTAGTGTCTTTGTGAATGGATTAGCTAAATTGTCCTCAGATGCGATTTAGCATACAGCAAAATGCCCGCCCTCAATGAAGTCCTTTATCACATGATGCTTTCGATCAATGTGATTACTTTTCTTGTGAAATCTTAATTCCTTAGCATTAGCTATCTTGCACTATTATCACAGTATAGCGATACCACCTTATCCATACCAGGAACTACTTCAAGATCCCCAAGGAACTTGTGGAGTTACACTGCTTCTTTTGAAGCATCACTAGCTGCCACATACTCGGCCTCCATCATTGAATCTAAAGTGTAACCTTGCTTTACACTTCTCCAAACAATGGCACCACCACCAAGAATAAACACAACACCTAAAGTTGATCTTGTTGAATCCAGACAGGATTTGAAATCGGAGTTAGTGTATCTCAAAGGTGTTAAATCCTCACCAAATATGCAAGCATATACCCTAGAGTCCTTTTCAAGTACTTGAAAATATGCTTGATCGCAACCCGGTTGTTCAGTCTTGGATTCGACTGAAATCGACTTACAATCCCGACTGCATAACAACTATTCGGTCGTGTGCAAAGCATGGCATAAATCCGACTACCTATTGCCGAGGCATAAGGCACCTTCTTCATGTATTCTCTTTCTTCATCTGATTTTGGTGAGTCTTTCTTAGAAAGAGTAATTTCTAACCTAGATGGTTGCCCACCTTTCTTAGAATTGTACATTGCAAACCTTTTGAGAATTTTATCTATGTAGCTAGCTAGGGATAAAGCTATCATTATGCTCTTCTTATCTCAAAAGATCTGGATACCAAGAACAAAATTAGCTTCACCCAAGTCTTTCTTGTCAAACTGCTTGGTCAACCATAATTTGACCGATGACAATTGCCCAACATCATTGCCAATTAGCAGAACATCATCTACATAGAGTAGTAGAAAAACCATTATTCCATCCTTAATGTATTTGTATACATATGGTTGGTCCACATTTTGTGCGAACCCATAAGTCTTGATCACTTGATCAAATCATATGTTCCAAGAATGGAAAGCCTGGTGAAGTTCATAAAACTTTAGTAGCTTACAAACCTTACCTTTTTGACCCTTGGCCTTGAACCCGTCTGATTATACCATATATATGGACTCATCAAGATAACCATTCAAAAAGGCCGTCTTGATAACCATCTGCCTAATCTAGTAGTCGAGAGCGGTAGCTATGGACAAGAGAATGCGGATGGACTTAAGCATGGCTACAGGTGACAAGGTTTCCTCAAAATTGATTCCTTCCTTTTACATGTATCCCTTAGCTACCAGTCTAGCCTTATAGGTTTCGACCTTTCCATCCACTCCTCTCTTCCTCTTATAGATCCACTTACACCCTATGGGTTTTACTCCTTTGTGAAGATCCGCAAGTTCCTAGACCCGATTTGTCTCCACAGACTTCATCTCAGTGTTCATAGCTTTTGTCCATATTTTCGAATCAACATCCTCCATAGCTTCTTGTAAGTGCAAGGATTCAGGTCATGTTCAACCGGTTCAGCCAAGAAGGCTTCACCATTGAACATATACCTCTCAGGTTAATACCCGATCCTCCCACTACATTGAAGCCCCTTAGGTTGTTGTTCGTGTTCGATTGGTTTTTCTACACCGATTAGAGTGGTTTCTACCAAAACCCTTGGAGTGATTGAATCACTCGCCCACTCCTTGAGTACCACTTTACTTCAAGGCTTAAAGTCATCCATGTTACTGTCCTCAAGAAATGTTGCATTAGTTGAAACCATGACTTTATTTTCCTTTGTGTTATAAAAATAACCCCTTTTAGTCCCTTTTGTATATCCTACAAACACACGTGCTTCTAATTTATTTGTTTCCTTAAACAGGAGATGAGTTGGACATCCCCATATACGAATATGGTTTAAGAATGTCTTTTTCCCTATCCACAACTCGTGAAAAGTTTTAGGAACTGATTTTGAAGGCACATTGTTCAAAAGATAACATGTGGTTTGTAGTGTGTATCCCCAAAAGGATAAAGGCAATGATGAATAACTCATCAAGGATCTAAACATGCCCAACAAAGTCCTATTCCTTGTCTCAGCCATGCCATTCTGTTGCGGAGTGCCCGACGTAGTCAAATGGGATAAAATCCCATTCTCTAATAAGTGTTTCAAGAACTCATCAGAAAGATATTCACCACCTTGATTGGATCAAAGTGCTTTTATGTGTCTAGCTAATTGCTTTTCCACTTCAGTCCAAAACTCCCTAAACTTGTCATAAGTTTCGCTTTTATGGTGCATTAAGTACACATACCCATATCTTGAGTAATCATCAATAAAAGTGACGACTATACCCTTCTCGTGCCTCGATGTTCATAGGACCACAAACATCACTATGTCCAAGTTCTAGAACCCCTTTAGCCTTTAGACCCAAATGGTCTTTTGGTCATTTTACCCTCTAAACAAGATTCACAATGTGGTATAGATTCCACCTTTACGTGACTTAAAGGTCCATCCCTTACCAACCTTTAAATCCTATTCAGGTTAATATGACCTTGTTGCAAATGCCAAATATAAGTCTTCTTAAAGTGAAAAGTTTTAAATCTTTTAGAGTCATTATCATTAACCTCAGTGTTAAGCAGTAAGTCCATCTTAGGTTTGATAAAATATAGATCCTTTTGCATCCATCTGTCATATGTAAAAGATTTGTTTTTTTAAATCACCACTTTATTATTAAAAGAAACTACATAGGAGTCTTTAAATAAACAAGCTACAGAAATTAAATTCCTTTTAAGTTTAGGAACATAAAAACAATCTTGCAAAATTAAACTCCTATAATTATCAAAATAAAGATAGACGTCTCCCACTACTTCAGTTAACACCAAGGATCCATCAACCATCCTAAGTGTGAAGCCTTCATGTAGTAGACTTCTCATTTTTTTGAACCCCTGTAGAGAAACACAAACATGATTAGTTGCCTTGGAATCTATGATCCAAGTGTTATTGGGGCTTCCTTATTTAATAAATAGAAAATCACAACTACTGCCTCAGCAAAAGAAGTCCTTGCAATTCTTCTTGACATGCCTGACCTTCCCACAGAAAAAGCACTTAAGCTTCTTTAGGTTCTTCTTTTTCTTCTTCTTATTCTTCCATTTGCAGGAATAGAACACTTCCCATTCTTAGCCTATTGCTTCTTTTCATTCCCAAGGTTAGGATTGGAACCAGATGCAGCCGCTAAGTTAGCCTCACCACTAGCAGGAGTTTCCCTGATTAGATTTTTGAACTCCTGTAACTGCATCATTAGCTCAGTCAAGGTCCTATCCCATCCATTGCTTAAATTAAATAAAGCTTTAAACAGGATAAACTCCTTAGATAGAGTCTCAAATACCATAGTCATTTGTGTTTCAGTATCTATGTTAGCTCCATTGTTTGAGCCTTGGTGAGGTAACCCATGACCAACATCATATGCTCTTTCACAGACGTCCCTAGTCTTTGTTTACAGTTTAAGAGTTTTTGAAGTGCACCTTGCTGTTTTGTTAGGGCCTGGCCTTCAAACATGTCTTCAAGATTATCCAAGTTCTGCTTCATAGTCTCATAATCTTCATGTTGAGCCTACAACACATTATTCACGCTGGCCATAACATAACAGCCAACTTGATCGTTAGCATCTCTCCAGTGATCATACGCTTAGATTTGCTCATTAGTAGAATCTCCTATAGGCTCGGGAGGACACGGCGTCGTTAGCATAAATTTTAGTTTCTCAAAGGTAGGATGATATTTAGGTTCTATTTCTAATCATTATAGTTCTCACCTATGAATTGGTTTTTATCGAGTATAGATGATAAAATGTTTTTACACATTTTTAATCTATAATAAAGAATCATATACCAAACATAAGCAAACATACCATATGATCTAGGGCCCATATGATCTAGCATATATTAATAATCATTTCCTTAGCCATCAATTTATTAACAGAGCTCAAAAGGGGGGTTAATAATAAGATTGACATGAGTGTATAACCATCATTTAAATATTTTATCCATGATTTATAATCACTATCTAGGGGTATGCAATGATAAATCATGCTAAAAGACCTTATCTTTTCTTCTTGGCTTTTGTCTACAATGTTTGCCAGATAGCCCATGCAGCCACTTGCTAAAAACTTCCTTGCTTTCATTGCCGATAAAAACATGTGGGGTTTCCTTTTGGATTTGCCAACATAAATGAACTTCTGATCACCTTCTGGATGGAAGATCACCTTTCACTTCCGACATTCTATAGAAGCATTGTACTTGCTCAGGAAATCCATCCCAAGAATCATATCATAGTCATGCATGTCGATCACAATGAGGTCGATGAAAAGCTCCCTATCAGAAATCCATAGGGGTACTATACGCAAACAGTGCGTATATAATATCACTTCCCCAAAGGGTAGTGTCGTAGTGAATCCCTGTCTCATAGGTTCTAAACGAACCTCTTACTTTTTAGCAAATGATATAGATACAAAAGAATGTGTGGCACCCGTATCAAAAAGGACATAAACATCATTAGATAAACTTGTTATCTGACCTGTGACCACATTGGAGGCTTCAGTAGCCACCTGTTCTTTCGCCATAGTATAAATACGGGCATTCGTTGGTGGAGCTTCAATTCTTCCTTGACTAATGAGTGGCCCTTCAATTAAAGCTTGCATTTGATGAAGCTGGGCTTGAGGAGGAGCTCTCTGCGGGGCATTGTCATTCATCAATTTGGGGCAGTTCTTGACAAAGTGGTCTTCACGCCCAGAAATGAAACATTGATTTGTTCCCAAGTGACATTCCCTTGGATGCTTCTTTTCACATTTGGCACATGGTTGAAACCGCCTGTTATTGTTGTTGTGCTGACCATCGTTATGTCTCTTGTTGTCTTGGCCCTGCTGATTTTGAGGATTGCCCTTCCTCTTGTTATTCCTCCAGTTCTGGTTGCTGTTGTTGCTGTTGTTGTTCCTGTGTGGAGGGCGGTTCTGGTTGTTTGCATTATTGGCCTGTTGGCCAGACTGAGGCTGATTCCTTCTTACCTTTGACAAATGAAACTTAGCACGTTGAGTCCTCATAACAACCTACTCTTGAGTCCTAGGTGGACTTGCCCCATCAACTATCGTAGCAATTTCTGGCCTAAGGGCTCTGATCAGTCTTCTGACCCTTTCACTTTCATCCATAAACATTCTTGGACATAAACGAGTCAGCTGGTCAAACTTCGTCACCACATCAGTGACTGACATATTGTTGGAAACAAAGAGCGCAGCAGAATTTTTTTAAAATATTTCATCAGAGTAATTTCCAAAACACAAGTTTGACATGTTATATGTATAAATTAAACAGATCTTACTAACCTCAGTGTGCCGAAGAACCTCCACGATCCGTGTAGAGAAGTAACGTTCCAGAAGAGCCTCAACCAACTGGTCTTCTTTGCTATTCTCTATCCATAATTGGAGTGAGTGTGGGCTCACACGTACAGCTCTTCCATCGGTGACTCTACTTCCGACCAACAGAGAGAACCCAAAGCTAGTGCTCGTGATTTGTGAACAAAAGCTATCAGGGAGTTTTCAGATGCTCACTAGAAGAGTATCACTCTTAATCTCTCAAATTGATCTGTATTGATCTGAGTAAATCATGAGACTCACTCCCTTTATATAGCTATTGGTCCTGGGGTCAGTCCATATCAGATCAGGTCTCAAAAACTCAAAACAAAATCGAGTTTGGATCAATATCTGATAAGATCCACATAAAAATGCGTAATCTTATCTACCGCTGATCGGCAGGCCGAACAAGCCAGTTCGACAGGCCGAACACGTCATCCGGCAGGCCGAACTCCCGAGAAAAAATCTCCGCGAATCTTTTATTTTCCACCTGAGATTCTAAAGGATAAAGTCTCAGTTTTGATTCAAATAACCCAATAGAGAAGTTATCTTATCAAAACAAACTTTATCAAGATAATCTCTAAGAAAATAAATCAATTCACAATAATTCTACAAGTTTATCTTGTTCTAATTTTGTCCAAAATTAAAACAACCAATAAACAAACAAGAATTATCTGATCGCAATAATTCAACAAGTTTATCTTCAACTAATTTCGTACAAAATTAATTCAACCGATAAACAGACATGAATTATTTGATTCTTACAAATTTTAAACCAATCTGATAAATCCGACATAAGTCACCAATTATTGGAAAAGCACGCCGTGTCGTTACAGGATTTTGTAGCAAAGGGGACCAAAATGGACCTATAAAGTTCAAGCTCATGATAATTATGAAACCCAATATCCCAGATATATATTTCACAATTATCAACTCCAACGCTACTCCACTAAAAGCTTGGAGCTGCACTCTCGAACTTTATAAAATTACGAAGCTCGTGTAGCTAAGTCTCCATGACATATCATAGTGTATCATATCCCCGTATGATCATCCATAATCGGCTTAAGGACAAGTTTTGTCTTACCTTCCTGATTATTTTTATCTTACGTTCCATTGTCTCACCATTAGAAAACTTACCATCCAAAGATAGTATACCATTCGGTTACACCTAGGTATCCAAATGGTTGAGCGCTCTAGTTTTCCAATTACAGGACAACGCATATAAGAGGATATCATTACTCCTAAAGAGGAGCTATGGATTCCATATCTATGAATAACAAGTCTACGCTATCAAGAGTCATGCCTCCAACGTACCGGCTTGCATACCACTATAGAGATGTGGGAGTCACCCATTGGTACATCAAAAGACACAAGTCGAGATAACGGGCTCACTATTCATCTCAGGATTAAGATACAATACAAATGACTGTCTAAAGTGAATCGATTTTCCGAGACAGAATTATTAATCCAAATCAATTCACTTTATGTCCCGATCCAACACGTCGTCACCTATGACAACGAGCCAATGTTTCTATTCACGGAGTCCAACTCCGATGGCCAAGACAAACCATCTCCCATAAGGGATATAGACAACATAACAATCTTTACATGAATAAAGCGCCCAACTTTATTCCCTCGATTGCGGATCATATGTTTTAGACTGTCACCTTAAGAATCGTGTCTTTCGCATAATCAGTCCGTCATATGCCCAATTCTTAAAGTTTTAGACTGACAGTCTTAGACTACTGTTTGCTTATCATACATTCAACATATATGAACGTAAAGAGGACAATATTTGGTATAAATGAATAAATTCTTTATCGATATAAAAATGTCTCCTAAAGTGTATTACATTTTTACTCCTTAGGGCATACATGTCTAACAATCTCCCACTTGCACTAAGTGAGTAAATACAGCAAATTTCGCATCCCCATAGCTTCCACATGCCTCTCGAAGACTCTCCCAGTAAGTGTCTTCGTAAATGAATCAGCTAAATTGTCCTCTAACGCGATCTTGCACACCGTGACATGCCCGCCCTCAACGAAGTCCTTTATCACATGATACTTTCGATCAATATGCTTACTCTTCTTGTGAAATCTTGGTTCCTTAGCATTAGCTACCGCCACACTATTATCACAGTACAATGATACCGCCTTATCCATACCAGGAACTACCTCAAGATCCCCAAGGAACTTGCAAAGCCACACTGCTTCTTTCGAAGCATCACTAGCCGCCACATATTCAGCCTCAATCGTTGAATCCAAAGTGCAATCTTGCTTCACACTTTTCTAACTGTTGGCACCGCCACCCAGAGTAAACACAAACCCCGAAGTCGATTTCCTAGAATCTAGACAGGATTGAAAATATGAATCAGTGTATCCTAGAGGAGTCAAGTCCTCACCCGAATACACAAGCATATACCCTCGAGTCCTTCTCAGGTACTTGAAAATATGCTTTACCGCAACCCAATGGTTCGGTCCTGGATCCACCTAAAATCGACTTACAATCCCGACCGCATAGCTAATATCCGGTCGTGTGCAAAGCATGGCATACATGAGACTACCTACTGCCGAAGCATAAGGCACCTTCTTCATGTATTCTCTTTCTTCATAAGACTTTGGATAGTCTTTCTTAGAAAGAGTAATTCCAGACCTAGATGGTTGCCCACCTTTCTTAGAATCCTACATTGCAAACCTCCTAAGAATTTTATCTATGTAGCCGGCTTGAGACAAAGCTATCATTTTGTTCTTCCTATCCCGAATGATCTGGATACCGAGAACAAAATTAGCCTCACCTAAGTCCTTCATGTCAAACTGCTTGGTCAACCATAATTTGACCGATGACAACGCCCCAACATCATTGCCAATTAGCAGAATGTCATCTACATAGAGCAGTAGAAAAAACCACCTTCCCATCCTTTATGTGTTTGTAAACACATGGTTCATCCACATTTTGTGAGAACCCATAAGTCTTGATCACTTGATCAAATCTTATGTTCCAAGAACGGGATGCCTGCTTAAGTCCATAAATTGACTTTAGCAGCTTACAAACCTTCCCCTCTTGACCCGCGACCTTAAACCCGTCTGGTTGTTCCATATAAATGGACTCATCAAGATAGCCATTCAGAAAAGCTGTCTTGACATCCATCTGCCAAATCTCATAATCGAGAGCGGTAGCTATGGACAAGAGAATCTGGATGGACTTAAGCATGGCTACAGGCAAAAAAGTTTTCTCATAATCGATTCCTTCCTTTTGCGTATAACCCTGAGCTACTAGTCTAGCCTTAAAGGTTTCGACCTTTCCATCCACTCCTCTTTTCCTCTTGTAGATCCACTTACACCCTATGGGTTTTACCCCTTCGGGAAAATCCACAAGCTCCCAGACCTGATTAGTCTCCATAGACTTCATCTCTATGTTCATGGCCTCTGTCCAGAGTTTTGAATCAACATCCTCCATAGCTTCTGTGTAAGTATAAGGATCCCTGTCATGTTCATCCGGTTCAGCCAAAAAGACCTCTCCATTGAACATATACCTTTCAGGTTGATGCCCGATCCTCCCACTACGCCGAAGCCCCTGGGGTTGTTGTTCAGGTTCGTTTGGTTTTTCCACACCGATCGGAATGGTTTCATTCGGAACCTCCAGAGTGAACAAATCACCCCTTAACTCCTCAAGCGCCACTTTGCTTCGAGGTTTAAAGTCGTCCATGTAACTCTCCTCAAGGAAAGTTGCATTAGTTGAAACCATGACTTTATTTTCCTTAGGGTTATAAAAATAACCCCCTTTAGTCCCTTTTGGATATCCTACAAACACGCAAACTTCCGAACGTGCTTCCAACTTATTCGGATCCTTAAACAGGACATGAGCTGGACATCCCCATATGCGAATATGGTTTAAGGATGTCTTCCGTCTTGTCCACAACTCGTGAGGAGTTTTAGGGACCGATTTTGAAGGCACATTGTTCAAAAGATAACATGCGGTTTGTAGTGCATATCCCCAAAAGGATAAAGGCAATGATGAATAACTCATCATGGACCGAATCATGTCCAACAAAGTCCTATTCCTTCTCTCCGCTATGCCATTCTGCTGCCTGGCACAGTCAAATGGGATAAAATCCCATTTTCTAACAAGTGTCCCAAGAACTCATCAGAAAGGTATTCCCCACCTCGATCAGATCAAAGTGCCTTTATGGGTCTACCCAATTGATTTTCCACTTCAGCCCGAAACTCCCTGAACTTATCATAAGTTTCGCTTTTGTGGTGCATTAGGTACACATACCCATAACTTGAGTAATCGTCAATAAAAGTGACAAAGTACTCATACCCTCCTCGTGCCCGGATGTTCATCGGTCCACAAACATCACTATGCATAAGTTCTAGAACCCCTTCGGCCCTATTGCCCTTAGACCCGTATGGTCTTTTGGTCATTTTACCCTCCAAACAAGATTCACATTGAGGTATAGATTCCACCTTTAAGTGACTGAAAGGTCCATCCCTTACCAACCTTTGAATCCTATTCAGGTTAATATGACCAAGGTGCAAATGCCAAAGATAAGTCTTATTAGAGTGAGAAGTTTTAGGTCTTTTTGAGTTATTATCATTTATCTCAGCATTAAGCAATAAGTCCATCTTAGGTTTGATAAAATATAGATTATTTTGCATCCATCCAGAACAGATAAAAGATTTATTTTTACGAATCACCACTTTTTTATTAAAAGATACCACGTAGGAGTCTTTAAATAAAGAAGATACAGAAATTAAATTCCTTTTAAATTTAGGAACATAAAAACAATCTCGCAAAATTAAATTCCTATAATTATCAAAATAAAGATGGACATCTCCCACTGCTTCCGCTGAGACCAAGGATCCATCGCCCATCCGAAGTGTTAAGTCTTCACGAAGTAGACTTCTCGTTTCTTTGAATCCCTGCAGAGAAACACAAACATGATTAGTTGCACCGGAATCTATGACCCTGATGTCACTGGATTCCTCAACCAAACAAGGTTCTAAATATAGAATATCACACCTACCTCCCTTGGAAAGGAAGTCCTTGCAATGCTTCTTTATATGCCCGACCTTACCACAGAAGAAGCACTTAAGCTTCTTTGGGTTTTTCTTCTTCTTCTTCTTGCTCTTGGTTGCAGGAGGAATAGAAGACTTCGCACTCTTGGCCCGTTGCTTCTTTCCATTCCCAGAGTTAGGATTGGAACCAGAAGCAGCTACCATATTGGCCTCACCACCAGCAAGAGACTCCCTGATCAGCAGTTCAAACTCCTGTAACTATTTCATCAGTTCTGTTAAGGTCATATCCCGTCTATTGCTTAAATTAAAAGTAGCTCTAAACAGAATAAATTCCTTAGACAAAGTCTCAAAGACCATAGTCATCTGAGTTTCAGCATCAATGTCGGCTCCATTGGTTTGAGCCTCAGCGAGGTAACCCATGACCAACATCATATGCTCCTTTACAGATGTCCCCGGTCTCTGTCTACAGTTTAAGAGTTTCCGAAGCGCCCCTTGCCGCTTTGTTATAGCCTGGCCTTCGAACATATCCTCAAGATTATCCAAGATCTGCTTCGCAGTCTCATAATCCTGATGTTAAGCCTACAGCACGTTGTTCATGCTAGCCATAACATAACAGCGGGCCTGATCATTAGCATCTTTCCAGCGATCATACGCTTGGAATTGCTCATTACTTGAGTCTCCCGTAGGCTCGGGAGGACAAGTAGTTGTCAGTACATATTTCAGTTTCTCAAAGGAAAGGACGATGTCCAGGTTCCGTTTCCAATCATTATAATTCTCACCGGTTAATTGGTTTTTGTCAAGTATCGATGATAAAGCGTTTTTAGACATTTTCAATCATATACCAAACATAAGCAAACATATATAATAATTTAGTAAGATAACACAATCATGTAAAATCATATAAATGTGTTTATGTGTCAAAACCTTGAAAATATCACAACCTTACAACGATAATTCCCAACTCAGAATTCAACAAGCTCCTAGGGGAGTCATGCCAAATTCAATCAGGAACACGGATCCCCTCCTGATTAATATATGCCATCCAGGACCCGTATGATCCAGCATATACTAATAATCGTTTCTTTGGCCATTAATTTTATTAACAGAGCTCCTAGGGGAGGTTAATAATAAAATTAACGTGAGTGTATAACCACCGTTTCAATATTTTATCCATGATTTATAATCACCACCTAGGGGTGTGCAACCATAAATCATACTAAAATACCTTATCCTTTCAGAGATCCAATCTGGTACATGATAGAAATCCCTTCCTAGGGGTTGGGACCACCATGTTCTTCCTATGGACCAACGATGGAGGCCTTAGGTCCTCTCTTCGAAAACCTTCTCCCACTCAATCTTTTGAAGTCAAGGTTTTATTTTAAAATTATGCATGAACAATTTTAATATGAGCGGCACTCCCTATTCTATATGACATGTTATCAATATACATGGTAAATTATATTATAATGCAGACAAGCAAAGCAATCAAGCAAAGCTACAAGCAAAATAATAAGAACCGTAATATTATGGTTCCACCCTAGAGAATAGAAAAATTAAGATTACAAGAGAATAATCGAGACATTTATTGATTCTTCATCCTTGAATCCTCAAGCTGTATCCTTCTTCATGTAATATCCATCTTCAAGTCTTCAATCCTGTATGAATCGAATACTTCATATTTCCGGTCATATCCAAATTTAATGTTTCTCATAATCGTCTCAAAAATAAAATTAAAACTGCACCGGAAAAATTGAACCTTTTCTGGACACTCGGCAGCTCTCGGTCGGCAGGCCGATCTGGGTGATCGGACTGCCGGTCTTGCTCCATCGGCCTGCCGATCTATGCAGGTTCGGCCTGCCAAACTGAAACTTCGGCCTGCCGACAGAGCACCAAATTTTCTGCCCCACTGTCGGCCTGCCGGACCATACGTCCGGCCTGCCGATCCGTGACCTTCGGCCTGTCGAGCTGTGAGGTCCGGCATGCCGACCGAGCAGAAAACCCTTAATCCAAAAAATACAATTTTAATGCAATTCATCAATTTTATTTTCAATAATTCAAAACATAAAAATTAGAGACTCAGGAAATACCTGGAGGCGCCATCATCAATCTTCTAGATCCGACTTCTCGATCCGTCTTCTCTGGATAATTATTTAATTACAAAATTCTTACAAATTAAAAATTAAATAACAATTCCTAGGCGGAGATGATAGTCCTCCAACTAATTACATGAAAAACCTAGATACACATTCTAACCTCTAAGGAACCATAACCGGTATTAATTAATTAATAAATAATTAAACAACAATTTAATCAACCATAATTAATTAATAAACATTCACCACATAATCCATGACAACATATATATTATATCGAAACCTAGAGTGCCATCTCTCTATAAAATTCAATTCAAGCATAGGAAAGATTAAGATCACAAAATTTATGCATATAACATGATCACAAACTTGCAAATTTATGTAAAAACCTCGTCTTTGATACCAATTGTTGGAAAAAAAGTGTGCAGCGGAATTTTTTAAAATATTTCATCAGAGTAATTTCTAAAACACAAGTTTGACATGTTATATGTATAAATTAAACATATCTTACTAACCTCAGTGTGCCGAAGAACCTCCGCGATCCGTGTAGAGAAGTAACGTTCCAGAAGAGCCTCAACCAACTGGTCTTCTTTGCTATTCTCTTTCCACAACCGGAGTGAGTGTGGGCTCACACGTACAGCTCTTCCACCGGTGACTCTCCTTCCGACCAACAGAGAGAACCCAAAGCTAGTGCTCGTGATTTGTGAACAAAAGCTCTCAGGGAGTTTTCAGATGCTCACTAGAAGAGTATCACTCTTAATCTCTCAAATTGATCTGTATTGATCTGAGTAAATCATGAGACTCACTCCCTTTATATAGTTATTGGTCCTGGGGTCAGTCCATATTAGATTAGGTCTCAAAAAATTGAAACAGAATCAAGTTCCGATCAATATCTGATAAGATCCGTGTGAAAACGCGTAATCTTATCTACCGCTGATCGGCAGGCCGAACATGTCATCCGGCAGGCCGAACTCCCGAGAAAAAATCTCCGCGAATCTTTTATTTTCCACCCGAGATTCTAAAGGATAAAGTCTCAGTTTTGATTCAAATAACCCAATAGAGAAGTTATCTTATCAAAACAAACTTTATCAAGATAATCTCTAAGAAAATAAATCAATTCACAATAATTCTACAAGTTTATCTTGTTCTAATTTTGTCCAAAATTAAAACAACCGATAAACAGACAAGAATTATCTGATCGCAATAATTCAACAAGTTTATCTTGAACTAATTTCTTACAAAATTAATTCAACCGATAAACAGACATGAATTATTTGATTCTTACAAATTTTAAACCAATCTGATAAATCCGACATAAGTCACCAATTATTGGAAAAGTACGCCGTGTCGTTACAGGATTTTGTGAGCTAGCAAAGGGGACCAAAATGGACCTATAAAGTTCAAGCTCATGATAATTATGAAACCCAATATCCCAGATATATATTTCACAATTATCAACTCCAACGCTACTCCACTAAAAGCTTGGAGCTGCACTCTCGAACTTTATAGAATTATGAAGCTCGTGTAGCTAAGTCTCCATGACATATCATAGTGTATCGTATCCCCATATGATCATCCATAATCGGCTTAAGGACAAGTTCTGTCTTACCTTCCCGATTATTTTTATCTTACGTTCCATTGTCTCACCATTAGAAAACTTACCATCCAAAGATAGTATACCATTTGGTTACACCTATGTATCCAAATGGTTGAGCGCTCTAGTTTTTCAATTACAGGAAAATGCATATAAGAGGATATCATTACTCCTAAAGAGGAGCTATGGATTCTATATCTATGAATAACAAGTCTACGCTATCAAGAGTCATGCCTCCAACGTACCGGCATGCATACCACTATAGAGATGTGGGAGTCACCCATTGGTACATCAAAAGACACAAGTCGAGATAACGGGCTCACTATTCATCTCAGGATTAAGATACAATACAAATGACTATCTAACGTGAATCGATTTGCCGAGACAGAATTATTAATCCAAATCAATTCACTTTATGTCCCGATCCAACACGTCGTCACCTATGACAACGCGCCAATGTTTCTATTCACGGAGTCCAACTCCGATGGCCAAGACAAACCATCTCCCATAAGGGATATAGACAACATAACAATCTTTACATGAATAAAGCGCCCAACTTTATTCCCTCGATTGTGGATCATATGTTTTAGACCGTCACCTTAAGAATCGTGTCTTCCACATAATCAGTCTGTCATATGCCCAATTCTTAAAGGTTTAGACTGACAGTCTCAGACTACTGTTTGCTTATCATACATTCAACATATATGAACGTAAAGAGGACAATATTTGCTATAAATGAATAAATTCTTTATTGTTATAAAAATGTCTCCTAAAACGCTTTACATTTTTACTCCTTAGGGCATACATGTCTAACACATATCCCCTTGGCGTAGGTTTTCAAACTCCTTAAAATGTTTCCTTTTAGCGTTCATGTGGAAAAACTTTATGTTAAATTCTTGAACAAAGTCAGCCCATGTCATTTCATCAACATTCCTGCTCATTTCAATGCCATCCCACCAAATTCTGGCCTCCATGGTGAGACAGTATAATGCACAGAGAACCTTCTCGTTGTCTGTGAAATCCATGAGCCTTAAGGTGGCTTCGATTGTCTTCAACCATCCCTGTGCGACTAATGGGTCCTTAGAACCCTCAAAGTCTACTGGCTTGACTTTCTTTCATCTGACCAGAAGAGGTTCCTGATAGGCCGCTCTTGGTTCAGCAGCAGGAGCTAGAACTTCGTTAACTTGTGGTTGAGGAGGAGGAGGCATGTCATTACCTCGACGGTCGTCATTCTGGCCATTGGCCCTTAACTCTGCGATCTCTCTTCTTTGTTCCTCCAACAGCCTTTGCAGCTCAGCAATCATTGTCATGAGTCTTTCATTAGTTTGGGTGCGTGTCTGCATTCTTCTATTACCGTCCATCGTTAATTTTCCTAAAAGAATTAGAAACTTAGAAATAATCTTCTAATTATGAGACAGGTTTTCACTACTAGATCATTAATCGTTAAACATTTAGACCTCATTCTTATCCTTATACTTGCATCAAAAAATCTAACTTTAAACATATTTACTTGGAGGACTTGGATTGACGTGTGGCGATATGAATTGTAATCAGAAATTCTCTCTGATACCAAAGCCTGTAACGCCCCCCTTATGGACGTCACAGATGTCGTTACATTCATACATTCATACTTATTTGAACTTTAAACTTAAACATACTTACAAAACTTATACAATACTTTTAATTGTAAACATAATTAAAACATACATAACCAGGATCCATTCATGTTTTTTTTTTTAAATAACATTGCTTAACTTATTCCATACCGTAATTTATTCAATTACACTTTAAATTAATCATAAACTTGCTTTAATAAAATGGATATACCAAGTTGTAAAATCATAACTTATAAAAAAAAATGTCACATCATTTATAACTTATTTGCTCCCACAGTTCGGCAGGCCGAACTTGGGACTTCGGCAGGCCAGACATAATCGGCAGGCCAGAATTCCTCAACCGGTAGGCCGGCAGAGGCTTTGCAAATATGGGCTTAAAAACCTATCAACGTTCGGCATGCTGAACCTTCAAACATTGGCAGACCGACCAATGATGTTTGGTAGGCCGACCGAGCCAAAAGTTTTTCAAAAAACTTAATTTTTAAGACAAATCCAACTTTTCATAAAAATACGGAAGATCAAAATTCTTAAAATGATGAAATAAAATATAAAATCATAGTTCATGTATTCTTAAAACTTAATAAATAAATATGTTCATATTATAGAACTTGATTTAAAACAAAAAAACTTTCTTCTTGGCATTCTTCTGGTTACAATTCATCGTACTTAATGCTCACACGCCTTCCCATGTCCTCCACCTAATCCATGATTTTCTTACCCTTATCTGCAACATGACATAAACTTGAATAAGCTAATGCTTAGTAAGTACATATAATTCTCACAATTGAAAAACATTTCATATACATCATTATCATCATCATCATATCATAAAAGTGCCTTAAACACAATTTCATAGAAACATATCTTTCATTACATTGACTATCTTAAAACTTATTCCATTTTATCTTAAGGGCCCAAGTGTTGCACCATAAGAATAATTGTAGGCGCGCCGTCATGAGAGGAGAAGGGTAGTTAATCCCAAACCAAACACGACATCATAACATATCATATCATGAGAACGAGGATGAATGTAATGACATCTACGATCTCCATAAGAGGGCGTTATAGGCTTTCGTAGCAGAGCAAAATTTCCTTTTCAATTCATTTGCCACACGTCAGTTCAAGTCCTCCAAGTAAGTATATTTTAAGTTAATTGCTATGGAAGTAAGTTTGATTATAAGTATAAGATTTAGATGTATAATGATAAATGCCGTAGTGCATAATTTAGTAGTGAAATCCTGTCTCATCTAATAAATTAGAAGATTATCTCTAAACTCGTAATTCTTTTAGGAAGTCAAAGATGAACGGCCATAGAAGGATTTAAATTCGTACTCAAACCAATAAAGGACTAATGACAATGATTGCCAAACTACAAAGGCAACTTGAAGAGCAAAGAAGGGAGATTGAGGAACTAAGAGCTAACGGTCAAGGAGGTGAGAGGCCAAAAAATGACATGCCACCTCCCTTTCCTTAGCCCCAAAGAGAAGAAGCCCCAGCTCCTGCACCAGAACCAAGACCTGCCTACCAAGAACCATTATTAGTCAGACGGAAGAGGGTGAAGCCAGTAGACTTTAAAGGTTCTAAGGATCCTCTAGTCACTCAAGGATGGCTAAAGACAATTGAGGCCACTTTGAAGCTCATGGGTTTCACAAAAAATGAGAAGGTCCTCTATGCTTCGTACTGCCTAAACATGGAGCCCAAAATCTGGTAGGACAGAATCAAACAAAGAAGAAATATAGACAAGATGACATGGGTTGATTTCGTTCATGAATTCAACACAAAGTTCTTCCACATGAACATTACTCGTAGGCATTACGATGAGTTTGAGAATCTACGCCAAGGAGACATGTTACTTACCAATGTGGTGGCTAAATTTGACCAGTTGGCACACCTTTGCCCAGGGATGGTTAACAATGAAAGTGAGAAGGTCAGAAGATTGATCAGAGTCCTCAGGCCAAAGATTATTGCAATTGTTGATGGGGCAAGTCTACCTAGAAACTAGGAACAGGTTTTCTTAGGGGTGCAACAGGCTGAATTCCACTTGTCAAAGTTGAGAAGAAACCAACCTCAACCAAGTCAACCCGCGAACAATACGAACACTCAAAACCAACCTTATGGAAAAAACAACAACAACAGCAACAACAAGAATTGGAAGAACAATAGAGGAAGAGCAACTTCTAGAACTAGTAGGGTCATGGTAATAAGAAGCAAAATGGTGGACAGTACGACAACAATAACATGCAGAATCAGCCATGCACCAAATGTGAGAAGAAACATCCAAGTGAATGTCGTTTGGGGACAAACCAATGTTTCATTTGAGGATGCAAGGACCACTTTGCCAAGAACTGCCCCAATCAGACTAATGTTCAAGCTCAGTAGAGAGCTCCTCATGCCCAACTCCAGTAGATGCAAGCTACCTTAGAGGGACCCTTGATTAGTCAGGGACCAATTGAAGCCCCACCTACTAATGCCCGTATCTATGCAATGATGAAAGAACAAGTGACTGCTAAAGCCTCTAATGTCGCCACAGGTCAGATTTCATGTCCTTCTTTTAATGCACATGCTCTCTTTGATAGGGGTGCTACACATTCTTTCGTATCATCATCTTTTGCTAAAAAACTAAGAGAACATCTAGAACCCATGAGACAGGGGGTTCACTACTACTACCCTCCAAGGAAGTGATGAGGTCTACGCATTATTTACTTACAGTTCCTCTATGGATTTTTGAAAAGAAACTCTTTGTTGATCTTATTGTATCTATATGTATGACTGCGACATGATTCTCAAGATGGATTTTCTAACTAAGTATAATGCTTCCATCGAATGCCGAAAATGAAAGGTGGCTTTTCATCTAGAGGTTGAACAAAGGTTCGTATTCATGGGTGAGTCTAGAAAGAAGCCAAACACATTTTTGTCAACCATGAAAGCAAGGAAATTGTTAGCAAGCAGTTGCATGGGTTATTTTGCAAGCATCGTAGACAAAAGTCAAGAAGAGAAGGCAAATATTGAAGATGTTGCAATAGTACGACAATTCTCAAAGGTGTTTCCAAATAATCTGTCAAGCTTACCCAAGATAGAGAGATCGAATTTGAGATCGAGCTTGCGCTAGGCACCTATCCAATTTCCAAGGCACCTTAGAAAATAGCTCCAGTGCAGTTAAAAGAGTTTCATTCTCAGTTAAAGGAACTTCTCAATAAAGGCTTTATTTGACCTAGTCACTCACCATGGGGAGCACCAATTTTATTTGTCAAGAAGAAAGATGGTTCTATGAGACTCTACATTGACTATAGAGAGCTAAATAAAGTAACAATCAAGAACAAATACTCGTTACCTCAAATCGATGATTTGTTTGATCAACTTAAGGGTGCATCTGTGTTCTCAAAGATTGATTTGCAGTAGGGATACCATCAGTCAAAGATAAAAGAATGAGACATCCCTAAGATGGCCTTTAGATCAAGGTATGGTCACTACAAATTTGTGGTTTTGCCTTTCGATCTAACGAATGCACCTGCATTCTTTATGGACTTGATGAAATGGGTATTCAAGGATTTCCTTGATAAATTTGTCGTTGTGCTTATCGATGATATTCTTGTTTGTTTGAAAAGTTGGGAAGAGTAGCTGAGCATTTGAGGATTGCATTGGAGACTCTAAAGAGACATGAGTTGTATGCAAAGTTTCAAAATGTGAGTTCTGGCTTGACAGTGTATCTTTCTTGGGGCATGTTGTATCGAAGGACAGAATAATGGTAGACCCTACTAAAGTTAAAGCTATGCTTAATTGGAAACAACCAAAGAATGCAAGTAAGATAAGAAGCTTCTTGGGTCTAGCTGGTTATTATAAGAAGTTTGTTGAAGATTTCTCTAAGATAGCAGCGCCTCTCACAAAGGAAAGAAGTTTGAATGGTCAGATGCATGCAAGAAGAGTTTTCAAGAACTAAAGAAAAGGTTAACTATAGCCCTAGTCTTGGCTATTTAGGAAGGGAATGATGAATTTGTAATTTACAACGATGCTTCTAAGATGGGCCTTGATGCAGAATGATAGGGTAATTGCCTATGCATCGAAACAATTGAAAGACTACAAGAAGAACTATTCCATTCATGATCTTGAATTGGTGGCTGTAGTCTTCGCACTAAAGATTTGGAGACATTACTTATATGGAGTTCAATGTAAGATATTTACTGATCATCAAAGTTTAAAGTACTTCTTCATTTAGAAGGACTTAAACATGAGACAACGGAGATGACTAGAGCTGGTGAAGGATTATGATTGTGAAATCCTTTATCATCCAAGAAAGGCTAATTGAGTGGCTGATGCTTTAAGTACAGAGACTGTTGCCACATTGATGTCATTACAAGCAATGTCTTAGCCTTTGAGGAAAGAAATTCTAGACTTTGGTTTCAAAATCATAACAGGATAGCTTTCAGCACTATCTCTTGCTCCATCACAGTTTGATGAGATTCAGAGTAAGCAAGACGAAGATGTAAGCTTAGTGAGGATTGAGCAGGAAATAAAGAAAGGTAAATATGAAGAGTTTTGTATTGCAGATGATGGAACGCTATATCTTAAGGACCGCTTATGTGTTCCCAACGTTGATGGTTTAAAGGAAAGAATCTTAGCAGAAATTCATGATACTCCTTATTCAATGCATCCAGGTGCAACAAAGATGTACAACGACCTAAGGGATAGTTTTTTATGGTTTCGAATGAAACAGAGCGTTGCAATGTATGTGAAGAAATGCTTGACATGTCAATAAGTCAAAGCTGAATACCAAAGACCTGGTAGCAATTTGCAATCAATTTAGATACCGGAATGGAAATTGGAGGAGATTACAATGGATTTCATTACCGATTTGCCTAGGACTATGAATGGAGATGCTGCTATTTGGGTTGTTGTCGACCGATGGATGAAGATGCCGCGTTTCATTCCCATTAAGATCACTTATTCTATGGAGAAATTAGCAGAACTTTATGTCAAGGAAATAGTGTAACTCCATGGAATCCCTAAGTCTATCATTTCTGATCGTGATGGCAGGTTCACGTCCAAGTTCTAGAAAAATGTATAGAATGTGATGGGAGCTAAGTTGCACTTCAGTACAGCTTTTCATCCTTAGACGGATGGCCAAACAGAGAGGACAAATTTGATCTTAGAGGATATGCTTTGGGCCTGTACTCTTAATTACAAGACCAGCTAGTGTAAAATGTTACCGTTAGCGGAATTCGCTTATAACAACAGTTACCAGGAGACAATTGGAATGGCATCTTATGAGGCTCTATATGGGTGGAAATGTAGGTTACCTATATGTTGGCCATAAAGCCAGTGAAAAAAAGATGATGGAAAGTGTTGACGTTGAAAAGACTGACTTTGTCAATGAAACTTTTGAGATAATAAAGTTGATACGAAAAAGAATAGAGACTGCTCAAAGCCGACAGGAAAGTTATGCTGAGGCCCTTAGAATTCACTGTAAGCGATCCTGTGTTCCTAAAGATTGCACCAATGAAAGGAGTTATGAGGTTCGAAAGGAAAGGCAAGCTAAGCTCGAGATTCATCAGACGTTATGAAACATGTATTCCATGTTTCAATGCTCAAAAAGTATGTTCCAAACCCTACGCACGTGATTAAGCCATAGGTGATTGAAATACAAGATGACCTCAGTTACAAAGAGAAGCCAGTAGAGATTTTAGATTAGAAAACCAAGATCTTGAGGAATAAGGAGATTCCTTTGGTCAAGGTCTTATTGCAAAATCACCAAGTGGAAGAAGCTACATGGGAACGTGAAGATGACAAGAGAATTAGATATCCGCAATTGTTTTGAGTTTCGAGGACGAAACTCTTATAAGGTGGGAAGAATACAATACCCGCTATTTTTCATGTTACGGTTAATGATAGATATTTAACGACGTTAAGTATTTTCTTTATGATATAAGTTACTGACCATTGATTTGAGAATTATGGCAAGTGACGGTCATGTGGAATAGATGTGCTTGAAGTGCTCATGCCATTTGTGATGTATGTATGATAAATATTTAATGTTTTAATTTCATGTAATGTTGTATGGGGTACTTCGACAGGCCAAATTTATTTTCCAGAATGACATGCCGATGGATTTAATCGGCAAGCCGAACACTGCTGACAAGAAATCAGCAAATAATTCCAAAATTGTGGCATTGATGTTTAATTTAATTTATTGTGAAAATTTTGAATAATTTGTATATTCTTATCTCTTTCCTTATCCAGATTAAGGAAGGTTTGACTTTTAAAAAAATGATTTAAATGTGTGATAAGGTTTCCTATTTTGAAATTATAAGATTTGGTAGTTATAGCAAATCATTGATTTTTCTTCCCTCTTATTTTGCTCCATTCCCCATGTGTAAACATCTTTTTCTAAAAAAAATATATAATATTTTCTGATATTAAAGAGACCATTAGCCCATCTTATAATATCATTGACGTAAATTTTTCCCTCTCTCTATCATTTTCTCTTCTTCTTTCTCTCTAAAATTTTCTTAGATACTCTCTCTTCCCTTCTCCACGTTTTCTTCCACTTCTCTCCCTTATTCTCTACAAAAAAATTTGAAAGAAATATTGAGTCTTCCCTTGGGCAAATTCAAAGAAAATTAGAGATGAATCATTTCGAGATAAGAATTCATTCTAGATTACTACAGTAATTGTATTTTTTCCCTTTAATCCGACCCCCATAACTTTGTCTACAAATTTCTATTTGCTCTAAAATTTTAGTATGATATTTATGTATGTGTCCAAATTTCATCCCATTTGGAGTTTTCTATGCTAAGATATTAAATTTTTATTCATTGCTACTCATAGTTCAATGGTTGCTGATCTATATGTTGCACAAAAATGTAGCTTCATTCATAGGGCAAATGAATGTTGATTTTCATGAAATTTTGCAAAAATATTCATACATATGTTAGGTTATGACTTGGAGAGTTTCATGGTAAAATGATGAATCTTGAATGTGTTCTTGAACTTTCTTTAAGGTTAGGTTTTATGGTTGTCTATTTAGTGAATTCTTGGAATTTATGTTTGTGTGGCCTTTTTGCATGGCTAAACAAATTTATGTGCCAATGAAACTTTTTGTGGTACTGTGTTTATATCTATATAGGTTGTCATAAAAATTTTACGGCCATAGTGATTTTATTTTAATTATTCTAGAATGATGAACACGGGTTGCTCATTACCTTATGTGTTTACTATTTATTTTGCCTTTGAATTCTAATGCATGTTTTGAATTGTTTTAAATTTATGTGAAGCTAATTTTTGGGTATGTTATAGTTTTAGGTGTCTATTGTATGTAGAATTTTTATGAAATTATTTTTATGATATAGATAATTTATTTTAGGAATGTTAGTTAGGGCTACTCACTGTTTTGTTTATGCTGGCAGATTTCATGTTGTGATGTGTGTGACTTGTTTTAATTGCCTAATGGAAATTTTATGGCTAATGAAAAATTAGGGTAATATATTTATAAGTTAACTTGGTCTCTGCAAGGTTCCATGCCATAATTGTATATGAGTTGTGAATATTGAGTGGTGTTTTTCTTAATAGTTAGGTAGATTTTTAATATTTCAGTTTTGCATGAATATGTGTAAGTTGGTAAAGTGTATATGTTTTATTGTATTCCTTGAGATGGAAGTATGAATGATGTCTTTCGGTATTGGATGATTTCATGGAAATTGAAATTAATTTTTTTATTTGTATATGAATGTATGGCATGAACACTACAAGAAGTAAGCACATCGAGACCGCGACGACACCATCTAAGATAAGGTTAGTAAGCAAGTCAAGTAAGTATATTCTCACATGCAATATGATAAAAGTTTACGAAAAGTTTGAGAACATGTTTTATGTTAATTTTTAAGTTTGTTTTTACATATTGTCTTCTCATGAAAGCTCTTGTTCCAACAAGAAGGTTTAAATGACATTTTAATGACGAGGTATGTTAAAACTTAAATATATATATATATATATGTATCACTTAATTAAGTATTGCACACCACATGTTTATGTCTATGTTTATGATTGTTAGACATGTACGCCCTAAGGAGTAAAAATGTAATACGTTTTTGGAGACATTTTTATCAATAAAGAATTTATTCATTTATATATACCAAATCTTGTCCTCTTTACGTTCATATTTGTTGAATGTATAATAAGCAAACAGTAGTCTGAGACTATCAGTCTAAACCTTAAGAATTGGGCATATGATGGGATGATTATGCGATAGACACGATTCTTAAGGTGACAGTCTAAAACATATGATCCGCAATCGAGGGAATAAAGTTGGGCGCTTTATTCATGTAAGGATTGTTATGTTGTCTATATCCCTTATGGGAGATGGTTTGTCTTGGCCATCGGAGTTGGACTCCGTGAATAGAAACATTGGCACGTTGTCATAGGTGACGATGTGTTGGATCGGGACATAAAGTGAATTGGTTTGGATTAATAATTCTGTCTTGGCAAATCGATTCACTTTAGACAGTCATTTGTATTGTATCTTAATCCTGAGATGAATAGTGGGCCCGTTATCTCGACTTGTGTCTTTTGATGTACCAATGGGTGACTCCCACATCTCTATAGTGGTATGCATGCCGGTACGTTGAAGGCATGACTCTTGATAGCGTAGACTTGTTATTCATAGATATGGAATCCATAGCTCCTCTTTAGGAGTAATGATATCCTCTTATATGCGTTGTCCTGTAATTAGAAAACTGGAGCGCTCAACCATTTGGATACATAGGTGTAACCGAATGGTATACTATCTTTGGATGGTAAGTTTTCTAATGGTGAGACAATGGAACGTAAGATAAAAATAATCGGGAAGGTAAGACAGAACTTGTCCTTAAGTCGATTATGGATGATCATATGGGGATACGATACACTATGATATGTCATGGAGACTTAGCTACACGAGCTTCGTAATTCTATAAAGTTCGAGAGTGCAGCTCCAAGCTTCTAGTGGAGTAGCATTGGAGTTGATAATTATGAAATGTATATCTGGGATATTGGGTTTCATAATTACCATGAGCTTGAACTTTATAGGTCCATTTTGGTCCCCTTTGCTAGCTCACAAAATCCTGTAACGACACGGTGTGATTTTCCAATAATTGGTGACTTATGTCGGATTTATCAGATTGGCTTAAAATTTGTAAGAATTAAATAATTCATGTCTGTTTATCGGTTGAATTAATTTTGTAAGAAATTAGTTCAAGATAAACTTGTTGAATTATTGCGATTAGATAATTCTTGTCTGTTTATCAGTTGTTTTAATTTTGGACAAAATTTGAACAAGATAAACTTGTAGAATTATTGTGAATTGATTTATTTTCTTAGAGATTATCTTGATAAAGTTTGTTTTGATCAGATAACTTCTCTATTGGGTTATTTGAATCAAAACTGAGACTTTATCCTTTAGAATCTTAGGTGAAAAATAAAAGATTCGCAGAGATTTTTTCTCGGGAGTTCGGCCTGCCGGATGACGTGTTCGGCCTGCCGAACTGAATGTTCGGCCTGTCGATCAGCGGTAGATAAGATTATGTGTTTTCACGCGAATCTTATCAGATATTGATCCGAACTTGATTCTGTTTCGAGTTTTTGAGACCTAATCTGATATGGACTGACCCCAGGACCAATAGCTTTATAAAGGGAGTGAGTCTCATGATTTACTAAGATCAATGGAGATCAATTTGAGAGATTAAGAGTGATACTCTTCTAGTGAGCATCTGAAAACTCCCTGAGAGCTTTTGTTCACAAATCACGAGCACTAGCTTTGGGTTCTCTCTGTTGGTTGGAAGGAGAGTCACGGGTGGAAGAGCTGTACGTGTGAGCCCACACTCACTCCAGTTGGGGATAGAGAATAGCAAAGAAGAGCAGTTGGTTGAGGCTCTTCTGGAACGTTACTTCGCTACACAGGTTGCGGAGGTTCTTTGGCACACTGAGGTTAGTAAGATTTGTCTAATTTATACATATAACATGTCAAACTTGTGTTTTGGAAATTACTCTGATGAAAATTTTTTAAAAAATTCCGCTGCGCACTTTGTTTCCAACAATGATGTCCAAAGTTAGACTTGTCATGTTTGGTTTGGGATTAGCTACCCCTCTCCTCTTAGGACGGCGCGCCTATGATGATGATAATGGTGCAACACTTAGGCCCTTAAAGATAAATGAATGAAGTTTTAATATAGATAATGTAACGAAAGATATGTTCTATATGAAACTGTGCCAAGTGCACTATTATGATGGTTATGAATATAATGTTTCATAAAGAATGTTCATAAAATGTTTTATGTTATGAATATAATGTTTCATATTGCAGATAGAGGTAAGAGGATTATGGAATAGGTGGAGGGTGAGGATAGGCGTGTGAGCTTGAAAGGATGGGTTGAAAACGGAAGAACACCAAGCAAGAGTTTTAAAGTCTCTGAACAATGATTTTATCTAGTGTATGTTAAAAATTTCTACTCTTTGTTGAATTGGGACTTTTTTTAATTTGCTATTGTTTTTGCAACAAATCGGCCTATCGATCAGCTTTGATCAGACTGCTGATGTTGTTATCAGCTTGCCAATTACCCTATATCGGCCTGTCGATCTTAGTGATTTAAAACCCCGTTTTTGTAGAGCTCGGACAGCCTGTCGGTGGTTGAAGTTCAGACAACCGGTCATATTCGGCCTACCGGTGTCCCAAGTTCTGCCTATCGATTGTGTACAAAATTAAATGATGATTTTAAATTTTATTTTCATTATGGCTTCATTAATTTAGTATTGATAAACTATTTAAATAAATATAAAAGGTTTTGAAATATTGATATTTAGTTTTAAAAAAATTGTATGCATGGATCCTGGGATAAGTTTAATAAACTTTACCTCATTTAAATGGTTTATCTTAAAAGTAATAAAAACAAAGATGAATGTAACGACATCTGTGACGTCTGTAAGGGGGCATTATAAAGGCGTCCCTCTTCTTGTGCAGGTCTACCTCAAAAGGTCAGGATGAGTAGGAAATGCCGTCTAACCACTATGCGTTGTCGCACATGATGTTGATCTCCAGCGAGTCAAGGCTAAGCATCATCGGAGACGAAACCCGACAGGTTCAATTAACATTAAACATTTGTTCAAACAACTTGGAAACATAAATCAAATTCCTACAAAAACTAGGAATATAATAACATTGTCCAACATTAAAAATCTATTTCCAAAATAAAGTTTTATAACTCCTACTGCTCTTGCCGAAACAACTGCTTCCGTTCCCACTCTCATAGTTTGTTCCCCATTGGCAAGCTCCCTTGAAAAACTAAGTATGTACAAAAAAGAACAAACATAGTTAGTTGCCCCTGAATCAATTATCTAAGGTGAAGTATCACCTTCAACTAAACAAGCTTTTAAAATGAGTAAATCCAATTTACTGTTGTTCTTCTTTTCTTTGAGCTCCTGAAGACACTTCTTGCAGTTTCTCTTCTAGTGCCCAACTACACCATAGTGGAAACATTTTTCTTTGGGCTTTTTTGCTTTGAGCTCCTTTTGTTGTTGTTGCTTTTGTTCTTCTTAGGTTGCCTTCCATTCTTAGACTTACCACTTCCTTCAGTTCTCTTCCTCTTCTTATTCTTTTGAGTAGAAAAGGAGGGTTGAGCTTCTACAACATTTTCCTTACCTTCTTTAGTCTTTTCTTTCAAAATAGACTCGAAGATTTACAGCTCATTAAGCAACTTAGTCATGTTATATTTCATCTTGTTCATTAAATAGTTGTTCTTAAACTGAAGGAACATAGGGGAGAGGGTTTCTAAAATCATCCCCACCTATGTGGCTTCATCTATCACTGCCCTATTTACTTCGACCTCATGGAGATAGTTAACCATGCTAAGAACTTGTTCTCTGACTAAGACCCCTGCCTTCATTTTGGCATTCATAACAGCCTTAACGGCTTCATGGCGTGCCTTTTCAAAAGGTTTGCCAAACATGTCTTGCAGAGACTGCATTATCTCATAAGCAGTCTTCATGCTTTCGTGCTTCATCCTAAGCACATCAGACATGCCAGCCAAAAGGAAGCACCGGCCTTGTTGTTCTCCTCGATCCAACTATCATATGCTTCTTGTACATTACAAGAGGAATTGGCAACATGCAGTGGAGGACATTCCTCTATCAGGATAAACTTGTAATTTTTGCAGGTTAGTATAATATTCATGTTCCTCTTCCACTTGACAAAATTATCTCTGATTAAGTTTTCATTTGCGAGAATAACAATGATTGGATTAGACATTGTTGTTGTAATAAATAAATAAAATGACATAAATTAAATGGTTGCATAAACATTATATATATATATATATATATTAGAATAGTAAACGTGATGCATGATGGATATGAAAAAACACAAAAAATATTTTATTAATTCCACAATTATTCAATGATAATAAATAAAGTGTCGTCGTTGGATAGGTCAAATTATTTATAAATTGAATTGAGACACTCTCAATTAATAAATATATTCAAAATATATCATATTTTCTATATTAATTATTAACCATTTATTTTTGGTCAAGATATAATTAACTCAAAATATAATTATATCTTTATAAGTGTAACCTACTATTTTAATTTTAACAGCTTAACTCAAAATTATTGTCGTAAGGTAGGTCAATTTTGAAATACATTATAAAATCCTATCTCTTGGAAGTCAACCTTGTTATTGATTTAAATAGATACCCTCCGTAAGGAGAACGAAATCAAAGCGTCGCGAGATGTCACCTAAATCTCACGGTGTTATGCTAATAGTAGAGACCACAGGCTATATTCTCATATTATCTTCTCCCATTCATTATTTTAAAATGATGTGTTTTATTTTATAAGACATCCTATGTTTCATAATTCTAGTAAATAAAAAATAATTTTTAATTACTAGGTTATATTTTGTGTTAATAGAATCCCATCCTATTTACACTTAAATAAATTACCAGATTTTCTAAAAAAATCCTAAACTTATTATGAATTATCTAAGATATCCAATATTAAATAATTTTAAATTTAGATAACTTAAAATTAATGTGAATTCTACTAAGTTTTAACTATTAAAACTAAAATCACATTATTGGTTGATTAATAAAATAAATTAAAATTCTATAAAACCAACCAAATTAATTTTAATCTTAGTAAATTAATTCTAACACACATTAAATCATTTTATAAATAACTTTATAAAAAAATGAAATAATATGCAAGTGTATGCATGTCATGTTACAATAACTATAAGTGGGCACTTTTTTAGATGACTTGTTATAATGCATGAATATGTTATCACAATCATCGTATAAAATAATAACATGAAAATAAATAATAGATTTTTGACTGGGTCTTTTTCGATAATTAAAATTACAACCCATAAAAAATAAGATAAAAAAATTACATAGGTCTTCTTGTAACAACATATTTCCCAGCTCCATTGAAGTAGACTTCACTAGACGGTTTACTGCATTAAATACTGCTAGGTTACCTTTAAAATATTGTTGGCCCATATTTAAAAGAAGCAAGCAATCCATTTGGTTACAAGGGGTAACCAAATCTACTTCATCTTCTTCCTCCATGATTTCTTCTCTCGTGCAGCAGTCTTCTTCTTTGACTGTTGGCTGCAATGTCTGAGCACACCCACCACCTAGCTGCTCTAGCCCTTGCAATGCAACCTCCGCTGGCAAACAGCATCATGACGCTGTGCTTCACGGTGCCGGAGGGACGGACTGCCTTGCTCCTCCGTGAAACTACAGCGACCGTGAAGTCCGATGGTGCTACCTTCTCTTCACGCACGGCAGAGCCTCGCTACTGTCGATGGTCTCGGTCGTTGGCTTTCCACAAAAGGCCGCAGCGCTCAAGGCCGAGCTGTGAGGCTCAACGCCGAGCATTGCCGTCACCTCGCAGCGGCTCACAGACGAGCTCTGCCGCTTCTCCATTCATGGCCAACAACGTCGAGTGATGGGCAGTAAGTTTTCCTCTTGAATCATGGGAAGTTGCAGATGAAAGAAGAAGAGAAAAAATATGTACGTGAAGCTTTGTTGCAGTTTTTGTGGTGCTTGGCTTTTCTATTTTATGTTGTACATAATTAGTTACGTGCATGTTAAATATTGCACCTTTTTTTTTAAATGCCGTTTCACGTGCACAGTTTTAGTTTAAATGCCTTATCCTTTCTGATATATCAGGTGCATTTAAAATGCATATCATATCATTATCTTCCTTCTTTTCTTTTTAAATAAAGTCATGCACATGGGTTAGGATCACTTACTGAAGCTATTGTATATATGTGTGTGTATATATATATATATATAGTTTTTGATGTTATGTCACTCACGTGGGTACATTTCCAGGTGGAAAAAAATAGAAAAAAATGATAGTAAATTACAAAAAGCGTATGCCTTTTATGGGCTTACATAGATTTGATCTAATCAAAATAAAATGAAGCTATCAATCTAAAAGGATCATATAATTAACGATCAAAAATCTATTCATAAAATAAACATTCATCACATGAAACAAAAAATTTCAAAATACAAAGTGCCCACAAACATGCATCAAGTACATGAAATTATCAAAATAAAATCATGTTTAATTAAAATTATATGCTCTGATGCCATTTGTTCGAATTAAATATGAACAGTAGCGGAAGGAACGAATCATTGATAAACAAAAAATTTTCTGAAAACTTTGTTTATCAGGAATAGCTATATAATTTTAATTAATAATAGAAAGCTTTGAGAATATTTACAAACCTTTTGAAGACCTATCAGGGTATCCTAGCTTTTCTCTTTGACACCACGATCTTCCAAGTTAGGCCTCCACACCATTGGAAAGACGAGTGGGCGTCAAACTACAAGAATAAATTAACCTCACACTTTCTTGGATCTGTTATGTACTCAACACGTGAGACAGCAGACCTTTTTTTTAGAGAAAAACTCTCAGTTTTTTCCTCTAAGTATTTTGTAAAAGTTACATGAAAAAGATTGCTTAAGATAATTGTTATCTCTACATTTTTATATATGAACAGTTAGTTATTTTTTAATTAATTTTAATTTATTTTAAATCTAAAATAACCACCATATCACATATATGGAGAAGGGATATACTCTACATGACCCTTATCCCCTTTTTTTATTTTTTTCATTTTTTTTTTGTTTTCATTCAAAAAACCGAATCACACGTTTCTATATATATATATATTATATATATATATATATAGATATATATGTGTGTGTTTATATGTAATTCGTTTACGTAATATATATACATATATTAATATATAATAAAATCTTATATATATATTAAAATTTAAAAATAAATCATATTTATTTAAGCATAGATTTTAAATTAAAATTATATTTAAATAATCATATTATTTAAATATTATCAATTAATTAATTTTAAAAACATATTTAACTAATCTCATTACTTAAATATAATCAATTAATTAATTAACTAATGCTCAGTTAAATGTGACAATATTTATCACATTACATTATATGTTACAGAGAACATTTTTTTATATACATTAATAACTCAAGTGTGAAATAATTAATTCAGAATTCAATAATTCTAAATTAAATATATATAATTCATTCTATGAATGAAATCCGACAATGTTATAGAGGTAGCATTGGGGACCTATGGACCTATAACTGATACGAACCACGCCAAGAACTGACGCGACCCTAACCGAAGTTGGTTTCCAAGATCAACTTTCTAACCGGTTTTGGATGGAACCGCGACCCGATGCCCAACAAGAAGCACGAACCTTGGTATGTGAGGACGCCACAATCAGCTATGGAGAGACCGATTGATAAGTCTTGGTATGTGAGGACGCCACAATCAGCTATGGATGGACTGATTGATAAGTCTATGAACGCCACGGAAATTTCCGATAAGTTTGAATAGTTCGTTTAGGAACTAAAGAGAATTAAACCTCAAAATTATGTGTTATTACTTGTCTCCAATTGATTGAAATTCGTTACAATATATAGGAGTTCCTATGCGAATTTTCAGCTCCTAATTCCCATGGAATTTCGGGAAACTCATTTACCAAATGTCAAATCTAAACTAAATAAGGAAAGTTCCCTTAATGGCTTAAAAGCCTTACAATAATAGAAATAACACAAACGCAAAAAGGAAACTAGACATTAAAAGGTCAAAAGCTGATTCTTCTCGCCATGTGTCGCCTCAAAACGGGAAAGTAACTGAAATGGAAATTACTCATTCCCTTCTAGAGCTTGAATCACGCATTTGTTGGTCTGGTTGTCGTATGCAATTCCCTCAATGGGCCTGCCATGCAATAGCTTGAGCCCAAGTTGCTTGAATCAGCCCAATAAGTGTTTCTTTAAACTTCTTCGCACGAGCTCTCGTAACCGGACCAATGGGAACTTGAATTGGATCTGAATATGTCTCCCACGTGCTCTTGCTTGTGCTAACGATGTCCTCATCATTCCCCTCCTCTTGAGAAGGATTTGTCCTCAAATCGTCGCCTGCATCAAAAGGACTTAGGTCAGAAACATTAAAGGAGGCACTTACACCATACTCACCTGGCAAGTCTAGCTTGTACGCATTATCGTTGATCCTTTCGAGAATTTGAAAAGGACCATCCCCTCTAGGCAATAGCTTGGATTTCCTTTGTTCCGGAAACCGTTCCTTGCGTAAGTGCAACCACACCCAATCACCGGGCTCGAAGACGAGCTTGTGACGTCCTTTGTTGGCTTGTTCAACATATTGTTTAGTCCTTCGCTCGATGTTAAGTCTTGCCTTCTCGTGTATCTACTTAACAAGATCAGCTTTTCTTTTTCCATCTAAATTCACATGCTCAGACAAAGGTAATGGCATTAAATCCAAAGGAGTTAAAGGATTAAAACCATAAACAATTTCAAACGGTGAAAATTGAGTAGCAGAATGAACAGATCGATTATAAGCAAACTCAACATGTGGTAAACACTCCTCCCATGTTTTGATGTTCTTTTTAATGACAGCCCTCAACAAAGTAGACAAGGTTCTATTCACAACTTCTGTTTGACCATCGGTTTGTGGGTGACAAGTAGTTGAAAACAATAGCTTAGTCCCTAACTTAGCCCACAAAGTCTTCCAAAAGTAGCTTAAGAACTTGGTGTCCCTATCAGAAACAATTGTCCTAGGCATACCATGAAGTCTCACAATTTCCCTAAAGAACAAATCAGCAACATTGGAAGCATCATCTATCTTGTGGCATGGAATAAAATGAGCCATCTTTGAAAACCTATCCACGACCACAAATATTGAGTCTCTTCCCCGTTTAGACCTAGGCAAACCTAACACAAAATCCATCGAAATATCAATCCAGGGTTCACTAGGTATTGGTAAAGGGGTGTATAAACCATGGGCCTGCACTCTTGATTTAGCCTGCCTACAAGTTACACATCTACCACAAAGCCTCTCAACATCTCGTTTCATATGTGGCCAATAGAAGTGTTCCTGCAACATAGCTAAAGTCTTCATTACTCCAAAATGTCCCATCAATCCTCCCCCATGGGATTCCCTCACTAGCAAATCTCTTAATGAACAATTAGGCACACATAATTTATTCTCCCGAAACAAGTATCCCTCATGCCTAAAGTACTTACCACTAGCAATTCTCTCACAAGCTTGATACTCAGTACTAAAGTCATGATCATCAGCATATAACTCTTTAATGTGTTCAAAACCCAGTAGTTTAGCATTAAGAGTTGAGATTAAGATATACCTGCGAGAAAGTGCATCGGCAATGACGTTTTCCTTACCTTGCTTGTAGCGAATGACATACGAAAACTGTCTCTATGAATTCCACCCAACGAGCATGCCTTTTGTTCAGCTTGTGCTGGCCCTTCAAGTGTTTCAGGGACTCATGATCAGTGTGAATCACGAACTCCTTAGGCCATAGGTAGTGCTGCCATGTCTCTAATGCCCGAACCAATGCATACATCTCTTTATCATAAGTTGGGTAATTAAGAGTTGCCCCATTCAGCTTCTCACTGAAATATGCTATTGGTCTCCCTTCCTTGCATTAAAACAGCACCAATTCCAACACCTGAAGCATCACATTCAATCTTAAAAGTTTTGGAAAAATTAGGTAAAGATAACAATGGAGCATTTGTCAACTTCTCCTTGAGTAGCTGAAATGCCTTTTCTTGCTCTTCTCCCCATCTAAACCCAACATTCTTCTTGATAACTTCAGTCAGTGGTGCGGCTATAGTACTGAAATCTTTCACAAACCAGCCGGTAGAAACTAGCAAGTCCATGAAAACTCCGTACATTTCCCACACTAGTTGGACTCGGCCACTCCTGGATGGCTCGCACCTTTTCTTCATCAACCTGTATACCTTGAGCACTAACAACAAAACCAAGAAACACAAGCTTATCTGTGCAAAAGGTACATTTCTTGAGGTTAGCATACAACTTTTCCTTCCGCAAAACATCTAAAACAAGTTTCAAATGTTCAATATGTTCATCCAAATTGCTGCTATAGATAAGGATATCATCAAAATAAACAACGACAAATTTTCCAATAAAAGCTCGCAAAACATGGTTCATTAAACGCATAAATGTGCTAGGCGCATTGGTTAAACCGAAAGGCATTACCAACCACTCATACAAGCCTTGTTTTGTTTTGAAAGCCGTTTTCCACTCATCTCCCTCTTTCATGCGAATTTGATGATATCCACTCTTTAGATCAATTTTAGAAAACACACAAGCACCATGCAATTCATCTAACATGTCATCCAAGCGAGGAATGGGATGTCAATACTTTACCGTGATGTTGTTGATGGCTCGACAATCAAGCACATCCTCCAAGTCCCATCTTTCTTAGGCGCAAGTAAAACTGGTACGGCGCACGGGCTCATGTTTTCTCTCACGTGTCCCTTCTTCATCAACTCATTTACCTGCCGTTGGAGTTCCTTTGTCTCCTCGGGATTACTCCTATAGGCTGGTCGGTTTGGGATTGTAGCTCCAGGTATGAAGTCGATTTGATGTTCAATCCCGCAGGATTGGAGGTAAACCTTGCGGTGTTTCCTCGGGAAAGATATCCTCATAATCCTGCAAAAGAGAAACAACAGAACTATGCAAGGTGGAATCAAGATCGTTAGTGTTTAATAACGCCTCCTTGTACATGAGTAAAATCATCGGCTGATTAGAAAACAAAGCTCTTCTCACATCACTCTTTCTTGCATAAAAGTTTGTTTTTCTCTCTACTTTTCTCTCATTGGCTGATTGTGAATTCTTTTTAGCCCTCTCAATTTTCTCTGCCTTGCTCTCTTTGCTCTCCTTTTTCTCGACCATCTCTTCTTTTTTTCTCTCACTGGCCAAACTCTCTCTCTGCACTCCCACTCTTGATTTTTCTTCGCTCTTCATTTTTTTATCACTTTCTCTCTGTAAGCTCACTTGGTCTTCATAGACCTGTTTTGGTGTTAATGGAACCAGAGTGATCGTCTTTTGATTGTGAACGAATGAGTACTTGTTGGTGAAACCATCATGCTTAACTCGCCGATCAAATTGCCATGGTCTGCCTAATAACAAGTGCCCAGCTTGCATCGGAACCACATCGCACAAAACTTCATCTTCATATCTTCCAATGCGAAAAGGAACTAACACCTGTTTATGCACCTTTACCTCACCAGTATCATTTAACCATTGCAATTTATATGGTCGAGGATGCTTAATTGTTGGCAGGCCTAACTTCTCTACCATGGTTGTGCTAGCAACATTTGTACAACTCCCACCATCAATAATCACACTACATACCTTGTTTTGAACGTGGCACCTAGTGTGGAAGATGTTTTCCCGTTGCACCTCTTCATCTTCTTCTTTGGCTTGCACACTTAAAGCTCTCCTTGTGACCAACAATTCTCCTTGGACAGCGCACTCCTCATCGTCGGCATCCTCTAATGAAGGCATAGAATCATTGTCCGAATCCTCCTCGGTTTCAATGTCTCCATTGTCCCGCACCACCATAACTCGTTTGTTCGGACATTGGCTTGCTATATGACCCCTACCTTGACATTTAAAACATTTAATATCACGAGTCCGAGTAGTGGAAGAATCGGATTTACCTTGATTCCCATGGCTGGCCACCTCTTGTTTTTGCTCGATCTTTGGCTTGGGGTTGGATTGCTTCTCATCCCTCTTCCATTGGTTGATTTTCCAAGCCGATGTACTCGGGTTTTGGCTAGGACGTGTGCTACTACCCCTCCTCATAAGTTGATTCTCAATTTTAATAGCCATGTGCACCATGTCCTCCAACTCCACATAATGTTGTAACTCAACGGCATTGTGGATATCTCGGTTCAAGCCCGCCAAAAACCTTGCCATTGTAGCCTCCCGATCCTCCTCTATATTAGCCCGAATCATCATAACCTCCATCTCCTTATAGTACTCCTCTACACTCTGGTTGCCCTGCTTAAGGTTTTGTAGTTTGTTGTACAACTCCCGGTAGTAGTAAGTTGGTACAAATCGCTTCCTCATCACGGTCTTCATCTCTTCCCATGACTCAATAGGCCGCTCTCTATTGCGTCTCCTGTTTATAACAAGTTGATCCCACCAAGTAATAGCATAATCAGAAAATTCAATTACAGCCAATTTTACCTTCTTTGCCTCAGAATAGTAGTGGCAGTCAAAGATGAACTCCATTTTCTTCTCCCATTCTATGTACGCTTCTGGATTGGATTTGCCTTGAAATGATGGTATCTTCATTTTTATGCCTCTCAGACTATCATCTTCCCTGTTCCTAACGCCTCTATCCAGTCCAAATCTTCGGTGACTACCCGCTGAATCTTCTCCTTCGTCAAACTCTTCCCCATCATTCCTATAGTAGTCATCAACCTCTCCTCTAACCGGAACCCTTTCTCGCCTTCGCGCATGAGGAACATGTTGTGGCTGTTCCACACGTGCATTCTCTATCCGGTCTATCCTCTCATGAAGCTGTCCTATCTCTCCCCTCAATAATCGCCTCATCTCCCCCATCATCGCTTCCATAAGAAGTTTTGGGATCTGCTGCACCCGAGGTACCCTCAATAGTGTTCTTGCTGTTGTTTGACATTTTCCAAAGGACCTTGCCACACTCCCTTACGTGTTTCACTCGTGAATTGGTTCACTCAATTTCACTCGTGTTTACACTCAATACTTTGGCTTTTGTCCACTCTAATGCTCTTCCCTCTATGCCTTTTTCCACTCGTTAATTCTCACTCAGTTCCTATAAAACTAGTCAAATCAATATCGAAATTTCCTTGACAATTCACAAATAGATTACCAAAGAGACAAGACTATAACAGGAACAAAGAATTTAGGCTTTTCAGAATCACACCCAAAAGGAACAAAATTTCAGCAAAAAATTTTTTGGTCTATGCAGGGAATTCAATTTTGGATTCCTTAAACGATGAATAACAAGAATTTTTTTTTTTTTTCGGATCCTCTTGTTTTTTCTTCTTTTCCTTTTTTTTTCTTTTCGTTTCTTTTCTTTCTTTCTTTTCTTTTCGGATCTTTTTTTTTTTTTTTAACCGACTTTGATAATGGAAATCAAAAACTTATGAATAACTAAAACAAACATAAACTAAGAGAACGGATAAGCAAAACCTGATTAGAACCTCGCTCTGATACCAAATGATACGAACCACGCCAAGAACTGACGCGACCCTAACCGAAGTTGGTTTCCAAGATCAACTTTCTAACTGGTTTTGGATGGAACCGCGACCCGATGCCCAACAAGAAGCACGAACCTTGGTATGTGAGGACGCCACAATCAGCTATGGAGAGACCGATTGATAAGTCTTGGTATGTGAGGACGCCACAATCAGCTATGGATGGACTGATTGATAAGTCTATGAACGCCACGGAAATTTCCGATAAGTTCGAATAGTTCGTTTAGGAACTAAAGAGAATTAAACCTCAAAATTATGTGTTATTACTTGTCTCCAATTGATTGAAATTCGTTACAATATATAGGAGTTCCTATGCGAATTTTCAGCTCCTAATTCCCATGGAATTTCGGGAAACTCATTTACCAAATGTCAAATCTAAACTAAATAAGGAAAGTTCCCTTAATGGCTTAAAAGCCTTACAATAATAGAAATAACACAAACGCAAAAAGGAAACTAGACATTAAAAGGTCAAAAGCTGATTCTTCTCGCCATGTGTCGCCTCAAAACGGGAAAGTAACTGAAATGGAAATTACTCATTCCCTTCTAGAGCTTGAATCACGCATTTGTTGGTCTGGTTGTCGCATGCAATTCCCTCAATGGGCCTTCATGCAATAGCTTGAGCCCAAGTTGCTTGAATCAGCCCAATAAGTGTTTCTTTAAACTTCTTCGCACGAGGTCTCGTAACCGGACCAATGGGAACTTGAATTGGATCTGAATATGTCTCCCACGTGCTCTTGCTTGTGCTAACGATGTCCTCATCAATAACCTAAGCTCCAATAAATTTGAAAATTAATCAAACTCTTTAATTAATGTGTCAAATTTATTAGTTTTAGTGTTACTCCACTAAAAACCTGAAACTGAACTCTTAAAATTTTAGTGAGAATTACTAAAAAAAATTAGCGAGTAGTCCATTAATATAATTATTATGTATAAGTCAGCCTCCATAAATAGTTCATAATAAAAGCTAGATTTAATTTCTGTTTACCTCTCTTATTACATCTTTATTCTTGAGTTCCAATAATTCTCTAATGAACTGTTAATTCATAATCTTATTATAAACGAGCGCTCTACTATTCAAACCTCGAATTATCATTCAAGAGAACTAATTTTCTAACTTCCACAAGGAAGGAATGGATTCTATATCTATATAATATTATTTCCAATAATTTATTACATTATGTTTCAAAGATGTTAAGTTATGATCTGTGTTTAGACAAATCTTACCATGCAAGTCAAAAAAGATAATATCATAAACAGGAGTCTAATAAATACTCAAAATTAAGACTATTAAATATATGATCATCATAGTGATAAATTTGAATACTCTATTTATAACGGATGATTATTAGAGATTCATAATTTATCTGGTCTAGTCCTATATTGTAATGACCAGAAAAATCTAAAAATTAATAAGTATGATTAATTAAGGATTTTTCCATAATTACTCAGCTAAGTACTTAAGAAAGGACAAGATTTGAGTTTGTTTACTCTCAAATTTGAAGGTCTTAATGGCTATAAGACCTTAGAAATAAATAATGTTGTGAATGCACAAATTTATATGCTCTATTTATGAAACATGTAACAATGTAATGTTATGATAGTACATTAAAATAATTAAAAGTAATTATTTAATGTGCTAAATTAAAAGTTTATGATTTATTGATTTCTTGTACGAGCCAAAGAAGTGATTTTTATAAGAATCTCAATTAGAATGTTTAAATTGGGATTACTTGACAAAAAGTGAAATTTTCAACTTACTATGATGATGTGAAAAATTCCTATATGATGTCAGTTCAGTAAAAGAAACCCAGATCAAAGGTGATCATGAGCTCCATACCATAAATTGAAAATGGTGAGCACCAAGTTCAAGTATGCAAGATTTATGACATGTTTTACTATAATTGATCTCGAAATTTATAGAGATCATAAAGTAAGATAAGAATTTTAAACAAGTTATATGAATCATTGGAAATTTAAGAATTCTAATATTTTGAATGTGTATGGTTAATAATTATACACATTAATAATTACGTAAAGTTTATTATTATTATTGTAAAAACAATAATAATAATAACAATTGTCATAGTAAGAGTAAAGAAGAAAAAGGATGTTGATGGGGTCCACAAATGTTAATCTATTGCTAAGTTGTGGAACCATAAATAGCTCTTTATGAGAAATAGTTCAGGTTATATCCGTAAAGCACGAAATTGTGCTAAGTTGGGAATTTTAAATTAAATTGACTTTTAGATAGTCAATTTAATTTACAAAACTTTTACAAAATTACAACTATTGTTTTCATAATGAAATTTGAAGTTTACAACATGAAAATCTCTAATGAGAAATATATGTTATTACATTTTAAAGTTTTTAAAAGTTAAAAATAATAAAAATATTTATATTGAGCAAAGTTTTAAATACATAATGTCTTTCTTAGAATTCATATACACATATATATACATATATATGTGTGTACAGTTACAAAAATAGTTAATCATCGGTCTTGAATACAAATGTTTCAAAGTTTACGGTTTCAAAATTTAAATCACAAAATTCATATAGTGTGGATAAATTTATGAAAATGATTTTTATATCAGTATGAATATTTTAGTAACACAATAATACAACAAGAAAATTAGAAATTTATGTGATTATCTTTAGAGTGCAAATAAGTTACAGTTTTTAAGGGTACAATTATGTTCACAGAAATTTAAAGTTACAGATCAAAATTTGATCTACCCGGTACTGCATGATTTAGACTGTGTGGACCACATGAGGGCCTATAAATACATGACACAATAAAAAAAAAAAAATCAGATCAATCACAAACAGCCCCTCTTTCTCTCTCTACTTTCTCTCTCTCCTCTCTCTCTCCTCAAACTCAGTCCAAGATCCAACCTCCATTTTCAACACCTCCTACACCATAGGGAAGATCTCGAGAAGCTGAGTCCGACGGTGTGCCGTGCCACCCACAACTCCACCGGAGACGGCCACACGCGCCGGTTGAAGCCGCGGAAACACGTCATCTTTTCGACGTGATTTCTCCTCCGTCCGACCTCCGATTGACACGATCTTGGTGTCAATGGACTCAGAACGAAGAGACGAAGAGAATGGCACCGATCACCCAGCTCGATTTCAGCTGTAGCAAAACAACAGAGCTGCCCCATTCCCGCCGCCGTGCCACCACCCGATCTTGCCGTCGCCGACGTCGTTGATCGACACCGCCCGAACCAAAAGAATCAGAGGGCGACGAGGAGTGAGAAGCACCTTCCAATTTCACACCACAGCCGCCGCCTGCCGGAGTTCAAAGACCGCCATTAGCGCCGCCGTGGAAGCCACCGTTGTCGCCGTTCCTGACCACTAAGCCTCGAATTGGTTGGGGGAAAATGCTCAGAAGGTCTAGAGGAAGAAAATCAACTCCTCAATTTCATAAAACGGCCGCCGATTGCCGGAGATCCACGACTTGCCGCCTAACGCCATCGTGAGGAGGTCGAGCCACCGTTCCACACCGTGTCGATCCCCACCATTAGAGGGGAAACGCTCAAAGTGCTACAGGGAACAAAACCCCTAACTCAATTTCACGGTAGCACCGCCGGAGATAGGAGATCGGAGTCTCCACTTTTTGCCGCCGACTTGGAGCTTCGATCCGCATGGTTAGAGGCCGAATTGGGTAAAATTGACACCACCATTGGACTCAGAAGGGTCGACTTAGGGGGGGTAGGCTCAAGCTCAGGCCCCAACGGAGCCAATCGCCGCCGGTCAACGGCGGTCAACTGTCGGTCAACGGCCACTTTGGGTTTTCGTGATCTGGACCTCCGATCGAAGATTTGAGACCGCCTCCCGACTCGTTTCGACACTCTGAACGTGATGGTGATCTTCGTTTGAGCTAATTCCACTCTGATGAAAATCGTTCAGTACCGACTGCATGCGGATCGAGGCGACTCAGACTGCAGTATCGGAGTCCAGAATGATGTTTTCAACAATAATAAATCTCTATGGATCATTCCTAGCCATCCATAGTGGTCCGAGGAGCACTGCTGAGGATGCAGCGTAGACTGTGGATGCAACGAGATGCAACTGGACCCACACAGCTCGAAGTCCAGGTAAGTAGGAATCTCGCCTATAGTATGAATAGTTTTAAAAATAGATTAATTTTAAATATTTTCATAAAATTTATGAAAATGCATGATCAGTGATTTATTACACTGTTATAAGTTATGATGTGATATGCTATGTTATGAAATGATGTGAAATGCTATGATGATGATGATGATATGATTAATGTGTGATGTATGCAATATTTAAATTATATTGTTTAATCACCTTCAAGTCAAGCATGAAAATGATTTATGATTCATGTATGATTATGATTTACAATTCATGAATTACGAAATTGTGATGTTATGTAGTGATAAGTCATACTGCATACATACAATAAGACAAGTTAAGGGTGTCGTACCAACCTCTCGACCCACGGGGAGGCTCCATGTTAAAGTAATGAATGATCTTGGTGTCGTTGGGACCTCGCGAACCCTAACTTCCTAAGACTCGCGCGCAACCGGTACGATCACTTGGGCCCAAAGTAAGAAGATAAGGTACAGCTTAAATAATTAAGCATAAATCAAGTTGATAAGCAAGCATAAAATGCTCATGCATATTTTTATTAAAATGATTTTTAATTATGTTTTGCGAGGTTAATTTCCTACTTGCTGAGCGAAAGCTCATTTAAGTATGTTCATGCTATAGGTAAGAAAAACCTGTCAGCGACACTTGATGGACAGTGGTGAGCGGTGGACGAATGGTGAAGATGGGAATGGATACCGTTCACGCAATGTAATATTTCCGCATTATCATTTTACGAATTTATGCATGTTTTATTTTACGAAATTTTGTATGCTTACACTTTACGAAAATTATGTGCATATGAATAAGTAAATAATTTACGTAATTATGTTTTAAAAACCGAGCTTGTGATTACGCAACCTTGGTTCAGAGGATTTCAAAGTTTAAAGATGTTGCAATAAACGATGCAACAAATGCACGAAATTTATAGGAAAGAAAATTATAAGTTTATCTGGATTTGCAAAGGATTATTGGAGTTTTACATTAAGTTAAGAAATGAAGTTATGGATATGTTTTTATGAAGTTATTATGAAAGTCTTAAAGAAAAGCTTTAAGAAATTAGTAACTTAAGCTTAAAAGTTTAAGTTGTAAGAAATTATGTTTTGTTAAGTTTAAAAAGGTTAACTTTTAAGAGAATACAATGTTATTTTTAAGATGTTAAAATTATAAGTAAAATATATAAATAATTGCTAATAAATTTTTAAAGAGCATTTAAATGAGATTTTATTTATTATTTAATTTAAAATTATCTTGAGAATAGTTGTATTTAAATTGAGAAATGTCTTTAAAGTAATAGTTGCTAAATAATTACTCTTATGTTAAAAAGGAAAAGTTCAAGAAAATTACTACGGTTATGTTTCAAGAGATTAATGTTATGAATTATGTAAAGGATCATGCTTTTAGAAATTACAACTATGTTAAGACGTAATGCTTATTATTACGCTATTATCACGTTTGAGAATTTTATGTATTACGTTAGGCTTATGCAACGAAGTTTTGAGAAATGATTATTATATCTTTTAAGGTTATATGTTAAGAATTCGTTATCAATAAGAATTCATTCGTTATTAAGATTTGGAAATAGTTATTACTTCCTCTAAGGTTTCATGTTAAGGATTCCACAGTAAGAATCCATTTAAAAAAAATTTATCACGAATTTCTCTACCCTATTTGTGAATAAGTATAAGTTTATGATGATGTTTAAGTTAAGTGACGGCCACGTAAGGGCTGGTCGTCACATATATAATCTCATTATATAAAGTACCTCTAATCCAATGTCTCTTCATTAATTACCCGGATAAAACTATTTCATTCCAAATGAGATTGAACCGTACTTGTAATATTTAATTAAATATCCCAAACTTTAATTAATTATTACGGACTATTTGGATTATTATTTATAAATTTTATCCCTAAGCATATAACACTTATATGCTAAATTTATGATCACATAAATGATCATGGTTATGGAATTTTCTTGATGTTTATAAAAGTATTCATAATACATATAAGCAACCATAATAATTATAAATGTCACTTTATTTATTTATTAACAATATGTACAATGTCATAGCTCATAGGGCACCAAATCCAACAAAAACTCCCAATATTTGTATACAAATTAATGCATCATAAACTTTCCATTGATTGACAAGTTGGATATGAACTTTTAATTTTCTGCATTTTAGGCCTAGTTTGTCCATCAATTGAGTCCATTGTCGGTTAAGCTGCATTGCTAAGGATTGAGAAATTAATTGTACATCTTAAATGCGAAATTTAAAAGTATGATAAAAAAAAATTAGGGTGCATGAGTGTAATTTTTCCTAAATAAAAAGTTGCTCATCCCATTTGTGAAATCTTGATGTTTTTCATACCTTATGTCCTTTAAGAATTTAAAAAAAGAAAAACACACTAATCTCACTCTTTAACTATAAGAGATTGTGATGATTATTGTAGTTTTAAGTTAGCACGCTGCAACATCTCTAATGTTGAGGTCAAGCTCCAATCCACTCCCCTGCAATATATATTTACGTATACATATAATGAACTACGCAATTTTAAGTAAGAGACTTAGTATGTCATACCTTGAATGATCCAAGGAGGGAGGAAACATTAACAATTCTTGCTGAATCAGATCATTGGAAGAGTGGAAGAAGTACTGAAACCATTGATTTTGCACCGCAGCAGTTTGTTTACAGGCATTCTTCTGCCTTTTCATAGGTCTGAGTGGCTATTTCATTCTATTTTCTTTGCTTTGGCTTCCTGTATGTAACCCAAAGTAATTTGCTAGTTTATAAACTTATAAATTAGTTCAATTACATTTTTTAATCTACCCTTCCTAGATATATGCATTTGAATCACTTGGATAAATAAATAAATATATGCAAAGACAAAATTCCATTTCGAAATACCCGGTTCCCCATATAACATGTATACATAGATGGTGTACTATGACAGTCTGCACAATGACTTTGTAAATGTATAATAATGGGAAATTCATTATTTTTTGCATATCAATATTAGAGTTTATAAAGCTATAGTATTTTGTTAAACTGATCACTACTTTTAGTGTAAAACCGGTCCTTTATATGCATGCATCTTTCAGTAGTGAAGGTTGGAAAATCAAAACTAGAAACTGCACGAGTACCTGGAAATTAATATATCAGGTACCTTTGTTAGGCCGAAAAGTTTAATTCATTCATGATCTCAAAAGCCAGAGATCTACTAGAACAAAAGGACAGCAAGCTAACAGGAATAGGGTTACTAACCAAGCTGGCGGAGCGGTGGAGGCAGAAATTTTTTAAGGAGAGGCGTCAATTATATCAAAATTTTGAAGTAAAACTACAGTACATTTGTATTATGTATACTTTTATTGTTTCAAATGAACTAAGATTTTAAGAGAGTCCTTGTTGACTTTTTAATTTTAACGAGTGCAAAGAATTGTGAATATATATAGCAATGTAGTATAGTTGATTTCTGGTTTCTTTGAGGTATTAAGTTTTCAATATCAGGCTACTAATTAGGAGTCAAAACTTGAAGTGTAAATGAACTTTTTAAAAAAATCTATGTTATATGTGTAAGTAAAAATTTCAAGGGCAAAATAAAAGAAAAAATATCAAAAATATTTTTTTTTATGGGGACTAAAGTTTAAATATCTCTTGGCCCTAGCGACAACCGTCCCCCCAGGTGTCATCTAGCTCCACCCCTTGATAGCGTCAAACAAAATATTAAAGGGAATGATAAAAAGTAAAAATAAGACCATATTATTGAGTGCGGGAACATAATTCATAATAATTTTGGTTGTATTCAGTTTTTTTATATTGCATGTAATTTTTTCTTCTAATCTTTTTTTCATTATAGTAAATTACTCTAGTAACTTATGGTTAAATAATCATGTGAGTATTTACTTTTTGATTTGTTTTATGAGATTTTATCACTCTCAAGAACAGAGAATCAAGTCGATAATTGTATTTGATACTTGTAATAAATTCTATGAGCATATACATTGATGGGATATAGAGGTAAATAGCCTTTTTAAAAATACTTTAAAAATAAATTACTACAATTTTTTAAATTAGGTAAATGGTTATTTATTAGTGATAAACTTGAGTTTATCTGATAAACTCATTAAGTTTGACACTGATAAACTCCTCAAGTTTGACACTGATAAACACCTCGAGTTTATCAAATAAACCCAGTTTATCATTGATAAACGACCATTCATCTAATTTAAAAAGGTTACAGTTATTTATTTTAATGAGACCATTAAAAAGACCACTAAACTTAATTTCCCTGTATTTGATTGTTCTTTGAAGGAAATTCATATCCTTGCCCAGTTACGGCCGGCTTGCTCGCAAGCTCTTGCAAGAGCATCTGGATCAAGTGTAACTCCGCCAATTCCAGCATTATTTATCTGTGGAGTAAACTAACGTTAAATTCCAACTTCTCTCATTGCAAGGTTAGAACATGCACCAAAAAAAAAAAGAAAAAACTCTAATTGGATATACATGCATACATACATACATACGCGCACACACACACACACAAATACATGTATGTACGTACGTGTGTGTTTATATATATGTATATGTATATGTATATATCAACTAAGTAGGTTCATTTTCTAGAATTTCTAAATTTTTACTCCCAAAATAACAACGTTAGTAGTTTTAATATATGGACCTTTTTACTGCCACATGATCTAGAGATAATCCTTATTAAGCATGCAATTAAACATTTGAAATACACGACTTTTTACTACCTAATTTTTTTCGTTACACTTGAAAATATATATATATATACACACACACACACACATACGAGGCAGTTGGATTATTAATTTGGAGGCTTCAACGGTACTTTTCTACGGATTTGGTTTGATAAATAGAGATTTAAATTTATAGCTATCTTAAGAGATTTTTTACTTTTTGATCTGACTTCTATTTCTACTCAATCTATACATGCATAAAAACAACAACTTTATTTCCTTTCTCACTTTAAATATTGTCATTTGTTATTATATACTCACCTTTTTCTTCCTTTTCTTTTCATTTAACCTTCTTTTTTTAAAAGTTTTTCTCTAATATTTTTATTTCAAAAATCTTTTTGTTTACATACAATAGATAAAAGTGGCAATGATATTTGTTTTTTGTCTCTCCCCCTCTATTTGTCATGTGGCCCTCTTTTTTTCTTTTACTTTTCTTTCTTACACCTTCTTTTTCTTTTTTGTTTCTTCATCAATTTTCTTTCTTTTTTTCTTTATAAGATTATATCCCATTCTATCTCTATTATTCTTTTTTTTATCCTTATGATTTTACACATATGTTAAAATGCGTCTATGTGCCTATTATATATTATCATATTTTAAAAAATTGGTAACTAGAATATACACGCGCATAGTGCGTGTTTCTGACTAGTTATAAGAAAAATTAGTTGTGTTTGTTGCCGAAAAGTACGACAATCTAAAACTGAACGTAATTGATTAAGAATGAATAAAAATAAGACAATTTTTTTGGTGAGAAATAAAAAAAAAAAAAAGCTATCATTAGGTCCGTCTTTTAGCCGTAAGATTTGTTGAGAAAAATAATTATGATCAGATCTAATAATTTTAAAATGTACACCATCAAAAAAATTCTCTTAAAATAATAGAGAATTTTCATTTTCAGGACATAGGTTGGTGTGATTACTAAGATATCAAGCCTCCCAAGCTTGGTTTTGATAAAATCTGCCACAGAAGCAATACTAGAAGGACCAGCCACATCAAGCTGATGAAAAACAAAATGTTTAGAGTCAGGGAGGCCGGACTCTTTTAGTTTCTCAACAGCTTCAAGACCTCTCTTCTCATCCCTAGAAGTCAACACCACCTTGACCCCTTGTGAAGCTCATTGCTTGCATATCTCAAACCAAATCCCCTTGTTTCCACCTGTGACAATAGCATATCTAAACCAGAAAGTGACCCAAAAATTAGTAAGATATATTATACAGAGGTATGATCATGCTAAAAGTTCAGTTTACTGTTTACCTTTTTGTTGAAAGAAAGTTAGAGGACGCCCCATACCTAACTGAAAAGAAGTGATGGTTCTAATTGAGTTTCTTGAAAGAAAGAGGAGACAGATAGAGAAAGAGAAGACAAAAGGACAAGAAGTTGTGGAGAGAATTTTCAGCAGAGGAAAGCCGTATGTTAGGTGAACTTTTCATGACAAAGGCTTAATGGTAGGCCAAGTCGAGACCCTACATTTTGCCCAATGGATTAGGATGCATTTTCGTGCTAATCTGGCTTTATGCCACTTTTTTTTTTTTTTTGGAGCTTTGTATCACTTTTGAAGTTAGTTATTATTACAATTTTTTTTTTAATACTTCAATTAAAGGCCACTAAGGATGAGAATACAACATAAATCTAAAGCCATAAAAAGGGCACCACTCACATGATTAGACGGTTTAACTATACCCTTGGCTCGTATATAGCTCGACAATATGATTTTGCCACATGTTGCCACATTCTAGTCCTAAATGGACCCAAAGCATACTCTTCGTGCCAAGGGTACATACAACAAGGCATGGACAACCATCTAGCCAGATATCTACAAACCTTTCATCTGACATAAGAACAATAAGAAGAGGTGGGGAAACCACCTCCTTTATTACAACCTAAAGAAAACTACATAAGCAAACATAAAACCAAGTCACAGATAAACCATCGCCTCCATTGCAGTTCACTGATCCAAGGTCCCTCGACATTAGCCACCCAAAAGCCTCAGCCACCCAACTCTACCCACCTAGTCACTGAGAGAACCCTCGGCCCTCCTGCCATTCTCACAGCCAAACCATCCCCACCTCTGCCTGCCTTCACTCAGAGGCATGAACCCAACCCCAGCCACTATTAGGCCCCTCAACGTCGGTGTTAGGTGGACAACGGCCATGCACCTCCCGACCCACGACAAACCCAAGTAGCGACCCTTCTTCTCCTAGCTTTGCGGTTGTACTTCGACCCGAACCAAACTTCTCTCCACTAGCAACGCGAACCCCAACATCACATAGATCGGTCGGCGTCGATCCTCCAGACGAAGTACGAAGTCCAGCAGACCAGCAACGTGCTGGTCCACTAGCTCGAGCGCTCTCTCTCCCTTTGACTTCCCTCTTCCTTGCTCTCTCTATGATATCTAACATATAGTTTTCGTTTTTTGAAGTTAGTTATTCATATGTTCAATTTCGAGCTAAATGTATGCTTAAATTTTTCACAAAAGTGGTACGTTTTAAATCCAACTCCGCATAAATGTTATTCTTCTAAACGACCCTTTCGTGCTGATTTCAAGAATGGCTTGAGATCACATAATTTTCAAGAAGTACTTATTATCTCCGTTTGAATTGTAAGAATGGCTTGAGATAATAAGCTAATGTACTTAAAGCTTTGTTTGGTAAACCCTAAGAAAACTTAGGCTATTTTGCAAATGAGTTTGAACTCAAAAGTATTATAGGACGTAAGAACTTTATACCATTCATAGTTGGAATGATAAACTTCAACAAAAGTTGCCAAATACCATGTCTATGTCTTTTAATGGGGAAAGAAAAAAAACGCAAAAATAGTTTACAATCTAAGTGAGAAAAACAGGGAGGAAATTGAAGATCTTTCTCTTATTGTGTTTGGTATGAATTTCCTCTTAAAATCCTTTCAATGTGAAAAGATCAAAATTGAAGTCCTACAGAGGTATTTAAATTTACATTCAATCGTTTCCCTCTATGACACCTGCTATTCTCCTAACCGGTGTTAAGGTAATTAAATTAATTTTTAGTGTGCCAATCAAAAATTTGTTTAATTTAAAATCTATTTCACAATATTTATTTCTATCTATTTTTAAATTTTCTAAAACTTCTCCTATACTTATTTAGTATGTTTACTGAAAAGCCTTGGAACTTCTAATAAATTTCAAAAATGTAATTTTAGCATTATGGGGGCTAAAGTCTCTAGAGAAGACATGAGGATATCTTTTCCAACAACTCTTGACCCTCATTTTCTTTATTTCCTCTGTGACATGCTCTAACATATCTCCTCCATAATTGCTTCTATCACTTCTCTTCAAAGACTTCATCTTTTCTTCCTTTTTCTTCCACGGTTCCCACACTCTTCTTCTCATTTCTTTGCTGAAGCAAAATACTTAAAGAACTTCAAGGTAGCCATAAAAATCAGCCACCATCACCTCCATTTGAGCAAGAATTTTTGCCATACCGAAGTCAAAGAACCTGTTTTGAAACTATTTCAAGCTTCCAACTAGCCATAATCCGATGTTAGAATCTTATGAACAAATTTAGTCTCTCATTTATAAATTTTTTATACTCAAGGATTATTCAAATTTACGTTCTTAAACCTGAGAATATGTTTTGTTGCTATTTTGGAGCATATATATAAAGTCTAAGTGCATATGGCGTAGACAGAAAATTTATATGGTTAAACTTTGTAATACCTCTATAGGCAGTGGCTCTTTCTTGAAATTCTAGGATTAAATAAAAATGAATTTTGTAAATTGGTTTAAATATTTAAAAAATAGACATCATAAGCTTTCTAACGAGCTATCATAAGCCTAAATCAGAGTTGTATTTTATTTTCTATAAATTTTTTAATTTTCGGAGTGAAAACTAGAAAACCAGCTAGTGACAATATACCGGCCGTTTATGTTAAGTAAACCACATGTTAACCAATGTGATGATTGTAGATAGTGAACCTATCCTTTTCGCAAAAGTATACTGCCAGTTTGCCATGATATACTGACTGCTAACCTAAACAAAGAACCCATCTTTGCTCACCACCTAATTACTTAATGTCTTGCAACCTTTCCAATATTATCCTAAGTGATTAATGAATCTTATTAGGGACTAAAACATATAGATTACTTGTTTACATTTTATATTGTGTTAAGACAAAAATTGTTTACTGTGGTATTCAAAAGAGATTTGCATAAAAGCTTTATTGGCACACTAGTAAGATGGATTTACACATGATTTATTTATGAATGTAGTTGTATGTTGTGACTTAGTTTTAATTATCCTTATGCACTCCTTAGGAAGGGAGTGTGGAGCTAACGTTAATTGATTCCAGGATTAAAAGATTGTTAATAAGCTTAGAAGGTAGGGATTCTATTACTCATCTTTTGTGAGGTTTTATGGAATTAAAATTGATTGTTTTACCGCAAGATATATATATCTATGTTGAATTGCTATTATATAAGTATCACATATAAAACTATGACATGGACTCGTCTTGTATTGTACGGCGATGAATATAATGAATTGACACATGTTATAAATTAAGAAGCATGGTTAGAAAAAACTGACTCTATAAATAATGATTGAATATAGAGAAATTGTGAGACGTGAAGAGGGCGGCGGTTGCATCATTGGGCACGAATACCCTAAAAAGTAAAATAAGGGGAAGGTGATGACGTTTCCTTGGATCGAAAGTCCCAGAACACACTGTACAGGAATCGACTTTGTGAGGACTGGGGGCTTGATGTCCCCTTACCAGAACACCCTTGGAATGTTTAGAGGGTGGCCAAGTACGCCCATTTGGGTTTGGATGAGTTGAGTGATACTTTATTGAACGTGGATACCTAGGAATAATGTTGAACTATAATATATGTATATATGTATATGTATGAGACTTGGTAATGATTAACTATGGTATTCACGGAATATGATTATAATAAATCTCATAATCTGGATAATGATGAGTATTAACTAACCATGTAGATTTTAATGTGGTAATGATAAAAACCTAAAGGTGAGTAATGGTTTTCCCTATTGAGCATATTGTTGCTCATTCTCTTATACTTTCATCTTTTCAAGACTCACTAAGTGTGAGGTGGCTACGAGAAAAATAGTTGAGGAAGCGATGTAGCTATATTACGTTAGGACTGCTTCAATTGCTAAGAATGTTCTTCATGATAATGTAAGCATCAATTGTTACTTTCTGTGACTGTATTAAAATGCGTTGAGGGTTAAAATAATGATGACGACAGTTTATATTATTAAATTTAAAGTGCTATATTAAACTGTAGTTTAATTATCGTTTATATTCTTTTTTATTTTTGATTTAAGAGCTTTTATTTAAGCCCCGAGCAACTTTATTTTTAAAGTTTACTCTTATTTTTTATTTTTATTTTAATTCATTAAAAACTGTTAACCCTCATATAGGGGCATTCACCCTCGTCACAAGTCTTTTTATTCATTCACTAATCCTCACAGTCCTTTCTACCAAACTTAGGTCTAAAGCACCAATGTCAGACAAGGAAATCTCTAACTCTAAGCTTCTAGTCTTTTCTACCAAATAAAAATCTTGCATAGCGTTTAGTTCATGGGTTTAGAGTAGTTTAAACTACGAAAGCGGTTTAAATTAACGTTAATTGGAGCCACTTCAAACCATGGAGGTATTTTTAAACTAATAAAAACCACCAAAATCTACCCCTCAATGTCTCAAATTCACATGTTTTGAACCATTTCTACAATAAATAATTCCCATTTTTGTTATTCTTTTATAAACCATAGTTTTTCAAATATTAATTCCCTTTCTAAACTTCATGTGATATTTTATTCTCGTTTTAACTTTTATATTATAAACGCCAGTTCAAAACCACTATTTAAACTACAAGTTTAAAACCCACAGTTCAAACTATAAAGTTCTAAACTACATATTCTGAACCCGCGTACCAAAAGAAACATTGATTCTTGAATTCTTAAAGTAATAAATAAACAATATCTCTGTCTACCTGTCTATTATCTTCTGCAAGTACATTGGTTTATTTAACATTTCATGAGGATATCTCGTGAGGAAAAAGATACTCTCCCTTGCATATAGGTTGCTGCTAAATATTTTTGTTTATTGAAATATCTTTAGCATACAATAAAGTCTCTTTACCTGGCAACTGTAAGTCAATTTCTCTTGCATACAGATTCAAGTTGCTATGGTTTGGAACAATATCTCTAGCGTAAAAGTTATAACAATAACTCTAGTTGATACTTTTCGACAACATCCCCGAAAAAGAACAAAGAAATATTACGAGCTCCTGTCCACATTACCAATACCAATAAAATTACGACAATATTGCTTGGCCGCAGAATGTTAGGATGTGAGCGAGCTGCATCAAAACAGCTTCTAAAGAACACGCATGGTACAACTTGGTAACCTTATTTTTCGTGAACAAGAGGGCTGTAAACAGGGAACCACATATTGCGTGTGACATATTGCACTGTCTCCTCCTGCATCAGAAAAAGATGAAGTAGAACAAGATTGGACAGATTCAAGAAATTCGAAACTTTGTGTTTATCAATGTGATTTGTACGATACGGCTTCAACATAGGCGTTAAAAGCACAAATATCCACTTGATTCTAACGTAGCAATTTCAAAGTAGTTCAAGTTTTGCAAATTATTTTTCTGAAAATGTGCTCCTTTGTTTTTACCAATGAATAATTTGTACTTGTAATCTGCATACTTGCATTTGAAATAATTTCTGATATTAAATGGCAAAGCTTTTTCATATATAAATTTGAAGCAGGGATACTGTATTGGACGCTTTATCATCAAGCATTACTTGACCAGGGAAAAAAAGTGCATTTATGCTGTCGTTAAATTGAATTTGAACTGGAATTCTTACTTTTGACATGTGCCTGAGTTCTCTGGGCCCTACATCACCATGTCCTTCAGCCAGTTCTTCTGCAACAGCTGCTCGCACAGTGGCTGCTCCAACCTCGGCTGTGATATGCCGGATACTGCACCATGAAACAAACTTCCTCAGCCAGAGCTGTTTTATCATCGAGAAATGTCTAACATTCTTCCTCGCTTTCTAGCAGGAGTTATTACTGCAATTAGATTTGTCCTTGGAGAAAATCCCACAGAATTGGCTAATGTACTAGAGGGTTCTCAAGACAAGGATAAATTATAATCTTTTTCACTATATCAAAAACCAGACAAATGTATAACGATCACTGGACATACAAACTTGAAATAGTGCAATAAATTTAACAAAACACAAGCATGAGAACGAATGCAACTCAATGCTAGAGACACAACAAAAATTACCTGTCGATAGAAGGATACAAGATGCCCTTTTGGATCTCCTCATCTGTCATATAAGAGGCAAGGCTGCATGGAGAACATCCTCCCAGAAATTAATGGAAAAAAAATTTACAAAGTAGATATGGGGAAAGAAAAATCATATCTGAACTTTTGAAGAAGTAAAGCAGAATCTTAGATCTAGACAGAATAGCCAATTTCTTCTGTTCATCTTTTGTTAACACAAACTAGTGCCTAGCATAATGTGTTGGGATGCATAACGATAAAAGACTCCCTACGACCTTAAACACCTACCACAATAACTAACCACAGACGTTCAAAGGTAGTTTGTAAATATCTACGATATAAGTTCTAGTGACCAGTGTTACATAATTTGCAAAATATACGTAAGTGGATAAACAATATTCCAAGGTTCATGCAACAAGTTCTATAATCAACGAGTAATGCATGGATCATATTCTAGTCAAGGTCAAGCAAACTCCAAGTACCATTGTGTAATGAGCCAAAGTTTATCCCCGGCATGTTTTTAGCCCATTGGTAACAACAAAGCAATAGTTATGGCAAAAATAATAATAACGATTTAAAGGGAATAAACACCAAGGTTTCCTTGGCTGTGAATTCTATTTCCTATCCTAAATTAGGTTACATGGTGCATGCAAGAAGTCACGTTAATAAGATACCATTCTGCAGCTGCCTGTAACATGCCATCCGTTATAAAATGAGCACCTGATAGAAGCGTTCCCAAACCAATCCTGAACCGAATGAAAATTAAAATTTAGTTTAATGTCATCAAGATATAAGACTAATTTGCTTAAAAAATAAAATAAATGAGAAAATGAAACTAACCCAGGAAACAGGTACATATTATTTGCTTGATTAACATAGCCTATTTTTCCGTTGCCTGCGATCAAATATACGTTGAGAAGAGAAAGCCGCAATTGAAACCGAAATTATGATGCTAAGATGAAAAATTACCTAGATAAACATTTTCAAAAGGGCTACCACTTGCAAAGACTATATTATCACCAGCATGCTTGAAAGCTTCAGCAGCAGTACACTCGGCTAATCCATAGAATATGCATTAAAAAATAATGAAAATTCATCAATACAAAACTTTAGCTTCCATGACAAAATAATGAAGCTTGATAAGGCTCATGGAAGCAAACCATTCATGGTGGGATTTGACATGGCAAAAATTGCAGGTTTAGTAGAATCTGATTCTCGCATTGCCTTAAGCACCTAATTAAGTGCAAACAATTAAATGATCCCACATAATTGTCAAATAGTTAATGAAACCAAATAATTTCTACGCAAAATATACTGGAAATAATGCCTTTGAAACCACTAATACATCAGTAACGTTGTCATGATAACATATAAACTGGGTCAAAAACTCAAAAATAAAATTTGGGCTAGTGAGGCATGCTGTCTTGTGAGACAATTATTAAAAATTAGCTGAGTTATGCTTCTAAACAGACAATTAAACATCACTTTTTTATATCAAAAAATGATGGCCCCTAATGAACCCTAAAGCCCATTTGATAAATTAGGGCACGTAGAGAAGTTTTCATACCAACACAAATTCCATGTATACTCGTATCACCTTCAATAAAACCATCTAGATTTGAAGAGCATAAGATTACAAGATAGAAGGAACTTAGCCAACAAGAAACTAAGGAACCCACCTCCTCATTGAAAACACCACCAACTCCAGACAAACCAAGAAGCACATGGGGCTTGATTTTTTTAACCTGATAAACATTAGCTCATATCTATTACAATTTTCATGGTAATAAATGACCTTAGAGCAACTAGCAGACAATGCTCTCGATAAAAATACATATGAAATCAGCCATGTACATAAGAGGCAACTTATAGAAATTAAGTAACAGTTACCACTTCAATAAGAGTCGCTCCCTCCCTCAGTCCATCGACCTCTCCAGGGTCTTTGGCAAATGGTGCAGCTGCAGGATCAAGATTCTTCCTCTCCTTTGTTACAAGACCCTGCACCCAAAAGTGAGAGGTAATTTGATATTAGAGAACAGAAACCTACAATGGATTACACGAGGTATGTAATTACCTAATCCATAGCTAAGTAATTACTGAGAGAAGACTACTTGCATACGGAGAAAGAAGAAGACCATACATCTTTGTCAAGCAAAAAGAATTGTTTCTTCATGGCTGTTTCATCATTGCCGGCCATTCTTGCAGCAGCCTGTACTGCAGTGCTAAGTACGCCAAGCCCTGCACTGAAAGATGAGAAACAATAGGTGTGAGACAAATCCCAATTCCCAAAGAATAAGCACATGCAACTGATGAAAAAGTAAAATGCAAGTCTAGTTGTGAGTTCAGAGTGGAAACAAGATGCCAAGTTACAATACCTCCCAGCTCCAACTACAACTATCTTCTGCTTCGCAAAGTCAGACAATGGTCGACCTTGTGCTCTGACAGTTCCCAATAGTCCTGCAAGTGCAACTCCTGCAGTTCCCTAAAATAAGTGAAGAAAGAACCGTCATATGCACGCAGTAAATCGCAGGAACTCCTTTTTACAGTATGTGGTTCCATCAAAGATGGAAATATTTGGAGTCATTACTTGTATGTCGTCATTGAACATGCAAAACTTTTTACGATAACGCTGCAGCGTCTCAAAAGCCCACTTCATTTGGAAGTCCTCAAACTGAAATAATTGAACAACCATCAGGTCATTAAACAAATAACGACAAAATATAAAATGAAAGCCATTCTTCTCAAAGAAATATACCTGCACAATGGCCTTGGACCAACGTGTGAAAACTGCTTGCATGAACTCGTCAACAATTGATAAATACTCTTCTCCTTCCAACCTAGGCTGTCGAAGTCCTAAATCTATCAAACTAAAAGCATGTGAATAGATGTTCTCAAAATCTTTTCTAAAAGACAACAGGCAATACAACTATCATCTATGCAACAACAGGCTGTCGAAGTCCGATGTAAATTTTGTGCATCAGGAGAAAAAGTGAAAGACCACTATCATCTATAATGCCAGCATTCGCCACATCCCCACCCTCCCCCCTCTAACCAAGGAGGAAAAGAAAAAATAAATAGGAATCATTTAAAAGGAAAGACTGCTTACAAAGATGGTCTTCAAGGAGCCTCTGATTGTTAGTTCCAACATCTAGCATAACTGGGAGTACCTGCTAGAGATTAACAAAGGTCACGAGAGAGTATTACCATTTGGGTTCCAAGAAATTGTGTGAAAAGGGCAACAACCACACTCCGTAGCATTAAGCACATTCATAACAAATTCTCATGCCTACTACTTGGTGAAGATAGTAACTTTTTTGTAACAAATTCATTGTGCATATTATATCGTATCAAAGGCACCCGTACTTACTGAACAAAAGACAGTTCAAACACAAATGCGCAAACACAAATTAGTACATACTCTCTGTGGGTTGAACCCGGCTGCAGCAACATACATATCAAGTTTCCCAATAGGTATTCCAATCCCCTGAACCCCAAGGTCACCAAGGCCAAGGATGCGGCTACCATCAGTCAGAACTATCATGTCTACCTGCGAGATAGTAGGGAAAATGAACATCCATAGTGAAGAATTGATACGTTTAGATACATATAACTCTTATAACGACGTCAATAATTTATGTTATAATTGAACTTCCAGAAAAATGAAGCATTAAAAGAAGATATAACATGTTTATCCCATCAGGGCGAAAAATGATGAAAGAAAGACGGGTTTTCCTGTGGACTCTGGGAATAGATATCTTTTGATTTGAGATCCCAATGCAGGTTTCAGGCTAACCATCTAAAAATCTAGAAAAATCTTCACCCTCGCACGGCTTCCTTTGTAAAGAGAAACAAAAGGGTGCCACATCTAATTCGAATAGCAGCAAACCTGTTGAGCTGGCCAATTATAGATCATCGACATCATTTCCCCTTTGTCCTTCGCACTGAAGTACATTCCCCGCGGCCGTCTGAATAACCCTGAGTAATTTTGACATACTAATCCTACAGTAGGAGTGTATATGACTGGCGCAAAATCTTTGATGTTATCAATAAGGACCTGAAAGAAAACCAGACAGATTACCTCAAATAAAAATAAAGCTACAGTCTTTAACATCCAGAGAATGGAAAAATGTATCTTACTCGGTAGTATAAAGTTTCATTCCTGTCATGCAATCTATTTAGGATCCTCCACTTGGCTAACGAAACAGCACCATGTGGTTGGCCCTGTGTATTTTTCTCGAGTGACCGGTACGACTCCACTGACAAGTTAAAACATTCATTTAATGTCATGAGAAAAAAATCCCTGTTAAATTATTGGAAGAAAATCTCATCAGATGCTAACAATCACGGCCAAGAGAAACATCAGGTCATTCTCAATCACCGCAGGGTATTATGCAGAATATTCATATTCATTGAACAATCTACCTCAGTCATGTTAATTCTGTGACAAAAAAAGCACATTGGTCTGTGGTAGAAGAGACTGGGATCAGATGAAAGGCAAACAAAGCAGAGCCTTCGAAACATTTGATCTCTCCAGTACTCTTCTATTTAAACGTCATATCACAATCTCTTCTACTTGTGTAATAAATCTACAACTACAAGTAAAAAAAATGTATTGGAATCTGCTCTAAAAGAGAGTCATATTCAACATTATGCACTTGTTTGCTGGCCGTAATGGTTAAACATGCCTAACAGTGTTGTCGAACGTAAATGGCCAATACAGAGGAGGCACCAGGTAAGGACACCATTCATGCTCTTATATTCCACTCCATCGATAAAATTCAATCAGCCAAGATCAAAAGGATGATGTAGTTTTAGCTTTTGCTTGCGACCGAAAGATGATAAAAGACACAAAAAAGGGGTAGTGTCCCACCAACCGGCCCCAACAAAAAAGGATGCTAAACCCTGTCACAGAAAGTGAAGCCTATAGAAGCAGAAAGCAGGAAACATAACAAAAAAAAAAAATAGGTTGTCAAATATCATCAGTTCGTTGATCAGATTATTTTAAAACATTAGTTGGTCGAGAAAAAGGTAAAAGCTTCGTCTACTGCTCTATCTACAACTGAAGACCCAAAAAGCAGGCTCTTAAGTAGAGTTCGCTCTTAAGTAGAGTTCTACTGGAATTGTTGAAGTTATCACTTAGAACGTTAGTAAAGTGTAATCTTAATAGTAGTTTCATTTTGGCACGCTACACAAATAGTGGGCACAGTAATTCTCACACAATATCCAAATGAATTCTTCAGAAAAACAGAGTACTTACTGAATCGAGCATATTGCTGCTCAAACGATATGACGCGAGGTGGGAGAAGACCACGAAGCCCTAGCCGATCCCTTTCAGTCAAAGGAAACCCAGTATCCTGCTCTTGGAAACGGGGAAAAAGATTCAAAAACAGTCACAAAATTGGGAAAAAAATCATAAAAAATCACACAACATAACATGTGTCTCAGCCAGCTTCACAAAATCACTAACAACATATGAACATTCTCTGCTCCAATTCAATAAGGGTCCATTTAGTAAATAGATTCGAATTAGTAATTTGATTCGAGTTAATGTGATTTGAATTAGGATTTAAGTTAGCAATTTGAATTGTTATCCAAATTGATGTTTAGATGTACATTTAACTTTTAATCTACGTATAAAATTTGTGTTTGAAGAGGTAGTAAAAATAGTTTTTGATTTATCAACAAATCTAATAAAATTTTAATGTTAATGATCCTAAAAAATATGCAACATAGATTTTAATCTATTTTTCTTTTCACTAGGAACACATTAAAAAAAGAATCATCTAAATTGAATAGAAAATGAGAAGTTATGATTATTTTTTCTTAAATATAAGAGAGAAAATTTTAATTTTTTCTATCGTAAAGATATTCAAGTATTAAAAATTTAAGAAGAGTCAAAATTATAAAAACTTAAATTATTGATACTTAAATGATTTAAATTTTTAAAAAATAAATATGTATTTAAAAAAATTTTAATACTCAAATTTAAATTTGAGTTTAAAAAATTCAAAGAAGTTATCAAAACAAACGGTCCTAAATTTCAATTACTTTCGACACTTGAAAACAAAGAAAACAAAACCATAACTTTTTTATTTGTCAGTCCATATATTTCCTTTTTCTCTTTGAAAAGCAAGAAAAATGAAAAAAAAAAGAAAAAGAAAAAGGGCACAATGCACAATCTTTCATAGAGATTCGTTTGTCAAACAAAGAATAAAAGGTAAGAACAAAAAGGCATACACATCAAAAAACCACTGCTGCCAATAAGTCATAAATCAAGCAAAACAAGCTCAAACTTCAAAAAGAAAGAAAAATACGAAGAAGATGAACCTTGTTGAACCAGGGATCATGAAGAATATCAGAACCGCGCTTATGAACAATACAGGGACCAGGAATCTCCGTCGAGAACCGCCTCGATCGGCGCAAACTCGGCGCAGCGAATCGAGCTAAGTTCCACATTATAATCCCCGAAAAAACAGCTGGTGAACAAATCGGATCAGAAAATATATACACACACAAAATAAGCAAACAGAAACTCAGAAGAGAAGCTCCAAATCCATTTTCTCAGAGATCAGACAACACAACAACCGCAATGACTACGAATGAGACGTCGAAACTCGAAAGTCAATTTATAGTGGAAAGGCACAGAATTTTGCACTCCATTAATTTTTTTTTTTTTTAGTTTTTATTTTGTGGGTGTGCAAAAGTAGAAGTAGAAGAGGTGGTCGAAGGAATGAAGCTGTTGGTACTTTGGTAGCGTTGGCTTGTAATTGTAAAATCGTATTGAGCTGCCCGGGATTTTCGGTCAAGTGAAGACTGTGCCAAAAGAACGACAGATAAAGGAAAGAGCGCTGCCCAAAGATGTTCGGGCAGTACATAAGATTGGAGGTTAATTGCACGAACCGTAGGCAGGGCCGCCGACGGTTCTGACTGTAGGCCGCTAGCATTGGAGCGGATCATTAGAGGTCCGTTTGGTTCGAGTATTTAAGTAGTGTATTTGAATGAAGATTTAAATTTTTATGAGAGAAAATACTATAGCAAAATTATTCAAACCATGATTCGAATATCCAACCAAACGAGCCCTAGATGTCTTTTGGGGATTTGTGGTTGCAGGACCACAGACAAATGGTGATCTCCACCACCGGTGACTCCTGATGGTAATTTGCCCGAAAAAGTGAAAGAATAAAATCATAAATTATTTGTCACTTTTACTATGCACCTATTTTTATTGAAATTTTACTAAGCTTAATTTACATAATTAGTCTCCTAGTTTATATTATTTGTCAATTTGTCACTTTATTTTTAAAAATTATAAAAGTATCTTTTGAATTTGAAAATTTTATCTCACTTTATCTCTCGTAGACTTTTTCGATTAAAAAAACATAAGCATAAGAAAAAATATGCTTAGTTAAACTTAATATGTTTGTGAAATATATGTTTTTTTAGAAAAATTTTAAAAAAATATATTTTAAAATTTAAAAAGTCATAGGGATGAAATTAAAATAAATTTTTAAAATTTAAAAGATATCTTTGGAGTTTCTAAAAATATAAAGTCAAATTAAAAATAGTTAAAAATAAGATGTACAATTAATTAACCTAATTTTTCTATATTTATCTTTAAACTATACAGAGTAAGACTCAATCTGCGATGGTGCAATGTGTTTTTTTTGTTGGAGTTGGACTAATATTAAATAAAAACAAAGAAAAATCTAATACAACATCGAGAAAATAAGTTCCATGGTAACAGTATAAGTGAACAATCTGTTTAAATCATCATGGTTATTATTCTTTTTGTACTTTTTCTAATTTAGGGCGGTAGTAAGCCGTAAAGATAGTACACAATCATTTAAAATCTACCACCTTGTATCTTAGACAATAATATTAGGCAACACATCATAGAAGGATTTTTAACACTATTGTCTTTGAACTTATCATACATTTTCAACTTGGTCATTGAATTTTTAATTTTGATAAGTTACACTCTAAACTTATAAATTTGTAACAAATCATCTATTAATAATGATGTTAATTTTTTATAGAAAATTACATTTGATTTACACATAAGTCAATAACTAAGAGCATGAAAGATCTTTTTTTTTAGTGGAATGCTTTTTTTTGTGAATGTTAACCCGAATTTATATTTAAAACAAAATTAATTCAAAATTTTCTATTTTAATAAAAGCTTAATTAAAGATATTAATCACAATAAATTCAAGTTAAAATACATAGAAATCCCCATTCATGTCATAATTCAACTATTTATATGTGACTTACATGTCAATTTTAGTGTTAAAAAAAAAAAAAAACACCGTCACCATCAATATGGTGATTTGATACAAAGTCATAAGTTTAACATGCAAAATTATAAAAATTAAAAATTTAGAGGATAAGTTGAAAATATTGATAAGTTTATGAGCACTTATATTCAACCCTATGGAGTTAAAACATCACTACTTACAAAACAGTAAGATCAAATCTAAAAATACATTATAAATTCGACAGGGTCTTACTGTTTTATGAGTAGTAAGGTTTTAACTCTATAAGGATGAAAATGATTTTTTTTTAAGTTTAGCGTTTAACATTGTGGAAAAATCCATCATAGAACAACATTAAAAAATAAAAGTCAGCATCTCTCTATAATAATGCTTCACGTGCCTTTGTCTTGGTTGTACAATAATTATACTTTTTTTACCCTAGTTTTTCTAAAAAAATATATTTATTTTACTTTTGAACAAAGAACACGCATAACTTATGGCTAAATCAACTACACGGCTTTTGACGAGGAGGAATAAATGTGACCGATTATCCTTTTCCTAGATTGGGCTATAAGCAGCTTAAGTAATGGCTTAAGGCTCTACATGTAATGCTCCATCTTTTTGGGCCGTCACTTAATTTTCTTAAACTTCATTTTTTAAACTTAATATTACTTTCAAGTAACAAAAATACCAAATAATTTTTTTTCTTTTAACATACTTGAACTTGTTACAACTGAAGTTGAGACATAGCTCAATACTCGACTTTAAAATCATATAAAAACATTTCTTAAACTTGTTAAGATATATTTACTTTTGTAAAACCGTTTAAATCTCTTTAAAATGCTTTTTCTGTATAACACTTCTTATAAAATGTTTTATTAAATATTGACTTTTTTAAAACTTTTAAAACACTATTTCAAATAGTGAAAAAAAATTTCTTTCAGTAATTGAAACATGTTGTAGTGATATCAACACCCAATCTTTGCATTTGTCCTCCACAACACTGAGCTCGTCAATCAGTCTTACTAGTCTTTTATAAGACTGCTTATAGCATGAAGGAACTTATTGATGAGGACATCAAGGCTGCAAGGAATTTTCACAATCCTATTCAAGTTCCAGTTGGTCTGGTGACGAGGGCTCGAGCTAAAAGATTCAAAGAAGAGCTGAATAACCTGGTCCAAAGAGTTCTACGACAAGAAGAGAGTGTGTTCACTATTGAGGGTGAGCAAAGGCTGGTTTTACTCATAAAAGTAGAGCTGAAAGGGAGCCAATCAACCATAAACGCACATTGAGTCCTTGCATAGCCAACTTGCATGTTCATTCCATACATGTACACATGTAGGAGTGGTGTGTCCAACAAAGATTCATGATTCAAGATTCAAGATTTGAATTCTTTGTTCAAGATTTGAATTTTTTGTAATCTTATTTTAGTTTAAGTTTTAGTTTCAGAATTTGAAATTTAGAATCTTTGTTTCAACTTTCTTATAGGCGTGAATAGGAGGAAGGAATCCTAAGTTAAATAATTCCATCCTAGGGCTTATTTAGGCGTTTCTTTCGTTAAGGGTAGATTAGAAATTTTACATTTAAAGATAAACCCTATGTGAATTTCGGCCATATAAGGCCCTCTTTCAGATTATGCAATATAGTTTTTGATGTTTATTCATATTAAAAGTTGTTCTTCTTGAGTTCTTGAAGAAACTTTTCTGAACTTATCAAGGATTCCTTGTGGCGTTCAATTGACTTATCAAACGGACTTTCCATACCCATTTGTGGTGTCTCCATCATACCAAGGTTTTTGCTTTGCTAAGCAACGGGTCGCGGTTCCACTCAACTTGAGAGGTCTTGGGGTTCAAAATTCTAGATTTGATATCGGGTTTCGTCACGTGGTTGGCGTGGTTCGTATCAGTTGGTATCAGAGCCTAAGATTGTCAGGTTTGCTTATCTTTTTCTTGTTTCCAGGCCAAATTTGTGAATTACGGTTAGGGTGTCAATTCGGCCAAAAGAAAAAAAAAATATATATATATATCTATCTATTTCGAATTTGATTCTTTAGGGTTTCTTGAAATCATCATTAGTGGTTCTTGAATTGTTTCTTTAGTCTTGAAAGAGTCAAACCTGAATTGCTCTTTTGGTTTCTAGGGTTACAATTTTTTTTGTTCTTGAATTTCTTTAGGATTCTGCATTGATTCTTTAGTTTTCTAGGTTTCTTTTGGGGGATTCTTCTAATCTTGATATTGAAATTCTAGTTTGACATTGTGGATTTTGTCTTATGAACTCGATTTACAATCTTGATTTGTTCTAGTGGTTTCTTGCTGAATTATTAAAAAAAAAAGAAAGGATAAGAAACGAAAGAAAAGAAAAGAAAAGAAAAGAAAAGAAAAGAAGGAAAAAAAATCAAGAGGATCTAAAATAAAAAAAAAAAGTCTAGGAACCCCTCTTAAAATTTTTTGTTCTATTCTAATTTCTTACGTGTTAGACCCCCTTTTGCCAAAACCCCACGCTTGAGTGACAAAATTCATCAAAATCCGTGGCCAAATTTGAGTCATTTGGTTTGTCTCTTACTTTAAATTGCTACTTGAATCCTTCTTGTTCTTGTTTGACTAGTTTTGAAAGAACTAAAAGAAGAATACGAGTGGAAAAAGGCAGAGAGAGTGAGCGTATTAGAGGGTAAAAGCCAAATTAATTGAGTGAAACACGAGTGAATTTGAGTGAATCATTTTATTTCGAGCGAAACACATGAGGGAGTGTTGTAAAGTTCCTTTCTATATTGTTCTAAATTTCTTTTACAGAATTCAATCATGTCTCAAAATCAAGAGAATAACACCAATGAAGAGGTTCAACCACCTGTTGGACCAAATCTACAAATGCAAGCATTCATGGGGGAGATGAGATGGATGTTGAGGAGGGAGTTAGATCAAATCCATGAAAGGTTGGATAGGGTAGAAGAGGGAACACAACAGGGACAACCACCAATTGCACCGAATGCCCCAAGGAGGAATAGGTTGTACCAACTGGAAGTGGAGGATTTGGATGAACTTGAAGGGGATGGTTTAGAGGAGGAGTTTGATAAGATGTCAGTGAGTAGCCATAGGAGGTTTGGTCAGGGTAGAGAAGCTAGGAACTGGGTAGACGACAACTTGGGAAGTATCAAGATGAAAATTCTAGCGTTTCAAGGAAAAAGTGACCTCGAAGCATACCTTGAGTGGGAAAAGAAGATGGAGTTGGTTTTTGATTGTCACAACTACTCCAAATTAAAGAAGGTAAAACTTGCTACCATTGAGTTTATTGATTATGCTATTGTGTGGGTGGGATCAGTTGTGCATCAATAGGAGGCGGAACAGGGATCGTCCTATTCAAACTTGGGATGAGATGAAGAGAGTGATGAGACGACGATTTATGCCAAGTCACTACTAGAACGTCCCCCTTACGGACGTCACAGATGTCGTTACATTCATACATTAAATACTTATTTTGGAACTTTAAGATAAACTTTAAGTATAAAACTTATTTGAAACTTTAATTGTAAACGTAGTTAAGAAAAACATAACCAGGATCCATACATACACTTTTATTTATTATTATTTATTTTTTTATTTTTTACAACATTCATTCACTTAATCCATACTATTAATAATTCAATTGAATATTAAATTGATCATAAACATCCTTTTAATAAAGTAAAAATGCCAAATAGTAAAGTCATAACTTATGAAACATCACATCATTTAAAACTATTTGCTCCCACAGTTTGACAGATCGAACTAGAGACTTCGGCAGGCTGAACATGGTCGACAGGCCAGAAATCGTCAACCGGCAGGCCAATAGAGGTTCTGCAAAACTGGGCTTAAAAACTTTCAAAGTTTGGCAGGTCGAAAATGAGATCGGCAGGCCGAACATTCTTACATCGGCATGCCGACCAATGATGATCGGCAGGCCGATAGAGCCAAAATCTTTTAGAAAACTTAATTTTAAGACAAATTCAACTTTTCAAAATGCGGAAGATCAAATTCTGAACATGATAAAATAAAAATATTAAAACATAGTTCTTGTATTCTTTAAAACTTATCATAAAAAATATGTTCAAATAATAAACCATAACTTCAATCATAAAATTTGCTTCCTTGATGTTCTTCCGGTTACAATTCATCTTCCTTATGCTCACACGTCTTTCCATGTCCTCCGCCTAATCCATGACTTTCTTACCCTTATCTACAGCATGATATAAACTTGAATAAGCTAAAGCTTAGTAAGTACATATAATTCTCACAATTTTTTAAAAAAAACATTTCATAAACATCATCATCATCATCATCATAACGTAATAGTGCAGTAAGCATATTTTCATAGAAACATATCTTTCATTATATTGACTATATTAAAACTTATTCTATTTTATCTTTAGGGCCCAAGTGTTGCACCATAATCATCATCGTAGGCGTGCCGTCATGAGAGGAGAAGGGTAGCTAATCCTAAACCAAACATGACATCATATCATATCATATCATAACATTGGTGTGCAACACTTATTAGGTGATACATATATACATAACTTTCATGCTTTGAAATTTGCCATAATCAAACATGCATAACTTTAAATCATGAAAATCTTTCATAAGAAATCCTTTAAGGAAATTATCATAAAATCATCATAAATATCATCATGAACATAATATCAAACCTTTTAAAACTCATCATGTTACAGGTGAGAATGTACTTACCTTAGAAGCTAGCTTACTTAACCTTATATGAATTGGTGATGACGCCGCGGTCTCGATGTGCTCGTTCCCTTGCGTGTTCATGCCATTTATTCATTTAAAGATACAAAATAAAATTAATACTTATTATCATAAAATATAACATCCATTCATATTACATCACATATACATTCATCTCATACAAACATAATTCATAACATGCATCCATAACTATAATCATCAAAAACATAAAATCATTATCACATACACTTCACTGACCTACATGGATTCATGACTTAAAAACTTAATATTCACATATACTTTTATTAGGGGTAAAGTTAATACATATACATATTACCATAATTTTTCTTTAGCCATAAAAATTACATTGAGTAACTAAAAACAACCCATACATTTCAAACATGAAATCTACCAACAATAATAAGGTAATGAGTAATCGTTTGAAAACATTTTCTAACAATTAAAACTCATATAGTTTAATTTAAAAATTCATACTAACATCTTATTAACATATATTTCAATTTCATAAAATTATTTCGTCATCAACAAAATCATTTAAACATATAAAACATCACATAAAACAAAAGTCCAGTATTAACATTGTTAAAACAGTTCCTTGACCTAGTCTCAATAGAAAATTCATAACACATAATTCACTCATCAAAACATTACCAAACTTTGCAGTCTATAATATAACATATACATGAACATTCTTGTTAAATTTCGTAGCAAACAAAGCACGTTTACCCCTTGAACGAAAATCATATTTCATGCATCATAACCAAACAACAATATTTTACTATGAGTGGTAGAGAATAGAAAATTCATAACTTAATTTAGAAAAATCAAAATGAGTTGAAACTTGAAAGAACATTCACATATCACACATATGAACATCATATTAAAAATTTAGAACAAAATAAAATACTTTGACAATGTTACGGTAGTCGGATTTAGGAGGAGAAATGCTTTTTAGAATTACCAAAAAAAAATTGAATTCTTACCTTAAAAATTTATTCTCAAAATCCTTGAACTTACCCCCAATAGAAACTCAATAATAACAGAGAAATTGAGAGTAAAAAGGAGGAGAAAAACATGAAGAAGAAGAGAGAAGAGAAAAGAAACGTCTCAGAAGATTAAAGAGAGAGAGAGAAGACGTGGGAGGAAGAGAGAGAGCAATAACGTAAAAAAAATTTCAATGCCCTCCATTATGTCAGGAATTTTCTGACTATTCTTGGTCCAAAAATCACATGTGAATTGAGAGGAAATTGGAGAAAGTCAAATCATTTAGATAAACTTACCATACTTTATCGATTTTAAAAGGGGAAACCATATCAATCAATACCAAATCAATGCAAAGTCAAACGTTTCCTTTCCTTAAATGATAAAATTAATCCATAATTATACCAATAAATCACATTAAACCACCCAATCAACGTAATTATCTCAACCATAAATTTGGAGAGATTTCTGATAATTGCTCGTCAGCTATCATCGGCTTGCCGATTCCCCACATCGGCCTGCCAATTCCACAAAGTTTGGCCTGCTGATGGTTTCCATCGGCCTGCTGATTATTGGAAGACTTTTTAGCCTACCAAACTTGAAAGTCCGGCCTGCCGAACTGTCCTTAAAATAAATACATCATCATCATAGCATTTAAGTCATCGTTGCATCATAAATAAACATACATTGAAATTAACATGAACACTTGAGCACATCAATTTCACGTGATCGTCACCTGTCATAAAACTTAAATAAAAAGTTAGTAACATAAAATCACAAATCATAACATATATCAATAAGAAAATTACTTATCGTCGTTACTAACTTAGCATAATCCGTTACATAAAAATAGGTGGGTCTTACAACTACTACCGGGATCTATACCTCAAGCTACAAGGTCTCCATCAAGGTAACTGAAGCGTAGATGAATACTATAAAGAGATGGAGATGGCTATGATTAAAGCCAATGTGGAAGAGGATCAAGAGGCAACAATGGCTAGATTTTTGAATGGGTTAAACCGAGAGATTGCCAACACGATCGAGATACACCGTTATGTGGAGTTAGAGGATTTGGTGCATGTGGCAATCAAGGTTGAGAGGCAATTCAAGAGAGGTGGTGCACGACTAAGACCAGTCCCACCACATCCAAACATCGCTCCTTGGAGGACGAGCTACCCAAAGAAAGAAGAAAATCCGTCCACCTCCAAGGCCAAACCCGAGCACAAACCAGCTACCTCCACCACGGTTTCTCAAGGTAAATCAGCCCTTACTTTGAATCATTCTAGTGAGATTAAATGCTTCAAATGCCAGGGGAGAGGACACATAGCTAGCCAATGTCCAAACAACGAGTTATGGTTTTCCGGGAAGATGGTGAGATTGATTCTGAAGATGAAGTTGATCTTGATGGTATGCCACCATTGGAGGACGTCCCCATGGGAGACGATGAGTTTGGGGCCAAACACGATGAGATGTTAGGACTAGTCACACGTCGAGCCTTAAGCTTGCATGCTAAAGAAGAGGAAGAAGAAGTACAGTGGGAGAACATCTTTCACACTCGTTGTCATGTTAGAGACAAGGTATGTAGTGTTATTATCGATGGCAGTAGTTGCACTAATGTTGCAAGCGGGTCCATGGTGGAAAAGCTAGGGCTTACAACACTTAAGCACCCTCGACCATACAAGCTACAATGGTTGAATGATAGTGGTGAAGTAAGGGTTACAAAGCAAGTGGTGGTACCATTTCGGATTGGTAAATATGAAGATGAAGTATTATATGATGTGGTGCCAATGCAAGCGGGACATCTATTGTTGGGAAGACCATGGCAATTTGATCGACATGTGCAGCATGATGGCTTCACCAACAAGTACTCATTCTTGTTTAATCAATGGACAATCACCCTAGTTCCGATGATGCCAAAACAAGTCTATGAGGATCAAGTGAGATTACAAAAATTGAGTGAACAAAAGAAACCGAGAGATCAAGATAATTTGAGAGAGCAAAAGAAAGAGAGTGAAAAGAAGAGTGAGGCTGTGCGTAGTGAGGTTGAGGGGATAGGAAAACACATGGCCAAAGAGAGAAAAAAAGGAGAGAAAGACCAAATCTGATGAGGAAGAAAAGAGAGAGAAGAGTTCGATCAAAGAGGTAAAATCAGAGAGAAAACAAAGAAATTTCTATGCAAAAACAAGTGAGGTTAAGTGAGCATTGCTTTTAAAACGGCCAATTGTTGTACTCATGTACAAGGAGACCCTTTTAAACACTGACCAACTTGACTCTTCTTTGCCTAGTGTTGTTGTTCCTCTTTTACAGGAGTTCGAGAATGTGTTTCCCGATGAGTTACCACATGGTTTACCACCTACTCGAGGGATTGAACATCAAATCGATTTTGTGCCTGGTGCATCAATTCCAAATCGACCAGCATATAGGAGCAACCCGAAAGAGACAAAGGAGCTTCAAAGGCAAGTTGAAGATTTGATGAAGAAAGGGTACGTGAGAGAAAGCATGAGTCCTTGCACAGTTCTGGTGATTCTAGTGCCTAAGAAGGATGGGACATGGAGAATGTGTGTTGATTATAGACCCATCAACAACATAACGGTAAAATATCACCACCCTATTCCTCGCTTAAATGATATGTTAGATGAGCTGCATGGTTCTTGCGTGTTTTCTAAGATTGATCTTAAAAGTGGGTATCATCAAATATGAATGAAAGAGGGAGATGAATGGAAGACAGCGTTTAAAACTAAATATGGGTTGTATGAGTGGTTAGTTATGCCGTTTGGATTAAATAATGCACCTAGCACTTTCATGCATTTAATGAATTATGTTTTGCATGCTTTCATTGGTAAATTTGTTGTTGTGTATTTTGATGATATTCTGATTTACAACAAGAGTTTGCATGACCATATCTCACATTTGCGTTCGGTTTTGGATGTGCTTAGAAAGGAGAAGTTATATGCTAACCTCAAAAAGTGTACTTTCTACACCGATCAGTTTGTTTTCCTAGGTTTTGTTATGAGTGCTAAAGGTATTGATGTTGATGAAGCGAAGATCAAAGCCATCTAAGATTGGCCGACCCCCTCCAGTATAGGTGATGTTAGAAGTTTTCGTGGACTTGCTAGTTTTTACAGGAGGTTCGTGAAAGATTTTAGCACCATCGTTGCACCGCTTACCCAAGTTATCAAGAAGGACGTTGCATTCAAATGGGGTGAAGAACAAGAGAAGGCATTTCAGCTCATTAAACATAAGCTTACTAATGCTCATTTACTTGCTTTACCTAATTTTTATAAAACGTTTGAAATTGAATGTGATACTTCTGGTGTAGGTATAGGTGCTGTTCTTATGCAGGATGGAAGACCACTTGTGTACTTTAGCGAGAAGCTAAGCGGGGCTACACTTAACTACCCCACTTATTACAAAGAGTTGTATGCATTGGTTCGAGCTTTGGAGACATGGCAGCACTACTTGTGGCCCAAGGAGTTTGTGATTCGTACGGATCATGAATCCTTGAAGCATTTGAAAGGTCAACACAAGCTGAACAAGAGACATGCTCGATGGGTTGAATTCATTGAGACTTTTCCCTATGTCATTCGGTATAAACAAGGTAAGAAAAATGTGGTTGCAGATGCGCTTTCACGCAGGTATGCCTTAATCTCTACTCTTGATGCTAAGTTTCTTAGTTTTGAACACATTAAGGGACTTTATCTTGATGATCATGACTTTGGGGAGATTTATAGAGCTTGTGAAAAATCTACAGAGGGTAAGTTCTATAGGCATGAGGGCTTCTTGTTTAGAGAAATAAAATTTGTGTGCCTAATTGCTCATTGACAGACTTGTTAGTTCGGGAATCCCATGGTGGAGGGTTAATGGGACACTTTGGAGTCACCAAAACTCTAGCTATTTTGCAGGAGCACTTTTATTGGCCACACATGAAATGGGATGTTGAGAGAATTGGTGGTAGATGTGTCACCTGTAGGCAAGCTCAATCAAGAATTCAACCGAATGGTCTTTACATGCCCTTACCTATTCCAAGTTCCCCTTGGATTGATATTTCAATGGACTTTGTTTTGGGTTTACCTAGGAGTAGGCATGGAAGGGATTCTATCTTTGTGGTTGTAGATCATTTTTCTAAGATGGCTCATTTTATCCCTTGTCATAAGACTGATGATGCTTCTCATGTTGCAGATTTGTTCTTTAGGGAGATTGTACAGTTACATGGTATGCCTAGAACAATCGTTTTAGATCAGGATGCTAAGTTCTTAAGTTACTTTTGGAAAACATTATGGGGAAAACTAGGAATGAAACTTTTGTTTTCTACTACTTGTCATCCTCAAACTGATGGTCAGACAGAACTAGTTAATAGGACTTTATCCACTTTGTTAAGGGCTGTCATTAGTAAAAACATTAAGACTTGGGAGGATTGTCTACCACATGTTGAGTTTGCTTATAATCATACCATTCATTCTGCTACTAAGTTTTCACCGTTTGAAATTGTTTATGGTTTTAATTCTTTAACTCCTTTGGATTTAACACCTTTACCTATTTCTGAGCATGTGAACTTAGATGGTAAGAAGAAGGCAGAATTTGTGAAGCAACACCATGGAGGGCACGACTCAACATAAAGAGGAGAACCGAACAATACATCAAGCAAGCTAGCAAGGGACGTCAGCAGTAGGTTTTTGAGCCCAGTGATTGGGCGTGGTTACACATGAGGAAAGAACGATTTCCAGCACAAAGACGTTCTAAGTTGCTACCTCAAGGAGATGGTCCTTTTCAAGTGCTAGAACAGATCAATGACAATGCCTATAGACTTGACTTTCCAGGTGAGTACAATGTTAACGCTACTTTCAATGTTGCTGACTTGAGTCCTTTTGATGCAGGTGCTAATTTGAGAACAAATCCTTCTCAAGATGGGGGGAATGATGAGGACATCAAGGCTACAAGGAATTTTCATGATCCTGTTTAAGTTCCAGTTAGTCTGGTGACGAGGGTTCGAGCTAAAAGATTCAAAGAAGAGCTGAATAACCAGGTCCAGAGAGTTCTATAATAATAAGAGAGAGTGTTCACTACTAAGGGTGAGCAAAGGCTGGTTTTACTCATAAAAGTAGAGCCGGAAGGGAGCCAATCAACCGTACATGCATATTGAGTCCTTGCATGGCCAATTTGCATGTTCATTCCATACACGTACACATGTAGGACTGGTGTGTCCAGCAAAGATTCAAGATTCAAGATTTAAGATTTGAATTCTTTGTTCAAGATTTGATTTCTTTGTAATCTTATTTTAGTTTAAGTTTTAGTTTCAGAATTTGAAATTTAGAATCTTTGTTTCAACTTTATTATAGGTATGAATAGGAGGAAGGAATCCTGAGTTAAATAATTCTATCCTAGGGCTTATTTAGGCGTTTCTTTCATTAAGGGTAGATTAAGAATTTTACATTTAAAGATAAACCCTATGTGAATTTTGGCCATATAAGGCCCTCTTTCAGATTATGCAATACCGTTTTTGATGTTCATTCATATTGAAAGTTGTTCTTCCTAAGTTCTTGAAGAAACTTTTCCGAACTTATCAAGGATTCCTTGTGGCGTTCAATTGGCTTATCAAACAGACTTTCCATACCCGTTTGTGGCCTCTCCATCATACTAAGGTTCTTGCTTTGCTAAGCAATGGGTCGCGGTTCCACTCAACTTGAGAGGTCTTGGGGTTCGAAATTCCAGATTTGATATCAGGTTTCGTCATATGGTTGTCGTGGTTCGTATCACTTATAATGAGCTTTCGCTCTGTAAGTTCAAACATAATCTCACAAATCACTTAAAAAGTTCTTCCATAAACCTTTTCTTGAAAATATTTTCTATAAAATGTTCTTCATGAACTTTTCTCATAAAATATTTCTTAAAATACTTTTCATAACATATCTCAGAAGTGTATTTGAAAAGGAATGCATGCAAGGTCATTATGCATGATTCTATATATGCTCATTTATAAAGTTGCAATTATGAGCTTCTTATGATCATTCATATCTTACTTACACTTCTTATCATTATTCATATCTTATCTTATCTTCTGAACTTTAGTATGCATACCAACATCATTAATCATGAGAACATAAACATGATGCTTTCCTTATGGAAGACTTCCGGCTGTCGAATACCGAGGACATAACTTTAATATAATTTATATACCTTACATCAAAGAGGTTGGTATGACACTTATCATTGTTGCTTTACCTTCTTTTTAGCTTTAGTGAGCACATCAAATGCTAACATATCATGTGCAAACATATTACAAATCGTAACTAAAATTTTTAAAACATTATGCATAACACATGTACTCATACTTTAAACATAACAAATGTAAGTACATTGCAAGTCTTAATTTGCTCTTTAAAATATTATGCATTACACTTGCAAACATATTTTAATTGCAAATACATTGTAAATTATAATTTAAACTATTTAAAATGTTTTGCAAAACAAATGCATGCATACTTTAAACATACAAAAAGCATTTGACAATCATTTTCTTCATACTATAGGTGAGGTTTGAGACTTTCCTGATATTAGCTCTAACGTTTTCATTTCATTTTCTATTTTCTTTTATTAGTCAGCTCTTGTGTCTTGTGTTAGACATGTATGCTCTAAGGAGTAAAAATGTAATACGTTTTTGGAGACATTTTTATCAATAAAGAATTTATTCATTTATATATACCAAATATTGTCCTCTTTACGTTCATATTTGTTGAATGTATGATAAGCAAACAGTAGTCTGAGACTGTCAGTCTAAACCTTAAGAGTTGGGCATATGATGGGATGATTATGCGGTAGACACGACTCTTAAGGTGATGGTCTAAAATATATGATCCGCAATCGAGGGAATAAAGTTGGGCGCTTTATTCATGTAAAGATTGTTATGTTGTCTATATCCCTTTTGGGAGATGGTTTGTCTTGGCCATCGGAGTTGGACTCCGTAAATAGAAACATTGGCGCGTTGTCATAGGTGACGATGTGTTGGATCGGGACATAAAGTGAATTGATTTGGATTAATAATTCTGTCTTGGCAAATTGATTCACTTTAGACAGTCGTTTGTATTGTATCTTAATCCTGAGATGAATAATGGGCCCGTTGTCTCGACTTGTGTCTTTTGATGTACCAATGGGTGACTCCCACATCTCTATAGTGGCATGCATGCCGGTACGTTGGAGGCATGACTCTTGATAGCGTAGACTTGTTATTCATAGATATGGAATCCATAGCTCCTCTTTAGGAGTAATGATATCCTCTTATATGCGTTGTCCTGTAATTGGAAAACTGGAGCGCTCAACCATTTGGATACATAGGTGTAACCGAATGGTATACTATCTTTGGATGGTAAGTTTTCTAATGGTGAGACAATGGAACGTAAGATAAAAATAATCGGGAAGGTAAGACAGAACTTGTCCTTAAGCCGATTATGGATGATCATATGGGGATGCGATACACTATGATATGTCATGGAGACTTAGCTACACGAGCTTCGTAATTCTATAAAGTTCGAGAGTGCAGCTCCAAGCTTTTAGTGGAGTAGCGTTGGAGTTGATAATTGTGAAATGTATATCTGGGATATTGGGTTTCATAATTATCATGAGCTTGAACTTTATAGGTCCATTTTGGTCCCCTTTGCTAGCTCACAAAATCCTGTAACGACACGGCGTGCTTTTTCAATAATTGGTGACTTATGTCGGATTTATCAGATTGGTTTAAAATTTATAAGAATCAAATAATTCATGTCTGTTTATCGGTTGAATTAATTATGTAAGAAATTAGTTCAAGATGAACTTGTTGAATTATGGCGTTCGGATAATTCTTGTCTGTTTATCGGTTGTTTTAATTTTGGACAATTAGAACAAGATAAACTTGTAGAATTATTGTGAATTGATTTATTTTCTTAGAGATTATCTTGATAAAGTTTGTTTTGATCAGATATCTTTTCTATTGGGCTATTTGAATCAAAACTGAGACTTTATCCTTTAGAATCTCGGGTGGAAAATAAAAGATTCGCGGAGATTTTTTCTCGGCAGTTCGGCCTGCCGATCAGAAAGTTCGGCCTGCCGAACTGGCCAGTTCGGCCTGCCTATCTCACAGTTCGGCATGCCGACCGCGACAGCTAAGATTACGCGTTTTTCACGCGTATCTTATCAGATATTGATCCGAACTTGATTCTATTTCGATTTTTTGAGACCTAATCTGATATGGACTGACCCCAAGGACCAATAGGTATAAAAAGGGAGTGAGTCTAATGATTTACTCAGATCAATTTGAGAGATTAAGAGTGATACTCTTCTAGTGAGCATCTGAAAACTCCCTGAGAGCTTTTGTTCACAAATCACGAACACTAGCTTTGGGTTCTCTCTATTGGTTGGAAGGAGAGTCACCGGTGGAAGAGCTGTACGTGTGAGCCCACACTCACTCCGGTTGTGGATAGAGAATAGCAAAGAAGACCAGTTGGTTGAGGCTCTTCTGGAACGTTACTTCTCTACACAGGTCGCGGAGGTTCTTCGGCACACTGAGGTTAGTAAGATCTGTTTAATTTATACATATAACATGTCATACTTGTATTTTGGAAAATACTCTGATGAAAAATTTTAAAAATTCCGCTGCGCACTTTGTTTCCAACAATAATTGGTATCAGAGCCGAGGTTTTTACATAAATTTGCAAGTTTGTGATCATGTTATATGCATAAATTTTGTGATCTTAATCTCTCCAATGCTTGAATTGAATTTTATAGAGAGATGGCACTCTAGGTTTCTATATAATATATATGTTGTCATGGATTATGTGGTGAATGTTTATTAATTAATTATGGTTGATTAAATTGTTGTTTAATTATTTATTAATTAATTAATACCGGTTATGGTTCCTTAGAGGTTAGAATGTGTATCTAAGTTTTTCATGTAATTAGATGGCGGACTATCATCTCCGTCTAGGAATTATTATTTAATTTGTAAGAATTTTGTAATTAAATAATTATTCGGAGAAGACGGAACGAGAAGTCGGATCTTGAAGATAGATGATGGCGCCTCCAGGTATTTCCTGAGTCTCTAATTTTATGTTTTTGAATTGTTGAAAATAAAATTGATGAATTGCATTAAAATTGTATTTTCTGGATTGAGGGTTTTCTGCTCGGTCGGCATGCCGGACCTCACAGTTCGGCAGGCCGAAGGTCACAGACCGGCAGGCCGGACGTACGGTCCGGCAGGCCGACAGTGGGGCAGAAATTTTGGTGCTCTGCCGGCAGGCCGAACCTTCATGTTCGGCAGGCCGAACCACCATGATCGGCAGACCGATCACCTAGGTCGGCCTGCCGACAGAGAGCATCCAGGTGTCCAGAAAAGGTGCAATTTTTCAGTGCAGTTTTAATTTTATTTTTGGGACGATTCTGAGAAACATTAAATTTGGATATGACCGGAAATATGAAGTGTTTGATTCATACGGGATTGAGGACTTGAAGATGGATATTACATGAAGAAGGATACAGCTTGAGGATTCAAGGATGAAGAATCGATAAATGTCTCGATTATTCTCTTGTAATCTTAGTTTTTCTATTCTCTAGGGTGGAACCATAATATTACGGTTATTATTATTATGCTTGTAGCTTTGCTTGATTGCTTTGCTTGTCTGCATTATAATATGATTTACCATGTATATTGATAACATGTCATATAGAATAGGGAGTGCCGCTCATATTAAAATTGTTCATGCATAATTTTAAAATAAAACCTTGACTTCAAAAGATTGAGTGGGAGAAGGTTTTCGAAGAGAGAACCTAAGGCCTCCATCGTTGGTCCATAGGAAGAACATGATGGTCCCAACCCCTAGGAAGGGATTTCTATTATGTACCAGATTGGATCTCTAAAAGGATAAGGTATTTTAGTATGATTTATGGTTGCACACCCCTAGGTGGTGATTATAAATCATGGATAAAATATTGAAACGGTGGTTATACACTCACGTTAATTTTATTATTAACCTCCCCTAGGAGCTCTGTTAATAAAATTAATGGCCAAAGAAACGATTATTAGTATATGCTGGATCATACGGGTCCTGGATGGCATATATTAATCAGGAGGGGATCCGTGTTCCTGATTGAATTTGGCATGACTCCCCTAGGAGCTTGTTGAATTCTGAGTTGGGAATTATCGTTGTAAGGTTGTGATATTTTCAAGGTTTTGACACATAAACACATTTGTATGATTTTACATGATTGTGTTATCTTACTAAATTATTGAATATGTTTGCTTATGTTTGGTATATGATTCTTTATTGTAGATTGAAAATGTCTAAAAACGCTTTATCATCGATACTTGACAAAAACCAATTAACCGGTGAGAACTATAATGATTGGAAACGGAACCTGGACATCGTCCTATCCTTTGAGAAACTGAAGTATGTACTGACAACCCCTTGTCCTCCCGAGCCTACGGGAGACTCAACTAATGAGCAATTCCAAGCGTATGATCGCTGGAAAGATGCTAATGATCAGGCCCGCTGCTATGTTATGGCTAGCATGAATAACGTGCTGCAGGCTCAACATCAGGATTATGAGACTGCGAAGCAGATCTTGGATAATCTTGAGGATATGTTTGGAGGCCAGGCCATAACAAAGCGGCAAGGGGCGCTTCGGAAACTCTTAAACTGTAGACAGAGACCGGGGACATCTGTAAAGGAGCACATGATGTTGGTCATGGGTTACCTCGCTGAGGCTCAAACCAATGGAGCCGACATCGATGCTGAAACTCAGATGACTATGGTCTTTGAGACTCTGTCTAAGGAATTTATTCCGTTTAGAGCTACTTTTAATTTGAGCAATAGACGGGATATGACCTTGACAGAACTGATGAAACAGTTACAGGAGTTTGAACTGCTGATCAGGGAGTCTCCTGCTGGTGGAGAGGCCAATATGGTAGCTGCTTCTGGTTCCAATCCTAACTCTGGGAATGGAAAGAAGCAACGGGCCAAGAGTGGGAAGTCTTCTATTCCTATTGCTACCAAGAGCAAGAAGAAGAAGAAGAAGAACCCAAAGAAGCTTAAGTGCTTCTTTTGTGGTAAGGTCGGGCATATAAAGAAGCATTGCAAGGACTTCCTTTCCAAGGGAGGTAGGTGTGATCTTCTATATTTAGAAACTTGTTTGGTTGAGGAATCCAGTGACATTTGGGTCATAGATTCCGGTGCAACTAATCATGTTTGTGTTTCTCTGCAGGGATTCAAAGAAACGAGAAGTCTACTTCGTGAAGACTTAACGCTTCGGATGGGCGATGGATCCTTGGTCTCAGCGGAAGCAGTGGGAGATGTCCATCTTTATTTTGATAATTATAGGAGTTTAATTTTGCGAGATTGTTTTTATGTTCCTAAATTTAAAAGGAATTTAATTTCTGTATCTTCTTTATTTAAAGACTCCTACGTGGTATCTTTTAATGAAAAAGTGGTGATTCGTAAAAACAAATCTTTTATCTGTTCTGGATGGATGCAAAATAATCTATATTTTATCAAACCTAAGATGGACTTATTGCTTAATGCTGAGATAAATGAAAATGACTCAAAAAGACTTAAAACTTCTCACTCTAATAAGACTTATCTTTGGCATTTGCGCCTTGGCCATATTAACCTGAATAGGATTCAAAGGTTGGTAAGGGATGGACCTTTAAGTCACTTAAAGGTGGAATCTATACCTCAATGTGAGTCTTGTTTGGAGGGTAAAATGACCAAAAGACCATACGGGTCTAAAGGCAATAGGGCCGAAGGGGTTCTAGAACTTGTGCATAGTGATGTTTGCGGACCGATGAACATCCGGGCACGAGGAGGGTATGAGTACTTCGTCACTTTTATTGACGATTACTCAAGATATGGGTATGTGTACCTAATGCACCACAAAAGCGAAACTTATGATAAGTTCAGGGAGTTTCGGGCTGAAGTGGAAAAGCAATTGGGTAGACCCATAAAGGCACTTCGATCTGATCGAGGTGGGGAATACCTTTCTGATGAGTTCTTGGGACACTTGTTAGAGAATGGGATTTTATCCCATTTGACTGCGCCGGGCACTCCGCAGCAGAATGGCGTAGCGGAGAGAAGGAATAGGACTTTGTTGGACATGATTCGGTCCATGATGAGTTATTCATCATTGCCTTTATCCTTTTGGGGATATGCACTACAAACCGCATGTTATCTTTTGAACAATGTGCCTTCAAAATCGGTCCCTAAAACTCCTCACGAGTTGTGGACAAGACGGAAGACATCCTTAAACCATATTCGCATATGGGGATGTCCAGCTCATGTCCTGTTTAAGGATCCGAATAAGTTGGAAGCACGTTCAGAAGTTTGCGTGTTTGTAGGATATCCAAAAGGGACTAAAGGGGGTTATTTTTATAACCCAAAGGAAAATAAAGTCGTGGTTTCAACTAATGCAACTTTCCTTGAGGAGAGTTACATGAACGACTTTAAACCTCAAAGCAAAGTGGTGCTTGAGGAGTTGAGGGGTAATCCGTTTACTCCGGAGGTTCCGAACGAAACCATTCCGATCGGTGTAGAAAAACCAAACAAACCTGAACAACAATCTCAGGGGCTTCGGCGTAGTGGGAGGATCGGGCGTCAACCTGAGAGGTATATGTTCAATGGGGAGGTCTTTTTGGCTGAACCGGATGAACATGACAGGGATCCTTATACTTACGCAGAAGCTATGGAGGATGTTGATTCAAGACTCTGGACAGAGGCCATGAACATTGAGATGAAGTCTATGGAGACTAATCGGGTCTGGGAGCTTGTGGATCTTCCCGAAGGGGTAAAACCCATAGGGTGTAAGTGGATCTACAAGAGGAAAAGAGGAGTGGATGGAAAGGTCGAAACCTTTAAGGCTAGACTGGTAGCTAAGGGTTATACGCAAAAGGAAGGAATCGATTATGAGGAAACCTTTTCGCCTGTAGCCATGCTTAAGTCCATCCGGATTCTCTTGTCCATAGCTGCCGCTCTCGACTACGAGATTTGGCAGATGGATGTCAAGACGGCTTTTCTAAATGGCTATCTTGATGAGTCCATTTATATGGAACAACCAGACGGGTTCAAGGTCGCGGGTCAAGAGGGTAAGGTTTGTAAGTTGCTAAAGTCTATTTATGGACTTAAGCAGGCTTCTCGTTCTTGGAACATAAGATTTGATCAAGTGATCAAGACTTATGGGTTCTCACAAAATGTGGATGAACCATGTGTTTACAAACACATTAAGAATGGGAAGGTGGTTTTTCTACTACTCTATGTAGATGACATTCTGCTAATTGGCAATGACGTTGGGGCGTTGTCATCGGTCAAATTATGGTTGACCAAGCAGTTTGACATGAAGGACTTGGGTGAGGCTAATTTTGTTCTCGGTATCCAGATCTTGCGGGATAGGAAGAACAAAATGATAGCTTTGTCACAGGCCGGCTACATAGATAAAATTCTCAGGAGGTTTGCAATGCAGGATTCCAAGAAAGGTGGGCAACCATCTAGGTCTGGAATTACTCTTTCTAAAAAAGACTCTCCAAAGTCTAATGAAGAAAGAGAATACATGAAGAAGGTACCTTATGCTTCGGCAGTGGGTAGTCTCATGTATGCCATGCTTTGCACTCGACCGGATATTAGCTATGCGGTCGGGATTGTGAGTCGATTTCAGGCGGATCCAGGACCAAACCATTGGGTTGCGGTAAAGCATATTTTCAAGTACCTGAGAAGGACTCGAGGGTATATGCTTGTGTATTTGGGTGAGGATTTAACTCCTCTAGGATACACTGATTCGGATTTTCAATCCTGCTTGGATTCTAGGAAATCGACTTCAGGGTTTGTGTTTACTCTGGGTGGCGGTGCCATCAGTTGGAGAAGTGCGAAGCAAGATTGCACTTCGGATTCAACGATGGAGGCCGAGTATGTGGCGGCTAGTGATGCTTCGAAAGAAGCAGTGTGGCTCCGCAAGTTCCTTGGGGATCTTGAGATAGTTCCTGGTATGGATAAAGCGGTATCACTGTACTGTGATAACAGTGCGGCGGTAGCTAATGCTAAGGAACCAAGATTTCACAAGAAGAGTAAGCATATTGATCGGAAGTATCATGTGATAAAGGACTTCGTTGAGAGCGGGCATGTCACGGTGTGCAAGATCGCGTCAGAGGACAATTTAGCTGATCCATTTACGAAGACACTTTCTGGGAGAGTCTTCGAAAGGCATGTGGAAGCTATGGGGATGCGAAATTTGCAGTATTTACTCACTTAGTGCAAGTGGGAGATTGTTAGACATGTATGCTCTAAGGAGTAAAAATGTAATACGTTTTTGGAGACATTTTTATCAATAAAGAATTTATTCATTTATATATACCAAATATTGTCCTCTTTACGTTCATATTTGTTGAATGTATGATAAGCAAACAGTAGTCTGAGACTGTCAGTCTAAACCTTAAGAGTTGGGCATATGATGGGATGATTATGCGGTAGACACGACTCTTAAGGTGATGGTCTAAAATATATGATCCGCAATCGAGGGAATAAAGTTGGGCGCTTTATTCATGTAAAGATTGTTATGTTGTCTATATCCCTTTTGGGAGATGGTTTGTCTTGGCCATCGGAGTTGGACTCCGTAAATAGAAACATTGGCGCGTTGTCATAGGTGACGATGTGTTGGATCGGGACATAAAGTGAATTGATTTGGATTAATAATTCTGTCTTGGCAAATTGATTCACTTTAGACAGTCGTTTGTATTGTATCTTAATCCTGAGATGAATAATGGGCCCGTTGTCTCGACTTGTGTCTTTTGATGTACCAATGGGTGACTCCCACATCTCTATAGTGGCATGCATGCCGGTACGTTGGAGGCATGACTCTTGATAGCGTAGACTTGTTATTCATAGATATGGAATCCATAGCTCCTCTTTAGGAGTAATGATATCCTCTTATATGCGTTGTCCTGTAATTGGAAAACTGGAGCGCTCAACCATTTGGATACATAGGTGTAACCGAATGGTATACTATCTTTGGATGGTAAGTTTTCTAATGGTGAGACAATGGAACGTAAGATAAAAATAATCGGGAAGGTAAGACAGAACTTGTCCTTAAGCCGATTATGGATGATCATATGGGGATGCGATACACTATGATATGTCATGGAGACTTAGCTACACGAGCTTCGTAATTCTATAAAGTTCGAGAGTGCAGCTCCAAGCTTTTAGTGGAGTAGCGTTGGAGTTGATAATTGTGAAATGTATATCTGGGATATTGGGTTTCATAATTATCATGAGCTTGAACTTTATAGGTCCATTTTGGTCCCCTTTGCTAGCTCACAAAATCCTGTAACGACACGGCGTGCTTTTTCAATAATTGGTGACTTATGTCGGATTTATCAGATTGGTTTAAAATTTATAAGAATCAAATAATTCATGTCTGTTTATCGGTTGAATTAATTATGTAAGAAATTAGTTCAAGATGAACTTGTTGAATTATGGCGTTCGGATAATTCTTGTCTGTTTATCGGTTGTTTTAATTTTGGACAATTAGAACAAGATAAACTTGTAGAATTATTGTGAATTGATTTATTTTCTTAGAGATTATCTTGATAAAGTTTGTTTTGATCAGATATCTTTTCTATTGGGCTATTTGAATCAAAACTGAGACTTTATCCTTTAGAATCTCGGGTGGAAAATAAAAGATTCGCGGAGATTTTTTCTCGGCAGTTCGGCCTGCCGATCAGAAAGTTCGGCCTGCCGAACTGGCCAGTTCGGCCTGCCTATCTCACAGTTCGGCATGCCGACCGCGACAGCTAAGATTACGCGTTTTTCACGCGTATCTTATCAGATATTGATCCGAACTTGATTCTATTTCGATTTTTTGAGACCTAATCTATTATGGACTGACCCCAAGGACCAATAGGTATAAAAAGGGAGTGAGTCTAATGATTTACTCAGATCAATTTGAGAGATTAAGAGTGATACTCTTCTAGTGAGCATCTGAAAACTCCCTGAGAGCTTTTGTTCACAAATCACGAACACTAGCTTTGGGTTCTCTCTATTGGTTGGAAGGAGAGTCACCGGTGGAAGAGCTGTACGTGTGAGCCCACACTCACTCCGGTTGTGGATAGAGAATAGCAAAGAAGACCAGTTGGTTGAGGCTCTTCTGGAACGTTACTTCTCTACACAGGTCGCGGAGGTTCTTCGGCACACTGAGGTTAGTAAGATCTGTTTAATTTATACATATAACATGTCATACTTGTATTTTGGAAAATACTCTGATGAAAAATTTTAAAAATTCCGCTGCGCACTTTGTTTCCAACATCTTGTTCAAATGACTCTCGACTATTAGCTAACTTTTCTTCTTATCAGTCTACTCGATCAATAATAAAACTTAAAGATTAACCATTCATTCTTTTTATTTAACTTTGTATCCTATCGGTTTACTTTTCCTTTACCTTGTATCCAATAGGTTTATCTCTCCCTTTACTTAACTTTGTAACCCATGGGTTACCTTTCCCTTTACTTAACTTTATAACCCATTGGATTACCTTTCTTTTTACTTAACTTTAACATTCCTTAGTTAGATTTCCCATCTTACTTGATGGTTTCACTACTTAACATATTATGAAATAGTTTTTGTCTAAGAATGTTTTGCTAATTATGAGTATTCGACTCTGTTTTAGCCGTTTTCTTAAAAAAGACTATTTTACCCTTAATAGGTTTTTTGTAACTTTTGTAACTTATAAGATTCTTTGCTTAACTTCACCATCTCATAACTTACGTGTTACGGACAAATTCCCACTAAGGGACATTTGTCTATATCGGGCGTTCTGGGTCTGTTTTGGCCTTTTTATAAAAAAATGATCATTTTGCCCTTGACGGGTCTTAGAAAATTTTTAGAACCCATTTAAAAACATAACTTATATTTCTTTACGTCTCATAACATTATGAAAAACTAAACAATATTTTTCCTTTCGACAAAATCTTCATTGTTCAAAACTGAGTAGTTTTGACCCATAATGCAAAAATGTTGACATTGCGCCCTTATAGTTCTTTTCTTTTCTTTCCTTGAAACCTTAAATCCTTTAGAACATAACATATGTGGTTACTCACTGGCCACAGCAGTGCAAGAAACCAACATTTCTTAGTGAAAACCCAGTTTCACATGATTTTATGATTTTCACCTGAAACACAAAAATCTTGACATTGCCCCTGGGACCAAAAACAACCGCTTTATAATAAAACATCTAGTTTTTCACAATGACTACCACTTTATTAAACTCCTTGGCCTAATCAAAACCATTTCATCAGATTTTCTTTTTTACCAAATTTTGTGCTTAAAATCTCGTAAAATTCATAACTTACAAACTGTGCAAAATTTTGACAAACTATCTACCTTACCTTAACACGTTTTATGAGTTCTACAACTTTTATTTCAACTCTCTTCAAATTCCAATGTTAAACTAGACTTTTGGCTGATTTTCAAATTTGTCAAGTTTTAAATATCTTTGCCTTTTAGTCCTCTTGGAATTTTGCAAAATTTTGTCCATAACAATTGTTATTCTTACTGTTTTTGTAGATCCTATGCCATGTTTGGAAAATAGATTGGCCTCTAAGGCCCTCAAAATCATTATTCCTCAAAAACTAGTTAAACTTTGTATTTTAACAAAGTTTAACAATCTTTTCATTTTTTACACAAAAAGGCTAAGCATTAGTTAAACCAAATGGCATAACTAACCACTTATATAAACCATATTTTGTTTTAAAGGCAGTTTTCCATTCATCACCCTCTTTTATTCTAATTTGATAATATCTACTTTTTAAATCAATTTTAGAGAATACGCAAGTACCATGCAACTCATCTAACATATCATCTAAGTGAGGAATAGGATGACGATACTTTACCATTATATTATTGATTGCTCAGCAGTCAACACACAACATCCATGTCCCATCCTTCTTTGGAACCAAAATCACCGGAACGGCACACGAACTCATGCTTTCTCTCACGTACCCTTTTTCCCTTGATTCTTTGACTTGCTTTTGTAGCTCCTTTGTCTTCTCAGGATTACTATGATAAGTCGACAGGTTTGGAATAGTAACACCAGGCATGAAATCTATTTGATATTCAATTCCTTAAATAGGAGGTAAACCATGTGGAATTTCTTCAGGAAAGACATCATTATATTCCTGCAAAAGAGAAACAATAGAACTGGGAAAAGATACGCCAAGTTGGTTAGTATTTAAAAATATCTCTTTATACAAAAGTACAATCATTGGCTGGTTTAAAAGCAACGCTCTTTTAATTTCACTCGCTTTTGCATAGAAATTTGTTTTTCTTTCTGTTTTTCTCTCATTGGCTGAATCTACTCTCTTATTTTTTTCTTAATTTACTCAGCCCCTTTTTCTTTTTCTCTCTCTATTTTCTTAAACTTTCTCTATTTTTCTTTTTGATTTTCATTTATTTTCTTTTGATCACTCTTTTTTTGTAACCTCACTTGATCTTCATAAACCTACTTTGGTGTCAAAGGAACTAGAGAGATTTTCCTTTGATTAAACTCAAATGTGTATTTGTTGGTGAATCTATCATGCTCAACATGTCGATCAAATTACCATGGCTTGCCTAATAACAAATGTCCAGCTTGTATTGGGACTACATCATACACAACTTCATCTTTATATTTTCTAATGCGAGAAGAAACAAACACTTGTTTATTCACCCTTACCTGACCACTATCATTGAGCCATTGCAACTTGTAAAGCCGAGGATGTTAAATTGTAGGCAGTCCTAATTTCTCTACCATTGTAGTGCTAGTAATGTTAGTACAACTTCCTCCATCAATAATTACATTACATGCCTTTTTTGTACGTGGCATCTAGTGTTATAGGCATTTTCTCGCTGCACTTCGCCTTCTTCTTTGACTTGTATGCTTAGAGCTCTTCTAGCCACCAACATTTCACCTTAGGCAACGTATTCCTCTTCATCCATGTCCTCCAATGATGGTATGGATTTGGCGTCATCTTCATTCTCAGACTCAATCTCACCATCCTCCCTCAATATCATTACCTTTTGTTCAGACATTGGCTCATTATATGACCCCTGTCTTGGCATTTAAAACACTTGATATCACGATTTTGAGTGGTGGAAGAATCAGATTTACCTTGATTTCCATGATTGGTCATTTCTTGCTTTTGCTTAGGCTTGGGCTTAGTCATGGCTGGCTTCTCCTTTGCAAAATTCGATCTCCATGATGATCTCGAGCTTAGGTTTTGTCATATATTGCTTCCCCTTATCTTGAGTTGGTTCTCAATTTTGATAGCCATGTGCACCATATGTTCCAACTCCACATAATGATGCAATTCCACCAAATTAACAATTTCCTGGTTCAAACCCACTAAAAATCTTGCCATAGTAGCCTCTCTATCCTCCTCTACATTTGCTCAGATCATAGCGATTTCCATTTCCTTTTAATAATCATCCACACTCCGGTTGCTTTGTGTAAGACATTGCAATTTTTTGTACAACTTTCCGTAGTGATGACTTGGAACAAACCGTCTCCTTATCACAGTTTTCATCTCCACCCATGATTCTATTGGACGCTCTCTATTCCTCCTCCTATTTAATACTAATTGATCCCACTAAACAATTGCATAATCGAAAAATTCTATGACTACCAATTTTACCTTTTTAATCTCAGAATAATTATGACAATCAAAGATTAACTTCATCTTTTTGTCTTACTCAAGGTAAACCTTTAGATCATTCTTGCCTTGGAACGACAAAATCTTCATCTTAATACACCCAAATTATTTTCTTCTTGGTTCCTAACTTCTCTAATCCGCCCCCATGTCTTCTAGCCCTATTGCTAACAATCGAATCCTATTCATCTTCTTCCTCAAAGCCTTCCCCAAAATACTCTTCATCTTCAACTCTCACTCCCCTAGGTTGTATTCTCTCTCTCCATCGCACATTAGGAACATTTTGTGGCTAAGTAAAGGTAACAAGAGCAAGTACCAATTTTTCTAATGGAGGATACCTTTCCTTGGCTCCTTGGAATGCTTTGTAGGTGTAGTAGATGTTGGATAAATAGTATGCAGTGGAATTTTTAAAATTTTTATACTAGAGTATTTTCCAAAACACAAGTTTGACACGCTATATGTATAAATTAACTAGATCTTACTAACCTTGTTTGCCAAAAAACTCTGCAATCCGTGAAGAGAAGTAACGTTCTAGAAGAACTTCAACCAACTAGTCTTCTTTGCTACTCTTTATCCATGATCGGTGTGCGTGTGGGCACACTCGTACAGCTCTTCCACTAGGTGACTCTCCTTCAACCAATTGAGAAATACCCAAAGCTATAGTTTGTGATTTGTGAACGATAGCTTTTCAGAGAGTTTCAGAGTCTCACCAGTAGAGTCTCACTATAGATTTCTCAACTAATCTTAACAACAATGAGTCTCACTCCCTTTTTTATAGAGGTTGGATCAGTCTATGTTAGATAAGACCTCAAAAATTCAAATCAGAATCAATATTAGATAAAATTCGCATGAAAATGGGTGATTTATTTATCACTTGGTCGGCAGGCCAACTGGCATATCAGCTTGCTGAACTTGTTCCATCAGCAAGCTGAACTTAAAGATCAACCTGTCGAACTTACGATAAATGATCCTTGCAAATCTTTTATCTCCCACCTAAGATTCTTAGGATAAAGCCTCAGTTTTAATTCAAATGACCCAATAGAGAAGTTATCTAATTAAAATAGTTATATCTAAATAATCTCTAGAAAACTAAATATTCTTGATAATTCAACAAGTTTATCTTGAATTAATTTATTCAAAATTAATCCAACTGATAAACAGACATGAATTATCTAAACCCGATAATTTAACAAGATTATCTTGAATTAATTTTTCACAAAATTAATTCAACTAATAAACAGACATGAATTATCTGATCCTATCGAATTTTCAGCCAATCTGATTCTTTGACACAAGTCACCAAGTATTAGAAAAGCACGCTGTATCGTTACAGGATTTTTATGAGCTAGCAAAGGGGACCTAATGGACCTATATAGTTCAAGCTCCGATAATTATGAAACCCAATATCCTAGATACACATTTTATAATTGTCAACTCCAACGCTACTCCACTAAAAGCTCAGAGCTGCACTCTTAAACTATATAGAATTACGAATCCCGTATAGCAAAGTCTCCATGACATATCATAATGTATCGTATCCCTATAGGATTATCCATAATCGGCTTAAGGATGAATTCTGTCTTACCTTCTCGATTATTTTTATTGGAAAACTTACCATCCAAAGACGGTATACTATTTAGTTACACCTATGTATCCAAATGGTTAAGTGCTCCACTTTTCCAATTACATAATAACACATATAAAAGGCTATCAACTACTCCTAAAGAGGAGCTATGGATTCTATATCTATGAATAGCAGGTCTACGCTATCAAGAGTTATGCATCCAACGTACCCGCATGCGTGCTAACATAAAATGTGGATGTTACCCTTTCGTACATCAAAAGACATAAGTCAAGACAACGGGCTTACTATTCATCCAAGGATTAAGATACAATACAAATGATTGTCTAAAGTGAATCGATTTGCCAAGATAGAATTATTAATCCAAATCAATTCACTTTATGTCCTGATCCAATACATCGTCACCCATGACAATACACCAATTCTTCTATTTGTGGAGTCTTCCTCTAATGGCCAAGACAAACCATCACCCGTTAGGGATATAGACAACCTAACAATCTTTGCATGAATAAAGTGCCTAATTTATTCCCTTGATTACGGATCTTATGATTTAGACCTTCACCTTAAGACTTGTGTCTTTCACACAATCTATTCATCATATGCCCAATTCTTAAAGGTTTAGATCGACAGTCTTAAACTTTTATTTGCTTATCATACATTGAACAAATATGAACATAAAGAGGATAATAATTTGGTATATAAATAATAAATAAACTCTTTATTGATGAAAATGTCTCCAAAAACATATTACATTTTTACTCCTTAGGGCATACATGCCTAATAGTAGACTGGTTTCTAGACATTTTCTTCTTCTCGGATTAGGACTGACTTGATCACTCTCTTAAACACTACTAGGTAGGCATAAAGTATCTTACCTAGTAGAGGTTTGGACCAGAGCGGAGGTGTGGCCAAATATTTTTTGAGGTTCTAGAGCGCTTCCTCACACTCCTTGCTCTATTCAAACCTCCCATTGATTGCCTAAAAAAGGTTGGCACTTATCTGTGCACCAGAAGATAAATTTGGATAAGGTCGTGGTCATGCCGATCAGCTTTTGGACTTCCTTCATTGTTCAGAGAAACACCACACCTTGAACTTTGGCTAGATTGACTTCAATGCCATGATGGTTGACAAGAATCCAAGGAACCTACCTGACTCCATTCTGAATGTGCACTTGGCTGGGTTAAATTTCATCTTGTATTCTCGGATTATGTTGAAGTTATCTGAGTGGTCAAAGATGTGATCGGTTACTCGGACTGACTTGATGAGCATGTTGTCGACATACACATCCATGGTCTTCCCGATTTATTAAGCAAACATCTTGTTCACCAGGCGTTGGTAAGTAGCCTTGATATTCTTTAATCTAAACGGCATGCCCACATAGCAAAACAATCCCTAGTCAGTGGTGAATGCGGTCTTTACTTGATCCTCCTCGGCTATCTTGATCTAGTTGTAGCCAAAATAGGTGTCTATAAAGCTCAATAGCTCGTGCCTGGCAGTCGCATCTACCAACTAGTCGATCTGGGGTAGTAGTAAATAGTCCTTTGGGCAAGCTCTATTGAGGTCGGTAAAATCAATATAGACCCGCCACTTTCTATTGGCCTTTTTGATCAAGACCATGTTTGCCAACCACTCCGAATAAGTAATCTCTCCGATGAATCCAGCCTTCAAGAGGATTTAAACTTCCCCATCGATGGCGACATATCTCTTTCTATTAAATGATCTTCTTTTCTATATAACTGCCTTATGCCTGGGATTAACGTTCAAACAATGGTTGACTCGGGTCGATTTCGGGCATATCTTTGTAGGACCAAACGAACACATCCTAAATTTTGTTAGGAACTTCTCCAAGTCTGCCTGGACCTCAAGCTTTAGCTGGAAATCGAGCAGGACCATTTGGTCAGGGTATTCAGGTTCTAGGTGATATGGCACCAACTCTTCTATAGGCATGGCCCACACCTCTTCCTCAGGCAACCACAAGTCCAGGTTGGATAACATTTTTTGCTCATCTTCAGAAGGGAATTCTATCTCGTCCACTTTAAAAATGGTCAAGACGTTCAACTACCGAGCCACTACTTCCTTGACAGCCTTGACATAATATTCTCAAAAATCCTTCTGTGTCGACCTTGTCACCCTAACATCGTTCTCAGTTAATAACTTCATGGCTAGGTGGTATGTTGAGACTATAGCCTTGAGAGCATTGAAAGTCTGCCGATCGATGATGATATTATGCTGAGAAGGCTTATCAACAATGAGGAATTCCACAAGGCATGTTCCTGAGCATTGCCTTCATCGAATGTGACTGGTAGGCAGATCATGTCGATAACTTAGACACACTCTCCTAAGAAGCCATATAGGGCGTTTAGACTAGAATCCGCATGGCATTGCTGATCTTGAGTTTTTCAAATGCTTGCTTGAAAAGGATATTGGTCGAGCCGTTGTTGTCAATCAGCACCTACAAAATTATGTTGTTGGCTATCTGTAACTCACACACCAGAGCATCGTTATGCAGATGAATAAGCCTATAACGGATTATGTTAAGTTAGTAACAATGTTAAGTATTTTTTTTTATTGATATATGTTATGATACATGATATTATTGTCACTGACTATTTTATTTTAAGTATTATGATAGGTGACGATCGCATGGAATTGATGTGCTCAAAGTGTTCATGTCAATTATGTTGTATGTTTTATGATAATTTCTACAATAATTAATGTTTTGTTAAACCTTAATGTGTAAGGCAGTTCGGCAGGCCGAATTATTCCCCACTAAATGTCAGGCCGATGGAGTTTATCGACAGGCCAGACTCCATGCCTTCGGCAGGCCAAACTGTGCAGTCGGCAGGCCAAAGATGGCTGACGAGCAATCAGCTGCAATCTCTTCAAAATTTGTGATTGAGATAATTTCGATCATTGGTTATGATTGAATGATGATTTGTGATTGATTGGCTTATTTTTGGATTTATTGCTCTAATTTTGGTAAATAAACCATTGACTTTTGATTGATTGGAATTAATTGATGAAGTTTCCTCCTTTGAAAAGTAAAATACGGTAAGATTAGCAAATCGATTTGACTTTTCCTATTTCCCCTTCAATCTCCAAGTGAATCTCTCTCAAATTTTTAGTCAGAAAATTCTGATAATTGTAGAGAAAATGGGTTTCTCTTTCACGTTATCTCATTTTCACGTAAACCACCTCTCACTACTATTACCCTCTCTTTCACTTTCTTCTTCCTCTTCTCTCCTCTATTTTCTTGCAAATAATTGAAGAAATATTGAATTTTCATTGGGAGAAATTCAAGGAAGAATTGAAGAATATTGTTTTGAGGTAAGCGACTCTCTCAGCAATCCTAAAATTTTGAATACTCTATATTGCGACTGCCATATCTTTCTCTACAAATTTCGTTTTGCTCTGAATTTTTAATATGTTATTCATGTATGTGTTATGTACTAACCCTCAAAATTTCACCTTAATTGGTCTTTTCTACGTTGAGATATGAATTTCTTCTCTCTGCCGCTCACTGCTAATTAATGCTGATCGGTAAAGTCATTTTGTCCCTATGTTCCGACCCCCATAACTTTGTCTAGGAATTTTATTTTGCTCTGAAATTTTAATATGATGTTCATATATTGTTAGGTGATTTTCCTCCAAGTTTCACATTATTTTGATTTTTCTACATTAAGATACGAATTTTCTACTCTCTGCCACTCACAGTAAAACATTACTGTTTGATTATGTTGCATAAAAATGTGATTTTAGTTTAAGGGGTAAATGTACTTTGATATTTTATGTGTTATTGAATTTTCATTAAGACTAGGTATATTAGTGAATTATTGAATTCTTGTTGTGTGATGTTTTTGTATGATTAAATGATTTTATTTGGCATTAGGATATTTTTGTAGTACTGTAATGTATGTTTATAAGTTGTTAGTAAGAATTTTAGAGTCTAAATAAATTTGTTTTGATTGTTTGAAAATGATGAACTCTTATAACTCACTGCTTAATATGATGGAAGTTAGTTTTATTACTGATTTCAAATGTGTGTTTTGACCTAATCCGATTTTTGTTGAAGCCAATTTTTAGATATGTTATAGTTTTATGTGTCTATTGTATATGTTAATTTTCATGGATTTTTCTACAGTCTTGATAATGTGATAATGGACCTTTAGTTTAAAGTTGTTCATTGTCTAACTATTGCTGGCAAATTTCATGTTTGATATGTATGACTTGTTTTTAGATACTTAATGTATTTTTTATGACTAATGAAAAATCATGGTAATATTTTTATGTATTAACTTTGTCCCTGTCAAGTGTGGTGCTCAAATTATGCGTGGATGCTAAGATATTGAGCTATGAATTCATAGAGGTCAGAATGCATTTTGTGTTGATAGTTTTGTTCTAATGATTTATGGTTAATGAAACATGTTATAAATTTATGTTGTAAGAGATGAATATATGTGCAATGAAATATGGTAATGATGATAAGTTGTGATGATTAATTCTTTGAATTAATTGTTAATTATTTTTTTAAATGAATGTATGACATGAACACGCTAAGGGCGAGCACATCGAGACCGCGGTGACGTCACCAACAAATTTAAAGTTAAGTAAGCTAGCTAAAAAGTAAGTACATTCTCACCTGCAACATGATATGTTTTATAAGGTTTGAAAATTATGTGCATAATGATAATTATTCTATGATGGATTTTATGATGGTTTCATTTAAAGTTTTCTTATGAAATATTTTGATGCTCATAAAGTTATGCATGTATGATGATGACGTATTTCAAAGCATGAAAGTTTAAATATGTATATATATGTATCACCTAAATAAGTGGTGCACACCAATGTTATGATATGTTATGATGTCATGTTTGGTTTAGGATTAGCTACAATTTTCCTCTCATGACGGCGCGCCTACGATGATTATTATGGTGCAACACTTGGGCCCTTAAGATAAAATGGAATAAGTTTTAAATTGGTCAATGTTATGAAAGATATGTTCCTATGAAAATGTGCCTAGTGCACTATTATGATGATGATGATGATGATGTTCATAAAATGTTTTAAGTTATGAGATAATAATGTACTTACTAAGCTTTAGCTTAATCAGTTTATATCATGTTGTAGATGAGGGTAAGAAGGTTATGGACTAGGCAAAGGGCATGGAAAGGCGTGTGAGCAAAAGACGATGAATTACAAATGGAAGAACGCCTAGAAGGAAGTTTTAATGATTTAAATTATGTTTTATTATTTGGACACGTTCATTTGATAAGTTTTAAAGAATTCATGAACTATCTTTTATTATTTTATCTTATTGCTTTTTAAGTATATTGTCTTTCGCATTTAAATTATGGAGTTTAAATTTTGAAATTGGATTTTTAATCGTCGGTTGGCTTGCCGATCATTACTGGCCGGCCTGTCGAAGTGTTGATCGGCCTGCCGATTACTTTGTACCGGCCTACTGACCTTGAAGATTTTGAAACCCCGTTTTGTAGAGCCTCGGATGGCCTGCCGAAGCCTTAAGCTCAGCCTACCGAACCATAAATTGAATGACGATTTTCTTTTAAGAAGTTTTAAAAAGTTAATTTGTTATACTATTGTACTGGTAAACTATTTAAAGGATGTTTATGATTAAGTTGTAAAAAAAAAAATATGTATGCATGGATCCTGGGTATGTTTTCCCAAATTATGTTTTCAAACTATCTTCAAGTTATATGGTTGATCTCAAAGTAAAAGTTCAAATGAAAAGTATGTAACGACATCTGTGACGCCCGTAAGGGGGTGTTACAGGCTTTGGTATCAGAGCAAATTTTTGTTTACAATTAATATCGCCAGACATCAGTCTAAGTCCTCGAAGTAAGTATGTTTTAAAGTTAAATGTTAAGATGCAAGTATGATGATAAGAATGAGGTTTAGATGTTTAATAATTAATGCCCTAGTAGTGAAAACCTGTCTCATAAACTAGAAGATTATTCATAAGCTCCTAATTCTTTTAGGAAATTGACAATGGACGGCCACAGAAGAATGCAAACTCATACCCAGACTAATGAAAGGCTTATGACGATGATCACCGAGCTACAAAGGCAATTGGAGGATGAAAGAAGAGAGATTGCTGAATTAAGGGCCAACGGCTAGAATGGTGAACGATGAGGCAATGATGAGCCTCCTCCTCCTCCTCCCCAGCCACAAGTTAATGAAGTTCCAGCTCCTGCTATTGAACCCAGAGCGGCCTATCAGGAACCCTTCCTAGTCAGATGGAAGAGGGTTAAGCCAGTAGACTTCGAGGGTTCTAAGGATCCGTTAGTCGCTCAAGGATGGTTGAAGACAATTGAGGGCACCCTAAGACTCATGGGCTTCACGGACAAGGAGAAGGTTCTTTGTGCCTCGTACTGCCTCACCATGGAGGCTAGAATTTAGTGGGATAGCATCGAACAAAGCAGGAATGTTGATGAGATGACATGGGCTGACTTCGTTCACGAGTTCAACACGAAGTTCTTCCACATGAACATTACAAGGAAGCATTATGATGAGTTTGAGATCCTGTGCCAGGGAGATATATCGGTCACAGATGTGGTAGCAAAGTTTGACCAGCTAGCCCAATTATGCCCGGGGAGGGTTAGTAATGAGAGTGAAAGGGTCAGAAGACTTATTAGAGTCCTCAGGCCAGAGATCGCTGCGATCGTTGATCAGGCAAGTCCACCCAAAAGTCAGGAGCAGGTTGTTATGAGGGCCCAACGTGTTGAGTTTTACTTGTCTAAGCTAAGAAGAAATCAGTCTCAGCCAGGTCAGCAAGCCAACAATGCAAACAACCAGAACTGCCCTCCACACCGGAACAGCAACAACAACAACAATCAAAACTGGAGGAATAACAAGAGGAAGGACAATCCTCAAAACTAGCAAGGCCAAGGCAACAAGAGGCACAATGGTGGCCAGCCCAACAACAACAACAATAGGCAATTTCAACCATGTGCCAAATGTGGAAGGAAATGTCCTGGTGAATGTCGTATGGGGACTAATCAGTGTTTTATTTGTGGGCGAGAAGATCATTTTGCCAAAAACTGCCCCAACCAAACGAATGTCCAAGCTCAACAGAGAGCTCTTCCTCAAGCCCAAGTCCATAAGATGCAAGCTTCCCTTGAAGGGCCACTAATCAGTCAAGGAAGATTTGAAGCCCCACCTACGAATGCCCGCATCTATGCCATGATAAAGGAACAAGTGGTTGCTGACGCCTCTAATGTGGTCACAGGTCAGATAATAAGTTTATCTATAGATGCTTATGTCTTTTTTGATACAGGTGCCACACATTCTTTTGTATCTACGTCATTTGCTAAGAAGTTAGGGGTTCGTTTAGAGCCTATGAGACAGGGATTCACTACGACACTACCGTCCGGAGAAGTGATAATATCTATGCACTATTTGCTTACTGTACCCCTATGGATTTCTGATAGGGAACTCTTCATCAACCTTATCGTGATCGAAATGTATGAATATGACATGATTCTTGGAATAGATTTCCTAAGCAAGTACAATGCTTCCATTGAATGTCAGAAACGAAAGGTGATCTTCTATCCAGAAGGTGAACAAAAGTTTGTGTATGTTGGCAAGTCCAGAAAGAAACCCAGTATGTTTTAATCCATAATGGAAGCAAGGAAGCTGTTAGCTAGTGGCTGCACGGGCTATCTGGCGAACATCATGGATAAAAGTCAAGAAGATAAGATAAAGACTAAGGATGTGGTAGTTGTACGAGATTTTTCAGAAGTGTTTCCAGATGATCTATCAAGCCTACCTCATGATAGAGAAATTGAATTTGAGATCGAGCTCGCTCTAGGCACCGACTTGATTTCTAAAGCGTCTTATAGAATGGCCCCAGCAGAGTCAAAGGAGCTTCATACGCAACTAAAAGAACTACTTGACAAAGGCTTCATCAGGCAGAGTCACTCACCATGGGGAGCTCTAGTCTTGTTTATAAAGAAGAAAGATGGCACTATGAGACTCAGCATCGACTATAGAGAGCTGAACAAGGTGACGATCAAGAACAAGTACCCGTTGCCTCGAATAGATGATTTGTTTTATCAGCTTAAGGGTGCATCAGTGTTCTCAAAGATTGATCTACGATCGAGGTATCATCAGCTAAAGATTAAAGAATGAGATATTCCTAAGACAGCCTTTAGATCGAGGTATGGTCACTATGAGTTTGGGGTTATGTCTTTCGATCTAACGAATGCACCTGCAGCCTTCATGGATTTGATGAACCGGGTATTCAAGGATTTCCTCGATAAATTTGTTGTTGTGTTTATCGATGATATTCTTGTTTATTCAAAGAATCGGGAGGAACACGAGGAGCATTTGAAGATTGTGTTGGAAACATTAAGGAGACAGAAGCTATATCCAAAGTTCTCTAAGTGTGAATTCTAGCTTGATAGAGTGTCTTTCTTGGGGCATGTTATATCAAAGGAAGGAATCATGGTAGACCCTGCTAAGGTAGAGGCTGTTCTCTACTAGAAACAACCGACAAATGCAAGTGAGATAAGGAGCCTTTGGGCCTAGCGGGTTATTATCGGAGATTCGTAGAAGACTTCTCCAAGATAGCAGCTCCACTCACGAATCTAACTCGCAAGGGAAAGAGGTATGAATGGACAGATGCTTGCGAGAAGAGTTTCCAAGAACTGAAGAAGAGGCTAACGATAGCTCCGGTATTGGCTATTCTGGAAGGAAACGATGGATTTGTGATTTACAATGATGCTTCTAAGATGGGGCTTGGTGCAGTTCTGATGCAGAATGACAGGGTGATTGCTTATGCGTCGAGACAACTGAAAGATTATGAAAAGAACTATCCTACTCATGACCTCGAGTTAGCAGCAATCGTTTTTGCGTTGAAGATATGGAGACACTATTTGTATGGGGTCCAATGCAAGATCTTCACAGATCATCAAAGTTTAAAGTACTTCTTCACACAAAGAGACTTGAATATGAGACAACGAAGATTGCTAGAGTTGGTAAAGGATTATGATTGTGAAATCCTGTATCACCCTAGAAGGCTAACCGAGTGGCTGATGCTTTAAGTAGAAAGACAACGGCTATGCTGATGTCAATGTAAGCAATGTCTCTGCCTTTGAGAAAGGAAATTCTAGACTTCAGTTTGGAACTTATAACAGGTCAGCTGTCAGCTCTCACCCTTGCTTCGACACTTATGATGAGATTCAAAGTAAACAAGATGACGATGTAAGCCTCGCAAGGTTAAGCAGGAAATGAAAGAAGGGAAATATAAAGAGTTTCGTATTGTGGATGATGAAACTCTATACCTTAAGGACCGCTTATGTGTTCCTAATGTTGATGGCTTAAGGGAAGGAATCTTGGCAGAAATTCACGACACTCCTTATTCAATTCATCTAGGTGCAACAAAGATGTATAATGATCTAAGGGTAAATTATTGGTGGTTTGGAATGAAACATGATGTTGAGCATATGTAAAGAAGTGTTTAACATGTTAGCAAGTTAAAGCTACACACCAAAGACCTGGTGGTGATTTACAATCTATCCAGATATCGAAATGGAAATGGGAGGATATAGCAATGGATTTCATTACCAGTTTGCCCAAGACTATATATGTATCACCTAAATAAGTGTTGCACACCAATGTTATGATATCATGTTTGGTTTAGGATTAGCTATCCTTTTCCTCTCAGACGGTGCGCCTACTATGATGATTATGGTGCAACACTTGGGCCTTTAAGATAAAATGGAATAAGTTTTAAATTGGTCAATGTTATGAAAGATATGTTCCTATAAAAATGTGCCTAGTGCACTATTATGATGATGATGATGATGATGTTCATAAAATGGTTTAAGATGATGATTATGGCGCAACACTTGGGCCCTTCAGATACGTTCCGATCATTACTGGTCTGCCTACCAAAGTGTTGATCGGCCTACCGATTACTTTGTAACGACCTACCGATCTTGAAGATTTTGAAACCCCATTTTGCAGAGCCTCGGACGGCCTGCTGAAGCCTTAAGCTCAGCCTGCCGAACCATAAATTAAATGAAGATATTCTTTTAAGAAGTTTTAAAAAGTTAATTTGTTATACTATGGTACTAGTAAACTATTTAAAGGATGTTTATGATTAAGTTGCAAAAAAAAATAAAAATTATGTAGGCATGGATCCTGAGTATGTTTTCCCAAATTATGTTTTCAAACTATCTTCAAGTTATATGGTTGATCTCAAAGTAAAAGTTTAAATGAAAAGTATGTAACAACATCTGTGATGTCCGTAAGGGGGCGTTACACCCTTCGCTCGAGCAACCTAGCCTCTTGAGCATAGGCCTAGTGGCCACTTATGGTGTCCCCGAAAACTGGCCCACTGAGGATCATGTATACGATGCTTGGTGGGTCTAGGGCATTCCCACTGTCGTTATGTATTCTGGCATTAGTACTCGAGGTCAGGATTCGCAAAATGAATTCTCTGAGATGCCCCTCTCGGACAAGCTTCTAGATTTAAACTTTGAGCTGAACACAATCTTGAGTATTGTGTCGATATCTTTATGGAAGTTACAATATTTATTCTGATCCTTCTTTGCACTATTCCCTTTCAACGGAGGCGGATTCACTAACAAGTTTTGGTTGCTCACCTAGTTTAGCATCTCATCAATGGTAGCTAATAGGGGTTTGTAGCTTTCGAATTTTTCGGTTGGGACTTTGTACTTATTAGTCTTGGGTTTCTTATTTTGGTCGGTCTCGGATTGCTCATGTAGATCTTTTTATTTTTCACCCTTCTTGTCGTCACTACTTTCTTAAAATACCCCTCAAGCTAACTAATAAGATTGTAGAAAGCCTATTTAATTAGGATAAAAAATATTAACTTTCATTTCACATTATAAATGTTATGGTTTATTTAAAATATTCATTTCATTACAGAAGAGTTTTGAAACTGTTGTTTCACTCATTTCCTTATTTACAACATATATAGAATTTCAAAATGAGATGTGCAATATACTATCACATCTAGAGTTAGTACTATATCTGTTTACAAAACCATTACAAAGCTGTTAAGTTTGACAAAATAGAGTTCCAAAATAAGCTTCAAAAGCTGATCTAAAACATGGCATATTAACAAATCTCTATCCAGGAGCTCTAGATACTTGATCAACCCTTAACTTTGTACATTATCACTTACATCATAAGAACTATAATGAGCTAAAAGCTCAGTGAGCAAAAAGTAATGCGTAAACATGAACAATGAATGAGAATACAATCAAATATTTTCTTTTATTAGTTTTGTTTTAACAATTCTTTCTTCTTTTGGGTATCCTTAGAGTGTAGTACTTAACTGATAATGATAGGCTTCGGTTTTTAGAACCTATTCATCATAATTTGGCCAATGTAACAACAACAATACGTGGTTTCCATCTTGGTCATTAGACCTCAGGTATTTTTCGTATTTAGTCTTAGTCTTTGTGGCTTTTCTTATCTTGATTTTTTAACCTCAAAGTATTCACCACCCTTTGTTGGGTCTGCCGGTCCCATTCACATCTTATACCTACTCGACCATCAATTAAGCATCATACTTCCATTTTAGTTAAAAACCCTATTCCTTTTTTAAATCATATCACATGTCTTAATGTAAATGTCATGAATCATGAATGAATTTCAATCATCTATGTCATTCTCAAATAACAACAATCCAATCAATGCACCTTAAAACATAACATGACATAGTTCTTGTGATGTAGTAAAAAATAGTTTCTACTTACCTCGAGACCAATTTGCGTTGATTGAAAAGATTAGTCCACTTAGAAGATAACTATAACACCCACCTAAAGTAATCCTAAAAAAAACCATCTAATTACGTTAAATAGTGTTGCATCTTACCTTTTTACTTATGTTAATCCTAATATGTCATTCAAGAGGAGGATAAAAATATGGGCAAATTTGAACTTTTAAAAAGTTTTAACTAGTGAGAATATCAAAACATATGTAATACACCCCAAATGGCTTGCCAAATATATGCAATATAATACATCTCTCAAAAATAGTCTTAGCCATGTACCATATAAAATACTTTTGACTCGCCAAAATACATATACAATAAGATCATAAAATAACAGGTCGGCTAGTCCATATATGTTAGCCTCGAGCATCGGGGGTGTGCCAACCAATCATCTAGTCCTCAGCTAGTGTTGGGATATGCCCTTATCTACACTACCATAAAAATGAGTGACCTAATGCCCAGTAAGTAGAATTATACAAGCATGAGTAGCATTTGAATGAATGAGCTGAATTAATATATGTTTACTCTTTAACTTTTCATTTTATCATCCTTTCACTTCATTTACTCTTGACTATATCTTTCATACTCTTAACATACTGTGCACACTAGAGGGCGAGTATTACACCATAGATGCTTAAATCATTGGCACCCCAGAAGCTTAACACCTCACATGGAATCCCAAATGCCTAATCATTGCATCCCTAACGCTTAAAAGTTTCACATGATATCCTAGATGCTTAAAAGTTTCACATCATTACGTCCAAGACGCTTAGAGTCCCGTCACAGCTCACCAGTATAATCAATTTCACATTTTTCATAATTTTTTATATGCTAGCATATATTTGAAATCACAACATGTAGTGCAAAGCACATTACTTTCACATATCAATTCACAACATTAAATGCACAACAATTATGGTGATATAGGTGAAATTCTACTTACTTTACTTAATGAGACTGTCAATAAAGCTCTCGGGGATCCAATACTTCACGCCACTGAAAGATTAAAAATTTCTACTTACATTATCACCAATCCAACAATAACTAATAATCAAACATTAAGGAGCTTATTTTCATCTTTTAAATATTTATTCTAAGTCTAATCCTTACAATTAGCATCACTTTAACCTCTTAAATTATAAAATATATCAAAATTAAACTTCAATTGAACCCATGGTTCGAAAGTAATGAAAAAGGGACTCTAAGGGCCCAGAAACCCCTAACTAGGCCATTTGGCCTAGTCGAGCCGAGGAATGGCCGAGGGTTGGCCGAGGCAGCCCTGCCCACTCACGTGGGCTACCCACACAAGCTGCACATAAGCCCTATGTGCAAGCCTTGTGAGACCAGCTAGCTCGAGGGGACCATTTCAACCTCTTCTTGGGCTCGTTTCGGTCTAAAATGATCTAACTTTATCTTTTGCCATAGTTTCTCCTATATTTTAAGACTCTCCAAAGCTAATTATACCTTGAAACACCTATTTCCAAGTTGTGAATAAGTTTTAAATTCCTAAAATATCAAAACCATCTCAAACCACAACATCTCAAGAACCATGTTCAGTTTTAAGAGTATAACTCCCAAACCAAATTGAATTTGCTAAAAATGTTTCAAGGGAAATTTAAATAGCAGGTAAGTGAACATATCCTCAAAATTTTAGCTTCAAAGGAGCCTTCTAGCCTAGGAAACAAGGGCAAAGCCTGAAATACTTTGAAAATTTACCTGATTTTGGAAAGCCACCAAAAAAAGGAACTTGAAACAACTACTTCTCAATTGAATTTACTTAAGCCCTTTTGTGGGGCTGTTTCTAACATATTAGAGGTCATTAGGTTCAAATCTCTCATCAAAACTCAAAGGAAAACCCCCTGAACTAACATCAAACATCCTATAAACCGAAATAGTCCCTTACCTGAACCTGGTTAAGTTTTTCTTGTGATTTGGCACACAAAACTTGACAAACCACCAAGGAATTTCTTTTTCTATTAAAAGATAGATGGAAAAATAAAGTTTAAGAGCTTGGAGAGTCGGACTTAGAGTTTTTAGGTCTAAAAGTGGCACCTAGTTGATTATAAGCTTTTTAAACAACCAAGAACACTCCTTAATTTACTTGACCATGAAGTGGCTTCACCTTGGCATGCTTAGTGTCCTTATTTCAGCATATTCACCTCTTTGATAAGGTTTTAAACATTCATACACTAGCTTAAGTACAAATTAGGTCATGACTAATCATTTACCTACCAAATTTGGTGCATACGCTCACACTGAAATTTCGGTACACTATAAACTTCATCTTTGAGTTCTTAACTGTTTGTTATCAAAACTTTATCTCTTCCTCTAGAACTCTTTTATAAATTATCAAACATGGAATAATAAATTCTCAAGCCACTTACAACTCGACAAATACTCTAATCATGACTCAAAATCCGAATGTCAAAAATTTTTCATTTAGTGTTTTTAGAGTATTCTAACAAAGAAACTTGCGTGAAACTCACGTCCTCTACTCATTATTATTTTCATAGCTATATTTCATCATCATAAGAAATCTTACATCATTAATAGATCCTTTTGTTAACAAAACTTACACTAAAACTCTCCATTAGGTCAAAATGACCGTTTTCTTCCAATTTTGTACCTTATAGTTATAATTGAGCTCCTTTATCCATTAATTCCATTATAATCCCTAAACATCATTATTACAACTTTCTTTCCATCATAATACTTACCAGATCTGCTTTTGAGAAGCTTGTCATATTACAATACATTATACATAATATAATATTTACTGCACACTATCAATATGATGATTCATATTGGATGAATAATTGACATATAAATCATATGCATGTCATCATAAAATCCTGCAATGCATTGGTCAATGAGTATGTAAAATTTTGGGCATCACAACTCTCCCATCCTTATAAAAATTTCATCCTCGAAACTTCACTTACCAAATAGGTCTAGATACTTTGTCCTTATCTCATCCTCCAATTCCCATGTTGCTTCTTCTACTAAATGAGTCTTCCATAGGACCTTAACTAAGGATATCTTTTTGTTTCTCAACTCTTTTTCCTTTCTATCTAGAATTTGAATAGGCTTTTCTTCATAAGTCAGGTCCTCTTTAAGCTCTACATCTTCCCATTTTAGGACATGTGAAGGACTTGGCACATACTTTCTCAACAGGGACACATGGAAGACATCATGTACACCACCAAGTGATGATGGTAAAGCCAATCTGTATGCTACCTTTCTAACTCTTTCCACAATATCATAGGGACCAATGTACCTGGGACTAAATTTTCCCTTTTTCCTTAATCTTTGTACTCCTTTCATCGTGCAACCTTTAAGAAGACCTTGTCTCCTACAACACAATTCACATCTCTTCTTTTGGCATCTGCATAACTCTTTTGCTAAGCAACTAACATTCTTTTGGGAATCTTTTGAATTGCCTCCTCAATTTCCTACACCCAATCAGGACCAAGATACTTCTTCTTACCCAAATCGTTCCAAAGAACTAGAGACCTGCACTTTCTGCCATATAACGCCTCATAAAGTGCCATACCAATAGTTGCTTGATAGTTATTATTGTATGCAAACTCGGCTAAAGGAAGATACTTATCCCAAGACTTTTGAAAATCAAGAACACAAGCCCTCAACATATCCATCAAAATTTGAATAGTCCTTTCTGATTGACCACCAATCTGGGGATGGCATGTTATACTGAATGTTAACTTAGTCCCCATAGCTCTATGCAAACACTTCCAAAAATTGGAAGTAAACTAAGAACCCCTACTTAAAACAAAGGTCCCTGGTGCTCCATACAAGTTTACAATCTCCTTCGCATACAATCTAGTATACTAATCTATAGAGTAATTAGTGCGAACTAAAAGGAAATGGGTTGACTTTGTTAATCTGTTAATGATCACCCAAATTGAATCACATCCACTCCTTGTTCTAGGTAACCCAGTCACAAAATCCATTGCAATATCTTCCCATTTTCACTATGGAATCTCTAAAGGCTGCAATTTACTTGCTGGTCTCTGATGTTTTTCCTTTGACTTGTTGGCATGTAAGACATTTTCAAACAAAATTTACCACATCTTTCTTCATCTTTGGTCACTAATAAAAAGCCTTCAAATCCTTATACATCTTACTTGTACCGGGATGTATCGAATAAGGAGTGTTATGAGCTTCCTCCATTATCTCTTTATGAAGATTTCCATCATTCAGAACACAAAGCTTATTTCCAAGTCTAATCAGTCCATCACTAGAAATCTGAAAACTCTTACTTTTCTAGGCTTTAATCTTTTTCCTTATACAACAAAAGGAAAGGATCTAAACTTTGTCTCTACTTAATCCTTTCTAATAGCATGAGTTGTAGTGTTATTGCAGATAGCCTCTCAATTAACCCATACGGTATTATCTCCAATTCTAATTTTTGAAAATCTCTAGCAATTGGCATTTGAATCAATGATATAGCGGACACACACTTTGAGGACTTGCGATTTAAAGCATCTGCTAGCACATTAGCTTTACCAGGATGATAGTTGATAATGTAGTCGTAATCCTTAATTAACTCTAACCATTGTCTCTACCTTATATTCAATTCCTTTTGGGTGAAGAGATACATTAAGCTCTTTAGTCTATATAAATCTCACACCTTTCCCCATATAAGTAATGTCTCTATATCTTAAAGGCAAACACTATGGCTGCTAGCTCCAAATCATGAGTTGGGTAATTCTTTTCATAATCTTTCAACTGGCGAGAAGCATAACCTACAACTTTCCCATCTTGCATCAATACACACCCCAACCCGTTCTTAGAGGCATCACTGTATACCATAAATCCCTTATTATTCACAAGAATAGTAACAATTGGAGCCATACTCAACCTATCTGTTAACTCCTGAAAGCTATGTTTACATGCATCAGACCACTTAAACTGCACATTTTTCCTTGTCAACTGAGTAAAAGGAGTGGCAATCCTTGAAAATCCCTCAACAAATCTCCTATAGTACCCTACCAAGCCCAAAAAACTACAAATCTCTAAAAGATTACTCGATCTAGGACAATTAGTCACTGCCTCATTCATACTAAGATCCACTAAAATCTCATCTTTTGATGCCACATGTCCAAGAAATGCCACACTTTCTAACCAAAACTCACATTTCTTAAATTTGACATATAGTTGTTTTTCCTTAGAAGTCCTTAGAATAATCCTTAGATGCTCCGCATGCTCCTCTCTTGAGTGAGAGTAGATAAGGATATCATCAATGAAGACTATTGCATAATTGTCCAAGAAATCCTTAATACCCTATTCATCACATATGTAAATACTGCTGGAACATTGGTCAGTCTAAATGGCATAACTAAGAACTCATAATGTTCATACCTTGTCTAAAAGGTAGTCTTTGGAATGTCGTCCTCCTTAATCCTTAACTGGTGGTACCCTGATCGTAAATCAATCTTAGAAAACATAATAGCTCCCTATAATTGTTCAAATAAATCATCAATCGAGGCAAAGGATACTTATTCTTCACTGTCACCGTATTCAATTCTCGATAATCAATACATAACCTGATTATCCCATCCTTCTTCTTCACAAATAATATCGATGCACCGTATGGAAAAAAACTCGATCGAATAAATCCTTTATCTAGCAACTCCTATAGTTAAACCTTTAGTTCTTTTAACTCAACTGGTGCTATCCTCTAAGGTGTCTTGTATACAAAAGTTGTATTAGGTATTAACTCAATCTCGAATTCAAGCTCTTTGACCGGTGGCAACCTTGGTAGATCTTCTAGGAATGCCTCTGGAAACTCATTTACAATTGGGAGATCTTCTACTCTCCCTACCTGTTCTGCCTACATGTCCACAACACTAGCTAAAAACCCCAAACATCCACTATCTAGTAGTCTTTTGGCTCTCAAAGCTGATATCACTAGAGTTCTCAATCCACCCACCATGCCACTAAATGAAAACTCTTCCTCTTCCGAAGTCTAAATATTATAATCTTCCTTTTACAATCAATGCATACATTATACTTTGTCAACCAATCCATTCCCAAGATTACCTCATAATCTGTCATATTTAGTACACTAAATCCACAAATAATTCTCTTCCATCAATTACCATTGGATCAGCTCGTAGTATCTGACTTGATTGCATAATCTCCCTAGGCGATAATGTCACACTATATTGCATCTCTAACTTATCTACTTGTCTGCCCAGTCTTCTCACATACTCTTTGGATGCAAAAGAATGAGTGTCACTTGAATCTATTAATGCATGTGCAATGACTCCATGAATAAGCATCCCACCTGTGATAATTGATAGACATGCAGCTACCTTAGTCCATGTAAAAACAAAAACCCTAACAGCGGCTTTCTTTTGCTAATCACTAGACGCTGAAGGATAATCCCTGGCATAATGTCCTAGCTTACCACAAGTAACCTGTCTGCACTCTCCATGATGAAACTTCCCAGATTTTGGGCACTTTGTCCTCCTAACCTTGGTGGATGAGGTCGCTTGGGTTTGCTGTTCTGGACCTTTACTTTTCTTGCCTTAGTCGATGACCTCTGGTTCCAATTACCTTGCCGTTTCTAGCCATTTTTAGCCCATGGTAGACCTTGCTCTTGTTGTTGGTGTCCTTTGCCCCTATTTTCCTGATTCCCAAACTAGAACTGTCTACCTAGATTACTCCTGAATTTGTCTTCTTTCTCTCTTGCTTTTCAGCGGCCCTCAACCACTTTCTTTTATGCTTTATCCATCCTCAGTGCTTTATTAGCCACTTTTGTAAAGTTTGCTCCCTGAAGATTAGCCACTTCCATATCTTTAAGTATTATAGGATTTGGCCCATTAAGAAACTGATCATCTTCTGCTGCTCATTATTCTTCAAATAGGTGGCATAACATGAGAGCTCATTAAATTTTCTCAAATTCTTAGCTGCTGTCATCATGCCCTGCTTGAGATTTGCAAACTCTCTTCTCCTCTCATCTTTGGTGTCAGATGTCATAAACTTCTCCTCTAGCAAATCCCTAAAAATTTCCCAAGGCATGGTGTTGATGTCATGCATGACTATCATAGTGTCCCAACAATAATTGGCATACTTCCTCAACATCATAACAGCACAATACACCTTATCAATATCTAGTATCTTGGCACAATCAAACAATCTCTCCTAGGTGCATATACAGTTCTTTACAGTTTTAGAATCTTTGATACCTTCAAACACTGGTGGCTTATATTTCAAAAAATGCTTACCTATAGTGTTTGCTGTTGGTATAGGTGGGTAAGGAGGAGGAGGAAGAGGTGGTGGTGGTGGAGGTGGAATAGGTTGATTAGCTTGTATCTTAGCTTTTTGTCCCAAAAATCTCTCCATCAAATCAGCAAGCCTATAGAAATTGGCATCTCTACTATCCTGTTCTCTGGAAGTACTACTCTCCCCAACACGCTTAGCTTGACTTCTAGTTCTAACCACATTTTCCTATAATTTAATATGGCTTATCTCACATATAATCATAATAAATGGCCAATATATGCAAGAATTTAATGTAAACACAATATATATTAAAGTACGTTATAAACATAAACTTACTGGTTGGCTACGTTTCCTCATCCTGTGACATTTGTATATAGATAGCCTATAGAATAGACCTTGCTCTGATACCACCACTGTAACACCCACCTAACATAATCTTAAAAAAACTCATATAATTATATTAAGTAGTGTTATATCTTACCTTTTTACTTATGTTACTCTTAATATGTCATTCAAGAAGAGTATAAAAAAAAGGGCAAATTTGAACTTCTAAAAAGTTTTAACTAGTAAGGATATCAAAACATATGCAATACACCCCAAATTGTTGGCCAAATATATACGGCATAATACATCTCTCAAAAATAGGCTCAGCCATGTACCATATAAAATCCCTCTAGCTTGCCAAAATGCATATACAATAAGACCACAAAATAAAATGTCAGCTAGTCCATATACGTTAGCCTCGAGCATCGGGGATGCGCCAGCCAACCATCTAGTCTCAGCTAGTGTTAGAATGTGCCCTCACCTGCATCACCATAAAAATAAGTGAGCTAATGCCCAGTAAGTAGAGTTATGCAAGCATGAGTAGCATTTGAGTGAATAAGCTCAATTACTATATGTTTACTCTTTAGCTTTTCACTTTACTATCCTTTCATTTCATTTACTCTTCACTATATCTTTCATACTCTTAACATAGTGTACATACTATTTAGTGTTTCTTGGAGGGAAAGTATTACACCCTAGATGCTTAAATCATTGGCATCCCAGACGCTTAACATCTCACATGGCATCCTAGATGCCTAATCATTGCATCCCTGATACTTAAAAGTTTCACATCATTGCATCCTAGACACTTGAGTCCTGCACAGCTCACCAGTATAATCAATTTCACATTTTTCATAATTCTTTACATGCTGGCATATATTTGAAATCACAACATGTAGTGCAATGCACATAACTTTCACATATCAATTCACAACATTAAATGCACAACAATTATGGTGATACAGGTGAACTTCTACTAACTTTGCTTAATAAGACTATCAATAAAGCTCTTGTTGTAACACCTGCGATTCCTAATACATTAAACAATGCATTAAGTTAAGGATTATATTAAGACAGAAAATGCAATTTAAGGAGAAATACTGTATAATAACATGGAAAATTGTACAGTATTAGAGTAATACAGTGTAAGAATTGGACTGTTTAAGGTCACACAGTACAGAAATTGGGCTATTTAAGTTAAAACAGTATAGGAATAATACTGCTTAGAGAATGTGGAGGAATAAGAAATGTTATGTTCGGCCCCCAAAAATTAACCAGAGGCAAGTAAAATATTTTACACAGTCTAGGAATATGTTTTTGCACTGATTTTACCATGGCAGTATAAGAAAAATACTGTGCACTAAAAAATTACATTGTATAAATTTTTGGGTCCCACCAAGTGGACATCCATTAGCTTTTATTGGGCCACCAAGCCATGAAAGGTGGCCCAATCACATCATGCCACATGGTAGCCTAATGGGTTACCATGAGTTACCCATTGGATAAGTATGCATTTAATGTTGATTTTAGCCAAAAAAAATCTCTCTTTCTTCTCTAAGACCCACGATAGCCATAGTTGAAGCTCTCCCAAAATTTTCTCAACCTCAAACTTTGCAAAAATAACCCCAAACAAGTTTTAGAAGCAAAGCCCAAGGATTTTTATCAAGTTTTAAGGTAAAATCCTAAACTTTTTAGCAAGTTTTCAAGGGATTTTTCATGGGTTGAAGGGGAAATTAATCCATGGTGTTTTTGCATGAAAATGAAGCCTAGGAGGGAGCTCAAAGGAACTTTGAAGGTTAGAAATCAAAAAGTATTATTTGGAGTAAGTTTTAGATTTCAAAGTTTTGAAATTTTATGAATTTTGTTTTGATTTTTATTCTTTTAAACCCATGTGGGTTCTTGAACATGTATTTGATGAAATTTCATGTATATGTGATGTATGGCATGTTTAAGTTGTGGAATTTTGGTTTATGGTGCAAAACGGTAATTTTTGCAAAAAGTATTATTTTTGTAAATTTGATGTTAGTTCTAGTAAAAATGATGTTTGAGCATGAGAATGATTTGAATAGAGCATGGAACAGTTTTTGCTGGGGTATATTTACAATTTTGAAATGGATTTTTATAAAAACACCCTAGGAACTAAATTGAAAGAAAAAGTTCTTTCTCGACAGAATTAAAAAATGGCCAAAAAGCCCCTGTACAGTGAGATTTTCACAAAAGTTAAAACACAAAAGTTGTAGATCTCGATGAAACTGTTAGGCAGCGTAAACAGTTCATCAAAAATCTCTACCGTTTGTGAGATTTTAATTTTATAAGAATTTGTTAAAATTGAAAAAAATTTTAAAAGGGCAAAAATGTCATTTTCCCAAAGGATTTGAATATGGTACTTTGAGCAAAAATGTTCCTCATGAAAAATGGGGATTAATGGTGTAAAAAGATTATTTTTGGTTCTGGGGCAAAAATGCAAATATTTTTATATCGAGGTCAAAACTATAAATTGTGTGTAAACTGGGTTTTCACTAGAGAACATTGGTTTTCTATACTGCTATAAGCAGTAAGTATTATAGATGCTAAGTTTTAAGGATTTAAAGTTCAGTCGAGGAATGAATGAAAGAAGAAGAGTTAAGGGCAAAATGGTCATTTTGTGAAAGTGGGCAAGACAGACTCGAAATGCCTGATGTCAGGAAAAATGACCATTTTGTAATATAGCCCTTGGTGGGGATTTTTATAGCCCTTGGTCCTAGGGTTAGTCCCTATCAGATTAGGTCTCAAAAACTTGAAACAGAATCAAGTTTGGATCAATATCTGATGAGATCCGCGTGAAAACGCGTAATCTTATCTCCCGCTGATCGGCAGGCCAAACTCCCGAGAAAAAATCTCCGCAAATCTTTTATTTTCCACCCGAGATTCTAAATGATAAAGTCTCAGTTTTGATTCAAATAACCCAATAGAGAAGATATCTGATCAAAACAAACTTTATCAATATAATCTCTAAGAAAATAAATCAATTCACAATAATTCTACAAGTTTATCTTGATCTAATTTATCTAAAATTAAATCAACCGATAAACAGACAAGAATTATCTGATCCAATAATTCAACAAGTTTATCTTAAATTAATTTTATTACAAAATTAATTCAACCAATAAACAGACATGAATTATTTAATTCTTACAAATTTTAAACCAATCTGATAAATCCGACATAAGTCACCAATTACTGGTAAAGCACGTCGTGTCGTTACAGGATTTTGTGAGCTCACAAAGGGGACCAAAATGGACCTATAAAGTTCAAGCTCATGATAATTATGAAACCCAATATCCTAGATATACATTTCACAATTATCAACTCCAACGCTACTCCACTAAAAGCTTGGAGCTGCACTCTCAAACTTTATAGAATTACGAGGCTCGTGTAGTTAAGTCTCCATGACATATCAAAGTGTATTGTATCCCCATATGATAATCCATAATCGGCTTAAGGACAAGTTCTGTCTTTCCTTCCCGATTATTTTTATCTTACGTTCCATTGTCTCACCATTAGAAAACTTACCAACCAAAGATAGTATACCATTCGGTTACACCTATGTATCCAAATGGTTGAGCGCCCCAGATTTCTAATTACAGGACAACACATATAAGAGGATATCATTACTCCTAAAGAGGAGCTATGGATTCCATATCTATGAATAACAAGTCTATGCTATCAAGAGTCATGCCTCCAATGTACCAGCATGCATACCACTATAGAGATGTGGGAGTCACCCATTCGTACATCAAAAGACACAAGTCGAGACAACGGGCCCACTAATCATCTCAGGATTAAGATACAATACAAGTGATTGTCTAAAGTGAATCGATTTTCCAAGACAGAATTATTAATCCAAATCAATTCACTTTATGTCCCGATCCAACACATCGTCACCTATGACAACGCGCCAATGTTTCTATTCACGGAGTCCAACTCCGATGGACAAGACAAACCATCTCCCAAAGGGGATATAGACAACATAACAATCTTTACATGAATAAAGCGCCCAACTTTATTCCCTTGATTGCATATCATATGTTTTAGACCATCACCTTAAGAATCGTGTCTTCCGCATAATCATCCCATCATACGCCCAATTCTTAAGGTTTAGACCGACAGTCTCAGACTATTGTTTGCTTAACATACATTCAACAAATATGAACGTAAAGAGGACAAGATTTGGTATATATAAATGAATAAATTCTTTATTGATAAAAATGTCTCCAAAAACGTATCACATTTTTACTCCTTAGGGCATACATGTCTAACAATCTCCCACTTGCACTAAGTGAGTAAATACAGCAAATTTTGCATCCCCATAGCTTCCACATGCCTCTCAAAGACTCTCCCAGTAAGTGTCTTCGTAAATGGATCAGCTAAATTGTCCTCTGACGCAATCTTGCACACCGTGACATGTCCGCCCTCAATGAAGTCCTTTATCACATGATACTTCCGATCAATATACTTACTCTTCTTGTGAAATCTTGGTTCCTTAGCATTAGTTACCGCCGCGCTGTTATCACAGTATAGTGATACCGCTTTATCCATACCAAGGACTACCTCAAGGTCCCCAAGGAACTTGCGGAGCCACACTGCTTCTTTCAAAGCATCACTAGCCGCCACATACTCGGCCTCCATCGTTGAATCCGAAGTGCAATCTTGCTTCGCACTTCTCCAACTGATGGCACCACCACCCAGAGTAAACACAAACCCCGAAGTCGATTTCCTAGAATCCAGACAGGATTGAAAATGTGAATCAGTGTTTCCTAGAGGAGCAAAACCCACACCCGAATACACAAGCATATATCCTCGAGTCCTTCTTAGGTACTTGAAAATATGCTTTACCGCAACCCAATGGTTCGGTCATGGATTCGCCTGAAATCGACTTACAATCCCGACATAGGTAATATCCGGTCGTGTGCAAAGCATGGCATACATGAGACTACCCATTGCCGAAGCATAAGGCACCTTCTTCATGTATTCTCTTTCTTCATAAGACTTTGGAGAGTCTTTCTTAGAAAGATTAATTCCAGACCTAGATGGTTGCCCACCTTTCTTGGAATCCTGCATTGCAAACCTCCTGAGAATTTTATCTATGTAGCCAGCCTGTGACAAAGCTACCATTTTGTTCTTCCTATCCCGAAAGATCTGGATACCGGAACAAAATTAGCCTTACTCAAGTCCTTCATGTCAAACTGCTTGGTCAACCATAATTTGACCGATGGCAATGCCCCAACGTCATTGCCAATTAGCAGAATGTCATCCACATAGTGTAGCAGAAAAACCACCTTCCCATCCTTAATGTGTTTGTAAACACATGGTTCATCCACATTTTGTGAGAACCCATAAGTCTTGATCACTTGATCAAATCTTATGTTCCAAGAATTGGAAGCCTGCTTAAGTCCATAAATTGACTTCAGCAGCATACAAACCTTACCCTCTTGACCCGTGACCTTGAACCCGTCTGGTTGTTCCATATAAATGGACTCATCAAGATAGCCATTCAAAAAAGCCGTCTTGACATCCATTTGCCAAATCTCATAGTCGAGAGCGGCAGCTATGGATAAGAGAATCCAGATGGACTTAAGCATGGCTAAAGGCGAAAAGGTTTCCTCATAATCGATTCCTTCCTTTTGCGTATAACCCTTAGCTACCAGTCTAGACTTAAAGGTTTCGACCTTTCCATCTACTCCTCTTTTCCACTTGTAGATCCACTTACACCCTATGGGTTTTACCCCTTCGGGAAGATCCATAAGCTCCCAGACCCGATTAGTCTCCATAGACTTCATCTCTATGTTCATGGCCTCTATCAAGAGTTTTGAATCAACATCCTCCATAGCTTCTGCGTAAGTATAGGGATCCCTATCATGTTCATCCGGTTCAGCCAAAAAGACTTCCCCATTGAACATATACCTCTCAGGTTGATGCCCGATCCTCCCACTACGCCGAAACCCCTGAGATTGATGTTCAAGTTTGTTTGGTTTTTCTACACCAATCGGAATGGTTTCGTTCAGAACCTCCAGAGTGAACGGATCACCCCTTAACTCCTCAAGCACCATTTTGCTTCGAGGTTTAAAGTCGTCCATGTAACTCTCCTCAAGGAAAGTTGCATTAGTTGAAACCACGACTTTATTTCCTTTGGGTTATAAAAATAACCCCCTTTAGTCCCTTTTGGATATCCTATAAACACGCAAACTTTTGAACGTGCTTCCAACTTATTTGGATCCTTAAACAGGACATGAGCTGGACATCCCCATATGCGAATATGGTTTAAGGATGTCTTCCTTCTTGTCCACAACTCGTGAGGAGTTTTAGGGACCGATTTTGAAGGCACATTGTTCAAAAGATAACATGCAGTTTGTAGTGCATATCCCCAAAAGGATAAAGGTAATGATGAATAACTCATCATGGGCCTAATTATGTCCAACAAAGTCCTATTCCTTCTCTCTGCTATGCCATTCTACTGCGGAGTGCCCAGGCGCAGTCAAATGGGATAAAAGCCCATTCTCTAACAAGTGTCCCAAGAAGTCATCAGAAAGGTATTCCCCACCTCGATCATATCGAAGTGCCTTTATAGGTCTACCCAATTGCTTTTCCACTTCAGCCCAAAACTCCCTGAACTTATCATAAGTTTCATTTTTGTGGTGCATCAGATACACATACCCATATCTTGAGTAATCATCAATAAAAGTGACGAAGTACTCATACCCTCCTCGTGCCTGGATGTTCATCGGTCCGCAAACATCACTATGCACAAGTTTTAGAACCCCTTCGGCCCTACTGCCCTTAGATTCGTATGGTCTTTTGGTCAATTTACCCTCCAAACAAGATTCACATTGAGGTATAGATTCCACCTTTAAGTGACTTAAAGGTCCATCCCTTACCAACCTTTGAATCCTATTTAGGTTAATATGGCCAAAGCGCAAATGCCAAAGATAAGTCTTATTAGAGTGAGAAGTTTTAAGTCTTTTTGAGTCATTATCATTTTTCTCAGCATTAAGCAATAAGTCCATCTTAGGTTTGATAAAATATAGATTATTTTGCATCTATCCAGAACAGATAAAAGATTTGTTTTTACGAATCACCACTTTTTCATTAAAAGATACCACGTAGGAGTTTTTAAATAAAGAAGATACATAAATAAAATTCCTTTTAAATTTAGGAACATAAAAACAATTTCATAAAATTAAATTCCTATAATTATCAAAGTAAAGATGGACATCTCTCACTGCTTCCGCTGAGACCAAGGATCCATCGCCCATCTGAAGCGTTAAGTCTTCACGTAGTAGACTTCTCGTTTCTTTGAATCCCTGCAGAGAAACACAAACATGACTAGTTGCACCAGAATCTATGACCTAGATGTCACTGGATTCCTCAACCAAACAAGTTTCTAAATATAGAAGATCACACCTACCTCCCTTGGAAAGGAAGTCCTTGCAATGCTTCTTTATATGTCCGACCTTACCACAAAAGAAGCACTTAAGCTTCTTTGGGTTCTTCTTCTTCTTCTTCTTGCTCTTGATAGTAGCAGGAATAGAAGACTTCCCATTCTTGGCCTGTTGCTTCTTTCCATTCCTAGAGTTAGGATTGGAACCAGAAGCAGCTACCATGTTGGCCTCACCCCCAGCAGGAGACTCCCTGATCAACAGTTTGAACTCCTGTAACTATTTCATCAGTTCTGGCAAGGTCATATCCCGTCTATTACTTAAATTAAAAGTAGCTCTAAACAGAATAAATTCCTTAGACAGAGTCTCAAAGACCATAGTCATCTAAGTTTCAGCATCGATGTCGGCTCCATTGGTTTGAGCCTCAGCGAGGTAACCCATGACCAACATCATGTGCTCCTTTATAGATGTCCCCGGTCTCTGTCTATAGTTTAAGAGTTTTCGAAGCACCCCTTGCTGCTTTGTTATGGCCTGGCCTCCAAACATGTCTTCAAGATTATCCAAGATCTGCTTTGCAGTCTCATAATCCTGATGTTGAGCCAGCAGCACGTTGTTCATGCTAGCCATAACATAGCAGCGGGCCTGATCATTAGCATCTTTCCAGCTATCGTACGCTTGGAATTGCTCATTACTTGAGTCTCCCGTAGGCTCGGGAGGACAAGGAGTTGTCAGTACATATTTCAGTTTCTCAAAGGATAGGACGATGTCCAGGTTCCGTTTCCAATCGTTATAATTCTCACCGGTTAATTGGTTTTTGTCAAGTATCAAAGATAAAGCATTTTTAGACATTTTCAATCTACAATAAAGAATCATATACCGAACATAAGCAAACATATATGATAATTTAGTAAGATAACACAATCATGTAAAATCATACAAACGTGTCTATGTGTCAAAACCTTGAAAATATCACAACCTTATAACGATAATTCCTAACTCAGAATTCAACAAGCTCTTAGGGGAGTCATGTTAAATTCAATTAGGAACACGAATCCCCTCCTAATTAATATATGCCATCCAGGACCCGTATGATCCAGCATATACTAATAATCGTTTCTTTGGCTATTAATTTTATTAACAGAGCTCCTAGGGGAGGTTAATAATAAAATTAACGTGAGTGTATAACCATCGTTTCAATATTTTATCCATGATTTATAATCACCACCTAGGGGTGTGCAACCATAAATCATACTAAAATACATTATCCTTTCAGAGATCCAATCTGGTACATGATAGAAATCCCTTCCTAGGGGTCGGGACCACCATGTTCTTCCTATGGACCAACGATGGAGGCCTTTGGTCCTCTCTTCGAAAACCTTCTCCCACTCAATCTTTTGGAGTCAAGGTTTTATTTTAAAATTATGCATGAACAATTTTAATATGAGCGGCACTCCCTATCCTATATGACATGTTATCAATATACATGGTAAATCATATTATAATGCAGACAAGCAAAGCTACAAGCAAAATAATAATAACCATCATATTATGGTTCCACCCTAGAGAATAGAAAAAACAAAGATTACAAGAGAATAATCGAGAGATTTATCGATTCTTCATCCTTGAATCCTCAAGCTGTATCCTTCTTCATGTAATACCCATCTTTAAGTCTTCAATCCCGCATGAATCAAAAACTTCATATTTCCGGTCATATCCAAATTTAATGTTTCTCAAAATCGTCCCAAAAATAAAATTAAAACTGCACTGGAAAAATTGCACCTTTTTTGGACATTTGCCAGCTCTCGGTCGACAGGCCGATCTGGGTGATCGGTCGGCCGATCATGAAGGTTCGGCCGGCCAGCAAAGCACCCAAATTTCTGCCCCACTGTCGGCCTACCGGACCACACGTCTGGCCTGCTGATCTGTGACCTTCGGCCTGCCAAACTGTGACGTCTGGCATGTCGACCGAGCAGGAAAAATATTCCAGAAAATACAACTTTAATGCAATTTATCAATTTTATTTTCATCAATTCAAAAATATAAAATTAGAGACTTAGGAAATACCTGGGGGCGCCATCATCATTCTTCTAGATCCGTCTTCTAGATCCGTCTTCTCCGAATAATTATTTAATTACAAAAATTCTTGCAAGTTTAAAATTAAATAACAATTCCTAGATGGAGAATGTAGTCCACCATCTAATTACATGAAAAACCTTGATACACATTCTAAACTCTAAGGAACCATAACCGGTATTAATTAATAAATAATTTAAAGAACAATTTAATCAACCATAATTAATTAATAAACATTCACCGCATTATCCATGATAACATATATATTATATAGAAACCTAGAGTGCCATCTCCCTATAAAATTTAATTCAAGCATAGGAGAGATAGAGATCACAAAATTTATGCATATAACATGATCATAAACTCGTAAATTTATGTAAAAACTATGTCTCTGATACCAATTATTGGAAACACGGTGCGCAGCGGAATTTTTTAAAAAATTTTCATCAAAGTAATTTCCAAAACACAAGTTTGACATGTTATATGTATAAATTAGACAGATCTTACTAACCTTTGTGTGAAGAACCTCTGCAGCCTGTGAAGAGAAGTAACGTTCTAGAAGAGCCTCAACCAACTGGTCTTCTTTGCTATTCTCTATCCATAACCGGAGAGAGTGTGGGCTCACACGTACAGCTCTTCCACCGGTGACTCTCCTTCCAACCAAGAGAGAGAACCCAAAGCTAGTGTTCGTGATTTGTGAACAAAAGCTCTCAGGGAGTTTTTCAGATGCTCACTAGAAGAGTATCATTCTTAATCTCTCAATTAATCTGAGTAAATCATGAGACTCACTCCCTTTTTATAGCCCTTGGTCCTGGGGTCAGTCCCTAACAGATTAGGTCTCAAAAAATCGAAACAGAATCAAGTTCGGATCAATATCTGATAAGATCCGCGTGAAAACGTGTAATCTTATCTCCTACTAATCGGCAGGCCAAACATTTGATCGGCAGGCCGAACAGGCTAGTTCGACAGGCCGACCACATCATTCGGCAGGCCGAACTCCAGAGAAAAAATCTTCGTGAATCTTTTATTTTCCACCCGAGATTCTAAATGATAAAGTCTCAGTTTTGATTCAAATAACCCAATAGAGAAGATATCTGATCAAAAAAAACTTTATCAAGATAATCTCTAAGAAAATAAATCAATTCACAATAATTCTACAAGTTTATCTTGATCTAATTTATCTAAAATTAAATCAATCGATAAACAGACAAGTATTATCTGATCCAATAATTCAACAAGTTTATCTTAAATTAATTTTATTACAAAATTAATTCAACCAATAAACAGACATGAATTATTTAATTCTTACAAATTTTAAACCAATCTGATAAATCTGACATAAGTCACCAATTATTGGAAAAGCACGCCGTGTCATTACAGGGTTTTGTGAGCTAGCAAAGGGGACCAAAATGGACCTACAAAGTTCAAGCTCATGATAATTATGAAACCCAATATCCCAGATATACATTTCACAATTATCAACTCCAGCGCTACTCCACTAAAAGATTGGAGCTGCACTCTCGAACTTTATAGAATTACGAAGCTCATGTAGTTAAGTCTCCATGACATATCAAAGTGTATCGTATCCCCATATGATAATCCATAATCGGCTTAAGGATAAGTTCTGTCTTACCTTCCTGATTATTTTTATCTTATGTTCCATTTTCTCACCATTAGAAAACTTACCATCCAAAGATAGTATACCATTCGGTTACACCTATGTATCCAAATGGTTGAGCGCTCTAGTTTTTCAATTACAGGACAACGCATATAAGAGGATATCATTACTCCTAAAGAGGAGCTATGGATTCCATATCTATGAATAACAAGTCTACGCTACCAAGAGTCATGCCTCCAATGTACCGACATGCATACCACTATAGAGATGTGGGAGTCACCCATTGGTACATCAAAAGACACAAGTTGAGACAACGGGCCTACTATTCATCTCAGGATTAAGATATAATACAAGTGATTGTCTAAAGTGAATCGATTTGCCAAGACAGAATTATTAATCCAAATCAATTCACTTTATGTCCCGATCCAACACATCGTCACCTATGACAACGCGCCAATGTTTCTATTCACGGAGTCCAACTCCAATGGCTAAGATAAACCATCTCCCAAAGGGGATATAGACAACATAACAATCTTTACATGAATAAAGCGCCCAACTTTATCCCCTCAATTGCGGATCATATGTTTTAGACCATCACCTTAAGAATTGTGTCTTCCGTATAATCATCCCATCATACGCCCAATTCTTAAGGTTTAGACCGACAATCTCAGACTACTGTTTGCTTAACATACATTCAACAAATATGAACGTAAAGAGTACAAGATTTGGTATATATAAATGAATAAATTCTTTATTGATAAAAATGTCTCCAAAAACGTATTACATTTTTACTCCTAAGGGCATACATGTCTAACAATACCAAGTTATTAAAAAGGAATGAATGGTTAATGTTTACGTTTTATTATCAATCAAGTGGATTGATAAAAAGAAAGTTAATTAATGAGTCGGTTATCATATGATCAGGCCACAAAAGGCAACCAATGGAAGGAAAAGGAACGAGAAAGGAATGAAATAGAGAACGCTAGGGCATAGTCTGGGTAAGTTTAGATTTCACCTACAGTATGAAGTAAATAGTTTTTATATGCTTACATATGCATTTGTAAATGAGTTTGCAATGGTTACGCAAGTTGTTTTTAAAGTATATTTGCATTTATTATGCAAAAAAGTTCTAAAGTACAAAATAAGATTTGCAATGAATTTGCAACCATTATGTTTGAAGCCTATTTGCATATTGATATGCAACAATGTTATGAACTATGATTGGTGTGTGTATTACACATGTAACATGACTTAAAGTATTATATGAATATAATATGAAATAGTTGCTATCCAAAGAAGAAAAATGTAAAGCAACTCCACGATATGAAAGTATGAACGACAAGGGTATGTATGATATGAATGACATGAGTATGAGTAATATGTGAAAGCATGATATGTGAAAGTATGATATGAATGACATGTATATGTATGATATGTTTATGAATATGATATGTAAGTATGATACTTATACGAGTGAATGATAAGGATATGAATGTTATGATTGATGCTTGTTATCTAGAGTGTAACATGATATAGTATATAAGTATAATACCATGTAGTGCATAATGAACATGCAAAATAAGGTCTATAAGAAACTCATTAAGGATAACCTCCAATTTGCCTATAGGAAACTAGAAAAACTACTGTAAGACACCTTAGTTTTGATTAGAAATCGTGAGAATGATTTAGATAATCAAGTAGAATTTAGAAAATTTCTCGTGACCAACAGAGAGGTCACAAGAGTAGAGCCAAGAGAGAGACCCTACGAATACAAAAAACAAACAAGAGCTAATTTTTCCTTTTTCTGCACCCCAAGGAAAGGCTAGACATGTTCAAGAGAGATATGAAAAGTTAAGCTCTGTTATGACCCTTAGAAGTTTTCAGACAAGTACGTAAACATGTTTTAGATAATCATTATCACTAGTCTGGAATGACTAGATGATAAAAGACCAATAGACTAAACAACAAAAAGATAAACTTACTGGCCAGTTTTTATGTACCAAATTATAATCTAGATGCGGATGATTAGTATAAGTCCTGTATTTCGACAATGGATAATGTGTTATAATTTGAGTTATAAGTTTTATGAAGCATTTGTTATGTTATGTGTTGCAATTGTATGCAACATAATTCAGAATAAAAGTTATGATTTGCAATATGTGATTGCGTTATATGTTACATTTGTATGCAATATGTTTTATAATAAAAGTTATGATTTGCAATATGTGATTGCGTAATATGTTGCATTTGTATGAAATATGTTTAGAATAAAACTTATGATTTGCAATATGTGATTCTATTATATGTTGCATTTGTATGCAATATGTTTTAGAATAAAAGTTATGATTTGCAATATGTGATTACGTAATATGTTTAGAATAAAAGTTATGATTTGCAATATATGATTGCGTTATATGTTGCATTTGTTATGCAATAAATTTCAGAATAAAAGTTATGATTTGTAAAATGTGATTGTGTTATATGATGCATTTGTTATGCAATAAGTTTCAGAGTACAAATTATGATTAGCAAAATGTGTTTACATTTTATGTTGCATTTGTTATGCAATAAGTTGCATTTGTTATGCAATGATTTTATAGTACAAGCTAAGATTTGCAAGTGTATTTGCATATGATGTGGTTGCATTTGATGTGCTCACTAAGGTTAATAAGAAGGTAACGTAAAGTTAAAAAGAAAGTGCCATACCAGCCTCCTCGTTGTGAGGTAATGAAAGTAAAGTTAAAGTTTAACCTCCTAGATGTGAGGTACACGACCTCAAAGTTCGATGGTCTTAAGTCTTCCACAAGGGAAGCATTACGTTTATGATCTCATGATTAAAGATGTTTGTACGAACACTAAAGGTTACAAGATAAAGAAAGTTAAGGAACAAAAGGTGGAAAGTTAAAGTCAGATAAGGAAAGTTAAAGTGTAAGATAAGAAAAGATAAGAAACAAGGATAGAAAGTCAAAGTAAGAAAGAATATTCATAAAATGCTTATAATCGAAAGTTCATAATTGAGCATAAATGAAAACATACATTGTGATTATACTTGATTTGTTTGTTATGAAACATTTATATGCTATGAAAAACATTATGAGGAATGTTTTACATTAAATGTTTATAAAAACATAAATGACGTTATGAAGAGCAATCTAAGGATTGTTTTATGTTAAATATTTAATGAAAAGCGTTTATGAAAAATGTTGTAAAAATTGCTTTAGGAAAGCGTTTATGAGAAACGTTTTAGGAATATTTTATGAAAAATTTATGTGAAAAGCATTTATGATAAAAATTTTAAGAAAAAGTTTATAAATGACGTTTTACGAAAAGCATTCTAAGGATTTCTACATGTTAAATGTTTTATAAAAAACATTTATGAGAAACGTTCTAGAGAAATTTTATGCAGAATGTTTATGAAAGTTGTTTTTATAAATGTCTATGGAAAATATTGATGATATATGTTTTAAGAGAAAGGCTTTCATGAGAAAAGTTTTTAAAGCATGTTTAAATGCTTTGTAAGATTTTGTTTGAACTTATTGAGCAAAAGCTCATAAAAAGGTTTCTTCATGCTGTAGGTAGTATGTGGGCGACCAGTAGGACCCGTTAGAAGAGCTGGGTGCCACGGAGGACGGATGCGAGGATTTGGGTATAGATACTACCACAGTTTGCTTTCGCTACACAAAGGGAAGGTTTCCACTACTTAATGTAATGTTTTCAAAAAATTGAGAAAATCACAGTTTTAAGGAATGTATTTATAGTATTACGATATATTTACGAAATATTTTATTTTCTTATAAAGTTAGGTTTGGATCAATGATTCAATAAATGATTCTTAATAAGTTTTAAGAAACAATTTGAAATGATTTTAAAGACAAGTGTTGAGCGAGGTCTCGACATGAATGGCGACAGAGGTCGCAACAATTTTTAAGTACGTTTAAAGAATGTTTACAAAAGAAAAAATATTTCAGTATTTTTCTTACAAGTAAGTAAGATTACTATTTACAAAATGGTGTTTAAGTAAGTAAAGTGACTACCTAAAAAGGCGGGTCATCACACTCGTGGGGTCCAGTACTTCACACCTCTGAAAGATTAAAAATTTCTACTTACATTACCACCAATATGACGATAACTAATAATCAAACATTAAGGAGCTCATTTTCGTATTTGAAATATTTATTCTAAGTCTATCCTTATAATTAGCTTCACTTTAACCTCTTAAATTACAAAATATATCAAAATCAAACTTCCATTGAACCCATGGTTCGAAAATAATGAAAAATGGACTCCGGGGGCCTTGAAACCTTTAACTAGGCCATTTGGCCTAGTCTAGATGAGGATTGGCCAAGACAATCCTACCCACGCAAGCAAGCTACCCACACAGGCTGCACACAAGCCCTATGTGTAGGCCTTGTGCGTAGGTTGCTGGCCTGGCACGGCTAGCTAGCTCGAGGGGACCATTTAACCTCCTCTTAGGCTTGTTTTGGTCCTAAATGATCCAACTTTATCCAAAAAATTTTGCCATAGTTTCCCTATATTTTAAGACTTCCCAAAGCTTAGTTATATCTTGAAGCATCTGTTTCCAAGCTATGAATAAGTTTTAAATTTCCAAAATATCAAAACCATCTCAAACCACAACATCTTAGGAACCAGGTTTAGTTTTAAGCTTATAACTCCCAAACCAAGTTGAATTTTCTTACACTATTTTAGGGGAAACATAGAAATGAACATAACTTAAAATTTCAGCTTCAAAGGAGCCCTCTAGCCTAGGAAACAAAGGAAAAACCTAAAGTACTTCAAAAATTTACCTAATTTTGGATAGGCACCAAAAAGACAAACTTGAAATCACCACTTGCAAAATGAATTTATTTAAACCCTTTTGTGGGGATGTTCCTAACATATTGGAGGCCTTTAGGTTCAAATATCTCATCAAAACTCAAAGGAAAACCCCCTGAACTAACACCAAACATCCTATAAACTAAAACAGCCCCTTACCTTGACCCGGTTAAGTTTTTCTCGTGATTTGGCACCCAAAACTTGAAAAACCACCAAGGAATTTCTTTTTCTATCAAAACATAGATGGAAAATGAAGTTTTAGAGCTTGGACAGTTGGACTTAGAGTTTTTAGGTGTAAAAATGGCACCTAGATGCTTATAAGCTTTTTAAACAACCAAGAACACACCTTTATTTACTTGACCATGAAGTGGCTTCACCTTGGCATGCTTAGTGTCCTTATTTTAGCATACTCACCTCTTTAATAAGGTGTTAAACATTCACACAAAAGCTCAAGTACTAATTAGGTCGTAGTTAATCATTTTGCTTGCCAAATTTAGTGCATACGCTCACACCAAAATTTTGGTACACTACAAACTTCATCTTTGAGTTCTTAACCAGTTGTTGTCAAAACTTTATCTCTTCCTCTAGAACTCTTCTATAAATTATCAAATATGGAAAAATAAATTCTCAAGCCACTTACAAACTGACAGATACTCTAATCATTACCCAAAGTCCAAACACTAAAAATTTTGCCATTTAGGGTTTCTAGAGTATTCTAACCAAGAAACTTGCATGAAACTCACATCCTCCACTCATTATTGTTTTCATAGCTATACATCATCATCATAAGAAACCTTACATCATTAATGGTTCTTTTTTGTTAACAATATTTACAGTAAAAATCTCTATTTAGGTCAAAAGTGACCATTTTCCTCCAATTTTATACCTTATAGGTATAATTGAGCTCTGTTATCCATTAATTTCATTGTAATCCCTAAACATCATTATTACAACTTCCTTTCCATCATAATACTTACCAAATCTGCCTTCGAGAAACTTATCATATTACAATACATTATACATGATATAATATTTAATGTATACTATCAATATGATGATGCATTTTAAATGAATAATCAACATATAAATCATATGCATATCATCATAAAATCATGCAATGCATTAGTCAATAAGTAAATGAGAATTTTGGGCATCACAATAAGACGTGCTAAAAGGCCTTAAATCATAAAATTGTATACCATTCAATTCCTCAATAAACAAACTAATTGGATCATGCTATAAGTTCATATTACAATGGTTTTGCATTAATTCAAACACAAAATGGGCTGAGCTTCAAAATGCCACAATGCACACTTTTGGCCTAGGAACATGCTATATTACTATGATTATAAGTAAACATGGAGATTAAATGTTCAATCATTTCAACAAACATTCATTTTAGCTTATTCCTGCAACAAATTATATTACACAAACACATAATAAATTTACCTCATTCTAGCCAAAATTAGGTCTTCAATAAATAGATAACATTTCCGAACATCAAATATCATTAAAGGGAAGTATATAATCTTATAAAAACAGCCTAATATATGAGAATAAAGCATGGTGCAAATTTGATTTTCGACTTAATCTAGTTTTACATTTTCTTTTTATAAATTTAGAAATAAGATTCAAACTAATTCCTATCTATATATAAGCATTCAAAATCACTTAATAAACACTTAGGATCAATAGAAATAAAGGAAATAATCAGATTTGACAAGATTATTAATTTTGTAAAGAAATTAACTTAACTAGCTAAGTTTGAGTTCAAATCTGTCTTAGCTTACTTTCTCCATATCTATAACCATACATAACAGAAAATTGTTAGACATGTATGCCCTAAGGAGTCAAAATGTAATACATTTTTGGAGACATTTTTATCAATAAAGAATTTATTCATTTACATAGACAAAATCTTGTCCTCTTTACGTTCATATTTGTTGAATGTATGTTAAGCAAACAGTAGTCTGAGACTGTCGGTCTAAACCTTAAGAATTGGGTGTATGATGGGATGATTATGCGGAAGACACGATTCTTAAGGTGATGGTCTAAAACATATGATCCGCAATCGAGGGAATAAAGTTGGATGCTTTATTCATGTAAAGATTGTTATGTTGCCTATATCTCCTTTGGGAGATGGTTTGTCTTGGCCATCGGAGTTGGACTCTGTGAATAGAAACATTGGCGCGTTGTCATAGGTGACGATGTGTTGGATTGGGACATAAAGTGAATTGATTTGGATTAATAATTCGGTCTTGGCAAATCGATTCACTTTAGACAATCACTTGTATTGTATCTTAATCCTGAGATGAATAGTGGGCCCGTTGTCTCGACTTGTGTCTTTTGATGTACCAATGGGTGACTCCCACATCTCTATAGTGGTATGCATGCTGGTACATTGGAGGCATGACTCTTGATAGCGTAGACTTGTTATTCATGGATATGGAATCCATAGCTCCTCTTTAGGAGTAATGATATCCTCTTATGTGCGTTGTCCTGTAATTGGAAAACTGGAGCGCTCAACCATTTGGATACATAGGTGTAACCGAATGGTATACTATCTTTGGATGGTAAGTTTTCTAATGGTGAGACAATGGAACGTAAGATAAAAATAATCAGGAAGGTAAGACAGAACTTGTCCTTAAGCCGATTATGGATTATCATATGGGGATACGATACACTTTGATATGTCATGGAGACTTAACTACACGAGCTTCGTAATTCTATAAAGTTCGAGAGTGCAGCTCCAACCTTTTAGTAGAATAGCGTTGGAGTTGATAATTGTGAAATGTATATTTGGGATATTGGGTTTCATAATTATCATAAACTTGAACTTTATAGGTCCATTTTGGTCCCCTTTGCTAGCTCATAAAATCCTGTAACGACATGGCGTGCTTTTCCAATAATTGGTGACTTATGTCGGATTTATCAGATTGGTTTAAAATTTGTAAGAATCAAATAATTCATGTCTGTTTATTAGTTGAATTAATTTTGTAATAAAATTAATTTAAGATAAACTTGTTGAATTGTTGGATCAGATAATTCTTGTCAGTTTATCGGTTGATTTAATTTTAGATAAATTAGATCAAGATAAACTTGTAGAATTATTATGAATTGATTTATTTTCTTAGAGATTATCCTGATAAAGTTTTTTTTGATCAGATATCTTCTCTATTGGGTTATTTGAATCAAAACTGAGACTTTATCCTTTAGAATCTCGGGTGAAAAATAAAAGATTTACAGAGATTTTTTCTCGAGAGTTTGACCTGTCGAATGACGTGGTCGGCCTGCCGAACTGGCCTGTTCGGCCTGCCGATCAGCAGGAGATAAGATTACGCATTTTCACGTGGATCTTATCAGATATTGATCCAAACTTGATTCTATTTCGAGTTTTTGAGACCTAATCTGATAGGGACTGACCCCAGGACCAAGGGCTATAAAAAGGGAGTGAGTCTCATGATTTACTTAGATCAATTGAGAGATTAAGAGTGATGCTCTTCTAGTGAGCATCTGAAAAACTCCCTGAGAGCTTTTGTTCACAAATCACGACCACTAGCTTTGGGTTCTCTCTCTTGGTTGGAAGGAGAGTCACCGGTGGAAGAGCTATACATGTGAGCCCACACTCACTCCGGTTGTGGATAGAGAATAGCAAAGAAGACCAGTTGGTTGAGGCTCTTCTGGAACGTTACTTCTCTTCACAGGCTGCAGAGGTTCTTCACACAAAGGTTAGTAAGATCTATCTAATTTATATATATAACATGTCAAACTTGTGTTTTGGAAATTAATTTGATGAAAAATTTTTAAAAAATTTCGCTGCGCACCGTGTTTCCAACAATTGGTATCAGAGACATGGTTTTTACATAAATTTATGAGTTTGTGATCATGTCATATGCATAAATTTTGTGATCTCTATCTCTCCTATGCTTGAATTAAATTTTATAGAGAGATAGAACTCTAGGTTTCTATATAATATATATGTTATCATGGATTATATGGTAAATGTTTATTAATTAATTATGGTTGATTAAATTGTTGTTTAAATTATTTATTAATTAATACCAGTTATGGTTCCTTAGAGTTTAGAATGTGTATCTAAGTTTTTCATGTAATTAGATGGCAGACTATCATCTCCGTCTAGGAATTGTTATTTAATTTTAAATTTGCAAGAATTTTTGTAATTAAATAATTATTCAGAGAAGACGGATCTAGAAGACGGATCTAGAGGAATGATGATGGCGCCCCCAGGTATTTCCTAAGTCTCTAACTTTATGTTTTTGAATTGTTGAATATAAAATTGATAAATTGCATTAAAGTTGTATTTTTGGGTGCTCTGCCAGCAGGCCAAACTTTTAGTTCGGTAGGCCCATCACCCAGATCGGCCTGCTGACCGAGAGTTGCCAAATGTCCAGAAAAGGTGCAAATTTTTGGTGCAGTTTTAATATTATTTCTAGGACGATTTTGAGAAACATTAAATTTGGATATGACCGAAAATATGAAGTTTTTGATTCACACGGGATTGAAGACTTGAAGATGGGTATTACAAGAAGAAGGATGCAGCTTGAGGATTCAAGGATGAAGAATCGATAAATGTCTCGATTATTCTCTTGTAATCGTTGTTCTTTCTGTTCTCTAGGGTGGAACCATAATATGACGGTTATTATTATTTTGCTTGATTGCTTTGCTTGTCTGCATTATAATATGATTTACCATGTATATTGATAACATATCATATAGGATAGGGAGTGTCGCTCATATTAAAATTGTTCATGCATAATTTTAAAATAAAACCTTGATTCCAAAAGATTGAGTGGGAGAAGGTTTTCGAAGAGAAGACCTAAGGCCTCCATCGTTGGTCCATAGGAAGAACATGGTGGTCCCGACCCGTAGGAAGGGATTTCTATCATGTACCAGATTGGATCTCTGAAAGGATAAGGTATTTTAGTATGATTTATGGTTGCACACCCTTAGGTGGTGATTATAAATCATGGATAAAATATTGAAATGATGGTTATACACTCACATTAATTTTATTATTAACCTCCCCTAGGAGCTCTGTTAATAAAATTAATGGCCAAAGAAACGATTATTAGTATATGCTGGATCATACGGGTCCTGGATGACATATATTAATCAGGAGGGGATCTGTGTTCCTAATTGAATTTAACATGACTCCCCTAGGAGCTTGTTGAATTCTGTGTTGGGAATTATCGTTGTAAGGTTGTGATATTTTCAAGGTTTTGACACATAAACACATTTGTATGATTTTACATGATTGTGTTATCTTTCTAAATTATCATATATGTTTGCTTATGTTTGGTATATGATTCTTTATTGTAGATTGAAAATGTCTAAAAACGTTTTATCTTCGATACTTGACAAAAACCAATTAACCGGTGAGAATTATAACGATTGGAAACGGAACCTGGACATCGTCCTATCCTTTGAGAAATTGAAATATGTATTGACAACTCCTTGTCCTCCCGAGCCTACGGGAGACTCAAGTAATGAGCAATTCCAAGCGTACGATCGCTGGAAAGATGCTAATGATCAGGCCCGCTGCTATGTTATGGCTAGAATGAACAACGTGCTACAGGCTCAACATCAGGATTATGAGACTGCAAAGTAGATCTTGGATAATCTTGAAGACATATTTGGAGGCCAGGCCATAACAAAGCGGCAAGGGGCGCTTCAGAAACTCTTAAACTATAGACAGAGACCGGGGACATCTGTAAAGGAGCACATGATGTTGGTCATGGGTTACCTCGCTGAGGCTCAAACCAATGGAGCCGACATCGATGCTGAAACTCAGATGACTATGGTCTTTGAGACTCTGTCTAAGGAATTTATTCCATTTAGAGCTACTTTTAATTTAAGTAATAGATGGGATATGACCTTGACAAAACTGATGAAACAATTACAGGAGTTCGAACTGCTGATCAGGGAGTCTCCTGTTGGTGGTGAGGCCAACATGGTAGCTGCTTCTGGTTCCAATCCTAACTCTGTGAATGGAAAGAAGCAACGGGCCAAGAACAGGAAGTCTTCTATTCCTACTACTATCAAGAGCAAGAAGAAGAAGAAGAAGAACCCAAAGAAGCTTAAGTGCTTCTTCTGTGGTAAGGTCGGGCATATAAAGAAGCATTGCAAGGACTTCCTTTCCAAGGTAGGTAGGTGTGATCTTCTATATTTAGAAACTTGTTTGGTTGAGGAATCCAGTGACATCTGGGTCATAGATTCTGGTACAACTAATCATGTTTGTGTTTCTCTGTAGGGATTCAAAGAAACGAGAATTCTACTACGTGAGGACTTAATGCTTCGGATGGACGATGGATCCTTGGTCTCAACGGAAGCAGTGGGAGATGTCCATCTTTACTTTGATAATTATAGGAATTTAATTTTGCGAAATTGTTTTTATGTTCCGAAATTTAAAAGGAATTTAATTTCTGTATCTTCTTTATTTAAAGACTCCTACATGGTATCTTTTAATGAAAAAGTGGTGATTCGTAAAAACAAATCTTTTATCTGTTCTGGATGGATGCAAAATAATCTATATTTTATCAAACCTAAGATGGACTTATTGCTTAATGCTGAGATAAATGATAATGACTCAAAAAGACTTAAAACTTCTCACTCTAATAAGACTTATCTTTGGCATTTGCACCTTGGCCATATTAACCTAAATAGGATTCAAAGGTTGGTAAGGGATGAACCTTTAAGTCACTTAAAGGTGGAATCTATACCTCAATGTGAATCTTGTTTGGAGGGTAAAATGACCAAAAGACCATACGGGTCTAAGGGCAATAGGGCCGAAGGGGTTCTAGAACTTGTGCATGGTGATGTTTGCGGACCGATGAACATCCGGGCACGAGGAGGGTATGAGTACTTCGTCACTTTTATTGACGATTACTCAAGATATGGGTATGTGTACCTGATACACCACAAAAGCAAAACTTATGATAAGTTTAGGGAGTTTCGGGTTAAAGTGGAAAAGCAATTGGGCAGACCCATAAAGGCACTTCGATCTAATCGAGGTGGGGAATACCTTTCTGATGAGTTCTTAGGACACTTGTTAGAGAATGAGATTTTATCACATTTGACTGTGCCGGGCACTCCACAGCAGAATGGCGTAGCGGAGAGAAGGCATAGGACTTTGTTGGACATAATTAGGTCCATGATGAGTTATTCATCATTACCTTTATCCTTTTGGGGATATGCACTACAAACTGCATGTTATCTTTTGAACAATGTGCCTTCAAAATCGGTCCCTAAAACTCCTCACAAGTTGTGGACAAGAAGGAAGACATCCTTAAACCATATTCGCATATGGGGATGTCCAACTCATGTCCTGTTTAAGGATCTGAATAAGTTGAAAGCACGTTCGAAAGTTTGCATGTTTATAGGATATCCAAAAGGGACTAAAGGGGGTTATTTTTATAACCCAAAGGAAAATAAAGTCGTGGTTTCAACTAATGCAACTTTCCTTGAGGAGAGTTACATGGACGACTTTAAACCTCGAAGCAAAATGGTGCTTGAGGAGTTAAGGGGTGATCCATTCACTCCGGAGGTTTCGAACGAAACCATTCTGATCGGTGTAGAAAAACCAAACAAACTTGAACAACAATCTCAGGGGTTTCAGCGTAGTGGGAGGATCGGGCGTCAACCTGAGAGGTGTATGTTCAATGGGGAAGTCTTTTTGGCTGAACCGGATGAACATGACAGGGATCCTTATACTTACACATAAGCTATGGAGGATGTTGATTCAAACTTTGGACAGAGGCCATGAACATAGAGATGAAGTCTATGGAGACTACTCGGGTCTGGGAGCTTGTGGATCTTCCCGAAGGGGCAAAACTCATAGGGTGTAAGTGGATCTACAAGAGGAAAAGAGGAGTGGATGGAAAGGTCGAAACCTTTAAGGCTAGACTGGTAGCTAAGGGTTATACGCAAAAGGAAGGAATCGATTATGAGGAAACCTTTTCGCCTGTAGCCATGCTTAAGTCCATTTGGATTCTCTTATCCATAGCTGCCGCTCTTGACTATGAGATTTGGTAGATGGATGTCAAGACAGCTTTTTTGAATGGCTATCTTGATGAGTCAATTTATATGGAACAACCAGACGTGTTTAAGGTCGCGGGTCAAGAGGGTAAGGTTTGTAAGCTGCTGAAGTCAATTTATGGACTTAAGCAGGCTTCCCATTCTTGGAACATAAGATTTGATCAAGTGATCAAGACTTATGGGTTCTCACAAAATGTCGATGAACCATGTGTTTACAAACACATTAAGGATGGGAAGGTGGTTTTTCTACTGCTCTATGTGGATGACATTCTGCTAATTGACAATGACGTTGGGGCATTGCCATTGGTCAAATTATGGTTGACCAAGCAGTTTGACATGAAGGACTTGGGTGAGGCTAATTTTGTTCTCGGTATCCAGATCTTTTGGGATAGGAAGAACAAAATGGTAGCTTTGTCATAGGCCGGCTACATAGATAAAATTCTCAGGAGGTTTGCAATGCAGGATTCCAAGAAAGGTGGGCAACCATCTGGGTCTGGAATTACTCTTTCTAAGAAAGGCTCTCCAAAGTCTTATGAAGAAAGAGAATACATGAAGAAGGTGCCTTATGCTTCGGCAGTGGGTAGTCTCATGTATGCCATGCTTTGCACACGACCAGATATTAGCTATGCGGTCGGGATTGTAAATCGATTTTAGGCGGATCCAGGACCGAACCATTGGGTTGCGATAAAGCATATTTTCAAGTACCTGAAAAGGACTCGAGGGTATATGCTTGTGTATTCGGGTGAGGATTTAACTCCTCTAGGATACACTGATTCAGATTTTCAATCTTGTCTGGATTCTAGGAAATCAACTTCAGGGTTTGTGTTTACTCTGGGTGGCGGTGCCATCAGTTGGAGAAGTGCGAAGCAAGATTGCACTTCAGATTCAACGATGGAGGCCGAGTATGTGGCGGCTAGTGATGCTTTGAAAGAAGCAGTGTGGCTCCGCAAGTTCCTTGGGGATCTTTAGGTAGTTCTTGGTATGGATAAAGCGGTATCACTGTACTATGATAACAGTGCGGCGGTAGCTAATGCTAAGGAACCAAGATTTCACAAGAAGAGTAAGCATATTGATCGGAAATATCATGTGATAAAGGACTTCATTGAGGACGGGCATGTCACGGTGTGCAAGATCGCGTCAGAGGACAATTTAGCTGATCGATTTACGAAGACACTTACTCGGGAGTCTTCGAGAGGCATGTGGAAGCTATGGGGATACGAAATTTGTTGTATTTACTCACTTAGTGCAAGTGGGATTTTGTTAGACGTGTATGCCCTAAGGAGTAAAAATGTAATAAGTTTTTGGAGACATTTTTATCAATAAAGAATTTATTCATTTATACATACCAAATCTTGTCCTCTTTAAGTTCATATTTGTTGAATGTATGTTAAGCAAACAGTAGCCTGAGATTGTCGATCTAACCCTTAAGAATTGGGCGTATGATGGGATGATTATGCGAAAGACACGATTCTTAAGGTGATGGTCTAAAACATATGATCCGCAATCGAGGGAATAAAGTTGGGCGCTTTATTCATGTAAAGATTGTTATGTTGTCTATATCCCCTTTGGGAGATGGTTTGTCTTGGCCATCGGAGTTGTACTCCGTGAATAGAAACATTGGCGCGTTGTCATAGGTGACGATGTGTTGGATCGGGACATAAAGTGAATTGATTTGGATTAATAATTCTGTCTTGGAAAATCGATTCACTTTAGACAATCACTTGTATTGTATCTTAATCCTGAGATGAATAGTGGGCCTGTTGCCTCGACTTGCATCTTTTGATATACCAATGGGTGACTCCCACATCTCTATAGTGGTTTGCATGCCGGTATGTTAGAGGCATGACTCTTGATAGCGTAGACTTGTTATTCATAGATATGGAATCCATAGTTCCTCTTTAGGAGTAATAATATCCTCTTATATGCGTTGTCCTGTAATTGGAAAACTGGAGCGCTCAACCAGTTGGATACATAGGTGTAATCGAATGGTATACTATCTTTGGATGGTAAGTTTTCTAATGGTGAGACAATGGAACGTAAGATAAAAATAATCGGGAAGGTAGGACAAAACTTGTCCTTAAGCCGATTATGGATTATCATATGGGGATACGATACACTTTGATATGTCATGGAGACTTAACTGCACGAGCTTCGTAATTCTATAAAGTTTAAGAGTGCAGCTCCAAGCTTTTAGTGGAGTGGCGTTGGAGTTGATAATTGTGAAATGTATATCTGGGATATTGGGTTTCATAATTATCATGAGCTTGAACTTTATAGGCCCAATTTGGTCCCCTTTGCTAGCTCAGAAAATCCTGCAACGATACGGCGTGCTTTTCCAATAATTGGTGACTTATGTCGGATTTATCAGATTGGTTTAAAATTTGTAAGAATCAAATAATTCATGTCTGTTTATTAGTTGAATTAATTTTGTAATAAAATTAATTTAAGATAAACTTGTTGAATTATTAGATCAGATAATTCTTGTCTGTTTATCGGTTGATTTAATTTTGGATAAATTAGATCAAGATAAACTTGTAGAATTGTTGTGAATTGATTTATTTTCTTAGAGATTATCTTGATAAAGTTTGTTTTGATCAGATATCTTCTCTATTGGGTTATTTGAATTAAAACTGAGACTTTATCCTTTAGAATCTCGGGTGGAAAATAAAAGATTTGCTGAGATTTTTTCTCGGGAGTTCGGCCTGCCGAATGATGTGGTCAGCCTGCCGTTCAGAATGTTCGGCCTGCCGATCAGCGGGAGATAAGATTACGCGTTTTCACGCAGATCTTATCAGATATTGATTCGAACTTGATTCTGTTTTGAGTTTTTGAGACCTAATCTGATAGGGACTGACCCCAGGACCAAGGGCTATAAAAAGGGAGTGAGTCTCATGATTTACTCAGATCAATTGAGAGATTAAGAATGATACTCTTCTAGTGAGCATCTGAAAAACTCCCTGAGAGCTTTTGTTCACAAATCACGAACACTAGCTTTGGGTTCTCTCTCTTGGTTGGAAGGAGAGTCACCGGTGGAAGAGCTGTACGTGTGAGCCCACACTCACTCCGGTTGTGGATAGAGAATAGCAAAGAAGACCAGTTGGTTGAGGCTCTTCTGGAACGTTACTTCTCTTCATAGGCTGCAGAGGTTCTTCACACAAAGGTAAGTAAGATCTATCTAATTTATACATATAACATGTCAAACTTGTGTTTTGGAAATTACTTTGATGAAACATTTTTAAAAAATTCCGCTGCGCACCGTGTTTCGAACAAAAATAACTTCATTTCATCATAAGAAACATACATATAGAGGTTATCTTTTAGGGCTTGAAGTTAGGGCTTTATTGGAGGTTGAAACACTTAATTTTCAAGCTTAAACTAGTGAGAACTTGGCCTGGTTTGTATAATCTAAATTTCTACGGTCTTCTTTATATTTTTGTGAGCTTTAGGACATGGAAAGTAGAGAGAAAGAAGTAAGGAGAGTGCTAGACTTTTTTTGAGCTGCTTGAAAAAGAAAGAGACAAAAATGAACATTCTAGTTCATTTGACTTAGTCTAAATCAGGTAAGAGAAGGGAGGAGGTTGTTTCGTTGCTTTTGCCATCTTTTTCTTGGGTTTGACATACGGAAAGAGTACTAAGTAAGAGAATTTAACTAATAGCTAGCAACTTAAATCTAGTACAAGCAAGAGTGATTCAATTTGCTATAACCTAGTCAACAAACCAATTAAATTGTACCATTTTGCATACTTTTAATTCCAAACAAATTTGTCTATGTCAAATATACAAACGGGCAAAACAATTAGTTTGGAATGTATTTGAAATGGAAAAACACTTTTCAATCAATTCGTAACCGTTTAGCACATCAATCTTCTTTACTGAGAAACCAAGCTTTTCACTGTAATTAGAATCTTTTTTTTTTTAAACATGTTAGATCATATATTAATAATTCAATGTCATATTTATGAATATAAACATGTTTATACATGATTCAATCTTAAAAATAATAAATACTCATGCTCATAAGTTATACTTTAAATATGCTCTAATTCAACAACATGTGTTCGTTAAATGCATAGCTATGTAAGATGCTTATTACCGGCTAATTATGAGTTAATTGGGCATTACAATCCTCTCCTCTTATAAAATTTCGTCCTTGAAATTTGACATGCTGAATAGTTATGGATATTTGTTTTGCATTTTCTCTTCTCCTTCCTATGTGGCTTCTTCTACTGAATGATTCCCCCACAAAACCTTAATTAGTTGAATCTTCTTGGTCCTCAACTCCTTTTCTTTTCCATCAAGAATCTGTATTGGTTTCTCCTCATATGCTAAATCAAAAGTTATTTCCAATGGCTCATAACTTAAAACATGTGAGGGATATGGAATATACTTCTTGAGCATAGACACACAAAAGACATCATGTATACTGGATAATAAAGGATGTAAGGCCAATCTATATGCTTTATCACCAACTCTTTTAAGGACTTCAAATGGGCCAACATACCTTGGGCTTAGCTTTCCTCTTTCCCAAATCTCATGACACCCTTCATTGGAGCTACCTTAAGGAATACATGATCCCGAATAGTAAACTCTAAATCTTTTCTTCTTTTATTTGCATAGCTTTTCTATCTACTTTGTGCTATCCATATTTTGTCACATATTTTTTCTACTACCTTAACAGTTTTTTGTACCATCTTTGGACCGAGTAACTTCCTTTCTCCAACTTCATCCCAATGAACTACAGATCTACATTTTCTTCCATACAATGCTTCATAAGGTGCCATTCCAATCTTCACTTGGTCACTATTGTTGTAAGTAAATTCCACTAGAGAAAACTTTATATCCCAACTCCCTTGCAAATCAAGCATACAAGCTCTTAACATATCTTCCAATGTATGAATTACCCTCTCAAATTGTCCATCACTTTGAGGATGAAATGTTGTATTAAATGCAAGCTTTGTTCCCATAGCACCATGTAAACTCTTCCAAAATACAAATGTGAATTTAAGATCTCTATCAAACACTATTGAAACCAACACTCTGTGTAATCTAATTATCTCTTTGATATATAATTGAGCATACTAGTCCATGGTATAAGTGGATTTCACTGGAAGAAAATGGGCTAACTTGGTAACCTATCCACAACCGCCCTTATGGAATCAAATCCTTTTGAGTTCTAGGCAATCCAAGTACAAAGTCCAATGTCATGTGTTCCCATTTCCACTCTGGAATCAATAAAGGCTTCAGTAACCCTGCTAGTCTTTGATGCTCAATCTTAACTTGTCGAGAAGCTAAGCATTCAGCCATAAACTTTTCTATATCTTTCTTCATTCTAGGCCACCAATAATGTTGCTTTAAATCTTTATACATTTTTATGCTACCTGGGTGTACTAAATAAGGAGTCATATGGGCTTCTTTCAACATGTCTTTTTTAATGGCCTTAACAAATGGCACCACAGCCTCCCTCTACATCCTATAATCCCATCTTCAACAACTGAGAAGTTTGGTCTCTGTCCCACATCAATTTTGTTTCTCAACCCAATCAAATACTTGTCCACCTTTTGGCCTTCTTTAATTTTATCTTGTAGCATAGGTTGCAATACGAGAACTAACAATCCACTTGTTATTCCTTTCGGGACTATTTCAAGCTTCAGCCTTCGTAAATCCAATAATATTGGCTTTTGAATGACACGAAGAAATGATATTGATTTTTTATTGAAGGCATTAGCAACCACATCTGTTTTTTCATAATGGTAATTTATTACACAATCATAATCTTTCACAAGTTCCAACCATCTATGCTGCCTCATATTCAACTCCTTCTAGGTGAAGAAGTATTTTAGACTCTTATGGTTAGTGTAAATCTCACACTTTCCACCATATAGATAGTGTCTCCAAATTTTCAAGGCAAAAATGATAACAGCAAGTTCCAAATCATGAGTTGGGTAATTCTTTTCATATTCTTTTAGTTTCCTTGAGGCATATTTAATTACCTTCCCATTCTGCATTGACATATAGCCTAAACCATTCTTGGAGGCATCACTATACACCATAAATCCACCAGTTCCTGTTGGAATGGTAAGCATCGAAGCTGTGATTAGCCTATGCTTCAATTCTTGATAACTCTTTTCACAAGCATCAGTCCACTGGAATTTCACATTCTTTCTAGCCAGTGATGTTAATGGAGTGGCTATTTTAGAGAATCCCTCAACAAATCATCGATAGTACCATGCCAATCCTAAAAAGCTTATAACTTCTTATACATTTGTTGGCGTTGGCCAATTGGCCATAGCTTCCACTTTACCTGGATCAACAAAAATTCCATTCTTGGACACTATATGTTCTAAGAATGCCACTTGTCCTAGCCAAAATTCACACTTCTTAAATTTGGCATACAACTTGTCTTCCTTAAGAACTTACAGCACAATTCTTAAGCGTTCTTTGTGTTCCTCCTTACTTCGAGAATATATCAAAATGTCATCAATAAACACAATCACAAATTTATCAAGAAACTACTTGAACACCCTATTCATCAAGTCCATAAATGCAGCAGGGGCATTTGTTAAACCAAAAGGCATCATTAAAAATCCATAATGCCCATACTTTGTTCTAAAGAAAGTCTTTTTCACATCTTCTTCTTTGATCTTCAAGTTATGATATCCCCTCACAAATCAATTTTTGAGAAAACGGAAGCACCCGGTAATTGATCAAACAAATCATCTATCCTTAGAAGTGGATACTTATGCTTAATGTCACCATGTTTAACTCTCTATAATCAATATATAACCACAATATGCCATCTTTTTTATTCACAACTAACACAAGCACTCCCAAAAAAAAAATAACTAGGGTGTATAAAACCCTTATCAAGCAATTCTTGCAATTTCACCTTCAACTCCTTTAATTCTGTTGGTGCCATTCTATATGGTGCTTTGGAAATTGGTGCAGTTCTTGGTATAAGATCAATTACAAACTCAATCTCTTGATCTAGTGGCAAGCCTGGTAAGTCATCTGGGAACACTCCTAGGAACTCTTGAACCACATCTACATTTTCCAGCTTTAACTTCTGCTCTATCGAAAAATCCACAACACTAACCAAATAGCCAACACAACCTTTGCCAAGCATCTTTCGAGCCTTCATTGTAGTTATAATTGGTATAGATGATCTCCCTATGGTTCCTTTAAATATAAATTGTTCTTTTGTAGCTGGCTAAAAGATCACAATTTTCTTGTTATAGTCAATTATGGCATGATATTTTGTCAATCAATCCATACCCAAAATGACTTCAAAATCAGCCATATCTAAAACCATGAGATCCACATATACGGTTCTATCACCAATCTGAACCGAGCAAGCCCTTAACATTTGATTCGACTCCATTTCTTCCCCTAATGGCAACGTTACACTATATCTTATTTTCGACAAATCTGGTGTAATGCCTAATTTCCTCACAAATGTACTTGATGCAAATGAATGCGTAGATCCTGAATCTATCAATGCATTTGCAACAACTTTAGAAATTAAAATATTACTTGAGACTATAGAAGTATCCGCATTAGCTTGTTTCTCCGTCATCACATACACCCTTCCTTGGACTTTCTTTTGCATCATGGGACAATCCTTTGCCAAATGTCCTAGCTTCTTGCACTTGAAATATAAGTTACTACCTCTATAACACTCTCCAAAATGATTCTTCTCACACTTAACACATAATGGCTTCTCAGTTATATTAGCAGGTTGCTCAACTCTAGGGCATTTACTATTTCCCTATTGTGGCTTCTGTTCTACCCTTTTTCGCTAGGTAAGATTCCTTGGAGTAAATCGTGCTCTCCTTCGCTGGTGAAACTTCTCAATATCTTTTCATCCTGATCTACCATCAACGCCATGTCGATTAACTCTCTAAACTCCATTGCAAAAGGCATCCTTACATCCCTTCTATTTTGGAATTTAGACCTCTCAAGAAGTGGTCTATCTTCTGATTGTTGTCTTTAGCAATATAAGGGACATATTTGGAACCTTCATCGAATTTTCTAACATAATCACATATTGACATCCCTCCTTGCTTCAGCTTAAAAAATTCCTTTACTTTTAGTGATCTAGCATCCCTAGTGAAATATTTTTCATAGAAGATCTTCTTCAATTTGTCCCATATCAACTCTTCCATATTCACTCCAAGCTTTGTTCCTTCACACTAGGTTCTAGCTCCCTTTTTAAGTAAGAAAATTATACAAAGTACCTTTTTCAGTGTCACTAATCCTCATCTAATCAAAGATGGCATCCAAGGATTCCACCCATTCCTTTACAACTAATGGGTACGAACCACCATCAAAGTCAGGAGGCTCCATTTTCCTGAATTTCTCATAAATAGATTATGAAGCATCTGGTTGAGATAAAGGTGGACGAGCGGTTGGCATTGGTTATTCCTTTGCATATCTAACAACTGTTGTCTCATTCACCATGCATCTTGGTTTGTTGTTGGATTAGATTTGTCAAATTATCGACCAAATCATGATCACCCTCCTAATCATCCTCCCTTGTCTTCCCTTTTTGGTGTCATACCTTCCTGTATAATGCCCAATCTTATTCCTTTAATTAGCCCATAATAAACACAATCATAAATTAACAAAATCATAAAAATAATAAATCATAAAGACAAGAGATACCAACAGTTGACCAAATTTCTTAGCCAGGATATGTTCATATGCCTTCTTTTGTCTTCGAAAATGATTTAACCTCCACTCTCATAATAAAAACTGTAATGCCCCTCAAGCTAACTAATAAGCTCGTAGAAAACCCATTTAATTAGGATAAAGAGTATTAACCTTTCATTTTACATTATAAATGTTATGGTTTACTTAAAATATTTATTTTATTATAGAAGAGTTTTGAAATTGTTGTTTCACTCATTTCCTTATTTACAACATATAAATATTTTAAAATGAGATATGCAATATACTATCACAATCAGAGTTAGTAATATATCTATTTACAAAACCATAACAGAGCAACAAAGTTTGACAAAATAGAGTTCCAAAATAAGCTTTAAAAGCTGGTCTAAAACTTTGCAAATGAACAAATCTCTCTAGATACTTGGTCAACCCCTAACCCTATACATTCTCACCTGCATCATAAGAACTATAATGAGCTTAGTAAGCAGAAACTAATGAATAAACATGAACAATAAATGAGAATGCAACCAGACATTTTCTTTTATTAGTTTTCTTTCAACAATTCTTTCTTCTTTTAAGTACCTTTTTTAAGTACCTTGGAGTATGGTACTTAACTAGTAATGATGGCCATAGTTTTCGAAACCTGTTCATCATAATTTGGCCAATATAATAATAGTAATATGGAGTTTCTATCTTAGTCGTTAGACCTCAGGTATTTTTCAGATTTAGTCTTAGTCTTTGTGACTTTTTTTATCTTGGTTTTTCAACTTCAAAGTATTCACCACCCTTTGTTGGGTCTGCCGGTCCCACCCGTGTTCTGCGCCTACCTAACCACCAATTAAGTACCATACCCCCACTTTAGTTAAAACCTCATTCCCTTTTTAAATCATATCACATGTCATAATATAAATGTCATGAATCATAAATGCATTTAACGTTAGACATGTATGCCCTAAGGAGTAAAAATGTAATATGTTTTTGGAGACATTTTTATCAATAAAGAATTTATTTATTATTTATATACCAAATCTTGTCCTTTTTACGTTCATATTTTTGAATATATGTTAAGCAAACAATAGTCTGAGACTGTCGATCTAAACCTTTAAAAATTGGGCATATGATGGACAGATTATATGGAAGACATGATTCTTAAGGTGAGGTAAATCATAAGATCCGCAATCGAGGGAATAAAGTTGGGCGTTTTATTCATGCAAAGATTGTTATGTTGTCTATATCTCTATTGGGAGATGGTCTGTCTTGGCCATTGGAGGTGGACTCCATGAATAGAAACATTGGCACATTGTCATAGGTGATGATGTGTTGGATCGGGACATAAAGTGAATTAATTTAGATTAATAATTCTGTCTCAGCAAATCAATTGACTTTAGACAATCATTTGTATTGTATCTTAATCCTAAAATAAATAGTGGGTCTGTTGTCTTGACTTGTGTCTTTTGATGTACCAAAGAGTGACACCCATATTTTAATAGTGGTATGCATGTCGGTACAGTGGAGGCATGATTCTTGATAGTGTAGACCTGTTATTCATAGATATAGAATCTATAGCTCCTCTTTATGAGTAGTGATATCCTCTTATATGTGTTATCTTGTAATTGAAAAACTAGAGCACTCAACCATTTAGATACATAAGTTTAACCGAATGGTATACCGTCTTTGGATGGTAAGTTTTTCGATGGTGAGATAACAGAATGTAAGATAAAAATATTTGGAAAGGTATGATAGAACTTGTCCTTAAGCCAGTTATGGACAATCCTATGGGGGTACGATACACTATGATATGTCATGGAGACTTAACTATACGGGCTTCGTAATTCTATATAGTTCGAGAGTGTAGCTCCAAGCTGGAGTTGACATTTATGAAATATATATATGGGATATTGGGTTTCATAATTATCAGGAGCTTAAACTATATCGGTTCATTTGGTTTCCTTTGTTAGCTCACAAAATCCTGTAACGATACGGTGTGCTTTTTCAATAATTGGTGACTTATGTCAAATTTATCAAATTGGCTAAAATTCGAAAGAATGAATTAATTCATGTCTGTTTATCGGTTGAATTAATTTTGTGACAAAATTGATTTAAGATAAACTTGTTGAGTTATCAAGAATTCATTTTTTTCCTATAGATTATCTAGATAAAGTTGTTTTAATTAGATAACTTTTCTATTAGGTTATTTGAATTAAAACTGAGGCTTTATCCTATAGAATCTTGGGTGAAAAGTAAAAGATTCATTGAAATTTTTATCAGCAGTTCGGCATGCCGATCCTCAGATTCGGCCTGCCGATGGGACAAGTTCAGCTTGCCGATTAGATAGATCGGCATGCCAATCACACAATAAAAAGATTGCGCGTATTTCATCAGATATTGATCTAAATTTGATTCTGATTCAAATTTTGAGGCTCTATCTAATAAGGACTGACTCATGGACCTAACCTTTATAAAAAGGGAGTGAGTCTCATTATTATTTAGATCAATTGAAAGATTAAGAGTGAAACTTTGATAGTGAGAGTCTAAAACTCCCTGAGAGCTCTTGTTCACAAATCATGAACACTAGCTTTGGGTTCTCTCAATTGCTTGGAGGGAGAGTCACCTGGTGGAAGAACTGTATATGTGACTGCACACTCACTCCGATCATGGATCGAGAATAGCAAAGAAGGCCAGTTGGTTGAGGTCCTTCAAGAACGTTACTTCTCTGCACTGATTGAAGAAGCTCTTTGGCATTTAAAAGGTTAGTAAGATCTGGTTAATTTATGCACATAGTGTGTCAAACTTATGTTTTAGAAAATACTCTAATATAAATTTTTTTTTAATTCCGCTGCATACTATTTTTCCAATAATTGGCATCAAAGACATGGTTTTTACATAAATTTGCAAGTTTGTGATCATGCTATATGTATAAATTATGTGATCTTGATCTCTCCTATGCTTGAATTTAATTTTATAGAGAGTTGTCACTCTAGGTTTCTATATATTTTTATATGTTGTCATGGATTATATGGTGAATGTTTATTAATTAACTACGGTTGATTAAATTATTATTTAATTATTTATTAATTAATTAATTTATACTGGTTATAGTTTCTTAAAAGTTAGAATGTGCATCTTGGTTTTTCATGTAATTAGATGGTGGACTATCATCTCTATCTAGGAATTATTATTTAAATTTAAATTTGTAAGAATTTTGTAATTAAATAATCATTCAAAAAAGACGAACCTAGAAGCGGATCTAGAAGATGGATGATGGTGTCCTCAGCTATTTCTTGAGTCTCTGATTTTATGTTTTTAAATTGTTGAGAATAAAATTGATAAATTGCATTCAAAATGGTATTTTCTAAAAAGGGTGATCTTTGCTCGGTAGGCATGCCGAACCGTCCAGTTCGGCAGGCCAATGGTCATAAAATCAGCAGGCCAAACTTTGGGTTTGGTAGGCCATTAGCGGGGTAGAAATCAGGTGGCTCTAGCGGTAGGCCAAACTTCTAGTTTGGTAGGCCGGTGGGTCATGACCGGCTGGCCGATAGAGAGCTGGAATTTTTCTAAAAAAGGTGCAGTCTTCAGTGCAGTTTTAATTTTATTTTCAGGACAATTCTAAGAAACATTAAATTTGGATACAACCAAAAATATGGACTATTCGATCTCTACTAGATTGAAGACTTGAAGATGGGCATTACATGAAGAAGGATACAACTTAAGGATTCAAAGACGAAGAATCGATAAAATGTTTCGATTATTCTCTTGTAATCTTTATTGTCTATTCTCTAGGGTGGAACCATAATATTATAGTTATTTATTATTATTTTGCTTGTAGCTTTGCTTGATTGTTTTGCTCGTTTGGATTATAATATGATTTGCCATGTATATTGATAACATGTCATATAGAATAGAAAGTGCCGCTCATATTAAAATTGTTCATGCATGTCTTTTTAAAATAAAACCTTGATTTCAAAAGATTGAGTGGGAGAAGGTTTTTAAAAAGAGGACCTAAGGCCTCCATCGTTGGTCCATAGAAAGAACATGGTGGTCCCGACCCCTAGAAGGGATTTCTATCATGTACCAACTTGGATCTCCAAAAGGATAAGGTATTTTAGCATGATTTATGGTTGCACACCCCTAGGTGGTGATTATAAATCATGGATAAAATATTGAAATGATGGTTATACACTTATGTTAATTTTATTATTAACCTCCCCTAGGAGCTCTGTTAATAAAATTAATGGCCAAAAAAATGATTTTGAATATATGTTGGATCATACAGGTCTTAGATGGCATATATTACTTAGGAGGGGATCCATGTTCTTCATTGAATTTGGCATGACTCCCCTAAGAGCTTGTCGAATTCTGAGTTGGGAATTATCGTTGTAAGGTTGTGATATTTTCAAGGTTTTGACACTTGAACACATTTGTATGATTGTGTTATCTTACTAAATTATTATGATATGTTTGCTTATGTTGGTATATGATTCTTTATTATAGATTAAAAATGTCTAAAAATGCTTTATCTTCGATACTTGACAAAAACCAATTAACTAGAGAGAATTATAATGACTGAAAACGAAACCTGGATATCGTCCTCTCCTTTAAAAAACTAGAATTTGTGCTGACAACCCCTTGTCCTCCCAAGCCTACGGGAGATTCCACCAACGATTAATTTCAAGCATATGATCGTTGGAAAGATGCAAATGATCAAGCCCACTGTTATGTTATGTCTAGCATGAATAATATGCTACAGGCTCAACATGAGGATTATGAGATTGCTAAGCAGATCTTGGATAATCTAAAAGACATGTTTGGAGGCCAGGCCTTAACTAAGCGGCAAGGGGCGCTTCGAAAACTTCTTAACCGTAAGCAGAGGCTGGGGACAAGTGTAAAGGAGCATATGATTTTGGTCATGGATTACCTCGCTGAGGCACAAACCAATAGAGCCGACATTGATGCTGAAACTTAGATGACTATGGTCTTTGAGACTCTATCAAAGGAATTTATTCCATTTAGAGCTACTTTTAATTTAAGCAATAGGTAGGATATGACCTTAATGGAATTAATGAAATAGTTACAAGAGTTTGAATTGTTGATCAGAGAGTCTCCTGTGAGTGGAGAGGCCAATTTGGCAGCTACTTCTGGTTTCAAACTTAATTTTAGGAATAGAAAGAAACAACGGGCCAAAAATGGGAGGTCTTCTGTTCTTGCTAACAACAAGAGTAAGAAGAAGAAGAAGAAGAACCCAAAGAAGCTTAAGTACTTCTTCTGTGGGAAGGTCGGGCACATCAAGAAGCATTGCAAGGACTTCCTTTCCAAAGGAGGTAAGTGCGATCTTCTGTATTTAGAAACTTGTTTAAATGAGGAATCCAGTGACATTTGGGCCATAGATTCTGGTGCAACTAATCATGTTTATGTTTCTCTACAGGGGTTCAAAGAAACAAGAAGTCTGCTTCATCAAGACTTCACGTTTCAGATGGGCGATGGATCCTTGGTCTTAGCGAAAGCAGTGGGAGACGTCTATCTTTATTTTGATAATTATAGGAATTTAGTTTTGTGAGATTGTTTTTATGTTCCTAAATTTAAAAGGAATTTAATTTCCGTAGCTTGTTTATCTAAAGACTCCTATTTGGTTTTTTTAATAATAAAGTGGTGATTAGTAAAAACAAATCTTTTATCTGTTTTGGATGCATGCAAAATAATATATATTTTATCAAACCTAAGATGGACTTGCTACTTAATGCTAAGATGAATAATAATAACTCTAAAAGACTTAAAACTTCTCATTCTAATAAGACTTATCTTTGGCATTAGCGCTTTGGTCAAATTAACATGAATAGGATTCAAAGGCTGGTAAGGGATAGACCTTTAAGTCACTTAATGGTGGAATCTATACCTCAATGTGAATCTTGTTAGGAGGGTAAAATGACCAAAAGACCATTCGGGTCTACAGGCAATAGGGTCGTAGGGGTTCTAGAACTTGTGCATGGTGATGTTTGTGGACCGATGAACATCCAAGCACGAGGAGAGTATGAGTACTTCGTCACTTTTATTGATGATTACTCAAGGTATGGGTATGTATACCTGATGCACCACAAAAGCAAAACTTATGACAAGTTTAGGGAGTTTTAGGCTAAAGTGGAAAAATAATTGGGTAGACCTATAAAGGAACTTCAATCTGATCGAGGTGGAGAATACCTTTTTAATGAGTTTTTGGGACACTTATTAGAGAATGGGATTTTATCCTATTTGACTGCACCAAGCACTTTGCAGTAGAATGGCATAGCGGAGAGAAGGAATAAGACTTTATTAGACATGGTAAGGTCCTTGATGAGTTATTCATCATTGCCTTTATTCTTTTGGGGATATGCACTACAAACCGCATGTTATCTCTTGAAAAATGTGCCTTCAAAATCGGACCCTAAGACTCCTCACGAGTTGTGGATGGGCAAGAAGACATCCTTAAACCATATTTGCATATGGGGATGTCCAGCTCATGTCCTGTTTAAGGATGCAAATAAGTTGGAAGCACGTTCAGAAGTTTGTGTGTTTGTAGGACATCCAAAAAGGACTAAAGGGGTTTATTTCTATAACCTAAAGGAAAATAAAGTCGTGGTTTCAACTAATGCAACTTTCCTTGAGGAGAGTTACACGGACGACTTTAAACCTCGAAGAAAAGTGGTGCTTGAGGAGTTAAGGAGTGATTCAATCACTCCAGAGGTTTCAAATGAAACCATTCCGATCAGTATAGAAAAACCAAACGAACCTGAACAACGACCTAAGGGTCTTCGGCGTAGTGGGAGGATCAGGCATCAACCCAATAGGTATATGTTCAATAGGGAGGCCTTCTTGGCTAAACCGGATGAACATGATAGGGATCCTTATACTTGCACAGAGGCTATGGAGGATGTTGATTCAAAACTCTGGACAGAGGCCATGAACATAAAAATGAAGTCTATGGAGACTAATTAAGTCTGGGAGCTTGTAGATCTTCCCCAAGGGGTAAAACCCATAGGATGTAAGTGGATCTACAAGAGGACAAGAGGAGTGGATGGAAAGGTCAAAACCTTTAAGGCTAGACTGGTAGCTAAGGGTTACACACAAAAGGAAGGAATCGATTATGAGGAAACCTTTTCTCTTGTAGCCATGCTTAAGTCCACCCAGATTCTCTTGTCCATAGTTGCCACTCTCGACTACGAGATTTAGCAGATGGATGTCAAGACAGCTTTTCTAAATGGCTATCTTGATGAATCCATTTATATGTAGCAACCAGATGGGCTCAAGGTCAAGGGTCAAGAGAGTAAGGTTTGCAAGCTGTTGAAGTCAATTTATGGACTTAAGTAGGCTTCCCATTCTTGGAACATAAGATTTGATCAAGTGATCAAGACTTATAGGTTCTCACAAAATGTGGATGAGCCATGTGTTTACAAACACATTAAGGATGGGAAGGTGATTTTTCTGCTGCTTTATGTAGATAACATTCTGCTAATTGGCAATAACATTGGGGTATTGTCATCGGTCAAATTATGGTTGACCAAGCAGTTTGACATGAAGGACTTGGGTGAGGCTAATTTTGCTCTAGGTATCCAAATCTTTCAAGATAAGAAGAACAAAATTATAGCTTTGTCATAAGCCAACTACATAGACAAAATGCTCAGGAGGTTTGCAATATAAGATTCCAAGAAAGGTGGGCAACTATCAAGGTCTAGAATTACTCTTTCTAAGAAAGACTCTCCAAAGTCTAAGGAAGAAAGAGAATACATGAAGAAGGTGCCTTATGCTTCGGCAGTAGGTAGTCTCATGTATGCCATGCTTTGTACACGACCAGATATTTGTTATGCGATCGGGGTTGTAAGTCGATTTCAGGTGGATCTAGGACTGAACCACTGGGTTATGGTTAAGCATATTTTCAAGTATCTGAGAAGGACTCGAGCGTATATGCTTGTATATTTGGGTGAGGACATAACTCCTCTAGGATATACTGACTCGGATTTTCAATCTTGTCTGGATTCTAGGAAATTGACTTGGGTTGTGTTTATTCTGGGCAATAGTGCCATCAGTTGGAGAAGTGTGAAGCAAGATTGCACTTTGGATTCAATGATGGAGGCCAAGTATGTGGCAGCTAGTGATGCTTCGAAGGAAGCAGTGTGTGGCTCTGTAAGTTCCTTGAGGATCTTGAGGTTATTCCTAGTATGGATAGGGCGGTATCATTGTACTATGATAACAGTGTGGTGATAGCTAATGTTAAGGAACCAAGATTTCACAAGAAGAGTAAGCATAGTGATCAGAAGTATCATGTGATAAAGGACTTCCTTGAGGGCCGGCATGTCACGGGGTGCAAAATCGCATCAGAGGACAATTTAGCTGATCCATTTACGAAGACACTTACTGGAAGAGTCTTTGAGAGGCATGTTGAAGCTATGGGGATGTGAGATTTGTCATATTTACTCACTTAGTGCAAGTGGGAGATTGTTAGACATGTATGCCCTAAGGAGTAAAAATGTAATATGTTTTTGGAGACATTTTTATCAATAAAGATTTTATTTACTATTTATATACCAAATCTTGTCCTCTTTAAGTTCATATTTGTTGAATGTATGTTAAACAAACAATAGTCTAAGACTATCGGTCTCAACCATTAAGAATTGGGCATATGATGGACAGATTATCCAGAAGATACGATTCTTAAGGTGACGGTCTAAATCATAAGATCCACAATTGAGGGAATAAAGTTAGGCACTTTATTCATGCAAAAATTATTATGTTGTCCATATCCCTATTGGGAGATGGTCTATCTTGGCCATCAAAGGTAGACTCCGTGAATAGAAACATTGGCAAATTGTCATAGGTGACGATGTATTGGATCGGGACATAAAGTGAATTGATTTGAATTAATAATTCTATCTCGGCAAATCGATTCACTTTAAACAATCATTTGTATTGTATCTTAATCCTAAAATAAATAGTGGGCCCATTGTCTTGACTTTTGTTTTTTGATGTACCAAAGGGTGACACCCACATTTTAATAGTGGTATGCATGCCGGTATGTTAGAGGCATGACTTTTGATAGCGTAGACCTGTTATTCATAGATATGGAATCCATAGCTCCTCTTTAGGAGTAGAGATATCCTCTTATACACATTATCCTGTAATTGGAAAACTGGAGCGCTCAACCATTTGGATACATAGGTGTAACCAAATGGTATACCGTCTTTAGATGGTATGTTTTCTGATGGTGAGATAATGGAACGTAAGATAAAAATAGTCAGGAAGAGAAGACAAAACTTGTCCTTAAGCCAGTTATGGATAATCCTATAAAAATATGATACACTATGATATGTCATGAAGACTTAGCTATACAGGCTTTGTAATTCTATATTGTTCGAGAGTGCAGCTCCAAGCTTTTAGTGGAGTAACGTTGGAGTTGATAATTATGAAATATATATATGGGATATTGGGTTTCCTAATTATCGGGAGCTTGAACTATATAGGTCCATTTGTTCCCCTTTTCTAGCTCATAAAATCCTCTAACGATACAACATGCTTTTTCAATAATTGGTAACTTATGTCAAATTATCATTTTGGCTAAAATTCAGAAAAATCAAATAATTGATATCTGTTTATCGGTTGAATTAATTTTGTGACAAAAGTGATTCAAGATAAACTTGTTGAATTATCAGGAATTCATTTCTTTTCTTAGAGATTATCTAGAAAAAGTTGTTTTAATTAGATAACTTTTCTATTGGATTATTTGAATTAAAACTAAGACTTTATCCTATAGAATCTTAGGTGGAAAATAAAAGATTTGTTAAGATTTTTATCGGCAGTTCAGCATGCTGATCCTCAAGTTCGGCCAACCAATGGGGCAAGTTCGGCATGCCGGTTAGATAGATCGGCGTGCCGATCGCGCGATAAAAAGATCATGCATTTGTTAGACATGTATACCTTAAGGAGTAAAAATGTAATAAGTTTTTGGACACATTTTTATCAATAAAAAATTTATTTATTATTAATATACCAAATCTCATCCCCTTTACGTTTATATTTGTTGAATGTATATTAAGCAAACAAAAGTCTGAGACTATCTATCTAAACCTTTAAGAATTGGGCATATGATGGACTGATTATGCCAAAGACACGATTCCTAAGGTGATGGTCTAAATCATAAGATCCGCAATCAAGGGAATAAAGTTGGGTGCTTTATTCATGTAAAGATTGTTATGTTGTCTATATCCCCACTGGGAGATAGTTTGTCTTGGCCATCGGAGGTGGACTCTGTGAATAAAAACATGGGCACATTGTCATAGGTGATAATGTGTTGGATCAGGACATAAAGTGAATTTATTTGAATTAATAATTTTGTCTCAGCAAATTAATTCACTTTAGACAATCATTTGTATTGTATCTTAATTCTGAGATGAATAGTGGGCCCGTTGTCTTAACTTATGTCTTTTGATGTACCAAAGGGTGACACCCACATTTTAATAGTAGTATGCATGCTGGTACATTGGAGGCATAACTCTTGATAGCGTAGACCAATTTTTCATAGATATGGAATCTATAGCTCCTCTTTAGGAGTAGTGATATCCTTTTATATACGTTATCCTGTAATTAGAAAATTGCAGCGCTCAACCATTTGGATACATAGGTGTAACCAAATGGTATACGATCTTTGGATGGTAAGGTTTCCAATGGTGAGATAATAAAACATAAGATAAAAATAATCGGGAAGGTAAGATAGAACTTGTCCTTAAGCCGATTATGGATAATCCTATAAGGATATGATACACTATGATATGTTATGGAAACTTAGCTATACAAGCTTCGTAATTCTATGTAGTTCGAAAGCACAGCTCCAAGCTTTTAGTGGAGTAGCGTTGGAGTTGATAATTATGAAATGTATATCTGGGATATTGGGTTTCGTAATTATCGGGAGCTTGAACTATATAGGTCCATTTGGTCCCCTATGCTAGCTCATAAAATCCTATAACGATACGGCGTGCTTTTTCAATAATTGATGACTTATGTCAGATTTATTAGATTGGTTGAAATTTGAAAGAATCAAATAATTCATGTCTGTTTTTCAGTTTAATTAATTTTGTGACAAAATTAATTCAAGATAAACTTGTTGAATGATGGGGATCGGATTATTCTTGTCTATTTATCGGTTGATTTAATTTTGAATAAATTAAATCAAGATAAACTTATAGAATTATTAGGAATTCATTTATTTTCCTAAAGATTATCTAGATAAAGTTGTTTTTATTAGATAACTTCACTATTGGGTTATTTGAATTAAAACTAAGACTTTATCCTATAGAATCTCAGGTGGAAAATAAAAGATTCACTGAGATTTTTTTTTCGACGGGTCGACATACCGATCATCAAGTTCGGCCTGCCGATCGGGCAGATCAGCCTGCCGATGCACAGAAAAAAGACCACGCATTTTTACACAGATTTCATTAGATATTGATCCAAATTTGATTTTGTTTTAAATTTTTGAAACCTTATCTGATAAGGACTGACCCTAGACCTAACCTCTATAAATAGGGAGTAAGTCTCATAAGTTATTTAGATTAATTGACGGATTAAGAGTGAAACTCTGCTAGTGAGAACTGAAACTCCCTGAGAGCTCTTGTTCATAAATCACAAACATTAGCTCTGGGTTCACTCAATTGGTTAGAATGAGAGTCACTTGGAGGAAGATCTGTACGTGTGAGCCCACATTCACTCCGATCGTGGATAGAGAATAGCAAAGAAGACCAATTGGTTGAGGCTCTTCTGGAACATTACTTCTCTTCACAGATTGCAGGAGTTCTTCAGCATTCAAAGGTTAGTAAGATCTGGTTAATTTATGCACATAGCATGTCAAACTTGTGTTTTGGAAAAATACTCTGATATAAAATTTTTAAAAAATTCTGTTGCGTATTATTTTTCCAACAATTGGTATCAGAGCCATGGTTTTTACATAAATTTACGAGTTTGTGATCATGCTATATGTATAAATTTTATGATCTTAATCTCTTCTATGCTTGAATTTAATTTTATAGAGAGTTGGCACTCTAGGTTTTGTTATATTTTTTATGTTATCATGGATTATATGGTGAATGCTTATTAATTAATTATGGTTTATTAAATTATTATTTAATTATTTGTTAATTAATTAATTTATACCAGTTATGGTTCCTTAGAGATTAGAATGTGTATTTAGGTTTTTCATGTAATTAGATGGCGGACTATCATCTCCGTCTAAGAATTATTATTTAATTTTAAATTTGTAAGATTTTTGTAATTAAATAATCATTCAAAGAAGATGGATTTAGAAGGTGAATCTAGAAGATGGATGATGACGCTCCTAGGTATTCCTGAGTCTCTAATTTTATATTTTTGAATTGTTGAAAATAAAATTGATGAATTGCATTAAAAATTATATTTTCTAGAAAGGGTGATTTCTGCTCGGTCGACATGCCGAATCCTCCAATTCGGCAGGCCAGTGGTCGCAGATCGACAGGCCAGACGTAAGGTTCGACAGGCCGTCAACGGGGCAGAAATCAGGTGGCTAAAGCGGCAGAAGTGCGGTAGGCCGATTTGTGAAGATTGGCAAGCCGATGGGTCATGACCGGTAGACTGATCACCCAGATCAGCTTACCTGCAAAGAGCTGGAAATTTTTCCAAAAAAGGTGAAGTTTTTCAATGCAGTTTTAATTTTATTTTTGGAACAATTCTAAGAAACATTAAATTTGGATATGACCGAAAATATGGAGCATTCGATTCATACAGGATTGAAGACTTACAAATGGGCATTATGTGAAGAAGGACACTGCTTGGAGATTCAAGGATGAAGAATCAATAATATGTTTGATTATTCCCTTGTAATCTTTGTTTTCTATTCTCTAGGGTAGAACCATAATATTACGGTTATTATTATTTTGCTTGTAGCTTTGCTTGTCCACATTATAATATGATTTTCCATGTATATTGATAACATGTCATATAAAATAAGGAGTGCCGTTCATATTAAAATTGTTCATGCATGTTCTTAAAATGAAACCTTGATTTCAAAAGATTGAGTGGGAGAAGGTTTTCGAAGAGAGAACCTAAGGCCTCCATCGTTGGTCCATAGAAAGAACATGGTGGTCCCGACCCCTAGGAAGGGATTTCTATCATGTACCAGATTGGATCTCTGAGAGGATAAGGTATTTTAGCATAATTTATGATTGCACACCCCTAGGTGGTGATTATAAATCATGGATAAAATATTGAAACGATGGTTATACACTCATGTTAATTTTATTATTAACCTCCCCTAGGAGCTCTGTTAATAGAATTAATGGTCAAAGAAACGATTATTAATATATGTTGGATCATATGGGTCCTAGATGGCATATATTAATCAGGAGGGGTTCCGTGTTCTTGATTGAATTTGGCATGACTCCCCTAGGAGCTTATTGAATTCTGAGTTAGGAATTATCATTGTAAGGTTATGATATTTTCAAGGTTTTGACACATAAACACATTTGTATGCTTTTACATGATTGTGTTATCTTACTAAATTATTATTATATGTTTGCTTATGTTTGGTTTATGATTCTTTATTGTAGATTAAAAATGTCTAAAAATGCTTTATCTTCGATACTTGACAAAAACCTATTAACCAGAGAGACTTATAATGATTGGAAATGAAACCTGGATATCGTCCTCTCCTTTGAGAAACTGAAATTTGTGCTAACAACCCCTTGCCCTCCCGAGCCTACGGGAGATTCCACCAATGAGCAATTCCAAGCGTACGATTGCTAGAAAGATGCAAACAGGCCCGCTGCTATTGTTATGGCTCACATGAATAACGTGTTGTAGGCTCAACGTGAGGATTATGAAACTGCTAAGCAGATCTTGGATAATCTAGAAGACATGTTTGCAGGCCAGGCCATAACAAAGCGGCAAGGGGCGCTTTGGAAACTCTTGAACTGTAAGCAGAGACTGGGGACATGTGTAAAGGAGCACATGATGTTGGTCATGAGTTACCTCGTTAAGGCTCAAACCAATGGAGCCGACATTGATGCTAAAACTCAGATGACTATGGTCTTTGAGACTCTGACAGAAGAATTTATTCCGTTTAGAGCTACATTTAATTTGAGCAATAGACGGCATATGACCTTAGTAGAATTAATGAAACAGTTACAGGAGTTTGAATGGCATATGATCTGTTTTGGATGGATGCAAAATAATCTATATTTTATCAAACCTAAGATGGACTTATTGCTTAATGCTGAGATGAATGATAATAACTCTAAAAGACTTAAAACTTCTCACTCTAATAAGACTTATCTTTGGCATTTGCGCCTTGATGATATTAACCTGAATAGGATTCAAAGGCTGGTAAGCGATAGACCTTTAAGTCACTTAAAGGTGGAATCTATACCTCGATGTGAATCTTGTTTGGAGGGTAAAATGACCAAAAGATCATTCGAGTCTAAAGGCAATAGGGCCGAAGGGGTTCTAGAACTTGTGCATAGTGATGTTTGTGGACCGATGAACATCCGGGCGTGAGGAGGGTATGAGTACTTCGTAACTTTTATTGATGATTACTCAAGATATGGGTATGTGTATCGATGCACCACAAAAGCAAAACTTTTGACAAGTTCAGGGAGTTTCAGGCTGAAGTGGAAAAATAATTGGGTAGACCCATAAAGGCACTTTGATCCGATTGAGGTGAGGAATACCTTTCTGATGAGTTTCTAGGACGCTTATTAGAGAATATGATTTTATCCCATTTGACTGCGTCGGGCACTCTGCAGCAGAATGGTGTAGTAGAGAGAGGGAATAGGACTTTATTGGACATGGTAAGGTCCATGATGAGTTATTCATCATTGCCTTGATCCTTTTGGGGATATGCAATACAAACCGCATGTTATCTTTTGAACAATGTGCCTTCAAAATCAGTCCTTGAAACTCCTCACGAGTTGTGGACGGGTAGGAAGAGATCCTTAAACCATATTCGCATATGGGGATGTCCGACTCATGTCTTGTTTAAGGATGCGAATAAGTTGGAAGCACGTTCGGAAGTTTGCGTATTTGTAGGATATCCAAAATGGACAAAAGGGGGTTATTTCTATAACCCAAAGGAAAATAAAGTCATGGTTTCAACTAATGCAACTTTCCTTAAGGAGAGTTACATGGACAACTTTAAACCTCAAAGCAAAGTGGTGCTTGAGGAGTTAAGGAGTGATCCAATCACTCTGGAGGTTCCGAATGAAACTGTTCCGATCATTGTAGAAAAACCAAACAAACCTAAACAAAAACCTAAGGGGCTTTGGCGTAGTGGGAGGATCGGACGTCAACCTAAGAGGTATATGTTCAATGGGGAGGTCTTCTTGACTGAACCAGATGAACATGACAGGGATCCTTATACTTACGCAGAGGCTATGGAGGATGTTGATTCAAAACTCTAGACAGAGGCCATGAACACAAAGAAGAAATCTATGGAGACTAATCAGGTCTAAGAGCTTATGGATCTTCCCGAAGGGGTAAAACCCATAGGGTGTAACTGGATCTACAAGCAAAAAAGAGGAGTGGATGGAAAGGTCAAAACCTTTAAGGCTAGATTGGTAGCTAAGGGTTATACCCAAAAGGAAGGAATCGATTATAAGAAAACCTTTTCTCCTGTAGCCATGCTTAAGTCCATTCAGATTGTCTTGTCCATAGTTGCCGCTATCGACTACGAGATTTGGCAAATGGATGTCAAGACAGCTTTTCTAAATGGCTATCTTGATGAGTCCATTTATATGGAACAACCAGACGGGTTCAAGGTCAAGGGTCAAGAGGGTAAGGTTTGTAAGCTGCTAAAGTCAATTTATGGACTCAAGCAGGATTCCTGTTCTTGTAACATAAGATTTGATCAGATGATCAAGACTTATAGGTTCTCACAAAATGTGAATGAGCCATGTGTTTACAAATACATTAATTATGAGAATGTGGTTTTTCTACTGCTTTATGTAGATGATATTCTGCTAATTGGCAATGACATTGGGGCATCATCATCTGTCAAATTATGGTTGACCAAGCAGTTTGACATGAAAGACTTGGGTGAGGCTAATTTTGTTCTCGGTATCTAGATCTTTTGGGATAGGAAGAACAAAATGATAGCTTTGTCCCAGGCCGGTTACATAGATAAAATTCTCAAGAGGTTTGTAATGTAGGATTCCAAGAAAGGTGGGCAACTATCAAGGTCTGGAATTACTCTTTCTTAGAAAGACTCTCCAATGTCTTAGGAAGAAAGAGAATACACGAAGAAGGTGCCTTATGCTTCGGCAGTAGGTAGTCTCATGTATGCCATGCTTTGCACACGATCGGATATTTGTTATGCGGTCGGGATTGTAAGTCGATTTCAGGCGGATCCAGGACCGCACCACTGGGTTGCGATTAAGCATATTTTCAAGTACCTAAGAAGGACTCAAGGGTATATGCTTGTATATTCGGGTGAGGACTTAACTCCTCTCGAATATACTGGCTCGGATTTTCAATGCTGTCTGGATTCTAGGAAATCGACTCAGGTTTTGTGTTTATTCTGGGCAGCGGTGCCATCAGTTGGAGAAGTGTGAAGCAAGATTGCACTTTGGATTCAACGATGGAGGCCGAGTATGTGGTAGTTAGTGATTCTTCGAAAGAAGCAGTGTGGCTCCTCAAGTTCCTTGGGCATCTTAAGGTAGTTCCTGGTATGGATAAAGCGGTATCACTCTACTGTGATAACAGTGCGGCAGTAGCTAATGCTAAGGAACCAAGATTTCATAAGAAGAGTAAGCATATTGATTGAAAGTATCACGTGATAAAGGACTTCGTCGAGGGCGGGCATGTCAAGGTGTGCAAAATCACGTCAGTGGACAATTTAGTTGATCCATTTACGAAGACACTTACTGGGAGAGTCTTCGAGAGGCATGTGGAAGCTATGGGGATGCGAGATTTGTCATATTTACTCACTTAGTACAAGTGGGAGATTGTTAGACATGTATGCCCTAAGGAGTAAAAATGTAATATATTTTTGGAGATATTTTATCAATAAAGAATTTATTTATTATTAATATACCAAATCTCGTCCTCTTTATGTTCATATTTGTTGAATGTATGTTAAGCAAATAAAAGTCTAAGACTGTCGGTCTAAACCTTTAAGAATTGGGCATATGATGGACAGATTATGTGGAAGATGTGATTCTTAAGGTGATGGTCTAAATCATAAGATCGGCAATATAAGGAATAAAGTTGGGTGCTTTATTCATGTAAAGATTGTTATGTTGTCTATGTCCCTATTGGGAGATGGTTTGTCTTGGCCATCGGAGGTAGACTCCGTGAATAAAAATATTGGCACATTGTCATAGGTGATGATGTGTTGAATTGGGACATAAAGTGAGCTGATTTGCATTAATAATTATGTCTCGGCAAATCAATTCACTTTACAAAATTATTTGTATTATATCTTGTGTAACGCTCCTTAATTCGGACGTCACAGATGTCGTTACATACTTACATTCGTACATGCTTAAACTTTAAACATATAAATAATATCAAACTTAATCAGTATTATTGATTTGAAAAGTACTTAAACATACATAACCAGGATCCATTCATACCTTCAATTTTTTTTTTAACTTATCATTGTTTAGAATAACAAGGTTTAACTTATTCCATATCATAATTTATTCTATTATACTTAAATTAATCGTGAACTTACTTAATAATATAGGTTTATCAAGTTGTAAAAATCATAACTTTACAAAACATCACAACATACCACATTAAACATCAAATCACTTAAAACTTACTTACTCCCACAGTTCGGCAGGCCAAACTTGGGACTTCGGCAGGCCGAACATGATTGGCAGGCCGGAGTTCCCTCAACCGACAAGCCGACAGAGGCTTTGCAATTCGGACTAAAAATTCATCCATGTTCGGCAGGCCGGAAAAATGTGATCGGCAGGGCGAACTTCTGGACTTCGGCAGGCCGGCCAAAAAGTTCGGCAGGCCATCCGAGACCAAATTCCCGTGGAAAACTTAAATTTTAAAAACAAACCAACTTTTCGTAAAATATAGCGGAAGTTCTTAATTCATAAAAAAATGATAAAATAACTTATAAAAATATAATATAAGTATTCTTAAAACTTAACATAAAAATATATTCAAATATATAACTCGAACAAATTATAAAATCGTTCTTCTTAGCGTGCTTCCGATTACAATTCATCGTGCATATGCTCACACGCCTTCCCATGTCCTCCTCCTAGTCCATGATTCTGCAACATGACATAAAACATTATTAAGCTAATGCTTAGTAAGTACATATATTCTCACAATTTAAAACATTTCATAAACATCATCATCATCATCATCATCGTATCATAAAAGTGCTTTAAGCACAATTTCGTAGAAACATATCTTTCATTACATTGACCATTTTAAAACTTATTCCATTTTTTTATCTTAAGGGCCCAAGTGTTGCACCATAAACATCATCATAGGCGCGCCGTCATGAGAGGAGAAGGGTAGCTAATCCCAAACCAAACATGACATTATAAAACATCATTACATTACATTGGTGTGCAACACTTATTACGTGATACATATATATGTACATAATTTTCATACTTTGAAACATGTCATAATCAGCATGCATAACTTTTAAATCATGAAAATCTTTCATAGAAATCCTTAAGGAAAAATATCCATAAAAATCATCATGAATATTATTATGAACATAACATCAAACCTTGTAAAAAAAACATGTTTCATGTTGCAGGTGAGAATGTACTTACTTTATCGTTAGCTTACTTAACCTTAACGTGATTTGGTGACAACGCCGCGGTCTCGTAGTGCTCGTTCCTTGAGTGTTCATGCCATTTTCCATTTAAAGATGCAATAACATTAATACGTATCATAAAACATCCATGCATATAACATTCATTCATATACATTCATCTCATAATCCATAACCATCATCGTAAAACATGAAATTATCATCACATATATATTTTCATCACATCCGTTACAATCAATAATTCATAACCATAAACATTGTCATCACATAAACATGTTATTATGATTTTTCTTTAATTATAAAAATTACCTTAAGCATATAAAAGCAAACCATACATTTTAAACATATTTATCTTTTAAATAAAACGTTTTCGAACAAATACATATATTTTAATTTAAAACTCCCTGCAATCATCATATTATTATGCATAAAATCATGTAAATACATAAAAAGTTTAATAAAATGAAAATCCCAAAAAGAACATTATCAAAACAGTTTTCTTATTATAATCTCATAAAAATTTCATAATCCTAAAATATACTCATCTTACATTATATTTGCATATTCTTAACAACTTTTCATGGAAACATCATTCATTACCTCTCGAATAATCATTACATTTTTCATATATCAAAATCAAATAGTAGCATTACTGTGAAGAGTAGAAGACAGAAATATTCATTTTTCATAAAACATTCATATGACATGAAACGTGAAGAAACATCACATGAACATCATAATAAAACTCAGAACAAAAATACAATTCCTAGAGAGGATATTGTAGACGAAACGAGGAGAAGAATTTCTTTTCAAAAATACCAGAAAACTAAATTCATACCTTGAAGTTTCTTCTCAAAAATCCTTGAATTTTATCCAACGAAGTAAGACTTTTCTTACAATATTTGCAGAGAATTTTCGTGAGAGAGAGAGAGAAAGAACTCGTGGAGAAGAGAAGAGAAAATGAAAGAACGTCTCAGAAGTTTGAGAGGAAAAACGTGAGAAAGAGAGAAAATAATGAAAAAGGAAACGTTAAAAATTTTAACATAATAAACATAATTGATGGGAATTCAATTCCCTTCATTAAGTCAGAATTTTCTGACTGTTGAGGCTATTGGTGTGGAAGGAAAGAAGAGAAAGAAAAGGAAACCAAAACACATAATCAATCTTACCATAATTTACCCTCTAAAAATAGGAAACCTCTTAAAATAATACAAATCAATACCAAGTCAAACCCCTTATTTTCTTAACTGACAAAATCAATCCTTTATTATGCCAATTAATCACAATTAAATCACCCAATTAATGTCATTAACTCAGCCATAATTTTTGGAGGGATTTCTGCTGACTGCTCGTCAGCCGTGTTCGGCCTGCCGGTTCTAGCAAGTTCGGCCTGCCGATCTCAGGCAAAATGTTCGGCCTGCCGATCTTAAAAGTTCAGCCTGCCGAACTGTCCTTAAATGCCATACAATAAAACATACATACATTATTGCATCATAAATAAACATATACTTAAAATTTCACATGAACACTAGAGCACAACGATCCCATGCAGTCGTCACCTGTCACAAAACTTGACATAAAAAGTTAATAACATGCACATCATATATCTTATCATATAATGAAATTTATTAATAAAAATCCTTAACAATGTTAGTAACTTAACGTGATCCGTTACATAAAATAGGCAGGTGTTACATCTTAATCCTAAGATGAATAGTGGGCTCGTTGTCTTGACTTGTGTCTTTTGATGTACCAAAGGGTGACACCCACATTTTAATAGTGGTATGCATGCCGGTATGTTGGAGGCATAACTCTTGATAGCGTAGACCTATTTTTCATAGATATGGAATCCATAGCTCTTCTTTAGGAGTAGTGATATCCTCTTATATGCATTATCCTATAATTGAAAATTGGAGCGCTTAACCATTTGGATACATAGTGTAACCGAATGATATACTGTCTTTAGGTTGTAAGTTTTTCGATGGTGAGATAATAGAACGTAAGATAAAAATAATCATGAAGGTAAGACAAAACTTGTCCTTAAATCGATTATGGATAATCCAATGGGGATATGATACACTATGATATGTTATGGAGACTTAGCTATACGAGCTTCATAATTCTATGTAGTTCGAGAGTATAGCTCCAAGCTTTTAGTGGAGTAACGTTGGAGTTGATAATTATGAAATATATATCTGGGATATTGGGTTTCGTAATTATCGGGAGCTTGAACTATATAGGTTCATTTGGTCCCCTTTGCTAGCTCATAAAATCCTATAACGATACGGCATGCTTTTTCAATAATTGGTGGCTTATGTCAGATTTATTAGATTGGTTGAAATTTGGAAGAATCAAATAATTCATGTTTATTTATCGGTTGAATTAATTTTGTGACAAAATTAATTCACGATAAACTTGTTGAATTATTGGGATCAAATAATTCTTGTCTGTTTATCGGTTGATTTAATTTTGAATAAATTAAATCAAGATAAACTTGTAGAATTATTAGGAATTCATTTATTTTCCTAGAGATTATCTAGATAAAGTTGTTTTAATTAGATAACTTCTCCATTGGGTTATTTGAATTAAAACTAAGACTTTATCCTATAGAATCTCGGGTGAAAAATAAAAGATTCGCTGAGATTGTTGTTTTGGCAGTTTGGCATGTCGATCATCAAGTTCGGCCCACCGATTAGGCAAATAAATCTTAAAAATAAGGAATACTCATGCTCGTAAGATATAATATCTATATGCTCTAATTCAATAACGTGTGTTTGTTAAATGCATTGATATATAAGATGTTTATTATCAGCTAATTATGAGTTAATTGGGCATTATACTTCTTCGTCTCAACTACTCTTTATGTAATCAGACGTGTTGGTGTGCCTTTGGGCATAGCTGAGCATTTGGCAAAATATGCTCGACTGCTCGAGGGCAAGCGACCAAATGAAGCTTTTGTCTTTCAGCCCTATCGAGAAGGTGTGTTTCAAAGTTTCATCTTCTAGGTGTCTTACCTCCAGCGCTACAAGAGTGAAGCAGTTGATGTAGTCCCGAACATCCCTGTCACCTTGCTTAACAGCATGGAGGTGGGTCACCTCTTTCCTCCTAGTAAGGGATGTGGCAAAGGCAGCTGAGAAGGCATTGAACAAGTGGCAAAATAAGGACAAAGTGCCCGGCTCAATACACGGAATCATTGTCGAGTTGAACCAATCAGAGTGAGTGAGAATGCCTTACACATGGCGATATCACTCATGTTCTTAAGGAGCATGTGCCCCTTATGTAGCTCGAGGTGCTCACATCTATGGCACCTTAAACTTGTTTGGCATGGGGCCCTGTATGATTCCGTCAGTGAAGGGCGGGTCTGGCATGCCACCTTCGTTTACTCCATAGCAGTAGTTCTTGATCTAGTCAATCTGCTGCTGCATGTCTCATAATTAACGACTGTTGGTGTCTTTGAACAATTTTACCCTGTATTGGGCTCCACCCTCTACCCTATCTTCTCTTCCCTCCAGTCTGTCCTGAGTAGGGTGAGCCCCTTAGTCTCTGAGCCTATTGAAAACTGAAGCTCGAAAGCCTTGAGGGGAGCGATTGTGGCCTCCCCAAGGATCAATTTGGCCTACCCTGACAAGCTTATTGTTCTCGGATATGCCTTCTGAGGCCTGGTATCTAGTATGCATGGAGTCTCCTTTGTTTTAAGAGTCACCACTCAGCCCTACTCGACCACTTGTCTGATCTTCCTAGGCCAGAGGAAGGAGAGCGAAGGGCGACATATGTGCTTATTGCTACACCATTTACTACGTAAGTAGGCAAACTATAGCGGTCAGCTCACGGATTCGGTCTTGTGTGACCTGATCTACCTTAGCTTCACTGCCCTAGCCGCTTGATTAGGACCTCGCTGCTTGGGGCCTCCCACGATGTCTGTTTTGGTTTTGATTCTAGGTGATGCCTGACCCCTCTTGTCAAGTACCCTGGTCCTAAGTGTTTCCTTTCATAGACATATAGAGTATTACTGTTACGGGTGTGGATGTTGAGTAAGGTTGTTAGAAACACACGGGGCCCTCCTTCTAGTGCCAAAATATTGATGCTTCACCTTGGTTCACTGGAGATCAACACCACATGTGGCTGCGCATGGTGTTCAAATGGCCCTTCCTGCTAGTCCCGGCCTCCCATGATGGACCTGCATAAGAAGAGAGACACTTTAGAGGTCAAGCAGCACCAGTGTGATGCCAACCAAAAGCTCTCCAATGCTCAAGTCAGGTGTCTATTCGGCCGAGTTTGGGACAAAGTTAGGCGGGAAAGAGCATGTTACCTTAAGGTGCAGTAAATGTGCTCAATTTATAGGCTACGTACCACTTGAACCGGGTATTAGTTGGGTTTGACACATGACCCACGTGTCCCATCAAGATGTGTCAGGTGATAGATGACAATTGTCATGATCCTCGCAGGAGATCTACTCTTTATCTAAGGGTTGGAATGAGGCCATGTGTTGGCCTCTAGTGGTGGGTTGTTGCTTGGGTGTTGGCCTTGTTAATCTAAGCCGAGCACTTTATTCATCCTAAGGAGTTAGGGCTTTGTGTGGCAGCCGATGGGGTGCCCAGAGCACCTTGGAGAGAAATAATGGCATGATAGAGCTTTGGATTAGCATGCAACAGCTATTTCTCAAGCATGGCGATCAAACAACTATGAGGGGTCCTCGGGAATTACACCGAGTAAACCCTCAACACTCTGCTTTGGTATTAAAACCATTCGTGGCATCCTCTGTTTCTATATTGGTCTCGGCACCACCAATTCGTTCGTTCAATTTGACTCTCGACTAATGCAAGATTCCCATATTGACATCCCTCTATCATCTATGTTCTAGGGGCCTCTGCCTAATGGTGAAGAATTAAAGTTGATATCGTTTGGTCTATTTGACATGCTTATGGAAAACAAGAATTTAATGGGCAATCTAGGGCAAAACAGATCTAAGACCTAAAAAAGGTGACGTTTTGGAGGATTCTTAAAGAGCTTTTAAAGTTCAAGGCTCCGAATATTCAAGCAGCCTAAAACTACAGATTTTCTCGGTAAAATGAGATGAAAGTGGGACTAAAATGTTCAAAATTGAAGGAGAAACTATTCTACAGAAAGGATAACACAAGAAAAGCAAGAAAAGGAAGAGAAAGTTGCCTGGAAAACGTGAGAAAGCTAGAGGAAGTTTGGAAAAGCTTTGAGCTTTGAAGAAGGAAACTAGGAAAATGATAAAAGGAAGTGAGAATGATCTTTTATATATTGTCTGAAAATTGAAGCCAACGGTTGAGATTTAATCTGTGGGAAATGATCTAACTACTATGATTAGGCGTCTTTTCATCTTCCTGCTCAAACCAAGGTCTTGTATTAGCAGTCTATCGCTAACGTCAACGTAACAGGGATATTTCAAATTATGCCAACCAAATTGTGCCACCTATGAAGTTCAACTAATACTCACCTTTTCATGAGGAAGGGTCATGATTATAGTGTGAACGTAAGATTTCATGAAGAGGAAGTAACAATTCAGAATGTCGAGAAGTGATTCAATTTGGTGTGCTCAACGTCACTTTTGTAGTTGATCTTATCGACTAAGGAGTGGGAAGGATAACTATTAAGGTATGATTCAGTTAGGCCTAAATCATGAAGCGAATTTAAACCAATGAGTGTTTAAGTCGAGCCAAGCTAGATCATTTCTATCTAGAGGGCTCTATTTGTTCGATGGTTTTAGGATTGCTCAGAGCCTATACTTGGTTCGCTTGTAATGGATTGGTACATCATTAATCGTTAAGTGTGGGTTCGGCAGAAAAGCATAATAGATTCAAGCTCATCAATTATGGAGGAGGACCCACAAACTCACTAGGCAAAACGTGGGAGCATGATAAAAATTTTATGCCCAATCAAGAATAGACACGTATCCAACTACTTAGGGCAATATTAGGCCCATTCCTTCCATCAATTGAAGCCCATGACCCTATGTTCTATCTCTATAAATAGAGGCTAAAGGTACCATTTGAAGGGACCGAATACACATATATAGAAACTTTATAGAAATATTTCCAAAAGCATACTATTTTATTTTCACATTCAAATTCGTATCTTGTATTCATTCTCAGCGTTATAGTGAAGAACAAAAGTGGTAGTAGTTCTATTTTACCGATTAATCTATTCTAAACCTAGTGTTCGATATCTTTGCTTTGCTATATTTATTTCTTTTAGTTTTGTTGATCTGATTTCATTATAACCAGTTTACTAATCGTGTTAGTGAAGCCTGCATAGGACCTAATAACGGTGATTTGTGGGCCCAATAACCCAAAATTTAATCTGAAACATTGTTATAATAATTTTTAATTATTTGTAGATCTAATGTCTACAGCAGTCTAAGAATAAATAAGGACCTAAGGCCTCTGTTTATAGAATAGGATGGAGGAGTCAGAAGTCTATCAAGTTAAGAAGAAATTTTTCTTTCTCCTCTCTCTATGTTACTCGCCACCTAAGGGATGTGATTCTCTTATTGTACATAGCCACCCTTGTAGAGGAATTCAAAAATTTCAACCAATCATACTGTAAGGTTGTGTGATTATCTACACTATGCAGAACAATTCCAATTCAAATAATTTCATTTAAATTAGAATTTTATTATTTAAATTTTTTTTAATTTCAATAATTTATGAATAATTATCCTTTATTTAAATTCAAATACAATTAGGATTTAAAATAATGAGTTAAACACAAATAATTAATTATCCAAATCCCAATAATTAATTTGAATAAATATTTTTTAAAATTAATTAAACAATTAATTATCTAGAAACATTAAAGTTGGCGCCGTTGGATTGTGTCTAGCACCACACAGTTGTGCGTGTATACAGATAGGTCTAGTAACCTGCTCACCATAACCTCTTATATTAACTTTGGTAAACTGCATCTTTAGAGGTTGTCAAGGAATTAGTGAGCTAATATTGGTGCCCGATGGACATCTATGTGTGTGTATATATATATATCAAGCTCTAATAATAACAAATAAACTAATGATCGATTAATTGTTTGTTTAATTATTAACTTTGGTTTTACTCTACTATAAAACCAAAGTTGCATTCTCGATAATATACTGTATTATGAGACTTTTTATATTAATTTTGTCGATGACCTCTTATACATGTGTGTATCCCTATAGATTATCCATAATTAGATGATGGACTCAATTCTGTTCTATCTTTTGATTATTTTATCTTTTAATTATTTCACTTATTTTGAAAATTCCATTTATAACAAATACAAATGAAAATCCTTTGGTTACCATATGTATTCAAATGACCAAGGCGCTATGTTCTCATCAAAGTTAGGTTGCATTTTTAACATATCGACAATAGAGCCTTCGTTCATCGAAACTTCTATTTTTAGCGTATTAAAAGACATAAGCTACAAATACGGAGTCATGAATCCACTTTGAGATTAAGATTATACGTAGATGATTATCAAAGCGAATTGATTTAAATTAAACAGAATTATTATTAAATCAATTACATTTTAGATCCAGTCTAGTGTGCAACCATTACTATGTCTACCATACCAATTTGTCTACTATGGAGTCCATCAGCTCTGACAGCCTAAACAGCCTCCCCAATTAGATGTAGATCCTATTGCAGTCTTATCATGTATAAGGTGCCCAGCTAAATACATAGATTATGAACTATATAGTTTAGACTATCAATCTTGGAGTAGTATCTATACCGTTTATAAACTCTATATATGCCTAATGGTAAGATTTGCTTACATAAACACAGATCACATGTTTGCATAAGTACTCAATCATCATTAAAGAAAAAAAAGCAATATGTGAAGCATTATCAATACATGAAATATTCACAATATTTATTTATTTAATCGAAGCTGTCTTTAATTACAAATAAAATATTTGTTCCTTAGGCACCGATCCTAACAATTAGACACTTCTATTATACAATAAAATTCTAGGTATATTTACTGTCAATATAATTTTTTTAATGTGATTCTAGTTTTCTTTTCTTTAAAGGATTTTAACTAAAAAAAGGGTTAATTCCTTCTCTAAACACATGCCTAGAAGGTTAAAAAGATGCTTAATTTATAATATTTATTATGTTTTCGTATGAAGAGTGCAATGCATTTATAATATAAGAATTTTAATAGTTTTATAAGTACTTATATACATTTTATTAATTTTATGCCCATAATAAATGAAGTATTGGGAGTTAAAGGCAAGCAAGTCGTGGACACTTAGAGGACATTCTCACTTATTATAATATTGTTGTTGGTTGAAATCTAGGTAAGTAAACCTATTTGACTTTACTTATATTTTTAATTGCCCTACGAATTTATATGATCTTGTGAATGCATACGTGAAACTCAAGTTACAATAATTTATTTTTTAAAATGCATCCCAATTTTATGAAGAATACACATTAAAGAAAACTGGTGTGTTTCTATACTAGAGGGCTGACTGGGCAAAGGTGGTTAGAGACTGGCGTGCCTATCATAAAAGAATGATATGACTGATGAATGGTAGTGAATACCTAAGGATCAAAGACCAAGATGGAAAAGCCACATAAACGAAGATTAATATATAGTTAATGCCTGAGGTTAAAAACCCAATTTAAAAACCCCGAATTAATTTATTAATAGCCAAATTTCCTAAACTGATTCTGAAAACCATGGCCCATTGGTTACCAAAAGTGTAGGCATAACATCGAGCTCTCTCAAGTATACATAATGAAAAGTTTTAAAGGAAGCATGGGATACCAATACAAAATGCTAAATATTTATTAAATTGGTAGATGATTTACTTACTGAGATTTAGCTTACAAAATTATTTTTAATGTTTTTTAAGATGATTAGTAAATGAAAACCATTCGGTGGCGAGGCATGACTTGATGGCGTGCCATGGTGATTAATAATAAAGTTTGAATGTTTAGGACTTTGACTCATAAGAACTTTAATTTTATTTCGGTTTGAATGTCGAGGTATTTAAGGACTATCTAAGGCATTATAAAATAAGATAATATAAAATGTTCATTAGTTTATGTGTTTGGTTTTCCAAAAAGGAAAAAATCCGCTTCTTTACATCAATAAAGGACAATTAATTGCTAACATTTTCTAGAAGATTAATTAATAGACTAGAAGATGTTATATGTTTTGACATGATGTAGAGTCATGTTTATGAATTGTTAATTGTAGAATAATTATTAAAACGATTAATTACAAAAATTCCCTCTCAACTCAACTATAGCCCTTATAACATTATCCCCTGAATTTTAAAATATCACATTTGTTTCCTCATAAACTTCAAAACATAATATTTGCCCCCTTTAAATATGCAACAACTTTACTTACGTGGCTGTTATTTTACTACATAATCTTAATCTTAAACATACTTTAACATAAAGTAAATTTTGTGGAATATATTATTTTTTCTAAAATGAAATAATAATTATCATTTATTGAAATATTTCTTCTAAAAAAATGATAATTATTTCTTAAGACTTAATTCTTTAAATCTAATGTAATAATAATAATAATTGCGTAAAACTTTTCTTTTAAATGCAAAGATAATTATTTAAAATTGTTGCTTTTTAAAACATTTCTTAATTTAAATTAAAAAACATTTCTAAATTAAACCATTTTCTCTTAACATTTCTAAATAAATATTGTTATAATTTTCTTATTTGAATCTTACATATATTTGTTGCGGTATATGTTGCAACATTTATAAATCTTAAAATTCTCTAAACTAAGGTTGCATGATTATAATCTCTCTTTTCAAGACTTACTTGCAATTTTATTAACTTATTGATAGTACATAATTTTATAAAATAATAATACAGAAATTTACATTTGCGTGAACGGTATCTATGAGCATCTCCACCATTCGTCTACTGTTTGTCATTGCCCATCAAGTATTGTTCACAGGTTTCTTACCTATAGCATGAACATAACTGAACGATCGCTCAGCAAGTAGGAAATTAAATTTGCAAAAATAATTGAAACACATTTCATAAAAACATGCATGAACATTTTTTGCTTGCTTATCGACTTGTTTTATGCTTAATTATTTAAGCTTCATCTTGTCATACTGAATGGGCCATATATTTATACCAGTTGTGCATGGTCCTTGGGAGGTTGGGGTTCGCAAGATCCCCAACAACATCAAGATAATAAACTGAATGTAACATAATGCCTCCCGAAGGAGAGAACAAAAGAAAGAAAGGAGACTCTCGGAAGAAAGTAGAGCCGGAAGGGAAAGAGTCCTTGTAAGTGACCAATTTCCTCTTTTATCCTTCACCTCTAAGCCGTTGGTAAAGTTGGCGAGTCTCAGTCTAAAGAGTAGGGTATAGTCCGAGTATAAGTCTCTATAGAAGTCTCAACAGACCACATAGTTGTATTTGAAAATAGCCAAGCCACGGCAAAGATTAATAGCTAGGGTAGTACCCCTTAGCTTAGGTAAGCCAACAAGCCAATAGGAGACAGCCAAGGGACGAAAGCACTCGACAACGAAAGGTTGAGATGACACACTTAACTTATCTTGTCTTATTTATTTCATTTATTTTTGTTGTATAAATGTAGTATTACATGTTATTACATAGCATTACAAATCATAAATTATAAACATGCTTAACTGAAAGTGAGTAAGTAGTATAATTTAATACTACATACGTTACATACTGATCATGACCTAGTTAGAACATAACATGCAATGATATGATATAAACATAATAAATCGTAATCATATTGTAACTCAACATAGGATATCATAGCATGACAAAATATGACTTAGCATAATATAGTATGTTCTGTCATAACATAACATATCATCACATCATAACACTACATGGCATGACATGAGATTAATTATGCCTTTCATGTTTATGAAAACATCTAAAACATTTTATTTTAAAATTGTTCATATTATAGGCGAGATTCCTACTTACTTAGAGATTCCAAGCTAAGAGGTTCTAGTTGTATCTCGTCAGTCCTACAGTTTAGGAAGCATCCTTGATAGTGGTCCAAGTGATGAAGGGCTTGTTTGCCTAGACCAGCAAGTGCATGGGGTCAAATTTTAGTATAAAATTGGTGAGTTAATGATTGTTGTCTCCAACGAGGATTGAAATCTGAAAACTAGCTAATTACTATAGCTACAATAACAGAGATTTATTTAGAAAATTGGAATTTAAAGGAAAATAAATAAAAAGAAAATAAAACTAATGAAACTAATCAAACAAAACCGAAAAGAAAAGAAATAAATAATTTAGAATATGGACAATCTATGTGATAATATGTCTAAGGACATGATTTAACTCAATTCTTCCTATGCTCTTCCTATTTCACGATTATTAACTTCGTTACAACCAATCATTAATCTAGAGCCCTAAGTTCACCTCATTACCTCTTCCAAATGTGTAAATACCTAAATTGATATCCCTATCTAACTTGTTTATCTACACGTTCATTAAGCTCAACCCTAATATTGATAATCAAGGCATCGATTGCCTCTTGGCCTTACAAAAACCAAGATTCTCAAGGCCATTATCTAAGTGTTCTCAGCCCTCCTGGATCTTAACAACAATAAAGACTACATTTCCCAAATAACGATAAATGAGTCAATCTCTCTTGAGCATTAAAATTCATAAAACACATCAACTAATTCATTAGCCAAATCAACTAGAAACATTAAGAATAGAGAAACATAAATGAAATTGAAATGGAAATTACATCAATAATTAACAAAATAATCCAAACATAATCCAAATCAAATTATATAAAGCCCTAGAATAGGAAATTTAAGCAAATATAGACAAATTCATACTAATCTCTTCATGAAATCCATAAAAGTTAATATGTTCAATGCACAAATACAAATATAAATTTCAATCAAGACTAGGTAAAGAGAATGAGAGAAGAAACTCTTTATGGAGATGAACTTTAAGCCTTGAATCCTCTAAGAATCTACCAAAATCCTCCAAGAATCTTCAACTAAAAGCTTTTTCTCTCTCTAGAATTTTAGCTCTCACTCATAGGTTTCTTCTCCTAATTCCTCCACAATTTGCACAAAACCCTAGATGGGAATTTATATGCCTCAAAAGATTTAGGAAATTCTATCTTAAATCAGCCTCAAAATCATAACAGAAATAGGCTAAAAAGGCACGTGTATACAGGTAGGAAAAGAAGGTGCGCGGCCACACACTATGCAAAACTTGAGCTGGGGTAAAAAAGGGACAAGCGCTACCGCAGGCTCTAAATAGCATGGCTGAGCGTTTGTGCTGCCTTTGAGCTAACGCTGAGCTCGCATAGCCATAGGATCCCTTTAAACGGCCACGCGAGCGTTTTGTGCTAGCACTCAGGGGCACAAAAATTTGCTATGCTGGGGCTTAAAATAGAGCTGATTCAAGCTTCAAAGTTGCTCTTTTTACCCTATTAAAACAAGAAAAATAAAATAGAAATAAAACTAAATATAATGAAAACAATACAAAACAAATAAAACTAAAAATAAAATAAACTAAAGTAAGATAAAATATGACAAAAAGACACAATTAACTAAATTTTGTTAAAAACTAAAATAAATGTAAAAACACAAAATAAAATCTATCGAATCACCTAAAAACTAACAAAATACATAAGTTGAGATAATGAATAAATTCATCCTGTCAACGTGGCAGTTCCATTAGGACTGTTCTGGTTGAAATTGACTAGAAAAAAATGGTGTCATTCTCTTCGTCTTGTCGATTTGAATCTATAGACACCAAGATTTGTGTCGATCGGTGCTACTCCAAGTTGGCACATAGAATAAAATAATGGTTTGTAGCTTTGATTGGCATATACAGGCTACTCTGGCAGGTTGCGGTCGGCACGACACGTCGTTAGACTTAGCTCGCAGTGATTTATTCGTTGGTGATGGAGGTGTCGAAAATAGATGTCAGAATCTTTATTGGAGTTTTTTGACTAATGGTGGGGGATATGGAAGAAAGAGAAAATAGGGGAGAAAGAGAGGGAAAGTTGAATTTCTATTGGATAATTTCTTTTTCATATAATTATATTTATGGACATTGTTCTGGGTCTTTGAAATCTATGCTGTGTCGTGGTTAGTTCGATCAAATTTTGATCTATAAACTTAATAATTTCTATATACGTACACGTATTTTCTAAAAATATAATATTTTTTGCCTTTTAAAACAAATAAATTCTAACTATATTATCATCTTATAAATATCTTCGTACTATCATAAAATAATTTTCATGAATTTATCCATACTTTATGGATTTCATGATTTTATTCTAAAATACTAAACTATGACACTTTTGTTTTAAAAATCAGTTATCAACTATATTCACCATTTTTTTTATTTTCTAAGAATAACATTATGTATTCAAAAGTTTTGATTAAATATTAAAATTTGATTTCTTTGATCAAAATAATCTTTTGTAAAGTTTAAAATGATAAAATACTATCTAATAATTAAAGCGTATTTTTCTTATTATAATTTTTTATAATTTGCTATTTTCTTCATGCTTAACATGAAAACATATGGTATTCTAAAATTCTTTGCTCTTATGTGAAGAGATTGAATCTCTTCTTCTTCTTCTTTTTAATCAATTAAATCCGCCATTTTTTATCTTCATAGAAATTATTTTTTTCAACCACCAAAACATATCATATTTTATTTATTTCAAAAAAATAGTGGTCATAGTTTATTTAAATAATTTCATAATTGAAATTGACTACAGGTCAATTAAAATCAAGTTCTGAACTTAGCAAATTCACACTTTATGGATAGAACCCAAACTTTTTATGGCAAAAAGCCATTTATAGGTCTGCGTCTAATCTATGGATGCTTTTTAAACTTTTCTTAATCACATTATGGATTTGAAATTAATCTGCTTGTAATATTGCACTGTCTTAAAGGCTCGTGCAATGCTTATGGACTCCATTAATGATTCTTCTTTTTTTATTATTATTATTTTAAATTTTCATAATTTCGCACACTCGTACATCTAACTATGCACATATATGATATTGAAAATTTTTGAATTTTCAATAATCCTTGTACCTTACAAAAAATTCTTGTCATGCCTTGTGATCTTTATTAAAATCAAGATCGATTTTACATGCATAAACTTTATGATCACCATTGTTTAAATTATGGTATTGAGCTATTGATCTAGATTTTTCTTGTTACATTGACATCATGTAGGAATTCCATAAAATATACTGGGTTAGAAATTCCCTTTTATCAGTTAATCCCAATTTAGATTTTCTAATTAAGATTCTTATAATGGCCACTACTTTGACCCAAACCTAAAATTATTGAATCATAAAAGCTTAGTTTTAGTACACTGAATAATTATTTTTAATTATCCAAGTGTACTATCATATCATCACATTTTGCTACACATTTCATGCACTAAGCACATAAAATTATGTAATTATAACATTATTTATAACAAAGTCTTATGTTATTAAGACTTTCTAAATATGCGTTGATTGATAAATTTCATAATTATAAATCATGGTTAAATTGCAATTTAGGCTTCTAAATTCCTCAAGTGTTATTGATGGTTTCTAACCTTAAATTAAATTTTTACATTTTCTCATAATGCTTAACAGTACTATGTATTATCGAATTTAATCTAATTATAGAATTAGGGAATTTAAGCTGTAACTCCACGAATCTTAAATCATAAATAATTGCTCAGGTTTCTAAGTAAACCTTGACTTAATTACGTAAATTCTCGCTAATGTAATCAATCAGATGACTAATCTACTCGAACCATTAAGACGAATTGACTTGTTTAAAGTCAATCATTTACTTAAATATTCGTGCTTTCTCATAAGCATTTCTCATAATTCTTATAAAAATTTGTATTTATAAATTCTAAAATTGTACTTTCTCAAGTATTTAACGGTATAGTTATGGAAAAATTCTTAATTAATTATACTTAGCAATTTCTAGATTTTTCTACACATTACAAGATGTATGAAATATTAATAAAGAAAACTCCATGAATTATTGAGCATAGATGACACAATATTATAAAAATAATGATATTGTTAAACAATTGTAGTGAACGTTAGATTATTAGCTTAACTTGGAACAGTCAAATAAAGGTACAGAAGATATTATTTATTTCAAAAAAATTTTAAGTTTTTATAGTTTTTATTTTTAACAATTAAAGTTTTTAAATTATACCCTTTTTAAATTCAAATTAACTTTATACATGATAAAGTTACCAAAATACTTTTATATTATATTATGTATCAAATCTTAATTATGTACTAAGATTTATTAAAAGTATTAACAACATGGTTTTTTTTATTAATATTTTATAGTTCAGAGGAATACATATTATGTTTTGAAATTCGTACGCATAATATTACAATGGCCGTTGTTTAGGGGGAATTTTTGTAATACTTTTGTTATAATGTACTTGTGTTGCATTCTTAATGCACCGGCATGAGCATATGCATTGATTCTCACATTGATATAGTAGCCTATGCAACTAAGATGAAGACCTTTATTTCTCTCACTCGGGACATGTTATGAGCGGTGGAAAATAAAACCTTGAGCGGTTAAGCTTATGTCAAATAAGTCACAATGACCCTAAGATCGGGTTCTGCTTTACTTTTAATTTATTTATGCATATACATGTAAATGTATGTATACATTGTAATGACTCGATTTTTCAAATGTTACTTAACATACTTAAACATACATTAACTTAATTAAACATATTTATCATTCGAGGACTTGTAAAATCTTTTTTTTTTTTAAGTAACTGAACGTATTTGAGTAACTTTTTTTTTCTTTATAAGCTTTAAGCCAAGAAAACTATGCATAAAACGATGACAAGTAATCGTGCTTTAATGGAAATTTAAATTAAATTGGCAATACTACAAAGAGTGCTTAATTCCTACTATACGGATAGAGTTATAAACCAAGCAATTAATAAAATAAAGTGCTATTGCGTGGCTTGTCTAGTTATACAAGTCACTTATAATTAGCACCTAGACATGCGATTGAACTTTATTATTATTAACTTCATGGTTTATAACTCTATCCTATAGTAGGAATTAAGTACTCCGTATTGCATTGTCAGATTGAACTTTATTATTATTAACTTCATGGTTTATAACTCTATCCTATAGTAGGAATTAAGTACTCCGTATTGCATTGTCAACTTAGTTTAGATTTTTGTTAGAGCATGTTAGTGCTTGTTATTGTTTTATGCATGGTTCTCTTATCTTAAAGCTTATAAAGAAAAAATAATATTAATTTAGGGACTATACATTTAGTATAGCTTCAACTACTAAATATATTTTATATATTTATTAAACAATATAACTAATTTTGGTGCATATTTGTATATATATATATATATTAAGTTTAGAAACTAAATATAGTTCACGTTTTAATATGAGGACAAAGTTAACTATTTTTATTTAAAATTTTATGGAGGGAAACACTTTTTTAGTTTACGGACTATTTATAGGACACAATTCATTATAAGACCAAATTTTGAGTATTAAAAGAATTAAAAAACTACGCATGAATTTATCCCTAAATTAATTATTGTAAAACCCAATAAAATAAAAAGTCATTTACCTAAAAAAAATTGGCCATTAATTAAAACAAGTGTTCAGAACTGACCATTCTTCTACTTATTGTGGTTTTTTTTTTCTTTTTTTCTTTTTTGAACATGCATTCTTGTTTTCGGTTACCAATACAAAAGAGGATAGCGGTTTGGTTTTGTCTTTTTAGATGTTTTTTTCTCCTTTTAAAAAACACAAAAAATAAAAATGATTTTGAAACATTCTTTGGTTACATTTTTTAGCCAATCCAAAATAAAAACATTTCTGAAAACACCCCCTAAAAAGACTCAAAAATGAAAACAAAAAATTGTTTCCATCATTTTCTATCTTCTTTCTCACACTGTCTATCTCTCTCTCCTCCCAAGCATTCCGCGATGAGGCCACCCCTCTTGTTTCAGGTGGCAGCATTGCTTGTTGGATTTCGTCGTCGCTCACACCAAAGTTCGTCCTTGAGACCCACCCCATCAGTCGCGCTTTATCCCCCAGCAACCCAGCTATTAAAAAATCCCCCACCATCGCTGGATCACGATGGAGGCAAGGTTTGAACTGCGAAGGGTTGTCAATCTTTGCGAGATGCCATTGATCTCTATGAGATTGCCATCAATCTTTCTGAAAGGGTTGTCGATCCGCAAAATAGCTGTTGATCTCTATGAGAGAGCCTTCAATACACGAGAGCGCCATTGATCTCCACAAGAGTGGGGCTGGGTTTGTTGGGGGAAGAGCGATGGATCGTTAGGGGTGGGCCATCGAAGGCCGTAGGTGGTCGTCGGTGGTGGGACTAAGGCTGTCCATGATGGCTTGTTAAGTCAATGGATTACCCAAAACAACACAAAATATTACCCAAAATAATTTTAGAAAAATACTCAAAAAATGACCGAAATATAATTTCAAAAACAGTCTAACACATGTCACGCCCCGGAGTACGGGAGGTGACATGGCGGATTATTTAAATTAATTAAAAGAGAATTTAATTAAAAATCCAGAGTTTAAGGGGTTGAATTAAGTATAAAATGTGAGATTCATTAAAACACTTTATAAAGAGTTCATATACACTAAGCAATTTAAAACATTAAACAATAATAATTAAAACAATAAAGCCGCGAGTATGGGTTCTACAGACCCACAACTTGTGCACACACATGGTTCTGACAATATCATAAATACAATCACAGTCCAGATATACATAAAGTTAAAATCTTACATGCCTTAATTAAATAGTACAAAAGATAAAATAATCCTTCTACTGCTCCTGAGTTCGGTATGAAGAATCCTCTCCAAACCTAAATGGAAAACCACCTAGAAAGGGGGGGGGGGGGGGGGGGAAATTTAAAACAACTAAAACGTGAGCGAAAGGCTCAGTAGGACTAAGTTTTATAAAATAATTTAATTTAAAGAAACAGATCATTATTCAGGAGTTATTTAAAAGAAACCTTAAATGAATAAATAAATAAACAAATGAATAAATTTGAGTAAAGCTGTTCTTACCCAGAACAGTTTACTTGGACAACCAGAAATATCAGTTTCTTTTCCTAGGCAAACCATAATAATATCACCACCGTAGTGGCCCAGTTGGGTTTCGGGACCTGCCCCCAAGGTCGATCGCTACACGACCTGATCTCTGATATGGCATCATGCTTATATGTTTATTATCATCATCATTCAAAACCCAATTACCGAGTGTTGTCATTTACATTCATTATGAAGTTCATTTCAGTTCACGGTATATTAAAATATAACCGATAAATTCATTTTCAAACAACCGTTGAAAACATTTTAATAGAAATCCTTTTCAAAGCCAAATCATTTCGAAACCAGGCTACCAAAGAAATGGGGTAGAAGTCCTACCTCAATACTCGTGCCGGTACCCCACACCGTAATCCCGGTCCGCTATACGTTAGCTCCGCGGAACCACGAACGATCCTAGATACAAACTAAGTCGGTCAATATCTAGTTTGAGACATTCTATGTTACTAAACCATTTCATGATGTCCTAGTGTGCCATTTGTACCTTTAAAATCGTTTTATAAGGTTAGAATTTAAATCAGGGTTCAAAACAGTGAAAACGGGTGAAAATCACAAAATTTTCCATGCCACGGCCGGCCTGTCGGACTCCCTACTTCGGCTGGCCGAACTGTACAGTTTGGCCTGCCGGAAGTCAGGTCTGGTCGGCCAGTCATATCCCCAGGTTCGGCCTGTCGGACGGAAGAACACCGGCCTGCCGATCCCTATTTTGGCCTGCCGAACACGCAGTTCGGCCTGCCGAATTGGGAAAACCTAGAAATCCCAGCCACGGGTTTCTCGATCCCCAAAATTTAAATCTTGATTCTAACATGTTTTTCTTAAATCCCAGGCATAGAAAACAATCATAGTTGATAGAAAAACATATTAGAACACATTTTCACTCATTTAAACAAGATTTAAACTCAAAAATCTCAAAAATCCAAAAATGTAAAAATAGGGAGAAAAATGAAAAATCTTGAATTCAATCCATTTTTCTTCAATCTAAGCTTAGATTCTAATTGTTCTAAGTTCATTTAACTCAAATCCAAGGTTTTTTAGGCTTAAACAAACCTAGATTTCAAAAATGCACAAAATTGAAAATTTTGGAAAAAGTTTAGAAATTTCAAAACTAACCTCGAATCGAAGCTTCAATACGCGTTCTCGGTTGCTAAATCACGTCCCCGAGCTTCCTCCTTGCTAACCCGAAGCTTGGATTCGAATTTGATTTCAAAAAATTTCAAAGAGAAATTGAGAGAGAGAGAGAGAGACGGCTCACGGGAGGGAAAGAGAGGAGAGAGAGAGAATCGTGAGAGTGTGAGGAGAGAGGAGGGAAAAAGGAAATAAATAGAGAAAATCGGTGGGCGGTTTTACTGTGCGAAAACTATGTGCCGCCCATGGTTTTGTAAAACGGAATATTTTTAACATTTTACAAATCATTGTATTTTAAAACTCAAAACATCATTTTAAAACAATGAGAAATCATTTGAATCCATCAAATTAACAAAACAACCGAAAATTCAAAATCCAACCAAATAATCTAATTAATGTTAAAACATTAATTATGGTACACTAATTCATCATTTATATTACATTAACATTAAATAAATTTTGGGGCGTTACAACACATTTCCCCAAATATTTACATTTTTAGATTTTTACACAAAAGAAAAACATATTTGCATGCATTCAGCCATGATTTTCTCATGCTAGAAGCACAAACGAACCTAGGCATTTAAAACGGGAAGGTTCTTGAAGCTTAACCCCGAAAGAAACCCGTTGACACATTTTTTTTTTTGTTTCCTACGGATAGAAATTGGTCTTGATTTGCAGGTTTTTTAAATACTCCCAACTTGATCTTCTTCTAGCTGCCAAGACTGTCCATATCATGTCGCCAAAAAAGAAATTATTTATCAATAAACAACAATTATTATGTGCATATTCTACTTTCCTATAATTTATTTGTCGTCCCCAATTTTCACCAACTCCTCTTTACAAATCGATGACCTCCACTCTAGCTCAAGAAGCTCCCACTTTCCCAAATCCCAAACACCCACCGACACCACCTTTTTTTTTTTACTTCCCTTTTCATATAAAAGTTCCCTTTCTCTTCATCTAAAAGCGCAGTATCGTGGGTCTTCTTCAATTATTCTGCCACACACTGCTTCAAAGCATGTTGTGCTTGTCTCCATAGGCTTCTGGTAAACACTCTTTTTGGTTTTTGTCTTCAAATTGCAAAATCTGGGTTTCCTTCCTTTCAATTTTCCCCACATGGGATTTCAACCTCATCCATATTGGTTCTGAAATTTGTTTTCTTTTCCTATTTCACGAACTGGGTTTCCTTGTGACTGAACTCATTCATCTATACTTGAAGCTTTCACTTTATATCATTGATCAAGACCATTAAACTCCTTCACAAAGTGTCAATTTTTTTTGGTCTTCTTCAAAGTTACAGTTCCAAATACCATGTTAAATTGAACCATGACAAGTCGAATATTTGGTTGAGTAGTGTTATAGTGATGATGTCAGGAACTGAATAATACTATATTGAACATAATTCATTCGTAAACGTCCATGTCAATCGCCTGTGGGGTTCCCATTCTTGAGTGTGTGTACTGCCTTGGCTGTGCTCGTTGGTTGTGGCTAAAATGCCTCTACACTGCTGGCTACGAGAGTGAGAACTGGGGTCTAGCCACCATTGAAGAATTCGAGCCCGTTCCGCGCCTCTGCCGCCTAATTTTAGCCGTCTATGAAGACGATCTCCGGAACCCGCTTTGGGCTCCCCCTGGAGGTTATGGAATTGATCCTGACTGTGTAATCCAAAGAAAAGACTATGAGGAAACCCGGGGCCAGGTTCCTCCTTATATGGTTTACCTTGATCATGACCATGCTGACATAGTCCTGGCAATTAGGGGACTCAATCTGGCAAGGGAGTGTGATTATGCGGTTTTGCTTGATAACAAGCTGGGGCAGACGAAATTTGATGGTGGATATGTTCATAATGGGCTGATGAAGGCGGCAGGGTGTGTTTTCGACGCAGAGTGGTTGGGTTTGAGGGAATTGGTGGAGAGAAACCCGACATACACGTTGACGTTCACGGGGCACTCCCTTGGAGCAGGGGTCGTTGCTTTGTTGACAATGTTAGCGCTTCATAACCGTGAAAAGCTTGGAACGATAGAGAGGAAAAGGATTAGATGCTACGCAATAGCTCCTGCTCGGTGTATGTCTTTGAATCTGGCCGTGCGATATGCTGATGTTATTAACTCGGTAGTACTCCAGGTAAGATCATGAAAATGTGAAATTGTGTGCTTCATTGTCTGCATTTTGGTTGGCATTTGAATATTTACTTAAATTGAAATAGAAATTCTTTAGAGGACTGATATGAATTATTCAAAACGAGTCCTTGCATATGGTTGAGATTGAGCTTATATAGTATTTTGGTATTGCTTGTGGAGGCTTCAAAAGTCCTTTGCACATGATACGATACAGGTAGCGTGCTGGGTAAAAGTGTTCAAAAGTACTTTGCAAAGGCGCTAATGCACTTTTATGCTTATTTGGCGAATTAGAATTTTTAACTTTTGCCTTCTTGTTTCTTCTCCGTGTGCTATACATCAAAGTAACTTTCTTCAGAAGCACAACAATGCCAAATTAAGCCTCACTGGTAGTTTTGGGCAGCAGTATAACACTTTGATGCAAGTTCTCATTAGTTTTCTGTAAACAAGAAATTGTTTATCTGGCTAGAGCTGGGAGGTGCTGTTTTATAGCATGATAATGGGAACTATCTCAAAACCAAGTTGACCTCTAAGGATACTCTTTTGTATCTGAAACGTGATCTTGTAGCAACAGTAGCCAAGAACTGAATAAAGTTTTGACTATAAGTTGGTTTTCACTTGTGTTATGGGTTTGCAATGATAAAGTATCTGAACGTTGATTTCCAAATTAATTTGCTGCCTTATTATTGTTGCTAATACACGTTTTTAATGAACCAGGATGATTTCTTACCCAGGACAACAACTGCTTTGGAAGATGTATTCAGATCACTTATCTGGTAAAATCTAGTATGTCTTAGTCACCTCTCCTGCATCTGATAATTGTTAAGATATGTGAATTCAAGTTCTACCAGATACATCAGATGCTAGAACTGTAGAAAGAAACAATAATGAAAGCCATTGCTATAGATTCCTTTCTAGTTTTATTATTATGTTAGAGAAATGTTATCATTCTAGACTTTAGGATGGGAAGCGATGGCCCAAAGTAAACCTAATTCAAGAACTGGATACGGAATCTCTATTGTGCCACATGAAACATCGAGTAAAAGCTCGTTATTAGGGACCACTATGAGGGTGGGAACGTAGTTTATAAGCCTGTAAAAGTAGCATAGAATAGATTTATTTTAACTTCTAAGGTTAGAGGATAAGATCATGAATTTTCTGGTAGCTTCTACTTCATAACATTTGTGTATCCATTTTTTTATTCACATTTGAAATTGACCATGTAGTCTTAGAATTTACATTTTTATGCTATTTGTCTAGTGTTTTTTGTGTGATACTAATTGATCAGGTTTTTCTTTCATCTGAACAGCTTACCATGTTTACTTTGCCTAACATGCTTGAAGGATACATGCACGCTGGAGGAAAAGATGCTTAAGGATCCAAGAAGGCTATATGCACCTGGTCGTCTCTATCATATTGTTGAACGAAAGCCATTCAGGTAAAATATTTGTTTCTTGATGGTAATTTTTATAATAGGTGTTTACTTAACTAGATTGTTTTACTTCTTTCTTTTTAATCTTTTTCTGGGTGTCTTGCTATATATATGCCTGTTTCTCCAAAGAGACAAATGTGAACTAGGAAAAGGCTTAGCTAGCCCCTCTAACTTTGAGCGAGAAATTACGAGTCTGGTGTTCCAACTTAATTATATTCTTTATAGGGTGTGTGGCCACTGGATTATGATATTGTCATGGCCAGGGAAACAAGGTTCCTTGCACTTGCTTCAGATGATGTGATTTGTCTAAGAAAAAAATTAGTGCTCTTGAGAGAGAGGTTTGAGCTCATTGTGGAAACATTTCTTTGACGTTTGATGACCCACGTTCGCCTTCATTGTGCTTTATGTGTTGAATCTACTGGTGCTCCGAAGTTGTCAAACACCGGGGCCTGAATAACATGTCAGGTATGGGGTAGAATTGTGGGGTTCGGGTGAACTTACGGTATAACACTGGGGTCTCCTTCTATTACCTTATACTGGGAATTGGCCTGGTTGCATCTGTCTTACCAAGACACAGTCTAAGTTACATGACGGAAACACATCGAGGAAACTTGGTCTGTCTATGAAACCAACAAACAATGTTGTCATAAAAAAGGACGACAAAAATGGCAACCACCCCCACGCCGCTCTCCCCCCCCCCCCCCCAAAAAAATTCCTTTTCCGTTTGAATAATTGCAGTGAGGGCCGAGTTAGAAAGAAGTAATATATTTGCTGGTCAAACAATTAGTGCTTCCTGAGGAATTTAGGATTGATCAGATAATAGTGTACTTACTGGCCATTTTAAACCACCCAAAACCTGCCCTTTATTGAAGTAGGTGGCCAAATCCTGCCACCTAATACAATTTCCGCATAGAAAAAAAAAAAAAGCAAAATGAAAAATATTATAGTTATTATGCAGACAAAAATAAATTATATAGCTGTTTCATTATTATTATTTCACTGGTTGAATAGAATGTGTTGTAAACATAGTAGTGGAAGAACCATGGGCAATAATCGGATGCTTGCTACTTGCAGGATAGGAAGGTTTCCGCCAGTAGTAAGGACTGCAGTGCCTGTCGATGGCCGGTTTGAGCACATTGTTCTTTCTTGCAATGCAACTGCTGACCACGCCATCCTCTGGATAGAGAAAGAATCCCAAAGGGCTCTTGATGTAAAGTTCTCAAATCCTCCTTGAAGTTGACCAAAACAATTTTCATGACATGTTTCTTAGCGTCTAGCCCCAACTTGTCGGTTGGTGTTCAGTTATTTGCTTCTCACTATTTCAGTTAATGCTGGAAAAAGATGGAATTATGGAAATTCCGCCAAAGCAGAGGATGGAGCGCCAAGAATCTCTTGTTCGGGAACATGGCGAGGAGTACAGGGCGGCACTTCAGAGGGCCGTAGCTTTGGATATTCCTCATGCCTCCTTATCTTCGCCTTACGGGACATTCCAAGAAATGGAAGAAGGGGAGCATTCTGGCAGGTCAGGTGAGGAGACTTCATTGCTGTCGTTCAAAAAATGGAGGGAAAGTTGGGACAACTTCATAGAACGTCTGTTTGATGTGGATGAGTCTGGACGCATGGTGTTCAAGAGGACACAACCACCTTTGTAAAATAGCCATTACGAACTATTCTTTAATTCAATGGCAAATCTAATATGCAATTTTCACAAAATGTTCAATGTTTATTTGATCTTCATAGAAATTATAGCTGTGACTATCATTGTAAAGTTTTTTATCCGGCCGTAGCCGAGGGAAAGCAAAAAATACGCAGGCAGCCACACGAGACGGTATTTCTATTCTGACCGAGCCAGCATGAGGAGGTGGAACTCCACCAATGGACCGAAATAATGATTTTGGTGCCCAGTTTTGGACGCCAAATAACTACTTTTCTATACTTATGCGTGGTAGGGATTTAGCTCGTATATTCTCTTTATTTTTTATTTTTTCGTATCCCTTCAATAATATCATTTCACGTTAATTAATCGGGTGTTTGATAATGTTTTTACCACAAATTTAGTTATAAACAGTGTAAAGTTTTTATATGCTACAGTAACAATAAAAAAAATTGTTACAGTATAAAGCTCTCATATGTCACAATAAAGTGGTTCTAACTAATGATTTCTATTACCTTCTAAAACATTTTAACCGTTATGATTAGTAATATAATATTTTAATTAACATAACATTTAAACTGGTATAGCATGAATTATTAAAAAGATATAAAAGGGGCGTGAATAAAAAAAAAAGTGGAGTCGGTTTTGCAGTCATAGAATAGCTACCAAGCTCGGACGACCGTGCATTATGACAAATAAAAAGGAATAATAAATGAGGGGCGCCCAAATAAAAAGAAATAATGGATGATGAAGAGAGCTATTGGAAAAAATGGGCGAGAGAGAGAGAGAGAGAGTTACCTTGGTAACCCGTAAGGACACTAGAGGAGTGGCCGTAGAATGAGTGAGGAGTAGAGAATGAAAGGGTGACACGTCTATTACGGTCGTGCAACGGTGAGCTTCCAACCACGCCTAAGAAAAGACAGAAAAAAAAAACAAGACTATTGTCTATCTCAAGGGCTTGTTTAACAAGGTTTCTTAAAAGCTGTGTTTGTAAGTTCAACAATTGCTTCTGAAAGTGTTTAAATGTCTCTTAAAAGTATTTTAGCTCTTTAAAAGTATTTATAATAACAGATGTAAAATATAATTTCTCAAAAAAAAATTCTAAAATAGACTCTAGAACTTGTACTAGAGTTTTAACAAGATATCATAAACTTAATTATAATATTTTTATTACTTATTAAAAAAATTTTAAACCATTTTCTCATTTATACGATGTTTGGGAGAGTGGTTTTAACTATCAATTTGGGATTGAGAACTGTACACTGTAGCTTTTTAATGTAACATATAAGAGGTTTATACTATTCACAGTTTAAACTATTGGTTTAAACTATTCTTCTAAACACCTTATCAAGCTCTTTTAAAAATAAAGTTTTAAACATTTACTAAAAAGTTATAGCATTTTATTTTATTTTTCTATTGACTAAAAACACAAGTAAAAGCTTTGCAAAAGGAATTCTACGTCATTTTAAACTTGCTTGGTGTAATATCCAAAAAAAAAAAAATGCCTGGTGTACTTTCTTTTTTGAGTATGCAACACTTAATATATTTATTACAAAACGCTATTGTACTAATCGAGTTATTTAGAAAAAAAGAAAAATATCCAAATACCCCTCGTAATTTGTTTAAATACCAGTTTTACGCCTCTAATTATCTAAAGACCCAAAACATCCTTGTGTTCCTAAAATCATACTCAAAATATCCCCAAAACAATTAAATTTTGGATTGTACTAATCGAGTTATTTAGAAAAAAAGAAAAATATCCAAATACCCCTCGTAATTTGTTTAAATACCAGTTTTACGCCTCTTATTATCTAAAGACCCAAAACATCCTTGTGTTCCTAAAATCATACTCAAAATATCCCCAAAACAATTAAATTTTTGAAAATTTAAAGACTACCCTTCCCAATATATGTAGAATGTTATTTTAAATATGACATAATAATTAATTAAAAGACAATTTAAAATGTTCAATTGAATATTTTAATCAAGCAAGAGTTTTTATAATTGATTTAATTTAGTATTTTAGTTTATTAATGTTTTAAATTATATTTAATAAAGATTAGGATTATAAAGGGTATTTTTATTTTTTTTCAAATTTTTAACTGTTTTGTGGTATTTTAAGTATAATTTTAAAAACACCTAGGTGTGTTTGACTTTTTCATGATAAAAGGGGTAAAAGTAGTGTTTACTACCCCAAAAAAATGACTATTGCAAGTTAAAACAAAAATACTCAAAATACCTCATGTATTTTGCCTATATACTAATTTTATGTCTCTTATAATCTAAATACCAAAACATACCCTGTGTTCATAAAATCATGCAGAAAATATCCCCATAACAATTAAATTCTTGAAAATTTAAAGACTACCTTCCCAATCTATGTAGATTGTTATTTTAAATATGAGATAATAATTAATTAAAAGACAATTTAGAATGTTCAATTGAATATTTTAATTAAGCAAGAGTTTTTAACTTTATATAATTGATTTAATTTAGTATCTTAGTTTATTAATGTTTTAAATTATATTTAATAAAGATTAAGATTATGATGGATTTTTTTTTTCAAAATTTTAATTATTTTAGGGGTTTTTTAAGTATGATTTTAAAAACACTTGAATGTGTTTGACTTTTTCACAATAAAAGGGGGCAAAAGTAGTCTTTACGACCAAAAAAACCAAAAAAAAAAAAAGATGACCTATTGCAAGTTTGGAGATTATCTAATTAAAATATTGATCGAACCTAAGACACATCCCATAAACCTCCCTTGCCAACCGCTGGGCTAACCCCAAGGGTGTCACCAATTTACAATTCTAATTTTTGTTATCTTGCATTTATTTTGCTAGAGAGACGTCACCATAGGTGAACTAGTAGCATGAGTTTTTTCTTGAACTCATAACTCCGATCGAACCACTCGGCATTTTTGTCCCTTGCTTGTGACATTTCTGCTGCAGCAATTGACAACTGATACGATAAATGCTATCTAATATTGATGATGCTTTGTTAAATTACTGCCACCTGCGGATTGATCGACATGTTAATGATGCTTCGTTTTTTCCAATCTATGGCCTAAAAAACTAGCATAAATAACAAAGCATTATTCAAAATAATTACCCATCTCCAACAGATTGTGCCTACAAGTTTTTGGGGGAAACAAATCAATAATACACTGTCAGCTCTAAGTCGCTTGTTAAACAAGGATAACTTCCCCTGCCAGGCAAAAGAAACAATAGAAATGAGTTTGATTAAATGACCTCTTAACACCAAATAAGATCCACGATCAGCATGCACTTCCCTATCGCTCGAGGTTGTTTTGCTTCATGTAAAAAACATTGGCAATTGGGTAGCTTACCGTGCATTCTCTTAACAAATTGTTCAAACTCCATGAAGTTGTGTCTTTCCAAGAGATGTGGATTGAGCCTAAGGTTGGTAAAAGACAAAAAATGCCTTCCATCCGGATCCGCTGGTGGCATAGCATCATCCAAAATCTTGTTAAAGCCTACTCGATCATAACAAGGCAGAGCATTCTCGTTCACAACCGGTATGCAGACATCCCAAGCCGCATTAAGCACCCGTAATATACGATGCTCACTATAAAAACTCTACAACTAGTCGCCATTGAATGTTTAGTAGCCTGTTGTAGGGTGATTTTCAATGATGGAAAAACAAAAATATATTCTTAAAGAGTTCATGTTAGGGCACTAGAGCTTCCAGCTCCGGGTATGAGTGGCTTAGATCCTGTAGATCTTACAAACACTTGACAGAGATTACTAATTTAAAATCACAAAAAAGGCTGATCAGGAGGTTCTGAATGCTTGAAGCTTACTTGCCAAACTAAACCCTCAGGATCTGCAAGCGCATCCTGGAAGTCCTCATAATGGTTCAACATGTGCAATTCAGCACATTTGAAGTTCAAGGAATCTCCATGCTTCTTTAGAGTTGACAAAATCGCAGCATAGCCGCCACGGTTGCATGGATTATAGAACCCAGCTGTCAACTCGGCAGCGTGACTGGCTGTCTTGTACCACCAACGAATACCTGATAGCTGCTCACAATTAAAATATAGCAAACACAACGAATCAACACAACTAAAAACAAATTACTCGCCAAACTCAAATGAAGACTACTTCAGCTGGAGGACAGAGAAAAAACATCTTCGAGATGGAATGTGAGTGAACTTTTTCTTTTTTCTTCTCTTCTTTTTTATTTTTGTTCTTATTTACTTATTTTCAACGAGGTAACAAACTCACAAATGCAGCTAAACTTTATGCCATCAAGGCCATACAGTCAGTGAGATGAAACAAGAAAACATATGTAAATTGACTTGTACGTGGAGGAATAAAATCAATCAACAAAAAGCTTGTATATTGAATATGAGATAAGAAAAAATTTACTTGCGGAAACAAAATATGATAAGGCGACTTACCTTTGCAGCAAAACAGGTGCCTTCAAAAGCTAATTTTGCCAGAGAAAGTACCCGATCACCATGCTCAACTAACACCCGAGAGTACCAATTAAGGAAGAATCTGCCATAATAGCCATCATAATCACCCCCGTCACAAAAGAAGCCAGTTTCATGAGGCCGGGAATTGTAAGAACCAGCATTATCAGGTCCTCTAGCCCAAAAGGAGTGTCCTCTTGCTTCTGCTGCCTTCCTCAGGCTTCTTAGCAAATACTGATCGTAGCACTGCAGGGATTACGCAGTAATGATTACTTCAATACCTTCTTTTTAAAAAAGAGACAATTTTTATTGATGTCAAAAGTAACATTACAATAGTTGATGAGAATTAAAGACCTCAAAAGAAGCAACAGAATCCTACGGACGTAAATTATGAAACTGTCCTCAAGTGTCAAAAATGCTTTTATAAAAATGATAACCGTTCAAGAATCCGAATATAGGATTAGTCAATTCTATGTATAGAAATTAGATTTGTTGTTATCTATTTTATTATCTGTTTTTTATTTAGTATCAATTAGGATAAGATCTAATCAATTGGAATCCCTTTTGTAATTATAGGAATTATAGGAGTCAACTTTCCTACAATAGATTCCTAGGATTGTATATATCTTCCTGTCATTATCTGAATACAATAATGGAGAAGAAAATCTTTCTATAATAACCAGCCCCTAATAAGGTCGTTAAACATCAACTCAGAAAATTCTTTTTCTAGGTGAATTCAAAAAGCTATATTGATTTTGATTTTGTCCCATAACGCAATGATATCAAGGAGGAAGTGCCATGGACGTAGCTGCTCCTTGATTTCTTCGATGTCTTTGTCTTTGGCATCCACTGTCTTCTTCAAGTTGTCAACTTTCTCCTTGGAGAGTCGAAGGCTGTTGGCCAAGCTCAACACCCTTTCATTCGACCTGTTCAGCTCGTTAGCCGCATCGTCGAGTTCCTTTTTCTTGTCATCTCTCTCAGCTTTTACTTTCCTAAGCTCTTCGCCAAGCTCCTTATTTTTTAAAAGCTCCTGCTCATATTTGTAAGCAGTTTTGTTCGCGAAGAGATTGTAGAGCAAAAGAGCCTGTATGGTAGAAAAATTTAGTATAAATCGATATAAATGAAGCCAACCAGATTGAGAACGATTTCGCGATTTACTTGTCCCATAGCCGCGTCCGATTCATTGTACAGCCAAGAGAATGGCTTCCCACCTAAAAGTTCCTCGTCCTTGTTGAAGTAAAAATTTACGACTGCTCTTGTCATCGCCTCCTTGTCTTGAATGATGCTGACATCCTCTGAGACGTCAAGAGTTTTCTCTCGAACCCTTGTTTCGGCATCCCTAGTTGGAGCAGAAGGCTCAGTCCCTTTCCTTTTCTTCAACTGTGGGGGCTGTATGTCAAAAAGAGGAGGTGGAGGAAGATTAGATGAATCGGTTGGAGGGGCTATCTCTTTTTGGACCAAAGGCTCGCCAGTATCAGTCCTCTTCTTCGCTGCTTTATCCGTAGATTTCTTTCTCCTCATCTCTCCAACTGAAGGCAATGTTACTTTCATGGCTGATAGTGTGGCTTCTGTGAGATGAACGTCTTCGTCAGACAGAGGAGTAATATATTTGACTAGACCGTACAACCACTGAACTGCACCGCGGCATACAAAGGCCCAATCGACTTATTTTGGAAATCGAATAGGAATATCTGTTGGGATTTCTTTAAAGCGCTTCCAAATTGACAACTTCTCGAGTCGATCAGGTTGCGAGCTTTCAGCCCAGGTTCGTCCCTTTAGAGCAAGCAGTGCATCTAACCTTGCTTGGAACCTCTTGCCGGTAGGAGTTGGATGATTCAACTCATAATCTGCAAAGAAAGACAGCACTTGAGATCAGTTGGAATTACTGCTTGAAATAAACACAAGTATTAATGCTTACCAATGTGACCAAAAGCAAATAGAAAAGGGAATTGAGTAGTCAGTTCGAAAGAATCGTGGTTGATTGACATAAAGAAGTATCTCTCTTCCTAATGTCTCTCTGCATTTACAAATTCGGTGATGAGTTGCTTTGACTGTTGGTACACAAAATAGCAGCGACTCAAGCTTTTGTTGTTCGACTTCACGTAGTAGCATCGAAGGAAGTCATAGATGTCAAAGTCTATTCCCACCTCTTTGATAAGTACCATTAAAGCAATCAATAGCCGAATTTCGTTCGGCATGAGTTGGGTCATAGAGATGTAGAAGTGACCAACAATCTCTATCATAAACTCAAGGATCGACAGTTGAAGGCCGAGCTCGAACCATTTAGTGTACACACAAAACCAGTTATCATTTTGTGTGTTAGCTCGTTCCCCTGGGTAAGGCAGTCAAATTTCTACCGAAGATGGAATCCCAAATTCGATCTTATAGTTGAAAAGTCCCCTTCTATCAAGAAGGACTTAGGATTTTTGCGAAATAAGATACTCCCTTGGTAGGAGAGATGTACTTCTTCTTTTTGAATGATTTGATTTTGGCAACTCGGGTAGAGGGCCTTGCTGGCTTATTTCTTTCTATCTCTGGGATCGCTACTGTTGTGCTTGTCCCAACGCCATCGACTCTCGAACTTGATTCGATTATGGATTATTGATGAATCATTTCGTCAATATCCTTTTCGTCGCTGCTCAACCAAGGGTGGTCCTCACCGCTGCTTGAGCTCGAATTGATGATAACCACCTTTGACATTTTCATAGAAATAGGTTTTTGAAGAGAGATCTAGGGTTCTAAAGATCGAAAGACTGAGGAATCCTAAAATCTGAAGAACTTCAGAAGTTTATGCAAGTTCTAAACTCTCCATAGCCAAACAAGTCTAGCAATCGCTAATTTTCTTAGAAAGTAGGGTATATTTGGTATCAAAATGCTAAAAATTGAAAGGGAAATAAGGTTATGAAAAGAAAATCGTAAGAGAATCAAAAGAAACGAGAGAAATCTTGCTTGGAAATTGCTGAGAAATTCTAAGAAACTAAGAGAAATCACCTTGAGTTCGAAGAGGGAGAAACAAAATGAAGAGGAGAGAGAAAATGTGTGTCATATACTGCCCAAAGGTGTTTGACCGACAGTTGAGATCAATTCAAAACCATCTGATCCAATGGCTAGAATTTTGCGTCTTTTTAAATTCCTACTCAAATTGAGGCGATGTCCTTTCGAATTAGGTGCATACGTTAGCATTGCAGAGATATTTTAGAGCCTTCCAATTATGTTGCGACACGTGTTACAGGTAATTGAGTATCATGATTTCTAAAGGAAGGGTAATGATTCGAGTACAGGGTGCAGGATTTCAATCAAGGTGACGTGTCGTCGGACTAAAGCCTGACCCTTGATCACTCCTGTAGTTGATTACATCGACTAAGGAGTAGGGGGCTAACTGTTGGGTACAATTTAGGCAAGCCCAAATTATCTACAAGTCTAGATGGCCTAGTGCTAAAACAAGTCGAATAGATCAAAGTGAATCAATCGATGTGAGGAAGGCTAATTGAATTGACATTTCGTTTATTTTGATTGGTTCGATTCTTGGTGTGTGGTAAGCATTTGGGTTACATCGGCTACTCAAGGTAATTCAAATTCGTTTCCAAGTGTTCGCTCGGCTGTATCAATCGCCATGCGTTGACGATTATCAGCACGAACTAATGGTTACTAACATGTCTGATCATAGACCGAAACATGGGGGAGGCATGATTCTTGTAGCCTTCGCGGATCGACACGTTCCCCACTACTGTAGTTGCTTTCAGTGCATTATCCCATTCTGCTAGATGGTTGGAATCCACGACTCGTCCCTATTCTCTATATAAGGAGATGGTTGCTTCAGTGTGTAGGATATACAGAAAAACATACAGAAACTCTACCCAATTGTTTTCTCATCTCTTCTTTCTACTTTCTTGTAATTTGTACCCATAATCTTTATTATAGTACTATTACAATGGACGTAGCTCTTCTTAACAGAGTGAACCATTATAAATTTTGTGTGTGGTATTTTTATTTTTGTAGTTTTATTTTTCTCGTATTGCAACTTGATCTTAAACATTCGCTTAAGAGCTAGAAGGTCCAATAAACAGTGATTTGAAGGCCTAAAATTCCTTGAATAAATAGTAAACTATCTAAATTAACATTTTCGTATTTGATTGTAAATAAAAAAATTAACAAATTTGTCCTTGAAAAATTAGAAAATATGACAAAGAAAATAATACAATTTTAAGATTTTATGAGAGTAAATCCAGTAAACCCAATATTTGAGTAAATTCAAAGTATCACTAACTTACCAAATTTAATAATGGTGTAAATATAGGATTTACATGCTAAATCCAGATTTCTTTCTACTTGCTAACTTTTAAAAAATTTATGTCAATTATTTTTATTTTGCCCAAAAATATTCTATTTACCTCTTTCTTTCCTTCTGTAAATCACTTATTTTATAACTTTTTTTTTTAAAAAATTGTCCTTAGGTTTGATATCCTTTTAGTCGTTTAAGTTACTTAGGATGGCATAATATTTTCAAATAATAGTTGCCTTTTTGTTTTTACCAGGCCTGTTTCTTTTTTAAAATTTTTTTTATTAATACTAGTTATAGAGTTTCTTGTACTTTTTTATATGAAGATCTAGAATTTCTTCTAAAATTGATTTTACTCAATTATTATTAGCCCAATAGTTCAGTTAGTGGGAAAAAAATTTTTAATATAGCATATTTCAAAGTGAAAATTTTGGTTGGAAAAATTAGACAAGAAATTTTTCATGATGTACATATAAAAAAAGTATTTGTGAAGGTTTTATGGCAAAAATGTTTAGGCAAGAATAAATTCAAAAAGAAATTAATTGTGTGGAGCAATTAGATGAAAAAAATTTTGAGTGCCATAATTGGGAAAAATTGACTAAAAAATGTCTAGGTAATTACATATTTGAGAAAAATTTTAATAAAAGTATATTAGGGATAAAAAAGTTTAAGAAGGTTCATTAGAAAACATAAAATAATAATAAAAAAAAACAAAACAAAGACAAATAAATCAAATGCATGTTTTAATTATAACATGCATTTTAGTTGAACTTGTGTGTGACAGAAATTGTGAGTATGTGTAGATAAATAAGGCATTAAAAAAATAAATGGCAAAATTATAAAGATATTTAATTATGAGGTAATATGAGAAAATAACAATTGAAAAAGCCTTTTAAGAATATTTGAGTAGGGACATGTGAGAGAATATTTTAGGAGTAGTAAATTAGAGAGAATGATATTTATGAGACAAATAACAATTGAAAGTGCTATCAGGAAAAAAAGGTAAGTAGTAAAATATTTGAGAACCAAAATGAGAAAGGCAAGAAAATATTAAATTGAACAAAAGGAATATAAAAGAAAAAAAAAGGTTTAGGGGAGAGGTATTTGCCTCTATTACACATTTAACATTAATATTAAGATTAAGGTTAAGATTAATGTGGTGTTAGGTGTATATGTTCCCACCGTCTGAACTTGTACCTCCAACTTGAACGGCTTCGGTAGATAAAAAAAAGCAATGGTTTAGAAGGATGAGGATGTTTAAAATGGACCAATAGTCGGTTTTGAGAACTTGACCTCATTAAATTCTAACCATTTTGAATTATTCTCTATAATAAAAACCTTTCTAATTTTTATTTTCCTTCCTAACACATAGTTAAAATTGATATTTCTAATCAACAATACTTTGATAGGATGTTTTATTTCTTGTTCATACTTTTATATTTCAAATGCCGGTTCAAATCACTTGCTCAAAATCACACCAATTTAATTTAAACCCACGTACCTAACAGATTAAAATATTTTGCATCGACTATGAGGTGCATAGGAGTACTAAAAGGAAAGAAAAGTTGAAACCAAATTAAAAATTTTCCAGGGTGGTAAGGCTTAAAGTGACAGTCAGCTCTTTCTCCTCTTATTCTATGGGTTTAGCCATTATTGTAGAAACCCTCTATGACACCTGCTATTTTAATGGGTATAATTATATAAAATGTAATGTATAAAATGTTACAATTTAAAATTTTGTTGTATTTAAAATTACCAAGTTGTCTTCACTATATCACTTATTTACAAAAATGCCATGATGGCATTTTGTGTTAAAAGTCTCCGAAGGAGACAAAGCAATCAACCACTCCCACCTGCCTTGTCTCCTCCATGATTGATTTTCTTTTTAACTACATCATCTCTCCCTCTTTCCCATGTCTCTTGCTCTCCCTTTTTCTCATTTTGCTGAAAGAAAATACTTAGCAAACTCTCCCAAGGCAGCAATAAAATCCCTGCCACATTCGAAGCCAAGAAACCGGTTTTGGAGTCATTTCAAGCTCCCACCTAGCTATAATCTAAGGTTTGAACCTTGTGAATGAATTTTATCTTTCATTTGTAAATTTTTATATCCAAAAGTTTATTCAAAATTGTGTTCTTGAACCCAGGTTTTCATGAGAGATTAGATATATATATATATATGTTTTGTTTCTATTTTGGTTAATGTGTACAAAATCTAAGTTTACATGCTTTAAATAGAGTTTATATTGATAATCTAATCCATGAGAATGTTGGAAACATATTTCAAAGGTTTATCATGGATTAGTTTGATGTATGAAAGAGATTTCCATGATTTTAAATGAAAAAGTTTGATATAAGCATGCTCTATTTTGGCTTTAAATGAACTTTGAATTTGTGACTTTGATTGTGATTTAGGCATGGAAATTCAAAGAAGTTTGTTTATCCACATCTTAGCATGTTTTCAAAGTGTTTTCGATAGGTTTTATACATTAAAAAGTGATTTAGAGTAGAAGAATTGTTTTAGAACTAAATCTATCCACTAAGGGACAAACTGATTTTTATCCAGTTCTGGTGGGTCGCGGTTGACTGCATATAGCATAGTGCAATCGATTGCATTGAGCAGGTTCGGCAGGCCGAACCACTGAACCTAACAGTTCGACAGGCTGATGGTTGAACAGTACTAGCTAGCTGAACTTTAAGACTATCAGGTTGACAAAGGGTCCAAAATAACAGTTTTGTTTGATAGACTAGAAATAGTAGATCGGTAGGTCGACCCAATAGTTTAAACTTGACTATTTTCAATATTTTGAGGCTAGGAAATGTTCCAAAACTTGTGTATTTGATATTCAAACTTTGGGAAACATAAATGTGGTTATTGTGTACATCTAGGATAACGACATACTTGAAGCTTACATGGTGAACTTAATTATGTAAGTTAGAAATTATCAGTGGACATTTTGCAAAAAGGTAGAGACTCTATTACTCATCTTTTGTGAGGTTTTAATGAATTAAAATTTGATTGTTTTACATTGAAAGATATGTATATGATATTTTGACTGTATATGAATATTACTCATAATAGAAAGATGTGGAACTCGCCCTGTATTGTACAGCGAGGAATATATTGATTTAATATATGTTATTGCAAATTAAGAAGCATGGTTAAGAAAACTAACTCTATATATAATGATGGATTATAGAGGATGTTAGACATGTATGCCCTAAGGAGTAAAAATGTAATAAGGTTTCAGAGACATTTTTATCAATAAAGAATTTATTCATTGTTTATATACCAAATCTTGTCCTCTTTACATTCATATTTGTTGAATGTATGTTAAACAAACAATAGTTTGAGACTGTCAGTCTAAACCTTTAAGAATTGGAAATATGATGGATAGATTATACGAAAGACACGATTCTTAACGTGACGGTCTAAATAATAAGATCCACAATCGAGGGAATAAAGTTGGGCACTTTATTCATGCAAAGATTGTTATGTTGTCTGTATCCCTTTTGGGAGATGGTTTGTCTTGACCATCAGAGATGGACTCCGTGAATAGAAATATTGGCACATTGACATAGGTGATGATGTGTTGGATCAGGACATAAAGTGAATTGATTTGGATTAATAATTATGTCTCGGTAAATCGATTCACTTTAGACTATCATTTGTGTTGTATCTTAATCCTGAGATGAATAATGGGCCCATTGTCTTAACTTGTGTCTCTTTATGCACCAAAGGGTGACACCCATATCTTAATAGTGGTATGCATGCCGGTACATTGGAGGCATGACTCTAGATAGCATAGACCTGTTATTCATAGATATGGAATCCATAGCTCCTCTTTAGAAGTAATGATATCCTCTTGTATGCGTTATCCTGTAATTGGAAAACTGGAGTACTCAACCATTTTGATACATAGGTGTAACCGAATGGTATACTGTCTTTGGATAGTAAGTTTTCCGATGGTGAGATAATAGAACGTAAGATAAAAATAATCGAGAAGGTAAGACAGAACTTGTCCTTAAGCCGATTATGGATTATCATATGGGGATATAATACACTATGATATGTCATGGAGACTTAGCTATACGAGCTTCGTAATTCTATGTAGTTCGAGACTGTAGTTCCAAGCTTTTAGTGGGATATTAGGTTTCATAATTATCGGGAGCTTGAACTATATAGGTCCATTTGGTCCCCTTTGCTAGCTCACAATATCCTATAATGACACGGCGTGCTTTTTCAATAATTGGTGACTTATGTCGGATTTATCAGATTGGTTGAAATTTGGAAGAATCAAATAATTCATGTCTGTTTATCGGTTGAATTAATTTTGTGATGAAATTAATTTAAGATAAACTTGTTGAATTATTGGGATCGGATAATTCTTGTCTGTTTATCGGTTGATTTAATTTTGGATAAATTAGATCAAGATAAACTTGTAGAATTATTAGGAATTGATTTATTTTTCTAGAGATTATCTAGATAAAGTTGTTTTGATCAGATAACTTCTCTATTAGGTTATTTGAATTAAAATTGAGACTTTATCTCATAGAATCTCAGGTAGAAAATAAAAGATTTATGGAGATCTTTTATCGACAGTTCAGCCTACCCATCCACGTGTTTGGCTTGCCGATGGGGCTTGTTTGGCCTGCCGATGAGCGAAGGATAAGATTACACATTTTTACATGGATCTTATTAGATATTGATCCAAACTTGATTCTGTTTTGAGTTTTTGAGACCTAATCTGATAAGGATTGACCCTAGGCCCAACCTCTATATAAAGGAAGTAAGTCTAAAGAGTTACTTAGATCAATTGAGTGATTAAGAGTGACACTCTGCTAGTGAGAATCTAAAAACTCCCTGAGAGCTTTTGTTCACAAATCACGAACACTTGCTTTGGGTTCTCTCGATTGGTTGGAAGGAGAGTCACTTGGTAGAAGAGCTGTACGTGTGAGCCTACACTCACTCCGGTCGTGGATAGAGAATAGCAAAGAAGACTAGTTGGTTGAGGCTCTTCTAGAACGTTACTTCTTTTCACATTTTGCGAGGGTTCTTTGACATACAAAGGTTAGTAAGATCTCGTTAATTTGTGCATATAGCATGTCAAACTTGTGTTTTTGAAAATACTCTGATGTAACATTTTTAAAATTCTCGCTGTGTACCTTTTTTCCAACAATTGGTATCAGAGCCATGGTTTTTTTATAAATTTACGAGTTTGTGATCATGTTATATGTATAAATTTTGTGATCTTGAACTCTCCTATGCTTGAATTTTATTTTATAGAGAGTTGGCACTCTAGGTTTCTATATATTTTTTATGTTGTCATGGATTTTATGATGAATGATTATTAATTAATTATGGTTGATTAAATTGTTATTGAATTATTAATTAATTAATTAATTTATACCGGTTATGGTTCCTTAGAGGTTAGAATGTGTATCTAGGTTTTTCATGTAATTAGATGGCGGACTATCATCTCAGTCTAGGAATTGTTGTTTAATTTTAAATTTGTAAGAATTTTGTAATTAAATAATTATTTAGAGAAGACGGATCTAGAAGATGGGATGATGGCGCACCCAAGTATTTCCTGAGTCTCTAATTTTATGTTTTTGAATTGTTAAAAATAATATTGATAAATTGCATTAAAAAAAATTATTTTTTCGGGAATGAGAAATTTCTGCTTGGTCCGCATATCGAACCTCACAGGTCGACAGGCCGATGGTCACAAATCGACAGGTCAGACGTGTGGCTTGACAGGCCATCAGTGGGGTAGAAATCACGTGGCTTTGGCGGCAGGCCAAACTTTTACTTCGGTAGGCCGAACTTTCATATGTCGGTAGGCCGATCTTCCAAATCGGTAGGCTGAAGGAGCATGACTGGCAGGCCGCTTACCCAGATAGGCTTGCCGACCAAGAGCTAGAAAATTTCCAAACAAGGTGCAGTTTTTTCGATGCAGTTTTAATTTTATTTTTGGGACAATTCTAAGAGACATTAAATTTGGATATGACCAGAAATATGAAATATTCGATTCATACGGGATTGAAGACTTGAAGATGGGTATTACATGAAGAAGGATACAGCTTGAGGATTCAAGGATGAATAATCAATTATATGTCTCGATTATTCTCTTGTAATCTTAATTTTCTATTCTCTAGGATAGAGCCATAATATTACGGTTATTTATTATTTTGCTTGTAGCTTTGCTTATCTGCATTATAATATGATTTGCTATGTATATTGATAACATGTCGTATAGAATATAGAGTGTTGCTCATATTAAAATTGTTCATGCATATTCTTAAAATAAAACCTTGATTTCAAAAGATTGAGTGGGAGAAGGTTTTCGAAGAGAGGACCTAAGGCCTTCATCGTTGGTCTATAGGCAAAACATGGTGGTCCCGACCCCTAGGAAGGGATTTCTATCATGTACCAGATTGGATCTTTGAGAGGATAAGGTATTTTAGCATGATTTATGGTTGCACACCCCTAGGTGGTGATTATAAATCATGGATAAAATATTGAAACGACAGTTATACACTCACGTTAATTTTATTATTAACCTCCCCTAGGAGCTCTGTTAATAAAATTAATTGTAACGCCCCTTAATTCTGACGTCACAGATGTCGTTACATACTTATATTCGTACATGCATAAACATTAAACTTATAAATAATATCAAACTTCATCATTACTATTGATTTTAAAAGTACTTAAACTTACGTTACTAGGATCCATTCATACGTTTTTTTTTAACTTATCATTGTTTTGAAAATCATTGTTTAATTTATTCCACAACATAATTTATTCATTTACACTTTAAATTAATCATGAACTTATATTAATAAAATAGATATACCAAGTTGTAAAATCAGGACTTATAAAAAATATCACAACATATCACATTAAACATCAAATCGATTAAAACTTACTTACTCCCACAGTTCGGCAGGCCGAACATCATCGGCAGGTCGGAATTCCCTCAACCGGCAGGCTGGCAGAGGCTTTGCAAATCGGATTAAAAATTCATCCATGTTCGGCAGGCCAGAAAATTAGATCGGCAGGCCGAACTTCTGGTCTTCGACAGGCCGGCCACAGAGTTCGGCAGGCCGTCCAAGACCAAAATTCCTTTGGAAATCTTAATTTAAAATATACCAACTTTGCGTAAAATATAGCGGAAGTTCATAATTCATAAAAAATGATAAAATAACTTACAAAGCCATAATATAAGTATTCTTAAGAACTTAACATAAAAATATGTTCAAAAATATATATAAAACTTGATTAAATCATAAAATCATTTTCTTGGCATGCTTCCGGTTACAATTCATCGTTCATGTTGCTCACACGCCTTCCCATGTCCTCCTCCTATTCCATGACTCTCTTACCCTTATCTGCAACATGAAATAAAACATTATTAAGCTAATGCTTAGTAAGTACATATATTCTCACAATTTAAAACCTTTCATAAACATCATCATCATCATCATTGTCATCATATCACAAAAGTGCCATAAGCACAATTTCATAGAGCATATCTTTCGTAACGTTAACCATTTTAAAACTTAATCCATTTTATCTTAAGGGCCCAAGTGTTGCACCATTAACATCATCATAGGCGCGCCGTCATGAGAGGAGAAGGGTAGCTAATCCCAAACTAAACATGACATCATAACATAACATTTCATAACATTGGGTGTGCAACACTTATTAGGTGATACATATATACATACTTTTCATACTTTGAAACATGCATAAACATCATGCATAACTTAAAATCATGAAAATCTTTCATAAGAAAACCTTTAAGAAAAATCATCATAAAATCATCATGAGTATCCTTGTAAACATATCATCAAACCTTGTAAAAACATGTGTCATGTTGCAGGTGAGAATGTACTTACCTTATCGATAGCTTACTTAACCTTAAAAATGCACTCGGTGACGACGCCGCGGTCTCGATGTGCTCGCTTCCTTGAGTGTTCATGCCATTTATCACTTAAAGATGCAATAAAAAACAATACTTATCATGAAATATCCATACACATAACATTCATTCATATAATATTCACATATACATATACTCATGTATACATTCATCACATTTCAGACATATCCTATAATCATCATCATGAAATTATCATCAAATCATGTAAACGCTATTCATAACATGCTTCCTTAAAATCAAAACATTTCATACATTGTAAACATGAAAATCTTTTTGAAAAACATTTCCTAATAATTTAAAACACATATATTTAATTTAAAACTCCATACAATCATCATATTATCATGCATGAAATTATTTTATTATCATAAAATCTTTTAAACATACGTAACATTTCATAACAAAAATCCAGAAATAACATTTATTAAAACATTTTTCTTAATGAATTCCCATAAAAATTTCATAACATATAAATAAAACACATTCATCTTACATACTCATGCATATGCATATTATAACAACTTTTCATGAAAACATCATATGTATCCCTTGAATAATCATTACATTTTTCATACTTTCAAAATTATACAGTAACATATTACTGTGAGGGGTAGAAGACAGAAATATCGTTTTTCATTAAAACATTGAAATGACATGAAACTTAGAAAAACATCACATAATATATACATAACATCATATATAAAAATAATCGAGACAAAATACAATACCTAACGAGGAGAAGAATGCTTTCAAAAACACAAAGAAAACTGAGTTCTTACCTTGAAATTTCTTCCCAAAACTCTTGATTTCAATCAACGAAATAAGACTTTTCTTTCAATATTAGCAAAGAATTTTTGTGAGTGAGAGAGAGAAAGAACTCGTGGAGAAGAAGAGAAGAAAAGAGAATGAAAGGATGTCTCAGAAATGAATGAGAGAGAGGGGTGAATATCTGAGGAAGGAGCGTTAATTTTTTTTTCTAACGTAATGTGTATAATGAAGAGTCATTACTCTTCATTAAGTCAGAAATTTCTGACTGTTAAGAGGGGCATGAGGCGTGGAGGAGGAAGAGAAAGAAAAGGAAGGTCAAACATCATCAATCTTACCTTAATTTATCTTCTAAAAATAGGAAACCTCTTAAAATAATACAAATCAATACAAATCAAATCCTTTAATTTCCTTAACTGATAAAAACATTCCATTATTATGCCAATTAATCACATTAATTCACCCAATTAATGTAATTAACTCAGCCATAATTTTAGAGAAATTTCTGCTGACTGCCCGCTAGTCGTGTTTGGCCTGTCGGTTTTCCCCTTCGGCCTACCGTTTCCAGCAAGTTCGGCCTGCCGGTGGGGTTCTTCGGCCTGCCGTTCTTGGGCAGTCATTTCGGCCTGTCGATCTTAAAAGTTTGGCCTGCCGATCTGTCATTAAATGCCATAACATAAAACATTCATTCATCATTGCATCATAAATAATCGTATATTTAAAATTTCACGTGAACACTAGAGCACAACGGTCCCATGCGGTCGTCACTTGTCACAAAACTTGAGATAAAAAGTTAGTAACTTGCACATCACATATCATATCATATAACGTTATTTATTATTAACATTCCTTATCAACGTTACTAACTTAACGTGGTTCTTTACATAAAATAGGCTGGCCGTTACAATTCTCCCCACCTTATAAAAGTTTTGTCCTCGAAACTTAGAACAAATGCGGATACATAACTTTCATGTCATCTTCATGTTTCCATGTAGCTTCTTCAACTTGCTAATTTCGCCATAACACCTTGACCAATGGAATTTCTTTATTCCTCAAAGTCTTGGTTTTCCGATCGAGTATCTTTGTTGGCTTTTCTTCATAACTTAAATCTTCTCGTATCTCGATCACTTGTGGCTCAATCACATGCGTAGGGTCCGGAACATACTTCTTGAGCATGGAGACATGAAATACATCGTGCATTGCAAACATTTCAGAAGGCAACTTCAGCTGATAAGCTACTTTGCCTATTCATTTAACAACTTCATATGGACCGATGAATCTTCGGCTTAACTTGCTTTTCTTCCCAAACCTCATTACTCCTTTCATTGATGCAACTTTCAAGAACACATATTCGCCTACAGCGAACTCTAAAGGTCTTCTTCTTTTGTCAGCATAACTCTTTTGACAGCTTTGAGAGGTCTCTATCCTTCTTCTTATCAACTTTATCATCTCAGATGTTTCATTCACAAAGTCGGTTCTTTCAGCATTTACACTTTCCATCAACTTCTTTTCACCAGCTTCGTGCCAACATATGGGTGACCTGCTTTTTCGTCCGTACAGTGCTTCATATGGTGCCATTCCAATGGTCGCCTGAAAGCTGTTGTTGTAAGCAAACTCTGCTAACGGCAACATTTTACACCAGTTGGTCTTAAAATCAAGAGAACAAGCTCGTAACATATCTTCCAGAATCAAATTCGTCCTCTCTATTTGGCCGTCAGTCTGAGGATGAAAAGCCGTGCTGAAATGAAGCCTGGTTCCCATTGCAGTCTGGACACTCTTTCAAAACTTAGATGTGAACCTGCCATCACGATCTGAGATAATTGACTTGGGAATCCCTTGAAGTCGTACAATCTCCTTAACATAGAGTTCCGCTAACCGTTCCATAGAGTAAGTGATCTTGATAGGAATGAAATGCGCCGTCTTCGTCAGCCGATCCACAACTACCCAAATTGCATCATAACCGTTCGTAGTTCTGGGTAAGCCGGTAATGAAATCCATTGTTATTTCTTCCCATTTCCATTCCGGTATTTGGATAGATTGCAGTTCACCACTAGGTCTCTGGTGTTCACCCTTTACTTGCTGACATGTCATACATTTCTTTACATACTTTGCAACATCATGTTTCATTCCAAACCACCAGAAATTACCCTTTACATCATTATACATCTTCGTTGCACCTGGATGAATAGAGTAAGGAGTGTCATGAATTTCTGCCAAGATCCTTTCCCTTAAACCATCAACATTGGGAACACATAAACGGTCCTTAAGGTACAGAGTTCCGTCATCCGCAATACGAAACTCTTGACATTTTCCTTCTTTCATTTCTTGCTTGATCCTTACAAGGCTTACATCATCATCTTGCTTACTCCAAATTTCATCATACATCGTCGGAGCAAGAGAGAGTGTTGATAACTGACCTGCTACAAGTTCTAAACCGAAGTCTAGAATTTCCTTCCTTAAAGGTGGAGACATTGCTTGCATCGACATTAACATGGCAACTGACTTCCTACTTAAAGCATCAGCTACTCGGTTAGCTTTACCAGGATGATAAAGGATTTCACAATCATAATCCTTCACCAACTCTAGCCATCTTCGTTGCCTTATATTCAGGTCTCTTTGCATGAAGAAGTACTTCAGACTTTGATGATCAGTGAAGATCTTGCATTGGACTCCATACAAATAGTGTCTCCATATCTTTAACGCAAAAATAACTGCTGCTAACTCGAGATCATGAGCAGGATAGTTCTTTTCATAGTCTTTCAGTTGTCTTGAAGCATAAGCAATCACCTTTTCATTCTGCATCAGTACAGCTCCTAGGCCCATCTTGGATGCATCACTGTAGATTACGAACCCATCATTTCCCTTAGGAATTACCAACACTGGAGCCGTCGTTAATCTTTTCTTCAGCTCTTGAAAGCTCTTTTTGTATGCATCCATCCATTCATACTTCTTTCCTTTGCGAGTCAAGTTTGTGAGTGGAGCTGCTACCTTGGAGAAATCTTCTACAAATCTCTGATAGTAACTTGCTAGACCCAAGAAGCTTCTTATTTCACTTGCATTCATCGGTTGCTTCCAATTGAGTACAGCTTCTACTTTAGCAGGGTCTACCATTATCCCATCCTTTGAAATGACATGCCCTAGGAACGACACTTTATCAAGCCAAAACTCGCATTTAGAGAAATTAGCATATAGCTGGTGTCTTCTTAAAGTCTCCAGCACAATCCTTAAATGCTCCTCATGTTCTTCTTGATTCTTAGAGTAAACAAGAATATCATCGATAAATACAACAACAAATTTATCGAGGAAATCCTTGAATACCCTATTCATCAAATCCATAAAGGCAGTAGGTGCATTCGTCAGACCGAAAGGCATAACCACAAATTCATGGTGACCATACCACGACCTGAAAGCAATCTTGGGGATATCTCCTTCTTTAATCTTCAACTGGTGATATCCTGATTGTAGATCAATCTTTGAGAACACTGATGCACCCTTGAGCTAATCAAACAAATCATCAATTCGAGGCAACGGATACTTGTTCTTGATCGTCACCTTGTTCAGTTCTCTGTAGTCAATACAGAGTCTCATAGTGCCATCCTTCTTCTTCACAAATAAAACTGGAGCACCCCATGGTGAGTGACTTGGCCTAATAAATCCTTTGTCCAGTAGCTCCTTCAATTGCATGTGAAGCTCTTTTAATTCTGCCGAGGCCATTCTGTAAGGCGCTTTAGAGATTGGTTCGGTGCCTGAAGCAAGCTCAATCTCGAATTCAACTTCTCTTTCTAGCTGTAGACTCGTTAGGTCATCAGGAAACACATCTTCATATTCATGAACAACATGTACATCTTCCATTCTTGTCTTTCCTTCTTGGCTTTTGTCTACAACGTTCGCCAGATAGCCCGTGCAGCCACTTGCTAAAAGCTTCCTTGCTTTCATTGCCGATAGAAACATGTGGGGTTTCTTCCTGGTCTCGCCAACATAAATAAATTTCTGATCACCTTCGGGATGGAAGATCACCTTTCGTTTCCGGCATTCGATTGCGGCATTATACTTGCTTAGGAAATCCATTCCAAGAATCATGTCGTAGTCATGCATGTCGATCACAATGAGGTCGATGAAAAGTTCCCTATTAGAAATCCATAGGGGTACAGCACACAAACAGTACGTGGATAATATCACTTCCCCAGAGGGCAGTGTCGTAGTGAATCCCTGTCTCATATGCTCTAAATGAACCCCTAACTTCTTAGCATGTGACATAGATACAAAAGAATGCGTGGCACCCGTATCAAAAAGAACATAAACATCATTACATAAGATTGTTATCTGACCTGTGACCACATTGGAGGCTTCAGCAGCCACTTGTTCTTTCGTCATGGCATAGATTCGGGCGTTAGTCGGTGGGGCTTCAAGTTTCCCTTGACTAATTAGTGGCCCTTCAAGGGAGGCTTGCATCTGATGCAGCTGGGCTTGAGGAGGAGCCCTTTGTGGGGCATTAGCATTCATCAGTTTGGGGCAGTTCTTTACGAAATGGTCTTCACGCCCACATATGAAACATTGGTTTGTCCCTAATCGGCATTCCCCTGGATGCTTCTTTCCACATTTGGCACATGGTTGAAATCGCCTGTCATTATTGTTGCGTTGACCATCATTGTGCCTCTTGTTGTCTTGGCCCTGCTGTTGTTGAGGATTGCCCTTCCTCTTATTGTTCCTCCAGTTTTGGTTGTTGTTGTTGCTGCCGTTGTTGTTGTTGTTCCTGTGGGGAGGACGGTTCTGGTTATTAGCATTGTTGGCTTGCTGGTTGGGTTGAGGCTGATTTCTTCTTAACTTCAACAGATGGAACTCAGCACGTTGAGCCCTCATAACAACCTGTTCTTGGGTCCTTGGCAGACTAGCCCCATCAACAATTATAGCAATGTCTGGTCTAAGGGCCCTGATCAACCTTCTGACCCTTTCACCTTCGTTCATAACCATCCCTGGGCATAGGCGAGCAAGCTGGTCAAACTTTGTCACCACATCAGTGACTGTCATATCCCCCTGGCATAGGCTTTCAAATTCCTCATAATGCTTCCTTGTAACATTCATGTGGAAGAACTTTGTGTTGAACTCGTGAACAAACTCAACCCATGACATCTCTTCAACATTTCTGCTCTGTTCGATGCCGTCCCACCATATCCTGGCCTCCATGGTAAGGCAGTACAAGGCACAGAGGACTTTTTTGTTGTCCGTGAAATCCATGAGTCTTAGAGTGGCTTCGATCGTCTTTAACCATCCCTGAGCGACTAACGGGCCCTTTGAACCCTCAAAGTCAGCTGGCTTGACTCTCTTCCATCTGACCAGAAGAGGTTCCTGATAGGCTGCTCTTGGTTCAGCAGGAGGAGCTGGGACTTCGTTTACTTGTGGCTGCGGAGGAGGAGGAGGAGGCACATCATTGCCTCGTTGTTCACCATTCTAGCCGTTGGCCCTTAATGCCGCTATTTCTCTTCGTTGATCTTCCAACTGCCTTTGCAGTTCAGCGATCATCGTCATAAGTCTCTCGTTTGTCTGGGTACGAGTCTGCATTCTTCTGTGGCCGTCCATCGTAAATTTCCTAAAATAATTAGGACTTAGAAATAATCTTCCATTTATGAGACATGTTTTCACTACTATGTCATTAATCATTAATCATTCAAACCTTAATCTTATCATCATACTTGCATCAATACTTCTAACCTAATAACATACTTACTTGGAGGACTTGGATTGACATGTGGCAATATGAATTGTAATCGGAAGATTTTGCTTTGATACCAAAGCCTATAATGCCCCTTAATTCTGACGTCACAGATGTCGTTACATACTTACATTCGTACATGCATAAACATTAAACTTATAAATAATATCAAACTTAATCATTACTATTGATTTTAAAAGTACTTAAACTTACGTTACTAGGATCCATTCATACGTTTTTTTTTTAACTTATCATTGTTTCGAAAATCATTGTTTAATTTATTCCATAACATAATTTATTCATTTATACTTTAAATTAATCATGAACTTATATTAATAAAATAGATATACCAAGTTGTAAAATCAGGACTTATAAAAATATCACAACATATCACATTAAACATCAAATCGATTAAAACTTACTTACTCCCACAGTTCGGCAGGCCGAACTTGGGACTTCGGCAGGCCGAACATCATCGGCAGGTCGGAATTCCCTCAACCGGCAGGCCGACAGAGGCTTTGCAAATCGGATTAAAAATTCATCCATGTTCGGCAGGCCAAAAAATTAGATCGGCAGGCCAAACTTCTGGTCTTCGGCAGGCCGGCCACAGAGTTCGGCAGGCCGTCCGAGACCAAAATTCCTTTGGAAATCTTAATTTAAAATATACCAACTTTGCGTAAAATATAGCGGAAGTTCATAATTCATAAAAAATGATAAAATAACTTATAAAGCCATAATATAAGTATTCTTAAGAACTTAACATAAAAATATGTTCAAAAATATATATAAAACTTGATTAAATCATAAAATCATTTTCTTGGCATGCTTCCGGTTACAATTCATCGTTCATGTTGCTCACACGCCTTCCCTTGTCCTCCTCCTATTCCATGACTCTCTTACCCTTATCTGCAACATGACATAAAACATTATTAAGCTAATGCTTAGTAAGTACATATATTCTCACAATTTAAAACTTTTCATAAACATCATCATCATCATCATTGTCATCATATCACAAAAGTAACATAAGCACAATTTTATAGAACATATCTTTCGTAACGTTAACCATTTTAAAACTTAATCCATTTTATCTTAAGGGCCCAAGTGTTGCACCATTAACATCATCATAGGCGCGCCGTCATGAGAGGAGAAGGGTAGCTAATCCCAAACCAAACATGACATCATAACATAACATTTCATAACATTGGGTGTGCAACACTTATTAGGTGATACATATATACATACTTTTCATACTTTGAAACATGCATAAACATCATGCATAACTTAAAATCATGAAAATCTTTCATAAGAAATCCGTTAAGGAAAATCATCATAAAATCATCATGAGTATCCTTGTAAACATATCATCAAACCTTGTAAAAACATGTGTCATGTTGCAGGTGAGAATATACTTACCTTATCGATAACTTACTTAACCTTAAAAATGCACTTGGTGACGACACCGCGGTCTCAATGTCCTCGCTTCCTTGAGTGTTCATGCCATTTATCATTTAAAGATGCAATAAAAAACAATACTTATCATGAACTATCCATACACATAACATTCATTCATATAATATTCACATATACATATACTCATGTATACATTCATCACATTTCAGACATATCCTATAATCATCATCATGAAATTATCATCAAATCATGTAAACGCTATTCATAACATGCTTCCTTAAAATCAAAACATTTCATACATTGTAAACATGAAAATCTTTTTGAAAAACATTTCCTAATAATTTAAAACACATATATTTAATTTAAAACTCCATACAATCATCATATTATCATGCATGAAATTATTTTATTATCATAAAATCTTTTAAACATACGTAACATTTCATAACAAAAATCCAGAAATAACATTTATTAAAACATTTTTCTTAATGAATTCCCATAAAAATTTCATAGCATATAAATAAAACACATTCATCTTACATACTCATGCATATGCATATTATAACAACTTTTCATGAAAACATCATATTTACCCCTTGAATAATCATTACATTTTTCATACTTTCAAAATTATACAGTAACATATTACTGTGAGGGGTAGAAGACAGAAATATCGTTTTTCATTAAAACATTGAAATGACATGAAACTTAGAAAAACATCACATAATATATACATAACATCATATATAAAAATAATCGAGACAAAATACAATACCTAACGAGGAGAAGAATGCTTTCAAAAACACAGAAAACTGAGTTCTTACCTTGAAATTTCTTCCCAGAACTCTTGATTTCAATCAACGAAATAAGACTTTTCTTTCAATATTAGCAGAGAATTTTTGTGAGTGAGAGAGAGAAAGAACTCATGAAGTAGAAGAGAAGAAAAGAGAATGAAAGGATGTCTCAGAAATGAATGAGAGAGAGGGGTGAATATCTGAGGAAGGAGCAGTTAAATTTTTTTTTCTAACATAATGTGTATAATGAAGAGTCATTACTCTTCATTAAGTCAGAAATTTCTGACTGTTAAGAGGGGCATGAGGCGTGGAGGAGGAAGAGAAAGAAAAGGAAGGTCAAACATCATCAATCTTACCTTAATTTATCTTCTAAAAATAGGAAACCTCTTAAAATAATACAAATCAATACAAATCAAATCCTTTAATTTCCTTAACTGATAAAAACATTCCATTATTATGCCAATTAATCACATTAATTCACCCAATTAATGTAATTAACTCAACCATAATTTTGGAGAAATTTCTGCTGACTGCCTATCAGCCGTGTTCGGCCTGCCGATTTTCCCCCTCGGCCTGCCGGTTCCAGCAAGTTTGGCCTACCGGTGGGGTTCTTCGGCCTACCATTCTCGGGCAGTCATTTTGGCCTGCCGATCTTGAAAGTTTAGCCTGTCGATCTGTCATTAAATGCCATAACATAAAACATTCATACATCATTGCATCATAAATAATCGTATATTTAAAATTTCACATGAACACTAGAGCACAACGGTCCCATGCGGTCGTCACCTGTCACAAAACTTGAGATAAAAAGTTAGTAATATGCACATCACATATCATATCATATAACGTTATTTATTATTAACATTCCTTATCAACGTTACTAACTTAACGTGGTTCGTTACATAAAATGGGCGGGCTAATTACATTAATGGCCAAAGAAATGATTATTAATATATGCTAGATTATATGGGTCCTGGATGGCTATATTATTCAGGAGGGGATCCGTGTTTCTGATTGAATTTGGCATGACTCCTTTAGGAGCTTGTTGAATTCTAAGTTGGGAATTGTCGTTGTAAGGTTGTGATATTTTCAAGGTTTTGACACATAAACAGATTTGTATGTTTTTTACATGAATGTGTTATCTTACTAAAGTATTATTATATTTTTGCTTCTGTTTGTTATATGATTCTTTGTTGTAGATTAAAAATGTCTAAAAATGCTTTATCATCGATACTTAACAAAAACCTATTAACCGGTGAGAACTATAATGATTAAAAACAGAATCTGGATATCGTCCTGTCCTTTGAGAAACTAAAATATATACTGACAACCCTTTGTCCTCCCGAGCCTACGGGAGACTCAACTAATGAGCAATTTCAAGCGTATGATCATTGGAAAGATGCTAATGATCAGGCCTGCTGCTATGTTATGGCCAGCACAGAATAATGTGCTGCAAGCTCAACATCAGGATTATAAGACTGCGAAGCAGATCATGGATAATCTTGAGGATATGTTTGGAGGCCAGGCCATAACAAAGCGGCAAAGGGCGCTTTAAAAACTTCTAAACTGTAGACAGAGGCGGGGGACATCTATAAAGGAGCATATGATGTTGGTCATGGGTTACCTCGCTGAGGCTCAAACCAATGGAGCCGACATCAATGTTGAAACTCATATGACTATGTCTTTGTGACTCTATCAAAGGAATTTATTCCATTTAGAGCTACATTCAATTTAAGCAATAGATTGGATATGATTTTGGCAGAATTGATGAAACAGTTACAAGAGTTTGAACTGTTGATCAGGGAGTCTCCCGCGGGTGGAGAGGCAAATGGTAACTACTTTTGGTTCCAATTCCAACTCTAGGAATGGAAAGAAGCAATGAGCCAAGAACGGCAAGTCTTCTATTCCTGCTAGCACCAAGAGCAAGAAGAAGAAGAAGAAGAAGAACCCAAAGAAGCTTAAGTGCTTTCTATGTGGAAAAGTCGAGCATATCAAGAAGCATTGCAAGGACTTCCTTTCCAAAGGAGGTAGGTGTGATCTTCTATATTTAGAAACTTGTTTGGTTAAGGAATCCAGTGATATTTGGGTCATAGATTTCGGTGTAACTAATCATGTTTGTGTTTCTCTATAGGGGTTCAAAGAAACGAGAAGTCTGCTTCATGAGAACTTCACACTTCGGATGGACGATGAATCCTTGGTCTCAGCAGAAGCAGTGGGAGACGTCCATCTTTATTTTGATAATTATAGGAATTTATTTTTGCAAGATTGTTTTTATGTTCCTAAATTTAAAAGTTATTTAATTTCTGTATCTTGTTTATTTATTGGACATGATTAGGTCCATGATTAGTTATTCATCATTACCTTTATTCTTTTGGGGATATGCGCTACAAATTGCATGTTATCTTTTGAACAACGTGCCTTCAAAATCGGTCCCTAAAACTCCTCATGAGTTGTGAACGGGTAGGAAGACATCCTTAAACCATATTTGCATATGGGGATATCTGACTCATGTTTTGTTTAAGGATCCGAATAAGTTGGAAGCACGTTCGAAAGTTTGCATGTTTGTAGGATATCCAAAAGGGACTAAAGGGGGTTATTTTTATAACCCAAAGGAAAATAAAGTCATGGTTTCAACTAATGCAACTTTCCTTGAGGACAGTTACATGAACGACTTTAAACCTCAAAGCAAAGTGGTGCTTGAGGAGTTAAGGAGTGATCCGATGCTCCGGAGGTTCCGAATGAAACCATTCCGATCAGTGTAGAAAAACCAAACTAACCTGAACAACAACCTAAGGGGCTTCGGCATAGTGGGAGGATCCTGCGTCAACCTGAGAGGTACATGTTCAATGGAGAGGTCTTTTTGGTTGAACTGGATAAACATGACAGGGATCCTTATACTTACGCAGAAGCTATGGAGGATGTTGATTCAAAACTCTGGACAAAGGCCATGAACGTTGAGATGAAGTTTATGGAGACTAATCAGGTCTGAGCTTGTGGATCTTCCCGAAGGGATAAAACCCATAGGGTGTAAGTGGATCTACAAGAGGAAAAGAGGAGTGGATGGAAAGGTCAAAACCTTGAAGGTTAGACTGGTAGCTAAGGGTTATACGCAAAAGGAAGGAATCGATTATGAAGAAACCTTTTCGCCTGTAGCCATGCTCAAGTCCATTCGGATTCTCTTGTCCATAGCTGCCACTCTCAACTACGAGATTTGGCAGATGGATGTCAAGACAGCTTTTCTGAATGGCTATCTTGATGAGTCCATTTATATGGAACAACCAGACAGGTTCAAGGCCACGGGTCAAGAGGGTAAGGTTTGTAAGTTGCTAAAGTCAATTTATGGACTTAAGCAGGCTTCTTGTTCTTGGAACATAAGATTTGATCAAGTGATCAAGACTTATGGGTTCTCACAAAATATGGATGAACCATGTGTTTACAAACACATAAAGGATGGGAAGGTGATTTTTTTACTGCTTTATGTAGATGACATGCTGCTAATTGGCAATGACATTAGTGCATTGTCATCGATCAAATTATGGTTGACTAAGAAGTTTGGCATGAAGGACTTAGGTGAGGCTAATTTTGTTCTCGAGATCTAGATCTTTAGGGATAGGAAGAACAAAATGATAGCTTTATCACAGGCCGGCTACATAGATAAAATTCTCAGGTGGTTTGCAATGCAGGATTCCAAGAAAGGTGGGCAACCATGTAGGTCTAGAATTACTCTTTCTAAGAAAGACTCTCCAAAGTCTTATGAAGAAAGAGAATACATGAAGAAGGTGCCTTATGCTTCGGTAGTGGGTAGTCTCATGTATGCCATGCTTTGCACACGACCGGATATTAGTTATACGATCGGGATTGTAAGTCGATTTTAGGCGGATCCAGGACCAAACCATTGGCTTGTGGTAAAGCATATTTTCAAGTACCTGAGAAGGACTCGAGGGTATATGCTTGTATATTCAGGTGAAGACCTGACTCCTCTAGGATATACTGACTCGGATTTTCAATCTTGGGAGAGTCTTAGAGAGGCATGTGGAAGCTATGGGGATGCAAAATTTTTCATATTTACTTACTTAGTGCAAGTGAGAGATTGTTAGAGATGTAAGCCCTAAGGATTAAAAATGTAATAAGTTTTTAGAGACATTTTTATCAATAAAGAATTTATTCATTGTTTATATACCAAATCTTGTCCTCTTTATGTTCATATTTGTTGAATGTATGTTAAGCAAACAATAGTCTGAGACTGTCAGTCTAAACCTTTAAGAATTGGGCATATGATGGACAGATTATGCGAAAGACACGATTCTTAAGGTGACGGTCTAAATCATAAGATCCGCAATTGAGGGAATAAAGTTGGGCGCTTTATTCATGCAAAGATTGTTATGTTGTCTATATCCATTTTGGGAGATGGTTTGTCTTGACCATCGGAGGTGGACTCCGTGAATAGAAACATTGGCACGTTGTCATAGGTGATGATGTGTTGGATCGGGACATAAAGTGACTTGATTTGGATTAATAATTCTGTCTCAGCAAATCGATTCACTTTAGACAATCATTTATGTTGTATCTTAATCCTGAGATGAATAGTGGGCCCGTTGTCTTGATTTGTGTCTTTTAATATACCAAAGGGTGATACCCACATCGTAATAGTGGTATGCATGCTAGTACGTTGGAGGCATGACTCTAGATAGCGTAGACCTGTTATTCATAGATATGGAATACATAACTCCTCTTCAGGAGTAATGATATCCTTTTATATACATTATCCTGTAATTGGAAAACTGGAGCACTCAACTATTTGGATACATAGGTGTAACTGAATTGTATACTGTCTTTGGATAGTAAGTTTTTCGGTGGTGAGATAATGAAATGAAAGATAAAAGCAATCAGGATGGTAATACAGAACTTGTCCTCAAGCCGATTATGGATTATCATATGGGGATACGATACACTATGATATGTCATGGAGACTTAGCTATACGAGCTTCGTAATTCTATGTAGTTCGAGAGTGTAGCTCCAAGCTTTTAGTGGAGTGGCGTTGGAGTTGATAATTATGAAACGTATATCTAGGATATTAGGTTTCATACTTATCGGGAGCTTGAACTATATGGGTCCGTTTGGTCCACTGTGCTAGCTCACAACATCTTGTAATGACACAGCATGCTTTTTCAATAATTAGTGACTTTTGTCAGATTTATCAGATTAGCTAAAATTTGGAAGAATCAAATAATTCAAAACTGTTTATCGGTTGAATTAATTTTGTGATAAAATTGATTCAAGATAAACTTGTTGGATTATTGGGATCGGATAATTCTTATCTGTTTACCGGTTGATTTAATTTTGGATAAATTAGATCAAGATAAACTTGTAGAATTATTGAGAATTCATTTATTTTCTTAGGTATTATCTAGATAAAGTTTTTTTGATCAGACAACTTCTCTATTGGGTGATTTGAATTAAAATTGAGACTTTATCTTATAGAATCTCAGGTGGAAAATAAAAGATTCGTGGAGATATTTATTCGGCAGTTCGGCCTGCCGATCTATGTGTTTGGCCTGCCGAACATCCTGATCGGCTTGCCGATGAACGAAGGATAAGATTACGTGTTTTTACGTAGATCTCATCAGACATTGATCCGAACTTGATTCTGTTTCGAGTTTTTGAGACCTAATCTGATAAGGACTGACCCTAGGCCCAACCTCTATATAAAGGGAGTAAGTCTAAAGAGTTACTTAGATCAATTGTGAGATTAAGAGTGACACTCTGCTAGTGAGAATCTAAAAACTCCCTGAGAGCTTTTGTTCACAAATCATGAACACTTGCTTTGGGTTCTCTCGATTGCTTGGAAGGAGAGTCACTTGGTAGAAGAGTTGTACGTGTGAGCCCACACTCACTCCGGTCGTGGATAGAGAATAACAAAGAAGACCATTTGGTTGAGGCTCTTCTGGAACGTTACTTCTCTTCACGTTTTGCGAGGGTTCTTCAACATACAAAGGTTAGTAAGATCTGATTAATTTATGCATATAGCATGTCAAACTTGTATTGTATTTTGGAAAATACTCTGATGTAAAATTTTTAAAATTCCCGCTGCGCACTTTTTTTCCAACAAAGGAATGGTAAGACATGAAGAGGGTGACAATTTTGTCCTTTGGCACAAATACCCTAAAAGGTAAATAGAGGGGAGGCAACAACGCTTTCTCAGGTCAAAATTCCTAGAACGCACTGTATAGGAATCGACTTGGTGAGGATGCAGGGCTTGATGTCCCCTCACCCAACACTCTTGGAATAATTAAAGAGTAGAAAAGCGTGCCCATTTGGGTTTTGACGAGTTGAGTGATAAAATACTCTATTGAGACGTGGATACCTAGGACCATTGATGAACTATAACACTTGTATATATGTATATGTATGAAACTCAGTAATGGTTAACGTAAGATATCCACGGAATATGATCATAATGAATCTCATAAGCTGAATAATGATTAAAAACTAACTAACCATGTAGGTGTTAACCTAAAGGTGAGTAATGGTTTTCCATACTGGGCTTGTCAATACTCATCCCTATTATATTTACATCTCACATGTAGATTCAGTGTAACTCATCTGATGAGGAATATGCGACAACACTGCTAGTCTCGTGTTGGAAGAAAGCTTAATTTTATTGTAACTTGTCCAAATCATGTCAAGTTCATAAAACTATTCTGGTGGCTGTGTTGAGTTATATATATGATTGGGAATTGTACAATAATGATGATAACTATTTTTAAATATTGATGCTACACTAAAACTGTAGTTTGTTGTTTAAACTTGTTCTTATTTTTTGTTTATTTCGAGGACCCATGGGCAATGTTTTATTATTTTGAAACGATATTGTATTTAAATCTATTCTTATTCATTCAATACTACTAACCCCCACATAGAGGTGTTAAGGATTTTGGCATCAGAGCCTAGGTTCGGTTAACCTAGGGGATGTAGCACCATCTTGAAAATCAATCTTTCAAAATGGTTTTAAAGTTAAATGTTAATGTCATCATCATTGGTACTAATCTTGGTTAAACTTCTACAGTCCATATAAAATATGGTGCCAAGACTCAAGTGTAATTGTCTAAACAATCACAACCGGTTGAACATGCTCAAGAAGTTGAGCAACCCCAACCAATGGAACAAGCTCAAAGAGTTGAGTAGCCCCGATCGTGTGCATAGCCTCAACCAGCTGCACCAGAAGTAAACAATTTGGGACAGATTCTTTAAGCCTTGTAAAACATGCAAAGACCTGTGGAGGCTCATGACCCTAAGCAACGTCTGACCAACGTCACCTAACTTTGCTAAAAGAGTTCATGAAGCAAAAACCTTCTGCATTTATTGGAGAACCCAATCCTACCACGATAGAATAGTGGCTTAAGGCAGTCAAGAAAAAGTTAGATACCTTGAGAATTCCACAAGAATACTGAGTCAGTTTTACAATGTATATGTTTGAGGGCAAAGCTGAAGAATGGTGGGATCTTCAGAAGGACAATTATGATGTGCCAAACCTCACTTGGGATCAGTTTGAAAAAATATTTCCTAATACTTTTGTTCCCCAAAGCCATAGGTAAGCGATGTTGCAGGAATTTAAAAATTTGGTGTAAGGAGATATGACGGTAGTTGAATACCAAGCCTGATTTATAGGGTTATCTCCCTATAATCTTGGAGCTGTATCAGACCCCATGATGAGGTGCGAGAAGTTCAGGAATAACTTAAGGCCAAAGATTAGACAGATGATAGCTGCCATCCCATTGACTGAATTTCTCAAACTTGTAGCTGCTGCTCATTGGGCAGCGTCAGAACTAAACAACTCTTATGGAGAGTACAAGGCTTTTAGTAGGCATCTAAAGAAGATAAGCAAAAAGAAGTGGTCTCAGGGATAGGTCACTTAGAATAGTGAAGTAAGTATTAGCGGTGGATCCTTGGCTAGCGGTCACTTCCAACCATACGCTTGTCATAATTGCGAACAAGTGGGACATTTGAGAAGGAATTGCTTTAATCACCCTGCACAACCCTCTTTTGCTCCAAGACCACAAGGAAGTCATTTCGACTCCAATATGTGGGGAGGAAGCCAAAACCAAGGAGCATCCCAACAAAACTCACTAGCTTCTTAAGCTTCGGTTACTCAACCTCGAGGGTTCCAGCCCTAGTACAACTATCAATAGAGACCACAAGGTTCTAGTTTCTATCCTAATCAGAATTTCCAACAGACTCCTCAGGGTTTTATGAATCAAAGACCATATTTTTCTTGGGAGGAATAATAATAATGCTAGTAGTAGCCAAGGTAATCAAGGGAAAAATGATAAGGGGAAAGCAATTGCACAGGCTCATTTTGTTACAACTGTAATTGGAAAAGAAAAATAGGTTGACAACTCTATTGTAGATAGTATGATTCACGTATCTCACTCATGGGCTAATGTATTGTTTGACACCAGTGCTACTCATTCATTTACATCTATGTTGTTTACTTCTATACTACAACTACGAACTAAAACATGTAGCTTACCGCTAACCCTTGGTAGACAAATGGGTGGAATAACTGAAGTTTCCATAATTTTTAAATTAGTGTGTATTGTCATAAGGGAACATAGATTATCAGCTAACATATATGTAATAACCATCATAGAGTTTAACTTAATCCTAGGAATGAATTGGTTAACTAGATATCAGGCTATAGTAGATTGTCACTAAAAACATGTCCTTTGTTCACAAAGAACGGACAAGTTATTGATTTTTAAGCAAAGACAAGGACAGTGACACTAGCCCCTGTGCTAAAGGCTTGCATCGGAGGACGAAGGAATTTCACCAGTCTTGGAATGATCTTTACTTCGAAGGGAGAAACAAAGAGGAATGATTCATCTTCTTACATTCCTATGGTGGACGAATTTCTAGATGTTTTTCTAGATGAATTGCCTGAACTTTCACCTGATAGAGAAATCGAGTTTGTCATCAATCTAATTCTAAGAGCAGTGCCTGTTTCCAGTGCTCCATACCAAATGGCACTTGCAAAAGGATTTCTTCGACCAAGTACATCACCTTGGGGAGCTCCAATGCTATTTGTGAAGAACCACGATGGATTGTTGAGACTCTATGTCGATTATCACTAGCTCAATCGACTGACCATTAAGAACAAGTACCCTTTGCCCCAAATTGACAGGTTGTTTGATCAGTTGGGAGGATCTCGATACTAGTCAAAGATTGACTTGTGGTCTAGATATCACCAACTAAAGATAAGGGAAGAGGACTTCCAAAGACAGCTTTTCAAACTCGCTATGGTCACTTTGAGTTCCTTGTCATGCCTTTTGGATTGACCAATGCACCAATGGCTTTCATGGACTTGATGAACCGTGTCTTCCGGCCATACTTAGATCAATTCATCATTGTTTTTATAGATGATACTTTGATCTATTCCAAAACCGAAGAAGAGCATGCTAAACATTTGAGGATCACTCTACAGACGTTAAGAGAACATGGTCTATATGCGAAAAAGGAAAGTGTGACTTTTGGATGACAAAGGTCAAGTTCCTAAGACACGATGTCTCTAAAGAAGGCATCTCAGTAGACCCCTTTAAGATTGAAGTAGTGTCAAATTGGGAACGACCAAAGAATGTGTTGGAGATCCGAAGTTTCCTCGGATTAGCTGGATACTATTTATGCTTCGTGGAAAACTTTTCAAAGATTGCTTCTTCATTGACAAAACTCACAAGGAAGAATGTTAAGTTCATGTGGGATGATTAATGTGAGGAAGCATTCATGGAATTAAAGTAGAGACTCACTAGTGCACCTGTGCTTATCATACCCAATAATGAGGAGCCTTACACTGTGTACACTGACACCTCAGGAAATGGTTTGGGTTGTGTGCTGATGCAACATGGTCAATAGTTGCTTACGCCTTACGCCAATTGAAACCCCACAAGAGAAACTACCCTACACACGATCTTGAGTTAGCTGTTATGGTTTTTGTGCTCAAGATTTAGAGATGTTATCTATATGGCATAAGGTTTAAGCTCTATATAGATCACCAAAGTTTGAAGTATTTATTTACTCAAAAGGATCTCAACCTAAGGCAATGGAGATGGACCAAATACATGGTGGATTACAAATTTAGCATTCAATATCATCCTAAAAAAGCAAATGTAGTGGCAGATGCTTTATGTCTTAAGAACAATAGGATTATGGCCACTTTAGCATTGGAGGATTAGAGGCGAGCAATCACCATCGCCCATTTTGACTTGCAGCATTATGAGGATGATGAAAGAGCCTTCCTATTCAATGTGACAACAACCCCTATGTTAATCCAGCAAGTGAAACAAGGGCAATGGCATGATGAAGGATTACATATGATTTGGGAACAATACAAAATGGTGAACAACTGGATAGATGATAGATTAAACCAAAAGGATTCTTACTTTATAAAGGGAAATTGGTTGTTCTAGAGGACCCTTATGTCAGGCATGCAGTGTTGGATGAAGCACACCGCTCTAAGTTTGCTATTCATCATCCTGGAAGCTCGAAAATGTATATGGATTTGAAACAACAATACTGATGGTGAGAAATGAAACAAGATGTAGCAAGTTTTGTCTCCAAATGCATGACATGTCAACAGGTAAAAGCAGAACATCATAAGCTTGGAGAAGAGTTGAAGAACCTACCTATTCTAGAATGGAAGTGGGACCATGTGACGATGGATTTTCTTATTGGATTTTCTAAGACACAAATGGGGCATGATGTTCTTTAGGTAATTATGGATTGTTGGACTAAAACAGCCTACTTCATCCCAATCAGAACTAGCTATAATATCTTGAAGTTATGCCAATTGTATATGGAAAAGATAGTGACATTGCATGAAGTACCAATGTCAATCGTTTTTGATAGGGATACATGTTTTACATCAAAGTTTTGGAGAGGATTGCAGAAAGCCTTGGGAACTCAATTGAGTTTTAGTACTACTTTTCATCCTCAAATAGATGGACAAATTGAATTGCCATTCAGATTTTTTAGGATATGCTTTGAGCTTATGTGCTAGACTTTGGAAATAATTAGGTTCCACAATTGCCATATGTTGAGTTCACATACAACAATAGCTACAAGGCAAGAATTCGAATGGCTCTATATGAGGCTCTATAGATCTCCACTATATTGGGCTGAAAAGGAAGTGAGCCTTGATCTTGGGCCTCAGTTTATCAGACAAACAACGGATAAGATTCGAATTATTTGTGAACGCCTTAAGACAGCTCAAAGTCAATAGAAGAGTTATGCAGATAAGAGAAGATGATCTCTAGAGTTCATGGCTAGAGCATATGTGTTTTTGAAAGTAAAACCAAAGCGTGTTATATCTCGATTTGGTGTTAAAAGAAAGTTAGCACCAAGGTATATGGTATCATTTGAGACTGTGGAACAAATTCAAACGCTAGCATATCGTGTAGACCTACCACCATAATTATCTCATGTACATAATGTATTCCACGTGTCAATGCTAAAGAAGTATGAATTAGATCTGTCACATGTAATCATGGGGATAGATGTTTCGATCCAAATAGATACGACCTATAAGGAAGTTCTAATTCAGATATTGGATAGTGAAGTAAAAATTTTACATCGCCATGAAATTCCTTTGCTGAAAGTGATGTGGCAACATCATGATGTAGAGGAAGCTACATGGGAACTTAAGTCTAAAATGAGAGAGAAATACCCACATTTGTTTTAATATCATGATCAATTGTATGAAAATTTCAGGGATGAAATTTTTAAAGGAGGGGAGAGCTGTGACACTTGCCTTTTTAATAGGTATAATTTTGAAAAATGTAATATATAAAATGTGGCAATTTAAAATTTTGTTGTATTTAAAATTATCAAGTTCTCTTCACTATACCACTTATTTACGAAAATGCCATGATGGCATTTTGTGTTAAAAGTCTCCGAAGGGGACAAGGCAATCAACTACTCCCACCTGCCTTGTCTCCTCCATGATTGATTTTCTTTTTACCAATGTCATCTCTCCCACTTTCCCACATCTCTCACTCTCTCTTCTTCTCATTTTGCTGAAACAAAACACTCAACAAACTCTCCCAAGGCAGCCATAAAATCCCATCCACATCCCAAGCTAAGAAACTAGTTTTGGAGTCATTTCAAGCCCCCACCTTACCATAATTCGAGGTTAGAAGCTTGTGAATGAATTTAATATTTCATTTGCAAACTTTATATCCAAAATTTTGTTCAAATTTGTGATCTTGAACCTAAGTTTCCATGAGAAATCAGATATATATATGTTTTGTTGCTATTTTGGTGCATGTGTACAAAATCTAAGTTGACATGCTTTAAACAAAGTTTATATTCTTAATCTAATTCCATGTGAATGTTGGAAACATTTCTCGATGGTTTATCATGGATTAGTTTGATGTATGAAAGAGAATTCTAAGGTCGTAAATGAAAAAGTTTGATATAAGCATGTTTTGGTTTTAAAAGAACTTTGAATTGGTGACTTTGATTGTGATTTGGGTATGGAAATTTAAAGAAGCTTGTTTATCCACATCTTGGCATGTTTTCAAAGTGTTTTAGATGAGTTTTATACATTAAAAACTAATTTGGAGCAGGAGAATTTTTTTAGAACTAAATCTGTCCACTAAGGGACGAACTGGTTTTTACCCAGTTTTGGTGAGTCACGGTCGACCGTGTATAGTATAGTGTGGTCAACCTAGTAGGTTCAATAGGCCAATGGTTGAACAGTACTAGCAGGCCAAACTTTGAGACCAATAGGCCGACGGAGGGTCCAAAAATCATAGTTTTGTTCGATAGGCTGGAAATAGTTGATCGGTAAGCCAACCCGACAGTTTAAACTCGACTATTTTCAATATTTTAAGGCGAGGAAACGTTCCAAAACTTGTGTATTTGATATTTAAACTTTGGGAAACATGAATGTGGTTATTGTGTATGTCTAGGATAACGACGTACTTGGAACTTACATGATAAACTTAATTATGTAAGCTAAAAACTATCAGTGGATATTTTGCAAAGAGGTAGGAACTCTATTACTCCTCTTTTGTGAGGTTTTGATGGATTAAAATTTGATTGTTTTACATTGAAAGATACGTAGATGATACTTTGAATGTATATGAATATTACTCATAACAGAAAGATGTGGAACTCGTCTTGTATTGTATAGCAAAGAATATATTGATTTGACATATGTTGTTGCAAATTGAGAAGCATGGTTGGGAAAGCTAACTCTATATATAATGATGGATTATAGAGGAATGGTAAGACATGAAAAGGGTGGCGGTTACGTCTTTGGGCACGAATACCCTGAAAGGTAAAATAGGGGGAGGCGATGGTGCTTTCTCGGGGTCAAAAGTCCCAAAACGCACAGTACAGAAATCGACTTGATGAGGATCTGGGGTTTGATGTCCCCTCTCCTGACATTCTTGGAATGATTAAAGAGTAGAAAAGTGAGCCCGTTTGGGTTTCAATGAGTTGAGTGATAACATACTCTATTGAGAAGTGGATACCTAAGAACATTAATAAACTATAATGCTTGTATGTATGTATATGTATGAAACTCGATAATGGTTAATGTAACGTATCCACAGAATATAATCATAATGAATCTCATAAGCTAAATAATGATTGAAAACTAACTAACCAGGCAGGTGTTAATGTGATAATGAATAATAAAACCTAAAGGTGAGTAATGGTTTTCCATACTGGGCATGTCGATGCTCATCCCTATTATATTTACATCGATCAGGTGGAATTCAGTGTAATTTATCTGACGAAGAATAGGCGACAATACTGTTGGAATCGTGTTGGAAGAAAACTTAATTTTGTTGTAACTCGTCCAAATCATGTAAGCTTCATAAAACTATTGTAGTGGCTTTGTTGAGTTATATATGTGATTGTGAATTGCATATCAATGATGATGAGTGTATTTAAATATTTGGTGCTATACTAAAACTGTAGTTTGTTATTTAAAGCTTATTCTTATTTTCTATTTATTTCAAAGACCCATGGGCAATGTTTTATTGTTTTGAAATGATATTGTATTTAAATATATTCTTATTCATTCAATACTGCTAACCCCCACATAGAGATGTTACAGCCTCTCTAATGATTGAGTTGTATTTGACTTTTATGATGAGAGAAGCAAGATATATGTAACATGGCAACCATATGGGATTTCACTGTGAACTGACTAATGTATGTTTATAAGGGAAAAAGAAGGGAAAGAAATCTATTGGATTTCATGTTTATTAAAGTTCAGGGTTATCTTTTCTCCTTATAGTGCATCATTCTTTCCCTTGGTAGTTTGCTTCCTCGGCTTAACTTGAAGATCTCAAACTGCTTCCCCTGCAAGCGAAAGTGAGACTAGTGACAAACTAGTAGTACACTCTCTTAAGTCCTGACTATATCCATCAATGACCTCATATGAACTTGCCAACTGGATCTACAAAGTCTACTTTAACTTTTTTCAATAATTTGATATACCATTGACATCGTAGGTTCTATAGGGGAATACTTGGCAAATCTAGCCACAAATGTAGTATATTGTTAAAAGGGCAGACCAAGGATGACTTACCATGCATTCTCTTTACAAATCATTCAAACTCTGCAAAGTTAGGGGTCTCCATTAGAACTGGACTTAGCCTGAGGTACGTAAAGGCAGAAAAGTGCCTTCCATTTGGATCATTCAAAGGCTTGGCATTTTCCAATATCTTGCTATAGCCTTCTCTATCATGGCAAGGAACAACATTCTCACTCGCAACTAGAATGCAAACATCCCATGGAACGTTCAGGACCTGTATTTAAGACATTGTCAAAAGACCTAAAAGTCTTTGTTCAGCATCAACAAATGCAATGGCTGTAATGGACACGAAGTATAATCATAATCTGCCTACCACTTGATTTTCAATGTATTCCAGATTACTAACAACAGCTGCATTGATCAGGAATGCAAAAATATCCTAGGAATATAGTGTAACACCCACCTATTTTTATGTAACGGATCACGTTAAGTTAGTAACGATGTTAAGGATATTTTATTAATAATTTATGTTAAATGTTATGATATATGATTTTAATGTTACTAACTTTTATGTCAAGTTTTATGACAGGTGACGACTACATGGAATCGTTGTGCTCAAGTGTTCATGTAAATTTTTAATGAATGTTAATTTATGATGCAGTGATGATTTGAATGTTTTAATGTATGGCATTTAAAGACAGTTTGGCAAGCTGGACTTTTAAGTTCGACAGGCCAAAAAGTCTACCCAAGATCGGCAGGCCGAACTTGGTGGAACCGGCAGGCCAAAGTGGAAAATTGGCAGGCCGAATACAGCTGACGAGCAGTCAGTAGAAATCTCTCCAAATTTATGGCTGAGATGATTACGTTAAATGGGTGATTTATTGTGATTAATTGGCATAATAATGGAATAATTTCCTCAGTTAAGAGAAATAAATATTTGACTTTGCATTGATTGGCATGATTTTAAATGGTTTCCCATTTTAAGAAAGCAAAACATGGTAAGTGATGAATGATTGTTTGAATTTCCCTCTCTCTTTCTCTCCCCTTCCTCCACGCCAATTAGCCATCAATTAGTCAGAAAATTCTAACTTAATGGAGGGTATTGAAGTTTCATTGGTTATGCTCATTACGTTAAAAAATATTTAACGTTTTCTTTTTTTCATTTTTCTCTCATTCTCTCACATTTCCTCTCAGTTTCTGAGACGTTTTCTTATTCCTCTCTTCCTCTTCTCTTCTTCATGAAATTCTCTGCAAGAAAATTGAAAGAAAAAATTATATTTTCATTGGTTGAATTCAAGGATTTTGAGAAGAAAATCTTTTAAGGTAAGGAGTCGTTTCTTTGTGTTTTTGAAAAGAATTTTCCTCCTCAATTCGTTTGCAATATCTTTCCTAGGTATTGTATTTTGTCCTGAATTTTTAATATGTTATGCATGTATGTATTATGTGATGTTTCTCTAAGTTTCAAGTCATTTCGTTGTTTCTATGATAAAATATGAATTTTCTATCTTCTACCCTTTACAGTAAAATTTTACTGTTTGACTTTGATGTATGAAAATGTAATTTTTATTCAAAGGGGTAAATGAATGTTGTTTTTTATGAAAGTTGACAAGAATGTACATGTATATGTTATATGATAAGGACTGCAAAGTTTGGTAATGTTATGGTGAATGTATTTTATGTTATGTAAATTTTTATGAGATTAGGTCAAGAAAACTATTTTTAACAATGTTATTTTTGGATTTTCGTTTTATGAAATGTTTTATATGTTTAAGTGATTTATTGATGATGAAATAATTTTATGCTATTGAAATCCATGATAATAAGGTGTTTGTATGAATTTTAAAATTAAAATATATGTATTTTAATTATTAGAAAATGTTTTCAAAAGATTATCCATCTACATTATTATTAATGTTGGCTGATTTCATGTTTAAAATGTATGGTTTGTTTTTACATGCTTAAGGTAATTTTTATGATTTAAGAAAAATCATGATACCATGTTTATGTGATGATAATTTTATGATTTGACAATTATGGTTATGAATAATGTGATGTGATAAGAATGAATATTATATGAACGGATGATTTATGGTATGATAATAAGATGAATGTATATGTGATGGTATATGAATGGATGTTTTATGATAAGTATTAATTTTATTGTGTTTTTAAATGGATAAATGGCATGAACACTCAAAGGAATGAGCACTTCAAGACCGCGGTGTCGTCACCAAATCATATTAAGGTTAAGTAAGCTAGCTTTAAGGTAAGTACATTCTCACCTGCAACATGACACGTTTTATAAGGTTTAATGTTATGTTCACAATGATGCTCATGATGATTTTATGGTAATTTTCCTTAAAGGATTTCTTATGAAAGATTTTTATGATTTAAAGTTATGCATGTATGATGATGACATGTTTCAAAGCATGAAAATTATGTATATATATGTATCACCTAAAAAGTGTTGCACACCAATGTTATGAAATGATATGTTATAATGTCATGTTTGGTTTGTGATTAGCTACCCTTCTCCTCTCATGACGGCACGCCTACAATGATGTTTATGGTGTAACACTTGGGCTCTTAAGATAAAATGGAATAAGTTTTAATATGGTCAATGTAATAAAAGATATGTTTCTATGAAATTGTGCTTAAGGCACTTCTATGATATGATGATGATGATGATGTATATGAAATGTTTTAAATTGTGAGAATTATATGTACTTACTAAGCTTTAGCTTAATCAAGTTTTATGTCATATTGCAGATAAGGGTAAGAAAATCATGGAATAGGCGGAGGACATGGGAAGGCGTGTGAGCATTAAGCACTATGAATTGTAATCGAAAGAACGCCAAGAAGAATGTTTTTATGTTTTAAATCAAGTTTCTTATTATGAACATATTTTTATGTTAATTTTTAAGAATAGTTGAACTATGTTTTTATATTTTATTTCATAATTTTAAGAATTTTGACCTTCCATATTTTTTTATGAAAAGTTGGTTTTGTTTTAAAATTAAGTTTTCCCAAGGGTTTTTGGCTTGGTCGGCCTGCCGAACATCTTTGGTCGGCCTGCCGATGTCTGAAGGTTTGGCCTGCCGATCAAGTTTTCGGCCTGCTGAACATTGATAAGTTTTTAAGTCAGGTTTGCAAAGCCTCTGCCGGCCTGCCGGTTGAGGAAGTCCGGCCTGCCGAAATGTGGGAGTAAGTAATTTTTTTTAAATGATGTGAGGATTAATGAGTTATGACGTAATGTTTTTATAAGTTATGATTAATTTAAAGTATAATTGAATTATGGATGGTATGGAATAAGTTAAGCAATGTTATTTAAAAAAAATGCATGAATGGATCCTGGTTATGTATATTTAATTATATTTACAATTTAAAGTATCGTATAAGTTTTGTAATTATGTTTATGTTTAAAGTTTAAACAAGTATGAATGTATGAATATAACGACATCTGTGGCATCCGTAATGGGGGCGTTACATATAGATTTGGGATACTTGACAGTATTCCAACACCAAGCACTTCATGATGAACAAGCCTTAACTAATAGACTTTTCAACGAATTATGCAAACAATGAAATATGGTGTGGCTTAGGCGGCCTAGGTAAAAGAACTTGGGACATCCAACTTGAAGTTTTCTTCAAAACCATAATGCACTTCGTGCTCAATTTCTAGCATCAACATTTTAGAAAATCCAACTAAACAGACATCCCATTTTTATGTAGAAGACTTTTTCATCGGGTGCAAAACTCGTAAACCTAGTATAAATACATAAATAATACACATTTGAGAAATGCATACCTACCAAACTAGTCCCTCTAGGTCTACCAATGCCTCTGGAAAGTCCTTATGCTGGTCCAATGTGTGGAGTTCAATACATGTGAAGTTTAGAGCAGTCTCATGCTTCGTTAACGTTACTGCAAATGGTGCATAACCTTCATGGTTTGTAGGGTTGTAAAACCCAGCAGTCAGCTCATCAGCATGACTGGATGTCTTGTACCACCAATGTATACCTGATAGCTTTTCATTAATGAACGATAGATTAAATAAGAAACAGAGAATACCATTATGTAAAACATTGGAACTTCTCTATTTCTATGGAACATTACAAAATGACCTTTGCAGCAATGCAAGTTCCTTCAAAAGCTAAGTTGGCTAGAGCTAGCACACGATCACCATGATCAGTCAACGTCTGAAAGTACCAATTAAGGAAGAATTTGTCATAGTAGCTATCATATTCACCTCCATCATGAAAGAATCTAGTCTCGTGTGGTGTAGAATTATAAGAACCTGCATTATCTGGTCCTCTAGCCCAAATTAAGTGTCCCCTCACTTCCACTGCTTTCATCAGACTTTTTGTCAAGTACTTGTCATAGCACTAAATTCAAATAGATTGATTAAACAACAAAAAAATGACCGATTTTACCAAAATCAATAGAAAGAAGGATGGGGGAATAATAAGTACCTGAAATTCACCAATGCTAGGATATTTCCAACCATTTTTTGCAAGATAAGAAGGATAACGTAACTCCCCACATGGACCTAGTCCAACTTCAATCTCAGAGATAATACCATCCTCAAAAAATTCATCAAATTCTACATGGAAGCTTCTCATGTAGTCAAAATAGACCTGCACTACTTGTATCACAAGTAACAAAGGAAAAATAATAGCAATAAGAATCAATGTTCTTCCTATCATTTTCAGTACCAAAAGGCAGCATCTTGTAGGCTCAAATACACCAAAAGGTAGATAAGAAAGTCAGAGACATACAGTTGTATTCATAAAGTAATGGGGCAAACTGTACCTAAATCAGCCTAAAGTCGGTACAAAATATTGACTAATCCCACAAATTACGCCCACTAACATATTCTTTGACACTCCCCCTCAAGCTGGGAATAGATGTTTTTCATTCCCAGCTTGCTAACAATTCTCTAAAACTTATGGCTAGCTAGGCCTTTTGTGAGCACATCTGCTAATTGTCCTTCGGTAGCGACAAATGGAGTATAGATTATCCACTATCGAGCTTCTCCTTTATGAAATGTCGATCAACCTCAATGTGCTTGGTACGATCATGTTGTACTGGGTTGTGTGCGATGTTGATGGCTGATTTATTGTCATAATATAACTTCATTGGCTTCTCCACTAAAATCCTAAGATCCTTTAGGATTATTCCGAGCCACAATAACTCATAAATTCCTAAAGCCATGGCACAAAACTCAGCCACTACACTTGATCTTGCAACAACCGGTTGTTTTTTACTTCTCCAAGTAACTAAATTCCCCCCAAAGAAGGTACAATATCCTAATGTTGACCTCCTATCTAAGACTGATCCAGCGTAGTCTGAGTCAAAGCTCACACATGATCCTTTCTTGAAGAGTAGGCCTTGTCTTGGACTCACTTTGAGATATTGTAGAATTCTATACACTGCTTAGAGATGGATCCCTTTTGTATTATGCATAATTGGCTTGCAACCCTGACTGCATAGGCTATGTCCAGTCTAGTGTGAAAAAGGTAGATCAACTTCCCAACAAGTCTTTGATACATCCCTCTATCTACAAGCTCATCATCAACGGCTTCTCCAACTCTATGGTTTTGTTCAATGGGTGTTTCGGCAGGTCTACACCCCACTTTTCCTGTTTCTTTTAACAAGTCAATCACATACTTCTGTTGTGAAACGAATATTCCCTCCTTTGAGTGGGCAACTTCAACTCCCAAGAAATATTTTAGTCTACCAAGGTTCTTCATTTTGAACTCCGTGGACAACTTCCCTTTAAGTGCTCTTCTTTCTTCTTGATCATTGCCAGTGACAATAATGTCGTCTACATACACTATTAGAGCTATGACTCCCCCTGAAGCCGATAACTTTATGAATATAGTATGGTCGTCTTGGCTTTGCTTGTAGCCCATTGCTAACATTGCTCTTGCAAATCTACCAAACCACACTCTTGGTGACTGCTTCAATCCATATAATGTTTTCTTTAATTTGCACACCATATTCTCCTTAATGGCACTAATTGTTGGAAACAAAGTGCACAGTGGAATTTTAAAAATTTTTTTTCATCAGAGTAATTTCCAAAACACAAGTTTGACATGTTATATGTATAAATTAGACAGATCTTACTAACCTTTGTGTGAAGATCCTCTGCAACCTATGTAGAGAAGTAACGTTCTAGAAGAGCCTCAACCAACTGGTCTTCTTTGCTATTCTCTATCCACAACCGGAGTGAGTGTGGGCTCACACGTTTAGCTCTTCCACCGGTGACTCTCCTTCCAACCAATAAAGAGAACCCAAAGCTAGTGTTCGTGATTTGTGAACAAAAGCTCTCAAGGAGTTTTCAGATGCTCACTAGAAGAGTATCACTCTTAATCTCTCAAATTGATCTGAGTAAATCATGAGACTCACTCCCTTTATATAGCTATTGGTCCTGGGGTCAGTCCGTATCAGATTAGGTCTCAAAAACTCAAAACAGAATCAAGTTTGGATCAATATCTGATAAGATCCACATGAAAATGCGTAATCTTATCTCCCGCTAATCGGTAGGCCGAACAGGCCAGTTCGGCAAGCCGACCACGTCATTCGGCAGGCTGAACTCCCGAGAAAAAATCTCCGCGAATCTTTTATTTTCCACCCAAGATTCTAAAGGATAAAGTCTCAGTTTTGATTCAAATAACCCAATAGAGAAGATATCTGATCAAAACAAACTTTATCAAGATAATCTCTAAGAAAATAAGAAAATAAATAATTCACAATAATTCTACAAGTTTATCTTGATCTAATTTATCCAAAATTAAATCAACCGATAAACAGACAAGAATTATCTGATCGTAATAATTCAACAAGTTTATCTTGAACTAATTTCTTACAAAATTAATTCAACTGATAAACAGACTTGAATTATTTGATTCTTACAAATTTTAAACCAATCTGATAAATCCGACATAAGTCACCAATTATTGAAAAAGCACGCCTTGTTGTTACAGGACTTTGTGAGCTAGCAAAGGGGACCAAAATGGACCTATAAAGTTCAAGCTCATGATAATCATGAAACTCAATATCCCAAATATACATTTCACAATTATCAACTCCAACGCTACTCCACTAAAAGCTTGGAGCTGCACTCTCGAACTTTATAGAATTACGAAGCTCGTGTAGCTAAGTCTCCATGACATATCATAGTGTATCGTATCCCCATATGATAATCCATAATCGGCTTAAGGACAAGTTCTGTCTTACCTTACCGATTATTTTTATCTTACGTTCCATTGTCTCACCATTAGAAAACTTACCATCCAAAGATAGTATACCATTCGGTTACACCTATGTATCCAAATGGTTGAGCGCTCTAGTTTTCCAGTTACAGGACAACGCATATAAGAGGATATCATTACTCCTAAAGATGAGCTATGGATTCCATATCTATGAATAATAAGTCTACGCTATCAAGAGTCATGCCTCCAATGTACCGGCATGCATACCACTATAGAGATGTAGGAGTCACCCATTGGTACATCAAAAGACACAAGTCGAGACAACAGGCCCACTATTCATCTCAGGATTAAGATACAATACAAATGACTGTCTAAAGTGAATCGATCTGTCAAGACAGAATTATTAATCCAAATCAATTCACTTTATGTCCCGATCCAACACATCGTCGCCTATGACAACGTGCCAATGCTTCTATTCACGGAGTCCAACTCCGATGGCCAAGACAAACCATCTCCCAAAAAGGGATATAGACAACATAACAATCTTTACATGAATAAAACGCCCAACTTTATTCCCTCGATTGCGGATCATATGTTTTAGACCATCACCTTAAGAATCGTGTCTACCGCATAATCATCCCATCATATGCCCAATTCTTAAGGTTTAGACTGACAGTCTCAGACTACTATTTGCTTATCATACATTCAATAAATATGAACGTAAAGAGGACAAGATTTTGTATATATATATAAATGAATAAATTCTTTATTGATAAAAATGTCTCCAAAAAACGTATTACATTTTTACTCCTTAGGGCATACATGTCTAACAATCTCCCACTTGCACTAAGTGAGTAAATACAGCAAATTTCGCATCCCCATAGCTTCCACATGCCTCTCGAAGACTGTTCCAGTTAGTGTCTTCGTAAATGGATCAGCTAAATTGTCCTCTGACGCGATCTTGCACACCGTGACATGCCCGCCCTCAACAAAGTCCTTTATCACATGATACTTCCGATCAATATGCTTACTCTTCTTGTGAAATCTTGGTTCCTTAGCATTAGCTACCGCCACATTGTTATCACAGTACAGTGATACCGCTTTATCCATACCAGGAACTACCTCAAGATCCCCAAGGAACTTGCGGAGCCACACTGTTTCTTTCGAAGCATCACTAGCTGCCACATACTCGGCCTCCATCGTTGAATCCGAAGTGTAATCTTGCTTCGCACTTCTCCAACTGATGGCACCGCCACCCAGAGTAAACACAAACCCCGAAGTTGATTTCCTAGAATCCAGACAGGATTGAAAATCTAAATCAGTGTATCCTAGAGGAGTCAAGTCCTCACCCGAATACACAAGCATATACCCTCAAGTCCTTCTCAGGTACTTGAAAATATGTTTTACCGCAACCCAATGGTTCAGTCCTGGATCCGCCTAAAATTGACTTACAATCCCGACCGTATAGCTAATATCCGGCCGTGTGCAAAGCATGGCATACATGAGACTACCCACTGTCGAAGCATAAGGCACCTTCTTAATGTATTCTCTTTCTTCATAAGACTTTGGAGAGTCTTTCTTAGAAAGAGTAATTCCAGACCTAGATGGTTGCCCACCTTTCTTGGAATCCTGCATTGCAAACCTCCTGAGAATTTTATCTATGTAGCTGGCCTGAGACAAAGCTATCATTTTGTTCTTCCTATCCCGAAAGATCTGGATACCGAGAACAAAATTAGCATCACCTAAGTCCTTTATGTCAAACTGCTTGGTCAACCATAATTTGACCGATGACAACGCCCCAACGTCATTGCCAATTAGCAGAATGTCATCTACATAGAGCAGTAGAAAAACCACCTTCCTATCCTTAATGTGTTTGTAAACACATGGTTCATCCACATTTTGTGAGAACCCATAAGTCTTGATCACTTGATCAAATCTTATGTTCCAAGAACGAGAAGCCTGCTTAAGTCCATAAATTGACTTTAGCAGCTTACAAACCTTACCCTCTTGACCCGTGACCTTGAACCCGTCTGGTTGTTCCATATAAATTGACTCATCAAGATAGCCATTTAGAAAAATCGTCTTGACATCCATCTGCCAAATCTCATCGTCGAGAGAGGTAACTATGGACAAGAGAATCCAGATGGACTTAAGCATGGCTACAGGCAAAAAGGTTTCCTCATAATCGATTCCTTCCTTTTGCGTATAACCCTTAGCTACTAGTCTAGCCTTAAAGGTTTCGACCTTTCCATCCCCTCCTTTTTTCCTCTTGTAGATCCACTTACACCCTATGGGTTTTACCCCTTCGGGAAGATCCACAAGCTCCCAGACCTGATTAGTCTCCATAGACTTCATCTCTATGTTCATGGCCTCTGTCCAGAGCCTTGAATCAACATCCTCCATAGCTTCTATGTAAGTATAAGGATCCCTGTCATGTTCATCTGGTGCAGCCAAAAAGACCTCCCCATTGAACATACACCTCTCAGGTTGATGCCCGATCCTCCCACTACGCCGAAGCCCCTGAGGTTGTTGTTTAGGTTTGTTTGGTTTTTCTACACCGATCGGAATTGTTTCGTTCAGAACCTCCGGAGTGAACGGATCACCCCTTAACTCCTCAAGTACCACTTTGCTTCGAGGTTTAAAGTCGTCCATGTAACTCTCCTGAAGGAAAGTTGCATTACTTGAAACCACGACTTTATTTTCCTTAGGGTTATAAAAATAACCCCCTTTAGTCCCTTTTGGATATCCTATAAACACACAAACTTCTGAACGTGCTTCTAACTTATTCGGATCCTTAAACAGGACATGAGTTGGACATCCCCATATGCGAATATGGTTTAAGGATGTCTTCCGTCTTGTCCACAACTCGTGAGGAGTTTTAGGGACCGATTTTGAAGGCACATTGCTCAAAAGATAACATGCAGTTTGTAGTGCATATCCCCAAAAGGATAAAGGCAATGATGAATAACTCATCATGGACCGAATCATGTCCAACAAAGTCCTATTCCTTCTCTCCGCTACGCCATTCTGTTGCGGAGTGCCCAGCGTAGTCAAATGGGATAAAATCCCATTTTCTAACAAGTGTCCCAAGAACTCATCAGAAAGGTATTCCCCACCTCAATCAGATCGAAGTGCCTTTATGGGTCTACCCAATTGCTTTTCCACTTCAGCCCGAAACTCCCTGAACTTATCATAAGTTTCGCTTTTGTGGTGCATTAGGTACACATACTCATATCTTGAGTGATCGTTAATAAAAGTGACGAAGTACTCATACCCTCCTCGTGCCCGGATGTTCATTGGTCCGCAAACATCACTATGCACAAGTTCTAGAACCCATTCGGCCCTATTGCCCTTAGACCCATATGGTCTTTTGGTCATTTTACCCTCCAAACAAGATTCACATTGAGGTATAGATTCTACCTTTAAGTGACTTAAAGGTCCATCCCTTACCAACCTTTGAATCCTATTCAGGTTAATATGGCCAAGGCGCAAATGCCAAAGATAAGTCTTATTAGAGTGAGAAGTTTTAAGTCTTTTTGAGTCATTATCATTTATCTCAGCATTAAGCAATAAGTCCATCTTAGGTTTGATAAAGTATAGATTATTTTGCATCCATCCAGAACAGATAAAATATTTATTTTTATGAATCACCACTTTTTCATTAAAAGATACCGCGTAGGAGTCTTTAAATAAAGAAGATACAGAAATTAAATTCCTTTTAAAATTATGTACATAAAAACAATCTCGCAAAATTAAATTCCTATAATTATCAAAGTAAAGATGGACATCTCCCACTGCTTCCGCTGAGACCAAGGATCCATCGCCCATCCGAAGCGTTAAGTCTTCATGTAGTAGACTTCTCGTTTCTTTGAATCCCTGCAGAGAAACACAAACATGATTAGTTGCACTAGAATCTATGACCCAGATGTCACTGGATTCCTCAACCAAACAAGTTTCTAAATATAAAAGATCACACCTACCTCCCTTGGAAAGGAAGTCCTTGCAATGCTTCTTTATATGCCCGACCTTACCATAGAAGAAGCACTTAAGCTTCTTTGGGTTCTTCATCTTCTTCTTCTTGCTCTTGGTAATTATACTAGGTTTGGAACCAGAAGCAGCTAACATATTGGCCTCACCACCAGCAGGAGACTCCCTGATCAGCAGTTCAAACTCCTGTAACTGTTTTATCAGTTCTATCAAGGTCACCGTTTATACAAGGAATTAAACATAAGACTAAGGGTTCTGAAAGAAGGATGACCAAGCTACAAACGGTGGAGAAAAATTTGGGTTTATACTAGTATGAGATTTTGACAAAAGCAAAGATGGGTAACCAACCCTATTATTCACTCTTCCATTTCCAAGCTTGAAGCAATAGAGACCATCCCTCTATTCAGCATGCCCAATCTTCTTCCCCGTTGCTTGGTCCTGAAATACACAAGAATTTTTTGAAAAAATGAGATTGCAATTCAAGTCTCTAACAACTAGTTTGACAGAAATCAAATTGGTTGTTAATTTGGGTTTATGCAAGACATTTTTCAAACACAGGGATGGTCCTAAATGTATATTCCCTTGACCTGCTACAGTAATGGAGGTTCCATCAGCTATGGTGATTTTTTTATTGCTAGGGCAAGGATTATATGAGGAAAAAGTATGGGATGAGTTGGTCATGTGGTCAGTTGCTCCTGAATCAATGATCCCTGAGTAGAATGGGGTATTATCTGAGACATTAAAAGCATGTGAGTCAAGAGACATACCAAAAAGTGCCAATAAACAGGCACCTGAAGGCTTTTCTAGGGAGTCAAGAAGAGATCTAAGCCAATTGATATCTTCTTTGTTGAATTCTCTTCCATTGGAATTTCGTTGATCAATGATGGTATTGGTGCTGGTTTGCGAGGTATGTCCCTTTTGCTGACAATTTTTTCCTCCCCAATTCCAGTTAGGCTGGTTGTGATTTTGTGGTCTCCCATGCAACTTGCAACAGTTTTCCTTCGTGTGACCTATTTTCTTACAGTAATTGCACATTAAATTATTTTTACCTGCTCTCTTCAAATCAGTCTTCTTGGTATCTCTAGCACCAGTAGAGACAGCAGTGATGGTATTCTTTTCCACAGCTTGTTGAGTAGCACCGGTAGTGCGTAAGGCAGACCCTTCCAATGGCTGCAAGTCCAACATGACTCCCCTTCTACTTTCCTTAGCCCGAGTGGTTGCAATGGCTTCATTTAACGATGGTATTCCTTTTCCAAGAATCTGGACCCTTACTGGATCATACTCCGCATTAAGGCTAGCCAAGAAATCATATGTTCTGTCCTTTCAATGAAAGTTTTAAGGACAATGGCATCTTCACTGTTTTTCATCTCAAGAACTTGGAAATAATCTAATTCATGCCATAAATTCTTTAACTGATTAGCATATTCAGTCACAGATTTATTACCTTGTTCGGTGGCTGCAATTTTTGTCTTGATCTCAAGCACATGAGTAGCATCATCTACTTTGGAATATGTCTGCCTTATTGACTCCTATATTTCTTGAGCAGTAGTCAAAAACATTACAGTGTCACTAGTCTCACGTATCATCGCATTCCAAAGCCAGGACATAACCATAGAATCCTCTTCATCCTAGATGGCAAACTTAGAATCCCCCTTTTTTGGCCCGGTTCCTAGAAGATGGATGAGCTTTCCTTTATCCTTCAAGAAGGTTCAAAAAATTGAGACCATTTCAAGTAATTCGTACCATTCAATCTATATGCAGCTTGAATATTCTACAAATCTCCAAGAATAGGCTATATAGTGGGCTCCTTAGGCTGTGGGCTGCTTTGTGTAATCTCTGACATCTTGCTTCTTTCTGCCCAAACCACCAAGAATGAACAACGACAAAGAAATGAAAAGACTAGCTTAATGAAATATATATTTTTTTCCAGAAATAAAGCTAAGGCTCTGACACCATAACAAAGGAAAATAATAGGAAGAGGAATCAATGTTCTTCATATCATTTTCAGTATTGGAAGACAACCTCTTATAGGCTCAAATACACCAAAAGGTAGAAAAGAAAGTCAAAGATATACAGCTGTATCCATAAAGGGGTGGGCCAAACTCTACCTAAATCAGCCTAAAGTCAATTCAAAATATTGACTAATCCCAAAAATTACACCCACTAACATATTCTCTGACAACTAGAAAAAAAGCTACATGATAAAACTGGGATTTAGGCGTCAAACTTCAATGATATTTATATGTAAAACAAAATTAATCAACATAGTACATGCTAAAGAAATCCACTTAATGAGCTTCCAAAACTTTAATGATGATAACGGTGACTTAAATTTTAACTAGACCTTTGCTTGATAATAATGAGCTCCAACACCTTTAGTAATTACAAATTTTTATTTCAGAAAAAAAATTTCTCAGATGAAGCAGTCATTACTAGATGAACTAAGGAGGCTCTCAAATGAGCATTCTAGTGACAAACAATGAATTCGTACATCAAAATTAAAAATGAGAAAAAAGCAAAGCTCGTCGAAATTCACGGTTATAAATTCCAAACAAAAGTAATTTATAAAAAAACAGTTTGCATTCTAAGATGAGACAACATAGCCCAAAGCAGCTAATATCTAACGCAGTTAAACAACCTATTTTTTGGCTGTGTTATTTTCCTATCAACTTAAGCATTTGAAGTCATCATTACTCTGAAAAGATCAAAATTCCATACCTCAACTGCAGCCCGGCCTTTCAAAACTCATTCTTTATCAATGCCCACGATAGACATTCAGTATTGCGCCTCCCTTCTCCATCAGTGAAGTATATATCTAGATTGCTTATACCTATTTCTGTGATCCAAGCAGGGAGGGGAATATGAACATCATCTACAACATTGCCTCCACATTCACGGAAAGATATAAGAACCTAATCCCATTTAAAAAAACAAAATATAAAATCAAACAAAGTTAAGTTCAGAGTTTCCAAATGCCGCATAGAAGCATATATCATGAGATGTGAAAGAAAATTACGTTATATTTTTCTTAATATAGTCCATCTGCAAAGACATGCATGAAAAATAGTTATAATGTGCATGCCAACCTAACAATATTAGTCACCTGCAATTTGAGCTCAAGGTAACGTACTATCTGAAAGAGGCTTCTGTAGCCACGCTAGTTATAAACTTGTGGAGAATGTGCCTCCACAATTCCCGGCCAGCAATCGACCATAACACCGTCGACGTTAATTGACTTCAATGTCCTAAGCTGATTCACAAGCCCTTCTGGATCAATCAACTCCAATTGCATATCAATAGCCCCTAGCTGCCAATACCCCATCATAAGACAACACCAAAAACTCATAATTCCTTACAGATTAAAGCCTTAATTCTATACTAGTGAGAGCAACAAAAAAATAAAAACAAAAATAAAGCAATCAATCATCCACACAAGATTACGGTAGTTCAACTGCAATGTTAGAACTATGTCTAATTTCAACTATTGTAGAATTTAACCACAATGTTAGAACTGTATCTACTTTCAACTACTTCAGAATTTAACTACATGAGGAAGAAGATTACAAAAGAATCATACACCTCTCGCCTCTTGTCTCTCAGAAAATGATTAGGCTTCATACACTCAACAAAGTTCACACACATAACAACTAAAAAGTTATAATGATAATGCATTAAAAAAACATACCAGGGAAGCAAATAAAAGATATAAGTTAAACTCACCGGTAGCATAACATATACAGGAACATAAGGAGTTCCAGAAAAATCACGTTCTTGAGTCTTTCGGGCTACATTTTCAGCCTACAAACAGAGAAAATAACTCTCAGAACTTGAAACTGGCATAAGAAATCTGGAAAAGCAGCGAGCCTCAATTAATCCTATCATGTTATTACCATATTTGAGTCTTTTCCCCTCTTTTCCCTTCATTGCTTATTAATTAGTGGATTCATTTCTCTTCCATTTCACCTAAAAAATTTCCCTCGTAATTTTTCCTACCTAATTGAATCCCTCCATTATAAATAACTCAGAAAGAGAAGCGCAAAACCAAAGTGTATTTCAATGTCTGGAAAATTAGAATGGAAAGAACTGGAAAATTAACCAATAACCTGAGAATTATCAATCAATGGATGATCCTCCGTTCTCTCTCTTCCATCTCTCATCACCGCCAGAACTCGGGACCGAGTATTTGGCAATGGAAATCCGTTCTTCAAGCGACAAGAAGACCTTAAAGGGACTCGAAGAGAAGCAAAAAAGGTTAGGGCATTTGATGAGGACGAAATCGAACTAAGAGAAGCATTCGGAGGCCTCAAGCTATGGAATATCCGAGCCGATAATATTGCCACTGTTGAACCTCCGAAGGAACGCCAGTCGAGGGTTCTGTTTGTTTCCAGAGAAATTTTACTGAGGAAAGTACGTGTCAATTTGAGCTCAAGTGAAAAAGAGAGATTAACTAGCTTCGTATTCATATTTTCTCTTCCCGGGAAAAGTTTTTGGGGAATTTTCCACGGTTTTCTCGGGAAGCGGGAAAAAAAATGGCGAAGAAGAGAAGCCCGTGATTTTGGATCAGAGCGATGTTATCTTTAGGAGATTTCTACCTGTCAAGGCAGTTGGAATTGGTTACAAGTCTGTTTAGTCCGTTAGACGAGCTTATTTTGGAAACAATCTGGTGTAATAGGGTGAACTAGGTAAGACCAATCAGGTCCATCCACGTGTAATGGACTACAAAGATATAAATACAATTCACACGAGCTTACCCTGTATTGAGAGCTCATTTCTTCATTTTACTTCTCTGTCTAACCACAGCTTCTCTCTCTAGATTTTTATCTTCTGATGCTTTACTTGGTATCCGAGCCTTTCTTTCTCTCTTCTAGAGAGTTCTTGTTTTTCCTAGGGTATTCATGAGCTTTCTTAAGAGTATCTCTAATGGCGTCCTGATGATCTTGCTGGTGGAAATGCCTCGCCTTCTATTAAACAGTTGGCGAGCACAAAGCAGAGAAATGCTGAGAAAGATCTACATAGTTTTAATAAACTGAATCCGTGCTCTCCGTTTTCAACAACACTGAGCGCGGCGCTCTAAATCAAACTCGATCGGAACAATTACTTGCTCTAGAAATCGCAAGTACTTCCTGTTGTTCGTGGCCATGGTATTGGTAGTTACCTGTTTGGCACGAAAATTTGTCCGCCTTAGTTCTTAGAGAAGCACGATAAAGCTGGAAATGTCGAGCCTATCATCAATCCATAGTTTGAACAATGGACTCATGAAGATCAACTTCTTTCAGCTGGTTGTTTATCTTCCCTCACGTAGACAATTCTTGTTTAAGTTACGCTGTTCTTCCTCTCATGAGGTCTGGTCCACATTTCAATTCTTGTTTGCGTCTCGTTCTAAAGCCAAACATGAAAATGCAAATTGCACACACGAAAGAAAGGCTCACTTTTAATGAGTGATTACTTTGTTATAAGGGAGACATTGACTGATGAATGTGCCGAAGATGGTTATTACATCAATGATGAAGATTTGCTACTCCACATTGTTGCTGGACTTGGATCTGAATACGATCCCATTTTTTGCAACCTCACGACTTGCGGATCAAAAGATCCTCTCACTCAAAGAATTTCAAGCACTTGTTTTAAATCGAGAGAGTAGAATTGAACAATTTCAATATGCTCTGGAAATCCAAACGCCTGCCGCTCATTTTGTCAATAAGAGTGGATCTAGACATAGAGGAGGCCGAGGCCGCAATGGAAGCCCTACCTTCAAAGGTGGTGGCGGTTGTAGTCGCGACCGATCGGCTGGTTCTAATTGTGGTAGTCATGGAGGTAAACCTGTGTGCCAGATCTGTGGTAAACAAGGACACATTGCCTTCAACTGCAGCCATCATCATGACGAAAATTTTCAAGCTCTTGCTGATCTTAATGGTGGAACCAAGAATGCTCTTGTTGGTCCTGAGGTAGTTGCAGATCCCAGTTGGTATGCCAATACCGGAGCTACTAATCACGTCACGACTGAGTTGGAGAATTTGCGTTTGAAGGTTGCCTATGGAGGCAAGAACGCCTGATGGTTGGGAATGATAAGTGCTTGAACAGTGCTCATGTTGGTTCTACTAGAATATATTCTCGAACTACTCGTTGTTTACATCTTAAGAATATCCTTAGAGTTCCTCAAATATCTAAGAATCTTGTTGGTGTCTCTAAGCTCACCGTTGACAACAATGTTTTTGTTGAGTTCGACTAATGTTTGCTTTGTTGAGGACAATACCTCGGGAACAATTTCGCTTGAAGGAAAGCTAAAGGATGGACTCTATCTGTTCAATGAACCTGCCGTCAAAGCTGCTCATTCTTCAATTAATTCATCTTTACTGTCGTGTAATTGTTTGTCAAATCTTGCTTCCGTTAAGACTCAATGTCTCAACAGTCTGGGTCTATAGATCGTGTAAATAAGTCTAATGAGTCTCCCGTTGTACATACTCCAATTGTCTTCTCTTGTGATGGCAATAAATGCAAACGTGTGGTATCGAAGGCTAGGTCATCCCTGAGCCAAAGTCTTGCGTCGCGTCTTGTCCACTTATACAAAACATTGTGTGATATAAATAAAAGCTTTGATTTCTGCTGTGCTTGTCAATGTGGTAAAAAGTCATGTCTTACCTTTTCCAACTTTTGACACTAAAATTACTCGTCAATTAGAGTTAATTCATTCTCATATCTGGTGACCTAAAACCTCTAAGAGAACCTGAGCTTAACATTGAAGGAGAAACCTGAAAATTGTGTGTAGAAATGTGTTCAGGATAGCCTCCTTATATAGGCTATTGCAGGGCGTTACAAACTTGAAAATAATGAGATATTAATCCACATAATTTTTGGAATAATAAGAGTTCAATTCAAAGGTTACAACTTTTCATATTCAGGTTTAACCAACCTAGTATCATGTCCAGATTCAACTATTAATCATGCACTAATATCCAGATTATATTCATCTTCAAAGCCCAACAATGGCTATTCATATTCTGAATTTAATGCAAAAAAAAAAAATTTAAGTTTAAGTTAGAAAACAAATAGAAAATTTTCAAAACAAAGTCTGCGCAAGGGAAGGTTCGACAAGCGGCATTCGTGTCACCCACAACGTGTGGGCGAATACGTTAGGCCTCTTACCTACTAGGCTAATGATTTGCACCCCTGAGCATGAGAGAGCCTGTTGGGTATATGTTCTTATCTAAGACCAAAGGTTGGACTCCAACAAGGCAAGTTGTCTAAGCAATGTGGGAGTGGCAATCTTTCCAATAAAAATCAATTTTAATTGGCATACTTTAATCATTAATTTATCATTCACTCGATAACTATTTTGAGCATGTTAATATATGATTTCGATCTCATTGGGAAGGAAAATGCAAATCCACCATGACCTATCACATTTATGAAGTAGGTCCCACTTAATTTGGGCCTCAAAATGGTTCCTAACAATGGTTTATTAAACCAATTTCTAACCAAAAAAAAAAAAAGTCCTATGTGGTTACCAAAAAAGTTTACATAGTAATAGCTATGTGTGTACAGATGAATTAAACTTGCCAAAAAAAAAAACTCATGACTATTTATAAAATATTTTTTAATGCTACAAAAAAGAACTCGCATATAAAAAGAGGGGAAATACATAATGTAATCATAATATATTACAATATTACAAATAGATTATATCATACTAATATAATGATATATTATATTTTATTTTATTACTTAAAATTATTTATAATTATAATTTATTATGTAATACAATTATATAATTATCGCATATAATAAAATACAATAGATAATAATATTGGATTTATAATATTATATTAATATTTAATTATTATTAAAAGAATATATTATACAATAAAATGATATTATATTATTAATGTACTTATGATATTATTAATTACAATATTACAACTATATTGTATTATATCCAATTATTATATTATATTATATAATTATAGTAAAGTATAAAATATTTTATAAATTAAATTGTAATTATTAATATAATTATAATACTAATAATTATAATATTCAAGGGTAATGATGGAAAAAAGAAGAAAACAACTTGGAATGGCTATTCCTCCCATGTGAAGAATGGATGATGATTAACTCATTTGATGGAAAAATCATTTCATTTTAAATGACTATTCCTTTTCCAAAAACCAACCAAACATCAAGATGAAGCTTCATTCTTTTCATTTCCATTCCTTTCCCCTAAACCAAATAGAACCTAAGCTAAAGGATAAGTGTAAATAGATGGGTATGAATACCAAAAGTCAAAAAGATAAACAGTATACAACATTCATCAATAATCATATTAGGGCAAGAAAGAAAGAAACAAGTCTCAACTCTATTAAAAATAAAAAGAAATAAAATAAAAAAGTAAGACCCTCTTGAATGTTATGTCATTCGTCCCGTGTATATTTGAACAAAAGCATTAACATCCATCTAAATCACCTCCTACCTTCTAAGCAAAATGCAAATATATTATTTATAAGAATATTGGGAGAATAAGCTGGTTCTTTAGAGGTTACAATATGATGAACTTTTTGTTGAAGAATTTGTGTGTAGAATAAGAATTAAAGGTTAAGAAAATCTAGAAATAAGAATGTCTTTGAGGCGGATTGGAATTTTGTTTTAAATGTTATATTTGACCCTACTACTAAGTTTCTAATGGGTTTTAATAGCAAATTACTCCTAAGATACAACAAATTTTAAACATAATATCTAGCAATAATATTGTTTTTTAGAATAGGTGTCTTTTCATGAACTGGTGCAACCATTGTAATTCATGCAACCTTTCATGTAAAGTATCCTTTCGTGAAATAATACAACTATTACAACAGATATGTCTATTGCTATAGGTATTTATGTTTGTATAAAAGCATACAATCAAACAATACAACGTTTTAAAACGATTTGAAAACACACCTTTTAATATCAGCATTTTCAACTTGGTGTTGTGGCGCCATCTTTCCAACATTGCAATTATGTAGTGCTATTAAATCAATGTCATGGTGTCAGTGCCTATGTGACCTAACACCGAGGCTCTAGGTCCTCTATCCTGAAAGTGTAATTTGCATTGTCCCAACACTACGGCGCTATAAGCTAACTCTAAACATTTAGAAAATCATATTTTCTTATTCTCTTGTGTGATCTTTAACTTTATACATTTGAGAGACATATTATATCTCTCTTACAATTTCCTGCTAGATTGTAATCTTTCTCCATATTTAATAATGATAAACTCATACATACATAAAAGTATCTTTCAATTTAAACTTTCAATTATTAAATATGCTTCAAAGTATTCACAAACAATAGTGTGCTAAGTATTAAACCTTGTCTCTTAAGCAAACACTAGAAGTATATAACATATGAGCTATCTAAGATTTCAAATTATGTTTCAATCACTATTTTAGTCTTGTGCTCTATCTTGGATTTGTGAATATTTATAAGACTAAACCATAGTCTTATAGAAACGGCACCATAATTATATTCACTTAGGTGAAGTTTCAATTCATGACTCTAGCTACTTGAGAGTTGGAACTTTATTAAGAATATATACTCAACCTCAACACATAGCTATTTGCATCGAATATCTTTGAAGGCACAATTAAAACTTAGTGCCGAACCAATCATATAATAGTGACTTGTTCTTACCCTTTAAACTATGGAATATCGGTACAACTATTACATCGTTGGGTTACCACCACCAATGATTCTTTCATAGAAAAGTTTCAATCTTATTCCACTAGATGTGTCTTGACTAAGTCTCTTGAAAGGCCTTTTGTCAAGAGATCTACTAAGTTTCTTATTCGTCTTATCATAAACAACATTAATACGTGTATCTATTGTTATTTGTCTCAAAAAATCATGTCTCAAGCTAATATCTAGAATTTCTATTACACACTTTGTTACTTACGACAATGTAGCTTCACTATTGTAGTACAAAAAAATTGATAGCATTGGTTGTGGCAACCCTCAACTCAATATCAAACAAAAAATTTCTCAACCACTCTGCTTCTTTGCCGGTAATAACAAGTGCTGTAAACTCAAGACTCTATAGTTGAATGAGTTATGCACATTTGTTTCTTGGAAGCCTCAGAAACGATTCCTCTTGCAATTGTAAAAATCCAACTAGATGTGAATTTGTTGTCACTTGCATTGGTCACCCTTCTAGTTCATGGGATAATCATTATAAAAAATCCCAAAATAATAGTTTTTTTTAGATAAGTAAATATCCTACCAATTACATTCCAATGTTCCATACTTGGGTTACTCATGAAACTTGACATTTCGTAAACAACAAAAGCAATATCTAGTTTTGTGCAATGCATAACATAGATTTGGCTACCAATCGTACTAACAAACTCTAGATGTGCCACCGCACTGCAAGAATTCTCTAGTAATTCAATACTAAAATCAAATAGGGTATTCGTTTCTTTAAACTTCAAATGATTGAATTTAAGAAGCATTTTCTTAATATAATGAGATTGACAAAATGAGTAACCCTCACTAGACTTCTTTACTTTTGCACCTAAGATAGTATCTTCCTCACCAAGATCCTTTATCTTAAATTATGAAGCTAGAATTATTACATTTATCTACATTGTTATGTTTAAAACCATGAGACAATATAACATAATCAAATTTCTCATGTCACTATTTTAGTACTTGCTTTACTTCATAAAGCGACTTGATTAACTTGCAAATCTTTTTCTCATTTCTGGTAGCACAAACCTCTCGGGTTGTTGTAGATGTTGGATCTACAATTAAATATAAAAAAATTAGTAATAAATTTGATGTTTGCTATACACAAATTTGGGCCCTCAAACCACCATTGTTGGGATTTGTTTAGTTTCCGAGAATAAGATCAAAATAATTATAGCATGAAAATTAAATTGAAGCTATAAATAATTAAACAATATAAAAAAATAAATGACACCGTATGCGAGATTTATAGTAGTTCGCTCTATAATGAGAGCTACGTCTACTGTTCTTCATTATAATGAATGGATTGACACAGATTACAAAGCACTTGAGAAATTTGATATGAAAACACTCGTAATTTATTCAGAGTTTTTGAAAGTTTTTCTCTGTGTATCTTAGTGAAGCCGCTACTACCCTTTATATATAGTGCTCCATGAGATCGTGGCTTCAATCTGATGGAAAGAGTAGGCATAATAGTGTTTATAGTAGCGAGACGTGTGTCGATTTTTAACAGGACATAAACATCGGACTTTTTCCCATGTCCCATTTGATGGCTTAGTATGTATTTCTTTGTAACCACCAAGTTTCGTACATCGATTCCATTGAATCGACACTTGGCAAATTCATAACAATGGGAAATGCATAAATTCACATATAACAAAGTGAGTAGGAACTGCAATCAAATCATAACTACCAAATCAATCGATATCTCAAGTTGATTGTGCAATGAGCAAGTGATGCTTATATTAATATTGGTCTTGAATTGAACACTTCTGTCGGGCTTGATTCCCTCGGACCATAACTTGGATCCCTCATTCTAGGCCTTCACTGAATGATTTGGGCTTGACCAAATCATACCTACTAGTTAGCCCTCCACTCTTTAGTCGATGTGGTAAATTACAAGAGTGAATTAGTCATTTCGAGCATGTCAAACCCCAATTTGATAATATGTTGCTTCCTTTGGACAAAACTTTACATTTACACCATAGTGGTCGCCCTACCTTAGGAAAATGAGAGCATTAATCACACATCACACATGGCACAATGTGATTAGATCATTTCAAAATATCCCTGCACCGCTGATGTCAACATCTAATTAAAAAGACAACGTCTCAGTTTGAGCGGGAAGTTGAGAAGGTATCTTGATATCATCCATTAAATCATTTCCTTGAAAACAAATCCAAGCCATTCATCATCATTTTAGACAAGATAAAGGATCTTTCTCTCTTCGTTTCTTCATTTCACTCTCATTTCTTCTTCAAAGTTCCAACAATCCCTCTTGAGTTTTCTGAGCTTTCCAACTTATTTTTAAGCAAGGTTTCTCCCTTTTTCTTTATTTTCTTGTAATTTTCTTTCTGTAAATCTTGTTTTTTTGCAATTTCACGCACTTTGACACCATTTTTTCCTATTTTCTAAGAAAATTCGTAGCTTTTAGTGGTGCTTTGTTCCTAGGTGTTTTAGAACTTTTAGAACTCCTTTGGAATTTTTTGAATCTCAAATCCTTTGGTCCTTTCATCTTTTTAGCCCTAGATTTCAAAATTTCGTTTGTCATCAAAATGTTTAAAAAAACCATCGATATAGGTCCAACCTCGAGCGAGAGTAGCAATCCCTACGGTAGCGATGACGAAAGGGATCCTTGAACAATCAAGACTCGAATAGGCTTCTCAAATTGGTAGGGTTTGAAGCAATAGCGAAGCAAAAAAGGGCACCATTGAAGTGAAGAAAAGAAATAGACCCGATGATCTTTCTAGTTGAGTTGAATAAAGCAAATTCCTCGAAAGGAGATATACAAATTGCCAGCCAAAGGGGTTTCTTTTTTTTGGTAAAAACCTAGAATTGATCCTTAAAAGTGAGGACCTATTGAAAATCCAGGTTAAATATAGCATTCCTTCTTCTAAAGAAATCTGACTCTCCTTTCCTAACAAGCAAGCAGATACTCAAAAGGATGGCTAGTTATGCATTTATACAAAATACTTGAGCTAGGACTTCAACTACAAATCCTTAAGTTTATTCTTGAAGTTGCATCTCACTTCCAAATTTCAGTAACACAACTTATGATGAATGGGATGTGACTACTTCTTGTTTTAATAGTACTTGTTGAGGAAGCAGATATCAACTTCATAATAGCAGACTTCCTTTGTTGCTATTATTTAAAGCCTGATAATAAGAACAAGGGTCGCTTTTACTTTGTTTATCAGTAATCAAAGCGAATCATCATCGATTTTGTTAATGTAGATAGGCAGTGGGAAGAAATATGTTTTTTTATATCCCTCAATTTCGATTCTATCGAACTGACCACTGAAATTCTATTTCCTTTTTCATTTATACATATTTGTAATTTTCGAACCCTACTTTGCTTGATGCAATCATTCCGACTAATCCTTATGTTTCTTCCTTGCTTTGTGGATTACGAGTTGAACCTTACCCCCAAGTGGAGAATGATTCCAAGAGAAGTGCAGCACTCTTACCTCTTTGGAAGGACAGACTTATGTAGAGGTATCACACTCTGATCGAGTTGGGAAATCATCCATTTGGAAAACTTTTAGAGAAATTCCAACATGTATCCCTTTTCATTTTCCTAATCGAGTTGATTGGATTTTTGTTTACTATGGTGTACTTCAACGGCTATATCGTTCATCGAAATACATAAATCCTCTTTTTGGTGAAGATGTTGTACTTGCAGAAGCTACTATGTCATCGATAAAGGTTACACTTCCACCCATTGAAGAGGCATTAAAAAAAAAAAGCTATAGCTAAAGTAGGGCCTAGGGAAAAGAAGAAGAAGAAGAAGAGTGAGGCAAGCAAATCTGGTACCATAGACACTCAAAAGACCCCTTTTCTGAAGCCAACGAACATTATGAATTTGCCTTCACTATCTCCTTTTGACATCCAGCCCCCAGCACCGAGGAAAACGAAAGCAGTCAAGCCCTTAAAAGAAGAAACCAATGTTGAATAAACAAATGAAAAGACATGATGTGTCTAAGCATACGAGTGTCTTGCAAGATAAGGAGTTAGCTCTAAAGGCTATAAAAAGCTTCAATATTTCCTCAAACAAAACAAAGTTTAGAGGGAAATCTTTCTTCTAGCTTCACAAGGAGTCTACAGTCCTCTTTGCCCAAGTAAAATCAAAGCAAGTCCTGCTTTGATTTAAGTTATTTTCATAATTAAATATTTAACCTTGTATTTCCTAAGCATTTCAGATGTATAACATCTTTATGAACAAGGCCGAGTTCAAACATGACAGGCTTACCACACTTACAGTGACCTGGATGAGCAACTTTTAAGAAGGCTAAAGAGAAGAAGAAGGTGGCAGAAGCAAAGAAAAAGAAAGCACTGAAAGAGATAAACGAAGCTGTTGCTGCATTGGCTTCATCAAATGAAAAGGTTATTAACATGAGTAGCAACCTTCGGTTGAAAGAAAAAGAGCTCGATCAAGCTAAAAAGGAAGTTGAAGAGAAGGCTAGGGAAGTTGCAGTAATCAAGGAATAGCTCCTTGATGTTCATAGCTAGTCCACCATTAGGGCAAGGCTTGAGCTGTTCAAAAAGTTCAAAGAGCATTGGGGTAAAAATTGGGATGTGGATGTCAAGATAGTAAAGCTAGAGGACCTACTAGCCCTTGATACTGACTTTAATGTTGAGGAGACTAATGCGGATGCAGCGGCTCCTGAGGTGGCTAAAAATGAGTCCTTGGAACTGAATAAAGATACCGCCATACAGTCCCTAATTGGCAAGGGTACTTCCGATGTCACAAACTAGATGCAACTTTTATAAAAAAATTTTGTATTATTTTTTTATGTCATACCTTATAATTTGGAAGTAATGAACATTTTCATTTTTTGTCCAATATTAAATTGAATCTCACTTTTATCTTTCACAATATTTGTTCTAGCATTGATCCCCCTTCGAAGTTTTATTCACTAATAATTAAACTTTGAATTCATTAGGATGTCACTCTGATCAATCAAATTCTAACAAGATGCGATAATACCAAATATCAAGATCAAATATGTTTGTTTAATACTTTACTTATCGTAATAAATGTACAATTCAAGTTAAACTAAATGTAGATGAGATTGATCTACAAACATAATTAAGCCATGAAGACAGCTTGTCGAATCAAATACCAGACATGTAGATAAAATCTAGTGTTGATGAGACATCGCCCCATATTCATGTTGAGTAGAAATGAACAGTGGATAAATAAATTGAACCCAATGTTTGTAAGATGATACATCAAATCGAGCACTGGGTAAGTAGATCGAATCCAGTGTGTGATGGCAAGTCAAATCAAACACTAGATGAGTTGATCAAATCCAACGTTGATGAAATTAAGAGCCCTGAAAATGGTGAGGCCACAAAAATGACAAGTCAAATCGAACATTGGATGAGGAGATTGAATTCAGTGTTTATGAGATTTGAGGCCATGAAAATGGCAAGGTCATAAACATGAAAAGTTGAATTGAACATTGGATAAGTTAATCAAATCCAATGTTGTTGAGATTAGAGGTCGGTCATAGTGCATCTAGCAAAGTGGTTATTGTAATGATAGTGCTGCTGCACTCATTTATAGTCATGAGCTACCTATATACCTGTGTGTAAGGATTAAGCTACATGTAGTTCATTTTTACATGCCTAAGTTCCTTACAACCATTGCTAATGTGGCCGTTCGACTGATGCTTAGGAATTACGTTGATGGATATCCTACCGCGAAACAAGCCAAACAGTGTTATAAGAAACCTAAAAAATTAAAAGAAAATTATTTAGCTTTAACAATTCAGTAAGACAAAGTACAATACTTCCTCAGATGATGGGCGTTCCATCTCTTGCTGATGATGGAGCCGTCAAGTTTCTCCAATTTGTAAACCTTGTCACATATAATACCTCAAATTCTATACGGATTTTCCCAGTTAGCAGCTAACTTTCTAGCATTCGCCTCTTTTGTATTCTGAAAAACTTTGTGCAACACAAGCTCTCTATCAGAATTCTTTTTATTTTTAACCTTGGTATTGTAGTATCTCGCAATTGCTTGATGATATCGACCAAGGCAATAAAGAGTGTTTTCCCTTTTTTCATCGATCAAATCCAGTATATCCCTCATCATTTCTTAATTTCTCATTTCATTGTGAAAGGAGTAATTGATTCGGAGGTCTCAAGTGACTACTTTGACTGGGATTTCTGCTTCAATGTTGTAAACAAGAGAAAGTGGGGAGTTGCCAGTTGCTCGCCATGAAGTCGTTCGGTAGGTCCATAGTACCATCAAGAGTTCTTCGAACTAGCAATCTTTGCTTGCTTCTAGCTTTTTTTCAAATTTTTGACAATTGTTTGTTCGTTGCTTTAACTTGTCTGTTTCCTTATAGATACCTAGGAGTCAAGAAGCTCAAGATGATATCCCAATCTTGGCAGAATTTCTTGAATGAAGCAGAGATGGATTGGGAGCCATTATCAGTGACAATCTCCTTGGGTTCTCCAAAATGGTAGATGGCGTTTCTCTAAATGAATGTTTCGACATCATGTTCCTTAATATCTGTAAAAACTTTAGCTTCGACTTATTTAGAGAAATAATCTTTGAGAAAAAGAAGATATTTCGTGTGCCTAGGGCCTGGCGAAAATGGTCTGACCATATCCATTGAATATTTCATGAATGGGTATGGCAAACTAATCGATGAAAGTTCTTCAGTGGGCTAGTAGATTTTTAGTGTGTATCTCTGGCAACTATCACATTTTTTGGCAGTCTTCTAAGTCGCTCTGCATGGCGGGCCAATGATAACCTTGCCTTTTGATCTTGTTACACAGAGATTGTCCTCCCAAATGATTGTCGCAGGAGCCCTCGTGAACTTCTTAGATCACTCGCTTGGCTTTTTCTTTTCCTAGGCATCGAAGGTAAGGACCTTCAATCGATCATTTGTAAAGGTTCCCTTCTATCAAGCAATATCTTGTTGCTTAAAACTTGATTTTTCTCGCGACTTGCTTGTCTTTTAGGAGCCATTTATTGTTTATATACGTTTTGATTAGAGTCCTCCAGTCATCCTTGAGGTTGACATAGTTCACCTCTTCTGTCATTTGAATACTGGGCCACTTGATGTATTCTAGCGGAATGCATTTTACATCAAGTGGAATGAATTTCTTTTCTTTCACTTCAATAGATGACCTAAGACTGGCGAGCACATCTGCTCTTACGTTTGGCTCATGTGGTATGTGCCTTACTTTAAACTGGTTGAACTAATGCTTCAATTTGTTAACAACCTGAGCCTTGTACTCTTTGAGGATTTGGTTGATGACCAAGGTTGAGTCACTTTCTACTATAAGCTTGGTAGCCCCTAGTGACTTGGCTAATCTTAAGCCGATGATCATGGCTTCATACTTTGCTACGTTATTGGTTACTCTAAAACGCAATCTGAAGCTTTATTCGATTTCCTCCAATGTTGGTGATCACAACAAGACTCTAACTACTAAACCTTTTTTATTGCTGGCACCATCCATTTGTATAGTCTACACCTTTGGCTCTTTATCGTTGTGCTCATATGTTAGTTCTATGACAAAATCAGCCAGCACTTGTGCTTTCAATATGATTCAAGGCTTGTACTTGAAATCAAATTCTATGAGTTCAACTGGCCACTTCATCAATGTCCTTAAAATGTCTAGTTTGTGTAAAATAGCTCACATCAGGTACAACTAGAGTATTATGATTATATGGCCCTAAAAATACGGTCGTAGTTTACAAGTGGATATGACGAGTACAAGTGTGAGTTTTTCTATAATGGAGTACCTAATTTCTACATCAAGTAAGGTATGACTCATAAAGAACACCGGCTTTTGAATCGAGTCTTCCTCCCAGACTAGCGCATAACTGACTATGGTTTCTGAAACTGCCAAGTAGAGATATAGCGGTTCTCCATCTTTTGGTTTTGAGAGGATCGGTAGGGTAAAAAGGTACTTCTTTAATTCTTGGAAGGCTTACTTGTAGCAATCGCTCCTGTAACACCCACCAATTTTGATGTAATAAATCATGTTAAGTTAGTAACGACGTTAAGTAAATTTTATTAATAATTTATGTTATATGTTATGATTTATGATCTTAATGTTACTAACTTTTTATTCTAAGAGTTATGACAGGTGACGATCGCATGGAATCGATGTGCTCAAGTATTCATGTTAATTTTAATGTATGGTATTTTAAGGACAGTTCGGCAGGCCGGACTTTAAAGTTTGGTAGGCCGAAAAGTCTGCCAAGAATCGGCAGGTCGATGACAGCTGACGAGCAGTCAGCAGAAATCTCTCCAAATTTATGGCTGAGATAATTACATTGATTAGGTGTTTAAATGAGATTAATTGGCATATTTATGGATTAATTTTCTCATTTAAGGAAATAAAATGTTTGACTTTGCATTGATTGGTATTGTTTTAAATGATTTCCTATTTTTAGAGGGCAGAATATGGTAAGATGAGATGATTTGTTTGACTTTCCCCTTATTACTCTCCACTCTCCACGTGATGTGGCCTCTAATTAGTTAGAAAATTCTGATAATAATGGAAAAGTCAGGCCATTTTTTTTGTGTACGTTACTCTCACTTCTTCTTTCACGATAATTTTGCTCTCTCTCTATTTTTTTCTTAGACGTTTCCTCTCTCTCTTTCTCCTCTTCATGTTTTCTTCTTTGTCACTCTCTCAAATTTTTCCCTGCTATTATTTGTAAGAAATATTGAAATTTCTTTGGTTGAATTCGAAGGAGTTTGTGAAGAAATTTGTTTAAGGTAAGAATGTTTCTTTTTGGTGTTTCTGAAATGCATTTCTCCTCCTTAATTCGACTGCCATATCCTTGTCTAGGAATTTTATTTTGTTCTCAAAATTTTAATATGATGTTTATATATGTGTTATGTATCATTCCTCCAAGTTTCACATTATTTTGATATTTCTATGAAAAGTTATGAATTTTCTTCTCTTTGCTACTCATAGTAAATTAATGCTGATTGTATATGTTGCACGAAAATGTGAGTTTTGTTCATAACATAAATGAATGTTGATTTTCACAAAATTTGGCAAGAATGTTCATGTATATGTTATGTTATGGACTGTAAAGTTTGGTAATGATTTGATGAGTAAGTTATATGTTATGGAATTTTAGTAAGACTAAGTCAAGAAACTGCTTTAACAGTAAAATGGGTGGACTTCTTGATTATGAGATGTTTTGTTAGATTAAATAAATTTATATGATGATAATATATTTTTGTAGTTCTGTAATTATAAGTTAATAAGTTTTCGTGAGAATTTTAACGTTTAAATAATTTTTATTTTAATTACTGGAATATGAAAAATGCATGCAACTCACAACTTATATATTTTGTTCACATTTTTTTATGAATGTTTTGGATTGTATGTAATCTTTATGATTAAAGAAAAATCATGATAATAGGTGTATATGATATCTTTGTCCTGCCTATTTGGTGTTTTAATTTATGTGTGCATGTTGAGTTATTAAGTTTTAATTTGTGGAGGATAGAAATATATTGATGTTGATATTTTTGGTGATTATGGTCATGAAGGCATGTTATAAATTATGTTTTAAGAAATGAATGTATGTGTAATGTTTTATGGAATGGATGTATTATTCTATGAATATAAGTATTAATTTTTATTCTTAAATGAATAAATGGCATGAACACACTAAGGAACGAGCACATCGAGACTGTGGCGTCATCATCGACATATATAAGGTTAAGTAAGCCAGCTATAAAGGTAAGTACATTCTCACCTGCAATATGATATGTTTAAAAGGTTTGATGTTATGTTCATGATGATATTTATGATGATTTTATGATGATTTCTATAAAGGATTTCTTATGAAAGATTTTCATGATTTAAAGTTATACATGTTTGATTATGGCAAATTTCAAAGCATGAAAGTTATGTATATATGTATCACCTAATAAGTGTTGCACACCAATGTTATGATATGATATGATATGATCTCATGTTTGGTTTAGGATTAGCTACCCTTCTCCTCTCATGACTGCGCGCCTACGATGATGATTATGGTGCAACACTTGGGCCCCTAAGATAAAACGGAATAAGTTTTAATGTGGTCAATGTAATGAAAGATATATTTCTATGAAAATGTGCTTAATGCACTATTATGATATGATGATGATGATGATATTTATGAAATGTTTTTAAATTGTAAGAATTATATGTACTTACTAAGCATTAGTTTATTCAAGTTTATGTCATGTTGCAGATAAGGGTAAGAAAGTCATGGACTAGATGGAGGGTATGGAAAGGCGTGTGAGCAAAGTACGATGAATTGTAACCGGAGGAACGCCAAGAAGAAACTTTTTATGATTTAAATCAAGTTTTACATTTTGGACATATTTATTTGTTAAGTTTTAAGAATACAAGAACTATGTTTATATTTAAAGTTCAAATAAGTATGTAATGTATGAATGTAATGATATCTGTAACGTCCGTAAGGGGGGGCGTTACAGCTCCATTCAAACTTTGTGTTCTTCTTCAACAACTAAAAGAATAGTGCACTTGTCCAATGAACGAGCTATAAACTGGTTGAGAGCCATGACTCATTTGGTCAACTTCTGAATTTCTCGCTTGCTTCATGGTGATGGCATTAGTTGGAAAGCTTTTATTTGATCTAGATTTGTCTCAATCGCATGCTTTGTTACAAGATATCTAAGGAACATTCCACTGGTGCCCTAAAAGTACACTTCTCTGGGTTCAACTGTGTTATAATTCCTTAGCACGTCAAAGCATTTTTGTAAATGCTGCACATGAAGATGAGCCTGCAAAGATTTTACTAGCATGTCATCAATGAAAACTTCCATATTCTTACTAATTTGTTCCTCGAACATCTTGTTAATGAGTCTTTGATAGGTTACATTAGCATTCTTAAACCCAAAAAGCATGGCCTTGAAATCAAAAGTTCCATGTTTAATGAAGGCGGTAGTTTTCTCTTGATCTTTGGTATGCAACAAAATCTATTTGTAGCTAGAGATTGCATTGAGAAAAATTAAGACTTTGTGGCCAGCGGTTGCATCTACAAGGTGGTCGATGTGAGATAATAGATAGTTGTCTTTTGGGTAGGTTTTATTCAAGTTTGTGAAGTCTACGTACATTTGCAATTTCCAGATCTTCTTTCACACTATCACGACGTTCGTAAGCCAATTTGGGTACTAAACTGGTCGAATGAACCTTGCTTCTAACAAATGTCTGACTTCCTCTTTCACTATATTATTCTACTTGATCCCTAGTCATCTTTTTTTTTTACCATACAGATCGATGGTCTAGATCGACATTGATCGAGTAAGTGACAATGCTTGGGTCGATCCTAGGCATATCTGCATGAAACCATGCAAGACAGCCTTTATTAGCCTTCAAGAAATCAACTATAGCAATTTTAGCTCTAGATCGAGTTGTGAGCTAATATTTACTATGCGTCGCTTGTTTTTGAGGACAATTTATACTTCATCCAATTCTTCAAGCTCTAGCTCCTTTTGCCCTTTAATACTAGACCCATTCGATGGGATCGTCTAAGGCTAGCTTTTTTCGAATTCAATGCCATTATATTGGAAAAGTAGTACGCAGTGGAATTAAAATTTTTTTATATCAGACTATTTTCTAAAACACAAGTTTAACACTCTATATTCATAAATTAACTAGATCTTACTAACCTTGTTTGCTGAAGAGCACTTGCAATCTGTGAAGAGAAGGGCGTTCTAGAAGAACCTCAACCAACTGGCCTTTTTTTTCTATTCTCTATCCACGATCGGAGTATGTGTGAGTTCACATCATACGAATCTTCCTAGTGACTCTCCTTCTAACCAATTAAGAGAATCCAGAACTTAGGGAGTTTCAGAGACTAACAGACTAGAGTGTGCACTCTTAATTCCTCAACTGATCTTAAAAACTTATGAGTCTCACTCCCTATTTATAAAGGTTGGGCCTAAGGGTTAGTCCTTATCAGATAAGGCTTCAAAAATTTGAATCAAGATCAATATTTGATAAAAATCGTGTCTAAAAACATGTGATCATAAATCATTCGGTCGACAAGCTGAACTGGCAGATTGGCCTGCCAAACTTACTCCATTGGCAGGCCAAACCTAAAGATCGGCCTGCCAAACTTATGATAAATGATCCCTGCGAATCTTTTATTTCCCACCCGAGATTCTTGGGATAGAGCCTTAGTTTTAATTCAAATAACCCAATAGAGAAGTTATCTGATTAAAACAATCATATCTAGATAATCTCTAATAAAATAAATATTCATAATAATTCAACAAGTATATCTTGAATTATTTACTTGAAATTAATTCAACTAATAAACTAACATGAATTATCTAATCCCAATAATTCAACATGTTTATCTTGAATTAATTGTCCACAAAATTAATTCAAATGGTAAATAAACCTGAATTATCTAATCTTATCAAATTTCAGCCAATCTGATACTTTGACATAAGTCACCAATTTATTGGAAAAGCACGCCGTATCGTAACAGGATTTATTATGAGCTAACAAAAGCGACATGATGGATCTACATAGTTTAAGCTCCCGACAATTATGAAACCCAATATCTTAGATATACATTTCATAATTATTAACTCTAACGCTACTCCACAAAAACTTAGAGTTGCACTCTTAAACTATATAGAATTATGAAGCCCGAATAGCTAAGTCTCCAAGACATATCATAATGTGTCGTATCCCTATAGGATATCCATAATCGGCTTAAGAATAAATTATGTCTTACCTTCTCGATTATTTTTCTCTTACGTTTCATTATCTCACCATCAGAAAACTTACCATCTATAAACAGTATACCATTTGGTTACACCTATGTATCCAAATGGTTGAGTGCTCTAATTTTCCAATTACAAGATAACACATATAAGAGGATATCAACGAATCCTAAAGAGGAGCTATGGACTCCATATCTATGAATAATAAGTCTACGCTATCAAGATTCATGCCTCCAACATACAAGTATACATACTAACATAAAATGTGGATGTCACCCTTTGGTAGAACAAAGACATAAGTCAAGACAATGGGCTCATTATTCATCTCAAGATTAAGATACAACAAATATGATTGTCTAAAGTGATTTGATTTGTCGAGACAGAATTATTAATCCAAATAAATTACACGTTATGTACTGATCCAATACATCATCACCTATGGCAATGCACCAATATTTTTATTCGCAGAGTCCACCTCCGATGGCCAAGACAAACCATCTCCTATTAGGGATATAAACAACATAACAATCTTTGCATGAATAAAGCGCCCAACTTTATTCCCTCAATTGAGGATCTTATAATTTAGACCATCACCTTTAGAATCATGTCTTCTGCATAATCTATCCATCATATGCTTGATTCCAAAAGTTTAGATCGATAGTCTCAGACTTTTATTTGCTTATCATACATTCAACAAATATAAACATAAAGAGAACAATAATTTGGTATATAAATAATAAATAAACTCTTTATTGATAAAAAATATCTCCAAAAATATATTACATTTTTACTCCTTAGGGCACACATGTCTAACAAGTTAGATAGCAAATTTTGGCCGCGTCTTGGCTTCCTAAAATTTCTCTTATTCCATGTTTTGTCGAGAATCAGATTTGCTGGTGGTAAATGGATAGGATTGCTTTTATCAAATGTATCCATGGTTGCCCAAGGATCATGTTGTACTCGAAGAGGCAATCGATGACAAGAAAATTCATCATCTTGTTATCTCTTGTAGCGTAGACTGGCAATTTGATCCTTCCCACTGCCATGGTGGCCTCTCCATTGAATCCGACCAATGTGGTGGTAGATTTTTCTCTCTCCTTCTCGTCAATATCTATTTCCCTTAATATCGAGAGAAACAGAATGTCTGTTGAGCTCGCGTTATCAATAAGTATCCTCGTAATTTTGCAATTTGTAAGATTGAGCTTGATCACTAAAGCATCGTCATGTGGCTTGTCAAGCCTTGACACCTCGTCGTTATGAAACGAAATGGTGTACTCTCCAAACTCTTCAATTGTCGAACTGGTAGTTGCTTGATTTGCTATTTTTTGATGGGCTTTCATCTAGTTAGCAAAGTCTTTGCTATAAATTGAGCCCCCATGAATGTTACTGATTAATTTCCTAATAGGTGGTGGTGATGGAGTCTTCTCTTGGCCTTGTCGATTCTTTGGCTTGCTCCGCTTGTGCTTTAACCCATATGTTTGTCTTCCCTGTTCTAACGAATACTCCTTCGAATGTCTTTTCTTTAGCAGTTCTATGATGTCAGTTCGCAGGGTCTTGCAATCGATCATCAGATGTCTGGTGTCCTGGTGGAATTCACAATACTTTCTCTAGTTACAGGGTTGGCCCAAGGCCATTTTATTTGGCCATCTAACATAGTCCTTTTCTTCCAGCTGGGTGATCAACTTGGTTAATGATATGTTCAAGTCCTGCCTTGGTGACGACAATGGCGTGCCCCCCTTTGTGGTTTTTGTTCTTTCTTCCACCATTCCTTTCTTGAAGGTATTCTAGTTTTTCCTCTTCATTTTGGTCGTGTCTTTGGTTGTCTTTCTACTTTCCTATTCTGTTCCTTGTTCCTCGCGAGTTCTCATTCGTAATACTCATTTTCCTCTTCAAGGTCAACCACACTTTGGCTCTATTTAGGGCCTCTTGGATCGTCTACGGATATTCTGAGCAGATATTATTTTTGAACCTTATGCAACAGTCCTTTCTTGAAAGCCTCTCGAGTTGTTCCATATTCCAAATCTGATATCTCCAAAATTGCTTTGCTAAACCTCTTAATGTAGGCCTGAAATTACTCTCCTGAGCTTAGAATTATTGACCAGAGGTCTTTGGTCATTTTACCCATTTTGATGTACACAAAGTAGGCTTTGATGAAAGAATCTGCCTACTCCTCGAAATTATCAATTTTCCAACAGACAAATTACTAAAGAATTGGAGGACAGGTCCTCTCAAACTTTACGCGAACAGCTTACATATCATCTTGTCCAGTATTGAATGTATGATGTTTGTTGCACTGACAACATTCTTGTATTGGAGGAGGTGATCTTTTGGGTCTACGGTACCATCGAATTATGCAAACATGAGGTTCCCTACCTTAAAGGAATGAAAAAAGTAATCCTCCTCGTAAAAGGGGTCTCGTGTATATTATTTGAGATGTCATCAAGTGCTGAGGTCTTGCTCGTAGCCTTGGTTACTTTCTGGTCAATCTTTTCCTCGACTAACCTAGTATTCTGATTAAGCATATCTTGCATCATTTGCCAGATAGCCTCTGTAGTTAACAGGGCCAGACTTAGGATAGTTTCTACCCATGTTGTCTACTCAACCTCTTTTTTCTTTGTCTGAATGCTTCTGGATCTTCTCTATTTATGCCTTGTGGAGTATTTGTAGCTTCCATGGCTACCGTCGGTGCTGGTGTTATTGTAGTCATTGTGGTCGTAGTTGTCGTTATAGGTGTTGGGGTTGTGTGTAGCGACTGCATTCTCCCAATGGGTCTATAGGAGGGTTGTTGCTGGGCTGAGGTGGTGTCTAGTACTGCCATTGCATGGTAGCCATTGCTAGGAACGCTGAATACCCAAAATAAGGGTAGTAATATGAGTAGGCTGAGAGCTAAGAGTTCTGGTAGCTGATCTGGCTCTTGAGAGCTTTTTTTTTACGACTGAGTTGGTCGAGTTGCTTGACGCGCTCCTGGAAACATGTTGTCTATTCATGAAGTAGTTTCTTTAATGTCTCAACTTCCATAGCAAGGACCTCAATTTGCTCATCTCCTCAAGACACCGTCTGTGTTTCTTCATTTTACTCCTCGTGCACATTTTAGTGGTCTATGTTATCTACCATATCTAATGCTGAAGCTTTCAATACCCTCAAGCTGATGATCTGAAGGCCCTATGGTGGGTGCCAAACTATAGACGTTGGATTTACAATTAAATATAAACAAATTAGTAATTAATTTGATGTTTTCTATTCACGAGTTTGGGCCCTTAAACCACCGTTGTTAGGATCTATTTAGCTTCCGAGAACAAGATAAAAATAATTATAGCGTGAAAATCAAATTGAAGCTATAAATAATTAAATAATATAGAAAAACTAAATGATACCACGAGCAAGATTTATAGTTGTTCACTCTATAATGAGAGCAATGCCCATTGTTCTTCACTATAATGAATGGATTGATATAGATAACAAAGTATTTGAGAAATTTGATATGAAAACAATTGTAATTTTTACCAAGTTTTTGTAAGTTTCTCTCTATGTATCTCAATGAAGCCACTGCTACCCTCTATATAGAATGCTCCATGAGATTGTGGCTTCAATCTGATGAAAGGAGTGGGGATAATAGTGCTTGTAGTAGTAGGATGCGTGTCATTTTTTGACAGGACGTAAACATCAGACTTCTTCCCATGTCCTATTCATGGCTTAGCATGTATCTCTTTATAACCACCAAGTTTTGTACATCAATTCCGTCAAATCAACACTTGGCAAACCAACAATAATGGGAAGTGCATAAATTCACATAAAATGAAATGAGTAGAAGCTACAATCCAATCAATCGATACCTCAAGTTGACTATGCAATGTGTTAGTGATGTGCCCTAGGCCAATTATGTAATGACCACATTTTAACTTCGTTACATTTGCATTTTATTAATAAAGAGGCATTTTCATTATTGTTTTTTATTCTAATTCCATGAATAGTTAATTTTGCCTAAGGTCATCAAGTATATGACTTGATAGTAAAACTCTTATGTGAAAATTGAATTCTATTCTAAATTATCCCTAGTCGGTCATTATTATTGGGATAATAATGAATGAAGACTAGTATGAAGTTTAACTGATGATTATGTTTTACTAATCTTGTGTATGAGATACTAAGTCAACTCATAGATAGATATTTGCAAAATGATGTATTGGATCGACTTGCTATGAGAATACTACATGGATAATTGTCATAAGTGATTTTCATCACAATAATTTTATCCTAGTCCTCTAACCTGAAATCACCATTGTTTCCCACATGACAAGTTCTATATTTTGACACATTCTAATATTATCTTTAACAGGATGAAGGAATGGATTGTTGTTGGATATAGAGTGAATCATGTGAGGAATGTAAGTGATTAAGAAGGAATTTTTCCCTTATTTATTATAAGAAAGATATCGATGGGCCCCTCGATAAGTTAGACTAAAGAAAAATGTATGGCCATAATGGAATGAATTGATAAGGGTTATTAATATCAGTCTACTTAAGATCGAGAAATAATATGATTGAATAGTGTAAGGATAACATAAACCATGCCTTATGTTCAATTAAGGTATCTAGTGACAAAACGACTTTAATACTTATTGTAGATTAGGTTATGTTGGATTATTGACATTCACATACCTTAGGTAAGCATAATGTCTTGCTAGAGGCCGTTTATGATTTGTGGGCCAAAAACAGAATTTCAAGCTCACTACCAACGTTATGTGAACCTGCAAGGTTGCACACTTAGAATAGACCAAAGACGAATTTTGGGTTTATTGTGTCTAGGTTCAATGAACCTGATAATGTCCAAATTTGATGTACTAGATATGTCTAGGTTTATTGAATCTGACATTATCTAGATTCTCTGAATCATATTCGAATTACAGATATTGTCTAGATTCTCTAAATCATATTCGAATTATAGTTTACCCTAGTTAAAATCTGACTCTATCTCAAAGTCAATAGATATATATATATATATATCTGTTTTAGGGTTTCTGGCTAAATGAGATGAGAAAAGGCATTCTCTTATTCTAAAAGGTAGAAAACATTAAAACCCTAAAAATTAGAAAGAGTCATTTAACGCAAGGAGAGGGTGCTAGCACACCAATTCGGTTTTTGAGAGAGTCTGTTCATGTGGATACCTATAGAGGGCCTTGCTCTAAGTAACAACGTTTGAATCTGATTTCGAATACAAAAAGCTCAAGTTATGGTGTCACCAGAGTGAACCCGCTCTCTTCCATCCAAAAATCTTGCCCTTTTTGTCATCCTTGTTAGATTTCATGACTTTCTTGTCAATCTAATCGAATTGCATGAATCCTGCGAGGGTTTTGTAGGAATTAATTTTAATTTTCTGCTACTTATTTGAATCACAAAATCCAACAAAACCCAACAGAGCAAGTGATGCTTATGATAACATTATTCTAGAATCGAACACTCCCATCAGGCTCGATTCGCTCGGACCGGACTTGGACCCCTTATTTTGGTCTTCAACTGAACAATTGGCCCTAACCAAATCGTACCCTTATAGTTGTTCCTTTTAGATTTTCTCATTAAGATCACCATTAAAAAAGTTGTCTTTATAACTATTTGGTGCATATGCAAGTTGTAAATCAAAAATTATAAATAACACTCTAATAGATGTTAATCTAGCTACCAAAGTATACATATCAAAGTAGTCTATACCCATTTTTATTTGAAACTCTTGGCTATCAATCTAGCCTTAAAAGTTTGTATAGACCCATCAATGTTGTACTTTCTTCTAAACACTTATTTGTTGCTTTTCGATTTCAATCTTGGAGGAAGATCAACCAAGACCCAAGTTTGATTAGATATTATTGAATCCATTTTATCATTTATAGCAACTCTTTAAAAGAAAGCATATCTAGATGACATGCCTTCACTTAATATCTTTGGATCTTCCTCAACATTTAGCAACAACAGTATTTTATTAAGTACATTATTTCTATTTCCTTCAACCAAAAAGGTTAAAGCCTAGGATGGAATAAAATTCAAAGCTAAACCCTTTTTGTCCCTTACATGTTGACTTCTTCTTAGTTTGAAAGATGTCATATAATCTTTCATTTTTATTGGTGGAAGCACTAGAAGCTAAGTCATATAGTATAGCAGATTCTAATTCATTGGTAAAATCAATTCTAAGTTCATTTTCAATAAACTAAACATTTATTGATTCCATAACTACATTAGAATCTAAGTTCAACAATCCATATGCCTTAGAATTTTCAGCATATTCAATGAAAACATAATGCCTCTTGTACCTAACTTTAATGATTTAGGATCATGCACTCTATAAAAGGCTAAAAAGCCCCACACTCTTAAATACATCAAGTTTGATAGTCTTCCCTTCCATATATCATATGGACAAACATGTGTTTTCATTGAGGGAATCCTATTATGAACATGATGTGTAGTGAGTAACGCCTCCCTCAATATATTATTTGGTGATTTTTCAATAAAAAGCATTGAATTAATCATATGCGTGAAGGTCCTATTTTTCCTTTTAACCAAACCATTTTGTTGATGAGTAAAGGGGAACTTTGGTGAATTATACTAAGCTCTTTACAAAATGCATTGAACTCATTCGAAAAATATTCACCACCTCTATCACTTCGAGCCATTTTGATTTTCTTTTCCTTTTGGTTCTCAGCTTCTATCTTGAAAATTTTAAAATTATCAAAGGCTTTATCTTTTGTTCTTATCAACTACACATATACGTATCTTGAACAATCATCAATAAAAGTGGTAAATACGTTTTTCCTTCTCTAGTCAAAATTCCATTATACTAACATATATCCAATAATTGAGTACTACGTTCAAATTTAGAAAATGGTGCTTTAGTCATCTTTTCTTGTATGTAAATCTCACATTTATCATTTTTTTTTGTCTTTTCAATTTATCATACCATGTTTAGACATATATTTCAAAGATCTAAAAAGCAAGTGTGCTAAACGTGTGTGCCAAACATCAAAAGAGTCAATAATATAAACATAATTAATGACTTCATTGTTATTAATATTAAGTTTGTACATGCTATCGCATGAATACCCCTTTTCCTACAAAGGCTTCACTCTTTGTAGTAATACAAGTGTTTTCCTCAAGTACAATTTAAGCCAGCTCTCATATAAGACTAGCATATACAAGGTTTTTTCTAATATCAAGAACATAAAAGACATTGCTCAAAGTCACTTTCTTCCTATAAGTAAAGTTAATCTCCACCACTACTTTTTCGACAATCACTATTACATCATGATTTCCTATGAGAACTGTTTGTTCTTCATTTTCAACTGTATATGATGAGAATAATTTATTGTCATTGCATACATAAATGGTAGCATTGAAATTGAGCCACCAATCGTAGGACTTTGTTGTAGCCATTTTAGCTTCAGTAATCATACCAATTTGCATCTCTGAGACCATTACACGAATCTCTTTGGATTTCTTTTCGACAATATTGGCTTTGTTGGAGTTAATTTCTTCCTTCTTGTTCTAGTATCTGTAGTCATTCTGGTGACGCCCTTTCTTTCTACAAAAGAAACAACTTTTGAAAAACTTTTTCTGGCAATTTCCAAACGCCTTCAACTTCTTGTCATTGTTGACTTTGAAGTTCTTCTAAAATTTACTAGCCTCGGTAACACTAACCTTAGAAGAATCTAAAATTTTGCCTTTGCGATCTTGAGACTTAGAGCTCGTTTAGTTGGAGTACCCTTTGGATTCAACAGACTCAAATTTGGATTTGAGTATCAAGAATCATTTAGATACGTGTTTGTTTCTCCTAAAATCTGAATCAAATGAATATCAAGAGTTTGAATTTTTAGAATTTTGACCCCTCCCTTAAACTCTTGATACTCGGAGATCTTTGCTATAGTAAAAGCTGAAATTCTCTCTCGTTTATTTGAGGAAAAAAATCATAACTTCTTCATTTGATATCCAATTGAGATGATTCTTTTTTCATTGTGTTCCTAGTGAAGAGAAGAATAAATTAAGATCCATATTGCATATCTTTTAGAATCATTAACATTATATTTTTTACATTTGTTAATAAATTAAAACTTTTTTCACTATCTCTTTGAACACAAATTTCAATTTTATTACATATTCAGATTAAAACTTAAATGCACATCTAAACGTCAATTTGGATAATAATTCAAATCACTAATTCAAATCACGCAACTCAAATCAAATCACTAATTTGAATCTATTTACCAAAAGGGCCCTTAGTCTCCCTTCGATCCTTGAGTGCTTTTGCAATTCCTCTAAAGCTATGTCACCCTTCCTATGAAGGAGTTTTTTCTATGACCGTTCTAACTTTGGGGTAAGTTAGCAATGATATCCACACTTGGAATGATTGAGAAATCTTTACTTTTAATTTACGAAGCTTAGTAACAATAATTTGCAACTCATGTATGTGATCAAAAATGGATTTTAAATCACCATAAGAAATTGTAAATATTTCAGAATTAAGAATTTACCTGTACCTTCTTTTTCAGTCATGCATTTATATTTGAGAGCATTCTACATCTCTACTGGAGAGTGTATCAAGTTGTAGAGATTGCAAAGCTTATTCGAAAGTATGCTAAGAATGTGACCCTGACATTTGACCATATACAATTTGGCATTAGCCCTAATACAAACCAATTGTAGAATTCGACCCTGTACAATTTGGCTCCCGTCGCGGGGCCATGGTTAATATCGTTAAGGATCATGACTCTAATGCCTCCTATAGTTGGGTGTTTGAACAAAAAAAGAAAAAAAAACGTTTTATGGAGTGGAATGTGATTTTAAAATTTTTCTAAATACACCATGAACGAACTCATGTTGTTAAATGAATTAATTATGAATATATATATAAGTGTATTTGACAGTAAATATCTATGTGGTCTTGCGTAGCTTCTTGACCTTTTGATTTTTCGTGTTATGATTCCTCTAAAATTGACTAGTATATGAGCATTGGGGATTTTTTTTTCGTCTATAATTCTCCTGCTAATTCTTCTTGGCCATAGCTTTTCTCTCTTAAAGGGACAAAATAGGAATCCTTGATGAAGACCAAGAAAGTCTGAAAAGCTAGTTGAGACGCAAAAGAATCTTTTTGTACTACTAGGCTTTTAATTACGAGCGAAGTTCCTTCTTTTCCCTTACTATTGTGCCGCTCCCCTAACAGGGGAAGGGAGGATTTCCACATAATCGTATCTTTACATTATGGTATATGTTCTCTAATCACAGTCCAACATGTAGACATTCAAAATATGATTTTGTGAATAAAAATTATTTATGTTTATTTTGACAATTAACATAGATATTTTCTCCATTTATTGTGATAAATTATTTTAACAATTAAAATAATAATCACGAAAATATACTTTTAATAACAATTAAAAGAAATATTTTATGTACACATCAAAAATACGTAACACAAATATATCCATATTGCACAAAAACAATTGAGCAGAGGAGTTGATTGCCTCGTAGAATATTCTAAGAATCTTCTGTGGAATCTTGCATTCTAGGTTTTAGAGATTTACTAATCACAATCAAGGTAGTTCTTACTGCAAAAGATCTGAATTCTACAAGGAAAGTTTACTAATAAGGTGTTTAGAAAGTGAGTTGAAACTAAGAGTTAGAATTATTGGTATTATAGCATGTGAGAGCTTTACACTATTGTATACTTTTTTTTTATACTGTAACATGTAAGAGTTTTACACTGCTTGAGGTGGAACTGATGGGTTGAACCAAGTTTACTAAACACCTTATAAATTAAATTTTGGGAAAATCTACTTCAATTCAAATAAGGAAACCTACTCTAATAAGGAAACCAAAGGCAACAATTATAAAAGAAGGATTTCTTTCGGCCTCAAAAATGGTTCGACACACATTCTACATGCCCTAGCAGCCCTAATTGCCCACATCCTCTACAGTCACGATTAATTTTTATCAATGTTATAATCTTTCTCAAGTTTTCTCAAGTCCTTTATACTATTTTTTATATAGTGAACACCCAAACACTACGACATAACATTCACATTGAATGTGAGCTTTTATAAATTTTTGTGCCTCTTTTTATGTTCAACAATTTATTTATTTAGTCATGCACTAGGTCAATTTTAGACAAACAAATCAAACATTCAACAACTCCTAAATTACACGGTTACTCAAAAAGAGTAGAGATAGTTGTCAGAGACACTTGTATTGTTTTTGGTAGAACTTAATAAATTGTGAAAGGTTGATGATTCTAAAAAGAAAGAAGCATATATTTGCACTTTGGGCTTGAACAGAGAGAAAGGATTCAAATTGCGAATGTAATTTTTTTCATTTATGCTAACGAAGGTACTCTTGGCGTGAATCAATGATGTTATGAGTAAGGGTGAAGTTACATTGAGCATGGGGGATGGTTGTGTTGGAATAAAATACGAAACGCAGCAGAAGAAATGGATTATTGACAAACAAAATTTTTTTAAAAGACTTGGTTCATCGGGAATAATTATATAATTTTAATTAATAATAGAAAGCTTTAGGAATTTTTACCAACCTTTTGAAGATCTATTAGGGTATCCTAGCTTTCCTCTTTGACGTTACGATCTTCTAATTCAGGCCTCGACACCAATGGAAAGACAAGTGGGCGTCAAACTGCAAGAATGAATTTATCTCACACTTTTCTAAATCTACTATATACTCAACGCATGAGATAACAGACTTTCTTTTTTTTTTTTCAAAGAAGAACTCTCAGTTTTTCTCTCTATGAAAGTTACATGAAAAGATTGATATGTTGAGATAATAGTTATCTCTACTTTTTTTATATCTGAGCAATTAATTATTTTTAATTAATTTCAAATTTGATACAATCACCATATCACACATATGGGAAGGGATATGCTCTACATTCCTTATCCCTTTATTATTATTATTATTATTAAAATTTGAATTACGATTCTTATTAATATATATATATATATATATATGTATTACGATTCTTATTAATATATATATATATATATATATATGTGTGTGTGTGTTTTTGTTCGTTTATGTTACGTAAACGTTTTCGCTATTTTTTTAAATGTTTGTTTTCCATATAATATATATATATATATATATATATATATAAAAGTTTATATATTTAAAACGTAAACCAAAAAAAGTTTACGTAATCTATATATATTAATATATAATAAAATCTAATATATATATTAACATTCAAAAAATAAATCTCATTTATTAAAGAATAAATTTTAAATAAAATCAATTAATTAATTAAATAATGCTTAGTTAAATAAGACAACATTTATCATATTATATTATGTGTCACAGAGAATATTTTTTTGTGTCATATTAATAATTCAAGTGTGAAATAATTAATTCAGAATTCAATAATTCTAAACTAAATATGTATAATTCATTCTATGCATTAAATCCAATATAGTGTTATAGAGGTACCATTGGAGACCTATGGACCTATAACCTAAGCTCCAATAAATTTAATATGCCAAATTTATTAGTTTTAGTGTTACTCCACTAAAAACCTGAAACTAAACTCCTGAGATTATAATCAAATTACTCAAAGAAAATTAGCGAGTAGTCCATTGATATAATCATTACATATAAGTTAGTCTTCCGTAAATAGTTCATAATAAGAGCTAGGTTCAATTTCCGTTTACCTCTCTTATTATATATTTATCCTTGAGTTTCAATAATTCTCTAATGAATAGTTAATTCATAATCTTATTATGAACGAGCGCTCTACTGTTCAAACCTCGAATTATCACTCAAGAGAACTATTTTGCTAACTTTCATAAGGAAGGAATGGATTCTATATCTCTGTAATATTATTCCCAGCCATTTATTACATTATGTTTCCAAGATGTTAAGTTATGATCTGTGCTTAAACAAATATTACCAAGCAAGTCAAAAAACATAATGTCATAAACAGGAGTCTAATAAATACTCAGGATTAAGACTGTCAAATATATGATCATTATAGTCATAAATTTGAATACTCGATTTGTAACGAATGATTATTAGAGATTTATAATTTATCTGGCCCAGTCCTATATAATCTCATTATATAAAGTACCTCCAATCCAATATCTCTACATTAATAGCCCAGATAAGACTATTTCATTCTAAATGAGATTGGACTGTACTTGTAATATTTAATTAAAGATTTCAAACTTTAATTAATTATTACAGACTATTTAGATTATTATCTATAAATTTTATCTCTAAGCATATAACACTTATATGCTAAATTTATAGTCACATAAATAATCATGGAATTTTCTTGATATTTATAAAAGTATTCATAATATATATAGACCCGTTTGTTTCGATACTCGAATCACGGTTCGAATCATTCTGCTACAGTATTTTTTCTCACAAAAATTTAAATATTCATTCAAATACTCTATTCAAATACTCGAACCAAACGGGCCCATAAGCAACCAAAATAATTATAAATGTCACTTTATTTATTGATTAACAATATATACAATGTCACTGCTTTTAAGATACCAAACCCAATAGGTTGCACACCTTGCAGCCCAGTGGCTCCTTCTACTTTTACCTCTTAAAGTTTTCGAAATTGCAATTAATGTAGAATTTTTTTTCCCAAAAAAAATCTTATTTATACCTTAAATTTTAACTTTTTGCATACATATTATTTCAAAACCGTAACTTTGAAAGTGAATGCAAGGACAAAGTTTAAGAAAACATAGTTGCATTGCCATTTTTGTTTAAATTGTGCCCCCCCAAAAAGAATTCCTAACTTTTCACCACTTGATTTCTAGACGGTTTTGGTGTAAAATCTTGTACTCTCTTTCCTTAAAGGAATTTTCGTAAATCTTATTTTTTAAAACTCGTTTTTTATAAATGTCATATATACTTAAGGGTGGCACAAGTCAAACATGTAATGTAATTAGGAGTGTGGCACAATTCTTTAAAGTGTAGCATTAACAAACACAGTTTTTAGACTCGTGTCAAAATATATAATTCCCTCTTTTCCTTTCTTGGATTTACCTTCAAAATTTTATACGGAAAAGTTTTACGAGGCCTTGACCTCTACGAAAGTTTTAGACATTGTCATTTGCCTAGCCTATTATTTTTATTTTTCTTTTTTGATATTTTTCTTCTTTTCTCATTTTTAGTTAGTTTTTTTTTTCGAGGTTGTGTTATCATTTAGGATTAAGTTTTTTTTTGTGTTTTTCTTGGGAGAAAATTACATGTTATACCATACTTTTTAAATATGTGTTTATTTATTCCGCATTCAAAAAGTTGTTTCACACTATCACTCATGTTACATTTTAAAAATAATTTGTATCAGTTGTTTGATTCTTTTATTTCCTAACCAATTTAAATAAACAAACTGGAATACTTTTTCATTTCTCTCTTCTACTTTCTCTTACATCTATGAGAGTATTTTTAGTGACATAATAAGTGTCAAACATATGTGGCATTTATAAAAAATAAATTTTAAAAGATGATAGTTATAAGAATTACCCTTTCTCTTTTCCTTTGTCTGATTGACAGATTCTTTAAGGGTGCCAATTAAATTAATAGGTGCAGAAAATTGGGATGCTAATAATTTCCTCCTATCATTCATAAATATTACTCCAAAACTCTCAAATTACCCATAATGCTAAAAAAAGGCCACTTTGCACGCCATTGACTTTTAAATATATTTTTATGATTTTTAGAAACAAGAAAAAAGAAGGGAAATAACACTGTTGTTGTGAGCCTCGCGTCCTCAATTCCTACGGATGTTTAGAAAAGTAGTTTGAACCAATGGTTTAAACCATAAATAATACAAATTTTCTATATATTATCATAAAAAACTATAGTGTAAAGCTTTTATATGCTACAGCTCTAAAAACTAAACTGATTGTTTAAACTACTTTCTCAAACACCCTAATAGATGTCGTTGTGACCTTCGTATCGGACATCCCTGTTTGTGCCATGGGTTCGCGATCTTTGATCTCCATGAAGACAGCCTTCCACAATAGGCCAATGATGATCCACAACAACAATGAACAACGATCTCAATCAAAGGATGGAGAGAGAACAAGAGAAAGAAGGGAGAGAAATGAGGAGAAGAGAGAGATAAAGAAAGAGAGACGTCGAGATTGGGAAAAGAAAAAGATGGGCGGTTTTTTAATATAATATAAATATATTTTTGCTAATATTATATAATTTATACACTAGGATTCAAAACATCTGCTATTTATTTCATTAACATATATAAATTATGTTATTTGGTTCATTTTCTCTAGAAAAGGAAACTGTGTATCACAACTAGTTGGACTAATCACAGATTACAAATCACTATCAAAGGATTCTGTTATTTGGTTCATTTTCTCTAGAAACGAAAACTGTGCATCACAACTAGTTTGACTAATCACATATTACAAATCACTATCAAAGGATATTTTTTATCTATTTTTTACAGATCAAGAGGCATTTTGACCTACTTTACAAAATCAAAGGCAAAATAAAATACGGAACATAGTTTGGGAGGTATTTATGAAAATAATCTAAACAAAATATTCATTTAGTGCTTTAGTATATATTTGAGATATATGGTAATTGAAACATCAGTTCCAACACATCAGCTACAATAAAAAAACAAAAAATTATATTTCAAGTGATTTTTTGAACAAAAGCGTAAAATGTCCAACTAACCCCTCTACTAGTAGATCCCAATTAGTTTTCTAAAACTTTTTAGAAAAATAAAAACAAGAAATAAACAAAGCCGATCATATAAAGCAAACTCTATGGGTTTCTTAATTTTTTTAACAATTTTTTTTTTGGTTTTATGTTCCTTAATAACTCTAGGAAGATTAATTTGTGATTTGTTAATAAAAGTGTAAATGGTCGCAAGCTTAGGGTATCGGAATGACATTTTTAAAATCTAATGATACTTTTAATTTTTTTTTGGAAGGGAGGTTATCATTTGTGATATTGTGTTGATATAGAGGGTACTGAAATGAAAAAACCCTTTAATATTTTTGGATCATACAGCACAAGAGTAGTATTGTTTAGTCTGAATGTGATAAAACAACATGTTTGCAATAGATCCAAAACAAGAATAAAACAATAGGAAAAATGACTTTCCTGTCACCTAGGTACCCATGGCGACATTGCAAATATATACACACACACACATATATATAAAGCTAGTACACAGGATATAAGAAAATCGCCAAATCCTACAAGTCTAGTGTATAGATATTGCTCAATGGTTTTACAATGAAGTAGAATCATGAAAGGCTATGTTTATCTAGTCCATCTGTTGAAGTTACGGACGAATATTTAATTGTAGGGCCAAACATAATGAAAAAAAGGACAAAAGGGAATATGGATAAATGTACTAGAGTACAATAGTGGACAAATTCATAATAGCTCATGTCTTCAGGCGTTAGCATGGCCCCTCTACAATAATGAACTTGGGGCTTGTTTGTTTCGAGTATTATTTAAACTTAATAAACTTAAATTTGAATTCGAGTATCAGGAATTCTTTAGACACGTGTTTGTTTTCTCTAAAATTCAAATCCCTTGAATATCAAGAATCTAAGTTTTTAGAATTCTCATCCCCTAAACTTTTGATACTCGGATATCTCTGTTACGGTAAAAACTAAAAATTCTCTCCCTTATATTTGAGGAAAAAAATCATAACTTCTTCATTGATATCTATTTAAGATGATTCTTTTTTTATTGTGTTCCTAATAAAAAGAGGAATAAATTAAGCTTTCATTGTGTTCCTAGTGAAAAGAGGAATAAATTAAGATCTATATTGTATATTTTTTAGGATCATTAACATTAAGATTTTATTAAATTTATTAATAAATAAAAAACTATTTTCACTATCTCTCCAAATACAAATTTTAATTTTATTCTATATTCATTTTAAAACTTAAATGCATATAAAAAAACTAATTCGGATAACAATTTAAATTACTAACTCAAATTCTAATTTAAATCATAATAACTCAAATCAAATCACTAGTTTAAATCGATTCACTAAAGGCACCCCATCTCCTTAGTCATTGACTACTCTCTTTCTCCATTATTCAAGCTAAGCACATTCTTCGAAAAACAACGGTTTTTTTGCCCTCACATATACCGCTTAAGTTTATGTATTTATATGTTTGATGGTAAGTTGTCCTATATTTAAATTATGGGGAATTGCCTTGAAATTTAATAAATGTTGCAAAATGCTTAAAATCGATGAGAGTTATTAAATTTGAACATAAATGCCCTCCATTACAAGAGATGACGTGCTCCAACTTCATCTAAAATTCTAAGCTCGAACAAGCTCACATGATGTGCACCATGGTGTTTTATACCAAATTTTAATAGTTGTTATTGATTTGAGAGCTCTCTGTATTATTTTATAAAATTTACAGATAATTTATCAAAATTAAAAAGCTTTAGTTGTAATTTCTAGTATACTAAAACTTTTGAGGCAAAGGCACTAAAATCCGTACACACATGCATATACAAAATTTCGATGGTATTTTTTTTTATTTGCTTTTTTTTTTTTCCCTCTTCAGCTTTCACGGTTGTCTAAGAAAAGTACTAATTTTTCCATAATTTTTTTAACAAGTTAGAAATCTATATTGTTGTGTGGTTCTGTCAATAACAATAATACATTGGTCTTGTAATATTAGGTGTTTGAGAGAAAAATTTCTACTTTTTAGTCTCAAATCTCTATTACATAAAGCTCTTACACGCTATAAAATGCAAAACTCTCATATGATTTACTAGAGAGTTCAAATTATGTGAATTATGGCTAGTTACATATCAGTGTTGATTGCTATCAATATTTATGTGTGATTTGTAATTAATTGAGAAGTTTATTTGCGTGAATAAAAATTTAAATAGTTGATCGACCTTGTAAAATATTTCTAAATACCAAATCATCAAAAAAGACATGTGCAAACTAGAAAACCAAAAGCAGGTATACCCCACTCTAGGTTATCCTCATCATCATTTTTTTTTTTTTAACTTTTTTGGCAATTTGCAGTGATAAAAGAATGATGATTTTTAGCACCAAAGTAAAGATTCTGAGCTTATGTGAGTCAATGTTTGCTTTAAAGGGTACCCAAACAAGAAAAGTTATTTTATTAAGGTTTAAGGCTGCTAATCCAACACATTTTTTCATCCTTACCCCACCTCTCTTTATCATTTTCAGATAAGTTTGGCCTTTTTTTTTTTTGTTTTTTTTCTTGTAACTCAAATTACTTTTCACTATCATTCCAATGGGAATGTGATGTAACTCAAAATCTGGTGTCTTACACTTTGAAATTATGTTGCCAAATATATATAGTATGCGTTGCATAACAACAAATAATTCGTGGCAAATACTTCATTAACTAGGAGTTAAAGGGCATTATTATATGGGTTGATTTCATTTTAATAATCCGGCTAAGACTCAGGGTTGGAAGGTAGGACTGATGAGAAATACGAAGGATATAGAGGATTAAAAGAATCCTTTTTATTTGATAAAGCAGGGATAGTTGAAAGAATGAATGATAGTTATTTGTCTAAAAATTATAGCGCCCTTTGCTTTACTGTTCGAATTACAATTCAAACATTTTTGCTATATTATTTTCTCTCATAAAAATAAGAACAAACAAATCCTTTGTAAATTTTTGTTTAAATTTTATGTTCAAACCTATGAAACAAAAGGTCATATGTTGTTATAGAATTGGTTAAGAATTTTTTCCCAAGAATAAAAGGTCTTTTTAATTTAAATTTATATGGATTAGTTAAATAAAAAGATTCAAATTGGTGGCATAAGAAGAGACTCTTCTCCCTCTAACCAAACAATGGATTTACTCTTCTCCCTCCACCATTTTTCCTCTCTCCATCTCTCCCTCTTACTGAATATATTGTAAATCTCAACGGAAAAACGTGAGGATGATTTATAATTTTTGTTGAGATTTTAACAATCTAGTTGATGAAGAGACATGACTGTTAAAAAAGATGCCATGTTTTTCTCCGTTAAGATTTTGATTGTCTAACGGAGGGAATAACTAATTTGAAACAATACGGTAGATTAAACACTCGTTTTTGAATATTTTAAAAGGTAGAGATCAAAGAGATTTAGCCTATAATTTATGACTAAAAATGAGGTTAACCCTTGTCATATACTACATGTTGAATCTCATATACTGAAGGGAAGACATCAATATTCATCCAAAAAAAAACATCAAAATCTCAAAAAATTGTCTGCACTCAATTGTTCTAAGATTGATGAAACTTTATAAATTTACCACCAATGTATCTAAGTAGCGACATTAACAGATAACAGTAATACATAGAATATTTAAGAAAGAGAGAGAGAGCGAGAGAAAGAAGGGTGGGGGGATTGGGGAGAACAAAAAAGTTATAAAAAAGGTTCTCATTGCTTTATTTTATTTTTCTTTTTTGAAAATGGATATTGTTTTTTTTTTTAATGAATAGTTATTGCATACTTCATTTATTATATTCTCAGCTGAACCGGTCCTTTCCAACCTCAAAAGCCATGGTTTTTTAACTTGGAAAAGGAAAGAGGTACCAATATAAAGGTCAGGCTCATCAGTCTTTCAGGCACCAAATGAATCTTTAGAGAAGCCTCTTTTTGATTGCATGGCGTTAGTATTCAAAACCATGGAACTCACTTTTCTACTGTGGCTAGAAAAAAGATGGTAACTAATTCATTTAGCAGGTGATTTTTTTTTCGTCCTTTGGTGGGCTCTCAAATAAGTTTTCAAGTTCAGTTTTCTCCCTTTGTTAAAAATGGCAAATGGAAATCAAAACCATGAAGAGGTACTAAAGAAGATGAGAAGACAGCTTGCTGTTGCTGTGAGGAGTATCCAGTGGAGCTATGCAATTTTCTGGTCATTATCAGCCACAGATGAAGGGAATGCATTTTAACTATCTCATATAATCTCATAAATGGTATTTTCTCTTCTATTCTTTTTCAGTAATCCATCTGTCTTGTATTTCATGTAAAAGGGTTATCTCCAATATGGGAATTATTCTTAGTAAATTGAGATTACCAACTTAAAATCGCGCATACACAGTGTGTGTGTGTATATATATATATATATATAAAATATATATTTATATATCTAGAAACTCTATGATGATGTATTTAAAAAGCTTAGGACTTGACCAATATTCTTACAGGGTTCTGGAATGGGGTGAGGGATACTACAATGGAGACATAAAAACTAGGAAGACAGTCCAAGCTATGGAGCTTAAAGCTGACAAAATGGGCTTAAAAAGAAGTGAGCAATTAAGAGAGCTTTACAAGTCTTTCTCAGAAGGTGAAACTGATCAACAAGCTAAAAGGACATCATCTTCTGCATTATCTCCAGAGGATTTAACTGATGCAGAGTGGTATTACTTAGTATGCATGTCCTTTGTGGTCAGTCTTGGCCAAAGTAGGTAACTACTCTAGATCAAAAGGTTTTTCAAACCTTTGCAGATGATAACTCTTTTTTTTCTTTCACTTATATATATTTTGGGGTTTTATATGGATTATACCATGAAGTATGTTAGGATGTAAAACTAATATTGACTCTCCTCAAAATAGGTTTAACTTTTAGGAAAAATGATAACTTGGTATCAGGATAGGAGGTCCTAAATTCAACCCTTGCAATTGCATTCGTATAATTATTATCATGTATTGGGATTTAATATGTTTTCGACTTATAATTAAAAATTCACTTGTTGGGGCTTCCAATTAATATTCGCCCACTTGATTGCCCATTGTCGTGTTAGAATATAATTCTAATATTTTCCTACCTAAATTGAGCTTTGGGGGGAATGATAAACTAACAAAGAAGTTTTTTCTTTACACTTTGTAATATAGTCTTCCAGGCCAAGCATTGGCAAATGGGCAAACTATTTGGTTATGCAATGCTCAACATGCAGATAGCAGAGTGTTCTCTCGCTCTTTGCTAGCTAAGGTTGGTTTTCTTTTTTCTTGATTTTTGGCAACGAAGTGTTTAAAATTAAAATTTGATATCTACGGTTTTATTGGCTTGACTATTTTTATAAGCCAGCAAGTAAAACTGACTGTGTTCTTGTCTGAACTTATTGTGCCATGGACTTTCATGACTTCTCCAGAGTGCATCTATTCAGTTATGATGATTCCTCTATGTACTAGATCAGTAGATCAAGCTATGCACAGCACAATAGCCATACATGTCATGCATTTTTTCCGTAACAACAATAGGATTTTATTGGATATAATAGGAAAGATGACAGTTTTGTAAAGGAAAGTAAGAAAACAATAATGAGGATCGTTGGTTTTCCTTTTAGTGTTTTCCTTATCTATTACAAAGTAGACGAGAAACGGCATTCTTTTTTCATCATTTACCAATAAGATTGAAATCTTATCAATCTAATTACTCAAATGTACTGTCACATGACTATATAATCATAGGCTTATCATATGTGAACTTAAAAAGGATTTACAAGTTAACTGTGTTGGAATTAAAATATGAAACGCAACGGAAGAAACGGATCGTTGACAAACAAAAATTTTTTGAAAATTTTGTTCATCGGGAATAGATATATAATTTTAATTAATAATAGAAAGCTTTGAGAATTTTACTAACCTTGTGAAGACTATTAGGGTATCGCAGTTTTTTTCTTTGACATCATGATCTTCCAAACTAGGCCTACACACTAATGGAAACACGAGTGGGCGTCAAACTGAAAAATGAATTTTTCTCACACTTTTCTAAATCTGCTATGTACTCAACACATAAGATAACAGACTTTTTTTTTCAGATAAGAACTCTCAGTTTTTCTCTCTAAGTATTTTACAAAAATTACGTGAATAATAATAATTCTTGAAATAACTGTTATTTCTCCCTTTTTTATATCTGAGTTATTAATAATTAATTAATTAATTTCAACTTTAAAATAACAACTACATCACATATATAAAAAAAGTATAGATTTTACATGATAGTAACCGTTTTACTTTCCCTTCTTCTTTTTTTCTTTTTTTTTTCTCTCTCTTTTTTCCGAATCACTGGACTTCCAGTGATTCCTTTTATATATATCTATATATATATATAAAGTAAAACGTGAAATACGTTTCACGTTTCTCTTTTTTGTTTTCTTAACGAATCAGTTTGATTCGTTTATATATATATAATATATTATATAAAGTGAAACGTAAACAACACGTTTCCGAATTAAAAAAGGTAGGATATATATATATATATATATATATATATATATTAATATATTATAAAATCTTATATATAAATAAAATTTAGTTTAAAACCATATATATATATATATATCTATCTATATCTAAATTAAAAAATAAATCACGTTTACTTAAGAATAGATTTTAAAAACAATCAATTAATTAATTAACTAATGCTTAGTTAAATGTGACAACATTTATCGCATTACATTATATGTCACAGAGAATATTTTTCTGTGTCACATTAATAATTCAAGTGTGAAATAATTAATTCAGAATTCAATAATTCTAAACAAATATATATAATTCATTCCATGCATAAATCTAATATAGTGTTACAGAGGTGGTATTAGGGATCTATGGACCTATAACCCAAGATCCAATAAATTTGACAATTACTTAAACTCTTTAATTAATGTGCCAAATTTATTAGTTTCAGTGTTACTTCACTAAAAACCTGAAACTGAACTCTTGAGGTTGTAGTAAAATTACGCAAAGAAAATTAGCGAGTAGTCTATTGATATAATCATTACATATAAGTCAGTCCTTCATAACAGTTCATAATAAGAGCTAGGTTCAATTTTCGTTCACCTTTCTTATTATATATTTATCCTTGAGTTTCAATAATTCTCTAATAAACAATTAATTCATAATCTTATTATGAATGAGCGTTCTACTGTTCCAACCTCGAATTATCACTCAAGAGAACTATTTTTTTAACTTCCATACGGAAGGAATGGATTCCATATCTGTATAATATTATTCTCAGCCATTTATTACATTATGTTCCAAGATGCTAAGTTATGATCTGTGCTTAGACAAATCTTACTATACAAGTCAAAAAACATAATGTCATAAATAGAAGTCTAATAAATACTCAGGATTAAGACTCTCAAATATATGATCATCATAGTGATAAATTTGAATACTCTATTTGTAACAGATGATTATTTGAGATTCATAATTTATTTGGTCCAGTCCTATATAATCTCATTATATAAAGTGCCTCCAATCTAATGTCTCTACATTAATAGCCCAGATAATGACTATTTCATTTTAAATGAGATTGGACCGTACTTGTAATATTTAATTAAAGAGCCCAAACTTTAATTAATTATTACGGACTATTTAGATTATTATCTATAAATTTTATCCCTAAGCATATAACACTTATATGCTAAATTTATAGTCACATAAATAATCATGAAATTTTCTTGATGTTTATAAATGTATTCATAACACATATAAGCACCAAAATAATTATAAATGTCACTTAATTAATTTATTAATAATATATACAATGACACAGCTTTTAGGGCACTAAACCCAACAATCACCCACTTGCCCTAAAGCAGGTAAGACATGTCTCTAAGACCTAAGCCTTCCAAGTGTGCCTCGAAGCTCTTTGCAGGTAACATCTTGGTGAAAGGGTCGGCAAGGTTGTTTTCTGACGCTATCTTCACAACTTCCACATCACCTCGATGCACTATCTCTCTAATCAAATGATATTATTGTTGGAAAAAATAATACACAGCGAAATTTTAAAAATTTTACATCAGAGTATTTTTCAAAACAGAAGTTTGACATGCTATATGTATAAATTAACCAGATCTTACTAACATTTGACTGCTAAAGACCCTCGCAAAACATGAAGAGAAGTAACGTTCCAAAAGAGCCTTAACCAGCTGGTCTTCTTTGTTATTCTCTATCGATGACCGGAGTGAGTGTCGGCTCACACGTACAGCTCTTCCACTAGGTGACTCTCCTTCCAAACAATCGAGAGAACCCAAAGCAAGTGTTCGTGATTTGTGAACAAAAGCTCTTAGGGAGTTTTTTAATTCTCACTAGCAGGGTATCACTCTTAATCTCTCAATTGATCTTAGTAACTCTTAAGACCTACTCCCTTTATATAGAGATTGGTCTTGGAGTCAGTCCTTATCAGATTAAGTCTCAAAAACTCAAAACAGAATCAAGTTCGGATCAATATCTGATAAGATCCGCGTGGAAACGCGTGATCTTATCCTTCATTGATCGGCAAGCCGAACCACCTGATCGGTAGGCCGAACAGGCCCCATCGGCAGGCCGAACTGCCGAATAAAAATCTCGTGAATCTTTTATTTTCCACCCGAGATTCTATAAGATAAATTTTTAGCTTTAATTCAAATAATCCAATAGATAAGTTATCTGATTAAAACAACTTTATCTAGATAATCTCTAAGAAAATAAATCAATTTCCAATAATTCTACAAGTTTATCTTGACCTAATTTATCTAAAATTAAATCAACCGATAAACAAACAAGAATTATCCGATCCTTATAATTCAACAAGTTTATCTTAAATTAATTTTTATCACAAAATTAATTCAACCGATAAACAGACATGAATTATTTGATTCTTCCAAATTTCAACCAATCTAATAAATCCGACATAAGTTACCAATTATTGGAAAAGCATGTCGTGTCGTTATAGGATGTTGTGAGCTAGCAAAGGGGACCAAATGGACCTATATAATTCAAGCTCCCGATAATTATGAAACTCAATATTCCAGATATACAAAACATAATTATTAACTCCAACGCTACTCCACTAAAAGCTTGGAGCTGCACTCTTCAACTACATAGAATTACGAAGCCCGTATAGCTAAGTCTCCAAGACATATCATAGTGTATTGTATCCCCATATGATAATCCATAATCGGCTTAAGGACAAGTTCTATCTTACCTTCCTGATTTTTTTTTATCTTACGTTCCATTATCTCACCATCACAAAACTTACTATCCAATGACAGTATACCATTCGGTTATGTATCTAAATGGTTGAGCGCTCCAGTTTTCCAATTATAGGATAACACATATAAGAGGATATCATTACTCCTAAAGGGGAGCTATAGATTCCATATCTATGAATAATAGGTCTACGCTATCAAGAGTCATGCGTCCAACGCACCGGCATGCATACCACTATTAAGATGTAGGTGTCACCCTTTGGTACATCAAAAGACACAAGCCAAGACAATGGGTTCACTATTTATCTCAGGATTAAGATACAACACAAATGATTGTCTAAAGTGAATCGATTTGCCGTGACAGAATTATTAATCCAAATCAATTCACTTTATGTCTTGATCCAACACATCGTCACCTATGACAGCGTGCCAATGTTTCTATTCACAGAGTCCACCTCCGATGGTCAAGACAAACCATCTCCCAAAAGGGATATACACAACATAACAATCTTTGCATGTATAAAGCGCCCAACTTTATTCCCTCGATTGTGGATCTTATGATTTAGACCATTACCTTAAGAATCATGTCTTCTGCATAATCCGTCCATCATATACCCAATTCTTAAGGTTTCGACCGACAGTCTTAGACTTTTGTTTACTTAACATATATTCAAAAAATATGAATGTAAAGAGAACAAGATTTTGAAACGCCCCTTAATTCGGACGTCATAGATGTCGTTACATACTTACATTCGTACATGCATAAACTTTAAACTTATAAATAATATCAAACTTAATCGTTACTATTGATTTTAAAAGTACTTAAACTTACATTACTAGGATCCATTCCTACTTTTTTTTTTTAAACTTATCATTGTTTAGAATAACAATGTTTAACTTATTCGATATCATAATTTATTCAATTATACTTAAATCAATCATGAACTTATTTATTAATATAGGTTTGTCAAGTTGTATAAGTCAGGACTTTACAAAACATCACGTTAAATCTCTTTGATCATCATATCATTTGAAATCCATTTATTCCCACAGTTCGGCAGGTCGAACTTGGGACTTGGGCAGGCCAGAGTTCCCTCAACCGGCAAGCCGGCAGAGGCTTTGCAATTCGAACCAAAAATCCATCCATGTTCGGCAGGCCAAAAAATTCGATCGGCAGGCTGGCCACAGAGTTTGGTAGGCCATCCGAGACCAAATTTCTTAGGAAAACATAATTTAAAACATACCAATCTTTACGTAAAATATAGCGGAAGTTCATAATTCATAAAAAAAATGTTAAAATAACTTATAAAACCATAATATAAATATTCTTAAAACTTAATATAAAAATATATGTTCAAAAAAAATAACTTGATCAAATCATGAAATTGTTTTTCATGGCGTGCTTCCGGGTACAATTCATCGTTCATGTTGCTCACATGCCTTCCCATGTCCTCCACCTATTCCATGACCCTCTTACCGTTATCTGCAACATGACATATAAAACATGATTAAGCTAATGATTAGTAAGTACATATATTCTCACAATTTAAAACATTTCATAAACATCTTCATGATCATCATCATTGTCATCGTATCATAAAAGTGCCTTAAGCACAATTTCATAGAACATATCTTTCATAACGTTGATCATTTTAAAACTTATTCCATTTTATCTTAAGGACCCAAGTGTTGCACCATAACATCATCATAGGCGCGCCGTCATGAGAGGAGAAGGGTAGCTAATCCCAAACCAAACATGACATTATAACATAACATTTCATAGCATTGGGTGTGCAACACTTATTAGGTGATACATATATACATGCTTTCCATTCTTTGAAACATGTCATCATCATACATGCATATCTTTAAAATCATGAAAATCTTTCATAAGAAATCCTTTAAGGAAAATCATCATAAAATCATCATGAATATCCTTGTAAAACATATCGTCAAACCATGTAAAAATATATGTCATGTTGCAGGTGAGAATGTACTTACCTTAACGATAGCTTACTTAACCTTAAAATTGCACTTGGTGATGACGCCGCGGTCTCGATGTGTTTGCTTCCTTGAGTGTTCATGCCATTTATCCATTTAAAGATGCAATAAAAATCAATACTTATCATGAAATATCCATACACATAACATTCATTCATATAATATTCACATATACATACACTCATGTATACATTCATCACATTTCAGACATGTCCCATAATCATCATCATAAAATTATCATCAAAACATGTAAACGTTATTCATAACATGCTTCCTTAAAAATCAAAAACATTTCATACATTGTAAACATGAAAATCTCTTTGAAAAACATTTTCTAATAATTTAAAACACATATATTTAATTTAAAACTCCATACAATCATCATATTATCATGCATAAAAACATTTTATTATCATAAAATCATGTAAATACATAAAGCGTTTAATAAAACAAAAATCCCAAAAACAACATTATCAAAACATTTCATAATCATAAAATACATTCATCTTACATACTCATACATATGCATATTTTAACAACTTTTCATGAAAACATCATATTTACCCCTTGCATGAACATTACATTTTTTTATTCATCAAAATTAAACAGTAACATTACTGTGAAGGGTAGAAGACAGAAATATCCATTTTTCATGAAACATTCATATGACACAAAAAACACAATACGACATATATGCATAACATCACATTTAAAAATTTGAGACAAAACACAATACCTATAGAAAGATATTGTAGATGAAACGAGGAGAAGAATTTCTTTTCAAAAATACCAGAAAAGTCGAATTCATACCTTGGAGTTCCTTCTCACAATCCTTGAATTTTATCCAAAGAAGCAAAACTTTTTCTTTCAATATTTGCAGAAAATTTCGTGAGTGAGAGGAAGAACTCGTGGAGAATAGAAGAGGAAGATAGGGAAATCAGAAAATGTCTCAGAATTTTTGAGAGAGAGAAAGCGTGAGAAGGAGAGAAAATAATAAAAGAAGAAATGTTAAAATTTTTAACGTAATAAACACCATTGATGGGAATTCAATTCCCTTCATTAAGTCAGAAATTTTCTGACTATTGAGGGCGTGAGGCGTGGAAAGAAAGAAGAGAAAGAAGGAAAGGTCAAGTATCATCATTCTTACCATAATTTGCTTTCTTAAAATAGGAAACCATTTATAATTATACAAATTAATGCGAAGTCAAACCCTTTTATTTCCTTAACTGATAAAAACATTCCATTATTTTGCCAATTAATCACATTAAATCATCCAATTAATGTAATTAACTCAGCCATAATTTTGGAGAAATTTCTGCTGACTGCTCATCAGCCATGTTCGGCCTGTCGATTTTCCCTCTTCGGCCTGCCGGTGGGTTTCTTTGGCCTGCCGATCTCGAGCAAGAAGTTTGGCCTGCCGATCTTAAAAGTTCGGCCTACCGATCTTAAAAGTTTGGCCTGTCGACCTGTCATTAAATGCCATAACATAAAACATTCATACATCATTGCATCATAAATAATCATATATTTAAAATTTCACATGAACACTAGAGCACAACGATCCCATGCGGTCGTCACCTGTCACAAAACTTGACATAAAAAGTTAGTAACATGCACATCACATATCATATCATATAACGTTATTTATTAATAACATTCCTTAATAACGTTACTAACTTAACGTGGTTCGTTACATAAAATAGGCGGGTGTTACAATTCTCCCCACCTTATAAAAGTTTCATCCTCGAAACTTAGAACAAATGCGGATACATAACTTTCATGTCATCTTCACGTTCCCATGTAGCTTCTTCAACTTACTGATTTCGCCATAATACCTTGACCAATGGAATTTCTTTATTCCTCAAAGTCTTGGTTTTCCGATCGAGTATCTTTATTGGCTTTTCTTCATAACTTAAGTCTTCTCGTATCTCGATCACTTGTGGCTCAATCACATGCGTAGGGTCCGGAACATACTTCTTGAGCATGGAGACATGAAATACATCGTGCATTGCGGACATTTCAGATGGCAACTTCAGCTGATAAGCTACTTTGCCTATTCGTTTAACAACTTCATAAGGACCGATGAATCTTGGGCTTAACTTGTTTTTCTTCCCAAACCTCATAACCCCTTTCATTGGTGCAACTTTCAAGAACACATATTCGCCTACAACGAACTCTAAAGGTCTTCTTCTTTTGTCAGCATAACTCTTTTGACGGCTTTGAGCGGTCTCTATTCTTCTTCTTATCAACTTTATCATCTCAGAAGTTTCATTCACAAAGTCGGTTCTTTCAGCATTTACACTTTCCATCAACTTCTTTTCACCAACTTCGTGCCAACATATAGGTGACATGCATTTTCGTCCGTACAGTGCTTCATATGGTGCCATTCTAATAGTTGCCTGAAAGCTATTGTTGTAAGCGAACTCTGCTAAAGGCAACACTTTACACCAGCTGGTCTTATAATCAAGAGAACAAGCCCGTAGCATATCTTCTAAAATCAAGTTCGTCCTCTCTGTTTGGCCGTCAGTCTGAGGATGAAAAGCTGTGCTGAAATGAAGCCTGGTTCCCATTGCAGTTTGTACACTCTTTCAAAACTTAGATGTCAACCTACCATCACGATCTGAGATAATTGACTTGGGATTCCCATGAAGTCATACAATCTCCTTAACATAGAGTTTCGCTAACCGTTCCATAGAGTAAGTGATCTTGATAGGAATGAAATGCGCCGTCTTCATCAGTCGATCCACAACTACCCAGATTGCATCATAACCGTTCGTAGTTCTGGGTAAGCCGGTAATGAAATCCATAGCTATTTCTTCCCATTTCCATTCCAGTATTTGAATAGACTGTAGTTCACCACCAGGTCTCTGGTGTTCAGCCTTTACTTGCTGACATGTCATACATTTCTTCACATACTTTGCAACATCACGTTTCATTCCAAACCACCAGAAGTTACCCTTTAGATCATTATACATCTTTGTTGCACCTGGATGAATAGAGTAAGGAGTGTCATGAATTTCTGTCAAGATCCTTTCCCTTACATCATCAACGTTGGGAACACATAAACGATCCTTAAGGTACAGAGTTCCGTCATCCGCAATACGAAACTCTTGACATTTTCCCTCTTTCATTTCTTGCTTGATTCTTACAAGGCTTACGTCGTCATCTTGCTTACTCCGAATTTCATCATACATCGTTGGAGCAAGAGAAAGTGCTGATAGCTGGCCTGCTATAAGTTCTAAACCGAAGTCTAGAATTTCCTTCCTTAAAGGTGGAGACATCGCTTGCATAGACATCAACGTGGCAACTGACTTCCTACTTAAAGCATCAGCTACTCGGTTAGCTTTACCAGGATGATAAAGGATTTCACAATCATAATCCTTCACCAACTCTAGCCATCTTCGTTGTCTCATGTTCAGATCTTTTTGCGTAAAGAAGTACTTCAGACTTTGATGATCTGTGAAGATCTTGCATTGGACCCCATACAAATAGTGTCTCCATATCTTCAACGCAAAAACGACTGCTGCTAACTCGAGATCATGAGTAGGATAGTTCTTTTCATAATCCTTCAGTTGTCTTGAAGCATAAGCAATCACCTTTTCATTCTACATCAATACAGCTCCGAGGCCCATCTTGGATGCATCACTAAAGATTACGAACCCATCATTTCCCTTAAGAATTGTCAATACTGGAGCCGTCGTTAATCTTTTCTTCAGTTCTTGAAAACTCTTTTCGCATGCATCCGTCCATTCATACTTCTTTCCTTGCGAGTCAGGTTTGTGAGTGGAGCTGCTATCTTGGAGAAATCTTCTACGAATCTCCGATAGTAACCTGCTAGACCCAAGAAGCTCCTTATTTCGCTTGCATTCATCGGTTGCTTCCAATTGAGTACAGCTTCTACTTTAGCAGGGTCCACCATAATCCCATCCTTTGAGATGACATGCCCTAAGAATGACACTTTATCAAGCCAAAACTCGCATTTGGAGAACTTAGCATATAGCTGGTGTCTTCTTAAAGTCTCCAACACAATCATTAGATGTTCCTCATGTTCTTCTTGATTCTTAAAGTAGACAAGAATATCATCGATAAATACAACAACAAATTTATCGAGGAAATCCTTGAATACCCTGTTCATCAAATCCATAAAGGCAGCAGGTGCATTCGTCAGACCGAAAGGCATAACCATAAATTCATGGTGACCATACCTCGACCTGAAAGCAGTCTTGGGGATATCTCCTTCTTTAATCTTCAACTGGTGATACCCTGATCATAGATCAATCTTTGAGGACACCGATGCACCCTTGAGCTGATCAAACAAATCATCAATTCGAGGCAACGGATACTTGTTCTTGATCATCACCTTGTTCAGCTCTCTGTAGTCGATGCAGAGTCTCATAGTGCCATCCTTCTTTTTCACAAATAAAACTGGAGCACCCCACGGTGAGTGACTTGGCCTGATAAATCCTTTGTCAAGTAGCTCCTTTAATTGCGTGTGAAGCTCTTTTAATTCTACCGGGGCCATTCTGTAAGGCGCTTTAGAGATTGGTTCGGTGCCTGGAGCGAGCTCAATCTCGAATTCAACTTCTTTTTCTGGCGGTAGACTCGTTAGGTCATCAGGAAACACATCTTCATATTCATGAACAACATGCACATCTTCAATTCTTGTCTTTCCTTCTTGGCTTTTGTCTACAACGTTCGCCAGATAACCCGTGCAGCCACTTGCTAAAAGCTTTCTTGCTTTCATTGCCGATAGAAACATGCTGGGCTTCTTTCTGGTTTCACCAACATAAACGAATTTTTGATCACCTTCAGGATGGAAGATCACCTTTCGTTTCCGGCATTCGATTGAGGCATTATACTTACTTAGGAAATCCATCCCAAGAATCATGTCGTAGTCATGCATGTCAATCACAATGAGGTCGACGAAAAGTTCCCTATCAGAAATCCATAGGGGTACAGCACGCAAACAGTGCATGGACAATATCACTTCCCCGGAGGGTAGTGTCGTAGTGAATCCCTATCTCATAGGTTCTAACCGAACCCCTAACTTCTTAGCATGTAACATAGATACAAAAGAATGCGTGGCACCCGTATCAAAAAGAACATAAACATCATTAGTCAAGCTCGTTATCTGACCTGTGACCACATTGGAGGCTTCAGCAGCCACTTGTTCTTTCGTCATGGCATAGATTCAGGGCGTTGGTCGGTGGGGCTTCAAGTCTCCCTTGACTAATTAGTGGCCCTTCAAGGGAGGCTTGCATCTGATGCAGCTGGGCTTGAGGAGGAGGTCTCTGCAAGGGCATTGGCATTCATCAGCTTGGGGCAGTTCTTTACGAAATGGTCTTCACACCCACATATGTAACATTAGTTTATCCCCAAACGACATTCCCCTGGATGCTTCTTTCCACATTTGGCACATGGTTGGAATCACCTGTCATTGTTGTTGCGCTGACCATCATTGTGCCTCTTGTTATCTTGGCCCTGTTGTTGTTGAGGATTGCCCTTCCTCTTATTGTTTCTCTAGTTCTGACTGTTGTTGTTGTTGTTGTTGTTCCTGTGGGGAGGACAGTTCTGGTTACTTACATTGTTGGCCTGCTGGTTGGGCTGAGGCTGATTCCTTCTTAACTTCGACAAGTGAAACTCAGCACGCTGGGCCCTCATAACAACCTATTCTTGAGTCCTTGGCAGACTAGCCCCATCAACAATCGCAGCAATGTCTCGTCTAAGGGCCCTGGTCAACCTTCTGACCCTTTCACCTTCGTTCATAACCATCCCTGGGCATAAACGAGCAAGCTGGTCAAACTTTGTCATCACATCAGTGACTGTCATATCCCCCTGGCGTAAGCTTTCGAATGCCTCATAATGTTTTCTCGTAACATTCATGTGAAAGAACTTCGTGTTGAACTCGTGAACAAAGTCAGCCCATGACATCTCTTCAACATTTCTGCTCTGTTCGATGCCATCCCACCATATCCTGGCCTCCATGGTAAGGCAGTATGAGGCACAGAGGACCTTTTCGTTGTCCGTGAAATCCATGAGTCGTAAGGTGGCCTTAATCGTCTTTAACCATCCTTGTGCGACTAACGGGTCCTTTGAACCTTCAAAGTCAGCTGGCTTGACTCTCTTCCATCTGACCAGAAGAGGTTCCTGATAAGCTGCTCTTGGTTCAGTAGCTGGAGCTGGGACTTCATTTACTTGTGCTTGTGGCTGCGGAGGAGGAGGAGGCACATCATTGCCTCCTGGTTCACCATTCTGGCCATTGGCCCTTAATGCAGAAATCTCCCTTCGTTGATCCTCCAACTGCCTTTACAGTTCAGCGATCATTGTCATAAGTCTCTCGTTGGTCTGGGTGCAAGTCTGCATTCTTCTGTGGCCGTCTATTGTAAATTTCCTAAAATAATTAGGACTTAGAAATGATTTTCCATTTATGAGACAGGTTTTCACTACTATATCATTAATCATTAATCATTCAAACCTTAATCTTATCATCATACTTGCATCAATACATCTAACTTAATATCATACTTACTTGGAGGACTTGGATTGACATGTGGCAATATGAATTGTAATCGGAAGATTCGCTCTGATACCAATTTTTTGAAACGCCCCTTAATTCGGACGTCACAGATGTCGTTACATACTTACATTCGTACATGCATAAACTTTAAACTTATAAATAATACCAAACTTAATTGTTATTATTGATTTTAAAAGTACTTAAACTTACATTACCAGGATCCATTCCTACGTTTTTTTTTTAAACTTATCATTGTTTAGAATAACAATGTTTAACTTATTCCATATCATAATTTATTCAATTATACTTAAATCAATCATGAACTTATTTATTAATATAGGTTTGTCAAGTTGTATAAGTCAGGACTTTACAAAACATCACGTTAAATCTCTTTGATCATCACATCATTTGAAATCCATTTATTCCCACAGTTTGGCAGGCCGAACTTGGGACTTCGGTAGGTCGAACATCATCGGCAGGCCGGAGTTCCCTCAACCGGCAGGCCGGCAGAGGCTTTGCAATTCGGACCAAAAATTCATCCATGTTTGGCATGCCGAAAAATTCGATGGGCAGGCCAAACTTTTGGTCTTCGGCAGGCCGGCCACAGAGCTCGGCAGGCCGTCCGAGACCACATTCCTTAGGAAAACATAATTTAAAACATACCAATCTTTACGTAATATAGCAGAAGTTCATAATTCATAAAAAAAGCATTAAAATAACTTATAAAACCATAATATAAGTATTCTTAAAACTTAATATAAAAATATATGTTAAAAAAAAATAACTTGATCAAATCATAAAATTGTTTTTCTTGGCGTGCTTCTGGTTACAATTCATCGTTCATGTTGCTCACACGCCTTCCCATGTCCTCCACCTATTCCATGACTCTCTTACCCTTATCTGCAATATGACATATAAAACATGATTAAGCTAATGCTTAGTAAGTACATATATTCTCACAATTTAAATATTTCATAAACATCATCATGATCATCATCATTGTCATCGTATCATAAAAGTGCCTTAAGCACAATTTCATAGAACATATCTTTCATAATGTTGACCATTTTAAAACTTATTCCATTTTATCTTAAGGGCCCAAGTGTTGCACCATAACATCATCATAGGCGCGCCATCATGAGATGAGAAGGTAGCTAATCCCAAACCAAACATGACATCATAACATAACATTTCATAGCATTGGGTGTGCAACACTTATTAGGTGATACATATATACATACTTTTCATTCTTTGAAACATGTCATCATCATACATGCATATCTTTAAAATCATGAAAATCTTTCATAAGAAATCCTTTAAGGAAAATCATCATAAAATCATCATGTATATCCTTGTAAAACATATCATCAAACCTTGTAAAAATATGTGTCATGTTGCAGGTGAGAATGTACTTACCTTAACGATAGCTTACTTAACCTTAAAAATGCACTTGGTGACGACGCCGCGGTCTCGATGTGCTTGCTTTCTTGAGTGTTCATGCCATTTATCCATTTAAAGATGCAATAAAAATCAATACTTATCATGAAATATCCATACACATAACATTCATTCATATAATATTCACATATACATACACTCATGTATACATTCATCACATTTCAGACATATCTCATAATCATCATCATAAAATTATCATCAAAACATGTAAACGTTATTCATAACATGCTTCCTTAAAAATCAAAACATTTCATACATTGTAAACATGAAAATCTTTTTGAAAAACATTTTCTAATAATTTAAAACACATATATTTAATTTAAAACTCCATACAATCATCATATTATCATGCATAAAATCATTTTATTATCATAAAATCATGTAAATACATAAAACGTTTAATAAAACGAAAATCCCAAAAACAACATTATCAAAACATTTCATAATCATAAAATACATTCATCTTACATACTCATACATATGCATATTTTAACAACTTTTCATGAAAACATCATATTTACCCCTTGAATGAACATTACATTTTTTTATTCATCAAAATTAAACAGTAACATTACTGTGAAGGGTAGAAGACAGAAATATCCATTTTTCATAAAACATTCATATGACACAAAAAACACAATACGACATATATGCATAACATCACTCTTAAAAATTTGAGACAAAACACAATACCTATAGAAAGATATTGTAGATGAAACGAGGAGAAGAATTTCTTTTCAAAAATACCAGAAAAGTCAAATTCATACCTTGGAGTTCCTTCTCACAATCCTTGAATTTTATCCAAAGAAGTAAAACTTTTTCTTTCAATATTTGCAGAAAATTTCGTGAGTGAGAGGAAGAACTAGTGGAGAAGAGAAGAGGAAGATAGGGAAATCAAAAAATGTCTCAGAATTTTTGAGAGAGAGAAAGCGTGAGAAGGAGAGAAAATAATAAAAGAAGAAACTGTTAAAATTTTTAACGTAATAAACACCATTGATGGGAATTGAATTCCCTTCATTAAGTCAGAAATTTTCTGACTGTTGAGGGCGTGAGGTGTGGAAAGAAAGAAGAGAAAGAAGGAAAGGTCAAACATCATCATTCTTACCATAATTTGCTTTCTTAAAATGGGAAACCATTTATAATTATACAAATTAATGCGAAGTCAAACCCTTTAATTTCCTTAACTGATAAAAACATTCCATTATTATGCCAATTAATCACATTAAATCATCCAATTAATGTAATTAATTCAGCCATAATTTTAGAGAAATTTCTGCTGGCTACTCGTCAGCCATGTTCGGCCAGCCGATTTTCCCTCTTTGGCCTGCCGGTTCCAGCAAGTTCGGCCTGCCGGTGGGTTTCTTCGGCCTGTCGATCTCGAGCAAGAAGTTCGGCCTACCGATCTTAAAAGTTTGGCCTGCCGATCTGTCATTAAATGCCATAACATAAAACATTCATACATCATTGCATCATAAATAATCATATATTTAAAATTTCACATGAACACTTGAGCACAACGATCCCATGCAGTCGTCACCTGTCACAAAACTTGACATAAAAAGTTAGTAACATGCACATCACATATCATATCTTATAACGTTATTTATTAATAACATTCCTTAATAACGTTACTAACTTAACGTGGTTCGTTACATAAAATAGGTGGGTGTTACAAGATTTGGTATATAAATAATAAATAAATTCTTTATTGATAAAAATGTCTCCAAAAACTTATTACACTTTTACTCCTTAGGGCATACATGTCTAACAATCTCCCACTTGCACTAAGTGAGTAAATACGACAAATCTCGCATCCCTATAGCTTCCACATGCTTCTCGAAGACTCTCCCAGTAAGTGTCTTCATAAATGGATCAGCTAAATTATCCTCTGACGCGATCTTGCACACCGTGACATGCCCACCCTCAACGAAGTCCTTTGTCATATGATACTTTTGATCAATATGCTTACTTTTCTTATGAAATCTTGGTTCCTTAGCATTGGCTACCGCCGCACTGTTATCACTGTACAGTGATACCACCTTATCTATACCAGGAACTACCTCAAGATCCCCAAGGAACTTGCGGAGCCACATTGTTTCTTTCGAAGCATCACTAGCTGTCACATACTCGGCCTCCATCGTTGAATCTAAAGTGTAATCTTGCTTAGTACTTCTCCAACTAATAGCACCACCGCCCAGAGTAAATACAAAACCTGAAGTCGATTTCCTAGAATCCAGACAGGATTGAAAATTTGTATCAGTGTATCCTAGAGGAGTTAAGTTCTCACCCGAATACACAAGCATATGCCCTCGAGTCCTTCTCAGGTACTTGAAAATATGCTTTACCGCATCGCAATGGTTCGGTCTTGGATCCGCCTGAAATCGACTTACAATCCCAACCGCATAACTAATATCCTGTCGTGTGCAAAGCATGGCATACATGAGACTACCCACTACCGAAACATAAGGCAACTTTTCATGTATTCTCTTTCTTCGTAAGACTTTAGAGAGTCTTTCTTAAAAAGAGTAATTCTAGACCTAGATGGTTGCCCACCTTTCTTGGAATCCTGCATTACAAACCTCCTGAGAATTTTATCTATGTAGCCGGCCTAGGACAAAGCTATCATTTTGTTCTTCCTATCCCGAAAGATCTGGATACCGAGAACAAAATTAGCCTCACCCAAATCCTTCATGTCAAACTGCTTGGTCAACCATAATTTGACCGATGACAACTCCAATGTCATTGCCAATTAATAGTATGTCATCTACAAAGAGCAGTAGAAAAACCACCTTCCCATCCTTAATGTGTTTGTAAACACATGGTTCATCCACATTTTGTGAGAACCCATAAGTCTTGATCACCGGATCAAATCTTATGTTCCAAGAAGGAGAAGCCTGCTTAAGTCCATAAATTGACTTTAGCAGCCTACAAAACTTACCATCTTGACTAGTGACCTTGAACCCGTCTTGTTGTTCCATATAAAGGGACTCATCAAGATAGCCATTTAGAAAAGCCGTCTTGACATCCATCTACCAAATCTCGTAGTCGAGGGTGGCAGCTATGGACAAGAGAATCCAGATAGACTTAAGTATGGCTATAGGCGAAATGGTTTCCTCATAATCGATTCCTTCCTTTTGTTTATAACCCTTCGCTACTAGTCTAGCCATAAAGGTTTTGACCTTTCCATCCACTCCTCTTTTCCTCTTATAGATCCACTTATATCCTATGGGTTTTACCCTTTCGGGAAGATCTATAAGCTCCCAGACATGATTAGCCTCCATAGACTTCATCTTTGTGTTCATGGCCTCTGTCTAGAGTTTTGAATCAACATCCTCCATAGCTTCTGCGTAAGTATAAGGATCCCTGCCATGTTCATCCAGTTCAGCCAAAAAGACCTCCCTATTAAATATATACCTCTCAGGTTGACACTCGATCCTCCCACTACGCCGAAGCCCCCTGAGGTTGTTGTTCACGTTTGTTTGGTTTTTCTACACTGATCAGAACGGTTTCATTCAGAACCTCCGGAGTGATCGGATCACTCCTTAACTCCTCAAGCACCACTTTGCTTCAAGGTTTAAAGTCGTCCATGTAACTCTCCCCAAGGAAAGTTGCATTAGTTGAAACCACGACTTTATTTTCCTTTGGGTTTTAAAAATAACCCTTTTAGTCCCTTTTGGATATCCTACAAACACGCAAACTTTCGAACGTGCTTCCAACTTATTCGGATCCTTAAACAGGACATGAGCCGGGCATCCCCATATGTGAATATGGTTTAAGGCTGTCTTCCTACCTGTCCACAACTCGTGAGGAGTTTTAGGGACCGATTTTGAAGGCACATTGTTTAAAAGATAACATGCGGTTTGTAGTGCATATCCCCAAAAGGATAAAAGTAATGATAAATAACTCATCATGGACCTAATCATCTCCAACAAAGTCCTATTTCTTCTCTCTGCTATGCCATTCTGCTGCGGAGTGCCCGGCATAGTCAAATGGGATAAAATCTCATTCTCTAATAAGTGTTCCAAGAACTCATTAGAAAGGTATTCCCCACCTCGATCGGATCGAAGTGTCTTTTTGGGTCTACCCAATTGCTTTTCCACTTCAGCCTGAAACTCCCTGAACTTGTCAAAAGTTTTGCTTTTGTGGTGCATCAAGTACACATACCCATATCTTGAGTAATCATCAATAAAAGTGACAAAGTACTCATACCCTCCTCGTGCCCGGATGTTCATCGGTCCACAAACATTACTATGCACAAGTTCTAAAACCCCTTCGGCCCTATTACCCTTAGACTCGAATGGTCTTTTGGTCATTTTACCCTCCAAACAAGATTCACATTGAGGTCTAGATTCCACCTTTAAGTGACTTAAAGGTCCATCCCTTACCAACCTTTGAAACCTATTCAGGTTAATATGACCAAGGCGCAAATGCCAAATATAAGTTTTATTATAGTAAGAAGTTTTAAGTCTTTTAGAGTTATTATCATTCATCTTAGCATTAAGCAATAAGTCCATCTTAGGTTTGATAAAATATAGATTATTTTGCATCCATCTATAACAAATAAAAGATTTATTTTTACGAATCACCACTTTATTATTAAAAGAAACCAAGTAGGAGTCTTTAAATAAATAAGATACATAAATTAAATTCCTTTTAAATTTAGGAACATAAAAACAATCTTGCAAAAATAAATTCCTATAATTATCAAAATAAAGATGGACGTCTCCCACTGCTTCTGCTAAGACCAAGGATCCATCGCCCATCCGAACCATGAAGTCCTCATGCAGTAGACTTCTTATTTCTTCGAACCCCTACAGAGAAACACAAACATGATTAGTTGTACCAGAATCTATGACCCAAATGTCACTTGATTCCTCAACCAAACAAGTTTCTAAATACAGAAGATCACACTTACCTCCTTTGGAAAGGAAGTCCTTGCAATGCTTCTTGATATGCCTGACCTTTCCACAGAAGAAGCACTTAAGCTTCTTTGGGTTCTTCTTCTTCTTCTTCTTCTTGCTCTTGGTGCTAGCAGGAATAGAAGACTTCCTATTCTTGGCCCGTTGCTTCTTTCCATTCCCACAGTTGAGATTGGAACCAAAAGCAGCTACCATGTTGGCCTCACCACCCGCAGGAGACTCCCTGATCAACAGTTCAAACTCTTGTAACTATTTCATCAATTCCGTCAAGGTCATATCTCGTTTATTGCTTAAATTAAAAGTAGCTCTAAACGGAATAAATTCCTTAGAGAGAGTCTCAAAGACCATAGTCATCTGAGTTTCAGCATCGATGTCGGCTCCATTGGTTTGAGCCTCAGCGAGGTAACCTATGACCAACATCATATGCTCCTTTACAGATGTCCCCGGCCTCTGTCTATAGTTAAGAAGTTTTCGAAGTGCCCCTTGCCACTTTGTTATGGCTTGGCCTCCAAATATATCCTTAAGATTTTCTAAGATCTGCTTCGCAGTCTCATAATCCTGATGTTGAGCCTGCAGCACGTTTTTCATGTTGGCCATAACATAGCAACGGGCCTGATCATTAGCATCTTTCCAGCGATCATACTCTTGAAATTGCTCATTAGATGAGTCTCCCGTAGGCTCAGGAGGATAAGGGGTTGTTAGTACATATTTTAGTTTCTCAAAGGACAGGACGATATCCAGGCTCCGTTTCCAATCATTATAATTCTCTCTAGTTAATAGGCTTTTGTCAAGTATTGATGATAAAGCGTTTTTAGACATTTTTAATCTACAATAAAGAATCACATACCAAACATAAGCAAACATATAATAATAATTTAGTAAGTTAACACAATCATGTAAAAAATACAAATATGTTTATGTGTCAAAACCTTGAAAATATCACAACCTTACAACGATAATTCCCAACTCATAATTCAACAAGCTCCTAGGGGAGTCATGCCAAATCCAATCAAGAACATGGATCCCCTCCTAATTAATATATGCCATCCAAGACCCGTATAATCCAGCATATATTAATAATCGTTTCTTTGCCATTAATTTTATTAACAGAGCTCCTAGGGGAGGTTAATAATAAAATTAACGTAAGTGTATAACCATCGTTTTAATATTTTATCCATGATTTATAATCACAACCTAGGGGTGTGCAACCATAAATCATGCTAAAATACCTTATCTTCTCAGAGATCCAATCTGGTACATGATAGAAATCCCTTCTTAGGGGTCAGGACCACCATGTTCTACCTATGGACCAACGATGGAGGCCTTAGGTTCTCTCTTTGAAAACCTTCTCCCACTCAATCTTTTTAAATCAAGGTTTTATTTTAAGAATATGCATGAACAATTTTAATATGAGCGGCACTCCCTATTCTATATGATATGTTATCAATATACATGGCAAATCATATTATAATGCAGACAAGTAAAGCAATCAAGCAAAGTTACAAGCAAAATAATAAATAACCGTAATATTATGGCTCCACCCTAGAGAATAGAAAACTAAGATTACAATAGAATAATCGAGACATATTATCAATTCTTCATCCTTGAATCCTCAAGCTATATCCTTCTTCATGTAATTTCCATCTTCAAGTCTTCAATCCCGTATGAATCGAATGCTTCATATTTTCGGTCATATCCAAATTTAATGTTTCTCAAAATTGTCCCAAAAATAAAATTAAAACTGCATCGAAAAAACTGCACCTTTTTTTGGAAATTTTTCAGCTCTCGGTCGGCAGGGCGATCTTGGTGATCGGCCTACTGGTCATGTAGGTTCGGCCTGCCGCCAGAGCCACCTGATTTTTGCCCCACTGACGGCCTACCGAACCACAAGTTCGGCCTGCCGATCTATGACCATCGGTCTACAGTTCGGCATGCCGACCGAATAGAAATCTCCCATTCCAGAAAATACAATTTTTAATGCAATTCATCAATTTTATTTTTAACAATTCAAAAACATAAAATTAGAGACTCAAGAAATACCTGGGAGCATCTATTATCATTCTTCTAGATCTGTCTTCTTTGAATAATTATTTAATTACAAAATTCTTACAAATTGAAAAGTAAATAATAATTCCTAGACGAAGATGATAGTCCGTCATCTAATTACATGAAAAACTTAGATACATATTCTAACCTCTAAGGAACCATAATCGGTATAAATTAATTAATTAATAAATAATCAAATAACGATTTAATCAACCATAATTAATTAATGAACATTCACCACATAATCAATGACAACATATATAATATATAGAAACCTAGAGTGCCAACTCTCTTTAAAATTAAATTCAAGCATAGGAGAGATTAAGATCACAAAATTTATACATATAACATGATCACAAACTCGTAAATTTATGTAAAAACTTGGCTCTGATGCCAATTGTTGAAAAAAATAGTACGCAGTAGAATTTTAAAAAATTTACATCAAAGTATTTTCCAAAACACAAGTTTGACAAGCTATATGCATAAATTAACCAGATCTTACTAACCTTTGATTGCTGAAGAACCCTCACAAAACATGAAGAGAAGTAACGTTCCAGAAGAGCCTCAACCAACTGGTCTTCTTTGCTATTCTCTATCCATGACCGGAATGAGTGTGGGCTCACACGTACAACACTTCCACTAGGTGACTTTTCTTCTAACCAATCGAAAGAACACAAAGCAAGTGTTTGTGATTTGCTAACAAAAGCGCTCAGGGAGTTTTTCGATTCTCACTAGCAGAGTATCACTCTTAATCTCTCAATTGATCTTAGTAACTCTTAAGACTTACTCCCTTTATATAGATATTGGTCCTGGGGTCAGTCCTTATCAGATTAGGTTGCAAAAACTCGAAATAGAATCAAGTTTAGATTAATATCTGATAAGATTCGCATGGAAACGCCTGATCTTATCCTTAGCTGATCGGCAGGCCGAACCACCTGATCGGTAGGCCGAACAGGCCCCATCGACAGGCCAAACACGTCCATCGGTAGGCCAAACTGCCGAATAAAAATCTCGCTAATATTTTATTTTCCACTTGAGATTCTATAGGATAAAGTCTCAGTTTTAATTCAAATAACCCAATAGATAAGTTATCTGATCAAAACAACTTTATCTATATAATCTCTAAGAAAATAAATCAATTCCCAATAATTCTACAAGTTTATCTTGACCTAATTTATCTAAAATTAAATCAACCGATAAACAGACAAGAATTATCCGATCCTTATAATTCAACAAGTTTATCTTAAATTAATTTTTATCACAAAATTAATTCAATTGATAAACAGACATGAATTATTTGATTCTTCCAAATTTCAACCAATCTAATAAATCCAACATAAGTTACCAATTATTGGAAAAGCACGCCGTGTCGTTACAAGATTTTGTGAGCTAGCAAAGGAGACCAAATGGACCTATATAGTTTAAGCTCCCGATAATTATGAAACCCAATATCCTAGATATACATTTCATAATTATCAACTCTAACGCTACTCCACTAAAAGCTTGGAGCCGCACTCTTGAACTACATAGAATTACGAAGCCCGCATAGCTAAGTCTCCAAGACATATCATAGTGTATTGTATCCCCATATGATAATCCATAATCGGCTTAAAGACAAGTTCTGTCTTACCTTCCTGATTATTTTTATCTTATGTTCCATTATCTCACCATAAGAAAACTTACTATCCAACGACAGTATACCATTCGGTTACACCTATGTATCCAAATAGTTGAGCGCTCTAGTTTTCCAATTACAAGATAACACATATAAGAGGATATCATTACTCCTAAAGAGGAGCTATAGATTGCATATCTATGAATAACAGGTCTACGCTATCAAGAGTCATGCCTCTAACGTACCGGCATGCATACCACTATTAAGATGTGGGTGTCGCCCTTTGGTACATCAAAAGACACAAGCCAAGACAAGAGGGCCACTATTCATCTCAGGATTAAGATACAACACAAATGATTGTCTAAAGTGAATTGATTTGCCGAGATGGAATTATTAATCCAAATCAATTCACTTTATGTCTCAATCCAACACATCATCACCTATGACAATGTGCCAATGTTTCTATTCATGGAGTCCTCCTCCGATGGTCAAGACAAACCATCTCCCAAAAGGGATATCGACAATATAACAATCTTTGCATAAATAAAGTGCCCAACTTTATTCCCTCGATTGCAGATCTTATGATTTAGACCATCACCTTAAGAATCGTGTCTTTCGCATAATCCATCCATCATATCCCCAATTCTTAAGGTTTAGACCAATAGTCTCAGACTTTTGTTTGCTTAACATACATTCAACAAATATGAACGTAAAGAGGACAAGATTTGGTATATAAATAATAAATAAATTCTTCATTGATAAAAATATCTCCAAAAACTTATTACATTTTTACTTCTTAGGGCATACATGTCTAACAATTTTCTTTTTATATGCTTTCCTCTTTTGTGGCTTCTATATTCTCTTGAATTTGCCATTGCACCACTATTATCACAATACAGTATGAGTGGTTTATACATGCCTGGAACTACTTCTAAATCATTTAAGAACTTACGGAGCCAAATAGCTTCTTTAGCTGCTTCACAAGCAGCCACATATTCAGCTTCCACAATTGAATCAGCAATACAAGATTGTTTGATGCTTCTCCAAACTATGGCTCCACCACCAAAAGTAAACACTGATCTAGACGTAGATTTACGTGTGTCTTTGTCTGATTGAAAATCAAAATCAGTGTATCCAATGGGAATCAAATTCTCATCAGAATATACCAGCATATAGTTTCTTGTTCTCCTAAGATACTTGAGAATATGTTTAACCGCTACCCAATGATCTAATCCTAGGTTGGATTGATACCAACTGACTATACCCACCGCATAGCAAATGTCAGGTCTTGTACACAACATGACATACATTAGAATTCCCATTGTAGATGCATAGGGTACCCGTCTCATGTTTTCTTCCTCTTGAGGTGTCTTAGGACACTGCTCTTTTGAAAGATAAACTCCATGACGTGTAGGTAAATTACCTTTCTTGGAGTTTTGCATCGAAAATCTTATAAGCACCTTATCGATATACGATGCCTGAGACAGTGCCAACAGTTTGTTCTTGCGACCTCTTATGAGTTGGATTCCAAGAACATAACTTGCCTCTCTTAATCTTTCATTTAGAAATGGTTGGTGAGCCATTTCTTTACATCAGATAATACACCTACATCATTCCCAATAAGTAGGATATCATTTGCATAAAGAACCAAGAAGACCACATTCTTATCTTTGATGTACTTGTAAACACAAGGTTCATCAATATTTTGATTAAAACCATAAGATTTGATCACTTCATCAAATCTCAAGTTCCAAGATCTTGAAGCTTGCTTGAGTCCAAAGATAGACCTCTGCAACATGTAAACTTTTTGCTCTTGACCTTTGACTACAAACCCTTATGGTTGCACCATATAGATGCTTTCCTCAAGATAGCCATTCAAAAAGGCAGTCTTGACATCCATTTGCCATATCTCATAATCAAGACAAGCAACAATGGATAAAAGAATTCGAATGGATTTAAGCATAGCTACAGGTGGGAAAGTTTCTTCATAGTCAACTCCCTCTTTTTGGGTATATCCCTTTGCCACAAGTCTAGCTTTGAAAGTCTCAACTTTCCCGTCCACTCTTCTTTTCTTCTTGTAAATCCGTTTGCACCCTATGGGTTTTATCCCTTCAGGTAGGTCTACAAGATCCCAGACTGAATTAGAGTACATGGACTCCATTTCAAGGTTCATAGCCTCCAACCATTTCTCCTTCTCAGAATCTTCCATTGCATCACGATATGTCAATGGATCATCCTCACCATAATCAGAGATAGCAACATGTGCTTCTCCAATTTTCTTGTAGCAAGCAGGTGGTCTCACAACCCTCCCACTACGTCGAGGTGATATGACATTCTGATCAGGAAATGTGGTCTCCTTATTTTGTCCTTCGACAATCGTTGTCGGTTGCGGTCTGATCTGATCAGAAAGTAACTCTTCAAGTACAACTTTGCTACGAGGTTTATAGTTTGTCATATAATCATTCTCGAGAAAAATGGCATTTGTCGATACAAGTACTTTCTTTTCTTGTGGACTATAAAACAAACCTCCCCTCGTTCCCTTTGGGTATGCCACAAATAAGCATAATTTAGAACGTGGTTCCAGCTTCCCAGTCTTTCCTTTCAGCACATGTGCTGGGCACCCCCATATACGAATATGTCGCATAATAGGTTTGTGACCATTCCATAACTCTCAAGGTGTTTTTGGAATAGAATTAGATGGAACTATGTTTAGAAGATATACTATAGTTTGTAGTGCATATCCCCAAAACGAAGTGGGCAATGATGAGTAGCTGAGCATGGATCTCATCATAACTAGCAACATTTGATTTATTCTCTCTGCAACACCATTTTGTTATGGTGTTCCAGGTGCGGTGAGTTATGATAGAATACCATGTTCTATCATATAGTCCTTGAATTCAGTATCAAGGTATTCCCCTCCTTGATCAGATCGAAGACTCTTCACCGTCTTTCTTAATTGCTTTTCAGCTTCCGCTTGGAATTCTTTAAACTTTCCAAAAGTTTTAGATTTCCTTTGAATTAGGTATATGTAACCATACCTTGAATAATCGTTAATAAATGTGATGAAATATTCATAACTACCACGTGCTTGAACATGCAATGGACCGTAGACGTCCGAAAGTATTAGCTCAAGTGGTTCCTTGGCCCTTTCGTCTTTTGTAGAGAAAGGCCCCTTAGTCATTTCACCTTCAAGACAAGATTCACAAACTGATAGAAAACTAACTTTTAGCTCTTTTAAAGAACCTTCCTTTACTAGTCTGTTAATTCTGTCAAGCTTAGTGTGACCTAATCTAAGGTGCCATAGGTATGTTTCATTATTAGAAGAAATCTTTTGCTTCTTGGGTTTTGGTTGTTCAACTTTGAACATCTCAGTATTGAACAGTGATTTTTCATTGGGGCTTAAAGTGTAAAACCTATTTTCCAGATGCGTAGAACAAATATTCAAACCATTTCTAGAAATATTAACATAATAATTATTAAAAGAAACATTAAACATTTGTTCAAACAACCTAGAAACAGAAATCAAATTTCTATGAAAACAAGGAATGTAATAAACATTGTGCAAAATTAAAAACTTATTTCTAAAATAAAGTTTAACAACTCCCACTGCTCTTGCCAAAACAACCTCTCTCGTTCCCACTCTCATCGTTTATTCCCCGTCGGCAAGCTCCCTTGAAGAACTAAGCATCTGCAAAGAAGAACAAACATGGTTAGTTGTCCCTGAATCAATTATCCAAGGTGAAGTATCATCTTCAACTAAACAAGCTTCTAAAACGAGTAAATCTAATTTACCGTAATTCTTCTTTTCTTTGAGCTCCTGAAAATACTTCTTGCAGTTTCTCTTCCAGTGCCCAACTATGCCGTAGTGGAAACATTTTCCCTTGGGCTTCGTTTGGTTTGAGCTCTTTTTGTTGTTGTTGCTTTTGTTCTTCTTAGGTTGCCCTCCATTTTTAGACTTACCACTTCCTTCAGTCCTCTTCCTCTTCTTATTCTTTTGAGTAAAAGAAGAGGGTTGAGCTTCTGTAATATTTGCCTTAGCTTCTTTAGTCTTTTCTTTCGAAATAGACTCGAAGGTTTGAAGCTCCTTAAGCAACTCAGTCATGTTATATTTCAGCTTGTTCATGAAATAGTTACTTTTGAACTAAAGGAACGCAGGGGAGAGGTTTCCAAAATCATCCCCACCTGTGTGGCTTCATCTATCACTGTCCCGTTCACCTCGGCCTCATGGAGATAGTTAACCATGTTGAGAACATGTTCTCTGACCGAAATCCTTACCTTCATTTTGGCATTCATTACCGCTTTAACGGCTTCGTGGCGTGCCTTTTCAGAAGGTTTGCCAAACATGTCTTGTAGAGACTACATTATCTCATAAGCGGTCTCCATGCTTTCGTGCTTCATCCTAAGCATGTCAGACATGCCAGCCAAAAGAAAACAACGGGCCTTATTGTTTGCCTCGATCCAACGATCATATGCTTCCCGTACATTATGAGGAGCATTGGCAGCAGGCTCTGGAGGACATTCCTCCGTTAGGACGAACTTGTAACTTTTGCAAATTAGTACAATGTTCATGTTACTCTTCCACTTGACAAAATTATCTTCGGTTAATTTTTCATTTGAGAGAATAACGATGATTGGATTAGACATTGTTGTTGTAATAAATAAATAAAATAGCATAAATTAAAATGGTTGCATAAACATCATGAATATATGTTTTGGAATAGTAAACGTGATGCATGATGCATATAAAAAACACACAAAAAATATTTTACTAATTTCACGATTATTCAATTTTAATAAATAAAGTGCCGCCGTAGGGTAGGTCAAATTATTTATAAATTGAATTGAGACATCCTCAATTAATAAATATATTCAAAATATCTCATATTTTCTACATTTATTAATAACAGTTTATTTTGGTCAAGATATAATTAACAATTTAATTATGTCTTTATGAGTGTAACCCACTATTTTGGATTTTAACAACTTAACTCAAAATTACCGCCATAGGGCAGGTCAATTTTGAAATACATTATAAAATCCTATCTCAAGGAAGCCAACCTTCATATTGATTTAAATGGACACCCTCCGTAGGGAGGACGAAATCAAAGCATCGCGAGGCGCTACCTAAATCTCACGGTGTTGTACTAATAGTGGAGACCGTAGGTTATATTATCATATTACCTTCTCCCACTCATTATTTTAAAAGATGTGTTTTATCTTATAAAACATCATATGTTTCATAATTCTAGTAGATAAAAACAATTTTAATTACTAGATTATATTATGTGTTAATAGAATCCTATTCTATTTACACTTAAATAAATTACCAAATTTTCTAAAAATCTAAATTTATTGTGAATTGTCTAAGGTTCCCAACATTAAAAAATTTAAAATTAGATAACTTAGAACTAAGGTGAATTTTACCAAGTCTTAACTATTAAAACTAAATTCACATTATTTGGTTGATTAATAAATTAAGATTCTATAAAACCAACCCAATTAATTTAATCTCATTAAATTAATTCTAACACATATTAAATCATTTTATAAACTCCTTTATAAAAATTAATATGCTAATGTATGCATGTCATGTTACAATAACTATAAGTGGGCCATTTCCTAGATGACATGTTATAATACATAAACATGTTATTACAATTATCACATGAAAACAAAGCATGAAAATAAACAATAGATTTTTGACCGAGTCCTTTTGGATAATTAAATTACAACCCATAAAAAAAAGAGAAAGAAAAAAAATTACAGGGGTCTTCTTGTAATTTATACATAATTCCCTACTCCAATTTTGCAATCTTCATCAGGTGGTTTATTGTGCAACAATCTATTAGATAACCTTTGAAATTTGATAGGCCCAAAGTTCTGAACTGGGCCATAAGATCCAATGACCTTCTTTTTCTTCATCGCTCTGCGTGTAGCAGGTGAAGGAGAGGAGAAAAGAAAGGAAAAGAAAAATAATAATAATGATAAATTACAAAAAGCCTATACCCCTTTATGGGTTTACACAGATTGATCTAATCAAACTGAAAATAAAATTATCAATCCAACAGGACCATATAATTAACGACCAAAAATCCATTCATTAAACAACCATTCATCACATGAATAAAAATTAACAAAGATGCAAAGTGCCCACAAACATGCATCAAAAACATGATATCATCAAAATAAAATCATGTTAATTAAAATTATATATGCTGTAACCCGCTCTGATACCATTTGTTGGAATTAAAATATGAAACGCAGCGGAAGGAACGGATCGTTGACAAACAAAAATTTTCTAAAAACTTTGTTCATCAGGAATAGATATATAATTTTAATTAATAATAGAAAACTTTGGGAATTTTACTAACCTTTTGAAGACTATCAGGGTATCCCAGCTTTCCTCTTTGACATCACGATCTTCCAAACCAGGCCTCTACACTAATGGAAAGACGCGTGGACGTCAAACTGCAAGAATGAATTTTTCTCACACTTTTTTGAATCTGCTATGTACTCAACACATGAGATAGCAGACTTTTTTTTTTCAGAGAAGAACTCTCAGTTTTTCTCTCTGAGTATTTTGCAAAAGTTACGTGAATAATAATAATTCTTGAGATAATTGTTATCTCTTCCTTTTTATATCTGAGCCATTAGTAATTAGTCAATTAATTTCAAATTTAAAATAACCACCATATCACATGTATAGAGAAAGAATATATTTTACATGATAGTAACGCTTTTACTTTCCCTTCTTTTTTTCTTTCTTTCTTTCTTTCTTTCCCGAATCACTAGAAGTGATTCCTCTAGTGATTCCTTATATACATACATACATATATATATATATATAAAGTAAAATGTGAAATACGTTTCATGTTTTCCTTCTTCTTTTTTTTCTTAACGAATCAGTTTGATTCGTTTATATATATATATAATATATTATATAAAGTGAAATGTAAATGACACGTTTTCGAATTCAAAAAGGTAATATATATATATATATTAATATATTATAAAATATTATATATAAATAAGATTTGGTTCAAAACCATATATATATATATATATCTAAATTTAAAAATAAATCACATTTACTTAAGTATAGATTTTAAAAATAATCAATTAATTAATTAACTAATACTCAGTTAAATGTGACAATATTTATCACATTACACTATATGTCACAGAGAACATTTTTCTGTGTCACATTAATAATTCAAGTGTGAAATAATTAATTCAGAATTCAATAATTTCAAACTAAATATGTATAATTCATTCTATGCATAAATCAAATATAGTGTTATAGATGTGGTATTGGGGACCTATGGGCCTATAACCCAAGCTCCAATAAATTTGACAATTACTTAAACTCTTTAATTAATGTGCCAAATTTATTAGTTTCAGTGTTACTTCACTAAAAACCTGAAACTGAACTCTTGAGGTTGTAGTAAAATTACTCAAAGAAAATTAGCAAGTAGTCCATTGATATAATCATTACATATAAGTCAGTCCTCCATAACAGTTCATAATAAGAGCTAGGTTCAATTTCTGTTCACCTCTCTTATTATATCTTTATTCTTGAGTTCCAATAATTCTCTAATAAATAATTAATTCATAATCTTATTATGAACGAGCGTTCTACTGTTCAAACCTTGAATTATCACTCAAGAGAACTATTTTTTTAACTTTCATAGGGAAGGAATGGATTCCATATCTATGTAATATTATTTCTAGCCATTTATTATATTATGTTTCCAAGATGCTAAGTTATGATCTGTGCTTAGACAAATCTTACCAAGCAAGTCAAAAAACATAATATCATAAATAGGAGTCTAATAAATACTTAGGATTAAGACTGTCAAATATATGATTATCAAATTCAAATATATGATTATCATAGTAATAAATTTGAATACTCTATTTGTAATAGATGATTATTTAAGATTCATAATTATAATCTCATTATATAAAGTACCTTTAATCCAATGTCTCTACATTAATAGCCCAGATAATGACTATTTCATTTTAAATGAGATTGGACCGTACTTGTAATATTTAATTAAAGATCCCAAACTTTAATTAATTATTATTTATAAATTTTATCCCTAAGCATATAACACTTATATGCTAAATTTATAGTCACATAAATAATAATTGAATTTTCTTGATGTTTATAAATGTATTTATAACACATATAAGCAACCAAAATAATTATAAATGTCAATTTATTTATTTATTAACAATATGTACAATGTCACAGCTTTTAGGGCACTAAACCCAACAAACTGGACATTTATTCCCATTTACTGGGAATTAGTACAAGAGAGTGTTAGGATTGTGTTTGCCTTTCTTATTCTCCATAGGGTTATTTTCGTCGTGCTATTATAACCCCACCCCCCGAACTTTACATGATACAACGATTGCCCCCTAAATATCCAAATATGCTCCAAAACCACCACTTTCATTTGCTGTTTCTCCTAAAATTATTATCATGCCAATGCATTGTTACTTGCTATCTTCGTCCTGTAGACAGTGTTGTGCTTTCCTCATCTGGATGGTGTAATTGAGATTGGTGTAACAGACTTGGTAATTTCTCTTCTTTTAACACCATCTATCTTATTCCAGTTAAACTTGAACAATTTGACTTTCTCATAATTTTTTTGTTGTCTAAAGTTATCAGAGGACCATAATCTGCTTCAGTACATCAAGGCTTCCTTGCTAAATTTCTCAAAGCCTGTTTGCACCGTAAAATTGTGTCATCCAACAGATAATGATGATGTTAAAGATCAAATGTATGCTAGGGTCAGCTATGAGATAGATGATCCATTGGAATTGGATTTAGAGAACCAGTCCTCTCCTTCGGAAGATATCAGGTGTGACCAGAGAGATACTGATGAACTGAACAGAAACTATGAAAATTTCGACATGGATTCTCCTCATGAATGTTCTAATGGCTGTGACCATGATTACCAGACAGAAGACTCCTTTATGCCAGAAGGTATGAATGGTAGTGCTTCTCAGGTTCAAAGTTGGTACTTCATGGATGATGATTTCAGCAATTGTGTTCAACACACCATGAATTCAAGCGACTGTAAATCTGAGGCCTTTGCTAATCAAGAAAAGGTTCTTTCTTGTCCTGGGCACAAAAATCTGAACTGTAACCCATTAAGAGAACTTCAGAATTTCAATCACACGAAGCTAAGCTCCTTGGATCTGGGAACTGATGATGACTTGCACTACAAGAAAACTGTTGCTGCCATTCTAGGAAGTCCAACGCAATTGATTAAACACTCCTGTTCTCACAATTGTGATCTTGAGTCTAGTTTTGCAGCATGGAAGAAAGGACAGGTCGACAATTTTTAGCCACAGATACAGCAGACAATGTTGAAGACGGTTTTGTTTTCAGTTCCATTCATGTATGAAAGTTCCTCTCTTAGATCCATCAACAAAGACTTGGGAAAAGATTGGCTAGAGAACTTGCACAATGATTGCATGGGACATGTCAAGTACAAAAAATCAACAGAGAGTCTTGCCCTCAGTTCAACTATTCCTTCCATCAGTAAGGTAATCACGTTTCCTTCTCTGAAAATAACCTAAACAATGATCACACTTCCTTTCACCATGATCTTTGTGTAAAATTATCTGAATATCACTAATATTGGGGAAATTGTCATCCTAGTACCTTGTAGTTTTTCACTTTGTCAAATTGGTACCTCTCTGTCCAGATAATTCATTCAGTACCCTGCAATAAAATAAAATGTGACTTGAGTATCCGGTGGGCCTTTTTCAGGACATGAAATGTCCTTTTACTCTTTTAATCTAAAAATCTTTAAAATACATAAACTTTAGGGGAAAACAAAGAAGAAGAAAGGCGTAGGGTAGAATTTTATTTTTTCTTTTGTTTGTTTAGATAAGGTTTTATTATTATTTTTAGAGTTCTGTTTTTGCTTTTCAAATATGTTTTTAGATTGAAATGAAAAAAAAAATGACAATTCTTTTCCTAAAAGGGATCTTATGGAACTCAAATGATAGTATCTTGAATTATAGGATGCGTCAATTGGATTTTCAGACACAAAGGTATAAATGTCATGAATGAAATATTGCAGGGTACTGGAATGATAAATTTCCCTTCCAATTTTTTTTAATAGAAATAACACTTTTTTGTTTTACTACTGAGAGTGTTTAAACACTAATGTTGCAAAATTTCCTGGTTGCTGTCGTATATTTGAAGCTAAATACTGAAATCTCTACATCACGTATTTTGTGCAGACTGAGAAAGCAGTAATCCTCAACAACACAGTCAAGGACTTGAAGGACCTCGAGAATAAGTGTAGAAGACTTAGAATCCTGCAAAAACTAGTAAATAATGAAGGAAAAACTAGAAAGAAGTAGTTGCAAATGGTAGAACAAACATCAGATAACTATGACAACAAGAAGGTTGATAATGGAAGAAATACATGGTTGCACAAGAGGAAGGCCCCTGAAATGGATGAGACCGACGGAGATCCTAACAGGGCTGTTCATAAGGATTGTCTTCCATCGGACTTGAAAGTCAGAATAAAAGATCAGTAGGTTCAAATAGATATTAGATGCCCTTACAAAATACATATTGCTAGATATCATGGATGCCATTAATTATCTTCATTTGGATTCCCACTCGGTTCAATCATCAAATCTGATGGCGTTTTCACTATGACCCTTAAATCCAAGGTCTGTTTTATTGTTGTTACATTGCTAATTATCTTTGACATGTTATGTTATTCTATATGAATTTTCATGAGATGTTCCAACCGAGCAATCCTATTCAACCCTGGGTTATAACTTCGCTACTAACAAAACACTGAGATCTAGTATAAAAAGTACACTAAATATTAGACTGGACCCTATAGTTTTGTGAGTAGCAGGGTTATACCCCGATGAGAATGAAAATGATTTTTGGTTCTAAAATGGCATGTCTCAAGCAACTTTGCTTTAATTGGTTCTTCAGACTTCAGGACTGATTTATTTATTTATTTATTTTTTTAACGATGTTGACTAAAACATCCTAAAATTTCCTACCCAATTCTGCTTTCTTTTTTGTCCCACTTTAATTTGTCTTCAATGGAGACCCTTGTTGTTACTAAAACTGTTTATCTTGATGAACTGTTTTTCAGTTCCGAGGTACAGCAATTGCTTCTGTGGGGATGATCAAACAAGCACTTTTGAAGGTTGTTGGTAAGGTTTGCGAAGCCAGGCAAACCTAGTCAACTTTGGGACTGTGTTCTGCTTTATAACATGAAATTTGTTAGATTTCTTTTTCCACTTCTTAACTTTATTACCCTTAGTGAAGGTTAAGCAGCAACTTGTCAATGTAATGAGAATCCAAATCCTCCAATGTAGTGTAATTTTTGCTATTCATATGTTATCAAATTTTTCTCAATTCTCAACTACAAGTGCTTTGTGAACTTAAAAGTTCCTTCTTAGGAGGCGGGAACAATATTGACCCAGGTCAAGTTATTTATTGATTTTTTAAAATATTTCTAGGAATATAATTAATAGGAAATGCAACATTGCTAAATCATTCAAGTTTAGTGTTTCTATCTCCCAAGCACTGCATTTTCTTGTTCCCTCAAGAAACCAAAAGTTATAAGGAGAAAAAAGGGTGACATTCTCAGATAACCTGAATAACTTACATTTCAAGCTAACAAAACCTCAAATTATTGTATAAATTAGAAAGAGAAACTATATTGCACCTATTTAATACTTACATTTAAAATAAAACACCAAAAGATATGACACTGATCCTAAAGATCTGTTTAACTTCCATGGCCTAGAAAATCCACAAGATAAGAAGACGGAAGGCCGCAGAGGCAATTTTACATGATTCAATCTGGCTACAATTAGAATATCTTATTAGGTGGAACTCAATGATCTTAAAGCTTTTAGACATCATTTGACGCCTGAAAAAGCGGGTACTATCATATTTGATTGATGTTAATGTAAAAAGTAAAACTGCAAGATGTTATTAGTGCTCTCACCATATGATGTGGTACTCAAAAAAAGGAAAAGATTATTAATTATATTAATTATTGGTCCTACAATTCAACGCAAAAATCACCAGCAATAGCCATATTAACTGCCAACTCATATGGTGAGAGGCATCATTAAGTCAAAAGTTAGAAGTTATAGTTAAATAACACTTGGTTAAGAAATTTTCACTATGATAGTCGCAAGTTTGATCTACCTATAATTTCACACATTATTCTACTAGTTCAAATTTCTTAATTTTTTTTCCTTGGGAAGAGTGAAGAAATTCTGATCATATAATCTTGAAAGCATAAGATGACATCCCAAAAGAGAACTACGTCATTTGAGACATCAGGCTGAGAAATTCAAAGTTATTTTGAATAATTTCCATAATTTATGCAGTTTTTTTTTAGTGAAACTAAAAAAAGATACCTACGAGTAGATATCTATTATTTCAACGGTTAAATTAAAAAAAAATAATTTTAACTAAATTTAACGATTTCAAAATATGGATATGAAGTTTTCACATAGAAAAATCCCAATTTTACATTTATTACAAAGCTCTGTGAATTGTGACAGCCTGATAAGTTGGGGAACCGCATGTAAGCAACATCATAAATTCCTTGTCTGCCATACATCGATGAACGTGTGATGAATTAAAATATCATTGGTGATTATGATTTGAATTATTTTATTTAGATTGTAAATATGCGCACAACAATGACAAGTTGCCAAATTGGCAAGTTCCCACCATGCCTATCTTGTGGAGTTTCAATCTAATACCAAAATACATATAATACGACCACCATATATTTTCTTTGAAATTTTGAGAGCATGATTTGATAATATATGATGGTAACTTGGATTTTTTTTTTTTTTGAAGATTGCTTCAATATGGAAGAGGAAAGCATAGCTACATTTTTTTTTTCTTTTGCCGAACTACATAAATTTGGTAATTGGTTTGTGATAGTTTCGATTTATTTATTCATTACTTAGAATATGATTACTCAATTATTCAGCTATATTTGCTCATTATTGATTATTTGAATATATATATACACATATATGTTTACTCTGGATTCTTAGAAGACATTAATAGCACTTTGTCATCCTTAGACCTCGCAATTGAGCCCTAAATTCTTCAGAAAAAGCCCCTAAACTGAATAATGAACATGCGAATTGCGTGTATTAGTAGATTTGTGCAGACCCTAAAATCATATTCCAATTAAATACCACTTTTCTTTTCCTCTTATTTTTTGTGGGAATTTTCTAAATGGATCCGTACACATTGCAATTTGGATGCTCTTTACAATATTACTAGAAACGTGTTTGACCAGATAAGAACTCATAAGAATGTATTTGGATGTGGTGCATTAGACATATTCAGAATGAACAAAAGAAAATGTTGCATTTCAAATCCCTTCACCAAAAAACTAGAGACACATGAAATATTATTGACCAGTGTATATATAAGGAAAATATTAACAAAATTGAATAGTAAGAATCATTAAAAAAAATCTCGGTACTATATATATATATATATATATATATTATAAACAACAATAATTATGAAGATGGAAAGTTGTTTCCCCTTAAAAAAACGCACAATATTGAATGATGAATAATGGCTATCACAATAATCTTTACAGAGACAAATCTAGACCTGCGATAAAGACAAACTTCTCAAGGTAGCAATTTCTGGTCATGTCCCTACCACATGAGCTCCATTACTGGCGGAGGTTGGATATGCTGAATGCTGGTCTAGAATATTGCCAATTTAAAATGTACATGATTTGAAAGAAAAACGCCTCATAAACCGCACCAAGTCAAATCTCTCCAAAGTATCACCTAGTAACTTCCATTACCAACAATGGCAAAGCTCTCTCCAACCCCACAAATTTTCTCCTCTTAGTTTTCTTCAACTAAAAATTCTCAAGCCTATTAAAGATCATGAACTTGACTTTGTTCAATCTTCTCACATAATTACTGTCCTTGTGGATTGACAACAGCAAAATGTTTTACCGTGAACCCAACCTTTTCAAACTTACCCTTCTCGTTATTCTCTCTGAACTTCAGGTAATCCAAGCAAACAAAGGGCTTGTAGGCTCTCATATTTCCTTCTCCCACAACATCATCTGGTGCCAAGACCACCTTGTCATCCTCAAAACACCAGAAGAAAGCTAGAGAGAAGCGGTTTTCTGGTCGCCTTAAGACCACCCGGTGCTCGGATGACCTTAACTTCTCATTGCTCCAAGCTTGCAACATGTCCCCTATGTTCACCAAAAGGGTTCCTTCACATGGACTTATGTCCATCCACTTGCCTTCCTCTGATCTCACTTGAAGCCCTCCCATTTTATCCTGATAGACAATTGTCACACAGCTCATATCAGTGTGCATTCGAAGCCCCTCAACCTCGTCATGATGCTTCTAGACTCTCTGGAGGAGAGTAGTTGTTTATCCTCAGATAACCATGGCAGTTCTTGAAATCGGACTTATATTTCCTCTCAAAACCATCCCCTAAGCTCGTCAACAAGGTCTCCATGATCTTCTTTGACAATTCCACCATCTTGCTCCCGTATTCTTGCAACATCTCACTGTTAGAGAAAAAACCGAAATGGTCAAACAAAAAAATTATATTGGATAAAGGCTTATGTCTTTCACGAAGGACCTGTCCTAAAGGGACTTGCACAAGTAAAGGGTGTGACATTATATGTAACAAGTACTTTATAAAGTTATCTGTTGTACACCAATGTTACACGTTTCTAAAATTATTTTTACGCAAAATAAATTTCATGATATATTCTCTACATGTTACAGCATACATGGGATCAGTTATTGCAAAGACTGACAAGCCTTATGATCTTAACCAAAATGAGAACATACAAATAAGATGTTAATACATAAACATATGAGGATTCTACTTATTTATATGGAGTTAATACCTGAACAAAGAAGACTGTTGGTCAAAAAGAATGTCTGCAGAACTTTGAGCAGATGCAAAGAAGTTTGGACCAGACACTCTGAGGCTTTCAAAGAATGGAGAGGCTATGAAATGAGGAGTGTAAGTTTTTGTGGAAGAGAATGGGCCAAGTTTGAGTTTAGTTTCAGAAGGGAGGTTGAAGAGTTCTTTTGAGATGGAAAATATTTTGCTGTATAGGTCACTGGAAATCCCATGATTGGAAACTGTGGAAGAAACCCCAAGTTTTGCAGGTTTCAGCTAGAGAGGATAGAGAGGGTGGGTGCAATACTGGCTCAGAAATGTCTAGGATGTGAAGTTCAACAGAAGTTTGGGATTCAGACATTTCTTTTTGTGTGTGTGTGTGTGTGTTGTGGGGGGGGGGGGGGTGTGGGGGGGAATATAGAGAGAAAAAGGTCTACTTTGTACACTAATTAGGTTGTGGCACCTATTATAAATAGGCCTCACACCTAGTCAGTGAGAACAATTTTACAAGTGCATGACATTATGATACCTAATTTAAGTTGGGGAAAAGTAAAATGAAGATCAAAGCAATAGAAGTGTCACGCCCCGGAGTACGGGAGGTGACGTGGCGGAATATTTAGATTGATTAAAAGAGAATTTAATTAAAAACCGAGAGTTTGAGAATCAAATTAAATAAAAATTAAGAAGAATTTCCACCACATTTTATAAAGAATTTAAAAATCATTAAACAAATAACAATAATTGAATAAAAACCGCGAATATGGGTTCCACAACCCACAACTTGTGCACACACATGGATCTGACAATATCACAAATACAATTACAGTCCAAGTACAAATAAAGTTGAGCCTTACATGCCTTGATTAATAATACTGAATATAAATAAATTCTCCTAGTGCTCCTGAGTCCGGTCTGAAGAATCTCCTCCAAACCTATATGGAAAACCACCTAGAAGGGGGGGAAAATTTAAAACAATAAAACGTGAGCGAAAGGCTCAGTAGGACTAGGTTTTATAAAATAATTTGATGCAAAGAAACAAAACATTATCAGGAGTATACAGAAATAAAACGTTAGATAAATAAATAAATAAATTGAGTAGAACCGTTCTGACACAGAACAGTCTACTCGTCAAATCAAAACACCAATTTACTTTTACCTAGGCAAACCATGATATCACCACCGTAGTGGCCCAGCTGGGTTTCGGGACCTGCCCCCAAGGTCGATCACGACCCGATCTCTGATATGGCATCATGCCTTAGTGTTCATTATCATTATCATTCAAAACCCAATTACCGAGTGTTGTCAATTACATTCATTATGAAATTCATTTCATGTCACGGTATATAAAAATATAACCGATAAAACCATTTTCAAACATCCGTTGAAAACATTTTGGATAGAAATCCTTTTCAAAGCCAAATCATTTCAAAACCAGGCTACCAAATAAATAGGATAGAAGTCCTACCTCAGTACTCGTGCCGGTACCCCACACCGTAATCCCGGTCCGCTATACGTTAGCTCCACGGAACCACGAACAATCCTAGATACAAACTAAGCCGATCAATATCTAGTTCGAGACATTCTATGTTACTAAATCATTTCATGATGTCCTAGTGTGCCATTTGTATCATTAAAATCATCCTATAAGGTTGGGATTTAAATCAGGGTTCAAAACAGTGAAATCGGGTAAAAATCACAAAATTTTCCATGCCTCGGTCGGCCTGCCGGACGCCCTGCTTCGGCCTGCCGAACTGTACAGTTCGGCCTGCCGGAAGCAAAGTTCGGCCTGCCGAACATGTCCCCAGATTCGGCCTGCCGATCGGAAGAACACCGGCCTGCCGATCATCACTCCGGCCTGCCGAACATGAACTTCGGCCTGCCGAGCTGGGAAAATCCAGAAATCCCAGCCACGGGTTTCTCGATCCCCAAAATCCAAATCTGAATTCCAACCTGTTTTTCTCAATTCCCAGGCATGAAAAATAACTATAGTTGATAGAAAAACATTCTAAAACATGTTTGGAATCATTTAAACAACATTTGAACTCAAAATCTTCAAAAATCCAAAAATGAGAAAAAGAGGAGAAAAATGAAAATCTTGAATCCAATCCGTTTTTCTTCAATCTAGGTTTAGATTCTAGTTGTTCTAAGCTCATTTAACACAAATCCACGGTTTTCTAAGCTTAAACAAACTTAGATTTCAAAAACACACAAAATCGAAAATTTTGTAAAAGTTTAGAAATTTCGAATCTAACCTCGAATCGAAGCTTCAATCCGCGTTCTCGGTCGCCGAATCACGTCCCCGAGCTTCCTCCTTGCTGTTCCGAAGCTTGGATTCGAATGGAAACCAAAATTTTTTGAAGAAATTAGAGAGAGAGAGAGGCTGCCGAGAGGGAGAGTGAAGAGAGAGAGAGAGTGTGTCGTGAGAGTGAAGAGAGAAAGAGGGAGAGAGAGAATAAATAGAGAAAATCGGTGGGCGATTTTACTGTGCGAAAACCATGTGCCGCCCACGATTTTGTAAAACGGAGTATTTTTAACATTTTACAAATTGTTGTGTTTTAAAACTCAAAACATCATTTTAAAACAATAAGAAATCATTTGGATTCAACAAATTAACAAAATAACCAAAAATTCAAAATCCAACCCAATAATCTAATTAATGTTAAAACATTAATTATGGCACACTAATTCATCATTTATATTACATTAACATTAAATAAATTTCGGGGCGTTACAACTCTCCACCCTAAAAGAAATTTCACCCTCAAAATTTAGATCTCATTTCAAAAACAAAACAAATGCGGATACGACTCCCGCATACTCGACTCTAGTTCCCAAGTGGCTTCATCAACCCCATGATGCTGCCACACGACCTTAACCAACGGTATCTCACGACGACGCAAACTGATCACCTTCCGATCGATGATCTAAATCGGCACCTCTTCGTACGTCGTATCCTCCTGAACCTACACATCGCGGAATGAAACTATCTTACCTTGCTCAGGAGGACACTTCCTAAGCATCGACACATGAAACACATTGTGAACATGAGAAAGTTCGGGCGGAAGATCAAGCCGATAAGCGACCACACCAACACGCTGAGTGATCTCGAACGGCCCATTGTACCTTGGAGCAAGCTTCCCACTCACTCCAAACCGCATAGTTCCCTTACGAGGCGATACCCTCAAGAGAACGAAATCTCCAACCGTGAACTCTAAGGGCCTACATCTCCTATCCGCGTAACTCTTCTGCCGACTCTGAGCTGCCCTCAACCGATCTCGAATCACCGCGACTTTCTCGTTGCTATCACGAATCTCATCCGGCCCAAGAATAACTCTATCTTCCGGCTCGGCCCAACACACAGGTGACCGACATGGTCGCCCATACAACGCCTCAAATGGTGCCATACCGATACTCGTCTGATAATTATTGTTGTACGTGAACTCTGCCAAATGCAAACATTGCTTCCAATTTTCGCCGAAGTCCAATGCACAGGTACGTAGCATATCCTAGAGAACTTAAATAACCCGCTCAGACTGCCCATCAGTCTGAGGATGAAACGCCAAACTGAAATTCAAATCCGCACCTAAAGCCTCCTGAAAACTCCTCCAGTACTTAGCATTAAACTTGGTGTCTCGATCAGAGGTGATGGACAAAGGAACTCCATGCAACCTCACAATGTTCTGCATATACAACTCCCCAAGAATCCTTCCTAGAACACGTCGACCTAAACGGAATGAAATGCTGCCGATTTCGTCAACCTATCGACTACAACCCAAACCTGCATCATGCCGCTGCTCCGTCCTCGGCAAACCTGTGAGGAAATCCATCGTCACATGCTCCCATTTCCACCCTGGAATAGGAAGCGGCTGAAGCTGACCTGCAGGCTTCTGATGCTCGGCTTTCACCTGAAGACATGTCGAACACTTGGCCACGTACTCGCGAACATCTTTCTTCATGCCTCTCCACCAATAGTGCCTCTTCAAATCACGATACATCTTGGTGCTCCCCGGATGAATAGCGAACTGAGACCTATGAGCTTCATCTAGAACGGCTTTCGTCACCTTCGGCGATAACTGGAACTGCAAGACGCTCCCGAAGTACAACGATCCATCTGCATGCACGCTCCATTCTTCAAACTGCTCCCCGTTCTGAATCCGCGACCAAATCCCCTGCAAATGTCGATCCTGCCACTGACCTTGCTTCACCATCCGAACAAGAGCTGGAGTCGCTTTCCACGTGATATAACAAAACTCGATCACCGTCTTCATGATACGTAAGCCGATACTCACTCACTGTCGCATCCCTGCTCCAGTCCTCAAAAATCAAACAAGCGAGAATCCCTGAAGACTTTCTGCTAAGCGTGTCTGCGACCACATTAGCTTTCCCGGGATGATACTGCAACGCAAAATCATAATCCTCCATATACTCTACCCATCTACGCTGCCTCAAATTAAGATCCCTCTGAGTAAACAGATACCTCAAACTCTTGTGATCAGAGAAGACCTGAAATGACGTTCCATACAAATAACACCTCCAAATCTTCAGCGCGTGAGTCACCGCTGTGAGCTCTAAATCATGAGTAGGATAATTCCGCTCATGAGGTCGTAGCTATCTCGATCTGTACGCAACCACACGTTCATGCTGCATCAACACGTATCCAAGTCCGCGTCCTGAAGCATCCTCATAAACCTCATACGGCTCGTCACTGCTAGGAATAACTAACACTGGAGCTGAAGTCAACCGGTTCTTCAATTCCTGAAAAGCCAGCTCACAATCTTCGTTCCACTCAAACCTGACATTTTTCTTGATCAATCTCGTCAACGGAGCTGCAATCTTCAAAAAATCCTTTACAAATTTCCTGTAATATCCAGCAAGACCCAAGAAGCTGCGAATCTCCGCTACATTCCTTGGTCGTTCCCACTCCAATATAGCTTCAATCTTGGATGGATCCACAGAAATACCATGCTCCGAGATAACATGACCCAAAAACTTGACCTCAGTCAACCAAAACTCACACTTTTCCCTCTTAGCATACAACTGGTGCTCCCGCAGAGTCTGAAGCACGATTCGAAGATGCTGCTCATGCTCCTGCCAAGTCTTAGAATACACAAGAATGTCATCGATGAACACGATCACGAACTGATCCAGATACGACCTAAATATCCTATTCATCAAATCCATAAAAGCTACCGGAGCATTCGTCAACCCAAACGACATAACCAAGAACTCAAAGTGCCCATACCGAGTCCTAAAAGCTGTCTTAGGAATATCCTCTTCCTTGATCCTGAGCTGATGATAACCTGAACGCAAATCAATCTTCAAGAAGTACCGCGAACCTCCCAACTGATCAAACAACTCATCAATCCTGGGCAAGGGATACTTGTTCTTCACCGTAACACGGTTTAGCTACCGATAATCCACACATAACCTGAGAGTCCCATCATGCTTCTTAGCAAACAAAACCGGTGCTCCCCACGGAGATGTGCTATTCTGAATATATCCTTTATCAGCAAGCTCCTGAAGTTGCTTCCTCAATTCTTTCATTTCTGCCGCTGCCATCCGATAAGGTGCCATAGAAATCGGTGCTGTCCCTGGAAACAACTCGATACCAAACTCAATATCCCGATACGGTGGTAGTCCTGGCAACTCGTCGGGGAAGACATCCTCGAACTCATCAACCACCAAAATCGCTACACTGCCACTCGACACATAGGGCTCGCAATCTAGATTGGCAAGAAAAGCACAACAACCTAGATTCCTTCGCCTTCTTAGACACGACTTCATGAGACGCTCATTCATTAATCAATCACCACCACCCTGGTAAGTGATCACCGTCCCCCTATCAGACACTAGGGTCACTTTTCTAAGTTGGCAGTCCACGACTTCACTATACCTGGACAACCAGTCCATCCCTAGAATTACATCATAGGAGCTCATGGGGAGTACAATCAAATCACTTTTCAAAATCTCATCCCCAATCTTTATTTTACAAGATTTACACATACAATTTACACACACCCGCCCCAAGGGAGAAGTTATAACTAGGGGTTCCTTAAACTCTTCTACTTCTAATCCCAAGGCATGTACAAAAGAACTCGAAATGAGAGAATGAGAGGCACCGGTATCAAATAAAACGCGAGCTAGAGATCTAGAAACCAAAACCATACCATCGACAACCGCGTTACCAGTCTGAGAATCTGACCCTCCAGATGCCATCGCATGAACCTGCACTGGCGCTTTTCCTTTTCCTCTACCGACATTGCTGGGTCCTGCATTATTCGGTCGATACTGCTGAGATGGAGATGACTGCACACTACCTGTACTCGGAGCTCTATATTGAGGAACACTACGCTGAAAATACTGCGGCTGCTGTCCCCGTGCCGGATATGAGAATTGCTGAGGAGAAAACTGCGGATACTGCAACTGCGGGTACTGCAGAGGTGGAGGTAGGGTCTGAGGCTGAGGCTGAGATGAACGACTGGCATCCTCCCCGGTCTGCGATCCAAGACGAGCACTCCTGATTGGGCAATTCCTCTTGATGTGTCCGGGCTGCTGACAGAAATGACAATGGAAGCTGTAGGGATTGCTGCGCCCGCTGCCAGACGAACTGCTGCTACCACTGGTCGCACCGCCTTGCTTGCCTTTCCCCGGAGCTGGACGACTACTGGTTCTCTTCCTGCCACTCCTCTGCGGTCCTCCTGAAGCCTTGGCTCGATCTTCACAATACTGTACGTAATCATTCTCCACGGAGATCGCCGACGACACAAGCTCTCCGAAACTCCTAAGCCGTAGAGCAACCAACTGCCGCCGAATAGGAGCCTTGAGTCCCTCCTGAAACTTGATGCATTTCTCACGCTCCGATGCCACAGCTGATGGAGCAAACCTAGCCAACTCGCTAAACTTCGCCTCATACTCCCGAACTGACATATCACCCTGCTGCAATCTATAAAACTCAGCTGCCTTCTGATCTCGATACCCCTGCGGAAAATACCGATCATAGAACAGCTCCTCGAACTTGTCCCAACTGATATTGCCACCGCGCTCCAGACGCTTAGTTTGTTTCCACCAGGTGTTGGCGCCACCCTCGAGCTTATACGCCGCAAACTCCACACGATACTCCTCAGGCACACCAAGGGTATCAAGATGCTTCAAGATCGAATCCAACCAATACTCTGCTAACTGCGGATCCCCATTGCCATCAAAAGTCGGAATAGACGCCCGCCGAAATTCCTTAAAGAAAGCATGCCGACTACCAACACTGGAGTCTTCCGGTCTAGTCCTGGCTGCCATCTGCCGGAAAGCCGCCATCATAGACCTCATCAGGCCCTCATCATTTCCGAACTCCGCGTCAGCTGTCGAATGACGTCTAGGTGCCATTCTCTCACTTCTGAAAACAAAATTTGGACTGTCAGATGTATTTCATTGTCAAACCTATGTGTGCACAATTCCCAAGGTTCATAACCTTGAGCTCTGATACCATTCTGTCACGCCCCGGAGTACGGGAGGTGACGTGGCGGAATATTTAGATTGATTAAAAGAGAATTTAATTAAAAACCGAGAGTTTGAGAACCCAATTAAATAGAAATTAAAAAGAATTTCCACCACATTTTATAAAGAATTTAAAAATCGTTAAACAAATAACAATAATTGAATAAAAACCGCGAATATGGGTTCCACAACCCACAACTTGTGCACACACATGGATCTGACAATATCACAAATACAATTACAGTCCAAGTACAAATAAAGTTAAGCCTTACATGCCTTGATTAATAATACTGAATATAAATAAATTCTCCTAGTGCTCCTGAGTCCGGTCTGAAGAATCTCCTCCAAACCTATATGGAAAACCACCTAGAAGGGGGGGAAAATTTAAAACAATAAAACGTGAGCGAAAGGCTTAGTAGGACTAGGTTTTATAAAATAATTTGATGCAAAGAAACAAAACATTATCAGGAGTATACAGAAATAAAACGTTAGATAAATAAATAAATAAATTGAGTAGAACCGTTCTGACACAGAACAGTCTACTCGTCAAATCAAAACACCAATTTACTTTTACCTAGGCAAACCATGATATCACCACCGTAGTGGCCCAGCTGGGTTTCGGGACCTGCCCCCAAGGTCGATCACGACCCGATCTCTGATATGGCATCATGCCTTAGTGTTCATTATCATTATCATTCAAAACCCAATTACCGAGTGTTGTCAATTACATTCATTATGAAATTCATTTCATGTCACGGTATATAAAAATATAACCGATAAAACCATTTTCAAACATCCGTTGAAAACATTTTGGATAGAAATCCTTTTCAAAGCCAAATCATTTCAAAACCAGGCTACCAAATAAATAGGATAGAAGTCCTACCTCAGTACTCGTGCCGGTACCCCACACCGTAATCCCGGTCCGCTATACGTTAGCTCCACGGAACCACGAACAATCCTAGATACAAACTAAGCCGATCAATATCTAGTTCGAGACATTCTATGTTACTAAATCATTTCATGATGTCCTAGTGTGCCATTTGTATCATTAAAATCATCCTATAAGGTTGGGATTTAAATCAGGGTTCAAAACAGTGAAATCGGGTAAAAATCACAAAATTTTCCATGCCTCGGTCGGCCTGCCGGACGCCCTGCTTCGGCCTGCCGAACTGTACAGTTCGGCCTGCCGGAAGCAAAGTTCGGCCTGCCGAACATGTCCCCAGATTCGGCCTGCCGATCGGAAGAACACCGGCCTGCCGATCATCACTCCGGCCTGCCGAACATGAACTTCGGCCTGCCGAACTGGGAAAATCCAGAAATCCCAGCCACGGGTTTCTCGATCCCCAAAATCCAAATCTGAATTCCAACCTGTTTTTCTCAATTCCCAGGCATGAAAAATAACTATAGTTGATAGAAAAACATTCTAAAACATGTTTGGAATCATTTAAACAACATTTGAACTCAAAATCTTCAAAAATCCAAAAATGAGAAAAAGAGGAGAAAAATGAAAATCTTGAATCCAATCCGTTTTTCTTCAATCTAGGTTTAGATTCTAGTTGTTCTAAGCTCATTTAACACAAATCCACGGTTTTCTAAGCTTAAACAAACTTAGATTTCAAAAACACACAAAATCGAAAATTTTGTAAAAGTTTAGAAATTTCGAATCTAACCTCGAATCGAAGCTTCAATCCGCGTTCTCGGTCGCCGAATCACGTCCCCGAGCTTCCTCCTTGCTGTTCCGAAGCTTGGATTCGAATGGAAACCAAAATTTTTTGAAGAAATTAGAGAGAGAGAGAGGCTGCCGAGAGGGAGAGTGAAGAGAGAGAGAGAGAGAGCTCGTGAGAGTGAGGAGAGAGAGAGAGGAAAGGAAAATAAATAGAGAAAATCGGTGGGCGGTTTTACTGTGCGAAAACCATGTGCCGCCCACGGTTTTGTAAAACAGAGTATTTTTAACATTTTACAAATTGTTGTGTTTTAAAACTCAAAACATCATTTTAAATCAACAAGGAATCTTTTGAACACATCAATTTAACAAAACAACCAAAAACTAAAAATCCAACCAAATAATCTAATTAAAGTTAAAACTTTAATTATGGCACACTAATTCATCATTTACATTACATTAATGTTAAATAAATTTCGGGACGTTACAAGAAGCCACTAGCCATTTTAAGATTAATAATGTGTAATATGTATATATATTTATTATGCCTATGTATAAGGCTACAAAAAACTTGGAATGGGGGCAGCGGTGTTAGAATGTCATATCATTTAGATATTGATGACCTAAATAACAGAGGAAATGGGAACTGAATTAGTTTTTTCACATACAACCAATTTAAATTGATTAATAAGAAGTTAATTATAAGGTTTGTTTCTGTATAACAAAATTTATGGTTTTGCATTTTTCACGTGAAGCAAATAGTCAATGCAAGAAAGGCTTACATGATTGGATTTTGCAGTTTCATAGAACAAAAGACAGCCTCGTAAGTAGGTCTCCTGACAATATAAACTTTAAATTTTTCGTTATATATGGATTCTATATATATATGAATTGGATTCTTCTCGAGAAAGTTTTTGACGTTTTTAACTCTTGTGCACTAAGCATGTAGAGGTTGGAAAATCCCTTGGATCTAAATAACTTCTAGACTTGAACGTAGTATTTATAAAATAGCTTAAACAGCACTTTGCTTATAAACTAAACCAATTAATACTTTATTAGTCTAAATGACAATTTTCATCTTTCTGATCTACTGGGAAACTCTTGTCCCAAAAAGCATTTCAAAGCAAATAATAATAATAATAATAATAATAATAATGAAATAAAGACTAGAATTTCTTTCCCCCAACTTACTACTTTCTTGTTCTGACCACCAAGTATTATTATTATTAATCTTTGGATTAAGCACTCAAAACTAATGTGTTCTTAATAATTTGGTACCAATTAAGGATAATGATTTATGCCGGTATTGAAATATACATGCATGTTATGTCCCTCGATGTTTCTAGATGCCCTGACCAAGCTGAATATAAATTTTCAAATATTACCATGGCAGTTTATTATCAACTATATTTGGTTTTTAAACTAGAAAATTCTATCTCAAGTAGTATATTGAACAAGCCAAAGCAATCCCATTAAAATTGATACAAGTTTTTAAGGCATGATGATAACTTGAAGCTGAAAGCTTTGAAAAACTTCCAACGAATTGACTACACTAATTGCTTCAAGAATCAGAATTTTTATTTTCAATCGTAGTGAATTCAAAGAGCATAACACACCACTTGACACAATGACACCTTGATATAATATATATTTACTCATAAATTTGTACTACTAAATTTTCATATCTCTCCACCAACAAACAAAAGCACAAAAGTCCACCAAAAAAGGGCAAAAAATGTGTGCCCACTTTCTTCTTAATTATCAAGAACTTGAATCACTACTCCAATTCATTGTAAAAGAGGCCAGCTTCAATGTAATTATACTATTTGGACCAACAATGCAAAACCTTTAGCCTTATTGTCATGCTCATGATGAGACCAAAGAAGTCTTGTACTACCATGAATGTATTTAGAAATTAATTACTTCCAAAAAAGTTTGCTTTTGTTGATTATTAAAATTGCCACTAATGAATTAAGCAATTAAACAAAGCCCGAATCTAAATAAAGAAAAACTCATAAGCTTGCAAGGTATAGGAAACAAATAGTATTCATGGGAAACAAATAACGATCGGCGATAGAACAAATCCCTGTTAAGGCATTTTAAATTGTATTCCTCTATTTATTCGACATAAATTACACGCTCTTTATCGATTACGTGTCCACTAATTGTACTACAAACAATGATATAAGGCATTGATAATGCTGAACATTATGCATATAGAAGGTGAGTTCTACCTTCTATTAATTGTAGTATTTAATGTCGATGATGTCCTTCACATTTTTTTTTTGTAGTCTACTATTTGCACTAATCTTGATGTTTAATACTTTATTGTCCAAGAGACGACTTCATGAGCTCTTACTTTCAAATATATAACTATTTGTGGACACACATGTAAAACGAGGGCAGGAATTTTGTGTCATTAAATCGAAACTTAGGGATTAAATAAAATAAGCATTAAACAAAAAAAAAAAAAAATCTTTAGGAATTATGCAACTTCTTGGTTTGGAACGATCAGACAATCATAGACAGTTGATTACAATGTTCTTATATTGCCAAGACTGCAATTCTCTCAGTTCTCAGCTATTATAAGCTCAAGCAAGAAGTGTTTTGATCTTAGTAAATGAGGCAATCAAGCTTAATGAAGTCACCTTCGTTAGTTTATTTCATGATGTTCTAGAAAGACTTGTTTGTTAAGGACTAAATATATACATAAGAATATTAGCTTGATCGATTTATTTTGAAAATTAATTTCGGACAATCAAGGAACCTTTTCGTCGAATTCGAAATGGGAAGTGATATATTGGAGTTCATAATAAAAGGCTATAGGAATCGTCAACACTTGGGTGACAAATGTCGTTTACTCATTGACTTTTTTTTTTGGTTAATACTTGTAAAACATGACCATCTTTTTGTCGTTTACTCAATGATAGTAAGATATGTGGTCTTGCTTTTCTCGCTAACCGAATCCTAATTCAAAACGGCAAAAGGCCAAAACGTGACAAAAAAGTGCACCTCGAAAACGAAAAGCAGGGTTGAAGCAAACAGCAGAGCGCTATCCCATTCCTTGTCATCCCGAAGCATTGTTAAAAGAACACATAGAAATCAATAGAATCAAAAAGCCATTTACATCCGATTTGGTTCATAAATTTCAACGAAAAGTTTGAACATAGATTTACATTTGTTTAAATTTTTGTAAGAAAAACAATATAACTTAAAAAACATTTGAACTAAAACTTTTTAGTTCATAGGTGCAAAGTTATCACTTATAGAAACTAACCACCAGTCCAAAGCACCGTTAGAGTCATACAAGGACAACATGAATTATATCAAACTCCCACGTCTCTTTAATCAACATCAAAAAACCACATAACAAAATTTGTGTAAATTAGAGGAATTCCACTTATAGATAGTTGAATTTCAAACATAAAACTTCTGTTTAAAATTTTGATGGGGCTCTTTTATGACGAGCTTGTTGACATGCACGGTGCAGTGTTCGTGGCCTCTTTTGATAGGTAACACGTTGAATAGTAGATGATGGATGGTACATTAGATGGTGACACGTCAGATGGCAAGTACGCCTAAGGAAACTTGAAACTGTAGTTGTGGCTCTAGAGGTCAGTGCCTCTAGAAGGATCATCTTTGCAAGCGGTTATTTTAGCCCTGACTCAGTAGGGCTAGACCCGAGTGACCCCGAGGAAGGTATTTTTGAGGGAGACAACTCTTGTGATTTTGCCTCTTGAAGGGCAAGGAAGGAGGATCACTTAATGGTCATGTGGATTGTGAATGTAATGTCCAGGAAAAAAAATCTAGAAATTAATAAGTATAATTAATTAATGCTTTTTTTTATAACTACTCTGTTATGTACATTGGAAAGTACAAGTTTAAAATTTACGAACATAAATTTCTGTAAGAATTCAGTTCAAGGTTAGAAATTTTCTACGATGCCTAGAAAATTAACAGGTTTAAATTGTGACTTAATCACGATTTATAATTATGAAATTTCTCAATTAATACGCAATTTGAAAATCTTAATAGCTATAAGACTTTAGAAATAAATAATGTTATAAATGCATAATTTTATGTATGAAACATATAATAAACTAAATGTTATGATGGCATACTTGGATAATTAAAATAATTATTCAGTGTGCTAAATTAAACTTTTATGATTCAAAAACTCTATGTACGAGTCAAAGTAATGACCTTTATAAGAATCTCAATTAGAATATTTAAATTGATATTTATTAATAAAAGGAATCTCTGATTCATGACAACTATATAGAATTCCTATAAGATGGTGATTTAACAATAGAATATAAGATCGATCTCAATTTTGATGAGATCATAAAGCATGTTAAGAATTTCAATAAAGCCATAAAGATTTTTGAAAGTTGGAAAATTCTAGTATCCTATATGTACACGGTTAGCTATTATATACTTTAATAATTATGTGAAGGAGTCCACAAATATTGATGGGCCTTTAAGGAAATACAATATCACAAATGCATTACTTTCAAATCTATAATATGATTAACAAAAGTTTAAAAGTATCCATAAACTAGATATGAACCCATAAACGGCTTTTATTATAAAACATTTTGGGTTATACCCATAAAGCATGAAATTTTGCTAAGTTTAAAATTTGAATTAAATTGACTCACATATTGTCAATTTAATTTACAAAAAACTTTATAAATTATTATTATTATTTTTATGATAAAAATAGAAGTTTAAATATGTTTTCATATTAAAAATGAAAATATAGCTAATAAAAGAAGACAATTACAATGAAAATATATGTTAGCATTTTAAAGTTTTAGAATTTACAAAATATTATTCTTATCAAGAAATAGAATTTTAAGTTTTGATCAAAAATCTTAAACACCTAATATTATTTTTAGAAAAATATATATACATATATATATATATATATATATGATGAAAATGGTTAATCACGGGTTTTAAGGATAAAAGTGTTACAGTTTATTGTTTCAGAACAAAATCATGAAATCCACAAAGTATGATCAGATTCATGAAAATAATTTTTTGATAGTATGGAGATTTTAATAAGTCACGATATAGTAATAAAATTAAAATTTATGTAATTATTTTTAAAGAGCAAAAAAATTGCAGTTTTAAAAAAGTACAACTATGTTTATAGAAATTTCAAGTTTACGAATTAAATTTGATCAACCTGATGCGACACTTATTAGCTTGTGAGGACTCATTGTCTATAAATACATAGATACATAAAAAAAAGTCAACCAATAATAATCAGCTCTCACTTTCTCTCTGCTCTTTCTCTTTCCTGCAACTCTAGTGTAGAATCGGGTGCCGATTTTTGACACCTCCTGCACCAATGGGAAGATCTCGACGAGCTGGTTCCAATGAGGTGTTGTACCACCCACAACTTTGCTGGAGCAGTGCGTACTCAATGGTCAAAGCTCATAAAAAACATTTTTTTCTAACATGATTTCTCCATTGTCCTAGCACCAATCTACCCAATCATGGTGTCTACAAATTCAGATCAATGAGAGGAACAAGGAGGTATCAATCTTTCTGCTCGATTTTGGTTGGAGCATTCCTGATGGATCCACCCTGTCTCCACCATTGGGCCACAATTAGAACAACCACCTACGACAGCAGTGAGGCACACTATTAGTGCCAATAACTTTAGACCACCATGGGGGATCTCTTCCCCCAACCAATTTTAGCAAACTGTGGTTGCACAATAGAGATTGGAGTGCAATATCGCCAACCACCATGGGATTCTTTGTTTTGTCTCTTTCAATAGCTTCAACATCTAATTGGTTGAGGAAAAATGACCAAAAGAACATGATGAACAAAAGCCAAGCTTCAATTCCACGTAACAGCCGCGGATTGACAGAGAATCGTGAACGCTGTCATGAGCCGCTACGAGTCACTTTGATTTCATCGTTTTCAACGGTGTTGAGCATCGTTGCCTTGGAGGAAACACTTAAAGTGACATGGGGAACAAAATCACTTGGTCAAATTTGGACCATGATAGCCAAAGAATCGCCATTCGTGCCATTCTTTGTGTTTGTGATTTTCAAGCACGATCCGCTACATTGGAGGCCCAATTAGTTGAAATTGGTTACACCATTGAACTTAGAAGGTCCAAACTATTAGAAGCTGAAGTTTCACCTTAGTTCGGTCATTGAAGCCACCACATGCGCCCCACGCGTTTTCATAGTGGCTGGTTTCCGACGGACCTCGGGTTTCGTGCTCCCAACCTCTAATTGACAATCTAAGACCACTTATCAACTTGTTTTGACATCTCAAATGTGATGGTGCCCTCTGTTTGAGGTAATTTCACCCTATTAAAAATCGTCTGATACTAACTATGCATAGATCGAGATGACATAGACTATAGTAACGAAGTCTAGAATGACATTTCCTGTAATGTGTGATCCCCAGAAAGCAATCTTAGTCACCCATGGTTGCTCTAGGACCACTATGTGGATGTTTCCTAAACTATAGAATCGACGAGATATAATTGAACCCGCTCAGCTCAGATTCTAGTTAAGTAGAAATCTCGCCTACAGTATGAACATTTTTTAAATAAATTGTTTTACGTGTTTTCATAAAAAATTATGAATTGTATGATCAGTGATTTGTCACACTATGTTATGTTATGATGTGTTATTATGTTATGATATTATTATGATTTATGATGTTTAAGTCATGCCTTGTCATGCTATGTTGTGATTATGTCATGATCAATATGTGATGTATGCAATAATAAATGATATTTTTTAGTCACCTTAATTTAAAGCACGATTATGATTTATAAATTATGATAATGGTGATGTATGTTGCAACATGTCATACTGCATTCACACAAAAAGATAAATGAAATTAATAGGACAAGTTAAGGGTGTCATACCAACCAATCAACCTATAAGGAGGCTTTAATATGGTTTAGTGCTGGTTATGATCTCGACGTCGTTAGGGACCTCACGACGCTGACTTATCAAAGATCGCATGCAATCAACACGATCGTCTGAGCCCATTCAATAAGATAAGTTAAAGCTTAAATAATTAAGCATAAAACAAGTTAATAAGTAAGCATAAAATATTCATTCATGTTTTTATTAAATGATTTTAATCATGTTTTACGAGTCTAATTTCCTACTTGTTGAGTTAGAGCTCATTTAAATATATTCACGCTGTAGGTAAGAAGTGTTGAAAAAAAATAGTGTGAGGTGCGCAGCGGGAATTTTTAAAAATTTTAACATCAGAGTATTTTTCCAAAACACAAGTTTGACATGCTATATGTATAAATTAAACAGATCTTACTAACCTTTGTGTGCCGAAGAACCTCCGCAATCCGTGAAGAGAAGTAACGTTCCAGAAGAGCCTCAACCAACTGGTCTTCTTTGCTATTCTCTATCCACGACCGGAGTGAGTGTGGGCTCACACGTATAGCTCTTTCACCGGTGACTCTCCTTCCAACCAATCAAGAGAACCCAAAGCTAGTGTTTGTGATTTGTGAACAAAAGCTCTTAGGGAGTTTTTCAGATGCTCACCAGAAGAGTATCACTCTTAATCTCTCAATTGATCTGAGTAACTCAAGAGACTTACTCCCTTTATATAGCGATTGGTCCTGGGATCAGTCCTTATCAGATTAGGTCTCAAAAACTCAAAACAGAATCAAGTTCGGATCAATATCTGATAAGATCCGCGTGAAAACGTTTTATCATATCTCTCGCCGATCGGCAGGCCGAACAGCCTGATCGGCAGGCCAAACAGGCCCCATCGGCAGGCCAAACACGTAGATCGGTAGGCCGAACTGTCGTGTAAATATTTCCACAAATCTTTTATTTTTCACCCGAGGTTCTATAGGATAAAGTCTCAGTTTTGATTCAAATAACCCAATAGAGAAGTTATCTGATCAAAACAAAATTTATCAAGATAATCTCTAAGAAAATAAATCAATTCACAATAATTCTATAAGTTTATCTTGATTTAATTTATCCAATTAAATCAACCGATAAACAGACAAGAATTATCCAATCCCAATAATTCAACAAGTTTATCTTAAATTAATTTTATTACAAAATTAATTCAACCAATAAATAGACATGAATTATTTGATTCTTTCAAATTTTAAACCAATCCGATAAATCTGACATAAGTCACCAATTATTGAAAAAGCACGTCGTATCGTTACAGGATTTTGTGAGCTAGCAAAAGGGACCAAAATGGACCTATAAAGTTCAAGCTCTCGATAATCATGAAACCCAATATCCCAGATATACATTTCACAATTATCAACTCTAACGCTACTCCACTAAAAGCTTGGAGCTGCACTCTCGAACTTTATAGAATTATGAAGCCTGTATAGCTAAGTCTCCATGACATATCAAAGTGTATCGTATCCCCATATGATAATCCATAATCAGCTTAAGGATAAGTTCTGTCTTACCTTCCCGATTATTTTTATCTTACATTCCATTATCTCACCATTAGAAAACTTACCATCCAAAGATAATATACCATTCGGTTACACCTATGTATCCAAATGGTTGAGCGCTCTAGTTTTCCAATTACATGATAACATATATAAGAGGATATCATTACTCCTAAAGAGGAGCTATGGATTCCATATATATGAATAACAAGTCTACGCTATCAAGAGTCATGCCTCCAACGTACCAGCATGCATACCACTATTGAGATGTGGGAGTCACCCTTTGGTACATCAAAAGACACAAGTCGAGACAACGGGCCCACTATCCATCTTAGGATTAAGATACAATACAATTGATTGTCTAAAGTGAATCGATTTTCCAAGACAGAATTATTAATCCAAATCAATTCACTTTGTGTCCCGATCCAACACATCGTCACCTATGACAACATGCCAATGTTTCTATTCATGGAGTCCAACTCTGATGGTTAAGACAAACCATCTCCCTATAGGGATATAGACAACATAACAATCTTTGCATGAATAAAGCGCCCAACTTTATTCCCTCGATTGCGGATCATAGGTTTTAGACCGTCACCTTAAGAATCGTGTCTTCTGCATAATCAGTCTATCATATGCCCAATTCTTAAAGATTTAGACTGACAGTCTCAGACTACTATTTGCCTAACATACATTCAACAAATATGAATGTAAAGAGGACAAGATTTGGTATATATAAATGAATAAATTCTTTATTGATAAAAATATCTCCAAAAACGTATTACATTTTTACTCCTTAGGGCATACATATCTAACAATCTCCCACTTGCACTAAGTGAGTAAATACAGCAAATCTCGCATCCCCATAGCTTCCACATGTTTCTCAAAGACTCTTCCTGTAAGTGTCTTCGTAAATGGATCAGCTAAATTGTCCTCTGACGCGATCTTGCACACCATGACATGCCCGTCCTCAATGAAGTCCTTTATCACATGATACTTTCGATCAATATGTTTACTCTTCTTGTGAAATCTTGGTTCCTTAGCATTAGCTATCACCGCACTATTATCACAGTACAGTGATACTGCCTTATCCATACCAGGAACAACCTCAAGATCCCCAAGGAACTTGCGGAGCCACACTGCTTCTTTCGAAACATCATTAGCTACCACATACTCAGCCTCCATCATTGAATGAAAAGTCCAATCTTGCTTCGTACTTCTCCAACTGATGGCACTGCCGCCTAAAGTAAACACAAACCCTGAAGTCAATTTCCTAGAATCCAGACAAGATTAAAAATCTGAATCAGTATATCCTAGAGGAGTCAGCTCCTCACCCAAATATACAAGCATATACCCTCGAGTCCTTCGTAGGTACTTGAAAATATGCTTTACCACAATCTAGTGGTTCGGTCCTGGATCTGCCTGAAATCGACTTACAATCCGAACCGCATAGCTAATATCCGATCGTGTGCAAAGCATGGCATACATGAGACTACCCACTGCTGAAGCATAAGGCACCTTCTTCATGTATTCTCTTTCTTCATAAGACTTTGGAGAGTCTTTCTTAGAAAGAGTAATTCTAGCCCTAGATGGTTGCCCACCTTTCTTGGAATCCTGCATTGTAAACCTCCTGAGAATTTTATCTATGTAGCCAGCCTGTGACAAGGCTATCATTTTGTTCTTCCTATCCCAAAAGATCTAGATACCAAGAACAAAATTAGCCTCACCCAAGTCCTTCATGTGAAACTGCTTGGTCAACCATAATTTGACCGATGACAATACCCCAACGTCATTGCCAATTAGCAGAATGTCATCTACATAGAGCAGTAGAAAAACCACCTTCCCATCCTTAATGTGTTTGTAAACACATGGTTCATCCTCATTTTGTGAGAACCCATAAGTCTTGATCACCTGATCAAATCTTATGTTCCAAGAGCGAGAAGCCTGCTTAAGTCCATAAATTGACTTTAGCAGCTTACAAACCTTACCCTCTTGACCCGTGACCTTGAACCCGTCTGACTGTTTCATATAAATGGACTCATCAAGATAGCCATTTAGAAAAGCCATCTTGACATCCATCTGCCAAATCTCGTAGTCGAAAGTGGCAGCTATGGATAAGAGAATTCAGATGGACTTAAGCATGGCTACAGGCGAAAAGGTTTCCTCATAATCGATTCCTTCCTTTTGCGTATAACCCATAGCTACCAGTCTAGCCTTAAAGGTTTCGACCTTTTCATCCACTCCTTTTTTCCTCTTGTAGATCCACTTACACCCTATGGGTTTTACCCCTTCGGGAAGATCCACAAGATCCCAGACTTGATTAGTCTCCTTAGACTTCATCTCTATGTTCATGGCTTGTGTCTAGAGTTTTCAATCAACATCCTCTATAGCTTCTGCGTAAGTATAAGGATCCCTGTCATGTTCTTTCGGTTTAGCCAAGAAGACCTCCCCGTTGAACATATACCTCTCAGGTTGACGCCCGATCCTGCCACTACGCCGAAGCCCCTGAGATTGTTGTTCAAATTTGTTTGGTTTTTCTACACTGATCAGAACGGTTTCATTCGGAACCTGCGGAGTGATTTGATCACTCCTTAACTCCTCAAGCACCACTTTCCTTCGAGGTTTAAAGTCGTCCATGTAACTCCCCTCAAGGAAAGTTGCATTAGCAGAAACCACAACTTTATTTTCCTTCGGGTTATAAAAATAGCTCCCTTTAGTCCCTTTTGGATATCCTACAAACATGCAAACTTTTGAATGTGCTTCCAACTTATTCAGATCCTTAAATAGGACATGAGCCGGACATCCCCATATGCGAATATGGTTTAAGGATGTCTTTCTTCTTGTCCACAACTCGTGAGGAGTTTTAGGGACCACTTTTGAAGGCACATTGTTCAAAAGATAACATGCATTTTGTAGTGCATATCCCCAAAAGGATAAAAGGTAATGATGAATAACTCATCATGGACCTGACCATGTCCAACAAAGTCCTATTTCTTCTCTCTGCTACGCCATTCTGCTGCGGAGTGCTCGGCGTAGTCAAATGGGATAAAATCCCATTCTCTAACAAGTGTCCCAAGAACTCATCAGAAAGGTATTCTCCACCTCGATCGGATCGAAGTGCCTTTATGGGTCTACCCAATTGCTTTTCCACTTCAGCCCGAAACTCCCTGAACTTGTCAAAAGTTTCGCTTTTATGGTGCATCAGGCACACATACCCATATCTTGAGTAATCGTCAATAAAAGTGACGAAGTACTCATACCCTCCTCGTGCCCGGATGTTCATCGGTCCGTAAACATCACTATGCACAAGTTCTAGAACCCTTTCGGCCCTATTGCTTTTAGACCTGAATGGTCTATTGGTCATTTTACCCTCCAAACAAGATTCACATTGAGGTATAGATTCCACCTTTACATGACTTAAAGGTCCATCCCTTACCAACCTTTGAATCCTATTCAGGTTAATGTGACGAAGGAGCAAATGCCAAAGATAAGTCTTATTAGAGTAAGAAGTTTTAAGTCTTTTAGAGTTATTATCATTCATCTCAGCATTAAGCAATAAGTCCATCTTAGGTTTGATAAAATATAGATTATTTTGGATCCATCCAGAACAGATAAAAGATTTGTTTTTATAAATCACCACTTTTTCATTAAAAGATACCACGTAGGAGTCTTTAAATAAACAAGATACAGATATTAAATTCCTTTTAAATTTAGGAACATAAAAACAATCTTACAAAAATAAATTCTTATAGTTATCAAAGTAAAGATGGACGTCTCCCACTGCTTCCGCTGAGACCAAGGATCCATCGCCCATCCGAAGCGTGAAGTCTTCATGTAGTAGACTTCTCGTTTCTTTGAACCCCTGTAGAGAAACAAAAACATGATTAGTTGCACCGGAATCTATGAACCAAATGTCACTGGATTCCTCAACCAAACAAGTTTCTAAATAGAGAAGATCACACCCACCTCCTTTGAAAAGAAAGTCCTTGCAATGCTTCTTTATATGCCCGACTTTACCACAGAAGAAGCACTTAAGCTTCTTTGGGTTCTTCTTCTTCTTCTTCTTGCTCTTGGTGTTTGCAGGAACAGAAGACTTCCCGTTCTTGGCCCGTTGATTCTTTTCATTCCTAGAGTTGGGGTTGGAACCAGAAGCACCTACCATGTTGGCCTCACCACCCGTAGGAGACTCCCCGATCAGCAATTCAAACTCCTGTAACTGTTTCATTAGTTTTGTTAAGGTCATATCTCGTCTATTGCTTAAATTGAATGTTGCTCTAAACAGAATAAATTCCTTAGATAGAGTCTCAAAGACTATAGTCATCTGAGTTTCAACATCGATGTGGGCTCCATTGGTTTGAGCCTCAGCTAGGTAACCCATGACTAACATCATATGCTCCTTTATAGATGTCTCCGGTCTCTATCTATAGTTTAAGAGTTTTCGAAGCGCCCCTTGCCGCTTTGTTATGGCCTGGCCTCCAAACATGTCCTCAAGATTATCCAAGATCTGCTTCGCAGTCTCATAATCTTGATGTTGAGCCTGCAACACATTATTCATGCTGGCCATAACATAGCAGCGGGCCTGATCATTGGCATCTTTCCAGCGGTCATACGCTTGGAATTACTCATTAGATGAGTCTCCTGTAGGCTCGGGAGGACAAGGGGTTGTCAAAACATATTTCAGTTTCTCAAAGGACAAGACGATATCCAGGTTTCGTTTCCAATCATTGTAATTCTCACCGGTTAATTGGTTTTTGTCAAGTATCGATGATAAAGCTTTTTTAGACATTTTTAATCTACAATAAAGAATCATATACCAAACATAAGCAAACATATCATAATAATTTAGTAAGATAACACAATCATGTAAAATCATACAAATGTGTTTATGTGTCAAAACCTTAAAATATCACAACCTTACAACGATAATTCCCAACTCAGAATTCAACAAGCTCCTAGGGGAGTCATGCCAAATTCAATCAGGAACACGGATCCCCTCTTGATTAATATATGCCATCCAGGACCCGTATGATCCAGCATATATTAATAATCGTTTCTTTGGCCATTAATTTTATTAACAGAGCTCCTAAGGGAGGTTAATAATAAAATTAACGTGAGTGTATAACCATCGTTTCAATATTTTATCCATGGTTTATAATCACTACCTAGGGGTGTGCAACCATAAATCATGCTAAAATACCTTATCCTCTCAGAGATCCAATATGGTACATGATAGAAATCCCTTCTTAGGGGTCGGGACTACCATGTTCTTCCTATGGACCGACGATGGAGGCCTTAGGTTCTCTTTTCGAAAACCTTCTCCCACTCAATCTTTTGAAATCAAGGTTTTGTTTTAAAATTATGCTTGAACAATTTTAATATGAGTGGCACTTTCTATTCTATATGACATTTTATCAATATACATGGCAAATCATATTATAATGCAGACAAGCAAAGCAATCAAGCAAAGCTACAAGCAAAATAATAATAACCGTAATATTATGGCTCCATCCTAGAGAATAGAAAACTAAGATTACAAGAGAATAATCGAGACATATATCGATTCTTCATCCTTAAGTCCTCAAGTTGTATCCTTCTTTACATAATTCCCATCTTCAAGTCTTCAATCCCGTATGAATCAAATACTTCATATTTTCGGTCATATCCAAATTTAATGTTTCTTAGAATCGTCTCAAAAATAAAATTAAAACTGCACCGCAAAAATTACACCTTTTTTAGAAAATTTCCAACTCTCGGTCGGTAGGCTGATCTGGGTGATCGGCCTGCTGGTCATGCTTTATCGGCCTATTGATCGAAAAGATCGGCCTGCCGACCCATGAAAGTTCAGCATGCCGAATTGGAAGTTTGGCCTGCCGGCAGAGCCAGCCTATTTCTGCCCCACTGACGGCCTGCCGAACCACATGTCTGGTCTGTCGATCTGTGACCATCGGCCTGTCGAACTGAAGGTTCGGCATGCCGGCCGAGCAGAAATCTCCATTTTAGAAAATACAATTTTAATGCAATTCATCAATTTTATTTTCAACAATTCAAAAACATAAAATTAGAGACACAGGAAATACCTGGGTGCTCCATCATCCATCTTCTAGATCCGCCTTCTAGATCTTCTTCTAGATCCATCTTCTAGATCGTCTTTTAGATCTGTTTTTTACGAATAATTATTTAATTACAAAATTCTCACAAATTTAAAAATTAAATAACAATTTTAAGACGGAGATGATAGTCTGCCATCTAATTACATGAAAAAACTTAGATACACATTCTAACCTCTAATGAACCATAACCGGCATAAATTAATTAAATAATTAAATAACAATTTAATCAACCAAAATTAATTAATAAACATTCACCACATAATCCATGACAACATATAATTATATAGAAACCTATAGTGCCAACTCTCAATAAAATTAAATTCAAGCATAGGAGAGATTAAGATCACAAATTTATACATATAGTATGATCATAGACTTGTAAATTTACGTAAAAATCGTGGCTCTGATAACAATTGTTGGAAAAAAACAGTGTGAGGTGCGCAAAGGGAATTTTTAAAAATTTTAACATCAGAGTATTTTTCCAAAACACAAGTTTGATATGCTATATGTATAAATTAAACAGATCTTACTAACCTTTGTGTGCCGAAGAACCTCCGTAATCTGTGAAGAGAAGTAACGTTCCAGAAGAGCCTCAACCAACTGGTCTTCTTTGCTATTCTCTATCCACGACCGGAGTGAGTGTGGGCTCACACATATAGCTCTTCCACCGGTGACTCTCCTTCCAACCAATCGAGATAACCTAAAGCTAGTGTTCGTGATTTGTGAACAAAAGCTCTTAGGGAGTTTTTCAGATGCTCACCAGAAGAGTATCACTCTTAATCTCTCAATTGATCTGAGTAACTCATGAGACTTACTCCCTTTATATAGCGATTGGTCCTAGGGTCAGTCCTTATCAGATTAGGTCTCAAAAAGTCAAAACAGAATTAAGTTCGGATCAATATCTGATAAGATCCACGTGAAAACACTTTATCTTATCTCTCATTGATCGACAGGCCGAACAGGCCCCATCGGCAGGCCAAACATGTAGATCGGCTGGCCGAACTGCTGCGTAAATATTTTCATGAATCTTTTATTTTCTACCTGAGATTCTATAGGATAAAGTCTCAGTTTTGATTCAAATAACCCAATAGACAAGTTATCTGATCAAAACAAACTTTATCAAGATAATTTCTAAGAAAATAAATCAATTCACAATAATTCTACAAGTTTATCTTGATTTAATTTATCCAATTAAATCAACCGATAAACAAACAAGAATTATCTGATTCCAATAATTCAACAAGTTTATCTTAAATTAATTTTATTACAAAATTAATTCAACCAATAAACAGACATGAATTATTTGATTCTTTCAAATTTTAAACCAATCCGATAAATACGACATAAGTCACCAATTATTGAAAAAGCACGTCGTATCGTTACAGGATTTTGTGAGCTAGCAAAGGGGACCAAAATGGACCTATAAAGTTCAAGCTCTTGATAATCATGAAACCCAATATCCCAGATATACATTTCACAATTATCAACTCCAACGCTACTCCACTAAAAGCTTGGAGCTGCACTCTCAAACTTTATAGAATTACGAAGCCCGTATAGCTAAGTCTCCATGACATATCAAAGTGTATCGTATCCCCATATGATAATCCATAATCAGCTTAAGGATAAGTTCTGTTTCACCTTCCCGATTATTTTTATCTTACATTCCATTATCTCACCATTAGAAAACTTACCATCCAAAGATAGTATACCATTCGGTTACACCTTTGTATCCAAATGGTTGAAAGCTCCAGTTTTTCAATTACAAGATAACGCATATAAGAGGATATCATTACTCCTAAAGAGGAGCTATGGATTCCATATCTATGAATAAGAAGTCTACGTTATCAAGAGTCATGCCTTCAACGTACCGGCATGCATACCACTATTGAGATGTGGGAGTCACCCTTTGGTACATCAAAAGACACAAGTCGAGACAACGGGCCTACTATCCATCTCAGGATTAAGTTACTATACAAATGATTGTCTAAAGTGAATCGATTTGCCAAGACATAATTATTAATCCAAATCAATTCACTTTGTGTGCCGATCCAACACATCGTCACCTATGACAACGTGCCAATGTTTCTATTCACGAAGTCCAACTCTGATGGTTAAGACAAACCATCTCCTTATAGGGATATAGACAACATAACAATCTTTGCATGAATAAAGCGCCTAACTTTATTCCCTCGATTGCAGATCATATTTTTTAGACCATCACCTTAAGAATCGTGTCTTCCGCATAATCAGTCCATCATATGCTAAATTCTTAAAGGTTTAGACTGACAGTCTCAGACTACTATTTGCTTAACATACATTCAACAAATATGAACGTAAAGAGGACAAGATTTGGTATATATAAATGAATAAATTCTTTATTGATAAAAATGTCTCCCAACACGTATTATATTTTTACTCCTTAGGGCATACATATCTAACAAGAAACCTATCAACAACATTTGATAGGCAGTGGTGAGCGGCGAATGAATTGTGGAGATGGGAATGGATACCGCTTACACAATTGTATTATTTTTGCATTTTTAGTTTATAAAATTATGCACGCTTTTATTTTACAAAAATATGTATGTATAAATAAGTAAATGATATTATGTAATTATGTCTTAAAAACCGGGATTGTAATCATACAACCTTAGTCTAGGGTGTTATATGATTTAAAAATGTTGCAACAAAAAATGCAACAAATACGCGAAAATTTTCAAGTAAGAAAATTATAAAATTATTTAGAATTAAAAATGTTTATAGGAGTTCTATGTCAAATTAACAAAGGATTTTAATGAATATGTTTTATGAAATTATCATTATGAAAGTTAAAAAAGGATTTTAATGATTATGTTTTATGAAATTATTATTACAAAAGTTTAAAAGAATATCTTTAAGAAACTAATATGTAAGACTTAAGAGAATAAATTTTAAGAAATTATTATTATGTTAAGTTTAAAAAGAATAAGTTGTAAGAAATCAATGTGTTAGCTTTATGATAATAAACTATAAGAAAAATGTAACAATAATTTAAGGAAGAATTTTAGAAAGCATTTAAATTAGAAATTCACAACGATATTTAATGTAGATTTGTCTTAAAAATATATTCATTTAAATTAGGGAATGTTTTAAAGGAAGCAATTTTTAAATAATTATCTTGATGTTAAAATAAAAGATTTACAAAATTATTATTATGTTTTAAGAAATTAATATATCATGTATGTAAAAAAATAATTAAGTCTTTATAAATTATTATTATGTTAAAAATTAATAATTATTATTACGTTATTATCATGTTTAAGAAATTAATATTATTATGTTAGATTGGAATTAAATTTTGGGAAATAATTATTATTTTTTAAGGAAATATGTTAAGAATTCATTACCAAGATTTTGTTTTAGAAAAAAAATAATTCTGCAATTTAAGCACTTTATGTTATTGCACGTTTAAGATCAAGATTATGCAGTTAAGTAGCGGTCACGTAGGTAGGGTCGTTACAGCGAATATCAAAGTCGATATCTTGCCATTCTACTTCACGTTGTCATGCGCCTACTTCACCACGGTCCAAGTAAGTTAATTTAATTAAATGTTAAAATTAAGTTACAATAAATAATAGGTGTTAATATTTCAAATAACAACAATTAAGTTATTGACATGCCAAGCGTGATTTTAAATGACCTCTCAAGGCCCAATGCCTAGCCTAGCTCCAGGACGCATCGAACCCCTAGAAGCTGTATTAGGTGCCGACCTCCCAAGTGAGCTAGACATCACACAGAATCGCATGAACACTTGAATTGACACTTCGAGATGATCGACATAGAGTACAAATTTGAGCAAGAATATTCGAAGCTATAACTAGCAATTCAAAAAAATATATATAAATAAATAATAAAATAGCCATTTTCTAGACTGCTTTCTTTGCTCCTTCCAGACTTGATTCTTATTTTATTCCATCCCTCAACCCCTTTGTATTAATTATGTAGCTATGGTTAGGCAGCTCTGCCTAAGAAAAAAAAGAAGCCCGCAAGTCTTTTTCAGCTTGAATGCTAATTTGTGACCAAAGTAGACCCTCTTGCAACATATGAATGGATATTCACTAAAAGCTGATTCTATTGGTGGATAGATAACACCCCCCAATTTGCCATGAGAACAAAGAAAGCCATAATTAGGATATGCGAAGCACGAGAGAATAGAGTCATCTTCAAATAATTACCACTAAAGGCGATGATGTCAAGACACTCCTCCAAAGCATGAATGAGCATTTTGTTAGAGAGATTTCTTGGCTTGGACCATTAACGAGGACACCGATATCCGGTTTGGAAACGATGTAGAAGATTATGTAGGCATCATACCATTATAGGGTTAGTGATGTAACACACCATATGAATGAGCAAGTATATGTATATTATAAAAAATAAGATTTATGTATGAACAGTAGAAGCTTCCGATATTAAGAACTTTATATTATGCGACCTATTGGACGCGAGTAAGGTCTCGAACTCAACAACAGTCTATGATATGTAATAAATGCTAACTTAGAAAATTTTAGTAATTTCATGATATGAAAGTATGATTGATTTATGTATGAATGTTATGAATTATGTATGTTGTATATATTATAAATACAATATATGAGTTATAAGTATGATATCAAATAGTTGCTATAAAAAAAATATATATATATATTTAGCAATATTATAATATGAAAGTATGAATGAGATATTTATGAATGTTATGTGTATGTATGATATGTATATGAATGCTATAATTGATGTTTGTTATCTATATTATAAGCACGATATAGCTTATAAGTGCCACGTAATGCATAATAAGCATGCACAGTAAGGACTATAATAAACCCATTAAGAACCTAACCTTCTAGGTTATGGTAAAATGATAGATTATATAAAATCAAAATCTTGGTAAGGATAAATATAAGGATCCTTACAAGAAAATTAAAATGTAAGTAGAAGTCTAAGACATAAGAGAAGAACTCTTCAGAGATCATAGACTATCTATGGGTGGTTACTTTTAAGTTAGTATCCAATCAAACAAACCTCACTATAGTAATCTCATAATGAGATGTCCCTTCCCCAACCTACAGGTAAAAAATTCAATAAATAAATAAAAATAAAAATAAATAAGTTAAGTGGATTGGTCAAACCCCATCCTATAAGAAGTTAAGATCACATTAAGTAGAGATTGTTGAAGCAAAGTTGCTCTCACTCACCCAAGAGAAGTAAGTAACATCACAAGGGTGTTATATGATAATAAGAATGGCAATATACAGTTATTAACCTACCTGTTAGGAATTCCAAACGAAATGACTTCAGATCAGTTCAATATTTGGACCACTCTAATAGAGTTACATAGCTCAAATAGAGTAGCCATGACAAAAGGAAACCATTAGAAATTCCTAAACAAAAGACATAGCCTGTTATATGACTCGATGGCATCTAGTTATCAATAGCCAAAAAATTTGGTTTAAGATAAGCATATAGATATGTTCTTTTAAGGACACAGTTTGCTATATTATTAAATGATCTTTAGTCATCAACAGGCAGAGAACCAATTTAAGACAAGTAGACATAGAAGTACACTTAAGGTAGCAAATAGAGAATTCTTAGAGGGAGTAGTAAACTTACTCCATCTAAGTTATTAAGCTAAGAAGACCACCTCAAGTAGATATGGTCCTTCTGGTTTATGAAGCCTACAAATAGGAAAAAGTTAAGGAATAAGTAGGATTGGAGACCTTAGAGTCAAACACCAAACCTTTAATAGTAATTAGACACTACGAAATGTGAACTTAGGGATAATAAAAACCCTTTGACCAGCTAAGACGTGCCATATTGAGGAGAAATTCTCTAGAATTAATGGTGGAGCAAACTAATGAGAGTATCACTCAACCTTTTAAGGAAAATTTAGTTAAGTAGTCAATAATCGAAATAACCCTAAGTTATTTTCATGTAGAAAAATCATAATCATAATCATAAGTGCACTTAGTCACTTAAAATAAGCCCAACTATGACGTCAACTTAATAGCAAGATTTTTTGGGACTCATAGCAAAAGACTTCCAAAGCTGAGGCCATGAAGTTATGACATGTCCCTCAAGAAACGATAGACATGATGGAGTGAACTCCTTTGGGAGCATCGATGAAGCCTCCTTGACAAGTGTAGAGACAGTAAGGACTAAAGAACTGATAACATCTAGTCCATTTGATTAGCAAGTTTAAGAGTAAGATGTCAAGGCTTGGGACATGGCGGTGGTTTAAGGGCCATTTATATGCCTCTCCAGATGCCAATAAATAGGGTACGCTAATGTTAGGTAAGAGAAGGATGTAGTGTCCTCCAAGTAAGGTGGTGCATCTGAAGTTAGTTTTATAGGCATGTCTCAATAGTAGGAATTGCACAATATGTAGATAAGGTTTATCAAAAGCCCTTCCAACCATGCTAGGACTGATAGGATTCGTTATTTGACAAGTTAGAACATACTGCAAAATAAAATAGCAATGACAAGATTGGAGTGTCACTAAGTGACATGTTAGAATTATTATGACATGGTAAAACATAGACTTTATGTAAGATTCTAAGAATAGGTCTCAAGCCTATGTTGTTCATCTAAAGGATAGATGAACATAAATAAAAAATCAGTAGCTTTCTTCCTGATGGAATCTCGAATCCATCAAAACCAATAACCTATAAGTATACTTATTAGTTATTTTTCCCACATTTTTTCCCATCCACAATTAGAAAAATGTAATGTTTTACATACATTACCCAACAAAGTGAGCAAGATCTTCTTAAAAGAAAGAGAGAAGTATGCAAAGATTTCCAGTATACCTATCCCCCTTCTAAAAAAAAAAACCTTGTTAAAGATCAAGGTTCAACATTAAGGATTAGATTAAGAACAATCTAAAGGTAGTCAATAGAACTGTGAACCATGAGCATGGAAATAGAAAGATCATAACATCAGATGATCTGACTATAAACTAAGACAATCTATAGGAGCCGTTGCTCTAAAATATTGATGATAGTACTTGAATAGAGCAATAATGTCAGAGATCCACTAGTTATGATGTGAAAGGAATTTAAGGAGTTAAATTAAGATAGGATTAAGATGACAATAAGAGAGTAAAAGACAAGTATATGGTGCCTCGTTAAATGAGTTTGCAGCTTTAAGTCTAGTTTAGACTCAACAACAAGAAAGAATAAAATAATAGACTATCTAAGAAGACTTTTAAAGCCCAAGACACAACCTTCACTAGAAATTATAAGGGAGCCTTTGAATTACATAGAACACTAAAGTGATCTAGAAAAAGAGGAATAGATAGCCAACTATATATGACAATCCACCACATAGAGAGTTAAGACACATCATGAATGTTTCCATAGTGGAAACAAGATTGATTAAAACCCTGACGGAGAGATAAGTTACACAAATAGTAAAATACTACAAGATGACCTAGGCAGGATTATGCCGTTGAACAATTTTAGCTAGTTAGAGCTCATATAACACCTAATTTTATAAGAAAATAGGCACTGGAAACCCTAGAATACGATTTCAAAATAGATAGAACATTGTCAAGACTTTAATAACCTCTTACAGGTTAAAAGGGATGGTATAGCTTTGCTCTTTCTAGGAGACCATACCCCAAACAATAGTATGATATTAATATCTAGAATTAGTAATCACCCGCAGATGGGTTGTTAGAAGGGAAAATTCGCCCAATCACTTACTGTACGCTATGATGGTATGTTTTAAATACTAGAATAAGCACAAGTAAAGAGAATCGATAGTATGATTTTCATATGTTAAGAGACCCTATTGACCCTATAATCTCACATCACAAAGGAACTTTCTGTTGGGAGGAAGATAATCCTCTAGCTTACCTCTAAGTATTTGAAGGAAGCTAGTTATAGACACATTAGTTTTGATTAAAAATCTCAAGACGACTAAGCAATTGAGTCGAAGCTAGAAAATTCCTCATGATCAACAAAATAGTCACAAAAGCAGAAGAATGAGAAACCTTACGAATATGAGAAATGGGAAAAAAATACCCTTTTTTCTCACACCCTTAAAAGAAGCAAGATATGTGTAAGAAAGACATGAAAGGATAAGCTAAGATATGAAAAACCCTTCACAAGTAGATAAGTACACTCTAGACTATCATTACAATAAGAGCCTGTAGGTAAAGCAATAAAAAGATGAACTTTCTAGCCAGTTCCTATGATGGATAGATTATATGAAAGACATGAATATTAAAGGTAATAGTCTAAATGATAAGGTCTACAATCGAGAGAATAAAGCTGAATGTTTTTTTCATGCTAAGACTGTTATGTTGTCTACATCCCTAACGAGAGATGACTTGTCTTAGTCATCGGAGTGGGACTTCGTAAGTAAAAACATTGGTATATTGTCATAGTTGATGTTATATTGGATTGAGATAAAAGTTGAATTGATCTTATTAACAATTCTGTTTGTTTAAATCAATTCACTTTTGATAATCATATGTGTTATGTTTAAATCCTGGAATGAATTATGGGCCCGTATTCTTGACTTTGCACGTTGATGTACCAAAAGGTGACATTGTGATTTGATAATGGTACGCATACTAGTACTTTGGAGACATAACTCTTGATTGACATAAACTCGTTATTCATAGATATGGAATCCATAGCTTTTTTGTAGAGTTGATAATATTATCTTATAGGCATTATCTTGTAATTGAAAGACTAGAGTGCTCAACCATTTAGATACATCGGTGTAACCGAATGGTATATTATTTATGCATAGTAAGTATTCGAATAGTGAGATAATGGAATATAAGATAAAAATAATCGAGAAGGTAAAATAGAATTTATCTTTAAATCGATTATGAATATCCTATGGGGACATTACACATTATGATTTGTCATGGATGATTAGCTTATTGAAGCTTCGTAATTTTATATAGTTTGGGAGTGCAGCACCAAGCTATTAGTGGAGTAGTATTAGCATTGATAATTATAAAATATATGTATCTAGGATATGTTATTTTATAATTATAAGAGCTTGATCTATATATGTCCATCAGGTCTACTTTGCTAGCTCATAACAATTCCTATAATGATACGACATGTTTTTTCTACATATTGGTGACTTATATCAATTATTAGATTGGTTGAAATTTGATAGATTAGATTTAATAATTCAAGTTAGTTTATTGGTTGAATTAATTTTGAGAATTAATTCAAGATAAACATATTGAATTATTTAGATAATATTTTATTTGATATGGGATTATCTGTATATGTCTATTTTGATCAAATAACTTCTCTATTGGGTTATTTGAATTACAACTGAGGCTTTATCTGAGATTCCCGTGTGAAAAAAGATATTCTGGGATTTATAGATTATCGCTCGGTCAGTAGGCCAATGACCAAGTTTGACAGGCTGGTAAAGCCAGTTTGGTAGGCTAATCTCCTAGATCGGTAGGCCAAGCATGTGATAATTTAGTTATGTGTTTTTAATGCATATTTGATCAGAAGTTGATCCAGACTTGAATTTTGAAGTTGAATCTGATAAGAATTGATCCCAAATTTGATCACTATATAAATGGAATTATTTTTCATTGTTCCTTAAATCATTTGAGAAGTAGAGAGTAAGTAATCTAGTAAGAGAAACTCTAAAACTCTTAGAGTGCTATTGTTCAACATCTAGAACCTTAGATCTAGGTTTTCTCAAATGGTTAGAAGGAGAGTCACTAGAGGAAAGGCTGTACAACGTGCAACCACCTGCACTTCGATCATGGATAGAGAATAGCAAAGAAGACCAATTGGTTGAAGCTCTTCCAGAAGGTGCTTTTTTTTTTCTTTTTTTTAGTACAATAGCTCTAAAAAGATAGATTACTTATCTTTTCTTAATCTTGAGCAAAATACGATTAGGCAGGGCTAATTCAAAGCCCTCAGGTAAAATAAGAACAGCTCCTAAATTTAAGGCTCTTTTTTTACCATTAACAAGAACTTTTTTAGTTGTAGATCATGAGGAATTCAAACAACTGCTTTAATCCAATATGCTCCCCTAACTTTCGTCTCTTAGTGTCAGTGTTGACACAGTAGAGTGCTTTTGTCGTTGGTGTTCTTTCTGATCTCTATGCATTTGACTGCTCCACCAGAAATTCCCTCTTACCCTACCGTACTCTAGCTTGGTAGTTTCCACCGCTTGTCGAGGGTTGAGCCCTAGGATTTAACAGCCCCTAGAAGGAGGCCATCTTCGCCTTCCACCTTAGCTGCATAGGAAAAGCCCAAAGCCAATCCCAAGGAATAGTGAAGCTTCATAGAGTCTTTCTGTCCTGGTGTAGGTAGTCTGCATCTTCATAGACATGTCTTTCTCTAGTCACCCTTTTTTGCAGTCTTTAGTATATAAAAGTGGTACATCAAATCTATTATTAATTTATGTACTTAGCATGTTAAACCTTTTATTTATAAAAGACTCTGATTTAAAAATTTTAAAATTTCGATGCGTATCATTTTCTAACAATTGATATCAGAGCCATGGTTTTACGTTGATTCTACGGGTTTGTGATCATGCAATGTACATAAATTATGTGATCTTAATCTCTCCTATGCTTGAACTTAAATTTTAGAAAGTTGGCACTCTAGAGTTTCTATATAATTAAATATTGTCATGAGATTATGTAGTTGATGCTAATTAATTAATTATGATTAATTAAATTTTTATTTTAATTATGATATTAATTAATTAATTTTGTTGGTTATAGTTCCGTAGAGGTTAGAATGTATATTTAAGTTTTTCATGTAATTAGTTGGTAGTCTATCATCAACGTTTAGGACCTATTATTTTAATTTTGACTTGTAAAATTTATATTAAAATAAATATTTGAAGTGAAGACAGATTTAGAAGATGAAGATGATTGGAGTTCTCTGTGTTTTTTTTTGTGTTTATAAATTTTTTATGTTTTTGAATTGTTGCAAAATGAATTAAAAATTGCTTAAAATTATTTTTATAAAAAATTTGAAAAAAAAGCTAGTTTAATGTCGGTCAGTAGGCTAGTTACCCAGTACCGACAGACCGATGGTCACAGACCGATAGGCCGAAGGTCATAGATCGGCAAGCTGGCAATGGGTAGAACTGTTTTTTAAAAGTAGTGCATTTTTTAGTGTAGTTTTTATTTTTATTTTTCAGACAATTCTAAGAAACATGAAATTTTATGATGACCAAAAAAATAGATTTTTGATCTATATGAGATTAAAGAATTGAAGATGGATGCCATATGACAAAGGATACAACGAGAAGATACAAGATAAAGAATCGATAACATGTTTTGATTGATCTTTTGTAATCTTTATTTTCTTTTCTCCAGTATAGAACTATGATATTATGGCTGTTTATTATATTGTTTGTAGCTTTGTATGTTGTTTTGCTTGTTTGCATTATAATTTGTTTTACCATGTATGTTGATTACATGCCATGTAGAATAGGGAGTGCTGTTCATTAAAAATTGTTCATACATGTTAACATAAAACCTTGTTTTTAAAATATTGAATGGGAGAAGTTTTTCGAAGAAGGGACCTAAGGCCTCCATCGTTAGTCCATAGGTAACACATGGTGGTTTCGACCCCTAGGAAGAGATTTCATCATGTACTGAGTTGGATCTCTAAAAGGAGAATTTACTTTCGCATGATCTATTGTTGTATACCCCTAGACGGTGATTATAAATCATGGGTAAAGTGGCTAAAATGATGGTTATACACTCAAGATTTATTTTATTATTAACCTCCTATAGGAGCTCTATTAATAAAATTAATGGCCAAAAAATAATTATTAATATGTGCTAGATTAGACAGGTCTTAGATGACTATATCAATCAGATGGGATTCGTGTTCCTAATTGAATTTAGCAAGTCTCCCCTAGGCAGCTTGGTGAATTTTGAATTAGGGATTATCATTGTAAGGTTGCGATTGCTTTCAAGGTTTTGACACATAAACACATTGTAAGCTTACTTGTTTGTGTTATCTTACTAAGTTGTTTGGAATGTTTGCTTATATTTGGTATATGATTCTTTATTATAGATCAAAATATCTAAAAATGCTTTATCTTCGATACTCAATAAAAATACATTAATTGGTGAGAATTATAATGATTAGAAAAGGAACTTGAATATTGTCTTTTGAGAAACTAAAATTTGTACTAACTATATTGTGTCCTCTTGAGCCTACCGGTGAATCCACTAAAAAGCAAATCCAGGCTTATGATTGCTAGAAGAATGCTAATGATCAAGCCTGTTGTTACATTATGGCTAGTATGAATAATGTGCTACAAGCTCAACATGAGGATTATGAGACTGCTAGGAAGATCTTGGATAATCTAGAAGGCATATTTGGAGGCCAAGCATTAACAAAATAGCAAGGGGCTCTTTAGAAGCTCTTAAACAGCAAACAAAGATCTGGGACTTCTTTGAAGGAGCATATGATGTTGGTCATGAGTTATCTCGTTCTGGCTCAAACCCATGGAGCTGATATTGATGCTGAGTCACCGACTATAGTTTTTGAGACTCTCTCTAAGGAGTTTATTTGTTTAGAGCTTCATATAACTTGAGCAATAAACAGAATGTGACCTTGACTAAGTTAATGAAGTAGTTATAGGAGTTCGAGAATTTGATCAGGGAAGCTTCAGCTGGTGGCAAGGCTAGCTTAGCAGTTGCATCTAGTTCCAATCCTAACTCAAGAAATAGAAAGAAGTAAAAGGCTAAGAACGGGAAGTCTTCTGTGTCGACAAAAGGCAAGGACAAGAAGAAGAAGAAGAGGAACCCAAGGAAGCTAAATTGCTTTTTTTTTTTGCAGGAAGGTTAGGCACATTAAGAAGAATTTCAAAGACTTCAAATCTAGAGGAGGTAAGTGTAAACTTCTGGTTATTGAAACTTGTTTAGTTGAAGAATCAAATGACATTTGGCCCATAGATTCTGAAGGGACTAATCATGTTTGTGTTTCTCTATAGAGGTTCAAGGAAACAAGAAGTCTGCTATATGAGCACTTCACACTTTAGATAGGCTATGGATCCTCGGTGTTGGCTAAAGCAGTGGGAAACATCCATCTTTGCTTTGATAGTTATAGGATTTTAGTTTTGAAGGATTGTTTTTATGTTCTTAAACTTAAAAGAAATTTAATTTTTGTCGCTTATTTATTTAAATATTCTTATTTAGTTTCTTTTAATAATAAAGTTGTTATTTGTAAAAACAAATCTTTTATCTATAGTGGATGGATACAAAACAACCTATACTTTATCAAACGTCATATGGACTTATTGCTTAACACTGAGATTAACAATAACTTTAAAAGACTTAAAACTTCTCACTCTAATAAGACTTATCTTTGGCACTTGCGATTAGGTCATATTAGCCTAAATAAGATTCAAAGGTTAGTAAGGGATGGACCTTTAAGTCATTTAGAGGTGGAATCTATACCACAATGTGAATCTTGTTTAGAGGGAAAAATGACCAAAAGACCATTTAGGTCTAAGGGAAATCGAGCCGAAAGGGTTCTAGTACTTGTGCATAGTGATGTTTGTATTCCCATAAACATCAAGGCGCAAGGAGGGTATGAGTACATTGTCACCTTCATTGATGACTACTCAAGATATGGGTATATCTACCTAATACATCATAAGAGCGAAACTTTTGACAAGCTTAGAGAGTTTCGAGGCGAAGCGGAGAAGCAATTAGGTAAACCCATAAAGCACTTAGATCCGATCAAGGTGGAAAATACTTCTCCAATGATTTCTTAAGGCTCTTATTAGAGAATGTAATTTTATTACATTTGACTGTGCCAGGCACTCTATAGTAGAATGGTGTGGTTGAGAGAAGAAATAGGACTTTGTTTGACATGGTTAGGTCCATGATGAGTTATTCAATGTTACCTTTATATTTTTGGGGATATGCACTATAAAATACATGTTACCTTTTGAATAATGTGTCTTTAAAATCAGTTCCTAAGACTTCTCAAGAGTTATGGATGGGTAGGAAGATATCCTTAAACAAAATTCACATATGGGGATGTCTTGCTTATGTCCTATACAAGAAAGCAAACAAGTTGAAAGCACGTTCGGAAGTCTGTGCGTTTGTAGGATATCCGAAAGGGACAAAAGGGGATTATTTTTATAATTCAAAAGTAAATAAAGTTATGGTTTCAACAAATGCAACTTTCCTTGAGGAAGTCACATGAATGACTTTAAGCCTCATAGTAAAGTGGTACTCGAGGAGTTAGTAAGTGATTCGATCATTCTAGGAGTTTCGTTTAAAACCAATCCAATCAATACAGAAAAACTGACCAAACAACAACCTAGGGAACTTAGGCGTAATGGTAGGATTGGGCATCAACTCAAGAGGTATATGTTCAATAATGAAGCATATTTGGCTGAACTGGCTAAATATGATAGGGATCCTTACACATACATATAGGCTATAGAGAATGTTAATTCAAGGCTCTAGACAAAAGCCATAAACACTGAGATAAAGTCTATGAAGACTAATAAAGTCTAAGAGCTTGTGGACATTCCCAAAAGGGTCAAACCCATAGGGTATAAGTAGGTCTACAAGAGAAAGAGAGGGGCAGATGGAAAATTTGAAACATATAAGGCTAGACTAGTAGCAAAGGGGTACACGCAAAAGGAAGGAATCAATTACGAGAAAACCTCCTATAGTCATGCTTAAGTCTATCTATATTCTCTTGTCCATTGCTACTGTTCTCGACTACGAGATTTGACAAATGGATGTCAAGATGGCCTTTCTGAATGGCTATCTTGATGAGACCATATATATGGTACAGCCAGATGAGTTCAAAGCTAAGAGCGAATAAGGTCTATAAGTTGCTAAAGTCTATTTATGGACTTAAGAAGCTTCTCGCTTTTGGAATATAAGCTTTGATCAAGTGATTAAGATTTATAGGTTAGAACAAAACATGGACAAACCCTGTGTTTACAAGCATATTAAGGATGGGAGGTGGTTTTTTTACTACTCTATGTAGATGACATTCTGCTTATTGGTGATGATATTAGGGCATTGTCATTGGTCAAATTATAGTTAACCAAGCAGTTTGACATGAAGGACTTGGGTGAAGCTAATTATGTTCTAGTTATCCAAATCTTTTGAAATAGGAAGAACAAAATGATAGATGTATCTCAAGCTACCTACATAGATAAAATTCTTAAGAAATATACAATGCAAAATTCTAAGAAAGATGAGTAATCATCTAGGTTTGGAATTCTAATGAAGAAAGAGAATACATGAAGAAGGTGCCTTATGCTTCGACAGTGGGTAGTCTTATGTATGCTATACTTTGCACATGAAAGAATATAAGTTATGCAATCAGGATAGTGTGTCAATTTCAGTTTGATCCAGAATCAAATCATTGGATTGTGGTCAAGTATTTTTTTAAGTACTTGAGAAGGACTAGAGGTTATATGCTAGTGTATTCTAGTGAGGATCTAACACCTCTGGATACATTGATATGGGTTTCTAATCCTATTTGGATTCGAGAAGATTGACTTTAGGATCTATATTTACTCTAGAAAGAGGCGCCATTGTTTGGAGAAGTATCAAGCAAGATTACATTTCAAATTCAATGATGGAGGCCAAATATATGGCAACTAGTGAATCTTTGAAAGAAACTGTGTGGCTCCGTAAGTTCCTTGGGGATCTTGAGTAGTTCTTGGTTTGGATAAGCCAATATCGCTATATTATGATAACACTACAGTGATAGCTAGTGCTAAAGAACCAAGATTTCATAAGAAGAATAAGCATATACATTGGAAGTATAATGTGACAAAGGACTTCGTTGAGAGAGAACATGTTGCAGTATGCAAGATTACGTCTAAGGACAATATAGTTGATTGTTTTATGAAGACACTACCAACAAGGGTTTTCGAGAGGCACGTAGAGGCTATGGGGATGCAAAACATGTCAAATTAACTTACTTAGGACAGGTGGGAGATTATTAGACTCTGTACCTTAAGGATTAAATTATGTAATAAGTTTTGGAGATATTTAATCAATAAAGAGTTTGTTTATTGTTTATATATCAAATATTGTCCTCTTTATGTTTATTTAAGATCGTGCATATGATGGATAGATTATGTAGAAGACATGAATCTTAAAGGTGACAGTCTAAATGATAAGGTCTGCAATAGAGGGAATAAAGTTAGGGGCTTTATTTATGTTAAGATTATTATGTTGTCTACATCCCTAATAGGAGATGACTTGTCTTGGTCATTAGAGTAGAACTCCGCGAGCAAAAACATTGGTATATTGTCATAGGTGACGATATATTGGATTAAGAATTGATTTTATTAATAATTTGTTGACTTGTCTTGGTCCTTAAGAGAAAAGTTGAATTGATTTTATTAATAATTTTGTTTGTTTAAATCAATTTACTTTTGATAATCATATGTGTTATGTCTTAATCCTGAAATGAATTAATGGCCTGTATTCTTGATTTGTGTCTTTTGATGTACTAACCGATAACATCGTGATTTGACGATGGTACGCATACCTGTATGTTGGAGACATAACTCTTGATTGACAGTAGACTTGTTATTTATAAATATGGAATCAATAGCTTTTATGTAGAGCTAATAATTTTCTCTTATAGGTGTTATCTTGTAATTAAAATACTGGAGCACTCAACCACTTGGATACATAGGTGTTATTGAATGGTATACTATTTATGAATAGTAAGTACTCCAATTATGAGATAATGGAACATAAAATAAAAATAATCAGGAAGGTTAAACGAAATTTGTCCTTAAGCCGATTATGAATATCCTATAGGAATATTACACATTATGATATGTCATAGATGATTAGCTTATTGGAGCTTTGTAATTTTATATAGTTCAAGAGTGCATCTTTACGCTTTTAGTGGAGTAGCGTTAGAGTTGATAATTATAAAATATATGTATCTAGTATATGTTATTTTATAATTATAGGAGCTACATCTATATATGTCCATCAGGTCCCATTTGCTAACTTATAGTAATTCCTGTAATGAAACATCATGTTTTTTCTACATATTGATGACTTATGTCAATTATTAGTTTGGCTGAAATTTAATAGATTGGATTTAATAATTCATGTTTGTTTATTGGTTGAATTATTGTTATGAATTAATTCAAGATAAACATGTTGAATTATTTGAATAATATTTTATTTGATATGGAATTATTTTTATATGACTGTTTTGATCAGATAACTTTTCTATCAGGTTATTTGAAATAAAACTTAGGCTCTTTCTAAGATTCCTATGTGAAATAAGATATTATGAGATTTTTAGATTATCATTCGATTGGCAAGCTGTGGAGCCAGTTCTGTAGGCCAATCTTCGAGATCGACAAACTGAACATGCAATAATCTAGTTATGCATTTTTGATGTGATTTTTATCAGAAGTTGATCTACACTCGAATTTTAAAGCTTAATCTAATAAGAATTGACCCCAAATTTGGCCACTACATAAAAAAAAAAAAACTATTTTTCATTGTTCTTTAGATCATTTGGGAAGTAAAGATTGAGTACTCTAATAAGAGAAACTCTGAAACTCCTAGAGAGCTATTGTTCAATAACTAGAATCTTAGCTCTTAGTTTTCTCAAGTGGTTAGAAGGAGAGTCACTGGAGGAAAGGCAATATGACATGCGACCACTCACACTCTGATCGTGGATACAGAATAGCAAGAAGACTAGTTAGTTAAGGCTCTTCCTAAAGGTTATTCTCTAGTCAGACTTTTTTGTAGTCTTCTGTATACAAAAAAAGTATGTAAGATTTGTTATTAATTTATATACTTAGCTTGTCAAACTTGTCACTTAGAAAAGACTTTGATTCAAAAATTTTAAAATTTCACTATGCATAATTTTCCAACAGTTGGTTTGTGATGAATATTGTGCACCAGAAGTAAGTTGGCTAAGAAGGAACTTAAGTTAGATGGGATGGTCATCAGTTGTAAGTTGGTTCAAGATGGTACTAAGCCTAGGTGGTACTTAGCTCAAATGGGATAGGTCATCGAAGGTAAGTCAGCTGGTTAATGAAAATGACTATAGGCCTTTTTGAGTATTTTTGTTATGGTGGGTAATTAGTGATAATGATTCTAGAATTTTGTTGTTTCAAAGGGGAAGATTGCTCATTTGAAGCCATAGAGAGTAGAAATACTTGGTGTATTTTGAGTTGTTGGAGTTGTTTTAGGGTGTAAACAAGGGGTAGTTATAAGCTAAGTGGGAAACTAGGAGTTTTCTAGTTTGGTTGATGCTAGCCAAATAAGGTATAGTTTGCACGCAAGAAGAGGCTTTCTCTAAAAAGATTTTGAACTTAGCCATCCTTGTCTCTATAATAAGTTGCATTTGGGGAGATGCTTTGCAAAGTGAGGAATTAATGGGTCTAGAGTTTGCACACCTAAGGTTGACAATTTTAAGGAGAAGAGTTGGGGAAGAGTTGATGTTGGTACCATAATCAATTTATTTTGGGCTACTTAGGCTCATGTAGATTTTCTCGATATTAAGCTAAGGGTATTTAGCTAGGACTTTCGATTTAAGTACCTCCACAATCTACATTATTCTAATTATTTATAGACTCAAGACTTCCTAAGTGGGTTGAGAGTCTAATTGGATCAAATAAAATAGGTCATCTTATGTTCCTCGGCCTTCCACACTATGGCCCGCTTAAAGATCCTTGATGAGACTTAGAACATGCACTTTTCTTAACATTAAAATCAATCATTTCGCAATAATATTTCTCATAAAACTCTTGAATTATAGCAATTTAGTGATAAACAGTGTTTTAGTGTCTTAGTGTGAAAATGTGTTTAAAACTGTGTTTTTATTGTATTTTTATATTTAATAATTCTTTTGGTAATTTTTAGAGTCGTTTTGTTGTGTTAAATATGTGCTTAATCTATAAATAGTTAAAACCGTAAAATTTATGTTATGTTATTTTGAGTCTCAATGTGTTTGATTGTGTATTTTAAGCTCGTAAATATGTCCTACTATATTTCTAGTAATTTTCAAAAATGTTTCCAAGTCTTAAAAATCATATCTGTGCTAAACTGAAAGAGACTGGAACTTTATAAGTTTGTTATTAATTTTATGTGTTTTAATGTAAAATAAATATTTTTTTTGCAAAATAATTAATTTTAGTGTGTTTGTGAATTTTAGATTTGAAAACTGGAGGAAAAACGGACAAAATGGGACATCAAATGCATCAAAAACAATTAAAAAGTTGAATTTGGATAATGAAGGACACATGGCGAAATATGGAGCGTTCGATGAGTCGCCCAATCGATCTTAGCCGTACAAGAGAGGGACGCATGTCAACACGTCATCTGTTGCATCAGTGCTGTGTTAGTAGTGCTCTATGTGTCGATTTGCGATTGGCGCATGTATGACACGAGTCGACAAGTCTCACACGTGACAAAGGGTAGTTCAGACAGCTCAGATCGTGTGCGATTGTGTCCACGTATTCTTGTCCTTTCGTCCGTCAGATTTGCATAATTTGACTGATCCAACAGCCAACATACATAGCTCACTGACCCCACTTTGGGCCCATTATTGTGCGTAATTTTAGACCATTACATCGCGTTTTCAATAGCCATGATCATTCCGTTTTAGTACTATCAGCCGCCGCGTAACAACAAATTTCAAACCAAATTCCCACACTGCTGAGTGTTGAATTGCGTGGAGAAAGAAGAAAATAAGTGGAGAGAAAATGTCAAGACTCTCTCCGCATTTTCAATCAATGCTACAGTGAAAATAATTGAAAACATGCTGTAAACAGTTAAAATCCAACCCTATAAATACCAAGGCTCTTTGCCTTGGTCGGGGGAGCCCTTCTCGTAGTGTAAAACACTGCTGTTTAAATAAACAATTTAAAGTTTAGTTTTTTTTTTTATTTTAGTTTTTAGTCTAGTTTTTTTTTGTATAATATTTCTAGTCTAAGTTGTAAAAATTATGTTTAATAATATTAGTAGTATTTTATTAATTATGTCTTTTTAATTTCCTTTTTAGCTGAGGGGAGAAGGGGAAATTCTGGCAAAATTACCTTAAATATTTTTAGTTTTTCTTAGGTTTCTAAATAGTTGTAATGCCAAAATATTTTCTTGGAAAACCTATGATTTCAATATTTTCTTAGCTAGAACTCTGCCAAAATTATGGTTTTGATTTATCGACGACATAGACTGGCATGGATAATGCTTAGGAGGACCTTGATTACTCGTAGATAGAAAATGGCTTGGTAAATGCTTAACTTACTATCTTACTTGTTATTTTAGTTAAGTTATGTTGAAACGCTGCCTATTTATTACGTTGTTTTTTTGCTATAGTATAGACATGGAATGGCATAGTAAATGCTTGTAACTCTTGATTTATTGTCGACATAGGATAGCATAATGTATTCTTAAATCAACTAATAAATAAAAGGAAAAACTAAAATATATTTAAGATAATTGTCAGAACAGAACCTTTTAACCTAGCCTTGTTATTATCATTGTTTTATTTCTTTGAATTGCCGTCGTTACTTTGCTTAAGTTATTTTAAATTATTTGCACTTGTTGTTAAAATTCCATTTTAATTTTGTCTGCATTTCTTATTGTTAAAGTTCTAAATTATCAAAAACAAAGTATGAAAAATGTTGTAAAAATGTCTCAATATTGTAAATATATTTTGTGAATAATAAATATTAATCCTCAAATTTTTCAGCTTAAATAAAAAGAAAAAGTTAATATAATATATGTACTAGAACTGAATAAAATCCTTCACTATGGGTTTAACCTTGGATTCACCGAGTAAGTATTACTTGAGACAACCTTATACTTGATATTATTTTAGAGTGCGTTAATAGACGCAAGATCAAGTTTTTGGCACCGTTGCTGGGAAACGGTATTGCTTTCAGTGTAGTATAATATTATATAATATATTTTCTTTTTCCTTTTCTTTTACATATTAATAACTTTTTTTTCTGTTTTATTTGTTTTCTTTTGTTAATATTTTATGTTTTGCAGGTGTTAAGTACTGTTCACGTAGAAATCTGCATGCGTTATCTGTAAGTTACTATTTGTGTAATAGTAGTTACTATTCATGTCACTATTTTACTATTAAAAAAATCTTAAGAATCATAAATTTTTTTTTTCTTTCCTTTCTTCTGTAAAATATTTATTTTGCTTGTGTAAGGTTTAGTTTTAGGTTTTTGCCCTTGAAATAAAACTTCATAAAATTTTAGATTAGGTTGTCCATAATACTTAATAAATAAATTATGTTTTTATGAAAAGTATTTTTTGAGAAAGTTCTGCTTAGGCCCTGGTACTGGTTCGAAATTCTTTCCCATAACCAATTCACTTTTGGAGAATCTCTCAACACCAGTCATTCCAAGAAAGTTGTTCTGCTAAGGAGATTGATTTTTAAGGAGTCTTAGCACCACCAATTTTTCCTTGGGGACATTCTTGAAAAATATAATTCACAAATTCTATAAAATCAATAAGGTAGATACTTTTCATTCACTACTTTATTCTCCCTGAGTAAAGAAAAGCTTAGTATATGTCTATAAAATTTTGTAAATATTTAAATAATTTGTATACCAGTTTGGTCTCGTGATTCTAAAAGTCGTAGGTTAATTAGGAAAGTTTAAAACCACCTTTAGTCTTTGTTGTGTTTTTAAATTCACCAAAAATGGCTGATGATGAAAGTGTTCATAATGAAAATATTGGTAATCAATAAATCATCAATCCAGTTGTTTGTTCAATGAGATATTATTTGCAACCACCTCGCGAATCAACTCCATCATGTTTGGTTTTTCCTCTCAATGCCCATCATTTTAGGTTTAAACCTGGAATGATCAACTTGCTTCTCAATTTTCATGGCTTAGAATCTAAAAACCCATATTTGTACCTTAGAGAGTTTGAAGATGTTTGTGCTACCTTCATTGACCAGGAAGTTTCAAATGAAATTGTTAAGCTTAAGCTTTTTCCTTTTTCTTTAAAAGACAAAGCTAAAACTTGGCTTACTTTTTTAAAACCTAGGTCAATAGGTACATGGCAAGAAATATAAACTGAGTTTTTGAAAAAATTCTTCCAACACATAAGACCAATGCTTTGAAAAAACAAATTCAAAATTTTTCCCAAAATGTTAAGGAAGTCTATTTTCAATGTTGGGGATGATTTAAGAATTTGTTGAATTCTTGCCCACATCATGGTTTTGAAAAAATGGCATTACATTAGTTTCTTTTATGAAGGTTTAACTCCTGAAACCCATCAATTTGTTGAAACAATGTGTAATGGAGAATTCCTTGATAAAGAACCTGATGAAAAGTTAGATTTTCTTGATAATTTGGCTGAAAACTCTCAATATTGGTAACATAGTAATTCTAAAGGCTCAATTAGATCTAATCTTGCTAATGCTCAAAGAGGTGTCCATCAACTTAGTTAAGAAAATGATCTAAATGCTAGAATTGCACGTTTGGCTAAAAAGATTGAAGCCATGGAACGTAGGAATGTCCAAGAACCCAAAATTGAAAATTTGTGTAGTGTTTGCTAAACTCTAAGACACTTAACTTATGAATGCCCAATTTTTAAAGAAGAGTCCCATGAACATGTGAATTACACAAATCAATTGGACCCAGTTAGAAAGCCATTTCCATCCCCACATTCTGGCACATACAATTCACAATGGAGAAACATCCCAATTTCAGTTGGAGAAATGATCAACCACAACAGTGATTTCAACCACAACCACCACTTCCACCACAAAATTCTCAAAGTCGTCCACCATATACACAACAATCTCAAAATCCACAATTTCTATCAAATTCTCAAAATTTTCAAAGGACTCCAAAATTTTTTTTTGAAAATCTCCAATCTCGAGTCAAAACTCTTGAAGACACTTTGTAATCTTTCATTCAAGCTCAAAAATCATTCATTCAAAAACAAGAAGTTCATAACACTCGCACTTCTCAAGACATTCATGAAATTAAAGAATTCATTTCTAAACTTACTTCTTCTCTTCGCATTCAAGAAAAAGGGAAATTTCCTACTCAACCTGTACATTATCCATCTACAAATGAAGTTGCGTCTTCTAGTTCACAATCACAACAAGAAACTATTAATTTTGTCACAACTATTCGAAGTGGAAAAGCTGTTGAGAAAACTAATCTTTCAAAAGATCAACAGGTCAATTCAGCTTTGAAAAGTGATGATAAAATTAATAGTGATGAGGTAAATTCTGAAAAAGAAAAGAGTGTTTCAAAAGAAAAATTTGTTCCAAAGGTCCCATTTCCTCAAGCTTTGCTTTCAAAAGAGAAGTTTGACAGAAATGCTAAAATTTTGAACTGTTCAAACAAGTCAAAATTAACATTATGCAATCAAACAAGTCCCATCTTATGCTAAATTTTTGAAAGATTGTTGTACAATTAAAAGAAAACATAATATGATTAAAGCTGCATTTTTAGCTAAGAATGTTAGTTCCATCATTTAACATGATTCATCATTGAAATACAAAGATCCTGGTTGTCCTACAATTTCTTGTATCATTGGAAATACTCAAATTGAACATGCTTTGTTAGACCTTGGTGCTAGTGTCAACCTTTTACCTTATTTTGTTTATCAGCAATTAGGTTTAGGTGAACTAAAGCCAACTTCTATCACACTTCAATTAGCTGATCGATTTGTAAAAATTCTAAGAGATGTTGTTGAGGATGTGTTAGTCCAAATTGATAAATTTTACTACCCAGTAGATTTCATTTTTTGGATACACAACCTGTTGCAAATTTAAATGTTCAAATTCCTATCATTTTAGGTCGTCCATTTCTTGCAACTTCTAATGCTTTAATTAATTGTAGAAATGGAATACTAAAATTGTCTTTTGGGAATATGACTTCAGAATTCAACGTTTTTAACATGGCACAATCACCCTCTACAAAGTATAAAGTGAACTCTGTTGAGAACAGTACTTTTGGAACACTTATTGATCTTTTGGCTGATTTGGCTAATTCTTTTTATTCGAATGTTCCACCCAAAGTTGATAAACATCCTGTGAATGCTTTTGTTGACCAACCTCTTTAAGCTGAAAATTCAAGTTTTGAAGTTGAATGTGAAAATGAACTTTTTGAAGAAGAACCAGAGGATGAGGTAATGGGTGACACTATGGATGATCTCATGGATGAAGAAGAATTTCAGTAAAGATTCTTTGCAGCTTCTTTGCAGTAGTGGCAACTTAACTTTTTGGGAGTGCTATCTTTTGGGAAGGTTCAGAGCAACTCTTCCAACAGTCATCAACATTGACGATTTCGATTCCGATTCTGAAATTGAAATCATAGTTATAGATTAATGCTTATATTGTTTTTATGTTTTTGTTTTTGTATGTTGCATCATTACTTTCTTTGTTTTTCCTAAAAATCAGAAAAATAATTTCAAAATTTAATTAAAATGACAAAAATTATGGAGGTTATAATCAACAAGATTAGTTGGTACTTTTGTATCAACGGCCTCTAGAAACGCATTTTAATGAAATGATTTTCAATGATTTTTTCTAAATTTTAGACTTTTATAAATAATTAAAAAAAACATAAAAATTGAAAAACTCAAAAACACAAAAAAAAAATTCATTTCTTAGTAATATATTAGGTTATTTTTCTTTAGCCCATTTTAGTTTAGCCCATTATTGTTGTGTATTGTATGTGTTTGTATAGTCTTTTCCAGTGTCTAAACAGTAATTCACCCCTTGTAAATCCGTTATTGTGCATTTAAGCTCAAAAATCTTTGTTCTTTCTCTTTTTAAATTTCTCGTTTTCTCTCTAACTCTTGAATTTTCTCTGTCTTCTTGCCAAAATTCCTAGAAATTCTTCAAAACTCTTTCAAAGTTCTTTGATCTTTCAAACACTTTTTCTAGAAAATCTTTAATCTCCTTTTTTTTTTTGCTTCCACAAAAATCTCCCCAATTCTCTCTCAAACTCTCTTTCAAAGCTTTCAATTTCTTAATCATGGATCCAAAATATGAGCACCTAAAGAAATATTTCCCTTCACTTTCTCAAAGAGAGATCAGAAAGAAGTACAAAATTAGAGTCACTCGTCTTTGTGTACTTTCACATTTTAAGCTTCCTACTGATATCAAGATATACATAAAAGATCTTGTTCATCCAAGTGATATAAATAATATTGGTTTGCCTGGTATGGGTACAAATCTGTGTGCTAGAGAAAGAAGTGCTCGTCCTATGGAATCAAAATGTCATAAATGTTCTCGTCAAACTTGTTCTAAAAAATGTCCCTCACCTGGTTTCATAACCAGAAATAGAGAAGATAAAATTCAGTTCTGTAAAAATGGTCTTAGGAATGAGAACTTAGAAGATCTCTGAGTTTCTCTTGAGTCCCATCCAAGTGGATATGTTTGGGTGGCTATTAAACAACTCTAGCCTCAATTTCATGCAGAAAAGGAACGTCTTGGGAATCTGATGCTAAAAGACCCAACTGTTCAGTTTGCGAGAATGTTAGATGGAAAGCAAACTCAAGATCCCTCTACTTCAGAACAAGGTCTATAAATTATTTTTCTTTGTTTCTTTGTGTGTCTGTCTTTTAACAAAAATCATAAAAAAAATTTAAAAAAATTTGTTGAAAATTTATTCGAGATATGATTGTGGTTTTAATGAAAAATCATCAGAACGGCTGAGTAACAGAACTTCTGGAAACTGCGTTTTGATGAACAAAAGTTTTCTTCAACTCATTCTCGAATAAAAATTCATCAACAAAAAGATTTTCATTTTTGTGTGATTAATACAGTAGTTGTTTAATAATTGTAATTGTACTGTCTATTTTTTAATAATAATATTTTGACTTTTTTTTCTTTTGTTAGATGCATAATTTTCTTCGGTAGGTATCTTGTGTGTCGTGTAAGATAAGCTTTGCTTTGATTTTTAAAATTTAGTCCCATTCGTCAAAAGTTGTACAGTAAAGTCTAGTTTGTCAAAAGGTAAATAATTTTGTCAGATAAAAATTTCAAAAAGTTCTACAGTTGTGTCACATTTATCAACCTGTCCTTATCTATCATCATAGCTGTCTTTACTTAATTGTACCTAACGTTCTCCTTAGGTGTGTATAAAATCCCTTTAGTTCTTAAGTTTTCCTCAGAGCAGATTTGTAAGATAGAGTCGGTCTAAAAAAAAATGAGAGTCTTAGTCTTAGTAATTATTATGGATTCCTCGTCACAGTCGTCTTTAAAGTTCAACAATATTTGTGTGTTTTGCAATTCTAAATCAAGAAAAGGTATTAATTACATAGAAGCTGCATTTCACTTAGGTCATGTCTTGGCTAAGGAAAAGATAAATCTTGTCTATAGAGGAGGTAGTCTAGGTTTAATGGGTATTGTTGCTGCTGGAAGTCGTTCTGGAGGTATTGGAGCTTTAGGTATTATTCTAGGTGTCTTTGCTCAAATTCGTTTATGTGGTCCTACCATTGGTGTTGAAAAAATAGTCGCTAGTATCCTTGAGCGAATAAGAGACATGGAGTTTGCTTATGATGCTTTCATTGCTTTACCTGGAGGTTTAGGAACTCTAGAAGAACTTTTTGCCATTGCTAGTTGGAAATTGTTAGGACTACACTTTAAACCTGTTGGTTTGTTAAATATAAATGGTTACTTTGACAGTTTGCTTAGTTTTTTAGATCGTGTTGTGGAACAAAGTTTCTTGAGAAGTCAGGAAGAAAGATTTTTTAGGTTGGGGGGAGAGGGTTGTATCAATTTTTTCTTTTGTGATTGAATTTGGGACTAGTTTTAAAAACCAAGCGAAAAAAAACTTTAAAAATAAAAAGGTGTGCTGTTTGTAAAACTTTAAGATTCATGTGTTCCTAGGTCGAGATGGCTGAGTGAAGGATTTGTCTTGAAACACATCTCGATAATGGTCTGAAAATGAAGTCCTTTTATGTTTGTAAATTTTCATCTTTGCATATTTCTTCTTGTGTAGCATGCAAGTTTGAAGATGACTGAGGTAAGGAATACTTAATATTCTTAAAACGCATCTTTACCTTGGTAGAAATAGTTGAGTAATAGAGTGACTAGCATTCTTGAAACGTATTTCTACATGATTGTAAAAACTGTGTGTTTGCATTACATCTGATTATTAAAAAAGAACTAAAAAAAATAAAATAAATAAAATAAAAAATTTCAAAAATCTAAAAATGTTTTCTGTGATTTGCCTCTTGTCCAATGACGATATCAAGATTATAGCACTTTCATGACTTAAGGTAAATTTTAAATATTATTTAAGTTTATGTTAGTTTCTTTAGTTGGCCTTATATTTAGATTGAAATTTTCCCTAAATTTGAACACATAATCTTGCACTATGATTTGTTATATTAATTTAAAGACTGTTTATGTTAGCATAATTTGGTTTATTTTTATAAAATCTTATAACTTGTTTAAATCCCTCTTGAGGCAAAATCCTAGATAACATTAAGTTATAGATATAATTTAGGCCATCTTTAGAATGTTTGAGCCTTTCAAACCTGCCTAAAAATATTTTATATCCCTAGTTACCCTGTTGTGCTTAATATTCTATTTTCTTTGTTACCCACATATTTAGCCTAGCCTTTTTAATAAATTCATCATCCTTTTCTTTTACCTTTCACTCATAAGGCATTTGTTCTTTCAAGCGTAATTAGGTATATGCCAATATTATGGGAGGTTGGGATGGGTTAAGAATATCTGTTACATCTATAAAATATGTAATATTATTCAAGTTTGTGATGTTGTAAATCCTCAATTATTTTATATTTCCAAAAAAAAATGAAGAAAAAAAGTATAAAAAAAAATCAAAAAAAAAAAGAAAAAAAAGGAAAAAAAGAGAAAGTTAAATAAAAAAGTGGCTGACAAAGGAAATTTCATTTCGAATTTGAGATTATAAACTTTGGGAATTAGATTGTACATTTTAAAGGTTCAGGATTTTTGTAAGTGTCTTATGGGTGAACTGATCCTCAAATATATCTTTCATCTTACTTTGACCCAAGCCTTACATTACAAGCTAAATAAAGTCCTAAAGGTCTCTAACAAGGTTTTATTCTATATTAGTAGAGAGAGGGATGAAAAACAAATTTATAAGAATTTATTTAAATAAATTAAGTTATATTAATGTAAATTTATCAAGTTTAGTATTGAATCATAACTGTGAATATGAAAATTCATATTTGTGTGTTTTGCATTGATTAGTAATAGAAATTCACACACACAGGAAAATTCATCTTAAATATTTGACATACATTAGAATTGAATCATAACTTAATTAATATTTACATTTTTACTTTGAGGCATGAATATGAAATAATCCCTGAAGAAAATTAGTGAGGAATCACTAGCTTTTTCAAAAAAAAAAAAAACCTTTTATCTGTTTAAATTTTATCGCTTTAATTGCTCAGGACTAGCAATAAGCTGGTTGGGGGAGTGATAAGACTTAGAAAATGCACTTTTCTTAACATTAAAATCAATTATTTTGCATTAATATTTCTCATAAAACTCTTCAATTATAGCAATTTAGTGATAAACAGTGTTTTAGTGTCTTAGTGTGAAAATGTGTTTTTATTATATTTTTATGTTTAATAATTCTTTTGGTAATTTTTAGAGTCATTTTGGTGTGCTAAATATGTGCTTAATCTATAAATAGTTAATACCATAAAATTTATGTTATGTTATTTTGAGTCTTAATGTGTTTTAAGTTTGTAAATATGTCATACTATATTTCTAGTAATTTCTAATAATGTTTCCAAGTCTTAAAAATCATATCTGTGCTAAGCCGAAAGTGACTAGAACTTTTATAAGTATGTTATTAATTTTGTGTGTTTTAATGTAAAATAAATATTTTTAATAATTATTTTGTTTGCAAAATAATTAATTTTAGTGTGTTTGTGAATTTTAGATTTGAAATCTGGAGGAAAAATAGACAAAATGGGACATCAAATGCATCAAAAACAATTAAAAATTTGAATTTGGATAATGAAGGACACGTGGTGAAATATGGAACGCTCGATGAGTCACCAAATCGATCTCAGCCGTCCAAGAGAGGGACGCGTGTCAACACGTCATCCGTTGTGTCAGTGCTATGCTAGTAGTTCTTTGTGTGTCGATTTGCGATTGGCGCATGTACCACATAGGCCGACAAGTCTTACGTGCAACAAAGGGCAGTTTAGACAGCATCGGATCGCATGCGATCGTGTCCACATATTCTTGTCCTTTCGTCTGTCAGATCTGCATAATCTGACTGATCCAACAACCAACATACATAGCTCACTAACCCCGCTTCGGGCCCATTATTGCACGTGATTTCAAACCATTAGATTGTAGTTTCAACAGCAATGATCATTCCGTTTCAGTACTATCAGCCACCGTGTAACAACAGATTTCAAACTTAGATTCCCACACTGCTGAGTGCTGAATCGCGTGGAGAAAGAAGAAAAAAAGTGGAGAGAAAATGTCAAGACTCTCTTTGCATTTTCAATAAATGCTACAGTGAAAATAATTGAAAACATGCTGTAAATGGTTAAAATCCACCACTATAAATACCGAGGCTCTTCGACTTGGTGGGGAGAGCCTTTCTTGCAGTGTAAAACACTGCTGTTTAAATAAACAGTTTAAAGTTTAGTTTTTTTATTTTAGTTTTTAGTCTAGTTTTTTTTTTGTATAATATTTCTAGTCTAAGTTGTAAAAATTATGTTTAATAATATCAGTAGTATTTTATTAATTAAGTTTTTTTAATTTCCTTTTTAGCTGAGGGGAAAAGGGGAAATTTTGGCAAAATTACCTTAAATATTTTTAGTTTTTCTTAGTTTTCTAAGCAATTGTAATGCCAAAATACTTTTTTAGAAAACCTAGGATTTCAATGTTCTCTTAGCTAGAACTCTGCCAAAATTACGGTTTTGATTTATCGACGACATAGACTAGCACGGATAATGCTTGGGAGGACCTTGATTACTCGTAGATAGAGAATGGCTTGGTAAATGCTTAACTTACTATCTTGGTTGTTATTTTAGTTAAGTTATATTGAAATGCTGCTTATTTATTACGTTGTGTTTTTGCTACAGTATAAACATGGAATGGCATAGTAAATGCTTGGTAACTCTTGATTTATTGTCGACATAGGATGGCATAATGTATTCTTAAACCAACTAATAAATAAAAAGAAAAACTAAAATATATTTAAGATAATTGTCAGAATGAAACTTTTAAACCTCAGCCCTGTTATTATTACTATTTTATTTCTTTGAATTGCCATCGTTACTTTGCTTAAATTATTTTAAATAATCTGCACTTGTTGTTAAAGTTCCATTTTAATTTTGTTTGCATTTCTTGTTGTTAAAGTTCTAAATTATAAAAAACAAATTATGAAAAATGTTGTAAAAATGTGTAAATATTGTGAATATATTTTGTGAATAATAAATATTAATCCTCAAAATTTTCAGCTTAAATAAAAAGCAAAGGTTAATATAATATATGTATTGGAACTGAATAAAATACTTCCTTGTGGGTTTGACCTCGGATTCATCGAGTAAGTATTACTTGAGATAACCTTATACTTGGGTTTATTTTAGAGTGCGTTAATAGATGTGAGATCAAGTTTTTGGCACCGTTGCTGGGGAACGGTATTGCTTTTGGTGCAATATATTATTGTATAATATATTTTCTTTTTCTTTTTCTTTTATATATTAATAACTTTTCTTTTGTTTGTTTTATTTGTTTTCCTTTGTTAATATTTTCTGTTTTGCAGGTGTTAAGTACTGTTCACGTAGAAATCTGCATGCATTATCTGTAAGTTACTATTTGTGTAATAGTAGTTACTATTTACGTCACTATTTTACTAAAATTTAAAAAAAAAATAAAAAATTAAAAAATCCTAAAAATCATAAAAATTTTATTTTCTTTCCTTTCTTCTATAAGATATTTATTTTGCTAGTTTTAGGTTTTTGCCCTAGAAATAAAACTTCATAAAATTTTAGATTAGGTTTCTCATAATACTTAATAAATAAATTGTGTTTTTGTGAAAACTATTTTTTGAGAAAGTTCTATTTAGGGGCTGATACTGGTTCGGAATTCTTTAAATATGAAAATACTACTGATATTATTAAACGTAATTTTGACAACTTAGACTAGAAATATTATACAAAAAAAAGCTAGACTAAAAACTAAAATAAAAAGACTAAACTTTAAACAGTTTATTTAAACTGCAGTGTTTACACTACGAGAAGGGCTCCCCCCACCAAGGCGAAGAGCCTCGATATTTATAGGGGTGGATTTTAACTTTTACAGCATGTTTTCAATTATTTTCACTATAGCATTCATTGAAAATGTAGAGAGAATCTTGACATTTTCTCTCAACTTTTTTTCTTCTTTCTCCACGCGATTCAGCACTCAGCAGTGTGGGAATCTGAGTTTAAACTCTGCTGCTACGCGGCAGCTGATAGTGCTAAAATGGAATGATCATGGCTGTTGAAAACGCGATCTAATGGTCTAAAATCATGCACAATAATGGGCCCAAAGTGGGGTCAGTGAGCTGTGTATGTTGGCCATTGGATCAGTCAGATTATGCAGATCTGACAGACGAAAGGACAATAGCACGTGGACATGATCGCTTGCGATCCAACACTGTCTGAAGTACCCTCTATCGTGCTTGGGACTTGTCGGCGCATGTGGTACACGTGCCAATCACAAATCGACACACGGAGCACTACTAACGTAGCACTGACACAACGGATGACGTGTTGACACGCGTCCCTCTCTTGGACTGGCTGAAATCTATTGGCGACTCATCGGATGCTCCATATTTCACCACGTGTCCTTCATTATCCAAATTTAAATTTTTAATTGTTTTTGATGCATTTGATGTCCCATTTTGTCCGTTTTTTCTCTAGATTTCAAATCTAAAATTCACAAACACACTAAAATTAATTATTTCACAAACAAAATAATTATTAAAAGTATTTATTTTACATTAAAACACACAAAATTAATAACAAACTTATAAAAGTTTCAGTCTCTTTTGGTTTAGCACGAATATGATTTTTAAGATTTGGAAACATTTTTAGAAATTACTAGAAATATAGTAGGACATAATTACAAACTTAAAACATACTATCAAGCACATTAAGACTCAAAATAACATAACATAAAATTTACGGTTTTAACTATTTATAGATTAAGCACATATTTAACACACCAAAATGACTCTAAAAATTACCAAAAGAATTATTAAACATAAAAATACAATAAACAAAATTTTTAAAGACATTTTCACACTAAGACACTAAAACACTATTTATCACTAAATTGCTATAATTGAAGAGTTTTATGAGAAATATTAATGCAAAATGATTGATTTTAACGTTAAGAAAAGTGCATTTTCTAAGTCTCATCAATCCTTATAACATCTCTTGGGTCTAAGCACTATACCTTAGGCAATATTGTGAGATATGGGTCGGGCTTGTGCCTTGCAATATTCAAAGCATCAACATCAGCCCCTTATTGTATAGGCTATGCAGTGTAGCGAGATGGCCTAGACAATTAATCATTAAACTTCAAAATCTCTCAAAGAGACATTATATTAGTGGGAGCTGCCTTAGGTAGGTGTTACTGTTAGATATGATGCCTTAAGGAGTAAAATATTGTAATATGTTTTTGGAGACATTTTTATCAATAAAGAGATTATTCATTATTTATATACCAAATGTTGTCCTCTTTATGTTCATTTCTGTAGAATGTATGATAACCAAATAAAAGTTTAAGACTGTCAGTCTAAACCTTTAAGAATCGTGTATATGATGGACAGATTATGCGGAAGACATGAATCTTAAAGGTGATGGCCTAAACCATAAGATCTATAATCGAGGGAAGAAAGTTAGGTGCTTTATTTATGCTAAGATTGTCATGTTGTCTACATCCCCAATGGGAGATGGCTTGTCTTGGTCATCGGAGTAGGCTCCACGAGTAGAAACATTGGTGCATTGTCGTAGGTGACAATGCATTAGATCGGGATATAAAGTTAAATTGATATGGATTAATAATTCTATTTGTACAAATTAATTCACTTTAGACAATCATATGTGTTGTGTCTTAATCCTGAAATGACTAATGGGCCCATATTTTTGACTTATGTCTTTTGATGTACCAAAGGGTGACATTTTGACTTAATGATGGCATGCATACCGGTACTTTGGAGACATGACTCTTGATTACGTAGACTTATTATTCATAGATATGGAATTCATAGCTCTTTTTGTAGAGTCAATGATATTCCCTTCTATGCATTATCTTGTAATTGGGCTCAACCATTTCGATGCATAGGTGCAACCGAATGGCATATTATCTTAGGATAGTAAGTATTCCAATGGTGTGATAATGGAACGTAAGATAAAAATAATCAGGAAGGTAAAATGGAATTTATCTTTAAGCCGATTATGAATTTCCCATGGGGATGTGACACATCATGATTTGTCATAGACGGTTAGCTTACTTGAAGCTTCCTCATTTTATATAGTTTGAGAGTACAGCTCTAAGCTTTTAGTGGAGTAGCATTAGAGTTGATAATTATAAAATATATATCTGGGATATTATATTTTATAAGTATAGGAGCTTGAATTGTATACGTTCATCAGGTCCCCTTTGTTAGCTCATAATAAATCTTGTAACAATACGGCATGCTTGTCCTACATATTGGTGACGAATGTTAAATTATTAGATTGGCTAAAATTCGAAAGGATCAAATTTAATAATTCTTGTCTATTCATTGGTTGAATTAATTTACAAAATTAATTCAAGATAAACATGTTGAATTATTTGGATAATATTTTATTTTCTATGAGATTATCCAGATGTGACTGTTTTGATCAGATAACTTTTCTATTGGGTTATTTGAATTAAAACTGAGGCTCTATTTAAGAATCTCAAATGGGAAATAAGATACTCTTGGGGTCAAATTATCGTAAGTTAGGCTGGCTGATCCATTAGTTCGGCCTGCAGATGGAATAAGTTCGGTAGGTCGATGGAAAAGTTTAGCCTATCGATTATGCCATAATCTGTATACGCGTTTTTGATACATTTTTCATCAGATGTTGATCTAGATTTGAATTTTGACGCCTAATCTGATAGGGATTAACCCCAAATTTGAACAATATAAATGGGGGTGAGTTTGATTCCAAAATCAAATTTAATCATTTTTCTTCAACTTTCCACATTAAAAGTCATTAAATATATCATTCAAACATATCAAAATCATTATTAATGATATTGGAGAGTTTTTTTTAAAGAAAAGTGTTGCCATGCTTTCAACTACCGCCACCTACCAACGGTCATGCTTCTCCACCAACTCCATCTTTTTTTTAATTCCATTTTTCTGGCCAAGAATAAGGCTAGACCACTACAAAATGTCAACAAATGCAAGTAAACAATCATTTTTTTTCCTCTCCCACATCTCCACCAACTCCGCTAACAAACTGTGAAAAAACCACAATCCACGCTCGCCACCAACCCCATGCTCCTGTTTTCTTGGCTGCATTCACCTTGCACTAGGGTCATGTTTAGAACACCTCCCTCCTTGTCTCTAACATCTTCTCTTCCCCTCTTTCTCATGTTTCTCCTCTCATTTCTTCACACCATGAAACACACAAATACACACACGAATCACATACCGGCCACACACCCACGAGCTATAACAAGAAAGTCTCAAGCCTCAAACCTCCACCCTCAATAGTTAGAAACACTTCCCAAGTCAATAACAAAGCATCTCTTCAAAACTGGAAGCTAAACGGACGAGTTATGGTGTGGTTGTCGAAACCGTCAATGGAGTTAGAACAGAGTTTTTGACCATGTTTTGGGGTCAGTTTTCTATCTATTTTTACAACAAATTTTTACTATGATATTATCGTGTTTGTGGAAATAATTTTATGTGGTTTAATGTTTGATTTTGTTTAAGAAACAAAATTTCTATGAATATTATTTTTAATCTTGTTTTTAGGAGAATACCCGCATTTTGGGATTTTTTTCGGTAAGAATCGACATGATATTTTGAGGAAATTCCTTTTGGGCATTGTTTATATATATGTTAGGTATCTCCTACAAAAATTTCAGATTCAATAATGCTATTTTTGATTTGTTTGAGAATTTATACGAAATGTTGTTCTTGTGGTCCTTAAATTGCCTTTAAATGTGATTATTTGTTTGATGATGTTACGGGGTGTGTTTAATGCTAGAAAAATGTGCAAGTGCTTATTTATATGTTTAGTGTATGCTTGCAAATTTTTAGTTTCATTTATTTGTTAGAAATAAAGATGAAAATCATGGAAAGAACACTACTCAGTGTTTTAATATTTTTACTACAACATTTTTTGTAAAAATTGGTATTTTAAAAAAATATTTAGAGTGATCAAAACATAATGAAAATAAATATGTATTATATATAGATGTTAAGAATGTTATGATAAAAGTTCAGATCAATTAGAAGTTTTTGTGCTTTTAGAAAATTCATTAATCATTGACTGCCCGTCTATAGTTTACTATGATAGATTACCTTTATGACTTCTAAAATGTAAGAAAATTGCTTATGCTAGCTTAGACTTAATGAAATTAATTTTGATACTATGTTTAGATGTCTAGTATATCTCGTAAAAATTTAAAAGCCATTACAATTTTAGTGATTTTTATAAAATTTGTTTATTATCACGGCCTAAATCGAAATTCTAGTAACAGAGTCATAATTTTTAGAACATGAAATAATGGCTTAAGTTGATCTAATTATGATGAAATTAAATCAGTTGATTGTTATAGATTTTTGTAATGTGTGGTAAAAATTTCAAGTCATTTTGAATTTTATGTATTTTTAAAAATTCATGGAATGCTAGCTGTCTATGTTGTTCTTTTTGAAACAATATTTTATTCTAGAAAATATAAAAATAGTATTTTGAGTAATCCAAAAGTCATGAAATTTATTCTAATGATATGTGTGCATGCTAAGAACGTTGTGCTAAAATTGAAAGGCTATTGGAGTTTTGTATGATTTTATAAAAATCATAGAGTGTTGACTGTCGATTGAAATATTAAACCTGCCTAAAATGTGATAGTAGTGTAAGTTATTTTAAATGGTCAATTATGGAATTGCTTGTTGTAATGATAATGAGTATGATGTTTTGAGTATGTTTTTATACCAAAAATGTTTTATCACCATGTTATAATTCTAAAGATGTTTGAGACACTTCAGTCGTTGGAAGTAGAGAGGAAACCATCCACTTGCAATAGGTTAAGTAAATATACTACAAGTCAAGTAAGTACATTCTCACTTGCAACATGATTAAGGATTATAAAAAGTTTTGAAAAATGTTATGTGTTATTAATGTTTATACATTTCTTATTCATAAGATTCTTTATACCATGGTTTTGAAGAATGCCTTTTTACAAATGTTTTTAATGTTTATTTTATGATGCATAAGACATTTTCACAAAATTATATGTATATATATATATATATATCACCTAATTAAGGCATTGCACACCCAATGATAAAGTTTGTCCCGGGATTGTCTTGTAAGGTGGAATTGTTATGTTTGGTTTAGGATTAGCTACCCCTCTCCTCTAGTGATAGCGCACCATAATAATGTTAATGATGCAATACCGAGGCCCTAAAGGATAAAATGAATGAAAGGAAAGATATGTTCTTATAAAGTGAGCTTTATGTACTATGATGACAATGTCAAAAATGAAATCATTCATGCTATGGTTAAAGTTTTTATAATGTTTTGTGAGATTACATAATGTATTTATTAAGTTTAACGCTTGTATAAGTTAAATCATGTTGCAGATAAGAGTAAGGCTACAACTATAAATGGAGGATGGACAGATAGATATGTATGCCAGGAATGTGGTGTTGGATCACAGAGTTACGACATGAAATGAAATAATCACAATGCAAATTTAAATTTATTTGCAAAAAATGAAAAGATTTTTTAATTATTAGACTGTCAAATTTGGTTTGTAATAATTTATGTGTTGTGATTTGTTTTCATGTGATATACATCTTGTGTTAAAACTAACTATTTCTGCTAGTAGTTAGTTAATCGAATACCTTGGATATTCTATCGGGCTAACCGACGAGGAAAACTATTTTAGTGAAGTAAGTATTAATTCTACTTGAAAGATGTAATCCTGTGAAGTGCTAGTAATATATATTTAGAAATAATCCAATTGTTTAAATGTAAATTAAAATTATAATTCATATGTTCACATGATAATATTAAATTAAACAAAAACATACACTGAAAATCCTAGGTTAATAATTAAATTATACTTACAAGTTTTGGTTTTCCTATCAAATAGTTAAGAGATAATGATGAAAGTTTAATAGTTCTTGTGACGTTCATGAGGGGGCGTTACAATAAAAGTTTTAGATCTTGATGAGACTAATAACTTTCATGAAGAGAATTTTTTATGATTTTGCCACTAAAATATTATTACAAGCAGATTTAAAAAACTACTAGTTATTGTTTAAAAACAGTAGTGTAGTTTTTTTTTTTTTGACGAAAACAACTCCCAAAAATGTTTGAATCATAATTTTCATAAAACATGAAAATTTTAGATCTTTTAGATCTTGACGAGATAAAGAACTTTCATAAAAGAATTTTTTTTACAAAAATTCTGCCTCTAAAATGGACTTTAAATCATATTTATAAAAACTATCAAAAATTTTTATAGAAAATTGTTGAATCGGTAGAGTTTGCAAAAATTGGTGAAAAGGATATGTTAAAAACAAAAAAATAGAATTTTATAGGACATAAAAATTTTAAACCTCGTCAAATGAGGAATTCTCGTGAATAAAAGTTTTTAAAAAATTATCTCTAATATATGACTTTTAAAACTAACCAAAAAGTATCTATCGTTGGTAGTTTTAAACAAAACGCATGTTTAGTGATAGAATTATAATTTTCGACCAACAAAAGAATTGTAACATTCGAAAAACTATATGAGTTTACAGTTCACATATTATCAAATTTGGATAATTTAGAAATATGATTTTGGATACAAAATTTTTATAAATACGAAATATAAATTTTCTTAACAAACTTCAACGGATTTAAAACAAGAATTGTAGAAACCCACTAAGTTAGGCCTGCAACATTACAATGTCAAATATGGGCCCAAGACTGGTATTAGTTCAAAAGCCATCTCTCAGATCAAAGTTTCGATAACCTAGTGTTTAAAATACCGTAGACACTTCTAGACTTAGTAAGCTATGTTTATAAGATATGAAAATGAATAATAACTAGAAGTGAGTCTTTATGCTACTATGAGCCCAACAAGAATAATAAAAGAGATTTCCTTTAGACATAGTTAATGGATAAGTTAATTAATTAATTATTAAATTGATTAATCAATTATCAACTTTAGCACGAATAATTAAAAGCAATTAAGAAAAATTAAATTATGAGGATTAGATTAAGTTAATCCTTGTAATAAACAGATAATTATGCAATTCTTTAAAGGGAAATTATTCTAAAAAGTATTTAATTCCTTTTACTATTTTACAAAATTACATGGCATAAAACAAGCTAACCTTACACTCTTAATAGGTGTTCTTCAACAGAATTTAAAAATAGTGGATAGGAATATGGTGAGCCATCAATCCTATTTTTAGAAATTAGGTAAGTAGGAATCCTGTCTATAGTATAAAAACTACGGTTTCCAAAATGAAATACTTTTACATGACTTATGAAAATTATGAAATGCATGATCATTTTTATGCCATAACATGTTATGTATTGTTATGATATGTCATGCCATAGCATACCATGTCATACTATATCATGGTTGGTATGTTATTAAGTTATGTTATGCTTATGTCATATGCAGAGTGTGATGCATGTAGTATTAAATTATACTGATTACTTAATTTAAGTTAAACTTGTTTATGATATGTGACATGTGATACTACGTAGTAACATGTCATATTGCATGCACACAATAAGATAAGTGAAACAAATAAAACAAGACAAGTTAAGGGTATCATACCAACCTCTCGATGTACGAGGAGGCATTTAGTTCAATTCTGCTTAGTTTATGATCTTGGTGCCATTAGGGATCTTACGAACCCTAACTGCCCAAGGATTGCATGCAAACAATATGAGCACTCGAGCCCAATTAGTATGAAAAAATATGTATAAAAGATATGTTTATAATAAACCATAATCAGCTCATGCATGATTCGATAAATTTTTTTAAGTTAAGTTTTAAGAGTGTAAGTTCCTATTTGTTAAGTGAAAGCTCATTCAGTTATGTTCATGTTGTAGGTAAGAAACTTGTGAGTAACACTTAAGGTCCAGTAGTAAACGGTGGACGAATGGTAGAGATGGGAGTAGCTATCGCTTACCTTCCGGAGCATACGATGATTCTTTCGCCATCTGAGGCGTTAATTTACCTACTAAAATATCGCCCGTCTCCATCCAAGACCCCAACATCACAATGCCGTTTTTGTCTAAATTTCGGAGTAAATGGGCTTCTAGATGCGGTATTTCATTAGTGATTCGTTCAGGCCCGTGGCTTGTCACATGAGTATGAATTTCATATTTCCGTATATGAAAAGAAGTATAAATATCCTCATATACCAGACGCTCGTTAATGAGTACTGCATCCTCAGAATTGTAACCTTCCCATGGCATATAAGCTACTAATATGCAAAAGTCATTTTTGCTTAATGAATTATATTAAATTGTGTATGTGCATATGTTCAAATGGTATTACGCAAATGTGTTTTGAAGACTGCGATTGTAGTCATACATCCTTAGTCTAAAAAGTTTAAAGATTGATATGTTGTAACAAATATTGCAACAAAAATGTTTTTAGGAATTGTGATGATATTTGATTTTAGGAATGTTTTAAAAAGATTTAGTTTAAATTAAGAATTACTTTAAAAGATAATATTTAAGAAATTATTATTATGTTTTTTTAAAAAATTGTACAGCAAATCTAAGTACTTTACGTTAAGTAATAGCCATGTAAGTAGGATCGTTATTCAACATGACATAAACACTCCTTCACAACCATGATGGAACATAAGTAGCGTGGTAAAAAATGGTGACATTTACCCTGCACACAAAGACGAATAAAAAAATAGTGTATCAGCCATGAACACGAGATGCAATGGTAAAGAAAAATAGTAATAACAAGTAAAGAAAAAAAAAAGGGGGAAAGCTATTTGGTGATCAACCTGTTGTAGTACCAATATAAGGTAGCTTTCACCTAGAAGTGTTAAAGGGCATATGCCAGCCCAACCTGACCCTTCCCTTTTGACCCTAGGCACGTGAGGAGCCTTGGCCATGTCAATCTCTACCTTTTACAGTAGAGGTTCATGCCTGTGCAGGGTCTGAAGGTCTCTCTTTAGGACCAACCTTGGCCCCACACTAGCCCTTGTAAAGTTGTGTCAGGCTCGAGCTCAAGCACTAGTAGGGCTAGCCCTATATAGTCAACCTCATAATTAAAATTTTTATTTATTTATTTATTTTTGTAATTTTTAATATAAAAACTGATAATTACATAATTACAAGATGACTAAGTATAAAGAATGACTTTTAAATATTATATAAAGTATTGAAAAAAAAGAATCCTTATTTTTTCAATGTGTGATTCTTTTAATATTATATTTTAAACTTGTAATATGCAAATAAATATAATAAATCTAGTTGCAAAACAAATATTAACAAATAAATGTCTAGCTTAGTGGTTCAATAGACTCTTATGTCTCCTAAGGGTTTGAGATTTGAACCCTAAGAAAGGTAAATCGGTGTATTTTTTTAGACATCTTAAGGGCCTAGCCCACTTATACTATGACGGTTTGGGTTGGCTACCTGACATAGCCAGAATATGAGGTAACTTCGCCTAAAAAAATGACTACTTGAGGAAGCTTTCACTTGATGTAGCACCAATCTAATGTTGCTCCACCTGACGTAACTATTAGCAAATTAGTACGTAGAGAAATTTTAAAATTTTAAAACAAAGTATTTTTTAAAACACAAGTTTGACATAATATATGCATAAGTTAATCACTGATCTTACTAACCTTTGTATATCAAAGAGCACTAGCAATCAATGAAGAGAAGAACTTCCCAAAAGAGGCTCAACCAATTGGTCTTTTTTGCTATTCTCTATTCACGATGGGAGTGTACATGGACACGCAATCGTACACCTCTTCCTCCGATGATTGAACCACTTGAAAAGACCTAAAGCTAAGGTTCTTGATTGTGAACAACAGCTCTCAGGGAGTCTCAAAGTTTTTTAGACTAGAGTACTCTCTTTATGCTTCTCACTATCTAAATAACTGAAAAAACTCACCCCTTATTTATAATGTTCAAATATGGGGTTAATCCCTATCAGATGAGGCCTCAAAATTTGAATTTAGATCAACTTCAGATGAAAAATTCATCAAAAATGCATATATAGATTATCGTATGATCGGCATGCCAAACTTTCCCATCGGCCTGTCGATCTCCATTAGCAAGCTAAATTAATGGATTGACTTGCCAAACTTGCAATAATTTCACCCTAAGAATATCTTATTTCCCATCCGAGATTCTTAGATAGAGTCTCAATTTTAGTTCAAATAACCCAATAAAAAAGTTATCTAATCAAAACAACTACATCTGGATAATCTCATAGAAAATAAAATATTATCCAAATAATTCAACAAGTTTATCTTGAACAAATTTACAAAATTAATTCAACCGATAAACTGAAATAAATTGTAAAATCTGATCCTATCGAATTTCAACCAATCTAATAATTTAACATAAGTCACCAATATATAGAAAAAGCACACTGTATCGTTACAAGATTTATTATGAGCTAGCAAAGGGGACCCGATGAACATGTATAGTTCAAGCTCCAAAAATTATAAAATATAATATCCCAGATACATATTTTATAATCATCAACTCGAATGCTACTCCACTAAAAGCTTAAAGTTGCACTCTCGAACTATATAAAATTAGAAAGCTTCAACTAAGCTAACCATCCATGACATATCATAATGTGTCACATCCCGATAGGATATTCATAATTGGCTTTAGGATAAATTCTGTTTTACCTTCCTGATTTTTTTTATCTTATGTTCCATTATCACACCATTGGAATACTTACTAACCAAAGATAGTATGCCATTCGGTTACACCTATGTATCCAAATAGGTAGTTGAGCACTCTAGTCTTCTAATTACAAGATAACTCATATAAGAAAATATCATTAACTCTACAAAAAGAGCTATGGAATCCATATCTATAAATAACAAGTCTACATAATCAAGAGTCATGTCTCCAAAGTACCAGTATACTACCACTATTAAGTTAGGATGTCACCCTTAGGTACATCAAAAGACATAAGTCAAGAATACGGTCCCATTAATCATTTCAAGATTAAGACACAACACATATGATTGTCTAAAGTGAATTGATTTGCACAAATGGAATTATTAATCTAATTCAATTCAACTTTATGTCCCAATCTAATACATCGTCACCTATAACAATACACCAATGTTTTTACTCGCGGAGTCCCACTCCAATGATCAAGACAAGCCATCTCCCATTAGAGATGTAGACAACATAACAATCTTAATATGAATAAAGTGCCCAACTTTATTTTCTTGATTGTGGATCTTATGATTTAGACCATCACTTTTAAGATTCATGTCTTTTGCATAATCTGTCAATCATATGCACGATTCTCAAAGGTTTAGATTGACAGTCTCTGACTTTTGTTTGCTTATCATACATTCAACAGAAATGAACATAAAGAGGACAACATTTGGTGTATAAATAATGAATAATCTCTTTATTGATTAAAATGTCTCCAAAAACATATCACAACATTTTACTCCTTAGGGCATCATATCTATCAATGTCCCACCTGCACTAAGTGAGTAAATATGACATATATCGCATCCCCATAGCCTCCACATCCTCTCAAAAATGCTTGTAGTTAGTGTCTTCATGAATGGAAGCTAAATTATCCTCAGACGCTATTTTACATACAGCACCATGCCTGCCCTCAATAAAGTCTTTTATCAAATGATACTATGATGAATATACTTACTCTTTTTGTGAAATCTTGGTTCCTTAGCATTAGCTATCGCTGCAGTGTTATCACAATTCAGCGATACCACCTTATCCATACCAAGAACTACCTCAAGATTCCCATGGAACTTGTAAAGCCATACTTCTTCTTTCGAAGCATCACTACCTGCTACATACTCGGCCTCCATTGTTGAATTTGAGTGCAATCTTGGTTGACACTTCTCTAAACAATGGCACCACTGCCCAGGGTAAACACAATACCAAAAGTCAATTTACTTGAATCCATGTAGAATTGAAAATCCAAATCAGTGTATCCTAGAGGTGTTAGATCCTCACCCAAATATACAAGCATATACCCACAAGTCCTTCTTAGGTACTTGAAAATATGCTTGAACACAACCCAATGGTTTGGTCCTAGATCCGACTAAAATCAACTTACTATCCTGACCGCATAACAAATGTCTAGTCATGTGCAAAGCATAGCATGCATAAGACTACCCATTGCCAAAGCACAAGGCACTTTCTTCATTTATTCTTTTTCTTCATCAAACTTTGGTGAGTATTTTTTAGAAAAAGTAATTCCAGACTTAGATGGTCGCCCATCTTTCTTGGAATTCTGCATTGCATACCTTTCGAGAATTTTATCTATATAGGGCACTTAGGATAAAACTATCATTTTGTTCTTCTTCTCCCGAAAGATCTGGATTCCAAGAACTTAATTAGCTTCACCCAAGTCCTTCATGTCAAACTGATTAGTTAACAATAATTTGACCAATGAAAATGCCCCAACGTCATTGCCAATTAGCAAAATATCATCTACATAAAGCAGTAGAAAAACCACCATCCCATCCTTAATGTGTTTGTAAACACATGGTTCGTCAACATTTTGTTTGAATTCACGAGTCTTGATCACCTGATCAAATCTTATGTTATAAGAATGGGAAGCCTACTTAAGTCCATAAATTGACTCTTGCATCTTACAGACTTTACCCTCTTTACCCTTAGCCTTGAACCCAACTAGTTGGACCATATATATGGACTCATCAAGATAGCCATTCAGAAAGGCCGTCTTAACATCCATCTTCTAAATCTCCTAGTTAAGAGTGGCAACTATGGATAAGAGAATGTGGATGGACATAAGCATGGCTATAGGTGAAAAGGTTTCCTCGTAATTGATTCCTTCCTTTTGCGTGTATCACTTAGCTACCAGTATAGCCTTATAGGTTTCGACTTTCCCATCTGCACCTCTCTTTCTCTTATAGATCCACTTACACCCTATGGGTTTTGCCCCTTTTTGAAGATCAACAAGTTCCCAAATCCAATTAGTCTCCATAGACTTTATCTTAGTGTTCATAGCGTTTGTCCAGAGCTTTGAATCAACATCGTCCATAGCCTTTGCATAAGTGTTAGGATCCCTATCATGTTTCACCAATTCATCCAAATAGGCTTCACCATTTAGCATATACTTCTTGGGTTGACACCTAATCCTCCCACTATGCCAAAGCCCCTTAGGTTGTTGTTCTATCAGTTTTTCTACATTGATTGGATTGGTTTCAACTGGAACCTTTGGAGTGATCAAATCACTCACCAACTCATCAAGTATCACTTTACTTTAAGGCTTAAAGTCATTCATGTAACTTTCGTCAAGGAATGTTGCATTCGTTGAAACCACGACTTTTCTTTTGAGTGATAGAAAAAACCCCCTTCAATCTTCTTTGGACATCCTATGAACACACAAAATTCTGAACATGCTTCCAACTTATTCGCTTCCTTATATAGGACATGAGCCAAACATCCCTAGATATGAATATGGTTTAAGGATGTCCTCCTACCCATCCACAACTCGTTAGGAGTTTTAAGAACCAATTTTAAAGGCACATTGTTCAAAAGATAACATGCGGTTTGTAGTGTATATCCCAAAAAGGATAAAGGTAATGTTGAATAACTCATCATGGACCTAACCATATCCAACAAAGTCCTATTTCTTCTCTCAACTATGCCATTCTACTGTAGAGCACCTGACACAGTCAAATGGGATAAAATCCCATTCTCTAATAAGTGTTCCAAGAATTCATCAGAGAGGTATTCACCACCTCGATCAGATTGAAGTGCTTTTATAGGTTTGCCTAATTGCTTTTCTGCTTCAGCCTAAAACTCTCTAAACTTGTCAAAAGTTTTGATTTTATGATGGATTAGACAGATATACTTATACCTTGAGTGTCTTCAATAAAAGTAACAAAGTACTTATACCCTCCTCGTGCCTTGACGTTCATGGGACCACAAACATTATTATGCATTAGTTCTTGAACCCCTTTGGCCTTATTGCCTTTAGACCCAAATGGTCTTTTGGTCATTTGCCCTCCAAACAAAATTCACATTGTGGTATAGATTCTATCTTTAAGTGACTTAAAGGTCCATCCCTTACCAATCTTTGAATCCTATTCAGGCTAAGATGACCTAATCACAAATGCCAAAGATAAGTCTTCCTAGAGTGAGAAGTCTTAAGTCTTTTAGAGTTGTTATCATTAATCTCAGTATTAGGTAGTATGCCTATCATTAATCTCAGTATTAAGTAGTATGTCTATCTCAGGTTTGATAAAAATATACATTGTTTTGCATCCATCCATCATAGATAAAAGATTTGTTTTTACGAATCACCACTTTATTTTTAAAAGTACTGAATAAGAGTCTTTAAATAAACAAGGTATAGATATCAAGTTCCTTTTAAGTCTAGGAACATAAAAACAATCTTTCAAGACTAAAATCCTATAATTATCAAAATGAAGATGGACGTCTCCCACTGCTTCAGCCAACACCAAGGATCCATTGCGCATCTGCAATGTGAAGTCCTCATGTAGCAGACTTCTCATTTCTTTGAACCCCTATAGAGAAACACAAACATGATTAGTTGCTCCAGAATCTATGACCCAAGTGTCACTTGATTCCTCAACTAAATAAGTTTCAATAACCAAAAGTTCACACTTACCTCCTAGGGAAAAGAAGTCCTTGCAATTCTTCTTGATGTGTCCAACTTTCCCATAGTAGAAGCACTTCAACATCTTTGGATTCTTTTTCTTCTTCTTCTTGTTCTTGCCATTTGCAGCAACTGAAGACTTCCCATTTATAGCCTTCTGCTTCCTTCCATTCCCTGGATTAGGATTGGAACCAGATGCAGCCATCAAATTAGCCTTGCCACCCACAGGAGTTTTCTAGTGTTAGTGATGTGCCTTAGGCCAATTATGTAATGACCATATTTTGACTTCGTTACATTTGCATTTTATTAATAAAGAGGCATTGTTATTATTGTTTTTGATTCGAATTCCATGAATAGTTTATTTTGCTTAAGGTCATCAAGTATGTGACTTGATAGTAAAACTCTTAGGTGAAAATTGAATTCTATTCTAAATTATCTCTAGTCGGTCATTTTTATTGAGATAATAATGAATGAAGACTAGTATGAAGTTTGACTGATGATTATGTTTTACTAATCATGTGTATGAGATACTAAGTCAACTCATAGATACATATTTGAGAAATGATGTATTGGATCGACCCGCTATGAGAATACTGCATGGATAATTGTCATAAGTGATTCTCATCACAATAGTATTATCCTAGTCCTCTGACCTGAAATCACCATTGTTTCCTACATGACAAGTTCTATATTTTGACACATTCTAATACTATCTTTAACAGGATGATGGAATGGATTGTTGTTGGATATAGAGTGAATCATGTGAGGAATATGAGTGATTAAGAAGGAATTTGTCTCTCATTTATTATGAGAAAGATATCTATGGACCCCTCGATAAGTTAGACTGAAGAAAAATGTATGGCCATATTGGAATGAATTGATAAGGGTTATCAATAGCAGTCTACTTAAGATCAAGAAATAATATGATTGAATAGTGTAAGGTTGACATAAACCATGCCTTATGTTCAATCAAGGTATCTAGTGACAAAAGGACTTTAATATTTATTGTGGATTAGGTTATGTCAGGTTATTGACATTCGCATAACTTGGGTAATCATAATGTCTTGTTAGAAGCTGCTTATGATTTTTGGGCCAGAAACAGAATTTCAAGTCCTCTACCAACGTTATATGAACCTACAGGGTCGCACACTTAGAACAGACCAAAACGAATTTTGGGTTTATTGTGTCTAGGTTTAATGAACCTGATAATGTCCAGATTTGATGCACTAGATATGTCTAGGTTCATTGAATCTGACATTATCTAGATTCTCTAAATCATATTCGAATCATTGACATTATCTAGATTCTCTAAATCGTATTCGAATTACAGTTTACCCTAGTTAAAATCTAACTCTATCTCGAAGTCAATAGATATATATATATATATCTGTTTTAGGGTTTCTAGCTGAATTAAGAAAAAGAAGGTGTTCTATTATTCTAAAAGGCAAGAACATTAAAAACTCTAAAAAATTAGAGAGAGTCATTTAACGCAAAAGAGAGGGTGCTAGCACACCAATTCGTTTTGAGAGAGTCTGTTCGTGTGGATACCTACAGAGGGCGTTGCTCTAAGTAACAACGTCTGAATCCGATCTCGAATACAAAAAGCTCGAGTTAGGGTGTCACCGGAGTGAACCTGCTCTCTTCCTTCCAGAAATCTTGCCACTTTTTGTCATCCTAGTAAGATTCTATGACTTTCCTATCAATCTAATCAAATTGCATGAATCCTGCAAGGGTTTTGTGGGAATTAATTTTAATTTTCGTTGCTTATTTGAATCACAAAACTCAACACCTATAACAGATTTTCAAACTCCTGCAACTGCTTCATCAGCTCCGTCAAGGTCACATCCTATCAATTGCTCAAATTATATAAAGCTCTAAATGAGATGAACTCCTTAGACAGAGTCTCAAAGACCATAGTCATCTATGACTCTACATCTATATAAGCTTTTTGGGTTTGAGCCTCAGCGAGGTAACCCATGACTATCATATGTTCCTTCACAAGAGTCCCCATCTTTGTTTGTAGTTTAAGAGTTTCTAAAGAGCCCCTTGCCCTTTTGCTAGGGCTTGTCCTCTAAATATGTCTTCATGATTATCCAAGATCTGCTTTGCAGTCTCATAATCTTCATGTTGAGCCTATAGCACGTTATTCATGCTAGCCATAACATAACAACGGGCCTAATCATTAGCACCTTTTCAATAATCATACACTTGATAACAAAATTAACAAAGCTCTTAGAGCAGGTTGATAACAAAATTAGCATGTTATTCCTTTAACAAAGCTCTTAGAGCAGGTTGATAACAAAATTAATCTTAAGTGTGTAGCAATCATTTTAACTATTTTATCCATGATTTATAATCGTCACCTAGGGATGTACAACTCTAAATTATGCTAAAATAAATTATCCCTTTGGAGATCCAACCCGATACATAATGAATGCCTTCCTAGGGGTCGAAACCACTATGTGCTACTTATAGACCAATGATGGAGGCCATAGGTCCTCTCTTCAAAAACCTTTTGCCACTCAATATTTTAAAGGTCAAGGTTTTATGTTAACTTGCATGAACAATTTTCAATGAGCGGCACTCCCTATTTTACATAGCATGTTATCAACACACATGGCAAATCATATTATAATGTAGACAAGCAAAGCAACATGCAAAACCACAAGCAAAATAATAAATAAATGGCCATAATATTATGGTTCTATCCTAAAGAAAAGAAAATAAAGATTACAAAAGATCAATTGAAACATATTATTGATTCTTCATCCTTATATCTTCAAGTTACATCTTTCTCATGTGGCATTCGTCTTCAAGTCTTCAATCCCTCATAGATCAAATGCTTTATTTTTCCAATCATCATACAATTTCATGTTCTTTAGAATTGTCACAAAAATAAAACCAGAACTGCTCCGAAAAGCGCACCTTTTCTGAAAACATGTAGCTCTCTGTTGGCTTGCTGAACTTGATCTATGGCCTGTCGGTCATCTACAATTGACCTGTCGAACTTGAGAGTTTGGCAGAATTCTGCTCTACGAACAACATGCTAAACTAGAAGTTTAGCCTACCAGTCTATGACCATCGGCTTGTCGAACCAAAGGGTTCAGCCTGCCGACCGAGTTGAATTCACGTTATTCTAGAAAACAGTTTTCAAGCAGTTTTTCCTTGTTATTTTAAACAATTCAAAAGCATTAAAATTTTAGAAACTTAGGAAAAAATAATGGAACTCCTATCATCTATCTTCTAGATCCATCTTCTCTTTGAATGATTATTTAATTACAAAATTTTTTCAAATTTATATTTAAAAAAAATAATTTTTGGACGGTGATGATAGACTGTCATCTAATTATATGAAAAACCTAGATACACATTCTAACCTCTAAGGAATCATAATTGGCACAAATTAATTAATTAATTAATAAGTATACAATATTATGTAATCAACCATAATTAATTAATAAACATTTACCATGTAATCTCACGACAATATTTAATTACATAGAAACCCTAGAGTGTCAACTTTCTAAAAATTAAATTCAAGCATAGTAGAGAACAAGATCACATAATCTATATATATATAGCATGATCATAAATTCGTAAATTACGTAAAAACCAAGGCTTTGATACCAATTGTTGAAAAACGAGTACGCAACGAAATTTTAAAATTTAAAAACAGAGTATTTTTTAAAACACAAGTTTGATATGCTATATATATAAATTAATCACTGATCTTACTAATATTTGTATATCGAAGAGCACCAACAATCAATGAAGAAAAGAACTTTCAAGAAGAACCTCAACTAATTGGCCTTCTTTGCTATACTTTATCCACGATCGGAGTGTGAGTAGTCACACATCATATAGCTCTTTCGCCGGTGACTCTCCTTCCAACCACTTGAGAAGACCTAAAGTTAAGGTTCTTGTTTGTGAACAATAGGTCTCAGGAAGTTTCAGAGTTTTTTAGACTAGAGTACTCACCTTATGTTTCTCAACTGATCTAAATAACTAAGAAAACTCACAATATTGAAAACATCTTTAAAAATGTGTTCTTCAAAACCAAGGTAAAAGGAATCTTGTGAATGAGAAATGCATAAACATTAATAACATAATAAAACATAATATTTCTCAAAACTTTTCATAATCCTTAATCATGTTGTAGGTAAGAATGTATGTACTTGACTTGTAGCAAATTTACTTTACCTCTTGCAAGTGGATAGTTTCCTCTCTACTTCCAATGACTTAAATGTCTTAAACGACTTTAATATTATAACATGATGATAAAAGAAACATTTTTGGTATAAGAACATACTCAAAACATCACATTCATCATCATTACAACAACCAATTCTACACTTGACGATTTAAAATAACTTACACTACTATCATATTTTAGGCAGGTTCAATATTTCAATCTAGTAGTCAATGCTTCATGATTTTTATAAAATCGTACAAAATTCTAATAGTTTTGAAATTTTAGCACAACTTTCCTAGCATGTATACATGTCACCAGAATAAATTTCATGACTTTTGGATTACTCTAAATACTATTTTCATATTTTTTAAAATAAAACTTTGTTTTTGGAAGAACAACATGGACAGCTAGTATTCCACGAATTTTTAAAAATGACACAAAACTCAAAATGACTTGAAATTTTTACCACACATTATAAGTATCTATTAAAATGACTGGATTTAATTTCATCACAATTGATCAATATAAGCTATTATTTCATGTTCTACAAATTAGGACTCGGTTGCTAAAATTTAGATTTAGGCAGTGATAATAACAAATTTTATAAAAATCATCAAAATAATAATGGCATTTAAATTTTTATAGGACATACTAGATATCTAAAAATATACTATCAAAATTAATGTCATTAAGTTTGAGCTAGTATAAACATTTTTATTATATTTTAGAAATCATAAAGACAAACTGTCACAGTAAACTACAAACAGGCAGTCAATGATCAACGAATTTTCTAAAATCACACAAAATTCCAATTGATTTGAAATTTTAGTATAACATTCTTAACATCTTTAAATAATATCATATTTATTTTCATTATGTTTAGATCAATTTAAGTATTTTTCAAAAATACTTACTTTTAGAAAAATGTTGCAGTAAAAATACTAAAACACTAAGCAGTGTTCATTCCATGATTTTAATCTTTACTTGTAAGGTATGTGTGAAACTAAAAATTTGTAGAAATAAACTAGACATATAAATGAGCATTATAAATTTTTCTAACATTAAACACATTATATGACATCATCAAACAAATCACCACATTTAAAAGCAGTTTAAGGACCATAAGAACAACATTTAGTATGAATTCTCAAACAAATTGAAAATAGCATGATTGAATCCGACATTTTTGTGAGAGATGCCTAACATGTAAATAAACAATGCTCAAAAGGAATTTTCTCAAAATATCATGTCTATTCTTCCCCAAAAATCCCAAAATAAGGGTTTTTGCCTAAAAACAGGATTAAAAATAATATTCATAAAAATTTTGTTTCTTAAACAAAACCAAACATTAAACTATATAAAATTATTCCCACAAACACAATAAATATCATAGTAAAAATTTGGTGTAAAAGTAGATAGAAAACCGACCTCAAAACATGGTTAAAAACTTTGTTCCGACTTCGTCGATGGTTTCGGCGAACACACCGTAACTCATCAGTTTAGCTTCTAGTTTTTGAGAGATGTTTTGTTCTTGACTTGGGAAGTGTTTGTAAATATTGAGGGTGGAGGTTTGAGGCTTAAGACTTCCTTGTTGCAGTTCATGAGTATGTGGTCGATATATGACTTGTGTGTGTATCTGTTTCACAGTATGAAGAAATGAAAGGGAAACATGAGAAAAAAGGGGAAGAGAAGATGTTGGAGACAAGAAGGGGGTGTTCTAAAACATGACCCTGGTGCAAGTTGAATGCAGCCAACACAAGAGGAGCATGGGATTGGTGGCCAAGCGTGGATTGTGGCCTTTTTCATGATTTGTTGAAGGAGTTGGTGGAGGATATGGGAGAGAAAAAGAAATGATTGTTTACTTGCTTTTCTTGGCATTTTGTAGTGGTCTAGCCTTATTCTTGGCTGGAAAAATGGAAGAGAACAAAAGATGGAGTTGGCTGTTATCGAGTTGCGATGGTGGAAAAATGGTGCCTACACTTTTCTTCAAAAAAATTACTCTTCAATATAATTAGTAATGATTTTGATGAGTTTGAATAAGATATTTAATGACTTTTAATGTGGAAAGTCGAAGAGAAATGATTAATTTGATTTTGGAATCAAATGACTTGTTTTCTCTAACTCTAGATGTGGTAAGAAGACAGTCCAAATAAGGTGTCATTTTGTTTTTTGTTTTTGTTTTTTCTTTTTTGGCATTTTTGCCTCCTAAAAACAACATGTCATTTTGAGTGGCCAGCTCCTAAACGACATGTCATTTTGGGAGCACCCCCCACAATTTTTTTTTTTTGGAAATTTTTTTTTCAAAAATCCAAAAATGTAGAAAGTCTTCCAAACTTGAACAAAATGATTTCTAAAGTCAAATAATTTATAAAAATTAAAAATAGATCTCCTAGAAATCCAAAAGAATAGAATAGCATATTAAAACATATAAAATCTAGGTAAATCATCAAAATAGATCATTTTTCAAACAATGAATAATAATAATCATTCTTTAGGCACTTTATGTTGTTAGAATTTCCATAGTCCATTCACTACAAAAATTGTTAGTTCATAATAAATTTCATAATCATAGATATCACACTAGAATTTTCACACAATATGTGCTTCTAAGTCATAATTTTATTCATGTGAAGCATAAAATTGTTAAACGTTACACATTTTCTGTTAAAGAAAACAACAGTTGTCACATTTATGCTCTGCAAAACTTAAGATTTAGCCTCGAAGATGCCTGTATCTATAAAAAACAATGGCTGCCCACAGTAAAAATAGTTTTGGAGAAACTTTTAAAAATGGTCCGAAAGTTCATCTTCGAGTCAGAAACATGAAAAATCTTAGTCACAGGAATTTGATTTAATTGTTGAGATCTAAAAATTTTATGTTCATGAAGATTCCAAATCAACTCATGAAGGATCAGTGTTTAAGCATAAATAGTGTAGGAAAGTTATTATCTAAGAACCATGACTAAAACTTAGAATAAACATGCTTAGTCTTACATAACCATAAATAGCCACATCATAAACTTATATTATAAATATAAGCATACTCTTAGGAGCTTATTACATGACCTTAATCAATAGTAAACATAAACTAAATCAAGCTTAAAATAAAAGGGAAAAGTTTAGTGTTTTACCTTTGTAGAGAACCCTTGAGTGCTCCCCTAATTCTTTTCTTTCTCCTCTTGATCTTAGGTGGATTTTTGTGAGTGTGAGAAAGGGAAAAGTTAGAGAGAGTTTGAGACTAAGAGAACCAATTTTGGTTTGAGAAAAAAGGGGAGGAATAGCCAAAAATGAGCCCATGTTATTAAGGGTCCTCTTTATAGCCCTTTAGTGCTAATCTTGCCTAATCTATTAATTGAGATCTTTGAGCTTCTTGAAAAGCTTATGGAAATAAAATCATGATCAAATCACATTTAACTACTAATGCAGTACTATACTTGAAATTCTTATCTATTAAATTTCAAGTTTCTTGCTGATGGGCTTCCTTCGTCTTAAACTTAAGATGGAAGTTTTTCTGATCTTGAATTGATTTCTAATAATACTCTCATAACGCTTAACGGTATTATATATTACTAATTTACTCTGATCATAGAATCATAGAATGTTGATGCTCTGCTTGATCTGCTGCTGATTAATGCCACATGCGGCTATGCATGGTGGTAGAACTACCTGCCCTACTTGTCTCGGTTTCCCAAGGTGAAACTGCAACAAGAAGATGGGAAGCTTTGGTGGTAATGGGGGACACCGTGTGGTGTCAACAAAGAGCTCTCCGACGCTCAAGTCAGGCACCTGTTTGACCAAGATCAGGAGTAGGGTTAGGTGAGAGAGTGCACATGCCTTTTAGGTTGAGTAAATGCTTTGTATTTATAGACTACCGCCTAGAGCTGGTGTAAGGTGGGTTTGGCCCATGATTGGGTGCTTCACCTAGTTCTGTTGGGGAGTAGGTGACAGATGTCCAATCCTAGATGGAAGGACCCTTAATCTGATGGCTATAGCGAGGCCATCTGTCGACCTTTGGAAATGAGTTGTAGCCTAGATGTAAGCTATGTTAGTCCGTCTCAAGCACGTGTACTTTCCAAGGAGGCGACATCTTGTGTGGTAACCAGTGTTGGCCTTATGGAGCACCTTGGGAAGAAGTGTCAATCAAAGGGGAGTTTTATGGATATCCAAAAATGGCTTTATTCGAGTAGGGTGGCCAGACATCCGAGGAGTGCTCTTCAGGAACAAAATTTCAAGCATACCCCCAACAGTAGCCCCTTAGTATATTTGGTTAGTGCTCGGCCTGGTGTACTATTCGTGAGGGGTTAATTAGCAAAAATTATCTTCATATTTACATCTTCAAGCTCACAAGTTCTGAGAGCACAGTCGTTCAAGCTCAGTTGACATGTGTTAACTTGCCATTGGTTATTTCCTTGACGAGTGCAATCATAGTGCCTCTTCAATTTTTGCACCAACCTTCAGCTATAAATAGGAGAAGCTTTCTATTCATTCTACATACCTTGCTTACAAATTTTTGGGAGTTTTGCTTTTTAGCTACTAAACAGAAGGCTTGAGAACTTGTAGAACTTTTGAACTTGATCAATTAATTCTAAACTAGTAATTCCTCAACATAGATATGAGTGATCTAAGTGACTCCCAAAACTGGTTAATGAATGTCTCCTGGTTGGATGAGAGTAATGAGTCTGATCGACCCAGCTTCAAGGAGGGGGAAGTATCGAGAGGGTGATCGAGCAAGAAGGAGCGGCTTGATTGGCCCAGATTCTTAGTTTAGGGCAAGGTATTGGCCCTGATTAAGAGTTCCTAGATCTTCTCGAAGGAACAGTCTCAATTATGCTATGTAGTGGGGAAGACCTTGTACATCAAGGCGGCCACAACGGGTACATCTCGAGCGATTGAACAAGAGTGTGCTCACTTGGCGGCCGTCGCAAGTGGGCCGAGCACCTCTAACCAGGATGCAGCTGAAGGGGCCCAAGTAGTGGGTTAAGTCATCATCGAGGAAGATGTTTCCAAGGAGAGGCTTCTAGTCCAAGGAGGCAATTACGCCGATGATGAGGAAGATGTGTTAGTTGCCTTGGAGACTAGGGTTCGAGGAGCGATGGTCTACAAAGTATGCCGGCTTGGATAGACCCCGCCCATGAAGTACACGTCAGTAATGACCTAGGCCCAGTTGGACACTTTTCATCGAAAGTATGGATTCCTGATGATGTCATTCTTATTTTACATGTAGCCAAGGATTCCCCCCTTGACCTACCAAAGGGATGCATTTGACTCTATATGGAGTTTTGCCAACTAAGACTCTGCCATCTGTTGTATCTGTTCATGCATCGAGCCCTCCATGACTCAAACGTATGCCCTGTGTAGTTAAATCTAAATTGTTACCGCTTACTCATCGGCATGTTTGTGCTGTGGATGTACAGTCACACAATAGAGATACCATGGGAGGCCTTTAAGTAAATGTTCAAGATGAAGAAACTCTAACAGCAGGTCGGATGGTACTATGTTATTGAAGTTTTCAAGGACAACACCGACTCAGACAAGCTATAGAAATTCAAGTAGTTCTATGCCGGTGAAAGATGGCTATCTTGGATCAAGGAGAGGGTATAACTTGACCAAGTCGTGCCAATGAGATTCGAGTAGAGGCACCTCTGGTCGAAGAGGCTATAAGGATGAAGAGCATTAATGCAGTCTATCGAGGACTTGTTGAAGAAACCCAAAGCTATCCAGAGTAGGCATTTTTGCTAAGCAAGACTAGCTTGGCAAACTATGGCCAGTTAAGTGGTTTTAGCTTAACTAACCTCTGACATGACAATATTCCACTTGCTCGGACGGCAGAGCAAGTGATAGTAGCTCAGCATGGTGTCACTAATGTCTCGAGGCCAAGTTCTTCCCAAACTAGGCAGCAGGCAAGGAAGCCATCATCGTCTAGTTGCAAGGACTTCATGATAGTTTCCCCTATCTGGGGCCACCTATCGCTGATGAGGATCTCGTGGACATGATTAGGCTACTCTATCAGCCAAGCCTACTCCGAATCAGAGGTTTGACCTTATGACTATTCTTTTAGCTTTTGTTGGTGCTTTTCCTAATCATTTCTTGACTTTAGTTCTCTTGTTTTTCAAATATGTTGGCCCACTAGCTCTCTAGGGAAGATAGGCTTCAGGAAATGATGGAGCTTTGGAGCCAAGGCAAAGGCAAGGACCACGAGAAAAATACCCAATGAGTCGGGCAGCCTGAGGTCGAAGCCCCCCCGAGTACCCAGCGACACGGTAAGGTGTCTCATCTTGGGTCCTCCACCTCCACCACCAATGGTTCCTTCAACTAGCCGGCTGAGGATGCAATATCCGATATGCCCGTTTGGCATCGAGTACTTCAAAGATCTATGCCTCCAGAGGACTTCTTCAACTTTAGCCAGCACAAGTCCTACCAGGACTACTACGAACTAACCTTCTAGAAGCTCATTCATGTGGGTTTAATCTCAGACTCCAAGCTTAAAGATCACTAGCCTCAAGGCCAAGCTATAAGCCACCGTGCAGTTGGATAAGGCCAAAAAGGCCACCTAGAATGCTATTGAGGCCGAGAAAAAGCTACAAGAAAGTGTCGGTGAGGTGGGCCAAGCTAGAGCTAAATTAGAAGTGGCCAAAGAGGAGGCTAATTAGGTGCTAGAGGAACCTCAAAAGGCACGGGCCAACCTCCTTAAGGCACAAGAGATGGCCCTGGCGGCAAGGGCACAACACGAGAGGTTCCTTTGGAAGAATTCAAGGCACAACACAGGCTAACCTAGGTGATGGAAGACTTCAAGCACACCAAGGAGTTCTCCAATAACTACTTCCTCAAGATGAAGGACTTACAAGGCTACATCTTGATGAAGCATCTCGAGCCGGCTATGCTGGATTGGTCGGTTATTGCCGAACCTAAGGAGGAGGAGGGTAGAGGTGAGGAAGGAGGCCATAACGAGGAGGAAACCTCAGCCCCAACTGACCAGGATGGTGGTGGGTAGAAGCAAAACTCAATAAAAGTCGTAGTGGACTTCGATGTCGAGGACGCCAAGGACACCACTCAGCCTAATGCTTAGGGTTCCAATTCTTATGTCTTTATTTTTGTTTATTTGTGCCTGGCTATGGGAAGTGTCTGGTTATTGTACCTCCTCCAAACATTTATCTATAAAATATTTTGATTTTTCCTAAGTATTGAGTTGCTTGAATTTAATCATTTATACGTATTTTATTTGTCATATTCAGCTCTTTTCAAGCATGTTTTGCTCATTATTATATATATAGCATATTTTTGAGCATATTTTGCTCGGATTTGGGGTATGGTGTCATAATACCCCTATACATCCTAGACTTGTTAAGTCCTTTAGGACTTCCACAAGTATAATTATGGTCGGGAGTTTTGTCCCTACGCCAAGGTCGGGTAGTTCGTGGTGTGATTAGACCGTTAAACTCGTATTTTAAGTTCACCTATGGTTAGGTTTTACGCCGACTAGCCCCCCAGTTAGGAGTTTAAAATGGCCCTCCCCTAGTTGGGAGTTAGAGTAGCCTTCCCTAAGGTTGGAGTTAAGAAAAGTGGCCTGAGCTCGAATAACGGTGTCGTCTTAGTCTATTTTTATACTATAATTTGGAGATTTCTTGAATTTGTGTTCATTCATTGATGTATAGTTGATGTAAATTCATTTTCTGCCTTGGTTGGTAGATCTTTATAGTGTTAATAAAAAGAATATCAGACCTAAAGGTCAAAAAGTGGCTTAGCTCCAAGGTCAGTAGTAGAATCTCTTCAAGTGCTAGTGTTCCATGAATGGGAGAGCACTCTTCCTTCAATATCGACAATTTTATACGTGCATGGTCAAATGATGCCGACCACTCTAAATAGTTCATCCTATTTGGGCCTAAAAGATCCAAGCCTGGGCTGTTGGATGACCACTTTTTTCAAGACTGCTCATTTGTCTCCAACTTTAAAGCTCCTCAATTGTATCTGCTTTTATAGTACTAAGCCACAACTTGGTTCTGAGCAGTTGTTTAGATGTAGGCAATGTCTCATATTTCTTCCACCAAGTTAAGTTTGGCCATCATAAGCTCTACATTATACTGCTCATTATAGTGTTTTACTTTATAGCATGGCAAGCCAACTTCTGCCAGTATCATAGCTTCAGCTCCGAAGACTAGGGAGAAAGGTGTCTCTCCCTTAGCCGTCTGAACAGACATGCTGTATGCCCTGAGTAACTTTAGTAGTTCATCAATCTAAGCACCTTTGAGGCCTTCTAGTTTCTTCTTTAAGTTGTCCTTGATAGTCTTGTTGACGGCCTCAACTTGCCTGTTATTGTGGGGGTATCCCGATGAAGAGAATACCTTCTTGATGTTGAGCTGCTCACACATCCTCAAGAGGCTTGCTGCTTCGAATTGTTGGGCATTATCGGTGACTATTGTATGCAAGATATCTTACTAGTAGATTATGTTCTTCCAAATAAAGTTTGTGTACTTGGCCTCAGTCATGTCGATGGAGGGCTCAACCTCTACCCATTTGTGAGTTGAGCAGCTCAAGGTGATGTCCGAGCGCCCGAGCAAACTGTTGGCACTTGAAGCACTTATGGGTGTATTCCTTATAGTCCTGGTCTATAGTCATCCAATAATAACCTTGGTGAAGACACTTAAGGGATAGGGAATGCCTAACTGTGTGATTGTCACACAGTCCGCTATGGATCTCTTCCATGAGATCCGCTAAGTTGTTGTGAACGCACCGGGCTACTTCTTGGTCATTGGGCAATTCAGTTATGGTCAGGTGTCGGATGATCATGTCCATCCAGATTTTGACTCCTTCGGTAGCTTCAATCATAGATCCTTTTCTGATGCTAGGCTCAGCTGGCCTCTCGATTGGTATTGATGTCAGGTCATTGTCTTTAAGGCTTGAGGCTGACTGAGCAAGTGTGTCAGCTTCAACATTCTCTGCTCTAGGGATCTTGGTAATTATAAAGCTCTTGAATTGTTGGAGCAGGGCTTTAATTGTTGGAAAAATAGTAGATAGTGGAATTTTAAAAATTTTTATATTATAGTATTTTTCAAAACACAAGTTTGACACACTATATATATAAATTAACCAGATCTTACTAACCTTGTATATGCCAAAAAGCTACCACAATCAACGTAGAAAAGTAACATTCTAAAAGGACCTCAACCAACTGGCCTTTTCTGCTATTCTCTATCCTCGATCAGAGTGAGGGTGGACTCACGTCGTTTAGCTTTTCCACCAGGTGACTCTCCTCCTAACCAGTAGAGAAATACCCAAAGCTATAATTCGTGATTTGTGAATGATAGCTCTACGGGGAGTTTTAGAGTCTCACTCTAGATTTTTCAACTGATCTAAATAATAATGAGACTCACTCCCCTTTCTATAGAGGTTGGGCCCAAGAGTCAGTTCTTATTAGATAAGGCCTCAAAAATTCAAATCAGAATCAATATCTGATAAAATCCATGTGAAAACGTGTGATCCCTTTACCGCCCGGTCGACAGGCTGAACTGGTATATCGGCCTGCCGAACCTCCTCAATCGGTAGGCCAAACTTAAAAAATGGCCTGTCGAACCTCCGATAAAGATCCCTGTGAATTTTTACTTCCCACCTGAGATTCTTAGGATAGAGCCTTAGTTTTAATTCAAATAACCCAATGGAGAAGTTATCTAATTAAAACAGTTATATCTAAATAATCTCAAAGAAAATAAATATTCCTGATAATCAATAAGTTCATCTTGAATTAATTCAAAATTAATCCAACCAATAAATAGAGATGAATTATCTGATCCGGATAATTCAACAAATTATCTTGAATTAATTTTATTACAAAATTAATTCGACCAATAAATCTGACATAAGTTAATTTAATTTCAGCTAAATTTCTAATTTTAGCCAATCTGATAAATCTGACATAAGTCAGTAATTATTGGAAAAACACGTCGTATTGTTACAAGATTTTTGTAAGCTAGCAAAGGGAAGCAAATGGACCTATATTGTTCAAGCTCCCGATAATTATGAAACCTAATATCCCAGATATACATTTCATAATTATCAACTCCAACGCTACTCCACAAAAAACTTGGAGCTGCACTCTTGAACTATATAGAATTACGAAGCTTGTGTAGCTAGTCTCCGTGACACATCATAATGTATTGTATCCCCATAGGATTATCGATAATCGGCTTAAGGACAAGTTCTGTCATACCTTCCTAATTATTTTTATCTTACATTTCATTATCTCACAATCAGAAAACTTACCATCCAAAGAAAGCATACCATTCGGTTACACCTATATATCTAAATGGTTGAGCGCTTCAGTTTTTCAATTATAGGATAATGCATATAAGAGGATATCACTGCTCCTAAAGAGGAGCTATGGATTCCATATCTATGAATAACAGGTCTACACTATCAAGAGTCATGCCTCCAACAGACCAGCATATGTACCACTATTAAAATGTGGATGTCACCCTTTGGTACATCAAAAGACATAAGTCAAGACAACGAGCCCACTATTCATCTCAAGATTAAGATATAATACAAATTATTGTCTAAAGTGAATCGATTTGTTGAGACAAAATTATTAATCTAAATCAATTCACTTTATATCCCGATCCTATACATTGTCACCTATGACAATGTGCCAATGTTTCTATTCATGGAGTCCACCTCCGATAGCCAAGACAAACCATCTCCCAATATGGATATAGACAACATAACAATCTTTGTATGAATAAAGTGCCTAACTTTATTATCTCGATTGTGGATCTTATGATTTAGACTGTCACTTTAAGAATCGTGTCTTCTACATAATCTGTCTATCATATGACTAATTCTTAAGGGTTTAGACCGACAGTCTTAAACTATTGTTTGCTTAACATACATTCAACAAATATGAATGTAAGGAGGACAAGATTTGGTATATAAATAATAAATAAATTCTTTATTGATAAAAATGTCTCCAAAAGCATGTTACATTTTTGCTCCTTAGGGCATACACGTCTAACAATCTCCCACTTGCACTAAGTGAGTACATATGACAAATCTCGCATCCCCATAGCTTTCATATGCCTCTCGAAGACTCTCCTAGTAAGTGTCTTCGTGAATGGGTCAGCTAAATTGTCCTCTGACATGATTTTGTACATCATGACATGCCCGCCCTCAATGAAGTCCTTTATCACATGATACTTTCGATCAATATGCTTACTCTTCTTGTGAAGTCCTGGCTCCTTAGCATTAGCTAACGCTGCACTGTTATCACAGTATAATGATACCCCTTATCCATGCTAGGAACTACCTCAAGATCTCCAAGGAACTTATGGAGCCACACCGCTTCTTTTGAAGCATCAGTAGCTGCCACATACTCGGCCTCCATCGTTAAATATGAAGTGCAATCCTGCTTTACACTTCTCCAATTGATAGCACCGTTGCCCAAAGTAAACACAAAACCCAAAATTGATCTCCTCAAATCCAAATAGGATTGGAAATTCTAATTAGTGTAGCCTAAAAGAGTTAAGTCCTTACCTGAATACACAAGCATATAGCCTCGAATCCTTCTCAGGTACTTGAAAATATGCTTTACTGTAACCCAGAGGTTCGGTATTGGATCCGCCTAAAATTGACTTACAATCCTAACCGTATAACAAATATCCGGTCGTATGCAAAGCATGGCATACATGAGACTATCCACTACCGAAGTATTAGGCACCTTCTTCATGTATTCTCTTTCTTCCTCAAACTTTGAAGAGTCTTTCTTAGAAAGAGTAATTCCTGACCTAGATGGTTGCCCACCTTTATTGGAATCTTATATTTGCAAACCTCCTGAGAATCTTATCTATGTAGCCGGCTTAGGACAAAGCTATCATTTTGTTCTTCCTATCCCAAAAGATCTGGATATCGAGAACAAAATTAGCCTCACCTAAGTCCTTTATGTCAAACTGCTTGGTCAACTATAATTTGACAGATGATAATGCTCCAACGTCATTGCCAATTAGCAGAATGTCATCTACATAGAGCAGTAGAAAAACTACCTTCCCATCCTTAATATGTTTGTACACATATGGCTCATCCATGTTCATCTATCATTATATGAACAATATGGGTTGGACACCTATTCTTATGATCTTACCTGAGGTATGTGTTTTTATGTGTCATAATAATTCTAACATGTTAACCTTATCACACTAATCTTGTGTTTGGTTAATGCATATATATATATATATATTAGCAATATATTCTAACTCATCAAATGACGAATCTTGCCAGTTTATGGAGGCTAGAAGGGCTTTCAATAAACCTTACTTGCCTATTGTGCAATTTCTACTATTGAGATGTGCCTAGAAAACTAACTTCAGATGCTCTACTTTACTTGGTGGACACTACATGTGTCATCCTCCCTGTCTACTATCTCTAGTGTTAATATTAACACACCTTTTTATTGGTGTCAAAAGGGGCGTACAAATGGCCTTTAAACCACCGTTACGTCTCAAACTTCAACAACTTACTCTTAAACTTGCTAATCATATTATCTAGACATCATCAATTCTCTAATTCTTACTATCTATAAACTTATCGAGGAGGTCTCATTGATCCTCTCGAAAGAGATCACTCCTTCATGTCTATCGTTTCCTAAGGGACGTGCAAACTTCATAGCCTTAGCTTTGGAATACTTTTGCTTTGATTCCTAGAAAATTTTATTGTTAGGTTGACGTTATAGTTGGGCTTATTTTACGTAACTAACCACACTTATAATTTTTTTTTTCTAAATGCAAATAAATTAGGGTTACTCCAACCATCGGCCACACAACTAAGTTTTCCTTAAAAGGTTGAGTGATTCTTTCATAAGTTTGCTCCACCACTAATTCTAAGGGATTTCACCTCAATATGGTATGTCTTAGCTAGTCAAAGGATTTATATTATCCCTATACTTGCATTTCATAGAGTCTAATTACTAACGAGGGTTCGGTGTTTGACTCAAGGTCTCTGATCTTGTTTATTCCATAACCTTTTCCTATTTTCAAGTTTCATAAACTAGAGGGACCACATCTGCTTAAGGTGGTCTTCCTAGCTTAACAACTGGGATGGGGTAAGTTTTCTACTCCCTCTAAGAATTCTCTATTTGCTACCTTAAGTAGATGTCTTTATCTACTTATCTTAAATTGGTTCTCTGCCTGTTGATGACTAAAGGTCATTTATTAACATGGCAGACTGTGTACTTGAAAGAACATATCTATCTGCTTATCTTAAACTAGGTTTTATGGCTATTGATGACTAGATGTCATCGAGTCATATGATGGGATGCATTCTTTTGTTCATAAATTTCTATTGGTTTCCCTTTGTTATGGTTACTCTATCGGAGTTACATAGCTCTATTAGAAACTGTCCTTAAGTCTTTTCTTTCTTAATTCTTAAACAGGTATGTTAATGACTGTATATTGTTATTCTAATTATCTTATAATAGCCTTGTGATGTTACTTACATCTCTTAGGTGGGTAGAAGCAACTTTACTTTAGCAATCTCTACTTAATGTGATCTTAACTTCTTATAGGATGGTGTTCGACCGATCTACATAACCTATTTATTTTTATTTATTTATTTATTTATTGACTTATTGTTTATTTTATTTTACATATATATATATCTATATATATATTTATCTGTAGGTTGGGAGGGGACATCTCATTATGAGATCACTATAATGGGGTTTGTTTGGTCAGATACTAGTTTAGAAGTAACAACTCGTAGACAGTCTATGACCTCAAAGGAGTTCTTGTCTTATATCTTGAACTTCTGCTTACATTCCAATTTCTTGTAAGGATCCGTGTATTTATCCTTATCAAGATTTTGATTTTATTAAATCTATTCTTTTACTGTGATTTAAGAGGTTATGTCCTTAATGGGTTTCTTGTGGACTTTATCATGTATGTTTGTCATGGATTTCATGGTACTTATAAATTATATCGTGTTTATAATACAGATAACATGCATTAATCATAGCATTCATATTCATATTATACATACAAATAATATTCATAAACATATGATGCATATACTTGTCATTCATACTTACATATCATAGAGTTACTAAACATTTTTCTTTTGTTAGCAACTATTTCATATCATACCTATAAGTCATATTGTATTTATAATACACACAATAATCATAATTTATAACATTCTTACATATATCAATCATACTTTCATATCATGAAATTGCCAAACATTTTTTTGTTAGCAATTATTGCACATAATAAACTGTTGTTGAGACCGAGGCCTTACTCGCCTCCAGCTAGTTGCATAACATAAAATTCTTCCTATTGGAAGCTTCTACTATTCATGCATAAATCTTACTTTTTATACTATATGTATACTTGCTTAGTCATATGGTATATCACACCACTAACCCCGTAGTGGTACTATGCCTATCTATTCTTTTACGTCGTCTCTAAGTCGGATATCGATGTCCTCTTTAATGGTCCAAGCTGGGAAATATTTCTAACAAAGTGTGTGCTCGTGCTTCATAAAAGTGTCTTGACATCACCGCCTTTAGTGGTAACTCTTTGAAGAAGATTTTGTTCTTTTGTCATTTGAGTATCTTGACCATGACTTCCCTTATTCTCATGGCAAAGTGAGAGGTATTGTCCATCTGCCTATAGAATCGGCTTTTAGTGAAAATCCGTTCACATGCTACATGAGTAGTGGCTTTGGTTATGGGTTAGCAATTAAGCTTTGAAGAACTTGCGGAAGTCTTTTCTCTTCGAAGTAGAGCGATCTTGATCGTAGCTCCCTAATTGATGTATAATAAATGGGGTGAGGGGTAAAATAAAATAAAAAGTAAATTTTGAGGGAGAAAGGAGAAGTTTAGAACATGACTATTTTATTATTATTTTAAATTATTTTTGAATTGCTGGTTGTATCTCCAAATATTCTCGCCCAAATTCGTACTCTGAATGTTGATCATCTCAAAGCATTGACTCTAGCGTTCATGTGATTCTAGGTGTTGTCTTCCTTGGTTAGGAAATTGGCACCCAATACCCTTTTTGGTGATTTGAGGCATCACGATGGCAAGGCTTGGTGTCGGGCCTTAAAAGGACATATAAAATCGTGCTTGGTGTGACGATAGATTGATTATCGTTATTTGAAATATCGGCACTTAATAACTAACGTAACTTAATTTAACATTTAATTAATTTAACTTACTTGGACTATGGCGAAGCAGGTGCGTGACAAAGTGGAGTAAGATGACAGGATACCAACTCTAATACCAATAGTAACGACCCTACTTACGTGGCCATTACGCAACTACATAATTGTAAAAGTTAACGTACCTTGACATCAAGTACTTAAAATGCAGAATAATTTTTTTTTCTAAAATTGAAATCTTGATAATAAAAAATTCTTAATATATAACCTTGAAAGAATTAATAATCAGTTCTCAAAACTTAGTTCCATAAATCTAACATAGTAATATTATTTTGTTAAATGTGATTGTAATGTGATGGCAATTATTACTTTTTAACATAATCATAATCTCTAAAGACTCAATTCATTACATACATCATATATTAACTTCTTAAAACACTACCATAATAATTCCTTAAAAATTTTCCTTTAAACATAAGGATTTTATTTAAAAACTATTACTTTTAAAACATTTATTAGTTTACATAAAACAATTTCAAAAACTATTCTAAATTAAATGTTGAAATAAAATCCTATTTTAAATGCTCTTTAAATGCTCTTAAGTCCAACATAATAGTCCCCTAAAGTATAATCATTTAAACTTTCATAATAATAAATTGATAAAACATATTCATAAACTTCATTTCTTAATTTAACGTAAAACTCATATAATCATTTTTAATTCTAAATAATCTTATAATTTTCTTACTTTATCATTTTTGTGTATTTGTTGCATTTTTTATTGCAATATTTTTAAACCTTAAAATTCGTTAGACCAAGGTTGTATGATTACAACCTTGGTTTTTAAAACATAATCTTGTAATTTTATTTACTATTTATATGTACATCACTTTTGTAAACTAAAGACATACATAGTTTTGTAAAATAGAAACATGCATAAATTTGTAAACTAAAAATGCGAAAATGTTACATTGCGTAAGCAGCATCTATTCCCATCTCCACCATTCATCCGCCACTCGTCACTATCCATTCAGTGTCATTGACATGTTTTCTTATCTACAGCATGAACATTCTTAAATAAGGTTTCGCTCAACAAGTTAGAAATTAGTCTCGCAAAATATAGTTAAAAATCATTTAATTAAAAATATGCATGAACATTTTATGCTTGCTTATCAACTTGTTTTATGATTAATTATTTTAAGCTATAACCTATTTTATTAATTAGTGCCCGGATGATCGTACCGGTTGCATGCGATTTTTAGGATGTCAGGATTCATGAGGTCCTTAACGATGCCAAAATCATAAATTTCTTTTTTTTTAGGCTCCCCGCAAGTCGAGAGGTTGGTATGACATAAGCATAATAAATCATAATTTTATCATAACATAACATTACATCATAACATAACATATAACATAGTACGACAAACCATTGAATGTGCATTTCATAAATTTTTATGAAAACATATTAAACAATTTATTTTAAAACCGTTCATACTATAGGTGAGATTCCTACTTACTTGGACTCCAAGCTAAGTAGTTCTAGTCAAATCTCGCTGTATCTAAAGTCTACGAAGCATTCTTGACAATGATCCTTGGGTGACCATGGATAGCTAAGAATGCTTCATGGAGATTTATAATTGCTAAAAATGTCATTCAGGACTTCGTTACTACAGTTTGAGTCACCATGATTCATGTGTAGTCAGTACCAGATGATTTTCAATGGAGTGGAATTAGCTCGAACAAAGGGCATCATCGTGTTTGGAGCATCGAAACAAGTCAGGAGGTTGTCTTGGATTGTTGATCAGATGTCTGAATCATTAAAACCCGAGGTCGCTAAAAACTGACCACCAATGGTGGCTCCGGTGACAGGGCGACGATGATGCTTCGACCCGTGACAGTTCTCAACCTTGTAGATTTATTAGTTGCATCAATTTCATCTGATTTAGCCTCTAACATAGTAGATCGAGGTAGTGAAACCTAGGAAAAATGGTGGCACTGACTGTAGTCTTCCATCCATGGATTGGCAGAATTAGCCTAAGCATTTCGGACTCTATCACATTCTAAGCATTTCCCCCTATTTGGTGCCCATCAACACCATCACAAATGGTAGAATCGGAGGAACTCATGGCGGCGACGGCGGCTCCTTGATTCTATGGTATCCGATGGCAAAAATTCACAATTGGCTGTTAGGTCACGATCTTTGTCGGCTTCTTAGTCGATTGGCATTGGTGGTGTGTGGCACCACTGCTTAGATCAATGGCCTTACCCACCCTCTCAGAGCGCATGATAGAGACATCATTCTTTATCCTCTGGGGCACATTTCTCAAAATTGAGACACAAAAATGCTTCATCGTGTGACGTCCCATAAAGGGGGTCTAGGAATTTTAAGTAAATAAGATGAAATAAATGAAGTAAATAAAGAAAAAGTAAATAAATGTATGTAGGAAGTAAATAAATATCACCGAAAACAAATAATATCATCGGCGGTCATTGTCATGTGAATGCCACGAAGGTAGGGCCGAGATCCTATTCTCATTCACCATCACGTGGATGCTTACCACGAAGGTGGACAGGTAATTAAAATACAATATCAAGAATAATAATACAAAAATATTGAAAATCATCGTCTTTAAGATAAATTAAAAATATACAATTGATAGAGATGAAAAAGACATTAACACCAGGACAAGTCGTATAGTACACGCATCATACCATAGTTTTAGAGAAAATACCATTTCAATCCAAAGAGCCAGGTTTCGATCTTGGGCCCATCCTTCCTTCTCAAACCTGGAAGGGGAATTTTAAAAACAAGAAAACATAAGCGGAAGGCTCAGTAGGATAATTAGTTAAAAACAAGTTATTTTAAAACAGTAATAAAAAACAGAGAATTGTTCACAAAACGTTATATTTGAGATGAATCTCAAAGTCTTAACAAATCAATAAAAACACTTACTTGAAAGCAACTTAACAAAACATTACCGTACGGGTTTTGAAATCTGAAAGGAATATCAAAATACAATTCTTCAAAATCAAAGACATTATTTTCATCAATCATTCAAAAGGTCAAGCATTTGGTCCAAACAATTTAAAAAGGGCTGCCAAAGAAAGGGATAGAAATATATGTATATCCTACATTATTTGAAATCCAATAACATAAGCTTGAAATAAAATCCAACGTATGCTCCATATATGTTCAAGAGCTTAAAAACTACATTTAAAATCAGAAATCACGTTCAACAAATATCATTATGTCAATTTAATTATCAAGTGCCTTTTTGACTCAAAATAATCATAACCCAGAATCATAATCCTTTTTGAAACATTTCGAAATCATTAAACATTGAAAACCAAAGTAAAAACATAATTTTCCAACTCCACAATCGGCCTGTCGAACATCCTGGTTCAGCCTGCTGAACTGCATAGTTCGGCCTTCTGAACATCCAAACCGGCCTGCTGAACTTTTCCAGGTCTGACTTGCCGATCAATTGAATTCAGCCTGCCGAACTCTTGAATCCGGCATGCCAAAGGTCAAGTTCGGCCTACCGAACTGGCAAAATCTGGGGACCTGAGACTTTGAGTTTTGGCGTCCCTGAACTCAAAATCAAAATTTAAAACATGTTTTCTCAATCCCCAGATCATTAAAATCACATAGAAAAAATAGAAAATCATAGCAGAAGAAGTTTAAACCATTTCTCCTAAATTTAAACTCAATTTCACAATGGATTTGAAAATCAAAGAAAAATATCAAAATTTGATTAAGTCAATTTTTGTTCAAATAAAGCTTAAATCCATGATAAAATAAGTCCTACAAGCTTAGATCAAACATTATCTAAGCTCACCAAACTTCAAATTGCAAAATGCATAAAAATTCAAACCGAAAATCAAAATTTTAGAGAGAAAAAGGGCTAACCTTAAATCAACCATTTTGAAGAGGATTTTTGGCTTCAATCTTGTTTCTTGGCTTCAAATTAATGAGAATAAAGCTCGGGATTTGAAAATTTTTGCAAAGAAGAGGGAGAGAGAGATTTTCATAGAGAGAGAGACGGGAGAGACGGAAAGAGAGAAAAAAGAGAGAGAGTGTGTGAAAGAAAAAGGAAAGGGAAAAGAAAAAGAAAAAGAAAAGCCCCAAGGGCATTTTCATAAATATGTGAAAAATGTGAGATAAAAATGTCATTTGGTAGTTTAAAACTAAAAATCAAAATTTTGAAATATGACAAATGCAACGAAATCTTAAATGACTGAAACATAACATCAAAAATTGCACTAGCACACTTAATAATTAAACTTAACATAACTAACCATACTTTAAAATTCAGGGGCGTTACAATCCACTCTCCTTAAAAGAAATTTCATCCTTGAAATTTAAAAACATCAAAAATTTAAAATCATAAATAACACTATGTACTCAAACGTAACTGTAATGACAACTGTCCCGACATAAAACTTGAAAAATCAAAACAAAATAATGAAAATCTCATAGGTTTAGTTCTCGAAAGATCTAAAGCGTAAGCTCTGATACCATTTTGTGATGTCCCATAAAGGGGGTCTGGGAGTTTTAAGTAACTAAGATGAAATAAACAAGGTAAATAAAGAAAAAGTAAATAGATATATGTAGGAAGTAAATAAATATCGTCAAAAACAAATAATATCATAGGCGGTCACTGTCACATGAATGCTATTGGAAACAAAGTGCGCAGCGGAATTTTTAAAATTTTTCATGAGAGTAATTTCTAAAACACAAGTTTGACATGTTATATGTATAAATTAGACATATCTTACTAACCTTAGTGTGCCAAAGAACCTCCGCAACCTGTGTAGAGAAGTAACGTTCCAGAAGAGCCTCAACCAACTGGTCTTCTTTTCTATTCTCTATCCACAACCGGAGTGAGTGTGGGCTCACACGTACAGTTTTTCCACTGGTGAGTCTCCTTCCAACCAATAGAGAGAACCCAAAGCTAGTGTTTGTGATTTGTGAACAAAAGCTCTCAGGGAGTTTTCAAATGCTCACTAAAAATGTATCACTCTTAATCTCTCAAATTAATCTAAATAAATCATTTGACTCACTCCCTTTATATAGCTATTGGTCCTGGGGTCAGTCCATATCAGATTAGGTCTCAAAAACTCAAAACAGAATCAAGTTCAGACCAATATCTGATAAGATCTGCGTGAAAACGCATAATCTTATCTCTCGCCGATTGTCAGGCCAAACAGCCTGACCGACAGGCCGAACAGGCCCCATCGACAGGCCGAACATGTCATTCAGCAGGCCGAACTCCCAAGAAAAAATCTCCATAAATCTTTTATTTTTCACCCGAGATTCTAAAGGATAAAGTCTCAGTTTTGATTCAAATAACCCAATAGAGAAGTTATCTGATCAAAACAAACTTTATCAAGATAATCTCTAAGAAAATAAATCAATTCACAATAATTATATAAGTTTATCTTGTTCTAATTTGTCCAAAATTAAAACAACCGATAAGCAGACAAGAATTATTTGATCGCAATAATTCAACACGTTTATCTTGAACTAATTTCTTACAAAATTAATTCAAACGATAGACAGACATGAATTATTTGATTCTTACAAATTTTAAACCAATCTGATAAATCCGACATAAGTCACCAATTATTAGAAAAGCACGCCGTGTCGTTACAGGACTTTGTGAGCTAGCAAAGGGGACCAAAATGGAACTATAAAGTTCAAGCTCATGATAATTATGAAACCCAATATCCCAGATATACATTTCACAATTATCAACTCCAACGCTACTCCACTAAAAGCTTGGAGCTGTACTCTCGAACTTTATAGAATTACGAAGCTCGTGTAGCTAAGTCTCCATGACATATCATAGTGTATCGCATCCCCATATGATCATCCATAATCGGCTTAAGGACAAGTTCTGTCTTACCTTCCCGATTATTTTTATCTTACGTTCCATTGTCTCACCATTAGAAAACTTACCATCCAAAGATGGTATACCATTCGGTTACACCTATGTATCCAAATGGTTGAGCGCTCCAGTTTTCCAATTACAGGACAACGCATATAAGAGGATATCATTTCTCTTAAAGAGGAGCTATGGATTCCATATCTATGAATAACAAGTCTACGCTATCAAGAGTCATGCCTCCAACGTACCGGCATTCATACCAAATTTAGATGTGGGTGTCACCCTTTGGCACATCAAAGACACAAGTCGAGACAACGGGCCCACTATTCATCTCAGGATTAAGATACAATACAAATGACTGTCTATAGTGAATTGATTTGCCAAGTGACAAAATTATTAATCCAAATCAATTCACTTTATGTCCTGATCCAACACATTGTCACCTATGACAACGTGCCAATGTTTCTATTCACGGAGTCTAACTCCGATGGTCAAGACAAACCATCTCCCAAAAGGGATATAGACAACATAACAATCTTTACATGAATAAAGCACCCAACTTTATTCCCTCGATTGCGGATCATATGTTTTAATCCGTCACCTTAAGAATCGTGTCTTCCACATAATCAGTCCATCATATGCCCAATTCTTAAGGTTCAGACTAACAGTCTCAGACTGCTGTTTGCTTATCATACATTCAACAAATATGAACGTAAAGAGGACAAGATTTGGTATATATAAAAGAATAAATTCTTTATTGATAAAAATGTCTCCAAAAAATGTATTACATTTTCACTCCTTAGGGTATACATGTCTAACAATCTCCCACTTGCACTAAGTGAGTAAATATAGCAAATTTTGCATCCCTATAACTTCCACATGCCTCTCGAAGACTCTCCCAGTAAGTGTCTTCATAAATGAATCAACTAAATTGTCCTCTGACGCGATCTTGCACACCGTGACATGCCCGCCCACAACGAAGTCCTTTATCACATGATACTTCCGATCAATATGATTACTCTTCTTGTGAAATCTTGGTTCCTTAGCATTAGCTACCACCGTACTGTTATCACAGTACAGTGATACCGCTTTATCCATACCAGGAACTACCTCAAGATCCCCAAGGAACTTGCGGAGCCACACTGCTTCTTTTGAAGCATCACTAGCCGCCACATACTCAACCTCCATCATTGAATCCAAGGTGTAATCTTGCTTCGCACTTCTCCAACTGATGGCGCCGCCACCTAGAGTAAACACAAACCCTGAAGTCGATTTCCTAGAATCCAGACAGGATTGAAAATCTGAATCAGTGTATCCTAGAGGAGTTAAATCCTCATCTGAATACACAAGCATATACCCTCGAGTCCTTCTCAGGTACTTGAAAATATGCTTTACCGCAACCCAATGGTTCGGTCCTGGATTCGCCTGAAATCGCTTACAATCCCGACTGCATAACTAATATCCGGTCGTGTGCAAAGCATGGCATACATGAGACTACCCACTGCCGAAGCATAAGGCACCTTCTTCATGTATTCTCTTTCTTCATAAGACTTTGGAGAGTCTTTCTTAGAAAGAGTAATTCCAGACCTAGATGGTTGCCCACCTTTCTTGGAATCCTGCATTGCAAACCTCCTGAGAATTTTATCTATGTAGCTGGCCTGTGACAAAGCTACCATTTGTTCTTCCTATCCAGAAAGATCTAGATATCGAGAACAAAATTAGCCTCACCTAAGTCCTTCATGTCAAACTGCTTGGTCAACCATAATTTGACTGATGACAATATCCCAACGTCATTGCCAATTAGCAGAATGTCATCCATATAGAGCAGTAGAAAAACCACCTTCCCATCCTTAATGTGTTTGTAAACACATGGTTCATCCACGTTTTGTGAGAACCCATAAGTCTTGATCACTTCATCAAATCTTATGTTCCAAGAACGAGAAGCCTGTTTAAGTCCATAAATAGACTTTAGCAGCTTATAAACCTTACCCTCTTGACCCGTGACCTTGAACCCATCTGGTTGTTCCATATAAATGGACTCATCAAGATAGCCATTCAGAAAAGCCGTCTTGACATCCATCTACCAAATCTCGTAGTCGAGAGCGGCAGCTATGGACAAAAGAATCCGGATGGACTTAAGCATGGCTACAGGCGAAAAGGTTTCCTCATAATCGATTCCTTCCTTTTGCGTATAACCCTTAGCTACCAATCTAGCCTTAAAGGTTTCGACCTTTCCATCCACTCCTCTTTTCCTCTTGTAGATCCACTTACACCCTATGGGTTTTACCCCTTTGGGAAGATCCGCAAGCTCCCAGACCTGATTAGTCTCCATAGACTTCATCTCTATGTTCATGGCCTATGTCCAGAGTCTTGAATCAACATCCTCCATGGCTTCTACGTAAGTATAAGGATCCCTGTCATGTTCATCCGGTTCAGCCAAGAAGACCTCCCCATTGAACATATACCTATCAGGTTGACGCCTGATCCTCCCACTACGCCGAAGCCCTTGAGGTTGTTGTTTAGGTTTGTTTGGTTTTTCTTCACCGATCGGAATGGTTTCGTTCGGAACCTCCAGAGTGAACGGATCACCCCTTAACTTCTCAAGCACCACTTTGCTTCGAGGTTTAAAGTCGTCCATGTAACTCTCCTCAAGGAAAGTTGCATTAGTTGAAACCACGACTTTATTTTCCTTTGGGTTATAAAAATAACCTCCTTTAGTCCCTTTTGGATATCCTACAAACACGCAAACTTCCGAACATGCTTCCAACTTATTCGGATCCTTAAAGAGGACATGAGCCGGACATCCCCATATGCAAATACGGTTTAAGGAAGTCTTCCGTCTTGTCCACAACTCGTGAGGAGTTTTAGGGACCGATTTTGAAGGCTCATTGTTCAAAAGATAACATGCGGTTTGTAGTGCATATCCCCAAAAGGATAAAGGTAATGATGAATAACTCATCATGGACCAAATCATGTCCAACAAAGTCCTATTCCTTCTCTCCGTTACACCATTCTGCTGCAGAGTGCCCGGCGCAGTCAAATGGGATAAAATCTCATTCTCTAACAAGTGTCCCAAGAACTCATCAGAAAGGTATTCCCCACCTCGATCAGATCGAAGTACCTTTATGGGTCTACCCAATTGCTTTTCCACTTCAGCCTGAATCTCCCTGAACTTATCATAAGTTTCGCTTTTGTGGTGCATCAGGTACACATACCCATATCTTGAGTAATCGTCAATAAAAGTGACGAAGTACTCATACCCTCCTCGTGCTTGGATATTCATCGGTCCGCAAACATCACTATGCACAAGTTCTAGAACCCCTTCGACCCTATTGCCCTTAGACCCGTATGGTCTTTTGGTCATTTTACCCTCCAAACAAGATTCACATTGAGGTATAGATTCCACCTTTAAGTTACTTAAAGGTCCATCCCTTACCAACCATTGAATCCTATTCAGGTTAATATGGCCAAGGCGCAAATGCCAAAGATAAGTCTTATTAGAGTGAGAAGTTTTAAGTCTTTTTGAGTCATTATCATTTATCTCAGCATTAAGCAATAAGTCCATCTTAGGTTTGATAAAATATAGATTATTTTGCATCTATCCAGAACAGATAAAAGATTTGTTTTTATGAATCACCACTTTTTCATTAAAAGATACCACGTAGGAGTCTTTAAATAAAGAAGATACAGAAATCAAATTCCTTTTAAATTTAGGAACATAAAAACAATCTCGCAAAATTAAATTCCTATAATTATCAAAATAAAGATGGACATCTCCCACTGCTTCTGCTGAGACCAAGGATCGATCGCCCATCCAAAGCGTTAAGTCTTCACGTAGTAGACTTCTCGTTTCTTTGAATCACTGTAGAGAAACACAAACATGATTAGTTGCACCAAAATCTATGACCCAGATGTCACTGGATTCCTCAACCAAACAAGTTTCTAAATAGAAGATCAAGCCTACCTCCCTTGGAAAGGAAGTCCTTGCAATGCTTCTTTATATGCCCGACCTTACCATAGAAGAAGCACTTAAGCTTCTTTGGGTTCTTCTTCTTCTTCTTCTTGCTCTTGGTAGTAGCAGGAATACAAGACTTCCCATTCTTGGCCCGTTGCTTCTTTCCATTCCAAGAGTTAGGATTGGAACCTGAAGTAGCTACCATGTTGGCCTCACCACCAGCAGGAGACTCCCTGATCAGCAGTTCAAACTCCTGTAACTGTTTCATCAATTCTGTCAAGGTCATATCCTGTCTATTGCTTAAATTAAAAGTAGCTCTAAACGGAATAAATTCCTTAGACAGAGTCTCAAAGACCATAGTCATCTGAGTTTCAGCATCGATGTTGGCTCCATTGGTTTGAGCCTCAGCTAGGTAACCCATGACTAACATCATATGCTCCTTTATAGATGTCTCTGGTCTCTGTCTATAGTTTAAGAGTTTTCGAAGCGCCCCTTGCCGCTTTGTTATGGCCTGGCCTCCAAACATGTCCTCAAGATTATCCAAGATCTGCTTCACAGTCTCATAATCTTGATGTTGAGCCTGTAGCACGTTGTTCATGCTAGCCATAACATAGCAGTGGGCCTGATCATTAGCATCTTTCCAGCGGTCGTACGCTTGGAATTGCTCATTACTTGAGTCTCCCGTAGGCTCGGGAGGACAAGGGGTTGTCAGTACATATTTCAATTTCTCAAAGGATAGGACGATGTCCAGGTTCTGTTTCCAATCGTTATAATTCTCACCAGTTAATTGGTTTTTGTCAAGTATCGATGATAAAGCATTTTTAGACATTTTTAATCTACAATAAAGAATCATATACCAAACATAAGCAAACATATATAATAATTTAGTAAGATAACACAATCATGTAAAATCATACAAATGTGTTTATGTGTCAAAACCTTGAAAATATCACAACCTTACAACGATAATTCCCAACTCAGAATTCAACAAGCTCCTAGGGGAGTCATGTCAAATTCAATTAGGAAAACGGATCCCCTCCTGATTAATATATGTCATCCAGGACCCGTATGATCCAACATATACTAATAATCGTTTCTTTGGCCATTAACTTTGTTAACAGAGCTCCTAGGGGAGGTTAATAATAAAATTAACGTGAGTGTATAACCACCATTTCAATATTTTATCCATGATTTATAATCACCATCTAGGGGTGTGCAACCATAAATCATACTAAAATACCTTATCCTTTCAGAGATCCAATCTGGTACATGATAAAAATCCCTTCCTAGGGGTCGGGACCACCATGTTCTTCCTATGGACCAACGATGGAGGCCTTAGGTCCTCTCTTTGAAAACCTTCTCCCACTCAATCTTTTGAAGTCATGGTTTTATTTTAAAATTATGCATGAACAATTTTAATATGAGCGGCACTCCCTATTCTATATGACATGTTATCAATATACATGGTAAATCATATTATAATGCAGACAAGCAAAGCAATCAAGCAAAGCTACAAGCAAAATAATAATAACCGTAATATTATGGTTCCACCCTAGAGAATAGAAAAACAAAGATTACAAGAGAATAATCGAGACATTTATTGATTCTTCATCCTTGAATCCTCAAGCTGTATCCTTCTTCATGTAATATCCATCTTCAAGTCTTCAATCCCGTATGAATCGAATACTTCGTATTTCCGGTCATATCCAAATTTAATGTTTCTCAGAATCGTCCCAAAAATAAAATTAAAACTGCGCCAGAAAAATTGTACCTTTTTTGGACACTTGGCAGCTCTCGGTCGGCAGGCCAATCTGGGTGATCGGCTTGCCGATCATGAAGGTTCGGCCTGCTGAACTGAAAGTTTGACCTGCTGACAGAGCACCCAAATTTCTACCCCACTGTCGGCCTGCCGGACCACACGTCCGGCCTGCCGATCTGTGACCTTCGGCCTGCCGAACTGTGACGTCCGGCATGCCGACCGAGCAATAATCACTTGTTCCAGAAAATACAACTTTAATGCAATTTATCAATTTTACTTTCAACAATTCAAAAACATAAAATTAGAGACTCAAGAAATACCTGGAGGTGCCATCATCAATCTTCTAGATTCGTCTTCTTCGAATAATTATTTAATTACAAAATTCTTACAAATTAAAAATTAAATAACAATTCCTAGACGGAGATGATAGTCCGCCATCTAATTACATGAAAAACCTAGATACCCATTCTAACCTCTAAGGAACCATAACCGGTATGAATTAATTAATTAATTAATGATTAAACAATGATTTAATCAACCATAATTAATTAATAAACATTCACCACATAATCCATGACAACATATATATTATATAGAAACCTAGAGTGCCATCTCTCTATAAAATTCAATTCAAGCATAGGAGAGATTAAGATCACAAAATTTATGCATAAAACATGATCACAAACTCGTAAATTTATGTAAAAGCGATGTCTTTGATACCAATTGTTGGAAACAAAGTGCGCAGCGGAATTTTTAAAATTTTTCATCAGAGTAATTTCCAAAACACAAGTTTGACATGTTATATGCATAAATTAGACAGATCTTACTAACCTCAGTGTGCCGAAGAACCTCCGCAACCTATGTAGAGAAGTAACATTCCAGAAGAGCCTCAACCAACTGGTCTTCTTTGCTATTCTCTATCCACAACCGGAGTGAGTGTGGGCTCACATGTACAGCTCTTCCACCAGTGACTCTCCTTCCAACCAATAGAGAGAACCCAAAACTAGTGTTCGTGATTTGTGAACAAAAACTCTTAGGGAGTTTTCAGATGCTCACTAGAACAGTATCAGTCTTAATCTCTCAAATTGATCTAAGTAAATCATGAGACTCACTCCCTTTATATAGCTATTGGTCCTGGGGTCAGTCCGTATCAGATTAGGTCTCAAAAACTCGAAACAGAATCAAGTTTGGATCAATATCTAATAAGATCCGCGTGAAAACGCGTAATCTTATCTCTCGCTGATCGGCAGGCCGAACAGGCCCCATCGGCAGGCCGAACATGTCATTAGGTAGGCTGAACTCCTGAGAAAAAATCTCCGTGAATCTTTTATTTTCCACCCGAGATTCTAAAAGATAAAGTCTCAGTTTTGATTCAAATAACGCAATAGAGAAGTTATCTGATCAAAACAAACTTTATCAAGATAATCTCTAAGAAAATAAATCAATTCACAATAATTCTACAAGTTTATCTTGTTCTAATTTGTCCAAAATTAATACAACCGATAAATAGACAAGAATTATTTGATCGCAATAATTCAACAAGTTTATCTTGAACTAATTTCTTACAAAATTAATTCAACCTATAAACAAACATGAATTATTTGATTCTTACAAATTTTAAACCAATCCGATAAATCTGACATAAGTCACCAATTATTGGAAAAGCATGCCGTGTCGTAACAGGACTTTGTGAGCTAGCAAAGGGGACCAAAATGGACCTATAAAGTTCAAGCTCATGATAATTATGAAACCCAATATCCCAGATATACATTTCACAATTATCAACTCCAACGCTACTCCACTAAAAGCTTGGAGCTGCACTCTCAAACTTTATAGAATTACGAAGCTCGTGTAGTTAAGTCTCCATGACAAATCATAGTGTATCGCATCCCCATATGATCATCCATAATCGGCTTAAGGACAAGTTCTGTCTTACCTTCCCGATTATTTTTATCTTACGTTCCATTGTCTCACCATTAGAAAACTTACCATCCAAAGATAGTATACCATTCGATTACACCTATGTATCCAAATGGTTGAGCGCTCTAGTTTTTCAATTACAGGACAACGCATATAAGAGGATATCATTACTCCTAAAGAGGAGCTATGGATTCCATATCTATGAATAACAAGTCTACGCTATCAAGAGTCATGCCTCCAACGTACTGGCATGCATACCACTATTGAGATGTGGGTGTCACCCTTTGGCACATCAAAAGACACAAGTCGAGACAACGGGCCCACTATTCATCTCAGGATTAAGATACAATACAAATGACTGTCTAAAGTGAATCGATTTGCCAAGACAGAATTATTAATCCAAATCAATTCACTTTATGTCCCGGTCCAACACATAGTCACCTATGACAACGTGCCAATGTTTCTATTCACGGAGTCCAACTCCGATGGTCAAGACAAACCATCTCCCAAAAGGGATATAGACAACATTACAATCTTTACATGAATAAAGCGCCCAACTTTATTCCCTCGATTGCGGATCATATGTGTTAGACCGTCACCTTAAGAATCGTGTCTTCCGCATAATCAGTCCATCATATGCCCAATTCTTAAGGTTCATACTGACGGTCTCAGTCTACTGTTTGCTTATCATACATTCAACAAATATGAACGTAAAGAGGACAAGATTTGGTATATATAAAAGAATAAATTCTTTATTGATAAAAATGTCTCCAAAAAACATATTACATTTTTACTCCTTAGGGCATACATGTCTAACAAATGCCACGAAGGTGGGGTCGAGATCCTATTCTCATTCACCATCACGTGGATGCTTACCATGAAGGTGGGCAGGTAATTAAAATACAATATCAAGAATAGTAATACAAAAATATTGAAAATTATCGTCTCTAAGATAAATTAAAAATACACAATTGTTATTGACGAAAAAGACATTAACACTGGGACAAGTCGTATAGTACATGCATCATACCATAGTTTTAGAGAAAATACAATTTCAATCCAAAGAGCCAGGTTTTGATCATGGCCCATCCTTCCTTCCCAAACCTAGAAGGGGAATTTTAAAAACAGGAAAACGTGAACGGAAAGCTCAGTAGGATAATAGTTAAAAACAAGTCATTTTAAAATAGTAATAAAACACAAAGAATTGTTCATAAATCGTTCTATTTGAGATGAATCTCAAAGTCTTAACAAATCAATAAAAACATTTACTTGAAAGCAACTTAATAAAACATTACTGTACGAGTTTTGAAAATCCAAAAGGAATATCAAAATACAATTCTTCAAAATCAAGGACATTATTTTCATCAATTATTCAAAAGTTCAAGCATTTGGCCCAAACAGTTTAAAAAGGGCTGCCAAAGAAAGGGATAGAAATATATGTATATCTTACCTCATTTGCAATCCAATATCGTGAGCTCCAAATAAAATCCAACGTATGCTCCATATATGTTCAAAAGCTTAAAAACTCTATTTAAAATCAAAAATCACATTGAACAAATATCATTATGTCAATTTAATTATCAATGTGCCTTTTTGACTCAAAATAATCATAACCCAAAATCATAATCCTTTTTGAAACATTTCAAAATCATTAAACATTGAAAACTGAAGTAAAAACATAATTTTCTAAGTCCACAGTTAGCCTGTCGAACATTCTGGTCCAGCCTATCGAACTGCATAGTTCAGCCTTCCAAACATCCAGACCGGCCTATCGAACTTTTCCAGGTCTGGCCTGCCAATCAATTGAATTCAGCCTACCGAACTCTTGAACCTGGCATACCGAAGATCAAGTTCGGCCTGCCAAACTGGCAAAATCTGGAGACCCGAGACTTCAAGTTTCGGCATCCCCAAACTCAAAATCAAATTTTAAAACTTGTTTTCTCAATCCCCAAATCATGAAAATTAGATAGAAAGCATAGAAAATCATAGTAGAACAAGTTTAAACCATCTTTCCCAAATTTAAACTCAATTTCACAACGGATTTGAAAATCAAAGAAAAATATCAAAATTTGATTAAGTCAATTTTTGTTCAAATAAAGCTTAAATCCATGATAAAACAAGTCCTATAAGCTTAGATCAAACATTATCTAAGCTCACCAAACTTCAGATTACAAAATGCAAAAAAACTCAAACCGAAAATTAAAATTTTGGAGAGAAAAAGGGCTAACCTTAAATCAACCATTTTGAAGAGGATTTTTGGCTTCAATCTTGTTTCTTGGCTTCAAATCAACGAGAATAAAGCTCGGGATTTGAAAATTTTTGCAAAGAAGAGGGAGAGAGGGATTTGCATAGAGAGAGAGGTGAAAGAGACGGGAAGAGAGAAAAGAGAGAGAGAGAGTGTGTGAAAGAAAAAGGAAAGGGAAAAGAAAAAGAAAAAGAAGAAAAAGAAAAGCCCCAAGGGCGTTTTCATAAATATGTGGAAAATGTGGGATAAAAATGTCACTTGGTAGTTTAAAATTAAAAATCAAATTTTTAAATATGACAAATGCAATGAAATTTTAAATAACTAAAAATTAACATAAAAAACTACACTGGCATACTTAATAATTAAACTTAACATAACTAACCTTACTTTAAAATTCAGGAGCGTTACACATCATGATGCTCAAAATAATTCCCCCTGAACAATTTGAGGCAACATGGCTGGGAACAGCAAGAATGGAGGCTCCGCGGTGGTTGATGATGGTGGACCTTGAACAATAGCAAACGATGGCTAGGTCGTGCAATTAAATTGGGGGGATTTGATCCCTATGCCCTTATGGATCATTTGGCACAGAATGTGTATACCATCACCACTGTAAATGACAAAATCGAGCAGCAATTCGATGGCAAAAATCGATAGATTCGATGAGGCTTCTCCAACAAGAATTGACCTATAAAATAAATGCCATTCTCTGCCTCTCTTCGATCTAAGTCCATGGACACCAAGATCAAGTGGAATGGTGGTTATATGGCGGAGAAATCACGCCAAAAAAATGACGTGTTTTTTTTACAAATTTAACTGGCGCATATGGGCTACTTCGGCAGAGTCATGGGTGGCACGACACACCATTAGACTCAGCTCAATGAGAGCTTTCCGTAGCTATGGGAGGTGTCGAAAACAGAGGCTGGAATCTTGATCGAAGTTTTTGACAATGAAGGGATGAGAGAGAAAGAGAGACTTGATCTAATTTTTTTTTTTCATTTTTCCCTTTTTGCTGTATTTTTTTCATGTATTTATAGACAATCCTATGGTCTACACAGTCTAAAATATGTCGTGGGTGGTTCGATCAAGTTTTTAATCTGTAAACTTGAAATTTGTGTAAATATAACTATACTTTTAAAACTGCAATATTCTGTCTTTCTAAAAATAAGTAGGTAAAATTCTAATTTTCTTACTATATTCTAAACTTCCTAATATCTCTGTATTGACATAAAAATCATTTTCACAAATTTATCCATGCTGTATGGATCTCGTTATTTTATTTTTTTGAAATCGTAAACTTTGACATATTTGCCTTCAAAACCGATGATTAGTCGTATTCATTACATTTACCTATTTTTTTCTTAAACTCTAATTTTTGTAGCACCTTATTGGATGGTGCCGACAGAGATGAAAGAGCTGAGAAAGAAACTTCAAGAGCTTGCTAACAAGGGGTATATTTGGAATAACAGATTGCCGTGGGGTGCACCGGTTTTGTTTACTAAGAAACATGATGGAACCCTCAGGTTATATATTGATTACTAGTACCTAAATCGGGTCACCATGAAGAACAAGTATCCACTACCCAAGATCGATGAGTCATTTGATCTAGGAGGTTCCCGCTACTTTTCAAAGATAGATTTGCAATCTGGATACCATTAGCCCAGGATTAAGGAAGAAGACATTCCCAATATAGTCTTCAAGACCCGATATGGATATTTTGAGTTTCTGGTGATGTCATTTGGGTTGATGAATGCTCTAGCAGCTTTCATGGACTTAATGAATAGGATATCTAGGCCTTATCTGGATCAGTTTGTGATCGTGTTTAATGATGACATCTTGATCTATTCTAAGACCTGAGAGGAGCTTGAAGAACACTTAAGGATCATGCTTTAGACTCTATGGGAGCACCAGCTGTATGCTAAGAAGGAAAAGTGGGAATTTTGGTTGACCGAGGTCAATTTTTTGAGACATATCATCTCCAAGCAAGGCATTTTGATAGATCCTTCCAAGGTAGAAGCCATAGTGGAGTGGGAATGACTTGGAATGTAGCAGAGATCCATACTTTCTTGGGACTCGTAGGATACTATAGGGAATTTGTGAAAGATTTCTCGAAGATAACGGCTCCACTGACACAATTGATTAGAAAGAATTTCATATTCGAACGGGATGAGGAATGCGAGTATGCCTTCCAAGAATTAAAGAATCGATGACCACTGCTCCGGTATTGATCATCCCAAGTAGTGACGAGCCACACAAAGTCTACACGAATGCCTCAGGATGTGGACTTGGATGCATATTAATGCAACATGGACGCGTTGTGGCATATACGTCAAGACAGCTAAGGCCTCATGAGTAGAACTACCCCATTTACGACTTAGAGCTCGCAGCAGTGATTCATGTGTTGAAGATCTAGAGATGTTATCTATACAGAGCAACATTTTAGATTTTCTCAAACCACAAAAGTTTGAAGAATCTATTCACGCAGAGGGATCTGAACTTGAGGCAGCGGAGATGGATGGAGTACATAGAAGACTTTGACTTTGCACTACAGCATTATCTAGGGAAGGCTAATGTAGTCGTAGATGCTCTCAGTAGGAAGTCTTTTGGATTTCTCACATGCTTGGCACTTGAAGATTGAAAAAAGGACACTATGGCCAGTGAGTATAGGCTACATTACTATGAGGACTGCGATCGAGTTTTGGTGTATCATATCGAGTTGACCCCAGTTCTTATTCAGATGGTAAAGCAAAATCAATAGTGAGACTAGTACCTATAAGGAATATGGATGCGAATCCAAAATGGGGAGCAACTTGAGGAATGGAAAATACATGCAGATGGGTCATTATATTTCAGGGAACATCTGGCAGTACCTACGATCACAGAAGTGACGAAGGCTGTAATAGATGAAACTCACAAGTCTCAATTTGCTATTCATCCAGGGAGCACAGAAGATGTATCGCGATCTGAAGAGGCAATATTGGTGGAGAGGCATAAAGAAGGATGTCTGAGAGTACGTGGCCAAGTGCGCAACTTGTCTCCAAGTGAAGGCCGAGCATTAGAAGTCAGCAGGTCAACTTCAGCTGTTTCCTATTTCAAGGTGGAAATGGGAGCACATTACGATGGATTTTCTCACCGAATTGCTGAGGACAGAGCAAAGGCATGCCTGATTTGGGTCATCGTTAACAAGTTAACAAAATTGACGTATTTCATCCCTTTCAGGTCGACATGTTTGAGGAGAGTTCTCAGGGAGCAATATTTGTAGAATATAGTAAGATTGCATGGAGTTCCTTTATCCATCACATATGATAGAGATACCCGATTCAACACCAAGTATTAGAGAAGCTTTCAAGAAGCCTTAGGCATAGACTTGAACTTTAGCATGGCCTTTCATCCTCAGACCGATGGGCAATTTGAGCAAGTCATTCAAATCATCGAAGATATGTTACGTCCGTGTGTCTTAGATTGTGGTGGGAATTAGAAGAAGTATTTGCATATGGCAGAGTTTGCGTACAAAAATAGTTATCAAGCAAGCATCAGGATGGCACCATTTGAAGCACTTTATGGACGATCATGTTAGTCATTGGTATGTTGGGCAGAACCAAAGGACAAGATTGTTCTTGGGCCAGATGAGATCCGTGATGACAATGAGAAGATCACCGTAATATGAGATCGGTTGAAGGTTGCTCAAAGTAGGCAGAAAAGTTACGTCGACAGGAGACGTTGACCCTTGGAATTCAAAGTAGGTGATTTTGTTCTCTTGAAGGTTTCATCGCACAAAGGTATTACAAATTTTGGTGTAAGTGGGAAACTTGCACCGAGGTATGTTGGACCATTCAAGATTATTCAACATGTTGGTGTGGTCGCTTATTAGCTTGATCTTCCTCGAGCTCTCTCATGTTCATAATATATTCCACGTGTCGATGCTTCAAAAGTGTCTGCTTGAGCAAAGCAAGATAGTCTTATTCCATGATGTGTAGATCCAGGAGGACACGACATACGAGGAGGTGCCAGTCAAGATTGTCGATCAGAAGGTAATAAACTTGCAACACCATGATATACCATTAGTGAAAGTTGTGTGGCAGCACCACGGAGTTGATGAAGCCATTTGGGAATTAGAATCAACTATGCGGGAGTTGTATCTGTTCTTGTTTTGTTTCTTAGTTGACTTGTAATTTCGAGTACGAAATTTCTTTTAGGAGTGGAAAGTTGTAAAATCACAAAATTAATTAAGTAAGATTAATGTGTAACATGGTGCATTAGTGTGCCTAGATGTAATTTAAACCTAATTTAATTATCTTATGATGTTTTCAAATGAATTTCACTATTAATTATTTTTATTTACATTTTTATTTGTTATTTTGAATTTTGAAACAAAGCAATTTACCAAATACCCAACAAGTCTATTTTTGGAAAACCATGTGTTGGTATTCTACAAAATCGTTGAATTTCTCTCTATTTATTTTCTCTCACTTCCATTCTTTCACTCACTCTCTCTCTCTTTCCCCCACGCTGTCACTCTCTTTCTCTCTCAGCCTCTTTCTTTCTCTTTTGCTACCTTTTCCCTCTCTCCCCATTTCTTCAAATTTCCTACTGGATTAGAGTGTGGAATTGAAGCTCGAGCCTTCAAGAATCCTTGCAAAACGTCCATTGAGGTTAGCTTACTCCCCCTCTCTCTTGAAATTTCAAATTTCAAAACTTAGTTTTGAAAATTTTCAATCTTTCTTGGATAATGTAATCTGAGCTTATTTGAGCTTAGAAAACCTTAAATCTAAGTTAGTAGAACTCAAATCATCTGGAATTTAGGCTTGATTTGATGAAAAATGGATTAAACCAAACTTTTTTCCTTTTTCTCTATTTTTGGATTTCTTTGAAAATCTTTATGTGAAACTTGTTTAATTTGTTTAAAAGTGTTCTAGTATGTTTTTCTATCATTTATGATCATTATGCGTGCTCTAGGAATTGGAAAACAGGTTGGAAATGAAGATTTGAGCTCAGGGAGGCCAAAGCTCAAATCTGGAAATTTCTAGATTTTTCCAGTTTGGCAGGCCGATGTTGAGCACCGGTAGGTCGGACTCATCGCGTCAGCAGGCCGAACCTAGAAAAGTGTGGTAGACCAATCGCATCAGCAGGCCGAACCTAGAAAAGTTTGGTAGACCGGTAGGCTGAACTGTGGAGTTCAGTAGGTCAGACCATGAAAAATGACCATTTTTCACCCGTTTTCACTGTTTTAGACGTAGATAAAGACTTTAACCTCATAGTATGATTTTGTAAACTTTAATGGCACACTAAAACACCATGAGATAGGTTAGTAGTGTAGAATAACCTAAGCTAGATATTGATGAACTTAGTTTACATTTAAGGTCGTTCGTGGTTAAGCATTAGTGTAGGATATTGAGGTAGGACTTCTACCTCAAAATGAATTCTTTCAAAATGTTTTCAATGAATGATTGAAAAGAGATTTTTATCAGTAGTTTTCATAAACTATAGATGAGGTGATTTCTATAATGAACCGCATAATGAATGTAAATGAATACACTTGGTAAAATGAGATTTAAATAATGATAAAAATGCACATGTGGGCATGATGCCATACTTAGAGATCAGGTCGTTAGAGTGCAACCTTGGGGGCAGGTCTCGAAATCCAGCTGGGCTACTACGGTGGTGAAATCTATGGTTTGCCTAAGAAAAGATAATAAGATCCTTTCTGGAAGAACAATGAACTGTTTTTGGTGAGAATGATTTAATTGAATTTATTTATTTAATTTTGTTTTCTAAATATTTTCTTGAATGATAAATTTTATATTCAAATTAAATGTTATTTTTAAACCTAGTCCTAATAAGCCTTTTGCTCACATTTTATTTGTTTTTAAACCTTTTCCCCCCTCTAGGTGGAATTCAGCTTAAGATCGATTGGGAGGTTACCGATCAGACTCACGAGCAATAGAAGATTTTGAGTAGGTTATTTGTATTGACTAATTAAGGCATATAATATTTTAATATCCCATTTCTTATATTGGACTGTGGTTGTAACTTTAATTATTATCGATACTATATGTGTACGCACTAATACGGGTCCGGTGAGGCCCAATCCTTGCTTATTTGCTTCTTTTATTGTTTTATTTTGTCTCCTCTACTTTTATTATTTCGACAAGGAATTTTAAAAAAGTTTTAAATTTATAACATTTTTCATAATCAACTAAATTCTTTAATTGGTAAATTTTAAATTGAAAATTTGATTTAATTAACTTAATTAATCTGCTATGTCACCCAAAAAATTTCTATATTGAGTCATATTTTTTGAAAAAAAAAAAGAAAAATAATCCAAACTAAAGAAATTATATTGACAACTTTTTACGGAATAGCAATTGACAATATTTTTTTTTTTGAAAAAGGAAAATTATTCCAAATTAGGGAAATCTCATTGACAACGTTAGGGAATCTCATATTGCAACTTGATGATAAGAAAAAAAATTTAAGCATGATTGGTAGTAGAATTTTATTGAAAAGAAATCCCTTGTACTTCTTCCACTAGGTTTGGTAGGGAAGGAAAATGGAGAAAAAAATGGAGAGATGTTTTTTTGAGAGAGAGAAAAAATGTTAAATTTTTTTTAATAAAAATTAAGTTGTTTGGTAAAAGAAAGGAAAAAAAATGATAGGTAAATAGATTGAAAAATAGTGCAAATACAACCTATGATATTAAATCCATCAAAAACTATCTCATTTGTTTTTGTTCTCAAAATTTTTGGAAATGCTTTCAATCGCTTTTCGAGGCAAAAATTTTAAAAAACACTCTCAGCACAATTCTCGAAAAAATTTTATTTTTTAAAACAAAAACATTTTCACCTATTTTAAAAACAATACCAAATGGCCCCTAAATATATTTTTAAAAAAGCTATAATACTTTAAAAAATATATACTTACCTAAACTTATTCTAAAAAATATTGATATATTATAAGTTAAAATAGAAACTCTTTTATTATTCATGAACAAGAAAATTTGTTTTTATCATTCTGATTTTTTATCTTTTCTTTCTATCATAGTTTCTCTAATATTTTATAAGATATGCATTCAACTACGAATACATTTAGCATCAATACTTGTTAGTATCATTCAAATGCTATGCTAAAGCTTATGAGTGTGTTTAGGAAATTAGTTAGAACTTGAGGTTAAAACTTAAAAATTATTATATGTGACAGCTTTACACTGTAGCAAACTTTTATTTTTCATTGTAACATGTGAGAACTTTACACTGTAGTAAACTGAACTTGTTTTTCTAACGTACTTCCCAAACAATGTCCTATGTTGTTTGTGACTTGAAGAAAGTAATGTACTAAGTAAAATTTGACTTTCCCTACAATAGAAGTAGTCAAATGTTGTTGTACAACATAATACATTTCAAGCATGTAACTGACAATATACAGGACAATCCTTTGTTGTGAAACATGATCATTGTTGGAACAAGAGAGCACAACGGGAATTTTAAAAATTTTACATCAGAGTATTTTTTAAAACACAAATTTGACATGCTATATACATAAATTAACCATATCTTACTAACCTTTGTATGCCGAAGAACCCTCGCAAAACATGAAGAGAAGTAATGTTCCAAAAGAGCCTCAACCAACTAGTCTTCTTTGCTATTCTCTATCCACGACCGGAGTGAGTGTGGGCTCACATGTACAGCTCTTCACCAAGGTGACTCTCCTTCCAACCAATCGAGAGAACCCAAAGCTAGTGTTCGTGATTTGTGAACAAGAGCTCTCAGGGAGTTTTCAGATTCTTACCAGCAAAGTATCACTCTTAATCTCTCAATTGATCAAAGTAACTCTTAGGACTTACTCCCTTTATATAAAGGTTGGGCCCATGGTCAGTCTTTACCAGATTAGGTCTAAAAAACTCAAAATAGAATCAAGTTCAGATCAATAGCTAATAAGATCCGTGTGGAAACGCGTAATCTTATTCTTCGCTCAAAGGTGGGCGAATAGCCTGATCGGCAGGCCAAACACGTGGATCGATAGGCCGAACTGCCGATAAAAAATCTCTATGAATCTTTTAATTTCCACCCAAGAATCTATAGGATAAAGTCTCAGTTTTAATTCAAATAACCCAATAGAGAAGTTATCTGATCAAAACAACTTTATCTAGATTATCTCTAGGAAAATAAATCAATTCCCAATAATTCTACAAGTTTATCTTGATCTAATTTATCCAAATTTAAATCAACCAATAAACAGGCAAGAATTATCCGATCCCAACAATTCAACAAGTTTATCTTGAATTAATTTTATCACAAAATTAATTCAACAATTCAACAAGGCTGATGCCCGATCCTCCCACTGCACCGAAGCCCCTGAGGTTGTTGTTCAGGTTTGTTTGGCTTTTCTACACTGATTGGAACAGTTTCATTTAGAACCCATGGAGTGATTGGATCACTCCTTAACTCCTCAAGCACCACTTTGCTTCGAGGTTTAAAGTCGTCCATGTAACTCTCCTAAAGGAAAGTTGCATTAGTTGAAACCATGACTTTATTTTCCTTTGGGTTATAAAAATAACCCCCTTTAGTCCCTTTTGGATATATTACAAACACGCAAACTCCCGATCATGCTTCCAACTTATTCGGATCCTTAAACAAGACATGAGCTGGATATCCCCATATGCGAATATGGTTTAAGGATGTCTTCCTACTCGTCCACAACTCGTGAGGAGTTTTAGGGACCGATTTTGAAGGCATATTGTTCAAAAGATAACATGTGGCTTGTAGTGCATATCCCCAAAAGGATAAAGGCAACGATGAATAACTTATCATGGACCTGACCATGTCCAACAAAGTCCTATTTCTTCTCTCTGCTACGCCATTCTGCTGCGAAGTGCCCGGCGTAGTCAAATGGGATATAATCTCATTCTTTAATAAGTGTTCCAAGAACTCATTAGAAATGTATTCTCCACCTCGATCGGATCGAAGTGCCTTTATAGGTCTACTCAATTGCTTTTCCACTTCAGCTTAAAACTCCTTGAACTTGTCAAAAGTTTTGCTTTTGTGGTGCATCAGGTACACATACCCATACCTTGAGTAATCGTCAATAAAAGTGATGAAGTACTCATACCCTCCTCATGCCTGGATGTTCATCGGTCCGCAAACATCACTATGCATAAGTTCTAGAACCCCTTCGGCCTAATTGCCCTTAGACCCGAATGGTTTTTTGGTCATTTTACCCTTCAAACAAGATTCACATTGAGGTATAGACTCCACCTTTAAGTGACTTAAAGGTCCATCCCTTACCAACCTTTGAATCCTATTCAGGTTAATATGACCAGGGCACAAATGCCAAAGATAAGTCTTATTAGAGCGAGAAGTTTTAAGTCTTTTAAAGTTATTACATTCATCTCAACATTAAGCAATAAGTCCATCTTAGGTTTGATAAAATATAGATTATTTTACATCCATCTAGAACAGATAAAAGATTTGTTTTTACGAATCACCACTTTATCATTAAAAGAAACCAAATAGGAGTCTTTAAATAAACAAGATATAAAAATTAAATTCCTTTTAAATTTAGGAACATAAAAAAAATCTTGGAAAAATAAATTCCTATAATTATAAAAATAAAGATGGACGTCTCCCACTGCTTCTGCTGAGACCAAGGATCCATCGCCCATCCAAAGCGTGAAGTCCTCATGGAGCAGACTTCTCGTTTCTTTGAACCCCTGCAGAGAAACACAAACATGATTAGTTGCACCGGAATCTATGACCCAAATGTCACTGGATTTCTCAACCAAACAAGTTTCTAAATATAGAAGATCACACCTACCTCCTTTGTAAAGGAAGTCCTTGCAATGCTTCTTGATATGCCCAACCTTTCCACAGAAGAAGCACTTAAGCTTCTTCAGGTTCTTCTTCTTCTTCTTCTTGCTCTTAGTGGTAGCAGGAATAGAAGACTTCCCATTCTTCGCCCATTGCTTCTTTCCATTCCTAGAGTTAGGATTAGAACCAGAAGCAACTACCATGTTGGCCTCACCACCTGTAGGAGACTCCCTGATCAGCAGTTCGAACTCCTGTAACTGTTTCATCAGTTCTGTTAAGGTCATATCCCATCTATTGCTTAAATTAATTATAGCTCTAAACAGAATAAATTCCTTTGACAAAGTCTCAAAGACCATAGTCATCTGAGCTTCAGCATCGATGTCGGCTCCATCGGTTTGAGCCTCAGTGAGGTAACCCATGACCAACATCATATGCTTCTTTACAAATGTCCCCGGCCTCTGTCTACAGTTTAGAAGTTTCTAAAGTGCCCTTTGTCGCTTTGTTATGGCCTGGCCTCCAAACGTATCCGTAAGAGTATCCAAGATCTACTTTGCAGTCTCATAATCCTGATGTTTAGCCTGCAACACCTTATTCATGCTAGCCATAACATAGCAGCGGGCCTAATCATTAGCATCTTTCCAGCGATCATACGCTTGGAATTGCTCATTAGTTGAGTCTCCTGTAGGCTCAGGAGGACAAGGGGTTGTCAGTACATATTTCAGTTTCTCAAAGGACAGGACAATATCTAGGTTCCGTTGCCAATCATTATAGTTCTCACCGGTTAATAGGTTTTTGTCAAGTATCGATGATAAAGCATTTTTAGACATTTTTAATCTACAATAAAGAATCATATACCAAACATAAGCAAACATATGATAATAATTTAGTAAGATAACATAATCACGTAAAAACAAACAAATGTGTTTATGTGTCAAAACCTTGAAAATATCACAACCTTACAACGATAATTCCCAACTCAGAATTCAACAAGCTCCTAGGGGAGTCATGCCAAATTCAATCAGGAACACGGATCCTCTCCTGATTAATATATACCATCCAGGACCCATATGATCCAGCATATATTAATAATCATTTCTTTGGCCATTAATTTTATTAACAAAGCTCCTAGGGGAGGTTAATAATAAATTAATGTGAGTGTATAACCACCGTTTCAATATTTTATCCATGATTTATAATCAACACCTAGGGGTGTGCAATCATAAATCATGCTAAAATACCTTATCCTCTCAGAGATTCAATCTGGTACATGATAAAAATCCCTTCTTAGGGGTCAAGACTACCATGTTCTGCCTATGGACCAACGATGGAGGCCTTAGGTCCTTTCTTTGAAAACCTTCTCCCACTCAATCTTTTGAAATCAAGGTTCTATTTTAAAAATATGCATGAACAATTTTAATGTGAGCGGCACTCCCTATTCTATATGACATGTTATCAATATACTTGGCAAATTATATTATAATGTAGACAAGCAAAGCAATCAAGCAAAGCTACAAGCAAAATAATAAATAACCGTAATATTATGGCTCCACATAGAGAATAGAAAACTAAGATTACAAGAGAATAATCGAGACATTTATCGATTCTTCATCCTTGAATCCTCAAGTTGTATCCTTCTTCATGTAATTCCATCTTCAAGTCTTCAATCCCATATGAATCGAATACTTCATATTTTTGGTCATATCCAAATTTAATGTTTCTTAGAATCATCCCAAAAATAAAATTAAAACTACACTTGCAAAAATTGCACCTTTTTTGAAAATTTTTCAGCTCTCGGTCGACAGGCCGATCAAGGAGATCGGCCTACCAACTCATGCAAGTTCAGCCTGCCAAACTAGAAGTTCGGCCTATCGGTAGAGCCACCTGATTTCTGCCCCAATGACGGCCTATCAAACCTCATGTCTGGCCTACGGAACAGAATCACTTTATCACTTTATCAGATTAGGTCTTAAAAACTCAAAACAGAATCAAGTTCGGATCAATATCTGATAAGATCTATGTAGAAACGCAAAATCTTATCCTTCGCTCATCAGCAGGCCGAACAGGCCCCATCGGTAAGCCAAACACATGGATCGATAGGCCGAACATGTGGATCGGTAGGCCGAATTGCTGATAAAAAATCTCCGCGAATCTTTTATTTTCCACCTAAGAATCTATAAGATAAATTCTCAATTTAAATTCAAATAACCCAATAGAGAAGTTATCTGATCAAAACAACTTTATCTAGATTATCTCTAGGAAAATAAAACAATTCCCAATAATTCTACAAGTTTATCTTGATCTAATTTATCTAAAATTAAATCATCCGATAAACAGACAAGAATTATCCGATCCTAATAATTCAACAAGTTTATCTTGAATTAATTTTATCACAAAATTAATTCAATCGATAAACAGATATGAATTATTTGATTCTTTCAAATTTTAACCAATCTGATAAATCCGACATAAGTCACCAATTATTGGAAAAGCACATCGTATCGTTACAGGATGTTGTGAGCTAGCAAAGGGGACCAAATGGACCTATATAGTTCAAGCTCTCGATAATTACGAAACCTAATATCCCATATATATATTTCATAATTATCAACTCCAATGCTACTCCACTAAAAGCTTAGAGCTGCACTCTCAAACTACATAGAATTACAAAGCCCATATAGCTAAGTTTCCATGACATATCATAGTGTATCGTATCCCCATATGATAATCCATAATCGGCTTAAGAACAAGTTCTGTCTTACCTTCTCAATTATTTTTATCTTACGTTCCATTATCTCACCATCAGAAAATTTACTATCCAAAGACAATATACCATTCGGTTGCACCTATGTATCCAAATGGTTGAGCGCTCTAGTTTTCCAGTTACAGGATAAGGTATATAAGAGGATATCATTACTCCTGAAGAGAAGCTATGGATTCCATATCTATGAATAACAAGTCTATGCTATCAAGAGTCATGCCTCTAACGTACCGACATGCATACCACTATTAAGATGTAGGCGTCACCCTTCGGTACATCAAAAGACACAAGTCAAGACAATGGGGTCACTATTCTTCTCAGGATTAAGATACAACACAAATGATTGTCTAAAGTGAATCTATTTGTTGAAACAGAATTATTAATCCAAATCAATTCTCTTTATGTCCCAATCCAACACATCGTCACCTATGACAACGTGACAATGTTTCTATTCATGGAGTCCTCCTCTGATGGTCAAGACAATCCATCTCCCAAAATGGATATGGACAACATAACAATCTTTAGATGAATAAAGTGCCCAACTTTATTCCCTCGATTGCGGATCATATGATTTAGACCATCACCTTAAGAATCGTGTCTTCCGCATAATCTGTCCATCATATGCCCAATTCTTAAGGTTTAGGCTGACAGTCTCAGACTATTGTTTGCTTAACATATATTCAACAAATATGAACATAAAGAGGACAAGATTTGGTATATAAACAATGAATAAATTCTTTATTGATAACAATGTCTCCAAAAACTTATTACATTTTTACTCCTTACGGCATACATGTCTAACAATCATTAGGGCACCCACATAAGCTTTCTCGGCACCCACTAATAGAGAAAGCAAGTATTCACGCAAAAGCCCCAAATTTTTTAAAGACGAGATCCCCAACCTTTTTTGGTATGAGGAACTATGGAAGTCCTCTTTCTTAATTGTTTAGAACCCTAATTTATTTGCCTCCATCTAATTAATTTCAATAATTTTGTACCTTTAGATAATCACATACATTTCACGGGGTGTAAAACACAAGGTTTTAGCAACAAGATCACTATTTTACTAGATTTGGCCTTTCTGAAAATTGTTGAGGAGATTTTTTGCCTTGAAAATTATATTGGGGACCTAATTGTCACATTTTTAAAACTTAAAGGACCTATTGCACTGTTTAAGTTAAACAATTATTAGCCCATTGATACAAGTGAATACTTTGTATATAAAGTAAATAACTATAAAAGTAAAAACATGATGATATGGTTATTTAACATGGCAAAAGTCATATGAGTAGATCATGAATGCTAATCACACCAACAATAAAGAAGGAATTTTCCTTCGAATGTTATTGATTTAGAATTATGACTTACAAAACAAATAAAACACAAGTTTGCTTGGAAATTTCACCAATGCCAATCTACAATATCGCCTTCTAGGCAACCAGCTAACTGCTCGCCTTCAAACACATTGTTCTATCTCAAGCCTCCTCCACATGCAATTTACCTTTGGTCCAACTAATTTACTCCAAGCAAACACCCTTTTTGCATGCCTTTGGTTTACACAGCTCACCTTTGGTCTAAGTAATATTTGAGCAGACACATGCTTTTAGTCTTATTAGCTTTCTATCTTTAAGAGATTGTCTCTGGCTCCTAGAACCTACTCTAATCAGTTATAGAAAACTAAATTTTGAGAGGTATCATATTAAAGCCTTAATGCTCTAGAGTTTTCTCTCTAAAAGCTCTTTGAGAATGCAATAAGTTTTTTTTTTCACAATGAATTCTCATAATAAACACTCTATATTTGCACCAAATGCCTTTATGTAACATCTCTTAAGGTAACAACTCATTCATTAAATTAGCTATATTTGGCTAGCCTAAAAAGCGCTACTTTTCATAAACTTTCCATAAATTAACAAGATATATAAACAAAAGAAATGTAGGCAATAGAATCATCAATATTGTGAATGACAAGTCTACAACTTGTAATGTATGTAGGTCTCTTAACTCTTGATATAGCTTCTAAGTGTTGCCCTAAAAATAAGACTTCAATTGATCAAGTTATAAAAACTATAAAATATACATTAGCTATTGTAAAACATCATAGGCAATAAGTAAATACTAGCTGAGATACTCTAAGAGGTCATTTGATAGCTTGAATACATAACGCTATAATGAGAACCTAAAACTATTTTAGTACAAAAGAAAAATAAACTTGCCTCAGAATATCGCCACTAAACTACTTGTTTATTACTAAAAATATCAATATTCTTTATATCTTTAAGGCCTTTTATATTAATTTATATGCATTTATATTAATTATTTATTAGCATCTATATTTTATATTTATTAGCCTTGCAACTTATTGTGAGGCAAGTTTGATTTACTTCTAAACCAAAATGGTCATAGGTTTTAATATATAGTGTTATGTATTTGATCTATCGGTGATCTCCTAGAGTATTTTAGCTAATAGTTACTTATTAGTTGTGGCATTACTCAATAGCTAATATACATTTTAAAGTTTTTTATAACTTGACTGATTAATGTTCTATTTTAATGGCAACATATAGAAGCTATATTGAGAGTTAAGATACCAACAGTAACAAGTTGTAAACTTTTCATTTACATTATTGATAATTTCACTGCCTATGTTTTTTTGTGTTTATAGATTTTGTTAATATTTTAGAAAGTCTATAAGAACTAGCACTTTGTAACCTAGCTGGATATGACTAATTTGATGAATAAACTACTAGTTTAGGGGGCATTATATTTATGGTATCAGAGCCATATGTTTATAGTGATAAAGTTAGACTGTCATGGGAAAAAGTACTCAGTTAATATTAGTAACATGAGTTTAGAAGAATTTTCATTTTATTTGAGAAGTTAAAATTGACAAATTTCAAGGACAAAATTCTTATATGAACTAGAGGATTGTAAACCAAAATTTCCTAAGCATCCAGCTTAATATATGAGAATTTTTAGTTATTAACTTTTGAATGGGTATAAGTTTAAAATGTTTGAGTGAAAAGGAAGAGATGGGATTTTTTGCTACTTATTGTGAGAGGTTAGATATTTAGTTAAGTGTATGTTACATGTGTTATATTATGTTATTCATTATATTTTATTGCCATAGATGCAGAAGTATTTTAATTGTAAATTGACATAGATGCTTTAGTAATGGATATCTTATCATAGTACAATTATCGCTAGAGCTTAATTTCACGTGATAAGTTTAAATATGACTATACATATGTTTTGTATTTAAGTCTAACTTCAGATTATTAACACTGTAATATATTGTACTTACATGCCAATAATCATTAATATTAGACACACTAGCACATTCAGCTCAATGAGAACACCAACGCCTTCCACTAAGTACTAATTGTTCTTACCTGAGGTAAGTAAAATTTCATTTCAACTGCATCACAATATCAATATTATCAAATATGTGATTTGCTAGATCATTTGTACGCATGGCATAATGACACATGTATAGCTTTCTAAAGAAAATTATCATGCTATGAGAAAATTTTTTTTATATATTTTGTGTCATTTACTTGAAAGTGTCCTTAATTAATTCCATGGATTAGAATAGGACTCAAATTGTTTCATGGGGTAGATTGGGACCATTTTCTTACCTTTTTGTAGTTCTTAAGTAGGATTGGGGATATAATGTTTCATAGGTTAGATTGAGGCACTCATTGTTTGGTGAAGACACACTTGTATACATGCATCTCTAAAATAGGCATTAATGGGCGGCTCATAGTGTACATAACTATGCACGCATTAACCATTTCTATGATATGGCACATGTGATAGAAATTTTATGAGCCCATACATAATGTCACTACAAATAATTACATAGTTTCTACTTACTGGGTATTAGTTCATGTAGTTCTTGTAATGTAGATGAGGGCACTTCTAACTAATGTTGGTTAAGAGGTCGACTAGCATACTCTCTGTTCTTACGACTCTATGTGTTTAAACATTATTGACCTTACATGAGTACACTTTTGTTCAAACATGATATTTTAGAATTTGTAATTATTATTTGATTGTTAAAATTATAATTAGGCGATATTTATTTTGAGATATAAATTATTGTAAATATTTATTACCAACCCATCTTTGGTGAGTAAAATCAATAGAGGTTTGTAAATTACAAGATTTTTCGAAAGTTTAAATTCACTTAAATGTATTGAATTTAAAGAGAATATAACACCATCTAACTTAATTGTACATTAGTAGTGTAGTTAAGTTAGACAACATTATTTCGATGCCTAAATAATTATATTGATAACGGTGATATGCACAAAGAATCTCTTTGTGTGTGTTGTGCCAATCTCCTATCAGTAAGGAGAGGAATACTGCTTGTTACTAATTCTGATTTTTTTCTAAAAATTCAAATTCTCCATTTGGATTAATCTTTTCTAAAATTAGAAAATTCTAAATTTCTAGAAAAACAAAACTTAGAGAACAAGTTTTGCATTGTACAGGAAACCCTTTCGTGCAGATGTGCATCACAGTAGGGGTGGGTCCAACATTGTATCTTCAAAAATTAATTGATTAAATAATTGTATCATTTAATAATTATAAATTTATTCGTAATTAACTTATTTTGAGCCATATTTATTTAGAATTCCATAATTCTATATTAGGTAATTTATAAAACCAATAATTCTACTTGTCTAAATTGTGTTTACAAGAGTGGTGGGAGCTAATCAACCCATAATTTTAAGCTTCAATAACACTAAAATATTAAATTCTCTTTAATAAATATATTCTCTTTTATTAATTTCAATGTTACTTCACTAAAAACTTAAAATTACACTATTGAAATTATAGATGTATAATTACTCATATTTAGAATTGCTCATTTAATATAGTCATTGCATATAAATCAATCTTACATAAAGAATTCATAGTTAAAGCTAGATAAAATCTATTAACCGCTTTAATTATATTTTATCCTTGTGTGCCATTGATTTTCTAATGAATAATAAATTCATGAACTTAATCACAAATTTGAGCGCTCATATTATTCTAAATCTAAATTAATACTAAAGAGAATTATTTATCTAGTTATTAATAAAGAAGGAAGAGATTTTATCTTGTAATATTAACATTCCTGGCTATATACTTCATTATGTCCCCAAAATACAAGGGATATGATTAGCATTCTTGAATCCACACTAAGCAAATCAAAAGTCATAATTCCATAAATGGGAGTATGCTAATTGATAAATGCTTAATTTTTTCATATATGTTCCTATTGATTTTCCCATATTTCCTTGCTTTGTTCTTGAATATTTTGTGTTATAATTAGTGCTTTTATATTTTGAAGGTGTTTGAGGGTCAAAGAATGATTTGGATCTCAAAATGGCACAAAATGAAGGAAAATCACAAGGGGTAGAATAAAATTTGTTGCAGCGCCATTCTTCACGTGCAAAAGGCCTATTGACTAGAGGGGGTTGCACAGCCATGCAACATGAGTTGCATGGTAGGGCAACATGAAGCTTAGCGATGATGTCTAGGCGTCATATCATATTTTGCTGACCAAGTTTTCTCTTTTTCTTTTCACCCCAAATTTGGCCTAATTTGAACCTAACTAAGAAACCTATATATAGGAGACTTTGGGGCTGAAAGAGAAACATTTTTGCTTAGATTTTCCATATGTCTTAGGAGATGACAAAGAAGAAGAAGAAGAAAAAGAGGAGAATCAAGTAGTAGCTCTAAAGAGGATCATCTGCATAGATATTCTTGAAGACCATTCTAGTTCTATTTTTCCTTCTCTCTTTTCATTAGATTTTCTTTTCTTTTCAATTATGTTAGTTTAGATTTATTTATGGGTGAAGGGAACTTCAAAACCCTAGATATAATTTTATAATTTATAATATTATTTTCTAATTGTTTATGTTCTTCTATTATTGTTGTTCATGATTATTTTTCTTGTTTTGTTTAGGTGATCAACTAAATAGGACTTGAAGTTAATATATTGCTAGATTAAGATATGTGATCCATACTTGTCTTGTTATTCTAATTATTAGTAGCGAATTGTGGTCAATAATTTACGAGAGGGTTTTTTTCGATTGCAATGTGAAACATAACCTAGGTTAAGTAAACCGAGCTTGTGTGTTTATTGCCTTGATTAACTGATCTTTTTGAACTTCATATTTCTCTTAGGTTAAATCTAAAGAGCTTATTCTAGGTTATTTAAAGAAAAAAGATTAAGTGCAGAGTTTGTTTTGCTTAACGACATAGTAAGAAAATATTTAGACAGCAGACCTTGTTGCTATCTATGATTTGTAGTTTCAATAGAAATTGAAAATAATTCTGTAATTAATTACATGATTATTGTTTAGTGGTAGAGAATGATCCTTTAACTAGTTTTATTATTATTATTTCATATTTACTTATTTTCTTGTGCTTTAGTTAATTTATTTGTTTAGATATTCAAAAGCCCATTTGTGTTTAACCTTAGTGTGTTTTAGATTTTGAAGTCAATGACTAATTATTTAGAACAATTCTCTACGAGAACGACTCTAACTCACCATTATACTCGACAATGACTACACTTTAAGTAAGGTTTAATTTGGCACTTCCTCCACAGGCTACCAAATTTTAGTGCCGGTCGTTGGGAATTTTGTATCTAATTAATTAGCCATTTGTTTTTGTTTTTATTAGTCTTATTTAATTTTTCCTTTGCGTTTTTAATTTTTGTCTTTGTGTTTGTTTTATACAAGGTACTTGTTAGACGTGTATGCCCTAAAGAGTAAAATGTATTATGTTTTTGAAGACATTTTATCAATAAAGAATTCATTTATTATCAAATACTAAATATTGTCCTCTTTACGTTCATATTTGTTGAATGAATGATAAGCAAACAAATGTCTAAGACTATTTGTCTAAACCTTCAAGAATCAGGCATATGATGGACAGATTATGCAGAAGACATGATTATAAAGATGAGGGAGTAAATCATATAATCTACAATAGAAGGAAAAAAAGTAGGCCCTTTATTTATGCTAATATTGTTATGTTGTCTACATCCTTGATGGGAGATGGTTTGTCTTGGCTATCGGAGTTAGACTCCATGAGTAGAAACATTGGTACATTGTCATAGGTGATGATGTATTGGATCGGGACATAAAGTAGAATTGATTTGGATTAATAATTCTATCTAGGCAAATCAATTCACTTTAGACAATTATATGTATTGTATCTTAATCTTGAAATGATTAATGGGCCCGTTGTCTTGACTTATGCCTTTTAAAGTATCAAATGGTAACATCCTGATTTTTTGATGGTACGTATACCAGTACATTAGAGACATGACTCTTGATAGCGTAGACTTGTTATTCATGGATACGAAATCTATAGCTCCATCGGTGGAGTCAATGATATCCTGTTATCTACATTATCCTGTAATTAAAAGACTGGAGCGCTTAACCATTTGAATACATAGGTGTGACCGAATGGAATACTGTCTTTGGATAGTAAGTTTTTCGATGGTGAGATAATCGAACGTAGGATAAAAAAAATAGGGAAGGTAAGACACATTTTATCCTTAAGCTGATTATGGTATCCTATAGGGCCACGATACATCATGATATGTCATGGACACTTAACTTATTTGGAGTAGCGTTAGAGTTGATAATTATAAAATATGTATTTGGGATATTTATTTTGTAATTATCGAGAGCTTGGACTATATAGGTCCATCAGGTCCCCTTTGCTAGCTCATAATAAATCCTATAATGATACAACATGCTTTTCTAATAAATTGGTGACTTATGTTAGATTATTAGATTGGCTGAAATTCGATAGAATTAGATAATTCATGTCTGTTTATTGGTTGAATTAATTTTGTAAAATTAGTTCAAGATAAACTTGTTGAATTATCAGGAATATTTATTTTCCTTGAGATTATCTAGATATGACTATTTTAATCAGATAACTTCTCTATTGGGTTATTTTAATTAATGTTGAGGCTCTATAAAAAGAATCTCGGGTGGAAAATAAAAGATTCTCAAGGATCATTTGTAAGTTGGGCAGGCCGATCATCAAGTTCAGCCTACTGATGGAGTAAGTTTGGCAGGCCGATGGGAAAGTTTGGCCTGCTGACCAAGCGATAATCTGATCATACGTTTTCATGTGATTTTATCAGATATTGATCTAGATTCTAATTTTTGAAGCCTTATTAAATAATGACCAACCTTGGCGACAACCTCTCTAAAAAAGGAGTGAGTTTTCTAAGTTATGAAGATCATTTGGAAGTTATCACGCGTTTTCACATGATTTTATCAGATATTGATCTAGATTCAAATTTTTAAGGCCTTATCAGAAAATGACCAACCTAGGGGACAACCTCTATAAATAAGGAGTGAGTTTTCTAAGTTATGAAGATCAGTTAGAAGTTAAGATTGAGTACTCTTGTGTTAGATACTCTAAAACTCCTTGAGAGCTTTTGCTCACAATCACGAACCTTTGCTTTAGGTTTTCTCAATTGGTTGAAAGGAGAGTCACTAGAGAAGAGCTGTACGACATATGTCTACATACTATCCAATCGTGGATAGAGAATAGCAAAGAAGACCAGTTGGTTGAGGCTCTTTTGGAACGTTCTTATCTTCATAGATTGCAGGAGCTCTTTAGCATACAAAGGTTAGTAAGATCTAGTTAATTTATGTACATAGCATGTCAAACTTGTATTTTAGAAAATGCTCTGATTGAAAAATTTTAAAACTTTCGCTGCGTACATGTTTTCCAACAATTGGTATTAGAGACATCATTTTATGTAAATTTACGAGTTTTGATCATGTTATATAGATATATTATGTGATTTTGATCTTTCTTATTCTTGAATTTAATTTTTTAGAGAGTTGGTACTCTAGGGTTTCTATATATTTATATGTTGTCACAAGATTATATGGTGAATGTTTATTAATTAATTATGGTTGATTAAATTATTATTTAATTATTAATTAATTAATTAATTTGTGTCAGTTATGGTTCCTTAGAAGTTAGAATGTGTATCTAGGTTTTTCATATAATTAGATGATGGTCTATCATCACCGTCTATGAATTGTTCTTTAATTTTAAATTTGTAAAAAATTTGTAATTAAATAATCATTTGTAGCACAGACAAATCTAGAAGACGGATCTAGGAGATGGATGATAGCGATTCCAAAGGTATTTTCTGAGTCTTTGAATTTTTATGTTTTTGAATTGTTAAAAAAAAGATTGAAAACTGTATAAAAACTATTTTTTTAAAAAAACGTGAATTTAGCTCGGTCGGCAGGCCAAACCCTTGAGTTCTGCATGTTGATGATCATAGATCGGTAGGCCAAAGCCTAAGTTCGGTAGGCCATCTATGGGGTAGAATTTTGATGCCTTTGGCAGCACGCTAAACTTTCAAGTTCAACAAGCCAATTTGTCATAACTGGCAGGCCGAACTGTGAAGGTGGGTAGGCCAAAGGTCTGACTAGTAGGTCGATCACACAAATTGGCAGGCCGGCAAAGAGTAAATGTGCATTTTTTGGTGCAGTGTTGATTTTATTTTTGAGACAATTCTAAGAAACATGAAATTTTGTGATGATCAAAAATTTAAAATGTTTGATCTATATGGGATTGAAGACTTGAAGATGAAGGACACATGAAGAAGGGTACAACTTGAAGATACAAGGATGACGTATTGATAATATGTTTCAATTGATCTCTTACAAACTTTAATCTCTTTTCTCTAGGGTAGAACTATAATATTATGACTATTTATTAATTTGCTTATGGCATTGTATGATTGCTTTGCTCGTCTGCATTGCAATATGATTTGCCATGTATATTGATAACATGTCATATAGAATGAGGAGCGTCACTCATTAAAAATTGTTCATGCATGTCTTTTAAAATAAAACCTTGATTCAAAAGATTGAGTGGAAGAAGGTTTTCGAAAAGAGGACCCATGGCCTCCATCGTTAGTTCATAGGTAGCACATGGTGGTTCCAACCCCTAGGAAAGGACTTTATCATATACCAGGTTGGATCTCCGAAAGGATAAGATATTTTTGCATGATTTATTGTTGCACGTCCCTAGGTGGTGATTATAAATTATGGATAAAATATTAAAACGATGGTTATATGCTCAAGTTAATTTTATTATTAACCTCTTCTAGGAGCTCTATTAATAAAATTGATGGCTAAAGAAAACGATTATTAATATATACTGGATCATATGGGTCCTAAATAGCATATATTAATCAGGAGGGGATCCATGTTCCTAATTAAATTTGGCAAGTCTCCCGTAAGCGGCTTGTTGAATTCTGAATTAGGAATTTTCGTTGTAAGGTTGTGATATTTTCAAGGTTTTGACACATAAACACAATTGCGTGATTACTTGATTGTGTTTTCTTACTAAATTGTTATGTTATGTTTGCTTATGTTTGGTACATTATGATTCTTTATTGTAGATTAAAATGTCTAAAAACGCTTTATCGTTAATGCTTGATAAAAATGAATTACAGGCAAGAATTATAATGATTGGAAACAGAACTTGAATATCATCCTGGCCTTTGAGAAACAAAAATTTGTGCTGATGACACCATGTTCTCCCAAACCTATTAGGGAATCCACTAATAAGCAAATCCAAGCATATGATCACTAGAAGGATGCTAATGATCAGGCCCAGTGTTATGTTATGGCTAATATGAATAACATACTACAGGCTCAACATAAAGAGTATAAGACTACAAAGTAGATCTTGGATAATCTTGAAGACATGCTTAGAGGCCAAGCCATAACAAAACGGCAAGGGGCACTTCAAAAACTTTTGAACTGCAAGCAAAGACCAAGGACGTCTATGAAGGAGCATGTGATGTTGGTCATGGGTTACCTCGTTGAGGCTCAAGCCCATGGAGCTAATATCAATGTCAAGTCACAAATGACTATATCAAAGGAGTTCATCCCATTTAGAGCTTCATATAATTTGAACAATAGACAAGATGTGACCTTAACGAAGTTGATGAAGCAGTTACAAAAATCAAAAATCTGATCAGGGAAACTCCTACGAGTGGCGAGGCTAACTTGGTGGCTGCATTTGGTTCCAATCCTAACCCTGGGAATGGAAGGAAGGAAAAGACTAAGAACAGGAAGTCTTCCATTCCTACAAATGGCAAGAACAAGAAGAAGAAAAAGAAGAACCCAAAGAAGCTCAAGCGCTTTTTTTGCAAGAATGTCAGGCACATCAAGAAGAATTACAAGGACTTCCTTTCCCAAGGAGGTAGGTGTGATCTTTTGGTTATTGAAACTTGTTTGGATGAGGAATCAAGTGACACTTGGGTCATAGATTCTGAAGCAACTAATCATGTTTGTGTTTCTCTATAGGGGTTCAAAGAAACGAGAAGTCTACTGCATAAAGACTTTACGCTTTAGATGGGCAATGGATCTTTGGTGTTGGCTGAAGCAATGGGAGACGTCTATCTTTATTTTGATAATTAAGGAGTTTAGTTTTGCGAGATTGTTTTTATGTTCCTAAACTTAAAAGGAATTAATTTCTATAGCTTCTTTATTCAAAGACTCTTATATAGTTTCTTTTAATAATAAAGTGGAGATTTGTAAAAACAAATATTTTATCTGTGATAGATGGATGCACAACAATCTATATTTTATCAAACCTAAGATGGACTTATTGCTTAACACTAAGGTTAATGATAATAACTCTAAAAGACTTAAGACTTCTCACTCTAATAAGACCTATTTTTGGCATTTGCGGTTAGGTCATATTAACCTGAATAAGATTCAAAGGTTGGTAAAGGATGGACCTTTAAGTCATTTAAAGGTGGAATCTAGACCACAATGTGAATCTTGTTTGGAGGGTAAAATGACTAAAAGACCATTTGGGTCTAAAGGCAATAGGGCAAGGGGTTCTAGAACTTGTGCATAGTAATATTTGCGATCCTATGAACATCCAGGCATGAGGAGGGTATGGGAATATCTACCTAATGCACCACGAAAGCAAAACTTATGACAAATTCAGGGAGTTTTGGGCTAAAGTGGAAAAGCAATTAGGTAAACCCATAAAGGCACTTCGATCTGATCGAGGTGGAGAATACCTCTCTGATGAGTTCATGGAACACTTATTAAGGAATGAGATTTTATCCCATTTGACAGTGCCAGACAATCCGTAGCAAAATGGCGTAGCTGAAAGAAGAAATAGGATTTTGTTGGACATGGTTAGGTCCATGATGAGTTATTCATCATTGCCTTTATCCTTTTGGAGATATGCACTACAAACCGCACGTTATCTTTTGAACAATGTGCCATCAAAATCGGTTCCTAAAACTCCTAATGAGTTGTGGACAGGGAAAAAGACATCCTTAAACCAAATTCACATATTGGGATGTCTGGCTCATGTCCCATATAAGGAAGCGAATAAGATGGAAGCATGTTTAGAAGTTTGCGTATTTGTAGGATATCCAAAAGGGACTAAAAGGGGACACTTCTATAACCTAAAGGAAAATAAAATCATGGTTTCTATAAATGTAACTCTTCTTGAGGAAAGTTACTTGAACGACTTTAAGCCTCAAAGTAAAGAGTTATCAAGGAGTTGGGGAGTGATTCGATGACTCTGGGGGTTCTGGTAGAAACTAATACAATCAATATAGAAAAATGAACCAAACAACAACCTAAGGGGCTTCGGTGTGGTGGGAGGATCAGGCGTCAACCCAAGAGGTATATATTCAATGGTGAGGCCTTTTTGGCTGAATCAGATGAACATGACAGGGATCCTTACACTTACAAAGAGGCTATGAAGGACGTTGATTTAAAACTCTGGACAGGAGCCATAAACATTAAGATGAATTCTATAGAGACTAATCGGGTCTAGGAACTTGTGGATCTTCCCAAAGGGGTGAAACTCATAGGGTGTAAGTGTATCTATAAGAGGAAAAGAGGAGTAGATGGTAAAATCAAAACTTGTAAGGCTAGACTGGTAGCTAAGGAATACACACAAAAGGAAGGAATTGATTACGAGAAAACCTTTTCGCCTATAGCCATGCTTAAGCCCATCCACATTCTCTTGTCGATAGTTACCGCTCTCGACTACGAAATTTGGCAGATAGATGTCAAGACGGCCTTTTTGAATGGCTATCTTAATGAGTCCATATCTATGGTACAGCCAGACGGATTCAAGGCTAAGAATCAAGAGGGTAAGGTTTGTAAGTTGCTAAAGTCAATTTATGGACTTAAGCAGGTTTCCTGTTCTTGGAACATAAGATTTGATCAGGTGATCAAGACTTATAGGTTCAAACAAAATATGAATGAATCACGTGTTTACAAACACATAAAGGATGAGAAGGTGGTTTTTCTACTACTCTATGTAGATGACATTTTGCTAATTGGTAATGACATTAGGGAGTTGTCATTGGTCAAATTATGGTTGACCATATAGTTTGACATGAAAGACTTAGGTGAAGCTAATTATGTTCTCAGAATCTAGATCTTTCAACATAGGAAGAACAGAATGATAGTTTTATCCCAAGCTAGTTACATAGATAAAATTCTCGAAAGGTTTGCAATGTATAATTCTAAGAAAGTTGGGCAATCATCTAGGTCTAGAATTACTCTTTCTAAGAAAGACTTACCGAAGTCTGATGAATATATGAAGAAGGTGCCTTATGCTTCGACAATGGGTAGTCTTATGTATACCATGCTTTGCACACAACCAGATATTAGTTATGCAGTCAGGAAAGTAAGTCAATTTCAGTCGGATCCAGGACTGAACCACTGGTTTGTGGTCAAGCATATTTTCAAGTACCTAAGAAGGACTCGAGGGTATATGCTTGTGTATTCGGGTGAGGATTTAACACCTCAAGGGTACACTGATTTAGATTTTTAATCCTATTTGGATTCAAGAAGATCGACTTCAGGTTTTGTGTTTACTCTGGCGACAGTGCCATTGTTTGGAGAAGTGTCAAGCAAGATTGCACTTCAGATTCAATGATGGAGGTCAAGTATTTGGCAGCTAGTGATGCTTCAAAAGAAACAGTGTGTCTTCGTAAGTTTCTTAGGGATCTTGAGGTAGTTCCTATTATGGATAAGATGTATCGTTGTATTGTGATAACACTGTAGTGATAGCTAATGCTAAGGAACTAAGATTTCACAAAAAGAGTAAGCATATTCATGAGAAATATTATGTGATAAAGGACTTCATTGAGGGCGGACATGTTGCTGTATACAAAATTGCATCTGAGGACAATTTAGCTGATCCATTCACAAAGACGCTAACTCGAGGGTTTTCGAGAGGTATATGGAAGCTATAGGGATGCGAGATATGTCAAATTTACTCACTTAGTGCAAGTGGTTGATTGTTAAACATGTATGTCCTAAAGAGTAAAATGTAATATGTTTTAAGAGACATTTTATCAATAAAAAATTCATTTATTATTCATATACTAAATGTTATCCTCTTTTCGTTCATATTTGTTGAATACATGATACACAAACAAAAGTCTGAGACTGTCAGTCTAAACCTTTAAGACTCAAGCATATGATGGATAGATAATGCAGAAGACATGATTCTAAAGGTGATGGTCTAAATCATAAGATCTACAATCGAGGGAATAAAGTTGGGTGCTTTATTCATGCTAAGACTGTTATGTTGTCTACATCCCTAATGGGAGATGGTTTGTCTTGGCCATGAGAGTTGTACTCCATGAGTAAAAACATAGGTACATTGTCATAGGTGATGTATTAGATCAAGACATAAAGTGGAATTGATTTGGATTAATAATTCTGTCTGGGCAAATCAATTCACTTTAGACAATCATATGTGTTGTATCTCAATCCTAAAATGATTAATGGGCCCGTTGTCTTGACTTATGTCTTTTGACATACCAAAGGGTAACATCCTGATTTTATGATGGTGCGTATACTAGTACATTGGAGACATGACTCTTGATAACGCAGACTTGTTATTCATAGATACAGAATCTATAACTCCATTGGTGGAGTCAATGATATCCTCTTATGTGTGTTATCCTGTAATTGAAAGACTTGAGCGCTCAACCATTTGGATGCATAAGTGTGACCACATGGTACATTGTCTTTGGATAGTAAGTTTTTCGATGGTGAGATAATGGAACGTAAGATTAAAATAATCAAGAAGGTAAGACAGAATTCATCCTCAAGCCAATTATGGATATCTTATGGGGATATGATATATCAAGATATGTCATGGACACTTAACTTATTTGGAGCTTCGTAATTTTATATAGCTCGAGAGTGTAGCTCTAAGCTTTTAGTGAAGTAGCGTTAGAGTTGATAATTATAAAATATGTATCTGGGATATTTATTTTATAATTATCAGAAGCTTGGACTATATAGGTCCATCAGGTCCCCTTTGCTAGCTCATAATAAATCCTATAACAATAGGATCAGATAATTCATGTCTACTTATCAGTTGAATTAATTTTGTAAAATTAATTCAAGTTAAACTTGTTGAATTATCTGGAATATTTATCCTCCTTGAGATTATCTAGATATAACTGTTTTAATCAAATAATTTATTTATTGGGTTATTTGAGTTAAAGTTGAGGCTCTATCCAAAGAATCTCGGGTGAAAAATAAAAGACTCGTAGGGATTATTTATCTAAGTTTGGCAGGTCGATCATTAGGTTCGGCCCGTCGACCAAGCGATAATTTGATCACGCGATTTTATCAAATATTGATCCAGATTCAAATTTTTGACGCCTTATCTGATAATGACCAACCTAGGGGACAACCTCTATAAATAAGGAGTGAGTTTTCTAAGTTATGAAGATCAGTTGAGAAGTTAAGAGCAAGTACTCTTATGACAGAAGATAAGTGTGGGGGTGAGAATTGAATCAAGAAAGACAGGAAAATTTTTGGAAGGATATAGATCTAGAAAAAAAGAAAAAATCATTCAAAAGAAAAAGAAAAGAGGGAAAAAAAAAAAAAAGAAGATAAATCATCTTGGGCTTTCCTTCCTTGATTTTGGGTGTTACAAGGTCAGTTGGAATGAAGCAAAGGATCAACGCAAGGATATCCGACTCCATGGGTTTTCAGAAGTCTCTCTTGAAAATCTTACGATGTCTTGGGCTCCATGAATTTTTTAAGACTGTTGTGATACCCATATTCTTTCTTTCTTTCAGCCATTAACCCTTAGCCCCATGACAACCTTTATTGAAGACATTTTATTGCCTTTAGCTTAGTAGAGATTCATACCAAAGAAAGAACATATGATGCTTGACATCCTTATTAGAAATTAGATGATTGTTTTTATGAGGATTATGAGTACTTTATTTGTTTAAAGCATGCATAGCATAATGACCGTTGACATTAGTGTTGGAAACAAAGTGCGCAGCGAAATTTTAAAAAAAATTTTGATCAGAGTAATTTCCAAAACACAAGTTTGACATGTTATATATATAAATTAAACAGATCTTACTAACCTTAGTGTGCCGAAGAACCTCCGCAACCTGTGTAGAGAAGTAACGTTCCAGAAGAGCCTCAACCAACTGGTCTTCTTTGCTATTCTCTATCCACAACCGGAGTGAGTGTGGGCTCACACGTACAGCTCTTCCACCGGTGACTCTCCTTCCAATCAATAGAGAGAACCCAAAGCTAATGTTCATGATTTGTGAACAAAAGCTCTTAGGGAGTTTTTAAGATGCTCACTAGAAGAGTATCACTCTTAATCTCTCAAATTGATCTTAGTAAATCATGAGACTCACTCCCTTTTTATACCTATTGGTCCTGGGGTCAGTCCATATCAGATTAGGTCTCAAAAACTCAAAACAGAATCAAGTTCGGATCAATATCTGATAAGTGAAAATGAATATCTCCCGCTGATCAGCAGGCTGAACACTCTGATCGGCAGGCTAAACAGGCCAGTTCGGCAGGCCGAACACGTCATCCGGCAGGCCGAACTTCCGAGAAAAAATCTCTGCGAATCTTTTATTTTCCACCCGAGATTCTAAAGGATAAAGTCTCAGTTTTGATTCAAATAACCCAATAGAGAAGTTATCTGATCAAAACAAACTTTATCAAGATAATCTCTAAGAAAAGAAATCAATTCACAATAATTCTACAAGTTTATCTTGTTCTAATTTGTCCAAAATTAAAACAACCGATAAACAGACAAGAATGATCTGATCGCAATAATTCAACAAGTTTATCTTGAACTAATTTCTTACAAAATTAATTCAACCGATAAACAGACATGAATTATTTGATTCTTACAAGTTTTAAACCAATCTGATAAATCCGACATAAGTCACCAATTATTGAAAAAGCACGCCGTGCCGTTACAGGATTTTGTGAGCTAGCAAAGGGGACCAAAATGGACCTATAAAGTTCAAGCTCATGATAATTATGAAACCCAATATCCCAGATATACATTTCACAATTATCAACTCCAACGCTACTCCACTAAAAGCCTGGAGCTATACTCTCGAACTTTATAGAATTACGAAGCTCGTGTAGCTAAGTCTCCATGACATATCATAGTGCATCGTATCCCCATATGATAATCCATAATTGGCTTAAGGAAAAGTTCTATCTTACCTTCTTGATTATTTTTATCTTACGTTCCATTGTCTCACCATTAGAAAACTTACCATCCAAAGATAGTATACCATTCAGTTACACCTATGTTTCCAAATGGTTGAGCGCTCCAGTTTTCCAATTACAGGACGACGCATATAAGAGGATATCATTACTCCTAAAGAAGAGCCATGGATTCCATATCTATGAATAACAAGTCTACGCTATCAAGAGTCATGCCTCCAGCGTACCGGCATGCATACCACTATAGAGATGTGGGAGTCACCCATTGGTACATCAAAAGACACAAGTCGAGATAATGGGCCCACTATTCATCTCAGGATTAAGATACAATACAAATGACTGTCTAAAGTGAATCGATTTGCCAAGACAGAATTATTAATCCAAATCAATTCACTTTATGTCCCGATCCAACACGTCGTCACCTATGACAACGCGCCAATGTTTCTATTCATGGAGTCCAACTCCAATGGTCAAGACAAACCATCTCCCAAAAGGGATATAGACAACATAACAATCTTTACATGAATAAAGCGCCCAACTTTATTCCCTCGATTGTGGATTATGTATTTTAGACCATCACCTTAAGAATCGTGTCTACCGCATAATCATCCCATCATATGCCCAATTCTTAAGGTTTAGACTGACAGTCTCAGACTACTGTTTGCTTATCATACATTCAACAAATATGAACGTAAAGAGGACAAGATTTGGTATATATAAATGAATAAATTCTTTATTGATAAAAATGTCTCCAAAAACGTATTACATTTTTACTCCTTAGGGCATACATGTCTAACAATCTCCCACTTGCACTAAGTGAGTAAATACAGCAAATTTTGCATCCCCATAGCTTCCACATGCCTCTCGAAGACTCTCCCAGTAAGTGTCTTCGTAAATGGATCAGCTAAATTGTCCTCTGACACGATCTTGCACACCGTGACATGCCCGCCCTCAACGAAGTCCTTTATCACATGATACTTCCGATCAATATGCTTACTCTTCTTGTGAAATCTTGGTTCCTTAGCATTAGCTACCGCCGCACTGTTATCACAGTATAGTGATACCGCCTTATCCATACCAGGAACTTGTGGAGCCACACTGCTTCTTTCGAAGCATCACTAGCCTCCACATACTCGGCCTCCATCGTTGAATCTGAAGTGCAATCTTGCTTCGCACTTCTCCAACTAATGGCACCGCCACCCAGAGTAAACACAAACCCCGAAGTCGATTTCTTAGAATCCAGACAGGATTAAAAATCTGAATCAGTGTATCCTAGAGGATTCAAGTCCTCACCCGAATACACAAGCATATACCCTCGAGTCCTTCTCAGGTACTTGAAAATATGCTTTACCGCAACCCAATGGTTTGGTCCTGGATCCGCTTGAAATCGACTTACAATCCCGACCACATAGCTAATATCCGGTCATGTGCAAAGCATAAGGCACCTTCTTCATGTATTCTCTTTCTTCATAAGACTTTGGAGAGTCTTTGTTAGAAAGATTAATTCCAGACCTGGATGGTTGCCCACCTTTCTTGGAATCCTGCATTGCAAACCTCCTGAGAATTTTATCTATGTAGCCGTCCTGTGACAAAGCTATCATTTTGTTCTTCCTATCCCGAATGATCTGGATACCGAGAACAAAATTAGCCTCACCTAAGTCCTTCATGTCAAACTGCTTGGTCAACCATAATTTGACCGATGACAATGCCCCAACGTCATTGCCAATTAGCAGAATGTCATCTACATAGAGTAGTAGAAAAACCACCTTCCCATCCTTAATGTGTTTGTAAACACATGGTTCATCCACGTTTTGTGAGAACCCATAAGTCTTGATCACTTGATCAAATCTTATGTTCCAAGAACGAGAAGCCTGCTTAAGTCCATAAATTGACTTTAGCAGCTTACAAACCTTACCCTCTTGACCCGCGACCTTGAACCCGTCTGGTTGTTTCATATAAATGGACTCATCAAGATAGCCATTCAGAAAAGCCGTCTTGACATCCATCTGTCAAATCTCGTAGTCGAGAGCGAGAGCTATGGATAAGAGAATCTGGATGGACTTAAGCATGGCTACAAGCGAAAAGGTTTCCTCATAATCGATTCCTTCCTTTTGCGTATAACCCTTAGCTACTAGTCTAGCCATAAAGGTTTCGACCTTTCCATCCACTCCTCTTTTCCTCTTGTAGATCCACTTACACCCTATGGGTTTTACGCCTTCGGGAAGATCCACAAGCTCCCAGACCTGATTAGTCTCCATAGACTTCATCTCTATGTTCATGGCCTCTGTCCAGAGTTTTGAATCAACATCCTCCATAGCTTCTGCGTAAGTATAAGGATCCCTGTCATGTTCATCCGGTTCAGCCAAAAAGACCTCCCCATTGAACATATACCTTTCAGGTTGACGCCCGATCCTCCCACTACGTCGAAGCCCCTGAGGTTGTTGTTCAGGTTTGTTTGGTTTTTCTACACAGATCAGAATGGTTTCGTTTGGAACCTCCAGAGTGAACGGATCACCCCTTAACTCCTCAAGCACCACTTTGCTTCGAGGTTTAAAGTCGTCCATGTAACTCTCCTCAAGGAAAGTTGCATTAGTTGAAACCACGACTTTATTTTCCTTAGGGTTATAAAAATAACCCCCTTTAGTCCCTTTTGGATATCCTACAAACACGCAAACTTCCGAACGTGCTTCCAACTTATTCGGATCCTTAAACAGGACATGAGCTGGACATCCCCATATGCAAATATGGTTTAAAGATGTCTTCCGTCTTGTCCACAACTCGTGAGGAGTTTTAGGGACCGATTTTGAAGGCACATTGTTCAAAAGATAACATGCAGTTTGTAGTGCATATCCCCAAAAGGATAAAGGCAATGATGAATAACTCATCATGGACCGAATCATGTCCAACAAAGTCCTATTCCTTCTCTCCGCTATGCCATTCTACTGCGGAGTGCCCGGCGCAGTCAAATGGGATAAAATCCCATTCTCTAACAAGTGTCCCAAGAACTCATCAGAAAGGTATTCCCTACCTCGATCAGATCTGAAGTGCCTTAATGGGTCTACCCAATTGCTTTTCCACTTCAACTCTAAACTCCCTGAACTTATCATAAGTTTCGCTTTTGTGGTGCATTAGGTACACATACCCATATCTTGAGTAATCATCAATAACAGTGATGAAGTACTCATACCCTCCTCGTGCCCGAATGTTCATCGGTCCGCAAACATCACTATGCACAAGTTCTAGAACCCCTTCGGCCCTATTGCCCTTAGACCCGTATGGTCTTTTGGTCATTTTACCCTCCAAACAAGATTCACATTGAGGTATAGATTCCCCTTTAAGTGACTTAAAGGTCCATCCCTTACCAACCTTTGAATCCTATTCAAGTTAATATGGCCACGGCGCAAATGTCAAAGATAAGTCTTATTAGAGTGAGAAGTTTTAAGCCTTTTTGAGTCATTATCATTTATCTCAGCATTAAGCAATAAGTCCATCTTAGGTTTGATAAAATATAGATTATTTTGCATCCATCCAGAACAGATAAAAGATTTGTTTTTACAAATCACCACTTTTTCATTAAAAGATACCACGTAGGAGTCTTTAAATAAAGAAGATACAGAAATCAAATTCCTTTTAAATTTAGGAACATAAAAATAGTCTCACAAAATTAAATTCCTATAATTATCAAAATAAAGATGGACATCTCCCACTGCTTCCGCTGAGACCAAGGATCGATCGCCCATCCGAAGCGTTAAGTCTTCATGAAGTAGACTTCTCGTTTCTTTGAATCCCTGTAGAGAAACACAAACATGATTAGTTGCACCGGAATCTATGACCCAGATGTCACTGGATTCCTCAACCAAACAAGTTTCTAAATATAGAAGATCACACCTACCTCCCCTGGAAAGGAAGTCCTTGCAATGCTTCTTTATATGCCCGACCTTACCACAGAAGAAGCACTTAAGCTTCTTTGGGTTCTTCTTCTTCTTCTTCTTGCTCTTGGTTGCAGGAGGAATAGAAGACTTCCCACTCTTGGCCCGTTGCTTCTTTCCATTCCTAGAGTTAGGATTGGAACCAGAAGCAGCTACCATATTGGCCTCAACACCAGCAGGAGACTCCCTGATCAGCAGTTCAAACTCCTGTAACTGTTTCATCAGTTCTGTCAAGGTCATATCCCGTCTATTGCTTAAATTAAAAGTAGCTCTAAATGGAATAAATTCCTTAGACAGAGTCTCAAAGACTATAGTCATCTGAGTTTCAACATCGATGTGTAACGCCCCGAAATTTATTTAATATTAATGTAATATAAATGATGAATTAGTGTGCCATAATTAATGTTTTAACATTAATTAGATTATTTGGTTGGATTTTGAATTTTTGGTTGTTTTGTTAAATTGATGCATTCAAATGATTACTTATTGTTTTAAAATGATGTTTTGAGTTTTAAAACACAACAATTTGTAAAATGTTAAAAATACTCCGTTTTACAAAACCATGGGCGGTACATGGTTTTCATACAGTAAAACCACCCACCGATTTTCTCTATTTATTCTCTCTCTTCCTCCTCTCTCCTCACTCTCCTTGATCTCTCTCTCTCTCTTCACTCATTCTCTCTCTCTTTCTCTCTCCCGGTTTTCCTCTCTCTCTCTCAAATTCTTTCAAAATTTTTGAAAGCAAATTCGAATCCAAGCTTCGGGTTAGCAAGGAGGAAGCTCGGGGATGTGACTTAGCAACCGAGAACGTGGATTGAAGCTTCGATTCAAGGTTAGTTTTGAAATTTCTAAACTTTTTCCAAAATTTTCAATTTTGTGCATTTTTGAAATCTAGGTTTGTTTAAGCTTAGAAAACCATGGATTTGAGTTAAATGAACTTAGAACAACTAGAATCTAAGCTTAGATTGAAGAAAAATGAATTGGATTCAAGATTTTTCATTTTTCCTCAATTTTTCCTATTTTTGGATTTTTGGGATTTTTGTGTTTGAATCTTGTTTAAATGAGTTTTAAAGTGTCTAAATATGTTTTTCTATCATCTATGAATGTTTTCCATGCCTGAGAATTGAGAAAAATAGGTTAGAATCAAGATTTGGGTTTTGGGGAAATCGAAACCCGTGGCTGGAATTTCTGGGTTTTCCCAGTTCGGCAGGCCGAAATGCATGTTTGGCAGGACGAAACAGGGATCGGCAGGCCGGTGTTCTTCCATCCGGCAGGCCAAACCTAGAAATTGTTCAGCCGACCAAACTTTGCATCCGGTAGGCCGAACTCTGCAGTTCGGCCTGCCGAAGCAGGGAGTCCGACATGCCGACCGAGGCATGAGAAATTTTGTGGTTTTTACCCGTTTTCACTGTTTTGAACCCTGATTTAAATCCCAACCTTATAGGATGATTTTAAAGGTACAAATGGCACACTAGGACATCATGAAATGGTTTAGTAACATAAAAAGTCTCAAACTAGATATTGATCGACTTAGTTTGTATCTAGGATCGTTCGTGGTTCTGCGGAGCTAACGTATAGCGGACTGGGATTACGGTGTGGGGCACCGGCACGAGTATTGAGGTAGGACTTCTATCCTATTTCTTTGGTAGCCTGGTTTTGAAATGATTTGGCTTTGAAAATAATTTCTATTAAAATGTTTTCAACGGTTGTTTGAAAATGGATTTATCGGTTATATTTTAATATACCGTGATCTGAAATGAATTTCATAATGAATGTAATTGACAACACTCGGTAATTGGGTTTTGAATGATAATGATAATAAACACATAGGCATGATGCCATATCAGAGATCGGGTCGTGTAGCGATAGACCTTGGGGGCAGGTCCCGAAACCCAGCTGGGCCACTACGGTGGTGATATCATGGTTTGCCTAGGAAAAGAAAAATGGTATTTCTGATTATACGAGTAGACTGTTCTGGATCAGGACGGTTCTACTCAAATTATCAATTTATTTATTTATTTATTTAAGGTTTCCTTTGAGTACTCCTAACAATGAAATGTTACTTTAAATTAAATTATTTTATAAAACATAGTCCTAATGAGCCTTTCACTCACGTTTTATTTGTTTTAAATTTCCCCCTCTAGGTGGTTTCCCATGTAGGTTTGGAGAGGATTCTTCAGACCGAACTCAAGAGCATTAGAAGGATTATTTAATTTATTTGTATTATTTAAATCAAGGCATGTAGGAGTCTTAACTTTATTTGTATCTTGGACTGTAATTGTATTTATGATATTGTCAGAACCATGTGTGTGCACAAATTATGGGCCTGTGGGACTCATATTTGCTATGTTTATTATTTAATTTTTCATATTTTATATTTAACTCAAACTTTTAAACTTTGGATTTTAATTAAATTCTCTTTTAAATTAACTTAAATAATCCACCACGTCACCTCCCGTATCCCGGGGCGTGACAGAATGGTATCATAGCTCAAGGTTATGAACCTTGGGAATTGTGCACACATAGGTTTGACAATGAAATACCTCTGACAGTCCAAATTTTGTTTTCAAAAGTGAGAGAATGGCACCTAGACGTCGTTCGACAGCTGACACCGAGTTCAAAAATGATGAGAGCATGATGAGGTCTATGTTTGCGGCTTTTCGGCAGATGGCAGCTAGGGCTAGACCGGGAGATTCCAACGTTGGTTGTCGGTATGCATACTTTAAGGAATTTTGGCGGGCGTCTATTTTGACTTTTGATGGCAATGGGGATCCGCAGTTAGCAGAGTATTGGTTGGATTTGATCTTGAAGCATTTGGATACTCTTGGTGTGCCTGAGGAGTATCGTGTGGAGTTTACTACGTATAAACTCGAGGGTGGCGCTAACACTTGGTGGAAACAAGCTAAGCGTCTGGAGCGCGATGGTGATATCAGTTGGGACAAGTTCGAGGAGCTATTCTATGATCGATATTTTTCGCAGGGGTACAGAGACCAGAAGGCGGCTGAGTTCTACAGGTTGCAGCAAGGTGATCTGTCAGTTCGGGAGTATGAGGCAAAGTAATGAATTGGCTAGGTTTGCTCCATCAGCGGTGGCATCGGAGCGTGAGAAATGTATTAAGTTTCAGGAGGGGCTCAAGGCTCCTATTCGGTGGTAGTTGGTTGCTCTACGGCTTAGGAGTTTCAGAGAGCTTGTGTCGTCGGCGATCTCTGTGGAGAATGATTATGTGCAGTATTGTGAGGACCGAGCCAAGGCTTTAGGAGGACCGCAGAGGAGTGGCAGGAAGAGCACCAGTAGTCGTCCAGCTCCAGGGAAAGGCAAGCAAGGCGGTGCGACCAGTGGTAGCAGTAGTTCGTCTGGTAGCGGGGGCAGCAATCCCTACAGCTTTCATTGTCATTTCTGTCAGCAGCCCGGACACATCAAGAGGAATTGCCCGATCAGGAGAGCTCGTCTTGGATCTCAGACCAGGGAGGATGCCAGTCGTTCGTCTCAGCCTCAGACCCTACCTCTGCCTCCGTAGTACCCACAGTTGCAGTATCCGTAGTTCTCTCCTCAGTAATTCTCATATCTGGCACGGGGGTAGTAGCCGCAGCATTTTCAACGCAGTGTTCCTCAGTATAGAGCATCGAGTATAGGTAGTGTGCAGTCGTCTCCATCTCAGCAGCATCGACTGAGTAATCCAGGACCCAGCAATGTCGGTAGAGGAAAAGGGAAGGCGCCAGTGCAGGTTCATGCAATGGCATCTGGAGGGTCAGATTCTCAGACTGGTAACGCGGTTGTCGATGGTATGATCTTAGTTTCTAGATCTTTAGCTCGCGTTTTATTCGATACCAATGCCTCTTATTTTCTCATTTCGAGTTCTTTTGTACATGCCTTGGGATTAGAGATAGAAAGTTTAATGAACCCCTAGTCATAACTTCTCCCTTGGGGCGGGTGTGTGTAAATTGCATGTGTAAATCCTGTAAAATAAAGATTGGGGATGAGATTTTGAAAAGTGATTTGATTATACTCCCCATGAGCTCCTATGATGTGATTCTAGGGATTGACTGGTTGTCCAGGTATAGTGCAGTCGTGGACTGCCAACTTAGAAAAGTGACCCTAGTGTCTGCTAGGGGGACAGTGATCACTTACCAGGGTGGTGGTGATTGGTTAATGAGTGAGCGTCTCATGAAGTCATGTCTAGGAGGGCGAAGGAATCTAGGTTGTTGTGCTTTTCTTGCCAACCTGGATTGCGAGCCCTATGTTTCGAGTGGCAGTGTAGTCACTCCGGTGGTTGATGAGTTCGAGGATGTCTTCCCCGATGAGTTGCCAGGATTACCACCGCATCGAGAGATTGAGTTTGGTATCGAGTTGTTTCCAGGGACATCGCCGATTTCTATGGCACCTTATCAGATGGCATCGGCAGAAAATGAAGGAATTGAGGAAGCAACTTCAGGAGCTTGCTGATAAAGGGTATATTCAAGACAACACATCTTCGTGGGGAGCACCAGTTTTGTTTGCTAAGAAGCACGATGGGACTCTCAGGTTATGTGTGGATTATCGGCAGCTGAATCGTGTCACGGTGAAGAACAAGTATCCCTTGCCTAGGATTGATGAATTGTTTGATCAGTTGGGAGGTTCGTGGTACTTCTTGAAGATTGATTTACGGTCAGGTTATCATCAGCTCAGGATTAAGGAAGAGGATATTCCCAAGACAGCTTTTAGGACTCGGTATGGGCACTTTGAGTTCCTGGTTATGTCGTTTGGGTTGACGAATGCTCCGACAGCTTTCATGGATTTGATGAACTAGGATATTTAGGCCGTATCTAGATCAGTTCATGATCAGTGTTCATCGATGATATTCTTGTGTATTCTAGGACTTGGGAGGAGCATGAGCAGCATCTTCGAATCAGTGCTTCAGACTCTACGGGAGCGCCAGTTGTATGCTAAGAGGGAAAAGTGTGAGTTCTAGTTGACTGAGGTCAAGTTTCTGGGTCATGTCATTTCAGGAGCATGGTATTTCTATAGATCTGTCCAAGATTGACGGCCATATTGGAGTGGGAACGACCAAGGAATGTAGCGGAGATTCACAGCTTCTTGGGTCTTGCTGGATATTACAGGAAATTTGTAAAGGATTTTTCGAAGATTGTAGCTCCGTTGACGAGATTGATCAAGAAAAATGTCAGGTTTGAGTGGAATGAAGATTGTGAGCTTGCTTTTCAGGAATTGAAGAACCGGTTGACTTCCTCTCCAGGTGTTGGTTATTCCTAGCAGTGACGAGCCATATGAGGTTTATGCGGATGCTTCAGGGTGCAGGACTTGGATGCGTGTTGATGCAGCATGGACGTGTAGGTTGCGTACGGATCGAGACAGCTACTATCCTCACGAGCGAATTAGTCCTACTCATGATTTAGAGCTTGCGGTGGTGATTTACGCGCTGAAGATTTAGGAGGTGTTACTTGTATGAAGCATCAGTTTCAGGTCTTCTCTGATCACAAGAGTTTGAGGTATTTGTTCACTCAGAGGGATCTTAACTTGAGGCAGCGTAGGTGGATCGAGTATATGGAGGATTATGATTTTGCGTTGCAGTATCATCCCGGGAAAGCTAATGTGGTCGCGGACGCGCTTAGCAGGAAGTCTTCAAGGATTCTAGCTTGTTTGGTTTTTGAGGACTGGAGCAGGGATGCGACAGTGAGTGAGTATCGGCTACTGTATCATGAAGACTGTGATCGAGTTTCGGTGTATCATGTGGAAGCGACTCCAGCTCTTGTTTGGATGGTGAAGCAAAGTCAGTGGCAGGATCGGCATTTGCAGGGAATTTGGTCACGGATTCAAACGGGGAGCAGTTTGAAGAATGGAGCGTGCATGCAGATGGATCGTTGTACTTCCGGGAGCGTCTTGCAGTTCCAATTATCGCTGAGGTGACGAAAGCTGTTTTGGACGAAACTCATAGGTCTCAATTCACTATTCATCCGAGGAGCACCAAGATGTATCGTGATTTGAAGAGGCAGTATTGGTAGAGAGGCATGAAGAAAGATGTTCGAGAGTACAGTGGCCAAGTGTTCGACATGTCTTCAGGTGAAAGCCTGAGCATCAAAAGCCTGCAGGTCAGCTTCAAGCGCTTCCTATTCTAGGGTAGGAAATGGGAGCATGTGACGATGGATTTCCTCACAGGTTTGCCGAGGACAGAGCAGCGGACACGATGCAGTTTGGGCTGTGGTCGACTAGGTTGACGAAATCGATGCATTTCATTCCGTTTAGGTCGACGTGTTCTAGGAAGGTTCTTGGGGAGTTGTATATGCAGAACATTGTGAGGTTGCATGGAGTTCCTTTGTCCATCACCTCTGATCGAGATACCAGGTTTAATGCTAAGTACTGGAGGAGTTTACAGGAGGCTTTAGGTACGGATTTGAACTTCAGTACGGCGTTTCATCCTCAGACTGATGGGCAGTCTGAGCGGGTCATTCAGGTTCTCAAGGATATGTTACGTGCCTGTGCGTTGGACTTCGGCGGGAACTGGAAGCAATGTTTGCATTTGGCAGAGTTCGTGTACAACAATAGCTATCAGGTGAGTATCGGTATGGCACCATTTGAGGCGTTGTATGGGCAACCGTGTTGGTCACCTGTGTGTTGGGCCGAGCCGGAAGATAGATTTATTCTTGGGCCGGATGAGATTCATGATAGCAACGAGAAAGTCGCGGTGATTCGAGATCAGGTTGAGGGCAGCTTAGAGTCGACAGAAGAGCTACGCGGATAGGAGACGTAGACCTTTAGAGTTCGTGGTTGGAGATTTCGTTCTCTTAAGGGTATCACCTCGTAAGGGAACTATGCAGTTTGGAGTGAGTGGGAAGCTCGCGCCGAGGTATATTGGGCCGTTCGAGACCACTCAGCGTGTTGGTGTGGTCGTTATCGGCTTGATCTTCTGCCTGAACTTTCTCATGTGCACGATGTGTTTCATGTGTCGATGCTTAAGAAGTGTCCACCTGAGCAGGGTAAGATAGTTTCTTTCCGCGATGTGCAAGTTCAGGAGGATATGACGTACGAAGAGGTGCCGATTCAGATTATCGACCGGAAAGTGATTAGCTTGCGTCGTCGTGAGATACCGTTGGTAAAAGTCGTATGGTAGCATCATGGGGTTGATGAAGCCACTTGGGAACTAGAGTCGAGTATGCGGGAATTGTATCCGCATTTGTTTTGTTTTTGAGATGAGTTGTAAATTTCGAGGGCGAAATTTCTTTTAGGGGTGGAGAGTTGTAACGCCCCGAAATTTATTTAATGTTAATATAATATAAATGATGAATTAGTGTGCCATAATTAATGTTTTAACATTAATTAGATTATTTGGTTGGATTTTGAATTTTTGGTTGTTTTGTTAAATTGATGCATTCAAATGATTACTTATTGTTTTAAAATGATGTTTTGAATTTAAAACACAACAATTTGTAAAATGTTAAAAAACTCCGTTTTACAAAACCGTGGGCGGCACATGGTTTTCGCACAGTAAAATCACCCACCGATTTTCTCTATTTATTCTCTCTCTTCCTCCTCTCTCCTCACTCTCCCTGATCTCTCTCTCTCTCTTCACTCATTCTCTCTCTCTTTCTCTCTCCCGGTTTTCCTCTCTCTCTCTCAAATTCTTTCAAAAATTTTGAAATCAAATTCGAATCCAAGCTTCGGGTTAGCAAGGAGGAAGCTCGGGGACGTGATTTAGCAACCGAGAACGAGGATTGAAGCTTCGATTCGAGGTTAGTTTTGAAATTTCTAAACTTTTTCCAAAATTTTCAATTTTGTGCATTTTTGAAATCTAGGTTTGTTTAAGCTTAGAAAACCGTGGATTTGAGTTAAATGAACTTAGAACAACTAGAATCTAAGCTTAGATTGAAGAAAAACGAATTGGATTCAAGATTTTTCATTTTTCCTCAATTTTTCCTATTTTTGGATTTTCGGGATTTTTGTGTTTGAATCTTGTTTAAATGAGTTTTAAAGTGTCTAAATATGTTTTTCTATCATCTATGAATGTTTTCCATGCCTGAGAATTGAGAAAAATAGGTTAGAATCAAGATTTGGGTTTTGGGGAAATCGAAACCCGTGGCTGGAATTTCTGGGTTTTCCCAGTTCGGCAGGCCGAAGTGCGTGTTTGGCAGGCCAGAACAGGGATCGGCAGGCCGGTGTTCTTCCATCCGGCAGGCCAAACCTGGAAATTGTTCGGCCGACCAAACTTTGCTTCCGGCAAGCCGAACTGTGCAGTTTGGCCGGTCGAAGCAGGGAGTCTGGCAGGCTGACCGAGGCATGAGAAATTTTGTGATTTTTACCCGTTTTCACTGTTTTGAACCCTGATTTAAATCCCAACCTTATAGGATGATTTTAAAGGTACAAATGGCACACTAGGACATCATGAAATGGTTTAGTAACATAAAAAGTCTCAAACTAGATATTGATCGACTTAGTTTGTATCTAGGATCGTTCGTGGTTCTGCGGAGCTAACGTATAGCGGACTGGGATTACGGTGTGGGGCACCGGCACGAGTATTGAGGTAGGACTTCTATCCTATTTCTTTGGTAGCCTGGTTTCAAAATGATTTGACTTTGAAAAGAATTTCTATTAAAATGTTTTCAACGGTTGTTTGAAAATGGATTTATCGGTTATATTTTAATATACCGTGATCTGAAATGAATTTCATAATGAATGTAATTGACAACACTCGGTAATTGGGTTTTGAATGATAATGATAATAAACACATAGGCATGATGCCATATCAGAGATCGGGTCGTGTAGCGATCGACCTTGGGGGCAGGTCCCGAAACCCAGCTAGGCCACTACGGTGGTGATATCATGGTTTGCCTTGGAAAAGAAAAATGGTATTTTTGATTGTGCGAGTAGACTGTTCTGGGTCAGGACGGTTCTACTCAAATAATCTATTTATTTGTTTATTTATTTAAGGTTTCTTTTGAGTACTCCTAACAATGAAATGTTTCTTTAAATTAAATTATTTTATAAAACATAGTCCTACTGAGCCTTTCACTCACGTTTTATTTGTTTTAAATTTTCCCCTCTAGGTGGTTTCCCATTTAGGTTTGGAGAGGATTCTTCGGACCGAACTCAGGAGCAATAGAAGGATTATTTAATTTATTTGTATTATTTAAATCAAGGCTTGTAAGAATCTTAACTTTATTTGTATCTTGGACTGTAATTGTATTTATGATATTGTCAGAACCATGTGTGTGCACAAATTGTGGGTCTGTGGGACCCATATTCGCTATGTTTATTATTTAATTTTTCATATTTTATATTTAACTCAAACTTTTAAACTTTGGATTTTAATTAAATTCTCTTTTAAATTAACTTAAATAATCCGCCACGTCACCTCCTATACCCCGGGGCATGACACGATGTCAGCTCCATTGGTTTGAGCCTCAGTGAGGTAACCCATGACCAACGTCATGTGCTCCTTTACAGATGTCCCCGGTCTCTGTCTACAGTTTAAGAGTTTTTGAAGCGCCCCTTGCCGCTTTGTTATGGCCTGGCCTCCGAACATATCCTCAAGATTATCCAAGATCTGCTTTCGCAGTCTCATAATCCTGATGTTGAGCCTGCAGCACTGTTGTTCATGCTAGCCATAACATAGCAAGCGGGCCTGATCATTAGCATCTTTCCAGTGGTCGTACGCTTGGAATTGCTCATTACTTGAGTCTCCCGTAGGCTCGGGAGGACAAGGAGTTGTCAGAACATATTTCAGTTTCTCAAAGGAAAGGACGATGTCCAGGTTCCGTTTCCAATCATTATAATTCTCACCAGTTAATTGGTTTTTGTCAAGTATCGATGATAAAGCAGTTTTTAGACATTTTCAGTCTACAATAAAGAATCATATACCAAACATAAGCAAACATATATAATAATTCAGTAAGATAACACAATCATGTAAAATAATACAAATGTGTTTATGTGTCAAAACCTTGAAAATATCACAACCTTACAATGATAATTCCCAACTCAGATTTCAACAAGCTCCTGGGGGAGTCATGCCAAATTCAATCAGGAACACGGATCGCCTCCTTATTAATATATGCCATCCTAGGACCCGTATGATCCAGCATATACTAATAATCGTCTCTTTGGCCATTAATTTTATTAACAGAGCTCCTAGGGGAGGTTAATAATAAAATTAACGTGAGTGTATAACCACCGTTTCAATATTTTATCCATGATTTATAATCACCACCTAGGGGTGTGCAACCATAAATCATACTAAAATACCTTATCCTTCCAGAGTTCCAATCTGGTACATGATAGAAATCCCTTCCTAGGGGTTGGGACCACCATGTTCTTCCTATGGACCAACGATGGAGGCCTTAGGTCCACTCTTCGAAAACCTTCTCCCTATTCTAATATGAGTGGCACTCCCTATTCTATATGACATGTTATCAATATACATGGTAAATCATATTATAATGCAGACAAGCAAAGCAATCAAGCAAAGCTACAAGAAAAATAATAATAACCGTAATATTATGGTTCCACCCTGGAGAATAGAAAAATAAGATTACAAGAGAATAATCGAGACACTTTTCGATTCTTCATCCTTGAATCCTCAAGCTATATCCTTCTTCATGTAATATCCATTTTCAAGTCTTCAATCCCCTATGAATCGAATACTTCATATTTCCGGTCATATCCAAATTTAATGTTTCTCAGAATCGTCCCAAAAATAAAATTAAAACTGTACCAAAAAAATTGCACCTTTTCTAGACACCTGGCAGCTCTCGGTCGGCAGGCCGGTCTGGGTGATCGGCCTGTCAATTATGAAGGTTCGGCCTACCAAACATGAAGGTTCGGCCTACCGGCAGAGCACCAAAATTTTTGCCCCACTATCGGCCTGCCGATCCGTGACCTCCGGCCTGCCGAACTATGAGGTCCGGCATGCCGACCGAGCAAAAAACCCTCAATCCAAAAAATACAATTTTAATGCAATTCATCAATTTTATTTTTTAACAATTCAAAAACATAAAATTAGAGACTCCGGAAATACCTGGAGGCGCCATCATCAATCTTTAAGATCCGACTCATCGATCCGTCTTCTCCGAATAACTATTTAATTATAAAATTCTTACAAATTAAAAATTAAATAACAATTCCTAGACGGAGATGACAGTCCGCCATCTGATTACATGAAAAACCTAGATACACATTCTAACCTCTAAGGAACCATAACCGGTATTAATTAATTAATAAATAATTAAACAATGATTTAATTAACCATAATTAATAAACATTCACCACATAATCCATGACAACATTTATATTATATAGAAACCTAGAGTGCCATCTCTCTATAAAATTCAATTCAAGCATAGGAGAGATTAAGATCACAAAATTTATGCATATAACATGATCACAAACTTGCAAATTTATGTAAAAACCTCAGCTCTGATACCAATTGTTGGAAACAAAGTACGCAGCAGAATTTTAAAAAAAAATTTATTAGAGTAATTTCCAAAACACAAGTTTGACATGTTATATGTATAAATTAAACAGATCTTACTAACCTTAGTGTGCCGAAGAACCTCCGCAACCTGTGTAGAGAAGTAACGTTCCAGAAGAGCCTCAACCAACTGGTCTTCTTTGCTATTCTCTATCCACAACCGGAGTGAGTGTGGGCTCACACGTACAGCTCTTCCACCGGTGACTCTCCTTCCAATCAATAGATAGAACCCAAAGCTAGTGTTCGTGATTTATGAACAAAAGCTCTCAGGGAGTTTTTAAGATGCTCACTAGAAGAGTATCACTCTTAATCTCTCAAATTGATCTTAGTAAATCATGAGACTCACTCCCTTTTTATACCTATTGGTCCTGGGGTCAGTCCATATCAGATTAGGTCTCAAAAACTCGAAACAGAATCAAGTCCGAATCAATATCTGATAAGATCCGCGTGAAAATGCATAATCTTATCTCCCGCTGATCGGCAGGCCAAACACTCTGATCGGCAGGCCAAACACGTCATCCGGCAGGCCGAACTCCCGAGAAAAAATCTCGGCGAATCTTTTATTTTCCACCTGAGATTCTAAAGGATAAAGTCTCAGTTTTGATTCAAATAACCCAATAGAGAAGTTATCTGATCAAAACAAACTTTATCAAGATAATCTCTAAGAAAATAAATCAATTCACAATAATTCTACAAGTTTATCTTGTTCTAATTTGTCCAAAATTAAAACAACCGATAAACAGACAAGAATTATCTGATCGCAATAATTCAACAAGTTTATCTTGAACTAATTTCTTACAAAATTAATTCAACCGATAAACAGACATGAATTATTTGATTCTTACAAATTTTAAACCAATCTGATAGATCCGACATAAATCATCAATTATTGAAAAGCACGCCGTGTCGTTACAGGATTTTGTGAGCTAGCAAAGGGGACCAAAATGGACCTATAAAGTTCAAGCTCATGATAATTATGAAACCCAATATCCCAGATATACATTTCACAATTATCAACTCTAACGCTACTCCACTAAAAGCCTGGAGCTGTACTCTCAAACTTTATAGAATTACGAAGCTCGTGTAGCTAAGTCTCCATGACATATCATAGTGCATCGTATCCACATATGATAATCCATAATCGGCTTAAGGACAAGTTCTGTCTTACCTTCCTGATTATTTTTATCTTACGTTCTATTGTCTCACCATTAGAAAACTTACCATCCAAAGATAGTATACCATTCGGTTACACCTATGTATCCAAATGGTTGAGCGCTCCAGTTTTCCAATTACAGGACAACGCATATAAGAGGATATCATTACTCCTAAAGAAGAGCCATGGATTCCATATCTATGAATAACAAGTCTACGCTATCAAGAGTCATGCCTCCAACGTACCGGCATGCATACCACTATAGAGATGTGGGAGTCACCCATTGGTACATCAAAAGACACAAGTCGAGATAACGGGCCCACTATTCATCTCAGGATTAAGATATAATACAAATGACTGTCTAAAGTGAATCGATTTGCCAAGACAGAATTATTAATCCAAATCAATTCACTTTATGTCCCGATCCAACACGTCGTCACCTATGACAACGCGCTAATGTTTCTATTCACGGAGTCCAACTCCAATGGTCAAGACAAACCATCTCCCAAAAGGGATATAGACAACATAACAATCTTTACATGAATAAAGCGCCCAACTTTATTCCCTCGATTGTGGATCATGTGTTTTAGACCATCACCTTAAGAATCGTGTCTACAGCATAATCATCCCATCATATGCCCAATTCTTAAGGTTTAGACTGACAGTCTCAGACTACTGTTTACTTATCATACATTCAACAACTTTGAACGTAAAGAGGACAAGATTTGGTATATATAAATAAATAAATTCTTTATTGATAAAAATGTCTCTAAAAACGTATTACATTTTTACTCCTTAGGGCATACATGTCTAACAATTAGCTATTCATATAGACATTTGAGTATAATTGTTATTGGATATATTAGCTTTAGAATGATTGTTGATTGATTGGACTTAATGCTTGTTTGATTTCGAAGCTGTGATCTCTTATTGTTCTCTAACACAAAAGGTTGGAAGGTTAGAGTTTTTGTTTTGTTATTCCGTTTATTTTTCATCTTAGGTTTCCTTGAGAATGAAAAAAGATTAAGTGTGGGAGAATTTGATAAATGCTTAATTTCACATATGTTCCTATTGATTTTCCAATGTTTCCTTGTTTTCTTCTTGAGTATTTTGTGTAATAGTTAGTGTTTTTATGTTTTGAAGGTGCTTTGAAGGTCAAAGAATGATTTAGAGCACAAAATGGCACAAAACAGAGGAAAAATCACAAGTGAGTAGAATAGGTTGCATGGCAATGCCATTCCTCGTGTGTAAAGGGCCTACAAACTAAGGGGGTTGTGCGGCCATGCAACTCATGTTGCATGGCAGCGCAACATGACTCGCAGCAATGACGCCAAGGCAACGTATCATGACTTATGACCAAGATTTCTCTCTTTTTTTAACTCCAAATTTGACCTAATTTGAACCCAACTTAGAAACCTATAAATAGGGGATTTGGGGGCTGAATGAGAAAACTTTTTGCTCAGTTTTTCCCGTCTTCTTAGGAGATGACAAAGAAGAAGAAAAAGAAGATAATCAAATGGTAACTTTGAAAAAGATCGTCTATATAAAGATTCTTGATGACTATAGTTCTATCTTTCCTTCTCTTTTTTCATTATATTTTATATTCTTTTCAGTTATGTTAGCTTATTTTTATTTTTGGTTGAAGGGGATTTAAAAACCTTAGACATAATTATATAATCAATTTATAGAATTATTTTTCAATTTTCTAATTGAAATTGTTTATTTTCTTCTATTATTATTGTTTATGATTATTTCTTATTTTGTTTGGATGGTCAACTAAATAAGACTTAAAATTAATCTATTATTAGATTATACCATAACAAAATATAGAATAGATGACCCTTATTCCACACCGGTCAATATGTTTGACCAATGTGGAAGAGTTTTGACGTCTGTTGTGTAGCAATCGATATCAAAAGTCTAAAAATAATACTTTCCATCTCAGTCATCGTAAAACCGACGTAGAAAACCATTTTTTTACCTTCTACAAGCTAAATTGTGATAGACATTAAATCATGTTTTTTGAATATCAAAAAATTAAAAATTTCACCTTTTTCCTTCTTTTTTTTTTTTCCTTTGTTGCAAACTAAACTTCACGCTTCCCACACTCCTCTTTCCCAATAATTCATGCTAACCCATAACTCCTTTTCGAATTATACTCTTCTTTTGCTCTCTCTCTCTCTAACTTACTCACTCTCTATTCAAACCCTTTCATGTCTCCCTTAAACAAAAAAAAAAAAAAAAAAAATCTCCTGTCTTCCTTTCTTTAGCGTCTACTTTCTTTACTTTGTTCCCTTATGATTTTAGCAAGGTTTCCAAGAAAATCTCTGAAGGCAACATGATCTAGTGAGGGTATTGAGCAAATTTCGTGAAAGGTGTCTTGAAGGTAAAGACACGATCTAACGAAGAGATTTGCTAGTAGATTTGGCGATGGTAGGGGTTTGAATACATTGTCAAACCAAATCTGCTAGGTCGTATCACTAGTGAAGTTGGTGTGGCAATCCTAGATCGATGGAGCATGGTGAGCCCAAAATGGTTTTGGAATTACATCAATGATAGGGCTGTCACAAGAAAAGAAGGCCCGAATCAAGTCATTGTTGCAAAGGACGGAGGTGAGAATCATAAAGGGGTTGCCGAGAGGGACGGTGGTGTAGATCCTGCATAGTCCGATACATTTATATTTGATCATAATGAGCGACAGTGATTTGATTTTCTGAGTAGGCTTCGTAATCTCAGTGATTTACTCTAAAAAAATCTCTGTTTGTGTTTGCTTTTTTATTATTTTTTGTCTTCTTTTTATTTGTATTTATGATTTTTTTTTTGGGTCAATACATGTTTTCTTTTTAATGGAGATGATTTTGACTGCAACTGGGCAATGTGTTCTAGAGCTTATTTTGTTTGTATTTATGATTGGTTGTGCGTAATGATTATTATCTTTGCTTGTTATTTGAGGTTGTATATCGACACGACAAAGAAGTTCGTATTACATCACAATTATTATTATTTTTTTTTACTTTCAATGTTGATGGAAAATTAACCAACGCTAAAACCCTTCTAGAAAACGTCAATCAGCGACTTACAATGTCGCTTGATTCTACATTGGCTTCTCAACCAACATGGAAAGTTTTTGACATTGGTTTAAAAGAGACGTTAAAAGGATGCTTGATCCGTAACTGTCTGGTTATTCTAATCATTAGTTGTGAATTGTGGCCAACGATTGTGTGAGGCTTTTGTTTGATTCTAATGTGGACATATATCCTAAGTTAAATGAACCAAGCTTGTATGTTTGTTGCCTTGATCAACCTATCTTTTTAAACTTAATATTTCCATTAGGTTAAATCTTGAGAGCTTATTCTAGATTATTTGGGAGAAATAGATTAAGTGAAGAGCTTATTTTGCTAAACAACACAATGAGGAAAGATTGAAATAGCAAAGCTTATTGCTATCTATGTTAATAGTTTCAATAGAAAAATGAGAATAATTCTGTAAGTAATTGTATGGTTATTGTTTAGAAGAGGAGAATGATCCTTTAACAGTTTTGTTATTATTATTTCGTATTTATTTATTTTCTTGTGCTTTAGTTAATTTAGTTGTTTAGTTAATTTTAAAACCCCCATGTGTGTTTATCTTTAGTGCGTCTTAGATTTTAGATTCAAAAACTAATTATTTAAAACCACTCTTCTGCGAAAACGATTCTTACTCACTATTACACTCGACGATAATTATATTTTTAATAAGATTTAATTTGGTGCTTCATCCGAGAGCTACCGCAAATAACTCAAAATTAAAATCATCTTATATATGACCATGGTTGATGTGATTAGAACATGTTATATTTTAGCAGAAATTATTCAGTCATTCATGTCACTTTATGTCTTAATCCTACATAATCATATTATGTAAAGTGCACTCATTTAATTACTCATTACATTGATGGTTTGGATAAGAACATTTCATTCTTAATAGAAATGACTTGCATCAGGGACACTCAATTAAAGATTCTATATTTTAATTGAATAATTAATTATATATTACTGATTATTTTAATTATTATCCTCCTATATATAATACTTATATACAATATTTAAGGTCATATAAATAATTATGAAATTTTAATGATATTCATGAAGTTTCAAAATACACACACAAATATAATGAAAATTTATTTATTTATTAATAATGTCCATTACAAAATATTATATGCTTTAAAGGTAAACAAAAACTTACAGTATTTTGGAAATCTATATGCTACATTAGAAAACAATTTCTTGAAAACTATCGTCTAATGTAAAAAAAAATTCCAAAAAAATAGACAGGCTTTTTTGTCATTTATTCTTTTTGCAAAAATGTTTAAAGTTTCCTACACTCTTATATAATTTCAAATATTCTCTTCTATTACTCTTCCTCCAATTTATGAACTCTAAAGTTTCTCTTAAATCTACCATTCTCTCTAAATTCTCTCTATGTCTCTCTTTCTCTTCTCCTGACTCTCTCTCGAATTCTTTCCTCCAAATGCTAAAAATTTGCTTCAAAATCCCCGTTCATCTCTTTTACATTCCTTCTGGACAATCCTCATAACCATGTTCATGCATTCTAGTTGCCGTGGCTCGCCATCATATTTGCCGCATCCTTAAGCACCAAAACTGGAGTACTTTTAGAATCTTTAATTTTTTTGTTTAATTAATTTTTATATGATTTTAGAGTTTTCCTTTGTAGTTTAATTTTTTAAAAAAAATTTACAAAGAAACTTTCTTTATGGTTTTGGAAATATTTATACTACATTTATATTGACTGTATATAAGAAGGAAATTTTGTAAAATATTTCTTTGAAAATTGTTATGTATTGTTTGATGATATATAAATCAAGTTTATCAAATTTTTAAATAATATTCGAAGTACTTGTTGATTGAGCAAAGAAATAGTTTTCGGCTAAAACGATGGTTTTAAAATTTGCAAGGCGTTTAGCGATAGTTTGTGTTAAAGTTATTAATAAAAGTAGCGCATTAAAAGATGATATTTAGCAGAAGCATCATTTAATATGTCCCTTCTAGACTGCTGTGGCATTTTACACATGTATTAGACGATGATTGTGACATACAATTACACTGGATACAAAGGCGATTTGTCAAACCTGTCTGAACTATCATAATGAACTTCAAGAATTTTTCTCATGCGGAATATTTAGAAAGGTCTTTATGATGCTACAAGAAAACTGTCTGTCACTGTAGATTTTCAACATTGACTTCTAGGGACAGACAAACTGTTTTTTGAAACTAAAGCATATATTCTGCCACTAAAAAGAAAATTAAATATCTCTATTTTGAATTAGATTAATCCTTCATTAAAGACTAGTATATATAACTGAAAACCTTCCACGAATAACATAATCAATTTTGAGTTGAGCTTGCAAAACAGGTAGGTTAAGGAAATGGTGGCTATAAACAAATCTCAGTCAATAAAGACCAAAGGAAAAGTTTCTAAAGATAAAACTAATCACAGTTTCAACTTTTAAAAAATAACTTAATCAATCAAATATAAGTGTAATTCATATCATACAAAAGTCTTTCCAATAGTAAATTAAATCAAATCAAATCAACTTCCTTAATCAAATTCGAATTTCATCACAGAAAAACTTAAATATCCATCTCAACAAATCCAAATGACCAACTCAGTAAATTCAAATTACCAACTAATCGAGTCGCAAAAATAAAGAAGGAACCTTTTGCAACTAAACCAAATTGTGTTTGAATACAAGTAGTCGAATTTTTCATCTTAAATTGAAACCAGATTTCAAATGTTGATCGTGTTAAAAAAAAAGGTCGCTGCAACCCATAAAACAAAGAAGAATATCTACAATCAATAGTCAAACTTCTGTTGGTTCCATAAATGTCAAAAAATCCAAATCTAATTGATGAAATCTCAGGATTTCATGACCAAAAAAAAAATCACATGATTTCCTAATTGAATCCAAATCAAGCAAGAATAAACCCAAGTTAGATTAAAAAATCTTACCCAAATAAATCAAAGTCAATAAAAGACATACTCAATTTTGCTGATAAAATCTCCACAAAATACAAAATGATAAATAATCACAAGATATCAGAAATCATAATTGGATCTGAATCTGTTGCAAAAATTTCATATTCTGTTTATATGCAAAAATACCCAATCTTCAGCTCCCCCGACAGAATATAACCTTGCGGGAAAAGTAAAACGTCTTATCTTGCAATTCAATTCGAAAATGGTAAACCTGATATTCAAAGAACTAAGATTATTTACACGTTTCATGTAATAGATGCCAACCAAAATTCCTAACAATTTTTATAACGGCTTTGTTATTGTAGGTGTTTAAGTTTATGGATCTACCTAAGTTAGATAATTATATTATCATTGCCACAATGATAAGTGAAAGGATGATGGTGTGGCACAACCCATTTTGTGGTACTACACGTATGCCTAATAATTACAACATTATTATTTTTAAATTAAGGTGGGGGATTTGACTACTAGACCTCATTACTGGAACTGAATGTGAGTTTACTCTTAGGATAAACATTCAACCACAATTAATTTTTAAAAATTGAAGTAAATAGAACTTTTTCAAAACTTCTTGAAGTGTATAACTGGTTTTAAAAATATTTATGATAAATAGTAAATTTATAAGCAAATAATTTATCTATTCCCTTATATATGCTTCGATAAATAAATTATTTACACGTAAATATATTATTTGCAATAAATATTTTGAAAACCTGTTATTTAGTACAAAAAGTTTTAAAAATCTATTCTCCCTGCTCTCTTATATTGTATTATATGTTTTTAGCATGTTTTATTTTACATTTGAGCTTTTGGAAAAATTCAAATAATAATTATTAATAAATTATTCAATTTAGTGGATAGTTTATTTTTCTTATTTTAAGGGGAATACTTTGTATTGTTATCATTTATATATTTTATTATCTTGGCTGACAATAAGAATAAAAATTCCTTCCTGGTTAAATTTATCTATTTCTATTAATATCTTATTCTTTTAACATTTTAAATATTGCAAATTATTGGACTTTGGTAAATTTGCGATTTACTAGATTTATCCCATGATCACATTTGGGAAAGCTGTTAAATTAAGGTTTTACCCTAGGAACATTTACAATGCAATGCTAAATTAATGTACCAACAGTACATTTAGCATTTGTGTGTTAAAAAAAAAAATCCCCAACACAATGCTACTTTTAATGTTTAATTTGCTATATGTTAAACTTTGTGGCAAATTTGCCACAAAATTTAACATATGGTAAATTTGGCATTTAATTGTTATTGATTAATAGATTGACTTTTTCTCTTTAATAATTACAGCATTTTGACTTTTTAATTGTTTTAAGATTAAAAGTTTAATTTTGAAAAAAAACAAATATGGTATTTTAAATAGCATTAAGCACTAAAGTATGAAATAAAATAACACCAAATATACTGGGCTTGTTTGATAGTATTTTTATTTTAGTTTTTGTTTTTAAAAAAAAATCTAAGAAAGTTTTGAAAAATGTGCTATAATTATTTTTGAAACTGTGTGTGGTTGTATGTGATGATATATTTTTTAACACAAAATATTTTTTAAATAAAAAAATTAGTAATATAGACAAAATCAAGTTTAATTTTAATAATACTAATTAATTAATATAATATTACTTAATAATGCAAATTGGAATAAAAATTAAGATTTCAATCCAAGAGCCAAGAGTATATCTTTCTTCCTCTGCTCTGGTGACGGTTCCCAATAGCCCCACGCCCCACCCTGCGACAGCCCCTCACCCTATTCAAGAATGGACCCAGTCCCATCCCGATGACCTTTCACCCAGTTCTGCTACCAACCTTCACGCGTGGAATCGCCGCCTAGATCTTTGAGGACATTGGCTGGGCTTCGACGAGGGGCTTGTAATCTTGGGGTCGCCAGAGTTTCAGTGGCTTGGGTCCCTAGGATCATTGGGCAGCATGATGATGGTCACCGCGCGAGTTGCAAGGCTTCGTCGCCACTAATTAGCACGCTCCGGTGAACTCCAACGGTTGAGTGATTGCGAGATCCGATGGTGGATTGCGGCTGAGCGAACTTGAGCGACTATCATGGTGGTCAGGGACTGCTCCAACGACCACAACAGCGGGATGTGCTGGGATGGGTTGCTTTGGCAATAGGTGGAGTGGGTTGCTCTTATGATGTGTTGGAGAGCTGCTTCGGGTATATGGGGGTTCCGAAAAGGGGCGTGACAAAGTAAAAATAATGAAAATAACTTCTTCTTTTTTTTCAGTTTGGGGCAATTTCTTTGGTATTTTTAAAACTATTTTCAAAATGGGGTGGACACAAAACATTACCAAACAACATTTAAAAACCAATTTCGTTTTTTGTATTTTTGAAAATAAGAAAAAATATTTTAAAAATGAAACCAAATAAGCACACTATTTTTACACTTTTTAGTAGTAAATATAATGTTGGCAGTGACATTTGCATTGGAGTTAGTCTGAGACCAAATTTGAGAGATCCAAAATTTATCAAATTGACCCATGACCGAATTTGCTAAATCCACAATAACTAAATTTAGTGAATTTGGTAATCCCAAATAATCTATGATTAAACTTAATAAATTTAAAATGTAAGAAAATTGAACTTGCTCCAAAGCGGCCTCCAATTTAATACATTGTTTGTCAATATTTACTTATATGTACATACTTTTTTATGTTCATATTATTTAATAAAGTTTTAGTTAATTTTTACCTAAAATAATCTTTGTTACAAAGATTGTTAGATTTAAAATTAATTTAATTTGGGAGAAAGAGGTAAATAGAAGGCTAGTAAAGAGTAAGTTTTAAAAATAATTTTAAGTAAATTGCATCTTTATTAAGTAAATAATTTATTTATTGAAAGTAAATAAGTTATTTATTATATAAAAATATTTATTTCAAATATTTTCAAATATGTAATTTACTTTCTTAAGTCACAAATGATGCAATTTAATTTATAGAATAATTATCGAGACTTGCCACACTTTTTCACCAGAGACGATTTATGCCACGTGTAAAAAGTTCTTGCATTGTTAACCACAATATCTGCCACACTCTCTAATGGCTAGTACATAAAAATGTCTTTTTTACCCTTGAAAACTTCCTTTGTAAATTAAAGACCAAGCCTACTCTCTCTTCTTTCTCTCCTCTACTCTAGTCCACTTTTATCCTACTGCCAACCGAAGCCCTCATTGCTACCGCTACAAAATCACCGTCGTTGCCTCTCGTTGTCAATGTATGGGCAACGTCCAAATGCAAAAAAGTGTTGTTGTCATCGAAATTCTCAAGGTTCTCTGGTGAGAGACCAAGGCCGCACGGATTTGATTCAAGGATTATAGTGAGGATCTCCCTTCAGCCAACACCATTATCGTCATATCCACACCAATCTGCGTCAAGGAAGATTTCATATCAAGATCTGCCTTATAGATCTTGCCTTGTCGGATGTGATGCCTAGTGTAACACCTACCATTTTTCTTGTAATGATAAATGCTTAATATTTAACGATGTTATGCAATTTCTTTATATAATAATGTTATTAACCATTTATTTTGATATTTTATGTCAGGTAACGGTCACGTAGAATTGATGTGCTTGGATTGTTCATGTCATTAATGATGTTAAACATAATGAATAATTAATGTTTTATTCATGTACTATTGAACATAGTACTTCGGCAGGCCGAATAATCTTCCTCAGTTCGGCAGGCCGATGGATTTAATTAGCAGGCCGAATCTTGCAACTTTGATAGGCTGATCCCAAGTTGTCGACAGGCCGAGGGCTATTGACGAGCAATCAGCAGACAATTTTAGAAAAAGGTGGCAACGATGATTAAAATAATGGGTTGTATAATTTTTACTTATTGGCATATTATCATTTCTTTTCTTATTCCATATGGGGGAGTAGTTTACTTTTCATTGATCATGATTAGATTTCATCATAAAGCCTCCTACTTTGATAATTAAAATTAGGCATATGGGCATGAAATTTTGGAATACAAGGTTTGTCAATGAGAAGATTCTAGAGCAAATTTGGAATCCTATACTATCTTTTTATCCTTTTATTTCTTTAATGGTTGATTAGTTGTATTATTTGAAAAATCATCACATGTGGAAATAAGGGGTCATCATTGTATCTCCCATTCTTCATAGACTCCTCCTCCAATTAATCCACCTCCCACAGTTCACTCCACCATTTTATTAAAAAAAAAAAATTTTTGCTGCCATTATAGAAAAGTTTAACTTCCTCACTATACCACTTCCTTTTCTTCACACCACTCTGTTTCTCTCAAAATCCTTTCAACACATCTTGTTCCATGTTTTCTCCTTTAACCTTCGCCCCTTTATTTTGCTCCAAGGACATGGAAAATATTAAGGAAATCTCAAACTTTCTTTTAGCCAAATTCAAGGGAACCTAGAGAAAGCTCCATATTCAAGTAAGAATCTATTTTAGGTTTAATTTGTGTTTTCATTTTCTATTGGATTCTGACTTCTATAACTTTATCTACAAATGTCTGTTTTCTATAAAATTTTAGTATGATGTTTATGTATGTGTTAAATGATATTATTCAAAGTTTCACATCATTTGGTGTTGTCTATGCTTTGATATTGAATTTTCATTCTCTACCACTCATGATCAAATTACTATTTATCAGTAAAGTTTTTCAAAAAAACGCAGTCTATTTTGAAGGGGCAAATGAATTGTAATTTTTATGAAATTTTGTAGAGATATTCATTTATCTGTTAGGTTATGATCTAAAGTTTCATAGTGGTTCAATAGATATTTTATGAGTTATTGAACTTTCTTTAAACTAGGTCTTTGTTGCTGTTAAATTTGTAAATTCTTGACTTATTGCTTCTATGACTTTTATTATAGCTAAATGAGTTTATTTGACAACAAAACTTTTTCTACTATTGTAATTATATGTTTAAAGATTTCCATAAAAATTTTAAGGTCAAAATAATTTTAATGTTATTTTTTTAAAATACTAGTTAAAAGGTGTTCACTGCCTTATGTATGTAAAGTTAATATTATCACTGATTTCAAATCTATGTTTTGAATTGTTACAAATTTATTTGAAGCTAAATTTTGGATATGTTACAGTTTTGTATGTCTATTATATGTAGTAGTTTTTATAAAATATTTTATGGCACAAAAAATTTAAATCATAAATTTTAGTTAGGGCTGCCCACTGTCCAGTTTATGCTGGCAGAATTGATAATATTAAACATGTAATTTATTTCAATTATTAAATGAAATTTTTATGGCTAAAGAAAAATTATGGTATTATATATAAATATATATATATATATATGTTAACTTTGTCCCTAGAAATTTTCATACTTTGATTATATGTGAATTGTAAGTTATTGGGTTATGAATCCATAATGGTGAGACAGTTTTTACTATTAGTAGATTTGCTTGAATGATTTAAAAGTTTGCAAAATGTGTTTTGAATTAATATTTCAAGAGAAGAAAGTATGAGCCATATAAAGTGGTTTTGAATGATATCATAAAGATGGATGTTAATTCTTGTGTATATGAATAATTGACATGAACACTCCAAAAGATAAGCACATTGAGGACCATGGCAATGTCACTTAAATTAAGGTTTAGTAAGCAAGTAAGTCAAGTAAGTACATTCTCACCTAAAACACGATGAAAGTTTATGAAAAGTTTTGACAATATGTTTCATGATGATTTTTAAGTTGTTTTTACATAATGTTTTATCATGAAAGCTTTTGATGTTACGAGAAGGTTTAATTAATGTCTTGATGATGAGGTGTGTTAAACCTTAAAAATGTATAAATATTTATATATGTATCACCTAATTAAGTGTTATACACCCAATGTTATGTTTATGATATCTACAAGTTAGACCTGTCGTGTTTAGTTTAGGACTAGCTACCTCTCTCTTCTCACTGGCGGTGCACCTACAATGATGTTAATGGTGCAAAATTTGGTCCTCTAAAGATAAAATGAATGAAGTTTTAATATAGATGATTTGAATGAAAAGATATGTTCTATATGAACTCGTGTCAAGTGCATTACTATGATTATGATAGATATGATGATGATGATGTTATATAATGATTTTTATGAAATGTTTTATGTTGTGAGATAGGAAAGTGTGCTTACTAAGCTTATGTTTACTTAATTTTACATCATGTGGCAGACAAAGATAAAAGAGTTATGGAATAGGTTGAGGATAAGGATGGGTATGTGTCCTAGGAATGTTGCATTGGAAAATGGAAGAATGCCACGAAAAGAATTTGTTTTCTTGAATAATGTTTTTATACTTGTATGTTAATTTTCTACATGATGTTGTATTAATACTTATTTTTAATTTACTTTTGTTTTGGCAGCAGATAGGCCTGCCGACTAATAATGGTCAGACTGCAGATGTATCAATTGGTCTGTCGATTACCCTATATCAACCTGCTGATTTGGGTGTTTTAAAACTCTAATATTATAGAGCCTCTGATGGCCTGTCAATGGTTGAAGTTTGGATTGCCAGTCATGTTCGGCTTGCCAATGTCTGAAGTTCAACCTATCGAACTAGCAAAGTATATTTGATTGACTGTTTAATAGTTATTTAAATTTATGGTTTTGCTATTTTATTATTAATAAACTATTTAAATATATATATGCATAAGTAGTTTTAAAAAATGCATGGATCTTGGGATATGTATAACTAATTATGCACTATTTGAATAGTTTATCTTAAAATAATGATAACAAGGATAAAAGTAACGATAACTGTGATGTCCGTAAAGGAGCGTTACAAGCTTTGATATTAGAGCGGATTTTCATTTTTAATACACATCGCCACACGTCAATTCAAGACCTCTAAGTAAGTATGTTTTAAGTAAAATGATGTGGATGTAAGTTTAACTATAAGTGCAAGATCTAGATGTTTAGCGATTAATGCCGTACAGCATAAAGTTAGTAGTGAAATCTTGTCTCATTTCTAAAATTGGAAGTTCATTCCTAAGTTCATAATTCTTTTAGGAAATCAAATATGAAAAACCATAGAAGGACTCAGACTCGTGCTCAAGCTATTGTTGGAAATGACAACCTTGTTGATGCAAGACTAATGACGATGATTGCTAAACTGCAAAGACAACTTCAAGAGCAAAAAAGAGAGATCAAGGAGTTTAGAGCTAGTAATGAAGGATGAAAAAGACAAGGTGAAAACATGCCACCTCTTCCTCAGCCGCAAAGAGCGAAAGCCCCAGCTCCTACACCAAAAGCAAGGCCTGTTTACTAAGAAACCTTATTGGTCAGGTGGAAGCGCATTAAGCCAGTAGACTTTAAAGGTTCTAAGGATCCCCTGGTCACTCAAGGATGGTTGAAGACGATCGAAGCTACTCTGAACCTTATGGGTTTTACTGAGGATGAGAAGGTCCTTTGTGCCTCATGCTACCTAACAATGGAAGCCAGAATCTGGTAGGATGGAATCGAGCAGAGTAGAAATGTGATGAGACAACATGGGTAGAATTTGTTCATAAATTTAATGCAAAGTTCTTTCATATGAACATCACTCGAAACATTATGATGAGTTAGAGAACCTTTGTCAAGGAGATATATCAGTGAATGATGTGGTTGCTAAGTTCGATCAGTTAGTAGGCCTTTGCCCAGGAATAGTCAATGATGAAGGTGAAAGGATCAGAAGGTTGATCAGAGTACTCCGACCAGAAATTGTGGCAATCATCGATGGGGCAAGTCCATCTAGAAATCAAGAACAAGTTGTTTTAAGGGCACAACGAGCTGAATTCCATCTATTGAAGTTAAGGAGAAACTAGCCTCAACTAAGTCATCCTGCGAATAAAGCAATCACTCAGAATCGACCCCAAGGCAGAAACAACAACAACCAAAACTAGAAGGATAATAAAAAGAAGGGCAATTTCCAGAACCAACAAGGTCAAAGCAACAAGAAACATAGTGGTGGCCAATACAACAACAATAACAAGCAGATACAATAATGTGTCAAGTGTGGAAAGAAGCACCCGAGTGAATGCCATCTAGGAACAAACCAATGTTTCATTTGCGGACGCGAGGATCACTTTGCCAAAAACTACTCTAACCAGTCCAATGTTCAAGTTCAGCAGAGAGCTTCTTATGCTTAACTCCATTGTATGCAAGTTAATTTGGAAGGACCACTAATAAACCAAGGAAGACTTGAAGCCCTACCAACTAATGCTCGTATTTATGCAATGACGAAAGAGCAAGTGGCAGCTAAAACCTCTAATGTTGTCACAGGTCAGATCTCAAGCCTTTCTCTTAATGCATATGCTCTTTTTGATAAGGGCACTATGTATTCATTTGTATCCTCATCTTTTGCTAAGAAGTTAAAAGAACATCTAGAATCTTTAAGACTAGGGTTCACTATGACACTACCATATGGGGAAGTAATGATGTCTATGCATTATTTGCGTACAATCCCTTTGTGGATTTCTAAAAGAGAACTTTTTGTCAATCTTATTGTAATTGATATGTATGACTATGATATGATTCTCAGGATGGATTTCTTGAGTAAGTATAATGCTTCTATCGAATGTTGAAGACAAAAAGTGATTTTTCATTTGGAAGGTGAAGAAAGATTTGTGTTCGTGGGCGAGTCAAGAAAGAAGCTAAATATGTTTCTATCAGCCATGAAAGCAATAAAGTTGTTAGCAAGTGGCGGCATAGGTTATTTGGTGAACATCGTGGATAAAATTGAAGAATAAAAGACAAAGATTGAAGGTGTTACGGTGGTTCATGAATTTTTAGAAGTATTTAAGGATAACCTGCCAAGCTTACCTCCAGATAGAGAAATCAAATCTGAGATCGAGCTCGCTCCAAGCACTGATCCAATCTCTAAGGCACCGTATAGAATGGCTCCAATGGAATTGAAAGAGTTACACTCTCAATTAAAGGAACTTTTTGATAAAGGTTTCATTCGATCTAGTCACTCACCCTAAAGAGCACCTATTTTATTTGTAAAGAAGAATGATGGCTCCATGAGACTCTGCATTAACTATCAAGAACTGAACAAGGTGACAATAAAAAATAAGTACCCGTTGCCTGTATTGATTTTTTTTTATCAACTTAAGGGTCCATTTGTGTTTTCAAAGATTGATTTGCAGTTGGGATATCATCAGTTGAAGATAAAAGCATGAGACATTCCTAAGGCAGCTTTTAGATTGAGGTATAGTCATTTGGTCTAATGAATGCACCTGCAGCTTTTATAGACTTGATAAATTGGGTATTCAAGGAATATCTCGATAAATTTTTCATAGTGTTTATCGATGATATTTTAGTGTATTCGAAGAGTTGAGAAGAGCATGCTGAGCACTTGAGGATTGTGCTAGAGATCTTGAAGAGATATAAGTTGTATACAAAGCTCTATAAATGTGAATTCTAGCTCAACAATGTATCATTCTTAGGGCATGTTGTATCAAAAGATCGAATAATGGTGGATCTTGCTAAAGTCAAAGCTATTCTTAACTAGAAACAACCAAAGAATGCAAGTGAGATAAGAAGCTTCTTGGGATTAGCTAGTTATTGTCGAAAGTTTGTAGAGGATTTCTTAGGATAGCGATACCTCTCATGAATCTAACTCGCAAAGGAAAGAAGTTTGAATGAAAAGATGCATGTAAGAAGAGCTTTTAGCAATTAAAGAAAAGGTTGACTACAGCTCTAGTCTTGGCTATTCCAGAAGGGAATGAAGGATTCGTAATTTATAGTGATGCTTCTAAGATGGGCCTTGGTGTAGTGTTGATGTAGAACGATAGATTGATCACTTATGCCTCGAGACAATTGAAAGATTATGAGAAGAATTATCCCACTCATGACCTCAAGTTAGAAGCCATGGTTCTTGCATTGAAGATTTGGAGATATTACTTGTACGGAGTCTAATGTAAGATCTTCACCCATCATCAAAGTTTAAAGTACTTCTTCACTCAGAAGGACTTGAATATGAGGTAGCGGAGATGGTTAGAGCTAGTGAAGGATTATAATTGTGAAATCCTTTATCATCCAAGAAAGGCTAATCGGGTGGTTGATGCTCTAAGTAGGAAGACTATTGCATCATTGATGCCATTGCAAGCGATGTCTCAGCCTTTGAGAAAAGAAATTCTAGACTTTGGTTTGGAACTTATGTTAGGACAACTTTTAGCATTGACTCTTGCTCCATCATTGTCTAATGAGATTCGAAGTAAACAAGATGTAGCAAGGATCAAGAGGGAAATCAGGGAAGGAAAATGCAAGGAGCTTCGAGTTGCTGATGATGGAGCTCTATATCTTACGAACCGCTTATGTGTTCCCAATGTTGATGGTTTAAAGGAAAAGATATTAGTAGAGATCCATGATACTCCTCACTCAATTCATCCAGGTGCAACAAAGATGTACAATGATCTAAGGGATATCTTTTGGTGGTTTGGAATGAAGTATGATGTTGATAATCATGTAAAGAAGTGTTTAACATGTAAGCAAGTCAAAACTAAACACCAAAGGCCTGGCGACAATTCGCAATCAATTCAGATACCAAAATGGAAATAGGAAGAGATTGCAATAAATTTTATCACAGGTTTACCAAGAACTATGAATGGATTTGATGCCATTTGAGTTATTATTGATCGATTGACAAAGTCGACACACTTCAACTCCACTAAGATCAATTACTCTATGGAGCGATTGGCAGAACTTTATGTCAAAGAAATAGTGAGACTTCATGGAATTCCTAAATCTATCATCTCTGATCATGACGGCAGGTTCACGTCCAAATTTTGGAGAAGTGTACAGACCGCGATGGGAACTAAGTTGCACTTCAACATAGCTTTTCATCCTCAAACTAACAGCCAAACGGAGAGGAAAAATCTAGTTTTAAAGCATATGCTTCATGCTTGTACCCTTGATTATAAGATGAGTTGGTGTAAAATGTTACCATTAGCAGAATTCGTGTATAACAACAACTGTCAGGCAACGATTAGAATGGCACCTTATGAGGCTCCATATGGGTAGAAATGTAAGTCGCTTATATGTTGGCATGAAGCTGGTAAAAATAAAATGATGGAAACCAATGATAATAAAAAGACTAATTTTGTTAATGAGACTTCTGAGATGATAAAGTTGATACAAAAGAGAATAGAGACTGTTCAAAGCCATTAGAAGTGCTATGCTAATAAAAGAAGAAGACCTTTGGCATTCACTATTGGCGATTTTGTATTCTTAAAAGTTGTACCAATGAAGGGAGTTATGAGGTTCAGAAAGAAAGGCAAGTTGAACCCAAGGTTTGTTAGACCTTGTGAAATTGTGAAGTGGATAGGCAAGGTAGCTTATCAGTTGAGTTTGCCCTCAGATATGTCATATATTCATGATGTGTTTCATGTTTCAATGCTCAAAACATATGTCATAGTCCCTATGCATGTAATCAAGCCACAAGTGATTGAAATACGAGAAGACCTCAGTTACGAAGTAAAGCCAATCGAGATTTTAGATCAAAAAACAAAAATCTTAAGGAATAAAGAAATTCCTTTGGTCAAGGTTTTATGGCGAAATCACCAAGTGAAAAAAGCCACGTGGGAATGTGAAGATGACATGAGTGTTAGACATGTATGTGCTAAGGAGAAAAAATGTAATATGTTTTTGGAGATATTTTTATCAATAAAGAATTTATTCATTATTTATATACCAAATCTTGTCCTCTTTACATTCATATTAGTTGAATGTATGTTAAGCAAATAATAGTCTGAGACTATCAGTCTAAACCTTAAGAATTAGGCATATGATGGACGGATTATGCGGAAGACACGATTCTTAAGGTGATGGTCTAAATCATACGATCCACAATCGAGGAAATAAAGTTGGACGCTTTATTCATGCAAAGATTGTTATGTTGTCTATATCCCTTTTGGAAGACGGTTTGTCTTGACCATCAGAAGTGGACTCCGTGAATAGAAACATTGGCACGTTGTCATAGGTGACGATGTGTTGGATCAGGACATAAAGTGAATTGATTTGGATTAATAATTCTGTCTTGGCATATCGATTCACTTTAGACAATCATTTGTGTTGTATCTAAATCCTGAGATGAATAGTAGGCCCATTGTCTTGACTTGTGTCTTTTGATGTACCAAAGGGTGACACCCACATCTTAATAGTGGTATGCATGCTGGTACGTTGGAGGTATGACTCTTGATGGCGTAGAATTGTTATTTATAGATATAGAATCCATAGCTCCTCCGTAGGAGTAATGATATCCTCGTATATACGTTATCCTATAATTGGAAAACTGAAGCGCTCAACCATTTGGATACATAGGTGTAACCGAATGGTATACTGTCTTTCGATGGTAAGTTTTTTGATGGTGAGATAATGGAACGTAAGATAAAAATAATCAAAAAGGTAAGACAAAACTTGTCCTTAAGCCGATTATGGATTATCATATAAGGATTGTTAGACATGTATGCCCTAAGGAGTAAAAATATAAGATGTTTTTGGAGACATTTTTATCAATAAAGAATTTATCCATTTATATATAGCAAATCTTGTCCTCTTTACGTTCATATTTGTTGAATGTATGATAAGCAAACAGTAGTCTGACACTGTCAGTCTAATCCTTAAGAATTGGGCATATGATGGACTGATTATGCGGAAGATACGATTCTTAGGGTGACGGTCTAAAACATATGATCCGCAATCGAGGGAATAAAGTTAGGCGCTTTATTTGTGTAAAGATTGTTATGTTGTCTATATCCCTAATGGGAGATGGTTTGTCTTGACCATTGGAGTTGGACTCCGTGAATAGAAACATTGGCGCGTTGTCATAGGTGACGGCATGTTGGATTGGAACATAAAGTGAATTGTTTTGGATTAATAATTCTGTCTCAGCAAATCGATTCACTTTAGACAGTCATTTGTATTGTATCTTAATCCTGAGATGTATAGTGGGCTCGTTGTCTCGACTTGTGTCTTTTGATGCACCAATGGGTGACTCCCACATCTCTATAGTGGTATGCATGCCGGTACGTTGGAGGCATGACTCTTGATAGCGTAGACTTGTTATTCATAGATATGGAATCCATAGCTCCTCTTTAGGAGTAATGATATCCTCTTATATGTGTTGTCCTGTAATTGAAAAACTAGAGCGCTCAACCATTTGGATACATAGGTGTGACCGAATGGTATACTATCTTTGGATGATAAGTTTTCTAATGGTGAGACAATGGAACGTAAGATAAAAATAATCGGGAAGGTAAGACAGAACTTGTCCTTAAGCCGATTATGGATGATCATATGGGGATGCGATACACTTTGATATGTCATGGAGACTTAGCTACACGAGCTTCGTAATTCTGTAAAGTTCGAGAGTGCAGCTCCAAGCTTTTAGTGGAGTAGCGTTGGAGTTGATAATTGTGAAATGTATATCTGTGATATTGGGTTTCATAATTATCATGAGCTTGAACTTTATAGGTCCATTTTGGTCCCCTTTGCTAGCTCACAAAATCCTGTAACGACACGACGTGCTTTTTCAATAATTGGTGACTTATGTCAGAATTATCATATTGGTTTAAAATTGTAAGAATCAAATAATTCATGTCTGTTTATCGGTTAAATTAATTTTGTAAGAAATTAGTTCAAGATAAACTTGTTGAATTATTGCGATCAGATAATTCTTGTCTGTTTATTGGTTGATTTAAGTTTGGACAAATTGGAACAATATAAACTTGTAGAATTATTGTGAATTGATTTATTTTCTTAGAGATTATCTTGATAAAGTTTGTTTTGATTAGATAACTTCTCCATTGGGTTATTTGAATCAAAACTGAGACTTTATCCTTTAGAATCTCGGGTGGAAAATAAAAGATTTGCGGAGATTTTTTCTCAAAAGTTTGGCTTGCCGAATGACGTGGTCGGCCTGCCGAACTGGCCTGTTCGGCCTGTTGATCAGCATGTTCGGCCTGCCGATCAGCGAGAGATAAGATTACGTGTTTTCACGCGGATCTTATCAGATATTGATCCGAACTTGATTCTGTTTCGAGTTTTTGAGACCTAATCTGATACAGATTGACCGCAGGACCAATAGCTATAAAAGGGAGTAAGTCTTATGTTTTACTCAGATCAATTTGAGAGATTAAGAGTGATACTCTTCTAGTGAGCATCTAAAAACTCCCTGAGAGCTTTTGTTCACAAATTACGAACACTAGCTTTGGGTTCTCTCTATTGGTTGGAAGGAGAGTCACCGGTGGAAGAGCTGAACGTGTGAGCCCACACTCACTCCGGTTGTGGATAGAGAATAGCAAAGAAGACCAGTTGGTTGAGGCTCTTCTGGAACGTTACTTCTCTACACAAATTGCGGAGATTCTTCAGCACACTGAGTTTAGTAAGATCTGTCTAATTTATACATATAACATGTCAAACTTGTGTTTTAGAAATTACTCTGATGAAATTTTTTTTTTTTAAATTCCGCTGCGCAGTTTGTTTCCAACAAGGATACGATACACTATGATATGTTATGGAGACTTAGCTATACGGGCTTCGTAATTCTATGTAGTTCGAGAGTGCAGCTCCAAGCTTTTAGTAGAGTAGCGTTGGAGTTGATAATTATGAAATGTATATCTAGGATATTGGATTTCATAATTATCAGGAGCTTGAACTTTATAGGTCCATTTGGTCCCCTTTGCTAGCTCACAACATCCTGTAACGAGACAACGTGCTTTTCTAATAATTGGTGACTTATGTTAGAATCATCAGATTGGTTAAAATTTGAAAGAATCAAATAATTCATGTGTTTTTATCGGTTGAATTAATTTTGTGATAAAATTGATTCAAGATAAACTTGTTGAGTCGTAAGGATCAGATAATTCTTGATTGTTTATCAGTTGATTTAATTTTGGATAAATTAGATTAAGATAAACTTGTAGAATTATTAGGAATTAATTTATTTTCTTAGAGAATATCTTGATGAAGTTGTTTTGATCAAATAACTTCTCTATTGGGTTATTTGAATTAAAACTGAGACTTTATCCGATAGAATCTCGGGTGAAAAATAAAAGATTCACGAAATTTTTTATTCGACAGTTCGGCCTGCCGATGGACATGTTCGACCTACCGATGGGACTTGTTCGCCCTGCCCATCAGGTGGTTTGGCCTACCAATCAGCGAAGGATAAGATCACGCGTTTCACGCGGATCTTATCAGATATTGATCCGAATTTGATTCTGATCCGAGTTTTGAGACTTAATCTGATAAGGACTGACCCTAGGACCAACCTCTATAAATAAGGAGTGATTCTCACAAGTTACTTAGATCAGTTGAGATTAAGAGTGATACTCTACAAGTGAGAATCTAAAAAATTCCCTAAGAGCTTTTGTTCACAAATCACAAACATTTGCTTTGGGTTCTCTCGATTGGTTGGAAGGAGAGTCACCGGTGGAAGAGTTGTACGTATGAGCCCACACTCACTCCGGTCGTGGACAGAGAATAGCAAAGAAGACTAGTTGGTTGAGGCTCTTTTGGAACATTATTTCTCTTCACAGATTGCAGAGGTTCTTCAGCACACAAAGGTTAGTAAGATCTGGTTAATTTATACATATAGCATGTCAAACTTGTGTTTTAAAAATTACTCTGATATAAATTTTTAAAATTCTACTGTGCACCCTTTTTTTTCCAACAATTGGTATCAGAGCCAGTTTTTTGCATAAATTTACGAGTTTGTGATTATTTTATATGTATAAATTTTGTGATCTTAATCTCTCCTATGCTTGAATTTAATTTTATAGAGAGTTGGCACTCTAGGTTTCTATATATTATATATGTTGTCATGGATTATGTAGTGACTGTTTATTAATTAATTATGGTTGATCAAATCATTATTTAATTATTTATTAATTAATTAATTTATACCAGTTATAGTTCCTTAGAGGTTAGAATGTGTGTCTAGTTTTTTTTTCATGCAATTAGATGGCGGACTATCATCTTTGTCTAGGAATTATGATTTAGTTTTTAAATTTATAAGAATTTTGTAATTAAATAATTATTCGGAGAAGACGGATCTAGAAGATTGACGATGATGCTCCCAAGTATTTCCTAAGTCTCTAATTTTATGTTTTTGAATTGTTGAAAATAAAATTAATAAATTGCATTTAAAATTGTATTTTCTAGAATGGAGATTTCTGCTCAGTCGGCATGCCGAACCTCACAGTTCTGCAGGCCGATGGTCGTAGGTCAGCAGGGCGGACTTGTGGTTTGGTAGGCCATCAATGGGGCAGAAATCAGATGGCTTTGGCGGTAGGCCGAACTTCCAGTTCGGCAGGCCAAACTTTCAAGAGTCGGCAAGCCGATCTTCCAGATCGACAGGCCGATGAAACATGACCGGTAGGCCAATCACCCAGATCGGCCTGCCGAACGAGAGCTGAAAAATTGTAGGTGATAGTGCTTCGAATTATTTTATATACGTTTTGAATTAACATTCACCACAACTATAGTTTGAAAGTGAAATATTAAACTTATGGTAACAATTTATTAATATAGGGTGGTTTTATTCACATCTCTCATTTGACTATTTGTATCCCTCTTTAAAATAAATTTATATACTCTAAACAAAACAAAAATTGACTAAAATAACAAAAAAAATATATATATATATAATTGACCTAATTATATAATTAATTTATTTTTAATAAATACAAACTAACTATATTATCTTTTTTCTTTCCATATATAACTATATGTCATCCTCCTAAACAAGCAATCTCCCAATGCATAAAACCTTATTATTCTGAAATTTATGACAAAATCCCAACTTTCACCTTTCAATGGATGTTCAAAAAAATCATATGTAGATACGTTAAATGTTGTTTGTTATTTGCTATAATTATTCATTTATTTTTTTCTTTTCTGTTTCATGGGTGTACTGTTTTATTTTATAACAAGGCTTGAGGTTGGTTTTGTCGAAACATTAATTAACAATTCCTTTGTTATATATGATTTATTTACTCTGCCATTAGTTTGTTTGTGATTGCTCTTTCGTTCGTTTGGTGTTTTCGTTGATTGCTTATTTATTTTTTTAGAAAATGTAATTAGTAGATAAAATATTTGCAATGAAATGCAGTCAATGTATATTTTAATTTACAAATTGCCTTTATGTATGAAAATACTTCATAGCTAAAGCTTCAACAAAAAAATTGAGAGAGATAGAGAAATAAAAATTTTAAAATAATAAAAAATAAAACAGTGAGTGTGAAAAAAAATAAGATGGGAGGAAGTAATAGTTAGTATAATATATAATAAATAAATTTAGTTTTTTCAAAATTATGAGGAGAATGTATAGGTGTGAATAATTAAAATATTGAGAAAAGGGATGTGAAGAGTTAAAAGGGATGTAAGCAAAACTATACTTTGTTAATGTCAAACCATACAATGTCAGGGGGGAAAAAGAAGTTTGTACAATGTCTAGCGAAGGATGATTCTAATCTCAGGTTACTTATTTTCTCTTCTTCTTTTTTTTTTAATGGATAAGAGCTTTCTTTTAAATTCACTATTTAGATCAAGTACGGAGGAAATTAACTGAGCTTTTCTTTGAGGAATAAAAATAAACGGTTGGATTTTTTTTTTAAATAAGTTAATAAATGAAGAGTTTGACTAAAGTCTAGATCTATTAGTTTTATCCCATAACCAAATTTTAGTAAATCTAGAATTTGTTGACTTTATTCATATCATAATTAAATTTAGTAAATTTTAATGGTGAAAATTCGTCAACAAAACTGTTGGAAAAATAAACCTCACAACGGTTTAAGCACTCTCCTAAATAAAGAATTAGCAGTAGAAAAATAAATAGATACAAGCAAATTAAAATGATTTACCCTTTAATAAAAGCTACATCCACTGTAGGGAGAGGAGAGAATTTCCCTATGAAGATGACGATAAAACTCAATATGAGATTGAGAGTCGGTCAGTTTCAATCAACGTTGGTCGATTTTGTGGCGCGCGGTTTGGTCAATTTAGGAAAGCAATAACCAGGCAGACTACATATAATAACCTAACGGTTAAAGAGTAGTAATCTCTCTCTCAAAACCAACATTTTGACTAAAAATTAGTCGGTCAGTTCGGTTCTCAAATGACACGAAAACCTTTTTCAAGAATTGAACTGTTTACTTTGTTTCATGATCGGTTTTCCAACCAAATATTCAAAATTGATTTTTTTCAAATTTTTTTTGTTTATTTAACAGTCGGTTTTCAATTTTTTTTCTTTTCAGTTTTTCTAATTGCTCCATTAAATCCTTATTTATACCCTTTTACAAATAATTTATGATAAATAAATAAGATAAGGAAAAAATCTTTCGTTTCCCGTTTAAAATACTCAGTTGTACAATCCTTTCGATGAGCTTTATTTGCAAATCATGAACGTAGTCTTTGAATTCCAAATCAACTTATGCGTGCTCTACACATGCCTTTTAACCAAGAGAAGGAGGCAAATTTAAGCTATAGATTAATACATTATAATATAATTCTTTAAAAGATGTAGTAAGTAGCATAGCATATATATATATATATTCTTAACTTTTTCTGCTTTTCATCTCTCTTTCCTCTCTAGTAGGCGTTGTCATTGGCAGATAACTAACTTATTTACTAATGTTGGTGTTGGCAATGTCATTGGCTGATAAATACGATATTTACTAATAAATGCATAGATTTACCAAAAACAACTTCGATGTTGCCATGAGCCAGTAATATCATATTTATTAGTAAATAAACAAATTTACTAAAACAACTCGGGTGGCCTCATAAGCCAAAAAATATCGTATTTGCCAATAAATACACCCATTTAGCATAAAAACATGGATTTACTAAACACAACGTGGGTGCCGCCACTAATCAGTAAGTACATGCATTTACCAACGTCGATACCAGCTATTGTTTACACGGGTTTTCTTACAGATCCAAGCTATAACAAAAACTAAAAAAACCCCTAAAAAGACAGGAAAAAAATACAAAAAAAAAAAAAACCTAAATTTCAAAACCTAGCCACTGCAACCACATGCGACTATGTGCTCCAACAAGCCACCACCAACCACCCCTCTGTGACACAACCCACACGATCGAAATAAAAAATTCGCCAATCTACAAACCCCACATTCCTCGTGATGAATCTCGAATCCAAACGCTTCAACTCGCTAGCCAAACATCATGATGTAGAAGACGACTTCGGCTACTCCTTGATTGTGACAGAGCATCGACGATTCTGATCTCATGGCCAGGCTTTGACTTTTTCTCCATAATCACAAAGAAGCAATAACTCGCAACAGCATAAACACCAAAGGAAATCTGTCGAGACCATGGAAATCAGGATTCATTATGATTTTTTCTTCTTGTCGCAAAATTTGTCGTGATCTCGACAGATTACGTGTCGCCTTTTTCAATCATCGCAACGACGACCCCATCGAGGACAAGAAAGAGGAGATCATGAGATGGATAAAGAGGAGAGAGACAAATACAAAGGTAAATGGGACTCTCGGTAGGGGGAGAGATAGTGAGAGAGAGAGAGAGAGGAAGAAGGGAAAAAAATCAGCTGCGTGAGTATTTTGGGTCTTTGATAGCTTGTAAAATATCTATTTATTCTAACTACGCTATTTATTTCACTTTTACAAAACCACTGACATTTGTTACGCCAACTAAATTCTGTTATTTTGTGCGCTTTCTCCGTTTTACCACCTTCCTTGTTGGGTCTCATTTTTGTATCGGATCATCAAGGCATGCTCAATTTTCTAATTTCAAGTAAAACCCAACAGTTATTTTATACGCAACAGTTATTTCATACCCAACCTCATCAAAAGATGTTAGATTTAAATATTCTCAAAACAAATTTACAAAAAGAAAAAAATTGTTAAATTTGATATTTTTAGATTTTAATGAATTTTTCTTCTAAGCTTAGAAAATTTTCCATTTTTTATAATATATATATTTTTTGAACTTAGATAGGGAGATTCGAACTCTTCATCTTTAAATAAAGTTTAATGTAGTTTATTGTTAGGCTATGAGTATGATGTAGTTTACTATTAGGCTATGGATACATAACATAATCTTTTGCTACAAGTTCTTTCATAATATAGCCATTGACATCATCCAGTTGACACGATCTGGGCCCTAGGATACCTTTTTGCGGCATGGTTGGTCGGGTAGTGAAAACCCACCTGCATGTGATATGTGGTTTTAGGTCAAGCTGTGGGAATTTGATCCATGTTATTTAGAGTTAATTCTAAATTTGACTCCAAAAAATTAGGGGTTGTCACTTCAACCCTTGTAATTTAAAATTATATAAAATTGGCCTCCCTTTCCGTGTATGTTATAAGTTACAATATTATTATGCTTGTTCCTGACAAGTCAACTTTTTACGCATTTTAATTATGTGTAAGTTATTTTTAATTAATTTCTTATTATTTATCTGGTTTTTTAAATGATAATAAATAAATAAAAATAAATTTAAGTGGTCTAATAACACATATTTTTTAAATGATGTCAACCAAAGGGTATTCAGAACTGTTATAACACTTTAGAAAAAATGCCTCTTTTTATGAAAGGTAACGTACCTTGATGATGGGTATCTATAAATATCATGTAAAAGGATCCCTAAGCTTGTGTAGTTTTTTTTAGAAATACACCATCTTTCTAAAATTGCAGAAGGTTTAGAAGAGTATTCTTTCACAAAAATTTCTTCAGGAATTCTTACAAAGGTATTCTCTATACAACTGTATTTGTCAATGGCTGGAGGTTAGATTTTTTTTCCTTTACGTTTCTACATTTGGATGATATTCCTGTAATTTGGTTTATGCATGTATGAAAATCATAACTCTGTATATGTAAATTTCTTACATTTGGTATCAAGAGCATAGTTTTTTCTTTACCTTGATATATTTGAATGGAGTTTTTTTCAAAATACCCAAAACTTTGTTGTATTTGAAATCTTTTTTTGATGAAAACCAACATTAGAAATCATTAGAAAATTGATTTTCTAACATTTGTGGGTTTTTAAAACGTCAATTTTGGTGCCCATAAGGTACAGAATCGACCGGGTTTGCAATTGGACCCATTTGGGTCAAATTCAGGCAAAGAAGACCCGAAATAAAGGAAAAAACAAAATCAAGGGCCGACAAACAACATGTCGTTTTTGTTGGAAACAAAGTGCGCAGCGGAATTTTAAAAATTTTTCATCAGAGTAATTTCCAAAACACAAGTTTGACATGTTATATGTATAAATTAAACAGATCTTACTAACCTCAGTGTGCCGAAGAACCTCCGCAACCTGTGTAGAGAAGTAACGTTCCAGAAGAGCCTCAACCAACTGGTCTTCTTTGCCATTCTCTATCCACAACCGGAGTGAGTGTGGGCTCACACGTACAACTCTTCCACCGGTGACTCTCCTTCCAACCAACAGAGAGAACCCAAAGCTAGTGCTCTTGATTTTTGAACAAAAGCTCTCAGGGAGTTTTTTAGATGCTCACTAGAAGAGTATCACTCTTAATCTCTGAAATTGATCTGAGTAAATCATGAGACTCACTCCCTTTTTATACCTATTGGTCCTGGGGTCAGTCCATATCAGATTAGGTCTCAAAAACTCGAAACAGAATCAAGTTCGGATCAATATCTGATAAGATCCCCGTGAAAACGCGTAATCTTATCTCCGCTGATCGGCAGGCCGAATTCCCGAGAAAAAATCTCCGTGAATCTTTTATTTTCCACCCAAGATTCTAAAGGATAAAGTCTCAGTTTTGATTCAAATAACCCAATAGAGAAGTTATCTGATCAAAACAAACTTTATCAAGATAATCTCTAAGAAAATAAATCAATTCACAATAATTCTACAAGTTTATCTTGTTCTAATTTTGTCCAAAATTAAAACAACCGATAAACAGACAAGAATTATCTGATCGCAATAATTGAACAAGTTTATCTTGAACTAATTTCTTACAAAAATTAATTCAACCAATAAACAGACATGAATTATTACCAATAATTTGATTCTTACAAAATTTTAAACCAATATGATAAATCCAACATAAGTCACCAATTATTGGAAAAGCACGCCGTGTCGTTACAGGATTTTGTGAGCTAGCAAAGGGGACCAAAATGGACCTATAAAGTTCAAGCTCATGATAATTATGAAACCCAATATCCCAGATATACATTTCACAATTATCAACTCCAACGCTACTCCACTAAAAGCTTGGAGCTGCACTCTCGAACTTTATAGAATTACGAAGCTCGTGTAGCTAAGTCTCCATGACATATCATAGTGCATTGTATCCCCATATGATAATCCATAATCGGCTTAAAGACAAGTTCTGTCTTACCTTCCCGATTATTTTTATCTTACGTTCCATTGTCTCACCATTAGAAAACTTACCATCCAAAGATAGTATGCCATTCGGTTACACCTATGTATCCAAATGGTTGAGCGCTCCAGTTTTCTAATTACAGGACAACGCATATAAGAGGATATCATTACTCCTAAAGAGGAGCTATGGATTCCATATCTATGAATAACAAGTCTACGCTATCAAGAGTCATGCCTCCAATGTACCGGCATGCATACCACTATTGAGATGTGGAGTCACCCATTGGTACATTAAAAGGCACAAGTCGAGACAACGGGCCCACTATTCATCTCAGGATTAAGATACAATACATATGACTATCTAAAGTGAATCAATTTGCCAAGACAGAATTATTAATCCAAATCAATTCACTTTATGTCTCGATCCAACACATCGTCACTTATGACAACGTGCCAATGTTTCTATTCACGGAGTCCAACTCCGATGGCCAAGACAAATCATCTCTCGAAAGGGATATAGACAACATAACAATCTTTACATGAATAAAGCGCCCAACTTTAGTCCCTCAATTGCGGATCATACGTTTTAGACCGTCACCTTAAGAATCGTGTCTACCGCATAATCATCCCATCATATGCCCAATTCTTAAGGTTTAGACTGACAGTCTCAGACTACTGTTTGCTTATCATACATTCAACAAATATGAACGACACGTCGTTTTTATGTGGGCAAGGGTGCTGGCCATTTCATAAAACGACACGTCGTTCGCATTAGTGATAAAACGACATATCGTTTTCAGTGGCATGTGGCTTTTTTCTTCAAGTCGCAACGACACGTCCTTTTGGGCATTATGACCAAAACAACATGTCTTTTCCAGGTAAGAAAAATAAAATAAAAATCTAAAATTTTTTCTTTTTGGTTTTTAATTTGGGTATTTTGGAAAATTAGTTTTTAATAAATCTAAAATGAATTTAAAAAAATCTAAAATTTTATTATTTATGTTTAAATAAAATTTTTGAAATTTATTTTACATATGTTATTGAATTTATGCATAATTTATTTTGCATGTCTTCTTTAGTTATTATTTTTAACACATGCAAATTCATGAATATTTTATGCTTGAAAATTAAATGTCTTGAGTGATTTGTATAATTTTAATTAATTTAAAAGTAACCATAGCATCTTAGATTATATTAAAATTATATGTTAAGTTTTTCAAATCAATTTAGTTAAACAGGCATTAATTGTAACTAACTATATTTAGTATAATGAAATTTATCTCATAGGAAATTTTATTATATTAAATATGATTGGTTAGAATGAAACATTAAACTATTTTCATAATTTGCCCACAGGGATTAAGAAATGGAATATAGGTTAATAGTTTCATCATATGGCTGTATGTGAATCAATGTGAGTTAAAAACTTAGCCCATAGACAATTTTTATATGTCATATGATTCATAATTCTTGTAGCATGATTTACATTAGTAAAACATGACATATAGTTATTAGCTCTAATTTTTGTGACATGAGTATATATGTTTGATGTATTGCAGTAATTAAACCTCTTAATTTATCTGATATGAAATGTGATATTCCCGAGCTTAAGGGTGATAACTATAAAGTTTGGAAGGAGAGGATCCTTCTTTATTTGGGGTGGATGGATATTGACTATGCCATCAGAAAGGAGGAACTGCCCTTTATCACTGAGATCAACACTCTAGATGATATTAGTGATATGAAAAATGGAAACGATCCAATCGTGTCTCAGTTATGTTCACAAAGACCAAAATCTCTGCTGGGATTAGGGGTTCAGTTGATCAATATGACAATGTCCGAGCACTACTAAATGCTATTGATGAGCAATTTGAGTCTTTAGATAAGGGATTGGCAAGCACCCTAACAATGTAGTTTTCATCCTTGAAGCTTATCGGCATAAAAGGCATGCGTGAGCATATCATTCGCGTGAGGGACATTGCGGCTTAATTGAAGACGCTTGCGATTGAGATGTTTGATTCATTCCTGGTACATTATATTTTGAATGCACTACCCTCTAAGTATGGTCCCTTTAAGATCTCCTATAACACATAAGGACAAATGGTCAATTAACGAGCTATTGACCATGTGTGTTCAGGAGGAGGGATGACTCATCATGGAAGAGGGAGAGAAAGTAAATTTGGCAACCTAGGGTAATAAGAAAAATTCTCAGACCAAGCAAAAAGGGAAAGGCTAGGTTCCTGCCCAGCTAAATATTAAGAAGGAGTTTAAGTGCTTCTTTTGTAAGAAGAAGGGGCACGTAAATAAGGATTGCTCCAAATTTTAGGAATGACTTGATAAGAAAGGTACTCAACTCTCACTCATCTATTATGAATCCAATATGATTGATGTTAATTATAACACATGGTGGATTGACTCTGGCTCGACAATCCATGTTACCAATTCCCATTAGGGATTGCAAAATTTGCAAAAGCCAGTGGGAAGTGTGTTGGAAAAATAGTACGTAGTGGAATTTTAAAAATTCTATATCAAAGTATTTTCTAAAACACAAGTTTGACATGCTATATGCATAAATTAACCAGATCTTACTAACCTTTAATTGACAAAGAACCCTCGCAAAACGTGAAGAGAAGTAACGTTCTAGAAGAGCCTCAACCAACTGGTCTTCTTTGTTATTCTCTATCCACGACCGGAGTGAGTGTGGGCTCACACGTATAGCTCTTTCACTAGGTGACTCTCCTTCCAACAAATTGAGAGAACCCAAAGCTAGTGTTCATGATTTGTGAACAAAAGCTCTCAGGGAGTTTTCAGATCCTCATTAGTAGAGTATCACTCTTAATCTCACAATTGATCTAAATAACTTATGTGACTCACTCCCTATTTATAGAGGTGGTCTAGGGTCAATCCTTATCAAATTAGGTCTAAAAATTTGAATCATAATCAAATTCAGATCAATAGCTGATAAGATCAGCATAAAAATGCGTGATCTTATCCTTCCATCATCGACAGGTCAAACTTGCCCATCAATAGGCCAAACACATGAATCGATAGGCTAAATTGCCGAATAAAATATCAACGAATCTTTTATTTTTCACCCGAGATTCTATAGGATAAAGTCTTAGTTTTAATTCAAATAACCCAATAGAGAAGTTATCTGATCAAAACAACATTATCTACATAATTGTTAGACATGTATGCCCTAAGGAGTAAAAATGTAATACCTTTTTAGAGACATTTTTATCAATAAAGAATTTATTCATTTATATATACCAAATCTTGTCCTCTTTAAGTTCATATTTGTTGAATGTATGTTAAGCAAACAGTAGTCTGAGACTGTCGATGTAAACCTCAAGAATTGGGCATATGATGGACTGATTATGCGGAAGACACGATTCTTAAGGTTACGGTCTAAAACATATGATCTGCAATCAAGGGAATAAAGTTGGGCGCTTTATTCATGTAAAGATTGTTATGTTGTCTATATCCCTTTTGGGAGATGGTTTGTCTTGACCATCGGAGTTGGACTTCGTGAATAGAAACATTAGCACGTTGTCATAGGTGACGATGTGTTGGATTGGAACATAAAGTGAATTGATTTGGATTAATAATTCTGTCTCGGCAAATCGATTCACTTTAGATAATCATTTGTATTGTATCTTAATCTTGGGATGAATAGTGGGCCCGTTGTCTCGACTTGTGTCTTTTGATGTGCCAAAGGGTGACACCCACATCTCAATAGTGGTATGCATGCCGGTACGTTAGAGGCATGACTCTTGATAGCATAGAGTTGTTATTCATAGATATGGAATCCATAGCTCCTCTTTAGGAGTAATGATATCCTCTTATATACGTTATCCTGTAATTGGAAAACTAGAGCGCTCAACCATTTGGATACATAGGTGTAACCAAATGGTATACTATCTTTGGATAGTAAGTTTTCTAATGGTGAGATGATGGAATGTAAGATAAAAATAATTGGGAAGGTAAGACAGAACTTGTCCTTAAGCCGATTATGGATTTTCATATGGGGATACGATACACTATGATATGTCATGGAGACTTAGCTATACGAGCTTCGTAATTCTATAAAGTTCGAGAGTGCAGCTCCAAGCTTTTAGTGGAGTAGCGTTGGAGTTGATAATTATGAAATGTATATCTGGGATATTGGGTTTCATAATTATCATGAGCTTGAACTTTATAGGTCCATTTTGGTCCCCTTTGCTAGCTCACAAAATCCTATAATGACACGGCGTGCTTTTTCAATAATTGGTGACTTATGTCGGATTTATCAGATTGGTTTAAAATTTGGAAGAATTAAATAATTCATGTCTGTTTATCGATTGAATTAATTTTGCAAGAAATTAGTTCAAGATAAACTTGTTGAATTATTGTGATCAGATAATTCTTGTCTGTTTATCGGTTTATTTAATTTTGAATAAATTAGATCAAGATAAACTTGTAGAATTGTTGTGAATTGATTTATTTTCTTAGAGATTATCTTGATAAAGTTTGTTTTGATTAGATAACTTCTCTATTGGGTTATTTGAATCAAAACTGAGACTTTATCCTATAAAATCTCGGGTGGAAAATAAAAGATTCGTAGAGATTTTTTTGCGGGAGTTCGGCCTGCCGAATGACGTGTTTGGCGTACCGATCAGGCTGTTCGGCCTACCGATCAGGCTGTTCGGCCTACCGATCAGCGAGTGATAAGATTACGTATTTTTATGTGGATCTTATTAGATATTGATCCGAACTTGATTCTGTTTCAAATTTTTGAGACCTATTCTAATAAGGACTGACCCCAGGCCCAATAGCTATATAAAGGGAGTGAGTCTCATGATTTACTTAGATCAATTTGAGAGATTAAGAGTGATACTCTTCTAGTGAGCCTCTGAAAACTCCCTAAGAGCTTTTGTTCACAAATCATGAGCATTAGCTTTGGGTTCTCTCTATTGGTTGGAAGGAGAGTCACCGGTGGAAGAGCTGTACGTGTGAGCCCACACTCACTCTAGTTGTGGATAGAGAATAGCAAAGAAGACCAGTTGGTTGAGGCTCTTCTGGAACGTTACTTCTCTACACAGGTTGCGGAGGTTCTTCGGCACACAGAGGTTAGTAAGATCTGTCTAATTTATACATATAACATGTCAAACTTGTGTTTTAGAAATTACTCTGATATAAAATTTTAAAATTCTGCTGCTCATTGTTTTTCCATAATTGGTATCAGAGCCATGGTTTTTACATAAATTTACAAGTTTGTGATCATGTTATATGCATAAATTTTGTGATCTTAATCTCTCCAATGCTTAAATTGAATTTTATAGAGAGTTGGCACTCTAGGTTTCTATAAGTTATATATGTTGCCATGGATTATATGGTGAATGTTTATTAATTAATTATGGTTGATTAAATCATTGTTTAATTATTTATTAATTAATAAATTTATACCGGTTATGGTTCCTTAGAGGTTAGAATGTGTATCTAGGTTTTTTATATAATTAGATGGCGGACTATCATCTCCGTCTAGGAATTATTGTTTATTTGTAAAGATTTTGCAATTAAATAATTATCCAGAGAAGACAAATCTAGAAGAAAGATGATGGCACCTCCAGGTATTTCTTGAGTCTCTAATTTGATGTTTTTGAATTGTTGAAAATAAAATTGATGAATTGCATTAAAATTGTATTTTTTGAAAATAGGGTTTTCTGCTTGGTCGGCATGCCAGACATCACAATTCGGCAGGCCGATGGTCACATGCCGGTAGGCCGGACGTGTGGTCCGGTAGGCCGATAGTGGGGCAAAAATAGGTTGGCTTTGCTGGCAGACCGAACTCCTAGTTCGGCATGCCGAACTTTCATGGACCAGCAGGCCGATGTATCAGATCGGCAGGCCGAAGAAGCAAGATTGGCAGGCCGATCACACAGATCGGCCTGCCGACCGAGAGTTGGAGAATTTCTAGAAAAAGGTACAATTTTTTGGTGCAGTTTTAATTTTATTTTTTGGACGATTCTGAGAAACATTAAATTTGGTTATGATCGGAAATATGTAGTATTCGATTCATACGAGATTGAAGACTTGAAGATGGATATTACATGGAGAAGGATACAGCTTAAGGATTCAAGGATGAAGAATCGATAAATGCCTCAATTATTCTCTTGTAATCTTAGTTTTCTATTCTCTAGGGTGGAATCATAATATTACAGTTATTATTATTTTGCTTGTAGCTTTGCTTTATTACTTTGCTTGTTTGGGTTATAATATAATTTGCCATGTATATTGATAACATGTCATATAGAATAGGGAGTGTCGCTCATATTAAAATTCTTCATGCATATTCTTAAAATAAAACCTTGATTTCAAAATATTAAGTGGGAGAAGGTTTTTGAAGAGAGGACCTAAGGCCTCCATCGTTGGTCCATAGGCAGAATATGGTGGTCCCGACCCCTAGGAAGGGATTTCTATCATGTACCAGATTGGATCTCTGAAAGGATAATGTATTTTAGTATGATTTATGGTTGCACACCCCTGGTGGTGATTATAAATCATGGATAAAATATTAAAACGATGGTTATACACTCATGTTAATTTTATTATTAACCTCCCCTAGGAGCTCTATTAATAAAATTAATGGCCAAAGAAACGATTATTAATATATGCTAGATCATACGGGTCCTAGATGGCATATATTAACCAGGAGGGGATTCGTGTTCCTGATTGAATTTGGCATGACTCCCCTAGGAGCTTGTTGAATTCTGAGTTTGGAATTATCGTTGTAAGGTTGTGATATTTTCAAGGTTTTGACACATAAACACATTTATATGATTTTACATGATTGTGTTATCTTACTAAACTATTATTATATGTTTGCTTATATTTGGTATATGATTCTTTATTGTAGATTGAAAATGTCTAAAAATGCTTTATCATCGATACTTGACAAAAACCAATTAACCGGTGGGAATTATAACGATTGGAAACGGAACCTGGATATCGTCCTGTCCTTTGAGAAACTGAAATATGTACTGACAGCCCCTTGTCCTCCTAAGCCGACGGGAGACTCAAGTAATGAGCAATTCCAAGCGTATGATTGCTGGAAAGATGCCAATAATCAGGCCCGCTGCTATGTTATGGCGAGCATGAACAACGTGCTGCAGGCTCAACATCAGGATTATGAGACTGTGAAGTAGATCTTGGATAATCTTGAGGACATGTTTGGAGGCCAGGCCATAACAAAGCGGCAAGGGGTGCTTCAAAAACTCTTAAATTGTAGACAAAGACTGGGGACATCTGTAAAGGAGCACATGATGTTGGTCATGGGTTACCTCGTTGAGGCTCAAACCAATGGAGCTGACATCGATGCTGAAACTCAGATGACTATGGTCTTTGAGACTTTGTCTAAGGAATTTATTATGTTCAGAGCTACTTTTCATTTAAGAAATAGACGGGATATGACCTTAACAGAGCTGATGAAACAGTTATAGGAGTTTGAACTGCTGATCAGGGAGTCTCCTGCTGGTGGTGAGGCCAACATGGTAGCTGCATCTGGTTCCAATCCTAACTCAGGGAATGGAAAGAAACAATGGGCCAAAAACGAGAAGTCTTCTATTCCTACTGCTACCAAGAGCAAGAAGAAGAAGAAGAAGAACCCAAAGAAGCTTAAATGCTTCTTCTGTGGAAAGGTTCGACATATCAAGAAGCATTGCATAGACTTCCTTTCCAAAGGAGGTAGGTGTGATATTCTATATTTAGAAACTTGTTTGGTTGAGGAATCCAGTTGTTGGAATTAAAACATGAAACGCAGCGGAAGGAACAGATCGTTGATAAACAAAAATTTTCTGAAAAAACTTTGTTCATCGGGAATAGATATATAATTTTAGTTATAGAAAGCTTTAGGAATTTTTACTAACCTTTTGAAGACTATCAGGGTATCCTAACTTTCCTCTTTGACACCACGATCTTCCAAACCAGGCCTCCACACCAATGGAAAGACGAGTGGGCGTCAAACTGCAAGAATGAATTTTTCTCTCACTTTTTAGAATCTGCTATGTACTCAACAGATGAGATAGCAGACTTTTTTCTTTTAGAGAAGAACTCTCAGTTTTTCTCTCTAAAAATTATGTGAATAAAAATTACTGAGATAACTGTTATCTCTCTCTTTTTATAACTGAGCCATTAGTAATTTTTCTTTCCCTTTTCTTTTCCTTTCCTTTTTCTTCTTTTCTTTTTCGTTTGTTTCCCGGATCCTTATCCGGTTTCACACACATATGCATATGTATATATAAAGTTTCCGTGAAAAAGAAAGCAACTTGCCATTTTTTTTTTGACTTTTTGACTTTTGACCGAATCACACATTCGGTCATATATGTATATATGTGTGTGTGGGGAAAGCGTGAAACTGAGTTCACGTCTTTCCCCTTTTTTTTTTTATAATATTAAATTAATATATATATTAATATATTATAAAATCATATATATATATATATATAAAGATTTGGTTCAAAACCATATATATATATATAAAACTCAATTCAAAAATAAATCACATTTATTTAAGAATAGATTTTAACAATAATCAATTAATTAACTAATGCTCAGTTAAATGTGATAACATTTATCACTTTACATTATGTGTCACAGAGAACATTTTTCTGTGTCACGTTAATAATTCAAGTGTGAAAAATTAATTCAGAATTCAAAAATTCTAAATTAAACATGTATGATTCATTCTATGCAAAATCCAATATAGTGTTACAGAGGTGGTATTGGGGACCTATGGACCTATAACCCAAGCTCCAATAAATTTGACATTTAATCAAACTCTTTAATTAATGTGCCAAATTTATTAGTTTCAGTGTTACTCTACTAAAAACCTGAAACTGAACTCTTGAGATTATAGTAAAATTACTCAAAGAAAATTAACGAGTAGTCCATTGATATAATCATTACATATAAGTCAGTCCTCCATAAATAGTTCATAATAAGAGCTAGGTTCAATTTCCGTTCGCCTCTCTTATTATATCTTTATCCTTGAGTTCCAATAATTCTCTAATGAACAATTAATTCATAATCTTATTATGAACGAGCGCTCTATTGTTCAAACCTTGAATTATCACTCAAGAGAACTATTTTTCTAACTTCCATATGGAAGGAATGGATTCCATATCTGTATAATATTATTCCCAGCAATTTATTACTTTATGTTTCCAAGTTGCTAAGTTATAATCTGTGCTAAGACAAATCTTACCATGCAAGTCAAAAAACATAATGTAATAAATAGGAGCCTAATAAATACTCAGGATTAAGACTGTCAAATATATGATCATCATAGTGATAAATTTGAATACTCTATTTGTAACGGATGATTATTAGAGATTCATAATTTATCTGGTCCAGTCCTATATAATCTCATTATATAAAGTACCTCCAATCCAATGTCTCTACATTAATAGTTCGGATAATGACTATTTCATTTTAGATGAGATTGGACCGTACTTGTAATTTTTAATTAAAGATCCCAAACTTTAATTAATTATTACGGACTATTTAGATTATTATCTATAAATTTTATCCCAAAGCAAATAACACTTATATGCTAAATTTATAGTCGTATAAATAATCATGGAATTTTCTTGATGTTTATAAATGTATTCATAATACATATAATCAACCAAAATAATAATAAATGTCATTTTATTTATTTATTAATAATATGTACAATGTCACAGCTTTTAGGGCACCAAACCCAACAATCTCCCACTTGCCCTAAAGCAGGTGAGACATGTCTCTAAGACCTAAGCCTTCCAAGTGTCCCTCAAAGCTCTTTGCCTGATTGAAAATCAGAATCAGTGTATCCAATGGGAATCAAATTCTCACCAGAATAAACTAGCATAGAGTTTCTCGTTCTCCTAAGATACTTGAGAATATATTTAACCACTACGCAATGATCTAATCCTGGGTTGGATTGATACCGACTGACTATACCCACCGCATAGCAAATGTTAGGTCTTGTACACAACATGGCATACATTAGACTTCCTACTGCAGATGCATAGGGTACCCGTCTCATATTTTCTTCCTCTTGAGGTGTCTTAGGACACTGCTCTTTTGAAAGATAAAGTCCATGACGTGTAGGCAAATTACCTTTCTTGGAGTTTTGCATCGAAAATCTGATAAGCACCTTAACGATATACGATGTCTGAGACAGCGCCAACAGTTTGTTCTTGCGATCTCTTATGAGTTGGATTCCAAGAACATAACTTGCTTCTCCTAAATCTTTCATTTGGAAATTGCTGGCGAGCCATTTCTTTACATCAGATAATACGCCTACATCATTCCCAATGAGTATGATATCATCTACATAAAGAACCAAGAAGACCACCTTCTTATCTTTGATGTACTTGTAAACACAAGGTTCATCAATATTTTGATCGAAACCATAAGATTTGATCGCTTCATCAAATCTCAAGTTCCAAGATCTTGAAGCTTGCTTGAGTCCATAGATGGACCTCTGCAACTTGCAAACTTTTTGCTCTTGACCCTTAACTACAAACCCTTCTGGTTGCATCATATAGATGCTTTCCTCAAGATAGCCATTCAAAAAGGCAGTCTTGACATCCATTTGCCATATCTCATAATCAAGACAAGCAGCAATGGATAAAAGAATCCGAATGGATTTAAGCATAGCTACAGGCGAGAAAGTTTCTTCATAGTCAACTCCCTCCTTTTGGGTATAACCCTTTGCCACAAGCCTAGCTTTGAAAGTCTCAACTTTCCCATCCACTCCTCTTTTCTTCTTGTAAATCCATTTGCACCCTATGGGTTTTATCCCTTCAGGTAGGTCTACAAGATCCCAGACTGAATTGGAGTACATGGACTCCATTTCAAGGTTCATAGCCTCCAACCATTTTTCCTTCTCAGAAACTTCCATTGCATCACGATATGTCAATGGATCATCTTCACCATTATCAGAGATAGCAACATTTTCTTCTCCAAGTTCCCTGTAGCGAACAGTGGTCTCACAACCCTCCCACTACGTCGAGGTGGTATGACATTCTGATAGGAAGATGTGGTCTCTTCATTTTGTCCTTCAACAACGGTTGACAGTTGCTACCTGATCTAATCAGAAAGTAACTCTTTAAGTACAAGTATACCACGAGGTTTATAGTTTGTCATATAATCATTCTCGAGAAAAGTGGCATTTGTCGATACAAATACTTTCTTATCCCGTGGACTATAAAACAAACCTCGCCTTTTTCCCTTTGGGTATCCCACAAATAAGCATACTTCAGAACGTGGTTCCAACTTCCCAGTCTTACCTTTCAGCACATGTGTTGGACACCCCCATATACGGATATGTCGTATACTAGGTTTGCGACCATTCCATAACTCTAGAGGTGTTTTTGAAATAGACTTAGATGGAACTATGTTTAGAAGATATACTGCAGTTTGTAGTGCATATCCCCAAAATGAAGTGGGTAATGATGAGTAGCTAAGCATGGATCTCACCATATCAAGCAACGTTCTATTTCTTCTCTCTGCAACACCATTTTGTTGTGGTGTTCCAGGTGCGGTGAGTTATGATAGAATACCATGTTCTATCATATAATCCTTGAATTCAGTATCAAGGTATTCTCCTCCTCGATCAGATCGAAGACTCTTCACCGTCTTTCCTAATTACTTTTCAGCCTCCGCTTGGAATTCTTTGAACTTTCCAAAAGTTTCAGATTTCCTTTGCATTAGGTATATGTAACCATACCTTGAATAATCGTCAATAAATGTGACGAAATATTTGTAACCACCACGGGCTTGTACATTCATTGGACCACAGACGTCTGAATGTATTAGCTCAAGTGGTTCCTTGGCCCTTTCGTCTTTTGCAGAGAAAGGCCTCTTAGTCATTTTACCTTCAAGACAAGATTCACAAACTGGTAGAAAACTAACTTTTAGCTCTTTTAAAGGACCTTCCTTTACTAGTCTGTTAATTCTGTCAAGGTTGATGTGACCTAATCTAAGGTGCCATAGGTATGTTTCATTATTAGAAGAAATCTTTTGCTTCTTGGGTTTAGGTTGTTCAACTTTGAACATTTCGGTATTGAGCAGTGCTTTTTCGTTGGGCCTTAAGGTGTAAAGCCCATTTTCCAGATGCGCAGAACAAATATCCAAACCATTTCTAGAAATATTAACATAATTATTATTAAAAGAAACATTAAACATTTGTTCAAACAACCTGGAAACAGAAATCAAATTTCTACGAAAACAAGGAATGTAATAAACATTGTCTAAAATTAAAAACTTATTTCTAAAATAAAGTTTAACAACTCCCACTGCTCTTGCCGAAACAACCTCTCCCGTTCCCACTCTCATCGTTTGTTCCTCATCGGCAAGCTCCCTTGAAGAACTAAGCATCTGCAAAGAAGAACAAACATGGTCCCCTGAATCAATTATCCAAGGTGAAGTATCATCTTCAACTAAACAAGCTTCTAAAACGAGTAAATCTGATTTACCGTTGTTCTTCTTTTCTTTGAGCTCCTGAAGATACTTCTTGCAGTTTCTCTTCCAGTGCCCAACTATGCCGTAGTGGAAACATTTTCCTTTAGGCTTCTTTTGGTTGGAGCTCCTTTTGTTGTTGTTGCTTTTGTTCTTCTTAGGTTGCCCTCCATTCTTAGACTTACCACTTCCTTCAGTCCCTTTCCTCTTCTTATTCTTTTGGGCAGAAGAGGAAGGTTGAGCTTCTGCAACATTTGCCTCAGCTTCTTTAGTCTTTTCTTTCGAAATAGACTCGAAGGTTTGAAGCTCATTAAGCAACTCAGTCATGTTATATTTCAGCTTGTTCATGAAATAGTTGCTTTTGAACTGAAGGAACGCAGGGGAGAGGGTTTCAAAAATCATCCTCACTTGTGTGGCTTCCTCTATCATCGCCCCATTCACCTCGGCCTCATGGAGATAGTTAACAATGTTGAGAACATGCTCTCTGACCGAAATCCCTGTCTTCATTTTTGCATTCATTATTGCCTTAACGGCTTCGTGGCGTGCCTTTTCAGAACGTTTACCAAACATGTCTTGCAGAGACTGCATTATCTCATAAGCGGTCTCCATGCTTTCGTGCTTCATCCTAAGCACATTAGACATCCCAGCCAAAAGAAAACAGTGGGCCTTGTTGTTTGCCTGAATCCAACGATCATATGCTTCCCGTACATTACGAGGAGCATTGGTAGCAGGCTTTGGAGGACATTCCTCTGTCAGGACAAACTTGTAACTTTCGCAAATTAGTACAATGTTCATGTTACTCTTCCACTTGACAAAATTATCTCCGGTTAATTTTTCATTTGAGAGAATTGCGATGATTGGATTAGACATTGTCGCTGTAATAAATAAATAAAATAGCATAAATTAAAATGGTTGCATAAACATCATAAATATATGTTTTGGAATAGTAAACGTGATGCATGATGCATATGAAAAACACAAAAAATATTTTACTAATTCCATGATTATTCAATTTTAATAAATAAAGTGCCGCCGTAGGGTAGGTCAAATTATTTATGAATTGAATTGAGACATTCTCAATTAATAAATATATTCAAAATATCTCATATTTTCTATATTTATTAATAACCGTTTATTTTGGTCAAGATATAATTAACAATTTAATTATGTCTTTATGAGTGTAACCCACTATTTTGGATTTTAATAACTTAACTCAAAATTGCCGCCGTAGGGTAGGTCAATTTTGAAATACATTATAAAATCCTATCTCAAGAAAGCCAACCTTGATATTGATTTAAATGGACACCCTCCGTAGGGAGGACGAAATCAAAGCGTCGCGAGGCGCCACCTAAATCTCACGGTGTTGTACTAATAGTGGAGACCGCAGGTTATATTGTCATATTACCTTCTCCCACTCATTATTTTAGAATATGTGTTTTATCTTATAAAACATCATATGTTTCATAATTCTAGTAGATAAAAACAATTTTTTAATTACTAGATTATATTATGTGTTAATAGAATCTCATTCTATTTACACTCAAATAAATTCCAGATTTTCTAAAAATCTAAATTTATTATGAATTGTCTAAGTTACCAAAAATTAAACAATTTAAAATTAGATAACTTAGAATTAATGTGAATTTTACTAAGTCTTAACTGTTAAAACTAAATTCATATTATTTGGTTGATTAATAAATTAAGATTCTATAAAACCAACCCAATTAATTTAATCTTATTAAATTAATGCTAACACATATTAAATCATTTTATAAACTCCTTTATAAAAATAATATGCTAAGCGTATGCATGTCATGTTACAATAACTATAAGTGGACACTTTCCTAGATGACATGTTATCATGCATGAACATGTTATCACAATCATCACATGAAAATAAAAATGAAAATAAACAATGAATTTTTGACCGGGTCCTTTTGGATAATTAAAATTACAACCCAAAAAATAAAAAATAAAATTACAGGGGTCTTCTTGTAATTTATACAAAATTCCCTGCTCCAATTTTACAGTCTTCATCAAGTGGTTTATTGTGCAACAATTTGCTCCAATAAAATTGCAATTTGTTGGAATTAAAACATGAAACGCAGCGGAAGGAACGGATCGTTGACAAACAAAAATTTTCTGAAAAAACTTTGTTCATCGGGAATAGATATATAATTTTAATTACAGAAAGCTTTAGGAATTTTTACTAACCTTTTGAAGACTATCAGGGTATCCTAGCTTTCCTCTTTGACACCACGATCTTCCAAACCAGGCCTCCACACCAATGGAAAGACGAGTGGGCGTCAAACTGCAAGAATGAATTTTCCTCACACTTTTCTGAATCTGCTATGTACTCAACACATGAGATAGCAGACTTTTTTCTTTTAGAGAAGAACTCTCAGTTTTTCTCTCTAAAAATTATATGAATAAAAATTACTGAGATAACTGTTATCTCTCTCTTTTTATAACTGAGCCATTAGTAATTTTTCTTTCCCTTTTCTTTTCCTTTCCTTAATCTTCTTTTCTTTTCCGTTTGTTTCCCGGATCCTTATCCGGTTTCACACACATATGCATATGTATATATAAAGTTTCCGTGAAAAAGAAAGCAACTTGCCATTTTTTTTTTGACTTTTTGACTTTTGACCGAATCACACATTCGGTCATATATGTATATATGTGTGTGTGGGGAAAGCGTGAAACTGAGTTCACGTCTTTCCCCCTTTTTTTTATAATATTATATTAATATATATATTAATATATTATAAAAACATATATATATATATAAATATTTAGTTCAAAATCATATATATATATATATAACTCAATTCAAAAATAAATCACATTTATTTAAGAATAGATTTTAACAATAATCAATTAATTAAGTAATGCTCAGTTAAATGTGATAACATTTATCACATTACATTATGTGTCACAGAGAACATTTTTCTATGTCACGTTAATAATTCAAGTGTGAAAAATTAATTCAGAATTCAAAAATTCTAAATTAAACATGTATGATTCATTCTATGCAAAATCCAATATAGTGTTACAGAGGTGGTATTGGGGACCTATGGACCTATAACCCAAGCTCCAATAAATTTGACATTTAATCAAACTCTTTAATTAATGTGCCAAATTTATTAGTTTCAGTGTTACTCTACTAAAAACCTGAAACTGAACTCTTGAGATTATAGTAAAATTACTCAAAGAAAATTAACGAGTAGTCCATTGATATAATCATTACATATAAGTCAGTCCTCCATAAATAGTTCATAATAAGAGCTAGGTTCAATTTCCGTTCGCCTCTCTTATTACATCTTTATCCTTGAGTTCCAATAATTCTCTAATGAACAATTAATTCATAATCTTATTATGAACGAGCGCTCTATTGTTCAAACCTTGAATTATCACTCAAGAGAACTATTTTTCTAACTTCCATAGGGAAGGAATGGATTCCATATCTGTATAATATTATTCCCAGCCATTTATTACTTTATGTTTCCAAGATGCTAAGTTATAATCTGTGCTAAGACAAATCTTACCATGCAAGTCAAAAAACATAATGTAATAAATAGGAGTCTAATAAATACTCAGGATTAAGACTGTCAAATATATGATCATCATAGTGATAAATTTGAATACTCTATTTGTAACGGATGATTATTAGAGATTCATAATTTATCTGGTCCAGTCCTATATAATCTCATTATATAAAGTACCTCCAATCCAATGTCTCTACATTAATAGTCCGGATAATGACTATTTCATTTTAGATGAGATTAGACCGTACTTGTAATTTTTAATTAAAGATCCCAAACTTTAATTAATTATTACAGACTATTTAGATTATTATCTATAAATTTTATCCCAAAGCAAATAACACTTATATGCTAAATTTATAGTCACATAAATAATCATGGAATTTTCTTGATGTTTATAAATGTATTCATAATACATATAATCAACCAAAATAATAATAAATGTCATTTTATTTATTTTTTAACAATATGTACAATGTCACAGCTTTTAGGGCACCAAACCCAACACCAGTGACATCTGGGTCATAATTCTGGTGCAACTAATCATGTTTGTGTTTCGCTACAGGGGTTCAAAAAAACGAGAAGTCTACTTCATGAGGACTTCACGCTTCAGATGGGCGATGGATCCTTGGTCTCAGCGGAAGCAGTGGGAGACGTCCATCTTTATTTTGATAATTATAGGAATTTATTTTTGTAAGATTGTTTTTATGTTCCTAAATTTAAAAGGAATTTAATTTCTGTATCTTGTTTATTTAAAGACTCCTACATGGTATCTTTTAATGAAAAAGTCGTGATTCGTAAAAACAAATCTTTTAACTGTTCTGGATGGATGCAAAATAATCTATATTTTATCAAACCTAAGATGGACTTACTGCTTAATGCTGAGATAAATGATAATGACTCTAAAAGACTTAAAACTTCTCACTCTAATAAGACTTATCTTTGGCATTTGCGCCTTGGTCATATTAACTAAATAGGATTCAAAGGTTGGTAAGGGATGGACCTTTAAGTCACTTAAAGGTGAAATCTATACCTCAATGTGAATCTTGTTTGAAGGGTAAAATGACCAAAAGACCATACGGGTCTAAGGACAATCAGGCCGAAGGGGTTCTAGAACTTGTGCATAGTGATGTTTGTAGACCGATGAACATTCGGGCACGAGAAGGGTATGAGTACTTCGTTACTTTTGTTGACGATTACTCAAGATATGGGTATGTGTACCAAATGCACCACAAAAGCAAAACTTTTGACAAGTATAGGGAGTTTCGAGCTGAAGTGGAAAAGCAATTGGGTATACCCATAAAGGCACTTCGATCTGATCGAGGTAGGGAATACCTTTCTGATGAGTTCTTGGGACACTTGTTAGAGAATGGGATTTTATCCCATTTGACTGTGCCAGGCACTCCGCAGTAGAATGGCATAGCAGAGAGAAGGAATAGGACTTTGTTGGACATGATTAGATCCATGATGTGTTATTCATCATTGCCTTTATCCTTTTGGGGATATGCAGTACAAACTGCATGTTATCTTTTGAACAATGTGCCCTCAAAATCGGTCCCTAAAACTCCTCACGAGTTGTGGACTAGTAGGAAGACATCCTTAAACCATATTCGCATATGGGGATGTCTGGCTTATGTCTTATTTAACGATCTGAATAAGTTGGAAGCACGTTTGGAAGTTTGCGTGTTTGTAGGATATCCAAAAGGGACTAAAGGGGGTTATTTTTATAACCCAAAGGAAAATAAAGTCATGGTTTCAACTAATGCAACTTTCCTTGAGGAGAGTTACATGGATGACTTTAAACCTCGAAGCAAATTGGTGCTTGAGGAGTTAAGGGGTGATCCGTTCACTCCAGAGGTTCCGAACGAAACCATTCCAATCGATGTAGAAAAACCAAACAAACCTGAAAAACAACCTTAGGGGCTTCGGCGTAGTGGGAGGATTAGGCGTCAACCTGAGAGGTATATGTTCAATGGGGAGGTCTTCATGGCTGAACCGGATGAACATGACAGGGATCCTTATACTTACGTAGAAGCTATGGATGATGTTTATTCAAGACTCTGGACAGAGGCCATGAACGTAGAGATGAAGTCTATGGAGACTAATCGGGTCTGGGATCTTGTGGATCTTCCTGAAGGGGTAAAACCCATAGAGTGTGAGTGGATCTACAAGAGGAGAAGAGGAGTGCATGGAAAGGTCGAAACCTTTAAGGCTTGACTGGTAGCTAAGGGTTATACGTAAAAGGAAGGAATCGATTATGAGGAAACCTTTTCACCTCTAGCCATGCTTAAGTCCATCCGGATTCCAAGAAAAGCCAGCTACGTAGATAAAATTCTCAAGGGGTTTGCAATGCAGGATTCCAAGAAAGGTGGGCAACCATCTAGGTCTGGAATTACTCATTCTAAGAAAGACTCTCCAAAGTCTTATGAAGAAAGAGAATACATGAAGAGCGTGCCTTATGCTTTGGCAGTGGGTAGTCTCATGTATGCCATGCTTTGCACACAACCAGATATTAGCTATGCGATCGGGATTGTAAGTCGATTTCAGGTGGATCTAGGACCGAACCATTGGGTTACGGTAAAGCATATTTTCAAGTACCTGATAAGGACTCGAGGGTATATGCTTGTGTATTCAGGTGAGGACTTAACTTCTCTAGAATACACTGACTCGGATTTTCAATCCTGTCTGGATTCTAGGAAATCGACTTCGGGGTTTGTGTTTACTCTGGGTGGCGGTGCCATCAGTTGGAGAAGTGCGAAGCAAGATTGCACTTCGAATTCAACGATGGAGGCCGGGTATGTGGTAGCTAGTGATGCTTCAAAAGAAGCAGTGTGGCTCCGCAAGTTCCTTGGGGATCTTGAGGTAGTTCCTGGTATGGATAAAGCGGTATCACTATACTGTGACAACAGTGCGGTGGTAGCTAATGCTAAGGAACCAAGATTTCACAAGAAGAGTAAGCATATTGATCGGAAGTATCATGTGATAAAAGACTTCGTTGAGGGCAGGCATGTCACGGTGTGCAAGATCGCGTCAGAGGACAGCTGATCCATTTACGAAGACACTTATAGGGAGAGTCTTTGAGAGACATGTGGAAGCTATGGGGATGCGAAATTTGCTGTATTTACTCACTTAGTGCAAGTGGGAGATTGTTAGAGATGTATGCCCTAAGGAGTAAAAATGTAATACGTTTTTAGAGACATTTTTATCAATAAAGAATTTATTCATTTATATATACCAAATCTTGTCCTCTTTACGTTCATATTTGTTGAATGTATGTTAAGCAAATGGTAGTCTGAGACTGTCGGTCTAAACCTTAAGAATTGGGCATATGATGGACTGATTATGCAGAAGACACGATTCTTAAGGTGACGGTCTAAAACATATTATCCTTAATCAAGGGAATAAAGTTGGGCGCTTTATTCATGTAAAGATTGTTATGTTGTCTATATCTCTTTTGGGAGATGGTTTGTCTTGACCATCGAAGTTGGACTCCGTGAATAGAAACATTAGGACGTTGCCATAGGTGACGATGTGTTGGATCGGGACAAAATTAATTCATAGGTGACGTTTTCATTTGTATTGTATCTTAATCCTGAGATGAATAGTGGGCCTGTTGTCTCGACTTGTGTCTTTTGATGTGCCAAAGGGTAACACCCACATCTCAATAGTGGTATGCATGCCGGGATGTTGGAGGCATGACTCTTGATAGCGTAGATTTGTTATTCATAGATATGGAATCCATAGCTCCTCTTTAGGAGTAATGATATCCTCTTATATGCATTCTCCTGTAATTGGAAAACTGGAGAGCTCAACCATTTGGATACATAGGTGCAACCAAATGGTATACTATCTTTGGATAGTAAGTTTTCTAATGGTGAGACGATGGAACGTAAGATAAAAATAATTAGAAAGGTAAGACAGAACTTGTCCTTAAGCCGATTATGGATTTTCATATAGGGATACGATACACTATGATATGTCATGGAGACTTAGCTGTACGAGCTTCGTAATTTTATAAAGTTCGAGAGTGCAGCTCCAAGCTTTTAGTGGAGTAGTATTAGAGTTGATAATTATGAAATGTATATCTGAGATATTGGGTTTTATAATTATCATGAGCTTGAACTTTATAGGTCCATTTTGGTCCCCTTTGCTGCTCACAAAATCTTGTAACGACACGGCGTGCTTTTCCACTAATTGGTGACTTATGTCGGATTTATCAAATTGGTTTAAGATTTGGAAGAATTAAATAATTCATGTCTGTTTATCGGTTGAATTAATTTTGTAAGAAAATAGTTCAAGATAAACTTGTTTAAATATTGTGATCAGATAATTCTTGTCTGTTTATCGGTTGATTTAATTTTGAATAAATTAGATCAATATAAACTTGTAGAATTATTATGAATTGATTTATTTTCTTAGAGATTATCTTGATAAAGTTTGTTTTGATCAGATAACTTCTCTATTGGGTTATTTGAATCAAAACTGAGATTTTATCCTATAGAATCTCGGGTGGAAAATAAAAGATTCGCGGAGATTTTTTCACAGGAGTTCGGCCTGCCGATGGGGCCTGTTTGGCTTGCCGATCAGCGAGTGATAAGATTACGCGTTTTTACGCGAATCTTATCAGATATTGATCTGAACTTGATTCTGTTTTGAGTTTTTGAGACCTATTCTAATAAGGACTGACCCCAGGACCAATAGCTATATAAAGGGAGTGAGTCTCATGATTTACTTATATCAATTTGAGAGATTAGGAGTGATACTCTTCTGGTGAGCATCTGAAAACTCCTTGAGAGCTTTTGTTCACAAATCACGAACATTTTCTTTGGGTTCTCTCTATTAGTTAGAAGGAGACTCATCGGTGGAAGAGCTGTACGTGTGAGCCCACACTCACTCCAGTTGTGGATAGAGAATAGCAAAGAAGACCAGTTGGTTGAGGCTCTTCTAGAACGTTACTTCTTTACGCAGGTTGCGGAGGTTCTTCGGCACACAGAGGTTAGTAAGATCTGTCTAATTTATACATATAACACGTCAAACTTGTGTTTTGGAAATTACTCTGATATAAAATTTTCAAATTCTGCTGTGCATTGCTTTTCCAACAATAATCTCTAAGAAAATAAATGAATTCCTAATAATTCTACAAGTTTATCTTGATCTAATTATTTAAAATTAAATCAACCGATAAACAGACAAGAATTATCCTATCCTTATAATTCAACAAGTTTATCTTAAATTAATTTTACTACAAAATTAATTCAACAGATAAACAGACATGAATTATCTGATTCTTCCAAATTTTAACCAACTTGATAAATCTGACATAAGTTACCAATTATTGGAAAAGCACGCTGTATCGTTAGAGGATGTTGTGAGCTAGCGAAGGGGACCAAATGGACCTATATATTTCAAGCTCCCGATAATTACGAAACCCAATATCCCAGATATACATTTAATAATTATCAAATCCAACGCTACTCCACTAAAAGCTTAGAGCTGCGCTCTCGAACTACATAGAATTACGAAGCCCGTATAGCTAAGTCTCCATAACATATCATAATGTATCGTATCCCCATAGGATTATCCATAATCGGCTTAAGGACAAGTTCTGTCTTACCTTCCCGATTATTTTTATCTTACATTCCATTATCTCACCATCAGAAAACTTACCATCTAAAGACAGTATATCATTCGGTTACACCTATGTATCCAAATGGTTGAGCGCTTCAGTTTTCCAATTATAGGATAACGCATATAAGAGGATATCACTACTCCTAAAAAGGAGCTATAGATTCCATATCTATGAATAACAAGTCTATGCTATCAAGAGTCATGCCTTCAACATACCGGCATGCATACCACTATTAAGATGTAGGTGTCACCCTTTCGTACATCAAAAGACACAAGTCAAGACAACAGGCCCACTATTCATCTCAGGATTAAGATACAATATAAATGACTGTCTAAAGTGAATCGATCTGCCGAGACATAATTATTAATCCAAAACAATTCACTTTATGTCCCGATCCAACACATCGTTACCTATGACAACGTGACAATGTTTTTATTCACGGAGTTCACCTCCGATGATCAAAACAAACCATCTTCCACTAGGGATATAGACAACATAATAATCTTTACATGAATAAAGTGCCCAGCTTTATTCCCTCGATTGCGTATCTTATGATTTAGACCATCACCTTATGAATCGTGTCTTTTGCATAATCTATCCATCATATGTGCAATTCTTAATGTTTAGACCGACAGTCTTAGACTATTATTTGGTTAACATACATTCAACAAATATGAGCGTAAAGAGGACAAGATTTGGTCTATAAATAATGAATAAATTCTTTATTGGTAAAAATGTCTCCTTAGGGCATACATGTCTAAAAAGTGAGTAAATATGAGAAATCTCGCATCCCTATAGCTTCCACATGCCTCTCGAAGACTCTCCCAGTAAGTGTCTTCGTAAATGGATCAGCTAAATTGTCTTCTGACGTTGCACACCATGACATGCCCACCCTCAATGAAGTCCTTTATCACATGATACTTTCAATCAATATGCTTACTCTTATTGTGAAATCTTGGTTCCTTAGCATTAGCTACCGCCGCATTGTTATCACAGTATAGTGATACTGCCTTATCCATACCCAAAACTACCTCAAGATCCCCAAGGAAGTTACGGAGCTACACTGCTTCTTTCGAAGCATCACTAGCTGCCACATACTTGGCCTCCATCGTTGAATCCAAAGTGCAATCTTGCTTGGCACTTCTCCAACTTATGGCACCACCACCCAGAGTAAACACAAAACCCAAAGTTGATTTCCTAGAATCCAGACAGGATTGAAAATCTGAGTCAGTGTATCCTAGAGGAGTCAAGTCCTCAACTGAATACACAAGCATATACCCTCGAGTCCTTCTCAGGTACTTGAAAATATGCTTAAACGCAACCCAATGGTTCGGTCTTGGATACGCCTAAAATCGACTTACAATCCCGACCGCATAACTAACATCCGGTGGTGTGCAATGTTGAAAACAAAGTGCATAGCGGAATTTTAAAAATTTTTAATCAGAGTAATTTCCAAAAACACAAGTTTGACATGTTATATGTATAAATTAGACAGATCTTACTAACCTCAGTGTGCCGAAGAACCTCCGCAACCTGCGTAGAGAAGTAACATTCCAGAAGAGCCTCAACCAACTGGTCTTCTTTGCTATTCTCTATCCACAACCAGAGTGAGTGTGGGCTCACACGTATAGCTCTTCCACCGGTGACTCTCCTTCCAACCAATGGAGAGAACCCAAAGCTAAAGTTCATGATTTGTGAACAAAAGCTCTCAGGGAGTTTTTCCAGATGCTCACTAGAAGAGTATCACTCTTAATCTCTCAAATTGATCTTTATTGATCTTAGTAAATCATGAGACTCACTCTCTTTATATAGCTATTGGTCCTGGGGTCAGTCCATATTAGATTAGGTCTCAAAAACTTGAAACAGAATCAAGTTCGGATCAATATCTGATAAGATCTGGGTGAAAACATGTAATCTTATCTCTCACTGATCGGCAGGCCGAACTCCTAAGAAAAAATCTCCGCGAATCTTTTATTTTCCACCCGAGATTCTAAAGGATAAAGTCTCAGTTTTGATTCAAATAACCCAATAGAGAAGTTATCTGATCAAAACAAACTTTGTCAAGATAATCTCTAAGAAAATAAATCAATTCACAATAATTCTACAAGTTTATCTTGTTCTAATTTGTCCAAAATTAAAACAACCGATAAACAGACAAGAATTATCTGATCGCAATAATTCAACAAGTTTATCTTGAACTAATTTCTTAAAAAATTAATTCAACCAATATACAGACATGAATTATTTGATTCTTACAAATTTTAAACCAATCTGATAAATCCGACATAAGTCACCAATTATTGGAAAAGCACGCCGTGTCGTTACAGGACTTTGTGACCTAGCAAAGGGGACCAAAATGGACCTATAAAGTTCAAGCTCAAGATAATTATGAAACCTCATATCCTAGATATACATTTCACAATTATCAACTCCAACGCTACTCCACTAAAAGCTTGGAGCTACACTCTAGAACTTTATAGTATTACGAAGCTCGTGTAGCTAAGTCTCCATGACATATCATAGTGTATCGCATCCCCATATGATCATCCATAATCGGCTTAAGGAGAAGTTCTGTCTTATCTTCCTGATTATTTTTATCTTACGTTCCATTGTCTCACCATTAGAAAACTTACCATCCAAAGATAGTATACCATTCGGTTACACCTATGTATCCAAATGGTTGAGCACTCCAGTTTTCCAATTACAGGACAATGCATATAAGAGGATATCATTACTCCTAAAGATGAGCTATGGATTCTATATCTATGAATAACAAGTCTACGCTATCAAGAGTCATGCCTCCAACGTACCGGCATGCATACCACTATTGAGATGTGGGTGTCACCCTTTGGCACATCAAAAGACACAAGTCGAGACAACGGGCCCACTATTCATCTCAAGATTAAGATACAACACAAATGACTATCTAAAGTGAATCGATTTGCCAAGACAAAATTATTAATCCAAATCAATTCACTTTATGTCCTGATCCAACACATCGTCACCTATGACAACGTGCTAATGTTTCTATTCACGGAGTCCAACTCCGATGGTCAAGACAAACCATCTCCCAAAAGGGATATCGACAACATAACAATCTTTACATGAATAAAGTGCCCAACTTTATTCCCTCGATTGTGGAACATATGTTTTAGACCGTCACCTTAAGAATCGTGTCTTCTGCATAATCAGTCCATCATATGCCCAATTCTTAAGGCTTAGACTGACAGTCTCAGACTACTGTTTGCTTATCATACATTCAACAAATATGAATGTAAAGAGGACAAGATTTGGTATATATAAATGAATAAATTCCTTATTGATAAAAATGTGTCCAAAAACGTATTACATTTTTACTCCTTAGGGCATACATGTCTAACAATCTCCCACTTGCACTAAGTGAGTAAATACAGCAAATTTCGCATCCCCATAGCTTCCATATGCACTGTTATCACAGTACAGTGATACCGCTTTATCCATACCGAGAACTACCTCAAGATCCCCAAAGAACTTGCGGAGCCACACTGCTTCTTTCAAAGCATCACTAGCCGCCACATACTCGGCCTCCATCGTTGAATCCAAAGTGCAATCTTACTTTGCACTTCTCCAACTGATGGCACCACCACCCAGGGTAAACACAAACCCCGAAGTCAATTTCCTAGAATCCAGACAGGATTGAAAATCCAAATCAGTGTATCCTAGAAGAGTTAAATCCTCACCCGAATACACAAGCATATACCCTCGAGTCCTTCTCAGGTACTTGAAAATATGCTTTACCGCAACCCAATGGTTCGGTCCTAGATTCGCCTAAAATTGACTTACAATCCCGACCGCATAGCTAATATCTGGTCGTGTGCAAAGCATGGCATACATGAGAGTACCCACTGCCAAAGCATAAGGCACCTTCTTCGTGTATTCTATTTCTTCATGAGACTTTGGAGAGTCTTTCTTAGAAAAAGTAATTCCAGACCTAGATGGTTGCCCACCTTTCTTGGAATCCTGCATTGTAAACCTCCTGAGAATTTTATCTACGTAGCCGACCTGAGACAAAGCTATCATTTTGTTCTTTTTATCCCGAAAGATCTGGATATCGAGAACAAAATTAGCCTCACCTAAGTCCTTCATGTCAAACTGCTTGGTCAACTATAATTTGACCGATGATAATGCCCCAATGTCATTGCCAATTAGCAGAATGTCATCTACATAGAGTAGTAGAAAAACCACCTTCCTATCCTTAATGTGTTTGTAAACACATGGTTCATCCACGTTTTGTGAGAACCCATAAGTCTTGATTACTTGGTCAAATCTTATGTTCCAAGAACGAGAAGCCTGTTTAAGTCCATAAATAGACTTCAGCAGCTTACAAACCTTACCCTCTTGACCTGCGACCTTGAACCCTTCTGGTTGTTTCATATAAATGGACTTATCAAGATAGCCATTCAAAAAAGCCGTCTTGACATCCATCTGCCAAATCTCGTAGTCGAGAGCGGCAGTTATGGATAAGAGTATCCGGATGGACTTAAGCATGGCTATAGGTGAAAAGGTTTCCTCATAATCGATTCCTTCCTTTTGCGTATAACCCTTAGCTACCAATCTAGCCTCAAAGGTTTCGACCTTTCCATCCACTCCTCTTTTCCTCTTGTAGATCCACTTACACCCTATGGGTTTTACCCCTTCGGGAAGATCCATAAGCTCCCAGACCCGATTAGTCTCCATAGACTTCATCTCTATATTCATGGCCTCAGTCCAGAGTCTTGAATCAACATCCTCCATAGCTTCTGCGTAAGTATAAGGATCCCAGTCATGTTCATCTAGTTCAGCCAAGAAGACCTCCCCAATGAACATATACCTCTCAGGTTGACGCCCAATCCTCCCACTACGCCGAAGCCCCTGAGGTCATTGTTCAGGTTTGTTTGGTTTTTCTACACCAATCCGAATGGTTTCGTTCGGAACCTCCAGAGTGAACGAATAACCCCTTAACTCCTCAAGCACCACTTTGCTTCGAGGTTTAAAGCCGTCCATGTAACTCTCCTCAAGGAAAGTTGCATTAGTTGAAACCACGACTTTATTTTCCTTTGGGTTATAAAAATAACCCCCTTTAGTCCCTTTTGGATATCCTACAAACACGCAAACTTCCGAATGTGCTTCCAACTTATTAGGATCCTTAAACAGGACATGAGCTGGACATCCCCATATGCGAATATAGTTTAAGGATGTCTTCCATCTTGTCCACAACTCGTGAGGAGTTTTAGGGACCGATTTTGAAGGCACATTGTTCAACAGATAACATGCGGTTTGTAGTGCATATCCCCAAAAGGATAAAGGTAATGATGAATAACTCATCATGGACCTAATCATGTCCAACAAAGTCCTATTCCTTCTCTACGCTACGCCATTCTGCTGCGGAGTGCCCGGTGCAGTCAAATGGGATAAAATCCCATTCTCTAACAAGTGTCCCAAGAACTCATCAGAAAGGTATTCCTCACCTCGATCAGATCGAAGTGCCTTTATGGGTCTACCCAATTGCTTTTCCACTTCAGCCCGAAACTCCCTGAACTTGTCAAAAGTTTTGCTTTTGTGGTGCATTTGGTATACATACCCATATCTAGAGTAATCGTCAATAAAAGTGACAAAATATTCATACCCTCCTCGTGCTCGAATGTTCATTGGTCCGCAAACATTACTATGCACAAGTTCTAGAACCCCTTCGGCCCTATTGCCCTTAGACCCGTATAGTCTTTTGATCATTTTACCCTCCAAACAAGATTCACATTGAGGTATAGATTCCACCTTTAAGTTACTTAAAGGTCCATCCCTTACCAACCTTTGAATCCTATTCAGGTTAATATGGCCAAGGCGCAAATGCCAAAGATAAGTCTTATTAGAGTGAGAAGTTTTAAGTCTTTTTGAGTCATTATCATTTATCTCAGCATTAAGCAATAAGTCCATCTTAGGTTTGATAAAATATAGATTATTTTGCATCCATCCAGAACAGATAAAAGATTTATTTTTATGAATCACCACTTTTTCATTAAAAGATACCACGTAGGAGTCTTTAAATAAAGAAGATACAGAAATTAAATTCCTTTTAAATTTAGGAACATAAAAACAATCTTGCAAAATTAAATTCCTATAATTATCAAAATAAAGATGGACATCTCCCACTGCTTCCGCTGAGACCAAGGATCCATCGCCCATCTGAAGCGTTAAGTCTTCACGTAGCAGACTTCTCGTTTCTTTGAATCCCTGCAGAGAAACACAAACATGATTAGTTGCACTGGAATCTATGACCCAGATGTCACTGGATTCCTCAACCAAACAAGTTTCTAGATATAGAAGATCACACCTACCTCCCTTGGAAAGGAAGTCCTTGCAATGCTTCTTTATATGCCCGACCTTACCACAGAAGAAGCACTTAAGCTTCTTTAGGTTCTTCTTCTTCTTCTTCTTGCTCTTGGTAGTAGCAGGAATAGAAGACTTCCCATTCTTGGCCCGTTGCTTCTTTCCATTCCCAGAGTTAGGATTGAAACTAGAAGCAACTACCATGTTGGCCTCACCACCAGCAGGAGACTCCCTGATCAGCAGTTCAAACTCCTGTAACTGTTTCATCAGTTTTGTCAAGGTCATATCCCGTCTATTGCTTAAATTAAAAGTAGCTCTATATGGAATAAATTCCTTTCACAGAGTCTCAAAGACCATAGTCATCTGAGTTTCAGCATCGATGTCGGCTCCATTGGTTTGAGCCTCAACGAGGTAACCCATGACCAACATCATGTGCTCCTTTACAGATGTCCCCGGTCTCTGTCTACAGTTTAAGAGTTTCCAAAGCGCCCCTTGCCGCTTTGTTATGGCCTGGCCTCCATATATGTCCTCAAGATTATCCAAGATCTACTTCGCAGTCTCATAATCCTGATGTTGAGCCTGCAGCATGTTGTTCATGCTAGCCATAACATAGCAGCGGGCCTAATCATTAGCATCTTTCCAGCGGTCGTACGCTTGGAATTGCTCATTACTTGAGTCTCCCGTAGGCTCGGGAGGACAAGGGGTTGTCAGTACATATTTCAGTTTCTCAAAGGATAGGACGATGTCCAGGTTCCATTTCCAATCGTTATAATTCTCACCGGTTAATTGGTTTTTGTCAAGTATCGATGATAAAGCATTTTTAGACATTTTCAATCTACAATAAAGAATCATATACCAAAATAAGCAAACATATATAATAATTTAGTAAGATAACACAATCATGTAAAATCATACAAATGTGTTTATGTGTCAAAACCTTGAAAATATCACAACCTTACAACAATAATTCCCAACTCAGAATTCAACAAGCTTCTAGGGGAGTCATGCCAAATTCAATCAGGAACACGGATCCCCTCCTGATTAATATATGCCATCCAGGACCCGTATGATCCAGCATATACTAATAATCGTTTCTTTGGCCATTAATTTATTAACAGAGCTCCTAGGGGAGGTTAATAATAAAATTAACGTGAGTGTATAACCACCGTTTCAATATTTTATCCATGATTTATAATCACCACCTAGGGGTGTGCAACCATAAATCATACTAAAATACCTTATCCTTTTAGAGATCCAATTTGGTACATGATAGAAATCCCTTCCTAGGGGTCGGGACCACCATGTTCTTCCTATGGACCAACGATGAAGGCCTTAGGTCCTCTCTTCAAAAACCTTCTCCCACTCAATCTTTTGAAGTCAATGTTTTATTGTAAAATTATGCATGAACAATTTTAATATGAGCGGTACTCCCTATTCTATATGACATGTTATCAATATACATGGTAAATCATATTATAATGCAGACAAGCAAAGCAATCAAGCAAAGCTACAAGCAAAATAATAATAACCGTAATATTATGGTTCCACCCTAGAGAATAGAAAACTAAGATTACAAGAGAATAATCGAGACATTTATCGATTCTTCATCCTTGAATCCTCAAGCTGTATCCTTCTTCATGTAATATCCATCTTCAAGTCTTCAATCTCGTATGAATCGAATACTTCATATTTCCGGTCATATCCAAATTTAATGTTTCTCAGAATCATCCCAAAAATAAAATTAAAACTGCACCAGAAAAATTGCACCTTTTTTGGACATTTGGTAGCTCTCGATCGGTAGGTCGATCTAGTTGATCGGCCTGCCAATCATGAAGGTTCGGCCTGCCGGCAGAGCACCCAAATTTTTGCCCCACTGTCTGCCTGTCGGACCACACATCCGGCCTGCCGATCTGTGACCTTCGGCCGGTCGAACTGTGAGGTCCGACATGCCAACCGAGCAGAAAACCCTCATTCTAGAAAATACAATTTTAATGCAATTCATCAATTTTATTTTCAACAATTCAAAAACATAAATTAGAGACTCAGGAAATACCTAGAGGCGCCATCATCAATCTTTAAGATCCGACTGCTCGTTCCGTCTTCTCCGAATAATTATTTAATTACAAAATTCTTACGAATTAAAAATTAAATAACAATTCCTAGACGGAGATGATAGTCCGCCATCTAATTACATGAAAAACCAAGATACACATTCTAACCTCTAAGGAACCATAACCGGTATTAATTAATTAATAAATAATTAAACAACAATTTAATCAATCATAATTAATTAATAAAGATTCACCACATAATCCATGACAACATATATATTATATAGAAACCTAGAGTGCCATCTCTCTATAAAATTTAATTCAAGCATAGGAGAGATTAAGATAACAAAATTTATGCATATAACATGATCACAAACTTGCAAATTTATGTAAAAACCTTGGCTCTGATAGCAATTGTTGGAAACAAAGTGCGCAACGAAATTTTAAAATTTTTTCATCAGAATAATTTCCAAAAACACAAGTTTGACATGTTATATGTATAAATTAGACAGATCTTACTAACCTCAGTATGCCGAAGAACCTCCGCAACCTGTGTAGAGAAGTAACGTTCCAGAAGAGCCTCAACCAACTGGTCTTCTTTGCTATTCTCTATCCACAACCGGAGTGAGTGTGAGCTCACACGTACAGCTCTTCCACCGGTGACTCTCCTTCCAACCAATAGAGAGAACCCAAAGCTAATGTTCATGATTTGTGAACAAAAGCTCTCAGTGAGTTTTTCCAGATGCTCACTAGAAGAGTATCACTCTTAATCTCTCAAATTGATCTCTATTGATCTTAGTAAATCATGAGACTCACTCCCTTTATATAGCTATTGGTCTTGGGGTCACTCCATATCAGATTAGGTCTCAAAAACTTGAAACAGAATTAAGTTCGGATCAATATCTGATAAGATCCGCGTGAAAACGTGTAATCTTATCTCTCGCAGATCGGCAGGCCGAACAGCCTGATCGACAGGCCGAATGGGCCCCATCAGCAGGTTGAACACGTCATCCGGCAGGCCAAACTCCCGAGAAAAAATCTCCATGAATCTTTTATTTTTCACCCGAGATTTTAAAGGATAAAGTCTCAGTTTTGATTCAAATAACCCAATAGAGAAGTTATCTGATCAAAACAAAATTTATCAAGATAATCTCTAAGAAAATAAATCAATTCACAATAATTCTACAAGTTTATCTTGTTCTAATTTGTCCAAAATTAAAACAACCGATAAACAGACAAGAATTATCTGATCGCAATAATTCAACAAGTTTATCTTGAACTAATTTCTTACAAAATTAATTCAACCGATAAACAAACATAAATTATTTGATTCTTACAAATTTTAAACCAATCTGATAAATCTGACATAAGTCACCAATTATTGGAAAAGTACGCCGTGTCGTTACAGGACTTTATGAGCTAGCAAAGGGAACCAAAATGGACCTATAAAGTTCAAGATCATGATAATTATGAAACCCAATATCCCAGATATACATTTCACAATTATCAACACCAATGCTACTTCACTAAAAGCTTGGAGCTGCACTCCCAAACTTTATAGAATTACGAAGCTCGTGTAGCTAAGTCTCCATGACATATCATAGTGTATCGCATCCCCATATGATCATCCATAATCGGCTTAAGGTCAAGTTCTATCTTACCTTCCTGATTATTGTTATCTTACGTTCCATTGTCTCACCATTAGAAAACTTACCATCCAAAGATAGTATATCATTCGGTTACACCTATGTATCCAAATGGTTGAGCGCTCCAGTTTTTCAATTACAGGACAACGCATAATAGAGGATATCATTACTCCTAAAGAGGAGCTATGGATTCCATATCTATGAATAACAAGTCTACGCTATCAAGAGTCATGCCTCTAACGTACCGGCATGCATACCACTATTGAGATGTGGGTATCACCCTTTGGCACATCAAAAGACACAAGTCGAGATAACGGGCCCACTATTCATCTCAAGATTAAGATACAATACAAATGACTATCTAAAGTGAATCGATTTGCCAAGATAGAATTATTAATCCAAATCAATTCACTTTATGTCCCAATCCAACACATCGTCACCTATGACAACGTGCCAATGTTTCTATTCACGGTGTCTAACTCCGATGGTCAAAACAAACCATCTCCCAAAAGGGATATAGACAACATAACAATCTTTACATGAATAAAGCTCCCAACTTGCGGATCATATGTTTTAGACCGTCACCTTAAGAATCGTGTCTTCTGCATAATCAGTCCATCATATGCCCAATTCTTAAGGCTTAGACTGACAGTCTCAAACTACTGTTTGCTTATCATACATTCAACAAATATGAAAGTAAAGAGGACAAGATTTGGTATATATAAATGAATAAATTCTTTATTGATAAAAATGTCTCAAAAAACATATTACATTTTTACTCCTTAGGGCATACATGTCTAACAATCAAAGCATGGCATACATGAGACTACCCACTACCGAAGTATAAAGCACCTTCTTCATGTATTCTCTTTCTTCATGAGACTTTGGAGAGTCTTTCTTAGAAAGAGTAATTCCAGACCTAGATGGTTGCTCACTTTCTTGGAATCCTGCATTGCAAACCTCTTGATAATTTTATCTATGTAACCGGCCTGGGACAAAGCTATCATTTTTTTCTTCATATCCCGAAAGATCTGGATACTGAGAACAAAATTAGCCTCTCCTAAGTCCTTCATGTCAAACTGCTTGGTCAACCATAATTTGACCGATAACAATGCCCTAATGTCATTGCCAATCAATAGAATGTCATCTACATAGAACAGTAGAAAAACCACCTTCCCATCTTTAATGTGTTTATAAACACATGGTTCATCCACATTTTGTGAGAACCTATAAGTCTTGATCACCTGATCAAATCTTATGTTCCAAGAACAGGAAGCCTGCTTAAGTCCATAAGTTGACTTTAGCAGCTTACAAACCTTACCCTCTTGACCCGTGACCTTGAACCCGTCTAGTTGTTCTATATAATGGACTCATTAAGATAGCTATTTAGAAAAGCCGTCTTGACATCCATCTACCATATCTCGTAGTTGAGAGCAGCAACTATGGATAATAGAATCTGGATGGACTTAAGCATGGCTACTGGCGAAAAGGTTTCCTCATAATCGATTTCTTTCTTTTGCATATAACCCTTAGCTACCAGTCTAGGCTTAAAGGTTTTGACCTTTCCATCTACTCCTCTTTTCCTCTTGTAGATCCACTTACACCCTATGGGTTTTACCCCTTTGGGAAGATCCACAAGCTCCTAGACCTTATTAGTCTCCATAGACTTCATCTTTATGTTCATGGCCTCTGTTCAGAGTTTTGAATCAACATCCTCCATAGCCTCTATGTAAGTATAAGGATCCTGTCATATTCACCCGGTTAAGCCAAAAAGACCTTCCCATTGAACATATACCTCTCAGGTTGATGCCTGATCCTCCCACTATGCCGAAGCCCCTCAGGTTGTTGTTCAGGTTTGTCTGGTTTTTCTACACTGATCGAAACAGTTTCATACGGAACCTCCGGAGTGATCAGATGACTCCTTAACTCCTTAAGCACCACTTTGCTTTGAGGTTTAAAGTCGTCCATGTAACTCTCCTCAAGGAAAGTTGCATTAGTTGAAACCATGACTTTATTTTCCTTTGGGTTATAAAAATAACCCCCTTTAGTACCTTTTGGATATCTTACAAACATGCAAACTTCCAAACATTCTTCCAACTTATTCGCATCCTTAAATAGGACATGAGCTGGACATCCCCATATGTGAATATGGCTTAAGGATGTCTTCTTGCCCATCCATAACTCATGAGGAGTTTTAGGGACCAATTTTGAAGGCACATTGTTGAAAAGATAACATGCAGTTTATAGTGCATATCCCCACAAGGATAAAGGCAATGATGAATAACTCATCATGGACCTAACCATGTCCAATAAAGTCCTATTCCTTCTCTCCGCTATGCCATTCTACAACGGAGCACCCGGCGCAGTCAAATGGGATAAAATCCCAATCTCTAAAAGGTGTCCCAAGAACTCATCAGAAAGGTATTCTCCACCTCGATCAGATCGAAGTGCCTTTATGGGTCTACCTAATTGCTTTTCCACTTCAGCCTGAAACTCCCTAAACTTGTCAAAAGTTTCGCTATTGTAGTGCATCAGGTACACATACCCATATCTTGAGTAATCGTCAATAAAAGTGACAAAGTGCTCATACCCTCCTCGTGCCCGGATGTTCATCGGTCTGCAAGCATCACTATGCACAATTTCTAGAACCCCTTTGGCCCTATTGCCCTTAGACCCAAATGGTCTTTTAGTCATTTTACCCTCCAAACAAGATTCACTTTGAGGTATAGATTCCATCTTTAAGTGACTTAAAAGTCCATCTCTTACTGACCTTTGAAACCTATTCAGGTTAATATGACCAAGGCGCAAATGCCAAAGATAAGTCTTATTAGAGTGAGAAGTTTTAAGTCTTTTAGAGTTATTATCATTTATCTCAACATTAAGCAATAAGTCCATTTTAGGTTTGATAAAATATAGATTATTTTGCATCTATCCAGAACAGATAAAAGATTTGTTTTATAAATCACCACTTTATCATTAAAAGAAACCAAATAGGAGTCTTTAAATAAACAAGCTATAGAAATTAAATTCCTTTTAAATTTAGGAATATAGAAACAATCTTGCAAAAATAAATTTCTATAATTATCAAAATAAAGATGGACGTCTCCCACTGCTTCCGCTGAGACCAAGGATCCATCACCCATCCGAAGTGTAAAGTCTTTACGCAACAGACTTCTTGTTTCTTTGAACCCCTTTAGAGAAACACAAACATGATTAGTTGCACTGGAATCTATGACCCAAATGTCACTGGATTCCTCAACCAAAAAAGTTTCAAAATATAGAAGATCACACCTACCCCCTTTGGAAAGCAAGTCCTTGCAATGCTTCTTTATGTGCCTGACCTTCCCACAAAAGAAGCACTTAAGCTTCTTTGGGTTCTTCTTCTTCTTTTTCTTGCTCTTGGTGCTAGCAGGAATAGAAGACTTCCCGTTCTGGGCCTGTTGCTTCTTTCCATTCCCTGGGTTGGAATTGGAACCAGAAGTAGCTACCATGTTGGCCTCTCCACCCACAGTAGACTCCCTGATCAGTAGTTCAAACTCTTGTAACTGTTTCATCAATTATGTTAAGGTCATATCCCGTCTATTGCTTAAATTAAAAGTAGCTCTATATGGAATAAATTCCTTTCACAGAGTCTCAAAGACCATAGTCATCTGAGTTTTAGCATCAATGTCGGCTCCATTGGTTTATGCCTCAGTGAGGTAACCCATGACCAACATCATGTGCTCCTTTACAGATGTCCCCGATCTCTGCTTACAGTTTACGAGTTTCTGAAGCGCCCCTTGCCGCTTTGTTATTGCTTGGCCTTCAAACATATCCTTAAGATTATCCAAGATTTGCTTCACAGTCTCATAATCCTGATGTTGAGCCTGCAGCACGTTATTCATACTAGTCATAACATAGCAGCGGGCCTGATCATTAGCATCTTTCTAGCGATCATATGCTTGGAATTGCTCATTAGTTGAGTCTCTCATACGCTCGGGAGGAAAAGGGGTTGTTAGTACATATTTCAGTTTCTCAAAGGAAAGGATGATATCCAGGTTTCGTTTTCAATCATTATAATTCTCTCTAGTTAATAGGTTTTTATCAAGTATTGATGATAAAATGTTTTTAGACATTTTTAATCTACAATAAAGAATCATATACTAAACATAAGCAAACATGTAATAAAAATTTTAGTAAGATAACACAATCATGTAAAAACATAAAAATGTGTTTATGTATCAAAACCTTGAAAACATCACAACCTTACAACGATAATTCGCAACTTAGAATTCAGCAAGCTCCTAGGGGAGTCATGCCAAATTCAATAAGTGCACAGATCCCCTGCTGATTAATATATACTATTTAGGACCTGTATGATCCAGCATATATTAATAATCGTTTCTTTGGCCATTAATTTTATTAATAGAGCTCCTAGGGGAGGTTAATAATAAAATTAACATGAGTGTATAACCATCATTTCAGTATTTTATCCACGATTTATAATCACCACCTAAGGGTGTGCAACAATTAATCATGCTAAAATACCTTATCCTCTCAGAGATCCAATATGGTACATGATAGAAATCCCTTCCTAGGGGTTGGGACCACCATGTTCTGCCTATGGACCAATGATGGAGGCTTTAGGTTCTCTCTTCGAAAACCTTCTCCCACTCAATCTTTTGAAATCAAGGTTTTATTTTAAGAATATGCATGAACAATTTTAATATGAGCCGCACTCCCTATTCTATATGACATGTTATCAATATACATGGCAAATCATATTATAATGCAAACAAGCAAAGCAATCAAGCAAAGCTATAAGTAAAATAATAATAACCGTAATATTATGGCTCTACCCTAGAGAATAGAGAACTAAGATTACAAGAGAATAATCAAGACATATTATCAATTCTTCATCCTTGAATCCTCAAGCTGTATCCTTCTCATGTAATGCCCATCTTTAAGTCTTCAATCCCGTATGAATCGAATACTTCATATTTCTGGTTATATCCAAATTTAATGTTTCTCAGAATTGCCCTAAAAACAAAATTAAAACTGCATTGAAAACTGCACATTTTTTGGAAAAATTTCCAGCCCTCGATTGGTAGGCCAATCTACGTGATCAGCCTGCCAGTCATGCTCCATCGGCCTGCCGATCAGGAAGATCGGCCTGTCGATTCTTGAAAGTTTGACAGTTTGGCCTACCGCTAGAGCCACCTAATTTTTACCCCACTGACGGCCTGGCGAACCTCACGTCTGGCTTGCCGATTTGTGACCATCGACCTACCGAATTGTGGGGTTCGGCATGCCGACTGAACAGAAATCTTCAATTCCAAAAAATATAATTTTTAATGCAATTCATCTATTTTATTTTCAATAATTCAAAAACATAAAATTAGAGACTCAAGAAATACCTGGGGATGCCATCATCGATCTTCTAGATCCACCTTCTAGATCCGTCTTCTCTGAATGATTATTTAATTACAAAATTTTTACCAATTTAAAATTAAATAACAATTACTAGACGGAGATGATAGTTCGTCGTCTAATTACATGAAAAACCTAGATACACATTCTAACCTCTAAGGAACCATAACCGGTATTAATTAATTAATTAATAATTAATTAAATAACAATTTAATTAAGCATAATTATTTAATAAACATTCACCACATAATCCATGACAACATATATAATATATAGAAACCTAAAGTGCCAACTCTCTATAAAATTAAATTCAAGCATAGGAGAGATTAAGATCACAAAATTTATACATATAGTATGATCACAAACTTGTAAATTTATATAAAAAACCATGGCTCTTATACCAATTTTTAGAAAAATAGTACGCAGTAGAATTTTAAAAATTTTATATCAGAGTATTTTCTAAAACACAAGTTTTACATGCTATATGTATAAATTAACCAGATCTTACTAACCTTTGATTGCCAAAGAACCCTCGCAAAACGTGAAGAGAAGTAACGTTTCAGAAGAGCCTCAACCATCTGGTCTTCTTTGCTATTCTCTATCCACGACTGGAGTGAGTGTGGGTTCACATGTATAGCTCTTCCACTAGGTGACTCTCCTTCCAACCAAATGAGAGAACCCAAAGCTAGTGTTCGTGATTTGTAAACAAAAGCTCTCAAGGAGTTTTCAGACTCTCAGCAACAAAGTATCACTCTTAATCTCTCAATTGATCTAAATAACTTATGTGACTTACTCCCTATTTATAGAGGTTGGGTCTAGGGTCAGTCCTTATCAGATTAGGTCTCAAAATTTGAATTAGAATCAAATTCGGATCAATATTCGATAAGATCCACATAAAAATGCATGATCTTATCCTTCACTCATCAGCAGGCCAAACTGCATCATCGACAGGCCGAACTTGCCCATCGGCAGGCCAAACACGTGAATCGACAGGCCGAATTGTCGAATAAAAATCTCAGTGAATCTTTTATTTTTCACCCAAAATTCTATAGGATAAAGTCTCAGTTTTAATTCAAATAAGCCAATAGAGAAGTTATCTAATCAAAACAACTTTATCTAGATAATCTCTAAGAAAATAAATGAAATTCTAATAATTCTACAAGTTTATCTCGATCTAGTTATTCAAAATTAAATCAACCGATAAACAGACAAGAATTATCCGATCCTTATAATTCAACAAGTTTATCTTAAATTAATTTTATCACAAAATTAATTCAACCGATAAACAGACATGAATTATTTAATTCTTCCAAATTTTAACAAATCTGATAAATCTGACATAAGTTACCAATTATTGGAAAAGCACGCCGTATCGTTATAGGATGCTGTGAGCGAGCAAAGGGGACCAAATGGACCTATATATTTCAAGCTCCTAATAATTACGAAACCCAATATCCCAGATATACATTTCATAATTATCAACTCCAACGCTACTCTACTAAAAGCTTGGAGCTACACTCTCGAACTACATAGAATTACGAAGCCCGTATAGCTAAGTCTCCATGACATATCATAATGTATCGTATCTCCATAGGATTATCCATAATCGGCTTAAGGACAAGTTCTGTATTACCTTCCTGATTATTTTTATCTTACGTTCTATTATCTAACCATCAGAAAACTTACCATCTAAAGACAGTACACGATTCGATTAGACCTATATATACAAGTGGTTGAACGTTCCAGTTTTTCAATTACAGGATAACGCATATAAGAGGATATTACTGCTCCTAAAGAGGAGCTATGGATTCCATATCTATGAATAACAAGTCTACACTATCAAGAGTTATGCCTCCAACGTACCGGCATGCATACCACTATTAAGATATGGGTGTCACCCTTTGGTACATCAAAAGACATGAGTCAAGACAACAGGCCCACTATTCATCTCATGATTAAGAAACAATATAAATGATTGTCTAAAGTGAATCGATTTACTGAGACAGAATTATTAATCCAAATCAATTCACTTTATGTCCCGATCCAATACATCGTCACCTATGACAACGTGCCATTGTTTCTATTCATGGAGTCCACCTCCGATGGTCAAGACAAACCATCTCCCATTAGGGATATAGACAACATAACAATCTTTACATGAATAAAGCGCCCAACTTTATTTCCTTGATTGCGGATCTTATGATTTAGACCATCACCATAAGAATCGTGTCTTTCGCATAATCTATCCATCATATGCCCAACTCTTAAAATTTAGATCGACAGTCTCAGACTATTGTTTGCTTAACATACATTCAACAAATATGAATGTAAAGAGGACAAGATTTGGTATATAAATAATGAATAAATTCTTTATTGATAAAAATGTCTCCAAAAACTTATTACATTTTTACTCCTTAGGGCATACATGTCTAACAAAGTGAGCAAAGCATCTATTATGGAAATAAGATGCGCTCACATGTGGAGGCTGTAGGAACGTGTAAACTAGTCTTAAGTAGCGGCTTTGTTTTGTATTTGGAAAAGACATTTTATATTCCTAGTTTTTCAAGAAATTTAATTTCAGTTTCCAAACTTGTATTAGTTGGATATTCCTTTAAATTTTTAGAATCTTCTTTCAATTTGCTTTATAAATATGATTTTATTAGATGTGGTAATTTTTTTTATGGTCTTTTTCATCTTAATTTACAAAATGATGCCAATTATACTACTATGCACATTCATGAAAATGTTAGCATTAATCGATGTGTTGTAAATGATGAATCCTCTATGTTGTGGCATTAGAGATGGGGACATATCTTCATTGAGAGAATTAAGAGATTAGTAAATGATGGAGTACTTGGTACTTTAGATTTTACTGACTTTAATACTTGTGTGGACTACATTAAGGGTAAGCAGACCAACGAGCCAAAGAAAGATGCCAAGAGGAGTTCTTATTTATTGGAAATCATACATACAGATATTTGTAGTCTAGATATAGACACATACTCTCAAAGGTATTTCGTCTCTTCTATAGATGACTACTCACGATACATGTATCTCTACTTGCTTAACAAAAAAATAAAGTACTAGATGCTTTTAAGGTCTTTAAAGTGGAAGTAGAGAAACAGTGTGGGAAGCAAATTAAGATCATAAGATTGAATAAAGGTGGAGAGCACTACAGTAGATACACTGAGTATGGACAAGCACCTGGTCCTTTTGCTAAGTTTCTTCAAGAACATGGGATTGTTGCCCAATACACTATGCCTAGTTCTCCAGACTAGAATGCTGTAGCTGAAAGAAGAAACCAAACATTAATGGACATGGTATGAAGTATGCTTGCTAGCTCCAAACATTAAGAGTTTATAATCCACAAGAGAAGAAGCTAGACCCAAGGACCATAAGTGGATATTTTGTTGGTTATGCTGAACGGTCTAAGGGATACAGATTTTACTATCCATCTTATTGTACTAGATTTATGGAATCAAAAAATGCAAAGTTTCTTGAGAATGACTTAATTAGTGAGAACGATCAATCCTGGAACACTGTTCCTAAGAAAGATCATGCAGATGCTTTACCTTCCACTTCCTATGATAGATTGATTGTTGTGCATAACACGCCTAAAGTTTAAATGCGTGATGAACAACAGAAAGTCATTCAAGTACCATAGATTGCTGATCAAAAGATAATGGATCCAGCTAAACAACAGAGACATGAACTTGTTGAACAACATGCTTCTCAGGAGAATGTTGAACCAACATTAAGGAGATCCACTAGAGAAAAGTGATCGGCAATACCTAATGACTATATTGTATATCTACAAAAGTTTGACTATAATGTTGGAGCCAAAAATGATCCTAAAATGTTTTCACAAGCCATGAGTTATAAGGAATCTAATTTATGGTACAGTGCCATGAAAGACAAAATGGATTCTATGGCATCTAACAGAGTTTGGGATCTCGTTGAGTTGCCTAATGGTGTAAAAGCCATTGGATGTAAGTGGGTCTTTAAAACAAAGAAAGACTCATTGGGCAACATTGAGAGACATAACACAAGACTCGTTGACAAAGGATTCACTCAAAGATAAGGAATCAACTATGCGAAGACCTTTTCTCCTATATCTAAAAAGGAATCTCTTCGAGTCATTATGGTATTGGTCGCACATTTTGATTTAGATTTGCATCAAATGGATGTGAAAATAGCCTTTCTCAATGGTAATCTAGTGGAAGAGGTTTACATGAAACAACCACAAGGATTTCCTCTAGTTATGGTGAGCATTTAGTTTGCAAGCTTAAGAAATCCATATATGGATTGAAACAAGCCAGTGATATTTGAAGTTCCATGACATTATCTCTTCATTTGGTTTTGAAAAGAATATTATGGATTAATGTATATTCCAGGAGGTCAGTGGGAGTAGGATATGTTTCTTTATGCTATATGTGGATGAAATATTACTTGCAACTAATGATGAAGGTTTGTTATATGACGTGAGGCAATTTCTCTCAAAGAACTTTGAAATGAAGGATATGGGAGAGGCATCTTATGTCATTGGCATTAAGATCCATAGGGACAGATCTCGAGGCATTTTGTGTTTGTCTCAAGAAACCTATATCAACAAGGTTCTAGAGAGGTTTCGGATGAAGGATTGTTCACCAAGTGTAGCACCTATTGTAAAGGGTGACAGGTTCAATTTGAACCAATGCTCAAAAAATGAGCTCGAACAGGAGCAAATGAAAAACATTCCATATACTTCAGCTGTTGGAAGCCTAATGTATGCTCAGGTCTATACAAGACCTGACATTGCATTTGCTGTGGGAATGTTGGGTAGATATCAAAGTAACCCATGTGCTGACCACTAGAGAGCTGCAAAGAAGATGATGAGATACCTTCAAGCGACTAAAGATTACATGCTCATGTATAGACGGACTGATATTCTAGAGGTGATTGGATACTCCGATGCAGACTTCCCGGGCTATGTTGATTCACAAAAATCAACTTCTGGTTATATTTTTATGTTTGCCGGTGGAGCTGTATCTTGGAGGAGTGCAAAGCAGACTTTGGCTGCTACCTCTACTATGGAAGCTGAGTTCGTTTCTTGTTTTAAAGCTACTTCACATGGTGTATGGTTGAAGAGATTCATATCTGAACTTAGAATTGTGGATTCTCTATCTAAGCCATTGAGATTGTATTGTGACAATTCAGCTACGGTATTTATGGCCAAGAACAACAAGAGCGGTGATCAAAGTAAACACATCGACATTAAGTACTTGGCTATAAGAGAACGTGTTAAAGAAAAGAAAGTGGTCATTGAACACATTATTGCTAAGTTGATGATTGCTGATCCTTTAACTAATGGCAAGCCACCAAAGATTTTTAAGGATTATATAGTACAAATGGGACTTGGTTCCATGATGTGAATTTCATTGTACATACATTTGGTTATTTTTATGAAACTCTTATTCACTTGTGATGTTTTCTCATATTCAGTTGTGCACATATTCAGTTATTTTAAGAAAAATCAATTAAGTTGGACCTGGAATAAACATAGGGTTTATTCATTAAGTTGTGTTACCATTAATGAGTTAGTATTAAGAGATATAATGTATTGTAATACATGGAAGATAATACTCGTTTTAAGAGAACCTATCGCTATGATTCATGTGTTTATTCCTTAAATTTGAGATTAGTTGATTTTGGTTATTTAGAAAATATATGTGGACCAAGTGGGAAAATGTTATTTTTGATTGATTTATTATTATTTATCTAGTTTTTTAAATGATAATAAATAAATAAAAATAAATATAAGTGGTCCAATAAATACGTATTTTCTAAATGGTGTCAACCAAAGGGTATTCAGAACTGTTATAACACTTTAGAAAAAATGCCTCTTTTCATGAAAGGTAACGTACACCCTGATAATGGGTGTCTATAAATATCACGTAAGAGGGTCCCTAAGTCTATGCAGTTTTATTTAGAAATATACCATCTTTCTAAAATTGCAGACGGATTAGAAAAGTATCTTCTTTCACAAAAATGTCTTCAGGAATTCTTACAGAGTTATTCTCCATTCAACTGTATTTGTCAATGGCTAGAGGTTAGATTTTCTTTCCTTTACGTTTCCACATTTGGATGATTTTCATGTAATTTGGTTTATGTATATATGAAAATCATAATTTTGTATATGTAAATGTCTTATAGTGCGATCATTAAGTGACCTGTACTTGGATAAAACATATAAATATCGTCCCTCCATTAAGGAACTTGGTTTAAACCAATCCAATAACAATATAAAGTCTTACATATTATAGTGTAAAGTAAAAAACTACTACAATATAAAGTTCTTGTATGCTATAGTTTTTTAACAATTTTTTTAATTCAAGCCGGTTTGCCAAAACACCCAGTGTACATTACCAACCAGTCGCATTTAGGGCCGGCAATACGGGTTGCGACACGACGACACGACACGAATCCGACACGATTTTTTGCGGGTTAGTGTCGGAAAATTTGACCACGGGTCATTTTAGTGTCGACCCGAAACTGACCCGTCAAAAAACGGGTCGTGTTCGGGTCAACCCGTCTGACACGAAAATGACCCGTTTCTGACCCGTATTTAATTAATTAGCTTTTAAAAAATTAATATTATTTCATATATAATATAAGCTCTTAAAATATCAAACCTTACCTCTCTTATCACTCATCTTCTTGTTGAAGTGGTATGAAACTCTTCTAATTTTATTTTTTTTGAATATTTTATATATTAATGTGGGCGGGTTGCAGGTCATAATCGGGTTACGGGTCAAAATCGGGTCACGGGTTATTATTTTTTGACACTGTGCATAAGAAACGGGTTGACACGGGTCGGGTTAGTGTCAACCCGTGTCAAAACGGGTCGGGTTAGTGTTGAGAATTCTCAACCCGTTCGGGTCACGGGTCGGGTTAGTGTCGACCTAATTTTGTAAAAATTAACCTCAACCCGACACGAACCCGACCCGCCAACCCGTTTTGCCACCCCTAGTCGCATTATTCCAATGATTAATGGTTCGTTTGGTATGTAGATTCAGAATGGTATGGTTTAGAACTTAATAATTTGAACTATAGGTTCTAAACTGTGTGGTTTAAACAACAGTTTTGAATTGATGTTTGGAATATAAAAATTTAAAACAAGAATAAAACATCATATCAAGTTTAAAATGAGAACTAATATTTGAAAAACTATGGTTTATGAAAGAAAAACTAGAATGAAAATGGTTTTTATAGTAAAAAAATGATTCAAACTGTGTAAACTTGAGGGGACAAGGTTTAGATTTTATAAGTTTTGGCTGGTTTAAAACCACTTTCATGGTTTGAAATGGTCTCAGTTATTACTCCAACAAACATCAATTTAAGCCACTTCTATTATTTAAATTGTCTTAAACGGTTCAAACTTAGGTACAAAATGGCCTATAATACCATAAAGAATTGACAGCTCAACAATAAAAAGTACCAAATTTTCTACTCATGATAAGTTTATATGTCGGAGATTCGTGTCATTTTAAGTTGTGATAGGCAAAATAAAGTAATCCCTATTTTTGAGGTTTAAATTTAAAATCAATCCTTTTATGTATGGCATACCATTTTTAGTATTCTGAGCACTTCAGACAATTTATTACAAAATTGTGACTTCTAGATTTTGGACAGGAGGTGTAAGTAATTATTTCTTAGTGTTATTTAACTTTTTATTCTTTACATTTTGAGTATACCTTTTATTTTTTATGTTTTGAATATCATACCTCAGAATTTCAAATTCATATAAAAATTTTACTTTGATTGAATTGACGGCTAATTTTGAATAACAATGCTGCACTTTACACATAAACCTGTAAGCAAACGCGAATTAAGTGTTATGTACAAAACAAATGAAAAAGAGTAAAAGTTTACATTTATAAACAAACATGTTTAATAAACCAGTTAAAACTAAAAAAATAAGTTCATGTATTGTAGTATACGAAAGCTTTACACTATAGTCGTTTTTACTTTATATTTTAGTTAAAAAAACTTGACATTATAAATGATATAAAACTAATGAGTTCGAACTCTGTAAGTTGTGTGATTATTACCACATGATACTGACAAAAAAAAAATTATGGATGTGGCTTTCACCACCTGTTTGAATTGAGGAACTGAGGAAGGACTTTTTGAGGCTAATAGCTAGCAGCTAATTCCTGGCTGCCCATTAGCTAAAGGGATAAAATTTCGAAGAAAAAAAAGTCCAAAAGAACAATGTCCTGTGAATATTTTATACCTAATACTATGAGAGCCAATTACCATATCCATTTTCGGACAGCCTTTCGCTGTCTTACCTATAGACATTTTGTTTGCAATTGGGAATAATTGGTTTTCGTTTGTTTGCAACTTATGAACATATAATTACAGAAGCACAAAAATATTTATCATCAAATAAATTCATTTAATCATACAAAAACATCACACAATAAGAGTTCAACAATTTACCGATAAAAATAGTCTAAAAACCTAGCTTTAATAAAAATTCCATATCACATAAAATATTTGTCATATTATCATGAGACTTTCCAATTCATAAATTGACATATACATAAACATATTTGCCAAATTTCGTGCAAAATAACATTCATTTGCTTTATGAACAAAACCCATATTTTTGTGCATCATAGATAATAAGCAATACTTTTCTTTGAGTGGCAGAGAGAAGAAAATTCATAACTCAGCATAGGAAATTCCAATTAACGTGAAATTTGGAGAAACGTCACATATCACATACATGAATAACATATCAAAATTTCAAAATAAATAGAAAATTCTAGACAAAGATATGGTGGTCGGATTACAGGTAGACTACAATTTTAGAAATACTGAAAAAAAAATGAGTTCTTACCTTAAACAAATTTCTTCTCAAACTTCCTTGAACTTATCCCAATGAAATTTCAATATCTCTTTTAAGTATTTGCAAGAAAAATAGTGGAGATAAAATAAAACATATAGAGTAAAAGGGAGAGAGAGAGAGAGAGAGAGCGTGTTAGGAAGAAGAAGTTCGTTTACGTGAAAAATGAAATGTCGTAAAAAGGGAATACTCATCTTCTCTTTAATTATTAGAAATTTTCTGACTAAAATTGGGCTAATTTGCATAGAGAATGGAGAGGATTGAGGGAAAGTCAAATTGATTTGATTCTCTTACCATAATTCACAACTTAAAAATAGGAAATCACATCAAATCATCCAAATCATCGTAAAAGTCAAACCTTTTATTCCAAAATTAAAGAAAAAAACCAAATATGAGCTAATTAATCAGAATAAATCATCCAATCTTATCTAATCATCAAAATCATCATTGTCACAAATTTCTACTAATTGCTTATCAGCACCTGCCGACTGCAAAATTTGGCCGGCCGAAGATTTTGAGGTCCGGCCTGTCAATGAAGCTTCATCGACCTGCAGTTCAGTGAGGGACAATTTGGCCTGTCGAACTTGAAAAGTTCGACCTGCCGAACCGCCTTACACATTAAAGTTTCACAAAACATTAATTATTACATAAATTATCATAAAACATACAACGTAATTGACATGAACACTTTGAGCACATCAATTCCACATGACCGTCACCTGTCAGAATACTTAAAATAAAATGGTTAGTACCATTATATCATATATCAATAAGGAAATTACTTTACGTTGTTACTCATTCGTTACATGAGAATTTGGCGGGCGTTATAATTCTCCCCACAATATAAGAGTTTCATCCTCGAAACTCAGAATAGTTGTGGATACTTTACTCTTATGCCATCTTCACGTTCCCATGTAGCTTCTTCCACTTGGTGATTTTGCCATAAAACCTTGACCAATGAAGTTTCTTTATTTCTCAAGGTCTTGGTTATCCAATCAAGTATCTCTATTGGCTTTTCCTCATAGCTCAAGTCTTTTTGTATCTTGATCACTTATGGCCCAATCACATGCATAGGATCTGGGACATATTTCTTGAGCATCGAGACATGAAATACGTCGTACATAGTTGACATTTCTGATGGCAACCTCAGCTGATAAGCTACTTTGCCTATCCGCTTTACGATTTCATAAGGTCTAATAAATCTTGGGCTCAACTTGTCCTTCTTCCTGAACCTCATAACTCCTTTCATCGGTGCAACTTTCAAAAACACAGATTCGCCTACTATGAATTCTAAGGGTCTTCTTCTTCTATCAGCATAACTCTTCTGACGGCTTTGAGTGGTCTCTATTCTCTTCCGAATCAACTTAACCATTTCAGAGGTTTTGTTGACAAAATCAGTCCTTTTAGTATCAATGCTTTCCATCAACTTCTTCTCACCAGCTTCATGCCAACATATAGGTGACCTGCATTCCCGTCCATATAAGGCTTCATAAGGTACCATTCCAATCGTCACCTAATAACTGTTGTTATACGCCAACTCTGCTAATGGCAACATTTTTCACTAGCTGATCTTGAAGTTGAGAGTACAAGCCTGAAGCATATCCTCTAAGATCAAGTTTGTCCTCTCTGTTTAGCCGTCTATCTGAGGATGAAAAGCTGTACTGAAATGTCACTTGGTCCCTATTGCAGACTGTACACTTTCCCAAAACTTGGATGTGAACCTGCCATCACGGTCTGAGATGATAGACTTAGGAATCCCATAAAGTCATACAATCTCCTTGACATAGAGTTCCACTAACCATTCCATAGAATAAGTGATCCTGATAGGGATGAAATGCGCCATCTTCATCAGTCGATCCACAACAACCAAATAGCATCATAACCGTTCATAGTCCTGAGCAAACCGGTAATGAAATCCATTACAATATCCTCCCATTTCCATTCCAGTATCTGGATTGACTGTAAATCACCGCCAGGTCTCTGGTGTTCAGCTCTAACTTGTTGGCATGTCAAACATTGCTTCACATACATAGCAACATCACGTTTCATTCCAAACCACCAGAAATTATCCCTTAGATCATTATACATCTTTGTTGCACCTGGATAAATTAAATAAGGAGTACCATGAATTTTTGCCAAGATTCTTTCCCTTGGGCCATCAATGTTGGGAACACATAAGCGGTCTTTGAGATATAGAGTTCTGTCATCAGCAATATGAAACTCTTCACATTTGCCTCCTTTCATTTCCTACTTAATCCTTGTGAGGCTTACATCATCATCTTGCTTACTCTGAATTTCATCATGCAGTGATGGAGCAAGGGTGAGTGCTATTAGCTGGCCTGTTATGAGTTCCATACCGAAGTCTTGAATTTCCTTTCTCAAAGGCTAAGACAATGCTTGTAATGACATCAGTGTGGTAACAGTCTTTCTACTCAGTGCGTAAGCCACTCGGTTAGCTTTTCTAGGATGATAAAGGATTTCACAATCATAATCCTTCACCAACTCTAACCATCTCTGCTATCTCATTTTTAGGTCCTTCTGAGTGAAGAAGTTGTTAGACATGTATGCTCTAAGGAGTAAAAATGTAATACGTTTTTGGAGACATTTTTATCAATAAAGAATTTATTCATTTATATATACCAAATATTGTCCTCTTTACGTTCATATTCGTTGAATGTATGATAAGCAAACAGTAGTCTGAGACTGTCAGTCTAAACCTTAAGAGTTGGGCATATGATGGGATGATTATGCGGTAGACACGACTCTTAAGGTGATGGTCTAAAATATATGATCCGCAATCGAGGGAATAAAGTTGGGCGCTTTATTCATGTAAAGATTGTTATGTTGTCTATATCCCTTTTGGGAGATGGTTTGTCTTGGCCATCGGAGTTGGACTCCGTGAATAGAAACATTGGCGCGTTGTCATAGGTGACGATGTGTTGGATCGGGACATAAAGTGAATTGATTTGGATTAATAATTCTGTCTTGGCAAATCGATTCACTTTAGACAGTCGTTTGTATTGTATCTTAATCCTGAGATGAATAATGGGCCCGTTGTCTCGACTTGTGTCTTTTGATGTACCAATGGGTGACTCCCACATCTCTATAGTGGCATGCATGCCGGTACGTTGGAGGCATGACTCTTGGTAGCGTAGACTTGTTATTCATAGATATGGAATCCATAGCTCCTCTTTAGGAGTAATGATATCCTCTTATATGCGTTGTCCTGTAATTGGAAAACTGGAGCGCTCAACCATTTGGATACATAGGTGTAACCGAATGGTATACTATCTTTGGATGGTAAGTTTTCTAATGGTGAGACAATGGAACGTAAGATAAAAATAATCGGGAAGGTAAGACAGAACTTGTCCTTAAGCCGATTATGGATGATCATATGGGGATGCGATACACTATGATATGTCATGGAGACTTAGCTACATGAGCTTCGTAATTCTATAAAGTTCGAGAGTGCAGCTCCAAGCTTTTAGTGGAGTAGCGTTGGAGTTGATAATTGTGAAATGTATATCTGGGATATTGGGTTTCATAGTTATCATAAGCTTGAACTTTATAGGTCCATTTTGGTCCCCTTTGCTAGCTCACAAAATCCTGTAACGACACGGCGTGCTTTTCCAATAATTGGTGACTTATGTCGGATTTATCAGATTGGTTTAAAATTTATAAGAATCAAATAATTCATGTCTGTTTATCGGTTGAATTAATTATGTAAGAAATTAGTTCAAGATGAACTTGTTGAATTATGGCGTTCGGATAATTCTTGTCTGTTTATCGGTTGTTTTAATTTTGGACAATTAGAACAAGATAAACTTGTAGAATTATTTGAATTGATTTATTTTCTTAGAGATTATCTTGATAGAGTTTGTTTTGATCATATATCTTTTCTATTGGGCTATTTGAATCAAAACTGAGACTTTATCCTTTAGAATCTCGGGTGGAAAATAAAAGATTCGCGGAGATTTTTTCTCGGCAGTTCGGCCTGCCGATCAGAAAGTTCGGCCTGCCGAACTGGCCAGTTCGGCCTGCCTATCTCACAGTTCGGCATGCCGACCGCGACAGCTAAGATTACGCGTTTTTTACGCGTATCTTATCAGATATTGATCCGAACTTGATTCTGTTTCGATTTTTGAGACCTAATCTGATATGGACTGACCCCAAGGACCAATAGGTATAAAAAGGGAGTGAGTCTAATGATTTACTCAGATCAATTTGAGAGATTAAGAGTGATACTCTTCTAGTGAGCATCTGAAAACTCCCTGAGAGCTTTTGTTCACAAATCACGAACACTAGCTTTGGGTTCTCTCTATTGGTTGGAAGGAGAGTCACCGGTGGAAGAGCTGTACGTGTGAGCCCACACTCACTCCGGTTGTGGATAGAGAATAGCAAAGAAGACCAGTTGGTTGAGGCTCTTCTGGAACGTTACTTCTCTACACAGGTCGCGGAGGTTCTTCGGCATACTGAGGTTAGTAAGATCTGTTTAATTTATACATATAACATGTCATACTTGTATTTTGGAAAATACTCTGATGAAAATTTTTAAAAAATTCCGCTGCGCACTTTGTTTCCAACAATTGGTATCAGAGCCGAGGTTTTTACATAAATTTGCAAGTTTGTGATCATGTTATATGCATAAATTTTGTGATCTTAATCTCTCCTATGCTTGAATTAAATTTTATAGAGAGATGGCACTCTAGGTTTCTATATAATATATATGTTGTCATGGATTATGTGGTGAATGTTTATTAATTAATTATGGTTGATTAAATTGTTGTTTAATTATTTATTAATTAATTAATACCGGTTATGGTTCCTTAGAGGTTAGAATGTGTATCTAGGTTTTTCATGTAATTAGATGGCAGACTATCATCTCCGTCTAGGAATTATTATTTAATTTGTAAGAATTTTGTAATTAAATAATTATTCGGAGAAGACGGAACGAGAAGTCGGATCTTGAAGATAGATGATGGCGCCTCCAGGTATTTCCTGAGTCTCTAATTTTATGTTTTTGAATTGTTGAAAATAAAATTGATGAATTGCATTAAAATTGTATTTTCTGGATTGAGGGTTTTCTGCTCGGTCGGCATGCCGGACCTCACAGTTCGGCAGGCCGAAGGTCACAGATCGGCAGGCCGGACGTACGGTCCGGCAGGCCGACAGTGGGGCAGAAATTTTGGTGCTCTGCCGGCAGGCCGAACCTTCATGTTCGGCAGGCCGAACCACCATGATCGGCAGACCGATCACCCAGATCGGCCTGCCGACAGAGAGCATCCAGGTGTCCAGAAAAGGTGCAATTTTTCTGTGCAGTTTTAATTTTATTTTTTTGGACGATTCTGAGAAACATTAAATTTGGATACGACCGGAAATATGAAGTGTTCGATTCATACGGGATTGAGGACTTGAAGATGGATATTACATGAAGAAGGATATAGCTTGAGGATTCAAGGATGAAGAATCGATAAATGTCTCGATTATTCTCTTGTAATCTTAGTTTTTCTATTCTCTAGGGTGGAACCATAATATTACGGTTATTATTATTATGCTTGTAGCTTTGCTTGATTGCTTTGCTTGTCTGCATTATAATATGATTTACCATGTATATTGATAACATGTCATATAGAATAGGGAGTGCCGCTCATATTAAAATTGTTCATGCATAATTTTAAAATAAAACCTTGACTTCAAAAGATTGAGTGGGAGAAGGTTTTCGAAGAGAGAACCTATGGCCTCCTTCGTTGGTCCATAGGAAGAACATGATGGTCCCAACCCCTAGGAAGGGATTTCTATTATGTACCAGATTGGATCTCTAAAAGGATAAGGTATTTTAGTATGATTTATGGTTGCACACCCCTAGGTGGTGATTATAAATCATGGATAAAATATTGAAACGGTGGTTATACACTCACGTTAATTTTATTATTAACCTCCCCTAGGAGCTCTGTTAATAAAATTAATGGCCAAAGAAACGATTATTAGTATATGCTGGATCATACGGGTCCTGGATGGCATATATTAATCAGGAGGGGATCCGTGTTCCTGATTGAATTTGGCATGACTCCCCTAGGAGCTTGTTGAATTCTGAGTTGGGAATTATCGTTGTAAGGTTGTGATATTTTCAAGGTTTTGACACATAAACACATTTGTATGATTTTACATGATTGTGTTATCTTACTAAATTATTAAATATGTTTGCTTATGTTTGGTATATGATTCTTTATTGTAGATTGAAAATGTCTAAAAACGCTTTATCATCGATACTTGACAAAAACCAATTAACCGGTGAGAACTATAATGATTGGAAACGGAACCTGGACATCGTCCTATCCTTTGAGAAACTGAAATATGTACTGACAACTCCTTGTCCTCCCGAGCCTACGGGAGACTCAAGTAATGAGCAATTCCAAGCGTACGAACGCTGGAAAGATGCTAATGATCAGGCCCGCTGCTATGTTATGGCTAGCATGAATAACGTGCTGCAGGCTCAACATCAGGATTATGAGACTGCGAAGCAGATCTTGGATAATCTTGAGGATATGTTTGGAGGCCAGGCCATAACAAAGCGGCAAGGGGCGCTTCGGAAACTCTTAAACTGTAGACAGAGACCGGGGACATCTGTAAAGGAGCACATGATGTTGGTCATGGGTTACCTCGCTGAGGCTCAAACCAATGGAGCCGACATCGATGCTGAAACTCAGATGACTATGGTCTTTGAGACTCTGTCTAAGGAATTTATTCCGTTTAGAGCTACTTTTAATTTGAGCAATAGACGGGATATGACCTTGACAGAACTGATGAAACAGTTACAGGAGTTTGAACTGCTGATCAGGGAGTCTCCTGCTGGTGGAGAGGCCAATATGGTAGCTGCTTCTGGTTCCAATCCTAACTCTGGGAATGGAAAGAAACAACGAGCCAAGAGTGGGAAGTCTTCTATTCCTATTGCTACCAAGAGCAAGAAGAAGAAGAAGAAGAACCCAAAGAAGCTTAAGTGCTTATTTTGTGGTAAGGTCGGGCATATAAAGAAGCATTGCAAGGACTTCCTTTCCAAGGGAGGTAGGTGTGATCTTCTATATTTAGAAACTTGTTTGGTTGAGGAATCCAGTGACATTTGGGTCATAGATTCCGGTGCAACTAATCATGTTTGTGTTTCTCTGCAGGGATTCAAAGAAACGAGAAGTCTACTTCGTGAAGACTTAACGCTTCGGATGGGCGATGGATCCTTGGTCTCAGCGGAAGCAGTGGGAGATGTCCATCTTTGTTTTGATAATTATAGGAGTTTAATTTTGCGAGATTGTTTTTATGTTCCTAAATTTAAAAGGAATTTAATTTCTGTATCTTCTTTATTTAAAGACTCCTACGTGGTATCTTTTAATGAAAAAGTGGTGATTCGTAAAAACAAATCTTTTATCTGTTCTGGATGGATGCAAAATAATCTATATTTTATCAAACCTAAGATGGACTTATTGCTTAATGCTGAGATAAATGATAATGACTCAAAAAGACTTAAAACTTCTCACTCTAATAAGACTTATCTTTGGCATTTGCGCCTTGGCCATATTAACCTGAATAGGATTCAAAGGTTGGTAAGGGATGGACCTTTAAGTCACTTAAAGGTGGAATCTATACCTCAATGTGAGTCTTGTTTGGAGGGTAAAATGACCAAAAGACCATACGGGTCTAAGGGCAATAGGGCCGAAGGGGTTCTAGAACTTGTGCATAGTGATGTTTGCGGACCGATGAACATCCGGGCACGAGGAGGGTATGAGTACTTCGTTACTTTTATTGACGATTACTCTAGATATGGGTATGTGTACCTAATGCACCACAAAAGCGAAACTTATGATAAATTCAGGGAGTTTCGGGCTGAAGTGGAAAAGCAATTGGGTAGACCCATAAAGGCACTTCGATCTGATCGAGGTGGGGAATACCTTTCTGATGAGTTCTTGGGACACTTGTTAGAGAATGGGATTTTATCCCATTTGACTGCGCCGGGCACTCCGCAGCAGAATGGCGTAGCGGAGAGAAGGAATAGGACTTTGTTGGACATGATTCGGTCCATGATGAGTTATTCATCATTGCCTTTATCCTTTTGGGGATATGCACTACAAACCGCATGTTATCTTTTGAACAATGTGCCTTCAAAATCGGTCCCTAAAACTCCTCACGAGTTGTGGACAAGACGGAAGACATCCTTAAACCATATTCGCATATGGGGATGTCCAGCTCATGTCCTGTTTAAGGATCCGAATAAGTTGGAAGCACGTTCAGAAGTTTGCGTGTTTGTAGGATATCCAAAAGGGACTAAAGGGGGTTATTTTTATAACCCAAAGGAAAATAAAGTCGTGGTTTCAACTAATGCAACTTTCCTTGAGGAGAGTTACATGAACGACTTTAAACCTCAAAGCAAAGTGGTGCTTGAGGAGTTGAGGGGTAATCCGTTTACTCCGGAGGTTCCGAACGAAACCATTCCGATCGGTGTAGAAAAACCAAACAAACCTGAACAACAACCACAGGGGCTTCGGCGTAGTGGGAGGATCGGGCGTCAACCTGAGAGGTATATGTTCAATGGGGAGGTCTTTTTGGCTGAACCGGATGAACATGACAGGGATCCTTATACTTACGCAGAAGCTATGGAGGATGTTGATTCAAGACTCTGGACAGAGGCCATGAACATTGAGATGAAGTCTATGGAGACTAATCGGGTCTGGGAGCTCGTGGATCTTCCCGAAGGGGTAAAACCCATAGGGTGTAAGTGGATCTACAAGAGGAAAAGAGGAGTGGATGGAAAGGTCAAAACCTTTAAGGCTAGACTGGTAGCTAAGGGTTATACGCAAAAGGAAGGAATCGATTATGAGGAAACCTTTTCGCCTGTAGCCATGCTTAAGTCCATCCGGATTCTCTTGTCCATAGCTGCCGCTCTCGACTACGAGATTTGGCAGATGGATGTCAAGACGGCTTTTCTAAATGGCTATCTTGATGAGTCCATTTATATGGAACAACCAGACGGGTTCAAGGTCGCGGGTCAAGAGGGTAAGGTTTGTAAGTTGCTAAAGTCTATTTATGGACTTAAGCAGGCTTCTCGTTCTTGGAACATAAGATTTGATCAAGTGATCAAGACTTATGGGTTCTCACAAAATGTGGATGAACCATGTGTTTACAAACACATTAAGAATGGGAAGGTGGTTTTTCTACTACTCTATGTAGATGACATTCTGCTAATTGGCAATGACATTGGGGCGTTGTCATCGGTCAAATTATGGTTGACCAAGCAGTTTGACATGAAGGACTTGGGTGAGGCTAATTTTGTTCTCGGTATCCAGATCTTGCGGGATAGGAAGAACAAAATGATAGCTTTGTCACAGGCCGGCTACATAGATAAAATTCTCAGGAGGTTTGCAATGCAGGATTCCAAGAAAGGTGGGCAACCATCTAGGTCTGGAATTACTCTTTCTAAGAAAGACTCTCCAAAGTCTTATGAAGAAAGAGAATACATGAAGAAGGTGCCTTATGCTTCGGCAGTGGGTAGTCTCATGTATGCCATGCTTTGCACTCGACCGGATATTAGCTATGCGGTCGGGATTGTGAGTCGATTTCAGGCGGATCCAGGACCGAACCATTGGGTTGCGGTAAAGCATATTTTCAAGTACCTGAGAAGGACTCGAGGGTATATGCTTGTGTATTCGGGTGAGGATTTAACTCCTCTAGGATACACTGATTCAGATTTTCAATCCTGCCTGGATTCTAGGAAATCGACTTCAGGGTTTGTGTTTACTCTGGGTGGCGGTGCCATCAGTTGGAGAAGTGCGAAGCAAGATTGCACTTCGGATTCAACGATGGAGGCCGAGTATGTGGCGGCTAGTGATGCTTCGAAAGAAGCAGTGTGGCTCCGCAAGTTCCTTGGGGATCTTGAGGTAGTTCCTGGTATGGATAAAGCGGTATCACTGTACTGTGATAACAGTGCGGCGGTAGCTAATGCTAAGGAACCAAGATTTCACAAGAAGAGTAAGCATATTGATCGGAAGTATCATGTGATAAAGGACTTCGTTGAGAGCGGGCATGTCACGGTGTGCAAGATCGCGTCAGAGGACAATTTAGCTGATCCATTTACGAAGACACTTTCTGGGAGAGTCTTCGAAAGGCATGTGGAAGCTATGGGGATGCGAAATTTGCAGTATTTACTCACTTAGTGCAAGTGGGAGATTGTTAGACATGTATGCTCTAAGGAGTAAAAATGTAATACGTTTTTGGAGACATTTTTATCAATAAAGAATTTATTCATTTATATATACCAAATATTGTCCTCTTTACGTTCATATTCGTTGAATGTATGATAAGCAAACAGTAGTCTGAGACTGTCAGTCTAAACCTTAAGAGTTGGGCATATGATGGGATGATTATGCGGTAGACACGACTCTTAAGGTGATGGTCTAAAATATATTATCCGCAATCGAGGGAATAAAGTTGGGCGCTTTATTCATGTAAAGATTGTTATGTTGTCTATATCCCTTTTGGGAGATGGTTTGTCTTGGCCATCGGAGTTGGACTCCGTGAATAGAAACATTGGCGCGTTGTCATAGGTGACGATGTGTTGGATCGGGACATAAAGTGAATTGATTTGGATTAATAATTCTGTCTTGGCAAATCGATTCACTTTAGACAGTCGTTTGTATTGTATCTTAATCCTGAGATGAATAATGGGCCCGTTGTCTCGACTTGTGTCTTTTGATGTACCAATGGGTGACTCCCACATCTCTATAGTGGCATGCATGCCGGTACGTTGGAGGCATGACTCTTGGTAGCGTAGACTTGTTATTCATAGATATGGAATCCATAGCTCCTCTTTAGGAGTAATGATATCCTCTTATATGCGTTGTCCTGTAATTGGAAAACTGGAGCGCTCAACCATTTGGATACATAGGTGTAACCGAATGGTATACTATCTTTGGATGGTAAGTTTTCTAATGGTGAGACAATGGAACGTAAGATAAAAATAATCGGGAAGGTAAGACAGAACTTGTCCTTAAGCCGATTATGGATGATCATATGGGGATGCGATACACTATGATATGTCATGGAGACTTAGCTACATGAGCTTCGTAATTCTATAAAGTTCGAGAGTGCAGCTCCAAGCTTTTAGTGGAGTAGCGTTGGAGTTGATAATTGTGAAATGTATATCTGGGATATTGGGTTTCATAGTTATCATAAGCTTGAACTTTATAGGTCCATTTTGGTCCCCTTTGCTAGCTCACAAAATCCTGTAACGACACGGCGTGCTTTTCCAATAATTGGTGACTTATGTCGGATTTATCAGATTGGTTTAAAATTTATAAGAATCAAATAATTCATGTCTGTTTATCGGTTGAATTAATTATGTAAGAAATTAGTTCAAGATGAACTTGTTGAATTATGGCGTTCGGATAATTCTTGTCTGTTTATCGGTTGTTTTAATTTTGGACAATTAGAACAAGATAAACTTGTAGAATTATTTGAATTGATTTATTTTCTTAGAGATTATCTTGATAGAGTTTGTTTTGATCATATATCTTTTCTATTGGGCTATTTGAATCAAAACTGAGACTTTATCCTTTAGAATCTCGGGTGGAAAATAAAAGATTCGCGGAGATTTTTTCTCGGCAGTTCGGCCTGCCGATCAGAAAGTTCGGCCTGCCGAACTGGCCAGTTCGGCCTGCCTATCTCACAGTTCGGCATGCCGACCGCGACAGCTAAGATTACGCGTTTTTTACGCGTATCTTATCAGATATTGATCCGAACTTGATTCTGTTTCGATTTTTGAGACCTAATCTGATATGGACTGACCCCAAGGACCAATAGGTATAAAAAGGGAGTGAGTCTAATGATTTACTCAGATCAATTTGAGAGATTAAGAGTGATACTCTTCTAGTGAGCATCTGAAAACTCCCTGAGAGCTTTTGTTCACAAATCACGAACACTAGCTTTGGGTTCTCTCTATTGGTTGGAAGGAGAGTCACCGGTGGAAGAGCTGTACGTGTGAGCCCACACTCACTCCGGTTGTGGATAGAGAATAGCAAAGAAGACCAGTTGGTTGAGGCTCTTCTGGAACGTTACTTCTCTACACAGGTCGCGGAGGTTCTTCGGCATACTGAGGTTAGTAAGATCTGTTTAATTTATACATATAACATGTCATACTTGTATTTTGGAAAATACTCTGATGAAAATTTTTAAAAAATTCCGCTGCGCACTTTGTTTCCAACAGAAGTACTTTAGGCTTCGATGATCGGTGAAGATCTTGCATTGGACACCATACAAGTAATGTTTCCATATTTTCAGCGCGAAAATGACTGCTATGAACTCGAGGTCATGAGTAGGATAGTTCTTTTCATAATCCCTCAGTTGTCTCAACGCGTAAGCAATCACTCTATCATTCTGCATTAGGACTGTACCAAGGCCCATCTTAGATGCATCGCTGTAAATCACAAATCTGTCACTTCCTTTTGGAATAGTCAATACTGGAGCTATCGTTAGCCTCTTCTGCAGTTCCTAAAAACTCTTCTCACATGCTTCTATCCATTTGAACTTCTTTCCCTTGCGGGTTAGCTTTGTGAGTGATGTTGAAATTTTGGAGAAGTCTTCTACAAATCTTAGATAATAACCAACTAGGCCTAAAAAGCTCCTTATTTCACTTGCATTTGTCGGTTGTTCCCAATTGAGAATAGCCTCTACCTTAGCAGGGTCTACCATGATTCCTTCTTTCGACATTACATGCCCCAAGAAAGACACTCTATCAAGCCGAAATTCACACTTAGAGAATTTTGCATATAACTTATGTCTCCTTAATGTCTCCAGCACAATTTTCAAATGCTCCTCATGTTCCTCCTGATTCTTTGAATAAACAAGAATATCATCGATAAACACAACAACAAATTTATTGAGGAAGTCCTTGAATACCTGATTCATCAGATCCATGAAGGCTATAGGTGCATTCATTAGACCAAAAGGCATGACCACAAATTCATAGTGACCATACCTCGATCTAAAGGTTGTCTTAGGAATGTCTCCTTTAATCTTCAGCTGGTGATAACCTGACCGTAGATTAATCTTTGAGAACACAAATGTACCCTTAAGCTGATAAAAAAAATCATGGATTTGAGGCAACGGGTACTTGTTCTTGATTGTTGCCTTATTCAGTTCTCTATAGTCGATGTAGAGTCTTATAGAGCCATCCTTCTTCTTAACAAATAGAACTAGACCTCCCCATGGTGAGTGACTTGGCCTGATGAAGCCTTTGTCGACCAATTCCTTTAATTGTTTATGAAGCTCCCTTAACTCTGCTAAGGCCATTCTGTATGGTGCCTTCAAAATCAGGTTGGTGCCTGGAGCGAGCTCGATCTCGAATTCAACTTCTCTATCAAGAGGTAGGTTTGATAGATCATTTGGAAACACCTCTAAAAATTCATGTACCATTGTCACAACTTCAATCCTTATCTTTTCTTCTTGACTTTTATCTACAATGTTCACTAGATAGCCCATGCAGCCACTAGCTAACACCTTCCTTGCTTTCATGGCAGATAAAAACATAATGGGTTTCTTTATGGACTCACCAACATACACGAACTTCTATTCACCTTCCGGATGGAAAATCACTTTTTGTTTCCATCATTCAATGGAAGCATTATACTTGCTCAGAAAATCCATCCCGAGAAGTATATCAGAATCATACATGTCGATCATGATAAGGTTGACAAAGAGTTCCCTATCAGAAATCTGTAGACATACTGTATGCAGACAATGCATAGATATTATCACTTCCCTGGAGGGTAGTGTCGTAGTAAATCCCTGTCTAATTGGTTCCAAATGAACCCCTGACTTCTTAGCAAAGGACGATGATACAAAAGAATGCGTGGCACCTGTATCAAAGAGGACATATGCATTAATAGAAAGACTTAAAATCTGACCTATGACCACAGTAGAGGCTTCAACAGCCACCTGTTCTTTTGTCATGGCGTAGATGCGGGCATTTGTAGGTGGGGCTTCAAGTCTACCTTGACTAATCAATGGCCCTTCTAAGGAAGCTTTCATCTGATGGAGTTAGGCTTGTGGAGCTCTCTGAGGGGTTTAAGCATTAGTTTGGTTAGGGCAATTCTTGGCAAAATGATCTTCTCACCCATAGATAAAACACTGGTTTGTCCCCAGACGGCATTCTCTAGGATGTTTCTTCCTGCATTTGGCACATTGTTGAATCTGCCTATTATTGGGATGGCCACCATTGTGTCTCTTGTTGCCTTGGTTTTGCTGGTTTTGAGGATTGCCCTTCCTCTTGTTATTCTTCCAATTTTGGTTGTTGTTGTTGTTGTTGTTGTTGTTTCTGTGTGGAGGGCGGTTCTGGGTGTTTGCATTACTGGCTGGCTGACCTGACTGAGGCTAATTTCTTCTTAGCTTAGATAGGTGGAACTCAGCATGTTGAGCCCTCATAACAACCTGCTCCTAGTTTCTTGGTGGACTTGCCCCATCAACAATTGCAGCAATCTCTGGCCTGAGAACTCTGATCAGCCTTCTGATCCTTTCACCTTCATTGCTAACCATCCCTAGGCAAAGATGAGCTAATTGATCAAATTTTGCCACTATGCCGGTAACCGACATGTCTCCCTAGCGCAGGTTCTCAAACTCATCGTAGTGCTTCCTGGTAATGTTCATGTGGAAAAACTTCATGTTGAACTCATGAACGAAGTCAGCCAATGTCATCTCATCAACATTCCTGCTCAGTTCAATTCCATCCCACCAAATCTTGGCCTCCATGGTGAGGCAGTATGAAGCACAGAGAACCTTCTCGTTGTCTGTGAAGCCCATAAGTCTCAAAGTGGCCTCAATCGTCTTTAGCCATCCTTGGGTGACTAATGGATCCTTAGAACCTTTGAAGTCCACTGGCTTAACTCTCTTCCATCTGACTCGAAGGGGTTCCTGATAGGCCGCACTAGGTTCAGCAGTAGGAGCTGGTACTTCATTAACTTTTGGCTGAGGAGGAGGAGAAGGAGGTACGTCATTGTCTCGTCGTTCACCGTTGTCGCCGTTGGCCCTTAATTCTGTAATTTCTCTTCTTTGGTCCTCCAACTGCCTTTGCAACTCAATAATGATTTTCATCAACCTTTCGTTGGTCTGGGTACAGGTTTGCATTCTTCTATGGCCATCCATTGTCGATTTCTTAAAAGAATAAGGAGCTTAAGTATAATCTTCTAATTTATGAGACAGGTTTTCACTACTAAGGCATTAACCATTAGGCAACTAGGTCTTACACTTATCATCATACTTGTATCTTAACATTTAACTTTAAAACTTACTTACTTGGAGGACTTAGATTGACGTGTGGTGATATTAATTGAAAATGAAAATCCTCTCTGATACCAAAGCCTATAATGCCCCTTAAAGACATCACAGATGTCGTTACATTCATTCTTGTAATTGTTATTTAAGATAAACTATTTAAATAAAACATAATTTGGAAAAGATACCCCAGGATCCATGCATACATTTTTTTTAAAATTTTTATTAATTACTTAATTATAAACACTCTTTAAATAGTTTATCAATACCAATGTAAGTTGAACAAACTTTTAAAACATCTTTGAAAATCCACATTCACGGTTCAGCAGGCCGAACTTTGGACTTCGACAGGCCGAACTTCTATTTAAAAACAAAAAAACAAAATTCAATTTAAAACAAGTCTCAATATTACAACTGCGGAAGACAATAGATAAAACTATAAAGTTAAAGTGTCATAGTTTAAATCTTTAAAATTCATCAAATAACATACTCAAAATTATGAAACATAGTTTATATCATTAAAATTTCCTTCTTTGGCGTTCTTCCGTTTGCAATTCATCTTGCTTAGCTCACATGCCTTTTCTTGCCCTCCTCCTATTCCATTATTTTCTTCCCTTATCTGCAACATGATATAAAACTGAATAAGCTAATGCTTAGTAAGTACATATCATATACCACAACTTAAAACATTTTATGAATATCATCATATACATCACCATAATAGTGCATTAAGCACAATTTCATAAGGAACATATCTTTCATTACATTATCCATATTAAAAACTTAATTCATTTTGTCTTAAGGGCCCAAGTGTTGCATCATAAACATCATTATAGGCGTGCCGTCATGAGAGGAGAATGGTAGCTAATCCTAAACTAAACATGACATCATAACATAACATAAACATGGGTATGCAACACTTATTTAGGTTATATGTATATATAGACATAAATATATACTTAGATGTTTTGAAAGACATCATCATCGAAACATGCATAAACTTTAAACATCAAACTTTCATAATAAAACATCACGTATAATCATTGTGGAAATCATTATAAAATCATCATGAACATAGATTTCAAACTTTTCATCAACCACATCATGTTGCAGGTGAGAATGTACTTACTTGTATAGCTTATTTAACCTTACTCGCATGTGACGTCGCCGTAGTCTTGATGTGCTCGCTCCTTAGTGTGTTCATGTCATATATTCATTTAAAATAACAATTAACATTTATCTCAAAGAATTATTCACCATCGTATAACATCATCCATTTCCATAATACATCTACAACTCTAATTCAAGAAATACATAAACACAATTTTTCTTGACCTTTATTTATTCAAAACTCAATAACTCATAATTCTTATAAAATTCAAGTACCAAACTTGGCAAGGACAAAGTTAACATATAAACCTATCACCATGATTTTTCATTAGTCATAAAAATTTCTATTTGACAACTTAAACAAGCCACATAACTCACACTTCCAAAACTACCAGCAATAACAAAACAATGAGCAGTCCATACTTGCATTCTTATACAAATTATCCATATCTTAAAATAATTCCATAAAAATACTACATATCATAAACACTTAAAATTACAATATAGCCAAAAATCACCTTCTAATAAAATTCAAACCATCCCAATTCATGCATGGGGAGACACGAACAAAATGGCTTTCAACATATTAGGCAGTGAGTTGCATACATATTAGGTAGTGAGTTGCATACGTTTTTCATAATCCAATAAAATTAAATAAAATTACTATGACACTAAAAGTCATATTACAACTTATGAACATATAATTATAGAACCACAAAAATATTTTATCATCCAATAAATTCATTTAATCATACAAAAACATGACACTATAAGAGTTCAACAATAGAGTTCAACAACTTACCGACAAAAACAGTCTAAAAATCTAGCTTTAATAAAAATTCCATATCACATAAAATATTCATCATATTTTCATAGGACTTTTCAATTCATAAATTGACATATACATAAACATATTTTCCAAATTTCATGTAAAATAGCATTCATTTGCATTATGAACAAAACACATATTTTTGTGCATCATAGATAATCAGCAATACTTTTCTATGAGTTGCAGGGAGAAGAAAATTCATAACTCAACGTAGGAAATTCCATTTAACGTGAAATTTGGAGAAACATCAATATCACATACATGAATAAGATATTAAAATTTTAGAACAAATAGAAATTCCTAGACAAAGATATGAGGGTCAGATTATTGGTAGACTACAATTTCAGAAATACCGAAAAAAATTGAGTTCTTACCTTAAACAAATTTCTACTCAAACTTCCTTGAACTTACCCCAACAAAATATCAATATCTCTTTTAAGTATTTGTAAGAAAAATAGTGGAGAGAAAAGAAAACGTGTAGAGTAGAAGGGAGAGAGAGAGAGAGAGAGAGAAAGAGAGAGCATGTTAGGAAGAAGAAGTTCGTTTACGTGAAGAGTGAAATGTCGTAAAAAGAGAATACTCATCTTCTCTATAATTATTAGAAATTTTTTGACTAAAATTGGGCTTATTTGCATGGAGAATGGAGAGGATTGGGGAAAAGTCAAATTGATTTGATTCTCTTACCATATTTCACAACTTAAAAATTGGAAATCACATCAAATCATCCAAATCATCATAAAAGTCAAACCTTTTCTTCCAAAATTAAAGAAAAAGACCAAATATGAGCTAATTAATCAAAATAAATCATCCAATCTTAACCAATCATCAAAATCATCCTTGTCACAAATTTTTGAAAAATTTTTGTTGATTGCTCGTCAGCACTCTTCGACCTGCCGACTGCACAGTTTGGCCTGCCGAAAGTTTTGAGGTCCAGCCAGTCAATGAAGCTCCATCGGCCTACCGTTCAGTGAGGGACGATTTGGCCTACCGAACTTGAAGGTTCGGCCTGCCGAACTGCCTTACACATTAAAGTTTAACAAAACATTAATTATTACCTAAATTATTATAAAACATACAGCGTAATTGACATGAACACTTTGAGCACATCAATTCCACGTGACCGTCACCTATCATAACACTTAAAATAAAATGGTTAGCAACATTATATCATATATCAATAAGGAAATTACTTTATGTCGTTACTCATTCGTTACATGAGAATTTGGCAGGCGTTACATTAAGTGGGCAAACAATAACTCCTCTGAAATCATTGAACCAAGACAAACCCATTAAGGGAGGAAAAAATTTCTTTTCAATCTTTTATTTTAAGTGAAAATCATGATAGAAAACCCAAAAATGAAAAGCATTTCTTCATCCATAAACAGTAGGGTTCAATTAATATCCTTCACAAATATAGAGGGATATGAAAAAATGAAATGTTAGATGAAGACAAGGAGCCGCCTTTGATATCGGAGGAGGTCACTGGCGTTTGGGCTGAGAGAAGAAAGCTCAAACTTACACCGACCATCGAATGAAATTGATGACAATGAGGGCCAATCACAAAGAGAGAGAAGAAATTGGGGTACTAAATTGGAGAAAAATTCTTCTCTCTAAAGAAATGCATTCAACAAATTCAAACCAAGAAATAAAAAAAAAGGCAAAAAAATGACTACAAAAATGACTAAAATGATATTATTTTAGGTATCTACATTTTTTTAATACATTAGTTACATTTTTTTGGATTTTGAAAGAATAAAACACAAGTTAAACTTGCACTGAAGTACTGCATTTCATGTAGTGTGTGTAACTTTTTTTTTTTCAGGATAAAAAAGTAAACGTTTATATGTATAAAGACCAAGGATGAAAATATACGCCATATTGTCGACATTTCCATAACAAGATTTATATTTTGAGTCTCGATATGGACATAAGGGGGAAGGAATTTTCTTTTGGGATGTCCGTAACATTTCCTCAACACAAGTGAATATTCATAATTATTTAGGATATTTCTAGAAAACTCAAAATGTCCAAAAAAGGTCAGAAAATTTTTCTTTTTTGCCAAAAACAAATTTGTAGGACTTTTTTTAATTATTTTTCAATGAAAGTGTGACTAATATTTTCAACCTAAAAACAATAAAAAGTATTATTAAAATTTGTTAGCCTTTAAATAATTTTTACTTTTTTAAAAGAATAGTCGAAAACTTCACATTCAAAATTTAAAATTTTGAAAACAAAATTTTTAATTTTTTTACTTTTTTTTCCTTTGAAATATATTTTTGTGACTTCAATCTTTTGTTTCAAAGAATATATTCATGAGATTATTCACGTTTTCATCTACACAGTGTGTATTTGGCAATCTCAATTCCAACTAAAACTTTTGGTTGCTACATCATAAAGCTCTCATATGTTATAGTGTCATAAAAAAAGTGAGGTATAGTGTAAAGCTCTCACATGCTACAATATTTTGAACAAAAACTAGTTACTACACTTCCTAAATACCCTAAAAGCTTAAAGTTTCATATCATCTAGATGTATATGTAGTATACTTCTACCATTTATCTATTAGTGTGAATTATTGCTATTCCTCATATAATTTACCTGTGAGATTGTTAATCTATTATATTAGTGTATCTTGTTATTAATAAGCATGTAAAATAGTGTTAGAATCATAATTGATATATAATTTTGATGATTTCCTTTTATAATATGAGTGTGAACTGTAACACCCGCCTATTTTATGTAACGGATAATGTTATATTAGTGACAACGTTAAGTAATTTTTATTGATATATGTTATGGCACATGATATTATTGTCACTAACTATTTATTTTAAGTGTTATGACAGGTGACGATTACGTGGAATTGATGTGCTCAAGTATTCATGTTATTTACATTGTATGTTTAATTATGATTCCTTAATGATTTAAATGTATGATGCATTCATGTATGTAAGGATAGTTCGGCAGGCTGAACCTTCAAGTTTGGCAGGCCAAATTGTCCCTCAAGCGTCTGTAGACCGATGGAAATAATCGGCAGTCCAAACTTAGGAGAATCGGCAGGCTGATGACAGCTAACAAGCAGTCAGCCAAAGTCTCCTAAAATTTTGATGATGATGATTGGTTGTGATTGGATAATAATTGCCAATTGATTGGTATATTTATGGATTAATTTCCTCATTCAAGGAAACAAAACCATTTACTTTTGATTTATTGGAATTGTTTTAAATGGTTTCCTATTTTTAGAAGGCAAAATACGGTAAGAGAGACTAATTGATTTGACCTTCCCTCATTTCTCTCCATTCTCCAGGCAAATTAGCCCAAGATTAGTTAGAAAATTCTGATATTATAGAAAGGATAACTTCCCTCTTTTATGACATTCTCATCTTTTACAATAATTTTATTCTCTTTCTTAGAAATATTCTCTTAGACTGTTCCCTTTCTTCTTCCTTCTCCACATTCTCTTCTTCTCTTCTCCCTTTATTTTTGGTTGCAAATACTTAAAGAAATATTGAGTTTTCTTTGGGCAAATTCGAAGGAATTCGAGAAGAATCGTTTTGAGGTAAGAGTTCATTTTTGGTTTAATTTTTGAAATGAAATCCTTCTTGACATCTGGCTGCTATATCTTTCTCTACGAAATTGTTTTTGCTCTGAATTTTTAATATGTTATTCATGTATGAGTTATGTGATGTTCCTCCAAATTTGAAGTTAATTGGATTTATCTATTGTAAGATATGAATTTTCTACCCACTGCCACTCACAGTAAAAATGTTGTTGTTTGGTTATGATGCTCGAAAATGTGATTTTTGTTCAAGGGGTAAACGTGCTTTGTTTGCTACGAAATTGGCAAGAATGTTCATATATATGTTAAGCTATGAACTGGAAAGTCTGGCAATGATTTGATGAGTATTTTATGTTATGGAATTTTTAGTAAGACTAGGTCTAGAAACTGCTTTAACAGTAAAATTGTTGGACTTTTTGGTTATGTGATGTTTTGTGTGATTAAATGATTTTATTGGTGTTGAGATAATTTTGTGGTATTGTGATGTATGTTAATAAGTTGTTAGTAAGAATTTTAGAGTTTAACTTAATATGTTTTAATTATTTGAAAATGATGAACTCATGTAGCTCACTGTATAAGTTAATAGAGGTTAGTTTTACCACTGATTTCAAATGTGTTTTTTGACCTACTCCGATTTTTGTTGAAGCCAATTTTTGGATATGTTAGAGTTCTATATGTCTGTTATATGAATTCATTTTTTTGTAGATTTTTCTGTGATTTCAAATGTGTTAAACGGACCTGAGTTTTAAGTTGCTCACTGTATTGTGTTGATTGGCAGATTTTTTTTTTATGAAATAAAACTATGACTTGTTTTTAAATATTAAATGAAATATGATATAATCTATGTTTCAAGAGATGAATGTATGTGAGATGATATATGGTAATGGATGTTATGTAGTGGTGATTAATTCATTAAAAATATATGTTAATTGCCATTTTCTTTTTAATGAATGTATGACATGAACACATTATGAAGAAGAGTACATCGAGACCGCAGTGTCGTCACCAACAATATTAAGGTTAAGTAAGCTAGCTAGAAAAGTAAGTACATTCTCACCTGCAACATGATATGTTATAAAGGTTTGAAAATATGTTTTTGATGATATCTATGAGGATTTTATGATGATTTCATTTAAATATTTCTTATGAAATACTTTTATATTCTTAAAAGATATGCATGTATGATGATGCTGTATTTCAAAGCATGATAGTGTATATATATGTATATATATGTATCACCTAAATAAGTGTTGCACACCAATGTTATGTTATGATGTCATGTTTGGTTTAGGATTAGCTACCCTACTCCTCTCATAACTGCGCGCCTACAATGATGATTATGGTGCAACACTTGGGTCCTTAAGATAAAATGGAATAAGTTTTAATATAGTCAAAGTAATGAAAGATATGTTTCTATGAAAAAGTGCCTAGTGCACTATGATGATGACGATGATAATGATGATGATGTTCATAAAATATTTTAAGTTGTGAGATAATAATGTACTTACTAAGCATTAGCTTATCCGGTTTTTATATCATGTTGTAGATAAGGGTAAGAAGGTCATGGACTAGGTGGAGGATATGAACAGGCGTGTGAGCAAAGGACGATGATTTGGAATCAGAAGAATGCCAAAGAAGAAAGTTTTATGATTAAACCATGTTTATAATTTTGGAACATGTTATTTGATGAGTTTTTAAAGATTTCATGAACTTGTTTTAATATTTTACCTTATTAAGTATATGGTCTTCCGCTTATTGAATCTTGTCTTTAAATTAAGTTTTCTAATGTTTTTCTTTAAAGTCGGTTGGCCTGCCAAACAATAATTATTGGCCTGCCGATCTTAGCAAAGTTTAAAACCTAGTTTTGTAGAGCCTCGGGCGGCCTGTCGGTGGATGAACTCTGGCCTGCCGATCTAGTTCGCCCTGCCGAAGTAATAGGTTCGGCTTGCCGAACCGAGAATGAAGATTTTGCTTAAAATTATTTAAAGTTTGCTGATTGTTTTAAAGTGTTGTGATGTTTCATGATAAAATATGTTTTTAACATTTGGTATATCTTATTTATAAAAGGATGTTTATGATCAATTATATGTTTAATAGTATTATTAATATTATTGATTAAGTTATTGAATATGGTTTTAAAAAAATTACGCATGGATCCTGGGTATGGTTTCTTAATTATGTTTTCAATTAAGTTTTGTTCAAATAGTTTATCTTAAATAAAAGTATGTTATGTATGAATGTATGATATCTATGACGTCCGCAAGGGGGCCATACAAGCTTTGGTATCAAAGAGAATTTTCATTTACGATTCATATCGCCACATGTCTATCTAAGTCCTCCAAGTAAGTATGTTTTAAACTTAGATGTTAAGATGCAAGTATGATGATAAGATTGAGGTTTAGATGTTTAATGATTAATGCTTTAGTATTAAAAACCTATCTCATAAATTAGAAGATTATTTATAAGCTCCTAATTCTTTTAGGAAATTGACAATGGACAGTCACAGAAGAATGCAAACCCGTACCCAGACCAATGAAAGGCTTATGACGATGATTGCCAAGCTACAAAGGCAGTTGGAGGATCAAAGGAGAGAAATCGAAGAATTAAGGGCCAATGGCTAGAATGGCGAACGACGAGGCAATGATGTGCCTCCTCCTCCTCCCCAGCCACAAGTCAACGAAGTCCCAGCTCCTGCTGCTGAACCTAGAGCGGCCTATCAGGAACCCCTTCTAGTCAGATGGAAGATGGTTAAGCCAGTAGATTTTGAGGGTTCTAAGGATCCCTTAGTCGCTTAAGGATGGTTGAAGACAATTGAGGCTACCCTAAGACTCATGGGCTTCACGGACATTAAGAAGGTTCTCTGTGCTTCGTATTGCCTCACCATGGAGGCCAGGATTTGGTGGGACGGCATCGAACAGAGTAGAAATGTTGAAGAGATGACATGGGATGACTTTGTTCATGAATTCAAAACGAAGTTCTTCCACATGAATATTACTAGGAAGCACTATGATGAGTTTGAGAAGCTACACCAAGGAGACATGTCGGTCATCGATGTAGTGGCAAAGTTTGACCAGCTAGCTCGATTATGCCCAAGGATGGTTAATGATGAAAGTGAAAGGGTCAGAAGACTGATCAAAGTTCTCAGGCCTCAGATTGCTGCAATAGTTGATGGGGCTAGTCCACCCAAGACACAAGAACAGGTTGTAATGAGGGCCCAATGTGCTAAGTTTCATTTGTCCAAGTTAAGAAGGAACCAGCCTCTGTCTGGTCAGCCAGCCAGTAATGCAAACAACCAGAACTGCCCTCCACACAGAAACAACAGCAACAACAACAACCAGAACTGGAGGAACAACAAGAGGAAGGGCAATCCTCAAAACCAGTAAAGCCAAGGCAACAAGAGGCACAATGGTGGCTAGCCCAACAACAACAATAGCAGGCAGTTTCAAATATGCGCCAAATTTGGAAAGAAACATCTAGGAGAATGCTGCTTGGGGACAAACCAATGTTTTATTTGTGGGCAAGAAGATCATTTTGTCAAGAACTGTCCCAACCTGATGAATGCTAATGCCCCTCAAAGAGCTCCTCCTCATGCCCAACTCCATCAGATGCAAGCTTCCCTTGAAAGGCCACTAATCAGTTAAGGAAGACTTAAAGACCCACCTACGAATGCCCGTATCTATGCCATGACAAAGGAACAAGTGGCTGCTAAAGCCTCTAATGTGGTCACAGGTCAGATAACAAGTTTATCTATTGATGCTTATGTTCTCTTTGATATGGGTGCCACACATTCTTTTATATCTATGTCATTTGCTAAGAAGTTAGGGGTTCGTTTAGAGCCTATGAGACAGGGATTCACTACGACACTACCCTTCGGGGAAGTGATATTATCTACGTACTATCTGCGTATAGTACCCCTATGGATTTCTGATAGGGAACTTTATGTCGACCTCATTGTGACGACATGTATGACTACGATATGATTCTTGGGATAGATTTTCTGAGCAAGTACAATGCTTCTATCAAATGCCAAAAAAGAAAAGTGATCTTCCACCCTGAAGGCGATCAAAAGTTCATGTATGTTGGCGAGTTTAGATAGAAACCTAGTATATTTTTATCCACAATGAAAGCAAGGAAACTGTTAGCTAGTGGCTGCATGGGCTATCTGGCCAACATAGTAGATAAAAGCCAAGAGGAAAAGACAAGGATTGAAGATGTGGCAGTTGTACAAGAATTTCCTGAGGTGTTTCCCGATGACCTGACAAGTCTACCTCCAAAAAGAGAAGTTGAATTTGAGATTAAGCTTGCTCTAGGCACCGACCCAATCTCAAAGGCACCATACAGAGTTAAAGGAGCTTCACATGAAATTAAAGGAACTACTTGACAAAGGTTTCATTAGGCCGAGTTACTCACCATAGGGAGCTCCAGTCTTATTTGTTAAGAAAAAGGATGGTTCGATGAGACTCTGCATCGACTATAGAGAGCTGAACAAGGTGATAATTAAGAACAAGTACCCTTTGCCTCGAATCGATGATTTGTTTGATCAGCTTAAGGGTGCATCTGTGTTTTCAAATATTGATCTATGGTCAGGTTATCACCAGCTGAAGATTAAAGAAGGAGATATTCCCAACACAGCCTTTAGATTGAGGTATGGTCACTATGAGTTTGTGGTTATGCCCTTCGGTCTAACGAATGCACCTACGGCCTTCATGGATCTAATGAATAGGGTATTCAAGGATTTCCTTGATAATTTGTTGTTGTATTTATCGATGATATTTTTGTTTATTCAAAAAATCTGGAGGAACACAAGGAGCATTTAAAGATTGTGCTTGGAAACATTAAGAAGACACAAGTTATATGCAAAGTTTTCTAAGTGTGAATTCTGGCTTGATAGAGTGTCTTTCTTGGGGCATGTTATATCAAAGGAAGGGATTATGGTAGACCCTGCTAAAGTAGAGGCAGTTCTCAACTGGAAACAACCAACTAATGCAAGCGAGATAAAGAGCTTCTTAGGCTTAGCTAGTTATTATCGGAGATTCATAGAAGACTTCTCCAAGATAGCAGCTCCACTCACAAATCTAACTCGCAAGGGAAAGAAGTATGAATGGACAGATGCTTGTGAGAAGACTTTCCAGGAACTGAAGAAGAGGCTAACGACAACTCCAGTATTGGCTATTTCAAAATGAAATGATGGATTTGTAATTTATAGTGATGCGTCTAAGATGGGCCTTAGAGCTATTCTAATGCAAAATGACAGGGTGATTGCCTATGCGTCAAGACAACTGAAGGATTACAAAAAGAACTATCATACTCATGATCTTGAGTTAGCAGCAGTCGTCTTTGCACTGAAAATATGGAGGCATTATTTGTATGGGGTCCAATGCAAGATCTTCACTGATCATCAAAGTCTGAAGTACTTCTTCACTTAGAAGGACCTGAACATGAGACAATGGAGATGGCTCGAGCTGGTGAAGGATTACGATTGTGAAATCCTTTATCATCCTGGGAAGGCCAACCAAGTGGCTGATGCTTTAAGTAGGAAGACAACGGCTACGCTGATGTCAATGCAAGCAATGTCTCAACGTTTGAGAAAGAAAATCCTAGACTTTGATTTAGAACTTATCATAGGCCAGCTGTCAGCACTCATTCTTACTCTGACGCTGTATGATGAGATTCAGAGAAAACAAGATGAAGACGTAAGCCTCACAAGGATTAAGCAGGAAATGAAAGAAAGGAGATGTCAAGAGTTTCGTATTGCGGATGACAGAACTCTATACCTTAAGGACTGCTTATGTGTTCCCAATGTTGATGGGTTAAGGGCAAGAATCTTGGCAGAAGTTCATGACACTCCTTACTCAATTCATCCAGGTGCAACAAAAATGTATAATGATCTAAGGGGTAATTTCTGGTGGTCTGAAATGAAACATGATGTTGCCGTATATGTGAAGAAATGTTTAACATGTTAGCAAGTTAAAGCTGAACACCAGATACCTAATGGTGATTTACAATCTATCCAGATACCAGAATGGAAATGGGAGGAAATAGCAATGGATTTCATTACCGGTTTACCCCAGACTATGAACGGTTATGACGCTATCTGGGTTGTTGTGGATCGACTAACGAAGGCGGTATATTTCATTCCTATTAGGATCACTTACTCTATGGAACAGTTAGCGGAACTCTATGTTAAGGAGATAGTACAACTTCATGGAATTCCCAAGTCAATCATCTCAGATCGTGATGGCCGGTTCACATCCAAGTTCTGGAAAAGCGTACAGACTGCTATGGGGACCAAGTTACATTTCAGTACAACTTTTCATCCTCAGACAGACGGCCAAACAGAGAGGATGAACTTGATTTTAGAAGATATGCTCCGGGCCTGTACTCTCGACTTTAAGACCAGTTGGAGTAAAATGTTGCCATTAGCAGAGTTTGCGTATAACAACAGCTATCAGGCAACAATTGGAATGGCACCTTATGAGGCTCTATACGGACGAAAATGCAGGTCGCTTATATGTTGGCATGAAGCTGGTGAGAAGAAGTTGATGGAAAGCGTCGATGCTGAAAAGATCGATTTTGTTAACGAAACTTCTGAGATGATTAAGTTGATAAGAAGAAGAATAGAGACCTCTCAAAGCCATCGAAAGAGTTATGCTGACAAGAGAAGAAGACCCTTAGAGTTTGCCGTGGGTGAATCTGTGTTTTTGAAAGTTGCACCGATGAAAGGAGTCATGAGATTTGGTAAGAAAGGCAAGTTCAATCCAAGATTTATCAGTCCTGATGAAATCATTAAGCAGATAGGCAAGGTGGCTTATCAACTGAGATTACCATCAGAAATGTCAGCAATGCATGATGTGTTCCATGTTTCTATGCTCAAGAAGTATATCCTAGACCCTACGGATATGATCGAGATACAGGAAGACTTAAGCTATGAAGAAAAGCCAGTAGAGATTCTTGATCAAAAAACCAAAACCTTGAGGAATAAAGAAATTCCATTGGTCAAGGTACTATGACAGAATCACCAAGTAGAAGAAGCTACATGGGAACATGAAGATGACATGAGAACTAAGTATCCGCAACTGTTCTAAGTTTCGAGGATGAAACTCTTATAAAGTGGGGAGAATTATAACACCCGCCTATTTTATGTAACAGATAATGTTATATTAGTGACAACTTTAAGTAATTTTTATCGATATATGTTATGATACATGACATTATTGTCACTGACTACTTATTTTAAGTGTTATGATAGGTGACGATCACGTGGAACTGATGTGCTCAAGTGTTCATGTTATTTACATTGTATGTTTAATTATGATTCCTTAATGATTTAAATGTATGATGCATTCATGTATGTACGGACAGTTCGGCAGGCCGAACCTTCAAGTTCGACAGGCCGAATTGTCCCTCAAGCATCGGCAGGCAGATGGAAATAATCGGCAGGCCAGACTTAGGAGAATCGGCAAGCCGAAGTGAGGAATCGGCAGGCCGATGACAGCTGACGAGCAATCAGCTGAAGACTCCTAAAATTTTGACAATGATGATTGGTTGTGATTGGATAATGATTGCTAGTTGATTGGTATATTTATGGATTAATTTCCTCATTTAAGGAAATAAAACCATTTACTTTTGATTGATTGGAATTGTTTTAAATGGTTTCCTATTTTTAGAAGGCAAAATATGGTAAGAGAGACTAATTGATTTGACCTTCCCTCATTTCTCTCCATTCTCCACACAAATTAGCCCAAGATTAGTCAAAAAATTCTGATATTATAGAAAGGATAACTTCCCTCTTTTATGACATTCTCATCTTTTACGATAATTTCATTCTCTTTCCCAGAAATATTTTCTTAGACTGTTCCCTTTCTTCTTCCTTCTCCACGTTCTCTTCTTCTCTTCTCCCTTTATTTTTGGTTGCAAATATTTAAAGCAATATTGAGTTTTCTTTGGGCAAATTCGAAGGAATTCGAGAAGAATCGTTTTGAGGTAAGAGTTTGTTTTCAGTTTAATTTTTGAAATGAAATCCTTCTTGACATCCAACTGCTATATCTTTCTCTACAAAATTCCTTTTGCTCTAAATTTTTAATATGTTATTCATGTATGAGATATGTGATGTTCCTCCAAATTTCAAGTTAATTGGATTTTTCTATGATAAGATATTAATTTTCTACCCACTGCCACTCATAATAAGAATGTTGTTATTTGGTTATGATCCTCGAAAATGTGATTTTTGTTCAAGGGGTAAACATGCTTTCTTTGCTACGAAATTGGCAAGAATGTTCATATATATGTTAAGTTATGAACTAGAAGTCTGGTAATGATTTGATGAGTATTTTATGTTATGGAATTTTTAGTAAGACTAGGTCTAGAAACTGCTTTAACAGTAAAATGGTTGGACTTTTTAGTTATGTGATGTTTTGTGTGATTAAATGATTTTATTGTTGTTGAGATAATTTTGTGGTATTGTGATATATGTTAATAAGTTGTTAGTAAGAATTTTAGAGTTTAAATTAATATGTTTTAATTATTTGAAAATGATGAACTCATGTAGCTCACTGTATAAGTTAATAGAGGTTAGTTTTACCACTGATTTCAAATGTGTATTTTGACCTACTCCGAATTTTTGTTGAAGCCAATTTTTGGATATGTTAGAGTTCTATATGTCTATTATATGTGTTCATTTTTTTATAGATTTTTCTGTGATGTCAAATGTGATAAACGGACCTGAGTTTTAAGTTGCTCACTGTTTTGTGTTGATTGGCAAATTTTTTTTTTATGAAATGAAACTATGACTTGTTTTTAAATATTAAATATAATATGATATAATCTATGTTTCAAGAGATGAATGTATGTGAGATGATATATGGTAATGGATGTTATGTAGTGGTGATTAATTCATTGACAATATATGTCAATTGCCATTTTCTTTTTAATGAATGTATGACATGAACACATCATGAAGAAGAGCATATCGAGACCGCCGTGTCGTCACTAACAATATTAAGTTTAAGTAAGCTAGCTAGAAAAGTAAGTACATTCTCACCTACAACATGATATGTTATAAAGGTTTGAAAATATGTTCTCGATGATATCTATGATGATTTTATGATGATTTCATTTAAAGATTTCTTATGAAATATTTTTATGTTCTTAAAAGATATGCATCTATGATGATGACGTATTTCAAAGCATGAAAGTGTATATACATGTATATATATGTATCTCCTAAATATGTGTTGCACACCAATGTTATGTTATGATATGTTATGATGTCATGTTTCGTTTAGGATTAGCTACCCTACTCCTCTCATGACGCCGCGCCTACGATGATGATTATGGTGCAACACTTGGGCCCTTAAGATAAAATGGAATAAGTTTTAATATCATCAAAGTAATGGAAGATATGTTTCTATGAAAAATGTGCCTAGTGCACTATGATGATGATGATAATGATGATGATGTTCATAAAATATTTTAAGTTGTGAGATAATAATGTACTTACTAAGCATTAGCTTATCCAGTTTTATATCTTGTTGCAGATAAGGGTAAGAAGGTCATGGACTAGGTGGAGGATATGGAAAGGCGTGTGAGCATAGGACGATGATTTGTAATCGAAAGAACGCCAAAGAAGCAAGTTTTATGATTAAACTATGTTTATAATTTTGGAACATGTTATTTGATGAGTTTTTAAAGATTTCATGAACTATGTTTTAATATTTTATCTTATTACGTATATGGTCTTCTGCTTATTGAATCTTGTCTTTAAATTAAGTTTTCTAATGTTTTTCTTTAAAGTCGGTCAGCCTGCTGAACAATAATGATTGGCTTGCCGATTTTAGCAAAGTTTAAAACCCAGTTTTACAGAGCCTCGGGCGGCCTGCTGGTGGATGTACTCCGACCTGTCGATCCAGTTCGGCCTGCCAAAGTAATAGGTTCGGCCTGCCGAACCGAGAATGAAGATTTTGCTTAAAATGATTTAAAGTTTGCTGATTGTTTTAAAGTGTTGCGATGTTTCATGATAAAATATGTTTTTAACATTTGGTATATCTTATTTATAAAAGGATGTTTATGATCAATTATTTGTTTAATAGTATTATTAATATTATGGATTAAGTTATTGAATGTGGTAAAAAAAATTACGCATGGATCCTGGGTATGGTTTCTTAATTATGTTTTCAATTAAGTTTTGTTCAAATAGTTTGCCTTAAATAAAAGTATGTTATGTATGAATGTATGATATCTGTGATGTCCGCAAGGAGGCATTACAGGAACTCTCATATATTAGACAAAAAAAGTATTATTGTATTATTAACTTAATTTAAGTTAAGTAATATTGATTGTTTTAGAATTCTAGTTTTAAGAAAAAAGATCTCTTTTTCCCTGAATATTCATTGACATTGACATTTCATCAATATATATTTGTAGATCAAAACCTCAACAGCTCTGTCGATATTGACATTTTCGTTCTTGATATAAACTATTTTTTGCTTATCTCTTAACAGCTTAAGCTTTTGGGAGAATTGGTAAATTAACATGATATTAGAACAAGAGATCTTGAGTTCAGGCCCCCATAGCTGCACTCTTTATCCCTTTTAAATTGTCATCATGTGTTGGGTCATAAATATGTTTAAGCGTGTTGGGCTCTCCAAGGAATTTTTATAAATGTCATCCTTTAATATTTACTTTTTTAGAAATACTATACATTTTTATTTGTGCCACAACTTAACATGTAATATGAATGATTGTATGGCATAAACTTTTTTAAATGTGGTATAAATAAACACAACTTTTCAAAGTGTGGTATACATGTAATTTTGTCTAATATTTACCCATATGATTGTCCATTGCCTAGACACACATACGGGAGAGTTAAGATATATAAACCATTGTTAGCTCATCTCCTAACAGTTTAATCTTTTGGGAGAATTGGTAAACTTATAACAAAACATAATCTACTTTTTTCTTTGTATATACTTCTTATAAATAAAAGATGAATATTATTAATGGGATCGAACCTACGACTTCCACCCAAAACCGTCCTCAACTTTCCTCTTCACATCACTATCTTAAGCGACGCTTACTTTTTAATTGATATCTTGTATTTTTACTTAACATCAAAAATTGTAATACTCGAGTTTTTAAGCTTCTTGTTTAGAGTTAGAAACTCGTGAATTTAAGATTAGAAAGCTTTAGCAAGATTGTAGCAAATTAAGCATGTAGTGACAATTAGAGGAAGCTAGGTGTCAAAATGTAAAGTTAGATTATAACTTGTCACTCTTGTGAGCATGAGGTATTGGTAGGAGGTTAATAACTAATCTTAGCATGACACCTTAGGGGTGCATGGCAAGTGACATGGGTAGTTATTGGGCAGTTTAGACGGTTTTGTTTCATGACGATTTGAGAAAAGTCCAAATCATAACTGCCCGAAATTTAGGTAGTTTGGGTAGATTTTTTGGCAGGTGATTTGGACGACATATTGGACGGTTTGATATTTGTACATATCTTTTTTACATATTTTTTGTTTTTAGTAAAGTCTCAACATACTCGACACAACTAATAAAAAAAACTAAGTATGATTATTGATAAGTAAGCATTTACAAACACAATTTGAATTTTAAACTAAATATGTAAATGCAAAAATAGTCCATAATATACCATAATTCAAAAGTATAATCCCACAAATAATCCAAGACAATCCGACATTCAAACATAGAAAGCTTAATAATAAATAAAAGCAATATTCATATTCCAAAATCCAATGTTCAAATTTTAAAATTCAAAATACAAAAAAATAAAAATAAAAATCTAAACTTCAAGCTCATAAAGATAAAAATCTAGTTGAAGAATGCCTGCACAACTAGTTAGAACAATAATTGGTAAATGATAATAACAACGACAAATATCTAGCTAAAGAAATGTTGAAAGAAAGGAGAAAAAAAAAAGGTAGAACAATAATTGATAAAAGATAATAATATAAATGTCATCTTTAATAATTAAGAAATTAAGTTATAAGATCATACTTTCTTATACTATAATCTAGACTTATGTTAGAATTGTTATCTGTAAAGGAAGGATTAGGAAACTTCGGTCAATTGCTAATTATTTTTAATAAAATATAATACATACATAATGTTGTAAACGTCAACAATGAACCTATAAAAAATTATTTACCTGACTCAATTTTCTTAGATAACTTCAAAGTTTCAGCTTCATCCATATGTTCTTTCACTACAATTGATTGATTGCCTGAACTCAACCAATTCTTCAAACATATCAATGATAAGTGCATAATTTGTCATAATTTTGTCTCATTTTTCCTTGCATTTATTGTTTAAATTTTTTAGTATTCTTATATTTTATTTTGTATTTTGTGTATTTAGGTGTTTTAATATGAAAAACAAAAAATGGATAGAAAATAAAGATTTTTGGAGTTAAAATATCAAGCATTCAATTTCGAGTCCAAAGGAAGTCATAGAATGCAAATCGAAATTGAAACTGTTGAGAAACGATGAAAACAACACCAAAGATGAACATGGCGCTGCAACACCATTACTATCGGTTGTAGCCTTGTGCCACGCCCACAATTGCACTGCAGTGCCAAGATAGCATGGTACAACCTGAGAAAAAGTCAGCTTGAGGGGCCAATTGCATAGGCTGCAACGAGAAAAACATTTATTGTATTGCTATTCCAAACCAGGGACAGCTTTTTACACAGTCTACAGCTGAGGTTTTCTTCATTACAATGCCTTTTTTATCCACACCTTGTGGGCTACAGTGGGAAAAACGTCCGCTACAGCCCCAAGTCTAGATTAGAATACATTTTTTATTGTTTTGAACTCTAAAACTTCATTTTATTGTGCGTTTTACCTTAGATCTATATAGGCATCCTTATTGAACTCAAATGGGACGTTTTTAGAACATCATTTTTCTAAGTATCAAAGAGAGAAACAAGAGAGAGAAAGAGAAAGAAGGAGGAAGAAAAGGAAAAAACCAAGAGGATTTTGCAGTTTTTGGAGATCCTTGAAGATCATCAACACCTCCTCCTCGTTTTATTTGTTGAACTCTTTATGTTCTTAATTGTGTAATTTTATTTTTATTTATAATTATGTTTAGCTAAGTTATTTGTAGTTATAAGTGAATTTGAAGCCTTATCAATGTTTATATAGTTAATTGTATAGATTATTATCAGAATTTCTTGTTGAAATTACTTACGTTTCATCACGTGTACTGTGCATGGTTGATTGTTATGGTGTTGTTTAGGTGGCAACTAAGTAAAACTTAACAATTGCCTATTACTAGGTTAGAAATCTTGATTCATAATTGTCTTACATTTTTAACTATAAGTGGCAAATTTTGACACATAATTGCGGTGAGGATTTTATGTGGTTATGATGTGAAACATAACTTAGGTTGAATGAACCCAGCTTCTGCATATTTGTTGCCTAGATCAACCTATCTTTCTCAACATAAAGCTTTCGTTAGATGGAACACAGTGAGCTTCCTCTTAGGTTGTTTGATGGAAAAGGGTTTAATAGAGCGCTTGTCTTATTAAATCTAAAATGTAAAGAAAGATCAGGGTAGTAGAGCTTTTCACTATCTACGATTGTTAGTTTGGAAAAATTTGGGAATAATTCTAAGATCAATTGCATAAACATTGTTGAACAGCGGAGAATGAACTTTTAACCTATTTTCTTATTATTGTTTTTAATCCTTCAAATTTTATAAGCGTTTTATTTATTTGTTTTGTTAATTTTAATATTCGTTAATTTAGTTAAAACCCTATTTTATTATAAAATAATTATATAAAAAAATTGATAACAAATTAATTAAATTCAATCCTCTACGAGAATGACCCTTGCTTGTCATCTTACTCAAAAAATGACCATTTTAATAAATCCAACAAGGTTTTATCTTTTGATGGGTCTTTCCAGACACTGTCAAATTTTAGCACCGTGTCGCCGGGGATTGAAATTTTAATTAAATTGTTATTAGTTTTTCATTTAATTTCATTTTTAACCTTTTTTTGTTGTTTTTCTTTTTTTTCTTTTTTTCAAGTTTGAATGTCCAACAATAACATTGAGGGCAGATTTCTAAGCATCAAACATTTCTTAGAAACATCCAGAGCCATGCAATCCAATCCACTACCCCTATTTCCATCGTCACCTCCATGTGCAACACCCAGTCTATCACTGGAGTTCAATCGAGCTCCAAACATCGACCTACCATCATCAAGTGATTCTTCAGAACACTCAGATCACTAAGAACAAGAAGAGATGGCTGCAAACAACAATAATAGAACACTCAAAGAGTTGGCGGCGTCGATTCTCGACCAACAACTGCTTTGTATTTGATATCCAAACTTTGAAGTGGCCTTAAAACTCAAATCCAAAATGATCCACCTTTGCCAATGTTTCATGGATTTGCAGGTGAAGATCCACATAAGCATCTCAAAGAGTTTCATGTAGTATGCTCAACCATGAGACCCATCGAAATTTTTGAGGAACAAGTCAAATTGAGAACCTTTCTATTTTCCTTGGCAGATTCTACTAAAGAGTGGCTTTCCTACCTACCTTCCGACTCCATCACTACATGGAATGAAATGAATATGCTCTTTCTTAAGAAGCACTTTCCTGCATCCAAGACAGCCACTATCCCAAAAGAAATTCATGGCATCCAACAATACAATGACAATTCTCTATATGAGCATTGGGAACGGTTCAAGAAGTTCTATGCAAGCTGCCCTCATCACTAAATCAGTGAATAGCTCCTCATCCAATACTTTTATAAAGGTCTTAGGCCGATGGATAAAAGCATGGTTGATGACGGGTAGAACACTAGGTGACAAAACTCCAAAAGCTGCAAGAGCTCTGATTATAAACATGGTAGGCAATTCCTAACAATTTGGCACCTGTAGAGAACCACCACCTCCACCACCAAAGAAAGTGAATGAGATTAGCACTTCTTTAACCATTGAGCAACAACTAGCACTTCTCATGTCACTTGTTCAACAAATGGCAATGGGAAATGTGCAACAAGCAAAGGCATGTGGAATTTGTTCCATTTTCGGTCACTTCACCGACATGTCCTCAACCTTGCAAAACGGTACCATAGAACAAGCTAACGCTATTAGAGGATTCCCAAGGCAACCAAAGAAGTATAATCCTTACTATAACACTTACAATGAAGGATGGAAGGATCATCCAAACTTCAACTATAAAAGAGCTCAACCATCAACAGACCCTAATCCAATAATGAACTAACCACCACTAGGCTACACTCAACCAAGGCCTTAATAGCCATACCAAGCCTGATCATAACTAGCTCTACAAAATACAATTCCATCTTTGGAGGATCTTGTCAAAACCATTGCTACTAGCACTCTGCAATTCTAGCAAGATAGAAGAGTAAGCATCCAGACTCTAGAGCATCAAATGAGCCAATTGGCTACAATTGTAGGTCAATTGGAAGCTCAAAGTTCAAAAAATTGCCATTCCAAACAGTGGCAAATCTAAAGAAAAATACAAATGCGGTGACATTGAGAAGTAGAAAACAATTGGAAGGACAATTAAGCACACCAAAAAAGGTGTCGACTAAGAAAGAAGATAGCAAGAAAGAGCAGGCCACACAACAAGATGACACCCCACTTCAAGCTCAACACACTCCATCACCCAATGTAAGTATAAAATCCCACACTCACTCTTATGTTACTCCACCTCCTTTTCCAACCAAGTTTGCAAAATCCAACAAAGATGAGCAAGAGAAGGAAGTTTTGCAAAACCTTTTGCAAGGTAGAAGTCAATGTACCTCTCTTGGATGCCATCAAGCAAGTGCCTTGGTACGTAAAATTTCTCAAAGAATTATGCACCAATTGTTAGACATGGTACCCTAAGGAGTAAAATGTTGTAATAAGTTTTTGGAGACATTTTATCAATAAAGAGTTTATTTATTATTCATATACCAAATGTTATTCTCGTTATGTTTATTTCTATTAAATGTATGATAAACAAACAAAAGTCTGAGACTGTTAATCTAAACATTTAATATCACACATATAATTGACCGATTATGCAAAAGATATGAATATTAAAAGTGATGGTCTAAATCATAAGATCCGCAATCAATGGAACAAAGTTGGGCACTTTATTTATGCTAAGATTGTTATGTTGTCTACATCCCTAACGGGAGATGGCTTGTCTTGGTCATCGGAGGGGGACTTCACAAGTAAAAACATTGGTACATTGTCATAGGTAATGATATATTAGATCAAGACAAAAAGTTGAATTAATTGGGTTAATAATTCTGTTTGTTTAAATCAATTCACCTTAGACAACCATATGTGTTATGTCTTAATCTTGAAATGACTAATGGGCCCATATTCTTGACTTATGTCTTTTGATATACCAAATGGTAACATCCTGATTTAATGATGGTTGCATAACGATACGCCGCAGACATGACTTTTGATTAACGTAGACTTGTTATTCATAGATATGGATTCTATAGCTCTTTTTGTGAAGTTAATGATATTCTTTTATGTGCATTATCCTATAATTGGAAAACTAGAGCGCTCAACCATTTGGATACATAGGTGTAACCAAATGGTATACTATTTATGAATAGTAAGTATTCTAATATTGTGATAATAAAATGTAAGATAAAAATAGAATTTATCCTTAAGCCGATTATGAATATCCTATGGGGATGTGATACATTATGATATGTCATAGACGGTTAGCTTATTGGAGCTTTGTAATTTTATATAGTTCAAAAGTGCAGTTTTAAGCTTTTAGTGGAAGAACGTTACAGTTGATAATTATAAAATATGTATCTGGGATATGTTATTTTATAATTATAGGAGCTTGATCTATATATGTCCATCAAGCCCCTTTTGCTAGCTCATAATAATCTTGTAACGATACGGCATGTTTTTCCTACATATTGGTGACTTATGTTAAATTATTAGATTAGTTAAAATTTGATAATACTGAATTTAACAATTAATGTTAGTTTATTGGTTGAATTAATTTTGTAAATTAATTCAAAATAAATATGTTGAATTATTTGAATAATATTTTATTTGCTATGGGATTATTTGTATATGATTGTTTTAATCAGATAACTTCTCTATTAGGTTATTTGAATTAAAACTAAGACTCTATCTAAGATTCCCCAATAAAAATAAGATATTTTGAGGATTCTGGATTGTCCTATGGTTTGCAGGCCAATCGGGTAATTTCGGCAAGCCAATTTATCAGATCGGCATGCCCATATGATAATCAGCATATGTATTTTTGATGCATTTTTCATCAAAAGTTGATCCAAACTCAAATTTTGAGGCCTAATCTAACAAGGTTTGACCCCAAATTTGACCATTATAAATAGGAGTGAGTTTTCTTCGTTATTTAGATGATTTGAGAAGCATAGAGTGAGTACTCTTGTAAGAGAAACTTTGAAACTCCCTAAGAGCTATTGTTTAACATCAAGAATCTTAACTATAGTTTTTCTCAAGTGGTTGGAAGGAGAGTCACTGGAGGAAAAGTTGTATGATGTGCCACCACCCGCACTCCAATGGTGGATAAAGAATAGCAAAGAAAACCAGTTGGTTAAAGCTCTTCTAGAATGTTATTCTCTACATAGATTCCTGCTGCTTTTGGTATACAAAAGAGGTATGTAAGACCTATCATAAATTCATATATTTAGCATGTCAAACTTGTGTTTTAGAAAATACTTTGTTTAAAATTTTTTAAAATTCCAATGTGTATAGTTTTCCAACAATTGATATCAGAGCTTGATTTTTACATTGATTTTATAGGTTTGTAAACATGCTATATTATATATATGAATTATGTGATCTTATTCTCTCCTATATTTGAATTTAATTTGTTAGAGAGTTGGCACTCTAGAGTTTCTACATAATTAAATGTTGTCATGAGATTATGTGGTGAATGTTTATTAATTAATTATGGTTGATTAAATTTATATTTTAATTATTTTAATGAATTGATTTTTACCAGTCATGGTTCCTTAGAGGTTAGAATGTGTAACTAGATTTTTCATATAATTAGATGCAGTCTATTATCACCATCTAGGATTTGTTATTTTAATTTTGATTTGTAAAAATTTGTATTAAAATAATTATTCCAAGTAAAGTCGGATCTAGAAAATGGAGATTATTGGAGTTCTATGTTTTTTCTGTGTTCATAAATTTTTAAATTTTTGAATTGTTGAAAATAAGATTAAAAACTGCTTAAAAATAATGTTTTCACTATTTTTTCAAAAGCACTGCCTCAACATGGTCGACAAGTCGATGGTTGAAGTCTCAGATCTATAGGCCAGCAGCAGGGCAGAACAGTTTTCGAAAAAGATGTATTTTTTGGTGTAGTTTTTTATTTTGCTTTTGAGATAATTCTAAGAAAGATGAAATTTTATGATGACCAAAAAAATAAAGCCTTTTGATCTCTAAGAGATTGAAGAATAGAAATCAGCTGCCATATGAAGAAGAATACAACAAGAAAATGCACGAGGAAGAATCGATAATATATTTCAATTGATCTTTTGTAATCTTTATTTTCTTCCTCTAGGATACTAGAGAAAAACCATGATATTACTGTTATTTATTATTTTGTTTGTAGCTTTGCATGTTTCTTTGCGTGTCTGTGTTATAATTTGATTTACCATGTATGTTGATAACATGACATGTAGAATAAGGTGTGCCACTAATTAAAAATCGTTCATGCATGTTAACATAAAACCTTCACTTTTAAAATATTGAGTGGGAGAAGGTTTTTCAAGAGTGGACCTAAGGCCTCCATCATTGGTCCATAAGTAGCACATGGCAGTTCTAACTCCTATAAAGGGATTTCATCATGTACCGGGTTGGATATCCGAAGGGATAATTTATTTTAGTATGATTTATTATTGTACACCCTTAGGGGCTATTATAAATCATAGATAAAATAGTTGAAATGATGGTTATACACTCAAGATTAATTTTGTTATTCACCTCCCCTAGGAACTCAGTTAATGAAATTAATAACTAAAGAAAATGATTATTATCAGTTAATCAGAGAGGATTCGTGTTCCTAATTGAATTTGCCAAGTCTCCCTTAGGCGGCTTGTTGGATTTTGAATTGGGAATTATTGTTATAAGGTTGTGATATTTTCAAGGTTTTGATACATAAACACAATTGTATGCTTACTTGTTTGTGTTATTTTACTAAACAATTGTGGAATGTTTGCTTATATTTGGTATAGAATCTTTATTAAAGATGAAAATGTCTAAAAATACTTCATCATCGATACTTGATAAGAACATATTAACTGGCTAGAATTACAATTATTGGAAAAGGAACCTGAATATTGTCATTTCCTTTAAGAAATTAAAATTTGTGCTGACAACATTATATCCTCCCGAACCTACAAAGGAATCCACTAATGAACAAATCTAAGCATATGATCGTTGGAAAAATGCCAATAATCAGGCCCGCTGTTACATTATGGCTAGCATGATTAATGTGTTGGACATTCAACATGAGGATTATGAGATTGCTAAGCAGATCTTAGACAATCTTGAAGACATGTTTGTAGGTTAAGCCTTGACAAAATGGCAAGGGGCTCTTTGAAAACTCTTAAACTGCAAACAAAAACTGGGGAGTCCTGTAAAGGAGCATATAATATTGGTCATAGGTTACCTCGTTAGGGTTCAAACCCATAGAGCTGACATTGATATTGAGTCAGAGATTACTATGGTCTTTGAGACTCTATCTAAGGAGTTATCCAGTTTAGAGCTTCATATAATTTTAGCAATAAACAAGATGTAACCTTGACTAAGCTAATGAAGCAGTGATAAGAGTTTGAAAATTTGATCAGGGAAACTTCTGCTGGTGGTGAGGCTAACTTGGTGACTGGGTCTAGTTCCAATCCTAACCCAAGGAATGGAAAGAAGCATAGGGCTAAGAATAGGAAGTCTTTCGTCCCAATGAAAGGCAAGGACAAGAGGAAGAAAAAAAAAGAACTCAAAAAAGCTCAAGTGCTTTTTCTATGGGAGAGTTAGGCACATTAAGAAGAATTGCAAGGACTTCCTTTCTTGAGGAGGTAAGTGCGAACTTCTAGTCATTGAAACTTATTTTGTTGAGGAATTAAGTGACACTTGGGCCATAGATTCTAGAGCAACTAATCATGTTTGTGTTCTTTGTAGTGGTTCAAGGAAATGAGAAGTCTACTACATGAGGACTTCATAATACAGACTGGCGATGGATCCATGGTGTTAGCTGAAACAGTAGGAGACGTTCATCTTTATTTTGATAATTATTTAATTTTTGTTTTAAGGGATTTTTTTTATGTTCTTAAACTTAAAAGGAATTAATTTATGTCGCTTGTTTATTTAAAGACACTTGTTCAGTTTCTTTTAATAATAAAGTTATGATTCATAAAACAAATCTTTTATCTGTGATGGATGGATGCAAAACAACCTATATTTTATCAAACCTAAGATGGACTCACTACTAAACATTGAGGTTAATGATAACTCTAAAAGACTTAAACTTTTCACTTTAATAGGACATATCTTTGGCATTTGTGATTAGGTCATATTAGCCTAAACAGAATTCAAAGGTTGGTAAGGGATGAACTTTTAAGTCACTTAGAGTAGAATCTATACCACAATGTAAGTCTTGTATGAAGGGCAAAATGACCAAAAGACCATTTGGGTCTAAGGGGAATAGGGCCGAAGGGATTCTAGAACTTATGTCTAATGATGATTGTGGTCCTATAAATATTAGGGCATATAGAAAATATGAGTATTTTGTCACTTTTATTTATGATTACCCAAAATATGGGTATGTCTACCTAATGCATCATAAAAGCGAAACTTTTGATAAGTTCAGAGAGTTTCAGGCTGAAGCGAAAAGGCAATTAGGTAAATCCATAAAAGCACTTCGATCCGATCAAGGTAGAGAATACCTCTCCGATAAGTTCTTGGGATACTTATTAAAGAATAGGATCTTATCCCATTGACTACGCTAGGCACTCCACAATAGAATGGCGTAGCTGAGAGAAGGAATAAGACTTTGTTGGACATGATTAGGTCTATAATGAATTATTCGACATTACCTTTAGCCTTTTGGGATATGCACTACAAACCGCATGTTATCTTTTGATCAATATGCCTTCAAAATCACTTTCTAAAACTCCTTATAATTTGTGGACGGGTAGAAAGACATCCTTAAACGATATTCGCATATGAGGATGTCTTGCTTATGTCCTGAACAAGGAAATGAACAAGTTGGAAGCACGATCGAAAGTTTGTGTGTTTGTAAGGTATCCAAAAAAAGACTAAAGGGGGTTATTTTTGCAACCTAAAAGAAAATAAAGTCATGGTTTCAACAAATGTAACATTCCTTAAGGAAAGTTACATGAACGACTTTAAGCCTCGAAGTAAAGTGGTACTTAAGGAGTTAGCAAGTGATTCGATCGCTCTGAGGATTCCGGTTGAAACTAACCAATCAATATAGAAAAACCGACCAAACAACAACCTATGGAGCTTTAGCGTAGTGGAAGGATCACGCGTCAACCCAAGAGGTATATGTTCAATGGTGAAGCTTACTTAGCTAACCTGGTTGAACATGGCAATGATCCATACACTTACACAAAGGCTATAGAAGACGTTGATTCAAAGCTCTGGACAGAAGCTACAAACATTAAGATGAAGTCTATGGAGACTAATCAAGTTTAGGAACTTGTAGATCTTCCCAAATTAGTAAAACCCATAGGATTTAAATGGATCTATAAGAGAAAGAGAGGAGCAGATGAAAAAGTTGAAACCTATAAGGCTAAACTAGTAGCTAAGGGGTACATGCAAAATGAAGGAATCAATTACAAGAAAACCTTCTCACATATAGCCATGCTTAAGTCCATCCGCATTCTCTTGTCCATAGCTGCTGCTCTCGACTACGAGATTTGACAAATGGATGTCAAGACAGCTTTCCTTAATGGCTATCTTGATGAGTCAATATATATAGTATAGCTAGTTGGGTTCAAGACTAAGGGTCAAAAGAGCAAGGCTTGTAAGCTGCCAAAGTAAATTTATAGACTTAAGCATGCTTTCTGCTTTTGGAACATAAGATTTAATCAAATGATCAAGGCTTATGGGTTCAAACAAAACGTGGACAAACCATATGTTTACAAACATATTAAAGATAGGAAGATGGTTTTTCTACTTCTCTATATAGATGACATTCTGCTTATTGATAATGACGTTGGGGAAATGTGATCAGTCAAATTATGCTTAATCAAGAAGTTTGACATGAAGGACTTGAGTGAAGCTAATTATGTTTTGGGTATTCAAATCTTTTGGAATAGGAAGAACAAAATGATAGCTTTATCCCAAGCTACATACACAGGTAAAATTCTTGAGAAGTATGCAATGAAGAATTCCAAGAAAGGTAGGCAATTATCTAGGTCTAGAATTACTCTTTTTAGGAAAGTCTCACCAAAGTCTGATGAAAAAAGAGAATACATGGAGAAGATTCCTTATGCTTCAATAGTGGGTAGTCTCACGTACGTAATACTTTGCACACAGCTAGACATTTGTTATGTAGTCAAGATAGTAAGTCGATTTCAGCTAGATCCAGGACCGAACCACTGGGTTACAGGCAAGCATATTTTCAACCTGAGAAGGATTAGAGGTTATATGCTAGTGTACTCGGATGAGGATCTAACATCTCTTCGATACACTAATTTGGATTTCCAATCTTGTTTGGATTCAAGAAGATCAACTTTTGGTTCTATGTTTACTTTGGGTAGAGCCACCATTGTTTGGAGAAGTGTCAATCAAAATTACACTTTGGATTCAACGATGAAGGCCAAGTATGTGGCAACTAGTGATGTTTCGAAAGAAGCAGTGTAGCTCTGTAAGTTCTTTGGGGATCTTAAGGTAGTTCTTAGCATGGATAAGACAGTATTGCTATATTGTGATAACACTACAGTAATAGCTAATGCTAAGGAATCAAGATTTCATAAGAAAATTAAGCATATATATCAGGAGTATCATGTGATAAAAGACATCATGGAAGTGTGGAAATGTGTTTGATCATGTCTGAGGACATTATGGTCTATCGGGGCAATGGGTATGCATAACATATCACTTTTACTCACTTAGTGCAAGTGAAAGATTGTTAGACATAGTGTCTTAAAGAGTAAAATGTTGTAATAAGTTTTTTGGAGACATTTTATCAATAAGGACTTTATTTATTATTCATATACTAAGTCTTGCCATCTTTTTGTTAATTTTTGTTGAATGTATAATAAGTAAACAAAAATCTGAGACTGTCAGTCTAAACTTTTAAGATCGTGCATATGATGGATAGATTATGCAAAAGACATAAATCTTAAAGGTGATGTTCAAAATCATAAGATCTATAATCGAGTGAATAAAGTTGGATACCTTGTTCATGCTAAGATTATTATGTTGTCTACATCCCTAATAGGAGATGGCTTGTCTTGGTCATCAGAGTGGGACTCCATGAGTAGAAACATTAGTATATTGTTGTAGGTGACGATATATTGGATCGGGACAAAAAGTTGAATTGATTTGGTTAATAACTCTGTTTGTTTAAATCAACTCACTTTAAACAATCATATGTGTTATGTCTTAATCGTGAAATGGCTAATAGGCTCGTATTCTTGACTTATGTCTTTTGATATACCAAAGGGTGGTGATATCCTGATTTAATGATAGTACGTATACTGGTATGTTGAAGACATGACTCTTAATTAACGTAGACTCATTATTTATAGATATGGAATGCATAGCTCTTTTTGTAAGTTAATGATATTCTCTTATATACATTATCTTGTAATTGAAAAACTAAAGCGCTCAATGATTTGGATACATAGGTGTAACTAAACGGTATACTATTCATGAATAGTATGCATTCCAATGGTGTGATAATTGAACGTAAGATAAAAATAATTGGGAAGATAAAACAAAATTTATCCTTAAGTCGATTATGAATATCCTATGGAGATGTGACACACTATGATATGCCATAGATGGTTAGCTTATTGGAGCTTTGTAATTTTATACAGTTCAAGAGTGCAGCTCTAAGCTTTTAGTAGAATAACGTTAGAGTTGATAATTATAATATATCTAGGATATGTTATTTTATAATTGTAAGAGCTTGATCTATATATGTCCATCGAGTCCCCTTTGCTAGCTCATAATAATTCTGTAACGATACGGCATGTTTTTCCTATATATTGGTGACTTGTGTTAAATTATTAGATTGCCTAAAATTCGATAATACTAGATTTAATAATTAATGCTAATTTATCGGTTGAATCAATTTTGTAAATTAATTCAAGATAGATATGTTTAATTATTTGGATAATATTTTATTTACTATAGGATTATCTGTATATGACTGTTTTAATCAGATAACTTCTCTATTGGGTTGTTGGAATTAAAACTAAGGCTCTATCTAAGATTCATAGGTGAAAATAAGATATTCTGAGGATTCTAGATTATCGTACGGTTGGCAGGCCAATGAAGTAAGTTCAACAAGCCAATTTCCCAAACCGATATGCCGAACATGCGATGATCAATATACACAGTTTTGACGCATTTGTCATCATAAGTTGATCCATACTTGAATTTTAAGGCCTAATTTAATAAGATTTGACCCCAAATTCGACCAGTATAAATAGAGTGTGAGTTTTCTTTATTATTTAGATTATTTGAGAAGTATAAAGTGAGCAGTCTAGTGAGAGAAACTCTAAAACTCTATGAGAGCTATTCTTCAATGTCAAGAACATTAGCTCTAGGTTTTTTCAAGTGGTTGGAAGGAGAGTCACTGGAGGAAAAGCTGTAACACATGTAACCAACCGTACTCTGATCATGGATATAGAATAGCAAAGAAGACTAGTTAGTTGATGTTGTTCTGGATCATTCTTCTATAGACGGATTCCTGTTGCTTTTAGTATGCAAAAGAGGCATATAAGATCTGTCATTAATTTATGTATCTAGCCTATCAAACTTGTGTTTTAAAAAATATTTTGATTTAAAATTTTTTAAAATTCCGTTGCGTGCTCTTTTTCAACAGATCCAGCCTTCAAATTGGGAGTTAGCTTTTGAGATCATGTTTGATGCAAGTAATCATGCCATTGGAGCTATTTTGGGGCAACGTGTTGGGAAACTTTCATACACTTTCTACTACGCTTTCTGAACCTTGAATGATGTCCAACTTAATTATTCTACACAAAAAATGAGCTTTTGGCAATTATTTTTGCTTTAGAAAAATTCAGGCCTTATTTGATAGGAACAAAAGTAATTGTTTTTTGACCATGCTGCTCTTAGGTACCTCCTCATGATGAAGGATGCAAAGCCTTAACTTATAAGGTAGATTCTTCTCTTGCAAGAATTCAACTTAGAGATCAAAGACAAGAGGGAAAACAAGAACTTGGCTTTGAATCATCTCAGCTACCTTGTTCATGAAGAAGATGCCCTATCATTGCAAGAAAACTTCCCCGATGAGTAACTTTTTTTAATCAAATTGGCACTTCCTTGGTATGTGAAGAAAAAAGTTGAAGAATGTGTAATTTTCTTCATTCAAAAAATGAGAGGAGAGTACATTATATATAGGTTAGACCTAAGAAAAAAAGGCTAATTTACATCTGCCTACTAATCAACCTAATTACAACAGCATAAAATTAGAACTAATTCCTAGGATCAGGGAGCTAAATCAGGTGATTAGCTAAATCAGGTGATTGACTAAAAATCAGGAATCAACTAACAATCAGGAATAATCTACATTAAAAGAAAAATATTCTTCAATTAAGATCCCTAAGAAGAGGGATATGAACCAGATTTCCACACTCCACCTCAAGTTGGGTAGTAGATGTTGATCATTCCCAACTTGGAACTCAATTCATCGAAACTGGTTCTTGGAAGAGCCTTCATAAGAATGTCGGCTATTTGAAGGCGAGTAGGAATGTAGGACAATGAAATGACATCAGTCTCAATCTTCTCTTTGATGAAATGTCGATCAATCTCAATGTGTTTTGTGCGATCATGGTGGACAAGATTCCTTGCAATACTGATGGCTGCTTGATTGTCACAAAACACTTTCAGTGGTTCTTCTCTGGATAGGTTTAGTTCTGCAAGTAGTCATTGGATCCACATAACTTCACAAATTCCAAGTGCAAGAGCTCTAAATTTAGCTTCAGCACTACTCCTAGCAACAATTGATTGTTTTTTACTCCTCCAAGTTACCAAGTTTCCCCATACATACGTGCAGTATTTAGAGGTTGATCTTCTATCGGTTGGTGAACCTGCCCAATCTGCATCCGTGTAAACTTTGACATTTCTATCATTGTTTCTTTTGAAGAAGAGTCCCTCTCCTGGAGTCATTTTTAAATATCTAATAATTCTAAGAACGACTTCAAGATGATCTTCTTTGGGATTGTTCATAAATTGACTAACAACACTCACAGAAAAGCCAATATCAGGTCGGGTGTGTGAGAGATATATCAACTTTCCAACTAGACATTGATATCTCCCTTTATCTACTAGAGGTCATTCTTGTCCGATTCCCAGATTCTTTACAGAGTCCATGGGTGTATCGATAGGCTTGCATCCTAGCATTCCTGTTTCCTTGAGGAGATCCAATATATATTTATGTTGAGTGACAAAAATACCTTTGCTGGAACGAGCCACTTCCATCCCAAGAAAATATTTTAGAAACCCTAAGTCTTTGATCTCGAATTCCTTTGCTAGGAACTTCTTTAGCTCCTGTATCCCTTTTCTGTCATCTCCTGTTACTACAATGTCATCAACATACACTATAAAGATTACCCTTTTTCCTTCGGGAGTGTTTCTTTGGAACATAGTGTGATCTAATTGATATTGGTAATATCCAAACTTCTTCATTGCTCCGGTAAATCTGTCAAACCAAGCCCTTGGGGATTGTTTGAGTCCATAGAGAGACTTCTTGAGTTTACAAACTACTTCTGGTGGATTCTTTATCATTAGACCAGGAGGTATCTCCATGTAGACCTCTTCCTCTAGGTTACCATTGAGAAAAGCATTCTTGACATCTAGTTGGTATAATGGCCAGTCAAGGTTGGCGGCAATGGACAGAAGAACTCTGACAGTGTTGAGCTTCACAACAGGTGCAAAAGTCTCTTGATAGTTGATTCCATAGGACTGTGTGAATCCCTTTGCTACAAGTCTTGCTTTGTGCCTATCTATACTACCATCTGCGGTATACTTGAGGGTGAAAATCCATTTACACCCTACCGTTTTTCGATCCTTTGACAGGCTAATTATCTCCCATGTGCCGTTCTTATCCAAGGCCTTGATTTCTTCTTCAACTGCAGCTTTCCACTTTGGATGTTTCAAAGCTTCGTGGATGTCCTTTGGAATTTCAGTTGCTACTAGATTAGTAGTAAAGGCCCGAAAACTAGAGGACAAACTTGCATAAGAAACATATTTAGATATAGGATGTTGAGTGCATGAACGCACCCCCTTTCGTATAGCAATTGGCCAACCAAGATCATTAATCAAAACATCAGGTTTAGAAACAGTATTGCTATTACCTGGCTCATTTCGGGCTTCGGTATTAGGTTCAGATTCTTGACTTTGCATCTGTTGTGTGTTCAGTTCTTTTTCTTCGTGAATAAGAGGAGTTTCTGATCGGACTTCACCTGATGTTGGTATTAGGATTGAACTATCTGAAACTGGTTGAGGAATGGGAGGTGAGTTTGAGTCGAAAGAAGATGGACTCGAAAGACTTGGTTGACTTGGAAGACTCGGTTGGGACTCAAAACTTGTTTCCCAAATTTGCCATTCACTCTGGTTATTCTCCCCCTGAATGGTGGATTTTGGAAAGAATGGTTGATCCTCATGAAAAGTAACATCCATAGTGGTATAGAATCGTCCCTTTGTAGTGGAAAAACATCTGTACCCCTTTTGGGTTGGTGAATAACCAAGGAAGATGCATTTTTTGGATTTAGGATCTAGTTTACTTCAATGGTTTTGATGAATGTGTACAAATACTGAACACCCAAAAATTTTTATAGGAATTGTTGAGATCAAATGAGTTGTTGGAAGGGACTCAAGGAGCTTTTCACATGGTGTTTTAAAAGACAATATTCTAGAAGGCATTCTATTTATAAGATAGGCTATTGTTAACACGGCTTCCCCCCAGAAATGCTTGGGCACATTATATGTGAAAAGGAGAGATCGAGTTACTTCAAGTAGATGACGATTTTTTCTCTCAGCAATTCCATTTTGTTGGGGTGTATCTACACAAGAACTTTGATGAACTATTCCTAAGTCAAGGAGGTAATTTCCAAGATGTGATGCAAAGTATTCCTTGGCATTATCTGTTCTAAAGATTTGGATTTTTGAATTAAATTGTGTTTGGATCATTCTTGCAAAATTTTGGAAAATTTGTCCTACTTCTGATTTATCTTTCATCAGAAATACCCAAGTGGCTCGACTATGATCATCAACAAATAAAACAAACCATCGTGATCCGGTTATGTTTTTTACCCTTGAGGGACCCCACACATCACTATGAATAGTTGTAAATGGTCTAGATGATATGTATGGAGAAATTGGATATGAATTTCGAACATGCTTTGAAAATTGACAGACTTCACAATTCAGCAATTTTGGATTTTTATTAACAAACAATGATGGGAACAATTTTGAAACATAAATGAAATTTGGGTGACCCAAACGAAAATGCCATAATATGATTGCATCATCTTTATTTAAACTAGAGATAGATGTAGACACAATACTTTTAGAGACACAATTGGTTGGTTGATGAAGCCCTTCATGACTCCTTTTATTCTTGAGAAGGTAGAGACCGTCACATACATCAGCATTGCCAATCATCCTCCCCGAAACCAAGTCTTAAAATTTGCAAGATTTAGAAGAAAAATTAGCAATACAGTTTAGGTCCTTAGTTAGCTTGCTAATGGATAAAAGGTTACAATCAAGCTTTGGCATAAGTAGCACAGAGTTGAGAACAATCTCTTTGGTAAGAGGCACTGATCCATAGCCAGCAACTTTTGATAGAGATCCATCAGCTATTCGGACAGATGTAGTATGTGAACATGGAATGAAATTCTGAAGTAAGTTTGCATCTCCCGTCATATGGTCAGAGGCGCTTGAGTCAATAATCCAAGAACTGGATTGTTCTTTGTGAAATGTAATGACTTTTAGTGCCTTACCTTTCTGTGCAAGAGAACCGGTTCCTATGACTGAGTTTTGAGACTGGTTGGCTTGGGCTAGGATTGTCTGAAGAGCCTCTAATTGTTCCTTAGTGAATGGGTTGCCTTCAATATTGGTGGACTAATTCTCGTTTGAAGTGGTGGCACTGTTTCCACGCCTTGGTTTGGGTTTGTGATTTGGTGGTTTGCCATGAAGATCCCAGTACTTGTCTTTTGTATGTCCCATCTTTCTGCAGTGTTCACATTTAGGCCTTTCCTTTCTTTCTTGGTTGAAGTTTGGATTCCTGTGAACGGCTAGTGCTGAAGTTTCAACTGTTGATGGCCGAGCATTACCTTCATCCTGCCTTCTTCACGTCAGACTTTAGAAAAGGCTTCTCAGATGGATGGAAGTGGTTTCATTCCCAAAATTCAACCACAGACTTCATCAAGGCTTTTGTCTAACCCTAGTAAGAACTTGAAGATTCTTTTCTTTTTAAGGATTGCCTTGTATTTCACTGCATCAGTGGGGCAGGCCCAATCGTAGGACTCAAACCGATCAAGTTGTTGCCATCTCCGAATGAGAGCGTTGAAGTATTGGGTGACAGAGAGATCACCTTGACGTAATTCATGTAGAGCTCCTCCAATCTCAAAAATTTCTGACGTATTCTCCTTGTCATAGTAAGTTTCCTTTACTGCATTCCATATCTCCTTTGCCGTCTCATAAAACATGAAGTTCTCACCACTTTCAACAGTCATGGGGTCTATGAGCCATGACATGACAATGTTATTTTCAGCATTCCATTTTCTAAAACCAGGGTCTTCCTTCTTTGGAGGGGCTACCTCTCCGAAAATGTATTCATCCTTTCCCGTTCCGTATATAAACATGAAAACTAACTGAGACCATTGAATATAATTTTGGCCTATGAGTTTATGCATGGTAATGGGTGAATTTTTGGTTAATGGGTGGCTGCTAGAAGGAACTATTTCTTGGACAGGAATAACATCGGAAGTGGAAGAGGAGGAAGGAGGAATTTCAGTGGCCATGGAAGATATCAGGTATGCTCTGATACCATGAAGAAAAAAGCTTAAGAATGTTTAATTTTCTTCATTCAAAAAATGAGAGGAGAGTACATTATATATAGGTTAGACCTAAGAAAAAAAGGCTAATTTACATCTGCCTACTAATCAGCCTAATTACATCAGCATAAAATCAGAACTAATTCCTAGGATCAGGGAGCTAAATTAGGTGATTAGCTAAAAATCAGGAATCAACTAACAATCAGGAATAATCTACATTAAAAGAAAAATATTCTTCAATTAAGATCCCTAAGAAGAGGGATATGAACCGGATTTCCACAGTGTGCAACTAGTGTCAATTATTTGTCTACCAAAAAGTTTCCAAATGAGTTGACTCGTGCCCAAAGATACAAAATCAAAGCATTACATTTGGGATAATTCATACTTGTGGAAACATTGCTCCAATCAAGTGATTAGAAGGTTGATAAAAGCCTTGTTGAGAAAATACAACATCACACATAGAGTCTCCACCGCATACTATCCACAAACAAGTGGGTAAGCTGAAGTGTCCAATCAAGAAGTGAAATCTATTCTTGAAAGAATGATTAATCCAAATCTGAAAGATTAGAGTTCTTGACTTGATGACACACATTGGGCTTACAAGAGAGCATGCAAGGTGCGCATTGGAATGTCTCCATTGTAACACCCACATGTTTTTATGTAACAGATCACGTTAAGTTAGTAACGACGTTAAGGAAATTTTATAATTATTTATGTTATTTGTTATGATATATGATTTTAATGTTACTAACTTTTATGTCAAGTTTTATGACAGGTGACGACCGCATGGAATTGTTGTGCTCAAGTGTTCATGATTATTTTAATATATGTTTATTTATGATGCAATGATAAATTGAATGTTTTAATATATGACATTTAAGGACAGTTCGGCAGGCCAGACTTTCAAGTTTGGCAGGCCGAAAAAGTCTGCCCAAGATCGACAGGCCGAAGGAAACCATCGGCAGGCCAAACTTGGTGGAACCGGCAGGCCCAAAGGGAAAATCGACAGACCGAACACAGCTGACGAGCAGTCAACAGAAATCTCTTCAAATTTATGGCTGAGATAATTACATTAAATGGGTGATTTATTGTGATTAATTGGCACAATAATGGAATTTTTTATCAGTTAAGGAAATAATAAGGTTTGACTTCGCGTTGATTTGTGTCATTTTAAATGGTTTCCTATTTTAAGAGGGCAAAACATGGTAAGTGATGAGTGATTTTTCTCTCCTTCCTCCACGCCAATGAGCCATCAATGAGTCAGAAAATTCTGACTTAATGGAGGGTATTAAATGTTCATCGGTTATGCTCGTTACGTTAAAAAAAAATTAATGTTCTTTTCCTCAGTTTTTCTCTCATCTTCTCACTCTTCTCTCTCTCAGTTCTAAGACATTTTCTAATTTCTTTCTTTCTCTTCTCTCCTCCACGAATTCCATCCTCTTTCCTCTCAAAAAAAATCTCTGCAAGAATATTGAAAGAAAAAGTTATATTTTGTTGGTTGAATTCAAGGATTTTAAGAAGAAATTTTTAAGGTAAGAACTTTTCCCTTAATTCTGAAAAGAATTCTCCTTCTCTAATCATCTGCAATATCTTTCTATAGGTATTGTATTTTGTCTTGAGTTTTTAATATGATGTTCATGTATGTATTATGTGATGTTTTTCCAAGTTTCATGTCATTTTGGTGTTCTATGAAAAATATGAATTTTCTATCTTCTACCCTTCATAGTAAATATTGTTGTTTGGATATGATGCATGAAAATGTAATGTTTATTCAAGAGGTAAATGAATGATGTTTTTCATGAAAGTTGTCAAGAAGGTGCATGTATAATGTATGATGAATGTATATTTATGTTATGAAATTTCTATGAGATTAGGTCAAGAAAACTGTTTTAACAATGTTATTTTTGGATTTTTGTTTTATAAAATGTTTTATATGTTTAAATGATTTTGATTGATGATGAAATATTTTTATGATGTTGTAATACATGATAATAAGATGTTTGTATGAATTTTAAAATGTATGTATTTTTAAATTATTAGAAAAATGTTTTCAAAAGATTTTCATGTTTGTAATGTATGAGATGTTTTGATGATAATATTTAAGGAAGCATGTTATGAATAATGTTTATATGTGATGATAATTTTATGTTTTCACAATGATGGTTCGAAATTATGTTTGTAATATGAGATGAATGTATATATATGAATGTTATATGAATGAATGTTATATGAATGGATGTTTTGTGATAAGTATTAATTTTATTGTATTTTTAAATGAATAAATGGCATGAACACTCAAAGGAACGAGCACTTCGAGACCGCGGCGTCGTCACCAAATCGTATTAAGATTAAGTAAGCTAGCTTTAAGGTAAGTACATTCTCACCTGCAACATGACACGTTTTACAAGGTTTGATGATATGTTCACAATGATATTCATGATGATTTTATGGTTGTTTTCCTTGAAGGATTTCTTATGAAAGAATATCATGATTTAAAGTTATGCATGTATGATGATGACATGTTTTAAAGTATAAAAATTATGTATATATGTATCACCTAATAAGTGTTGCACACCAATGTTATGAAATGATATGTTATGATGTAATGTTTGGTTTGGGATTAGCTACCCTTCTCCTCTCATGACGGCGCACCTACAATGATGTTCATGGTGCAACACTTGGGCCCTTAAGATAAAATGGAATAGGTTTTAATATCGTCAATGTAATGAAAGATATGTTTCTATGAAATTGTGCTTAAGGCACTTTTATGGTATGATGACAATGATGATGATGATGTATATGTAATGTTTTAAATTGTAAGAATTATATGTACTTACTAAGCATTAGCTTAATCATGTTTTATGTCATGTTGCAGATAAGGGTAAGAAAATCATGGACTAGGAGGAGGTCATGGGAAGGCGTGTGAGCATTAAGCACGATGAATTGTAACTGGAAGAATGCCAAGAAGAATGATTTTATGTTTTAAATCAAGTTTTATATTTTGAACATATTTTATGTTAAGTTTTAAGAATACTTGAATTAAGGTTTTATATTTTATTTTATCATTTTAAAGAATTTTGATCTTTTGCATTTTTATGAAAAGTTGGTTTTGTTTTAAAAAAATTAAGTTTTCTTTAGGATTTTGGCTCAGTCGGCATGCCGAACATCCTTGGTTGGCCTGCCGATGTCTGAAAGTTTGGCCTGCCGATCACGTTTTCAGTCTGTCGGACGATGATGAGTTTTTAAGCCAGATTTGCAAAGTCTCTGTCGGCCTGCCGGTTGAGAAACTCCGGCCTGCCGAACTATGGGAGTATGTAACTTTTAAGTGATGTGATGTTTTTATAAGTTATGATTTTACAACTTGGTATGTCTATTTAATTAAAATAAGTTTATAATTAATTTAAAGTATAATTGATTAAATTATGATATGGAACAAGTTATGCAATATTGTTTTAAAAATATATATATGAATGGATCCTGGATAAGTATGTTTTGTTATATTTACAATTTAAAGTATCGTATAAGAAACAAGTACGAATGTAAGAATGTAACGACATCTGTGACATCCGTAAGGGGGGTGTTGTTGGAAACAAAGTGCGCAGCGGAATTTTAAAAATTTTTCATCAGAGTATTTTCCAAAACACAAGTTTGACATGTTATATGTATAAATTAAACAGATCTTACTAACCTCAGTGTGCCGAAGAACCTCCGCGACCTGTGTAGAGAAGTAACGTTCCAGAAGAGCCTCAACCAACTGGTCTTCTTTGCTATTCTCTATCCACAACCGGAGTGAGTGTGGGCTCACACGTACAGCTCTTCCACCGGTGACTCTCCTTCCAACCAATAGAGAGAACCCAAAGCTAGTGTTCGTGATTTGTGAACAAAAGCTCTCAGGGAGTTTTCAGATGCTCACTAGAAGAGTATCACTCTTAATCTCTCAAATTGATCTTAGTAAATCATTAGACTCACTCCCTTTTTATATCTATTGGTCCTTGGGGTCAGTCCATATCAGATTAGGTCTCAAAAATCGAAACAGAATCAAGTTCGGATCAATATCTGATAAGATACTCGTGAAAAACGCGTAATCTTAACTGTTGCGGTCGGCATGCCGAACTGTGAGATAGGCAGGCCGAACTGGCCAGTTCGGCAGGCCGAACACGTCATCCGGCATGCCGAACTGCCGAGAAAAAATCTCCGCGAATCTTTTATTTTCCACCCGAGATTCTAAAGGATAAAGTCTCAGTTTTGATTCAAATAGCCCAATAGAAAAGATATCTGATCAAAACAAACTTTATCAAGATAATCTCTAAGAAAATAAATCAATTCACAATAATTCTACAAGTTTATCTTGTTCTAATTGTCCAAAATTAAAACAACCGATAAACAGACAAGAATTATCCGAACGCCATAATTCAACAAGTTCATCTTGAACTAATTTCTTACATAATTAATTCAACCGATAAACAGACATGAATTATTTGATTCTTATAAATTTTAAACCAATCTGATAAATCTGACATAAGTCACCAATTATTGGAAAAGCACGCCGTGTCGTTACAGGATTTTGTGAGCTAGCAAAAGGGACCAAAATGGACCTATAAAGTTCAAGCTCATGATAATTATGAAACCCAATATCCCAGATATACATTTCACAATTATCAACTCCAACGCTACTCCACTAAAAGCTTGGAGCTGCACTCTCGAACTTTATAGAATTACGAAGCTCGTGTAGCAAAGTCTCCATGACATATCAGAGTGTATCGCATCCCCATATGATCATCCATGACCGGCTTAAGGACAAGTTCTGTCTTACCTTCCCGATTATTTTTATCTTACGTTCCATTGTCTCACCATTAGAAAACTTACCATCCAAAGATAGTATACCATTCGGTTACACCTATGTATCCAAATGGTTGAGCGCTCCAGTTTTCCAATTACAGGACAACGCATATAAGATGATATCATTACTTCTAAAGAGGAGCTATGGATTCCATATCTATGAATAACAAGTCTACGCTACCAAGAGTCATGCCTCCAACTGTACCGGCATGCATGCCACTATAGAGATGTGGGAGTCACCCATTGGTACATCAAAAGACACAAGTCGAGACAACGGGCCCATTATTCATCTCAGGATTAAGATACAATACAAATGATTGTCTAAAGTGAATCGATTTGCCAAGACAGAATTATTAATCCAAATCAATTCACTTTATGTCCCGATCCAACACATCGTCACCTATGACAACGCGCCAATGTTTCTATTCACGAAGTCCAACTCCGATGGCCAAGACAAACCATCTCCCAAAAGGGATATAGACAACATAACAATCTTTACATGAATAAAGCGCCCAACTTTATTCCCTCGATTGCGGATCATATATTTTAGACCATCACCTTAAGAGTCGTGTCTACCGCATAATCATCCCATCATATGCCCAACTCTTAAGGTTTAGACTGATAGTCTCAGACTACTGTTTGCTTATCATACATTCAACAAATATGAACGTAAAGAGGACAATATTTGGTATATATAAATGAATAAATTCTTTATTGATAAAAATGTCTCCAAAAACGTATTACATTTTTACTCCTTAGAGCATACATGTCTAACAATCTCCCACTTGCACTAAGTGAGTAAATACTGCAAATTTCGCATCCCCATAGCTTCCACATGCCTTTCGAAGACTCTCCCAGAAAGTGTCTTTGTAAATGGATCAGCTAAATTGTCCTCTGACGCGATCTTGCACACCGTGACATGCCCGCTCTCAACGAAGTCCTTTATCACATGATACTTCCGATCAATATGCTTACTCTTCTTGTGAAATCTTGGTTCCTTAGCATTAGCTACCGCCGCACTGTTATCACAGTACAGTGATACCGCTTTATCCATACCAGGAACTACCTCAAGATCCCCAAGGAACTTGCGGAGCCACACTGCTTCTTTCGAAGCATCACTAGCCGCCACATACTCGGCCTCCATCGTTGAATCCGAAGTGCAATCTTGCTTCGCACTTCTCCAACTGATGACACCGCCACCCAGAGTAAACACAAACCCTGAAGTCGATTTCCTAGAATCCAGGCAGGATTGAAAATTCGAATCAGTGTATCCTAGAGGAGTTAAATCCTCACCCGAATACACAAGCATATACCCACGAGTCCTTCTCAGGTACTTGAAAATATGCTTTACCGCAACCCAGTGGTTCGGTCCTGGATCCGCTTGAAATCGACTCACAATCCCGACCGCATAACTAATATCTGGTCGAGTGCAAAGCATGGCATACATGAGACTACCCACTGCCGAAGCATAAGGTACCTTCTTCATGTATTCTCTTTCTTCATAAGACTTTGGAGAGTCTTTCTTGGAAAGAGTAATTCCAGACCTAGATGGTTGCCCACCTTTCTTGGAATCCTGCATTGCAAACCTCCTGAGAATTTTATCTATGTAGCCGGCCTGTGACAAAGCTATCATTTTGTTCTTCCTATCCCGAAAGATCTGGATACCGAGAACAAAATTAGCCTCACCCAAGTCCTTCATGTCAAACTGCTTGGTCAACCATAATTTGACCGATGACAACGCCCCAACGTCATTGCCAATTAGCAGAATGTCATCTACATAGAGTAGTAGAAAAACCACCTTCCCATCCTTAATGTGTTTGTAAACACATGGTTCATCCACATTTTGTGAGAACCCATAAGTCTTGATCACTTGATCAATCTTATGTTCCAAGAACGAGAAGCCTGCTTAAGTCCATAAATAGACTTTAGCAACTTACAAGCCTTACCCTCTTGACCCGCGACCTTGAACCCATCTGGTTGCTCCATATAAATGGACTCATCAAGATAGCCATTCAGAAAAGCCGTCTTGACATCCATCTGCCAAATCTCGTAGTCGAGAGCGGCAGCTATGGACAAGAGAATCCGGATGGACTTAAGCATGGCTACAGGGGAAAAGGTTTCCTCATAATCGATTCCTTCCTTTTGCGTATAACCCTTAGCTACCAGTCTAGCCTTAAAGGTTTCGACCTTTCCATCCACTCCTCTTTTCCTCTTGTAGATCCACTTACTCCCTATGGGTTTTACCCCTTCGGGAAGATCCACAAGCTCCCAGACCCGATTAGTCTCCATAGACTTCATCTCAATGTTCATGGCCTCTGTCCAGAGTCTTGAATCAACATCCTCCATAGCTTCTGCGTAAGTATAAGGATCCCTGTCATGTTCATCTGGTTCAGCCAAAAAGACCTCCCCATTGAACATATACCTCTCAGGTTGACGCCCGATCCTCCCACTACGCCGAAGCCCCTGAGGTTGTTGTTCAGGTTTGTTTGGTTTTTCTACACCGATCGGAATGGTTTCGTTCGGAACCTCCGGAGTAAACGGATTACCCCTGAACTCCTCAAGCACCACTTTGCTTTGAGGTTTAAAGTCGTTCATGTAACTCTCCTCAAGGAAAGTTGCATTAGTTGAAACCACGACTTTATTTTCCTTTGGGTTATAAAAATAACCCCCTTTAGTCCCTTTTGGATATCCTACAAACACGCAAACTTCTGAACGTGCTTCCAACTTATTCGGATCCTTACACAGGACATGAGCTGGACATCCCCATATGCGAATATGGTTTAAGGATGTCTTCCGTCTTGTCCACAACTCGTGAGGAGTTTTAGGGACCGATTTTGAAGGCACATTGTTCAAAAGATAACATGCGGTTTGTAGTGCATATCCCCAAAAGGATAAAGGCAACGATGAATAACTCATCATGGACCGAATCATGTCCAACAAAGTCCTATTCCTTCTCTCTGCTACGCCATTCTGCTGCGGAGTACCCGGCGCAGTCAAATGGGATAAAATCCCATTCTCTAACAAGTGTCCCAAGAACTCATCAGAAAGGTATTCCCCACCTCGATCAGATCGAAGTGCCTTTATGGGTCTACCCAATTGCTTTTCCACTTCAGCCCGAAACTCCCTGAACTTATCATAAGTTTCGCTTTTGTGGTGCATTAGGTACACATACCCATATCTTGAGTAATCGTCAATAAAAGTAACGAAGTACTCATACCCTCCTCGTGCCCGGATGTTCATCGGTCCGCAAACATCACTATGCACAAGTTCTAGAACCCCTTCGGCCCTATTGCCCTTAGACCCGTATGGTCTTTTGGTCATTTTACCCTCCAAACAAGACTCACATTGAGGTATAGATTCCACCTTTAAGTGACTTAAAGGTCCATCCCTTACCAACCTTTGAATCCTATTTAGGTTAATATGGCCAAGGCGCAAATGCCAAAGATAAGTCTTATTAGAGTGAGAAGTTTTAAGTCTTTTTGAGTCATTATCATTTATCTCAGCATTAAGCAATAGGTCCATCTTAGGTTTGATAAAATATAGATTATTTTGCATCCATCCAGAACAGATAAAAGATTTGTTTTTACGAATCACCACTTTTTCATTAAAAGATACCACGTTGGAGTCTTTAAATAAAGAAGATACAGAAATTAAATTCCTTTTAAATTTAGGAACATAAAAACAATCTCGCAAAATTAAACTCCTATAATTATCAAAATAAAGATGGACATCTCCCACTGCTTCCGCTGAGACCAAGGATCCATCGCCCATCCGAAGAGTTAAGTCTTCACGAAGTAGACTTCTCGTTTCTTTGAATCCCTGCAGAGAAACACAAACATGATTAGTTGCACCGGAATCTATGACCCAAATGTCACTGGATTCCTCAACCAAACAAGTTTCTAAATATAGAAGATCACACCTACCTCCCTTGGAAAGGAAGTCCTTGCAATGCTTCTTTATATGCCCGACCTTACCACAAAAGAAGCACTTAAGCTTCTTTGGGTTCTTCTTCTTCTTCTTCTTGCTCTTGGTAGCAATAGGAATAGAAGACTTCCCACTTTTGGCCCGTTGCTTCTTTCCATTCCCAGAGTTAGGATTGGAACCAGAAAGCAGCTACCATATTGGCCTCTCCACCAGCAGGAGACTCCCTGATCAGAAGTTCAAACTCTTGTAACTGTTTTATCAGTTCTGTCAAGGTCATATCCCGTCTATTGCTTAGATTAAAAGTAGCTCTAAACAGAATAAATTCCTTAGACAGAGTCTCAAAGACCATAGTCATCTGAGTTTCAGCATCGATGTCGGCTCCATTGGTTTGAGCCTCAGCGAGGTAACCCATGACCAACATCATGTGCTCCTTTACAGATGTCCCCGGTCTCTGTCTACAGTTTAAGAGTTTCCTGAAGCGCCCCTTGCCGCTTTGTTATGGCCTGGCCTCCAAACATGTCCTCAAGATTATCCAAGATCTGCTTCGCAGTCTCATAATCCTGATGTTGAGCCTGCAGCACGTTATTCATGCTAGCCATAACATAGCAGCGGGCCTGATCATTAGCATCTTTCCAGCGTTCGTACGCTTGGAATTGCTCATTACTTGAGTCTCCCGTAGGCTCGGGAGGACAAGGAGTTGTCAGAACATATTTCAGTTTCTCAAAGGAAAGGACGATGTCCAGGTTCCGTTTCCAATCATTATAGTTCTCACCGATTAATTGGTTTTTGTCAAGTATCGATGATAAAGCGTTTTTAGACATTTTCAATCTACAATAAAGAATCATATACCAAACATAAGCAAACATATATAATAATTTAGTAAGATAACACAATCATGTAAAATCATACAAATGTGTTTATGTGTCAAAACCTTGAAAATATCACAACCTTACAACGATGATTCCCAACTCAGAATGCAACAAGCTCCTAGGGGAGTCATGCCAAATTCAATCAGGAACACGGATCCCCTCCTGATTAATATATGCCATCCAGGACCCGTATGATCCAGCATATACTAATAATCGTTTCTTTGGCCATTAATTTTATTAACAGAGCTCCTAGGGGAGGTAAATAATAAAATTAACGTGAGTGTATAACCACCGTTTTAATATTTTATCCATGATTTATAATCACCACCTAGGGGTGTGCAACCATAAATCATACTAAAATACCTTATCCTTTCAGAGATCCAATCTGGTACATGATAGAAATCCCTTCCTAGGGGTTGGGACCATCATGTTCTTCCTATGGACCAACGATGGAGGCCTTAGGTTCTCTCTTCGAAAACCTTCTCCCACTCAATCTTTTGAAGTCAAGGTTTTATTTTAAAATTATGCATGAACAATTTTAATATGAGCGGCACTCCCTATTCTATATGACATGTTATCAATATACATGGTAAATCATATTATAATGCAGACAAGCAAAGCAATCAAGCAAAGCTACAAGCATAATAATAATAATAACCGTAATATTATGGTTCCACCCTAGAGAATAGAAAAACTAAGATTACAAGAGAATAATCGAGACATTTATCGATTCTTCATCCTTGAATCCTCAAGCTGTATCCTTCTTCATGTAATATCCATCTTCAAGTCCTCAATCCCGTATGAATCGAACACTTCATATTTCCGGTCATATCCAAATTTAATGTTTCTAAGAATCGTCCCAAAAATAAAATTAAAACTGCACTGGAAAAATCGCACCTTTTCTGGACACCTGGCAGCTCTCTATCGGCAGGCCGATCTGGGTGATCGGTCTGCCGATCATGGTGGTTCGGCCTGCCGAACATGAAGGTTTGGCCTGCCGGCAGAGCACCAAAATTTCTGCCCCACTGTCGGCCTGCCGGACCGTACGTCCGGCCTGCCGATCTGTGACCTTCGGCCTGCCGAACTGTGAGGTCCGGCATGCCGACCGAGCAGAAAACCCTCAATCTAGAAAATACAATTTTAATGCAATTCATCAATTTTATTTTCAACAATTCAAAAACATAAAATTAGAGACTCAGGAAATACCTGGAGGCACCATCATCAATCTTTAAGTTCTGACTTCTCGTTCCGTCTTCTTCGAATAATTATTTAATTACAAAATTCTTACAAATTAAAAATTAAATAATAATTCCTAGACGGAGATGATAGTCCACCATCTAATTACATGAAAAACCTAGATACACATTCTAACCTCTAAGGAACCATTACCGGTATTAATTAATTAATAAATAATTAAACAACAATTTAATCAACCATAATTAATTAATAAACATTCACCATATAATCCATGACAACATATATATTATATAGAAACCTAGAGTGCCATCTCTCTATAAAATTTAATTCAAGCATTGGAGAGATTAAGATCACAAAATTTATGCATATAACATGATCACAAACTTGCAAATTTATGTAAAAACCTCGGCTCTGATACCAATTGTTGGAAACAAAGTGCGCAGCGGAATTTTTAAAATTTTTCATCAGAGTATTTTCTAAAACACAAGTTTGACATGTTATATGTATAAATTAAACAGATCTTACTAACCTCAGTGTGCCGAAGAACCTCCGCGACCTGTGTAGAGAAGTAACGTTTCAGAAGAGCCTCAACCAACTGGTCTTCTTTGCTATTCTCTATCCACAACCGGAGTGAGTGTGGGCTCACACGTACAGCTCTTCCACCGGTGACTCTCCTTCCAACCAATAGAGAGAACCCAAAGCTAGTGTTCGTGATTTGTGAACAAAAGCTCTCAGGGAGTTTTCAGATGCTCACTAGAAGAGTATCACTCTTAATCTCTCAAATTGATCTTAGTAAATCATTAGACTCACTCCCTTTTTATATCTATTGGTCCTTGGGGTCAGTCCATATCAGATTAGGTCTCAAAAATCGAAACAGAATCAAGTTCGGATCAATATCTGATAAGATACGCGTGAAAAACGCGTAATCTTAACTGTCGCGGTCGGCATGCCGAACTGTGAGATAGGCAGGCCGAACTGGCCAGTTCGGCAGGCCGAACACGTCATCCGGCATGCCGAACTGCCGAGAAAAAATCTCCGCGAATCTTTTATTTTCCACCCGAGATTCTAAAGGATAAAGTCTCAGTTTTGATTCAAATAGCCCAATAGAAAAGATATCTTATCAAAACAAACTTTATCAAGATAATCTCTAAGAAAATAAATCAATTCACAATAATTCTACAAGTTTATCTTGTTCTAATTGTCCAAAATTAAAACAACCGATAAACAGACAAGAATTATCCGAACGCCATAATTCAACAAGTTCATCTTGAACTAATTTCTTACATAATTAATTCAACCGATAAACAGACATGAATTATTTGATTCTTATAAATTTTAAACCAATCTGATAAATCCGACATAAGTCACCAATTATTGGAAAAGCACGCCGTGTCGTTACAGGATTTTGTGAGCTAGCAAAGGGGACCAAAATGGACCTATAAAGTTCAAGCTCATGATAATTATGAAACCCAATATCCCAGATATACATTTCACAATTATCAACTCCAACGCTACTCCACTAAAAGCTTGGAGCTGCATTCTCGAACTTTATAGAATTACGAAGCTCGTGTAGCAAAGTCTCCATGACATATCAGAGTGTATCGCATCCCCATATGATCATCCATAACCGGCTTAAGGACAAGTTCTGTCTTACCTTCCCGATTATTTTTATCTTACGTTCCATTGTCTCACCATTAGAAAACTTACCATCCAAAGATAGTATACCATTCGGTTACACCTATGTATCCAAATGGTTGAGCGCTCCAGTTTTCCAATTACAGGACAACGCATATAAGAGGATATCATTACTCCTAAAGAGGAGCTATGGATTCCATATCTATGAATAACAAGTCTACGCTACCAAGAGTCATGCCTCCAACGTACCGGCATGCATGCCACTATAGAGATGTGGGAGTCACCCATTGGTACATCAAAAGACACAAGTCGAGACAACGGGCCCATTATTCATCTCAGGATTAAGATATAATACAAATGATTGTCTAAAGTGAATCGATTTGCCAAGACAGAATTATTAATCCAAATCAATTCACTTTATGTCCCGATCCAACACATCGTCACCTATGACAACGCGCCAATGTTTCTATTCACGGAGTCCAACTCCGATGGCCAAGACAAACCATCTCCCAAAAGGGATATAGACAACATAACAATCTTTACATGAATAAAGCGCCCAACTTTATTCCCTTGATTGCGGATCATATATTTTAGACCATCACCTTAAGAGTCGTGTCTACCGCATAATCATCCCATCATATGCCCAACTCTTAAGGTTTAGACTGATAGTCTCAGACTACTGTTTGCTTATCATACATTCAACAAATATGAACGTAAAGAGGACAATATTTGGTATATATAAATGAATAAATTCTTTATTGATAAAAATGTCTCCAAAAACGTATTACATTTTTACTCCTTAGAGCATACATGTCTAACAGGTGTTACATCCATACAGGTTGGTTTATGGTAAGCTATGTCATCTTCGAATTAAATTAGAACATAAAGTATTTTGGACAGTGAAGCAATACAACATGGAGGTGGACTCTATGAGTGAGAAAAGGAAGCTTCAATTGCAAGAACTCAAAGAGATAAGAAACGAGGACTACGAGAGTTCAAAGATTTGCAAGGAAAAGGCTAAGGCATTTCACGACAATATGATCCCACGCAAGACTTTTGTAGGGGGGACAAAAAGTCCTTCCATGCCACTCATGTCTTAAGTTCTTTCCGGGAAGTTACGTTCTCGTTGGGTTGGACCATGTATTATCGCAAATGTTTTTTCTCATGGTACAATTGAAATCAAAAGCATGAAGACGAGAAAAGAATTCAAGGTGAATAGAAAAAGACTCAAGCCTTACTATGAGTCATTCAAAGAGCACGTTATCGATGAGATCCCGCTTAATGAGCCAGCCTATGTTGATGAGTGAAAATCGATCTATGTCTGGCTAAGGACATTAAACTAAGCTCTTATTGAGAGGCAACTGATAGATGGAGAGCGAATTATAACAAATTTGATCTTTTTAGCTCTTTGCATTTTATCTTTTCCTCATGGTGCAATTGAAATCAAAAGCATGAAGACAGGAAAAGAATTCAAGGTGAATGGAAAAAGACTCGAGACTTACTATGAGTCATTTGAAGAGCATGTTATCAATGAGATCCCGCTTGATGAGGTAGCCTATGTTGATGAATGAAAATCAATCTATGTCAGGCTAAGGACGTTAAACCAAGAGCTCGTTGGGAGGCAACCGATAGACAGAGAGCAAATTATAACAAATTTGATCTTTTTAACTCTCTTCATTTTATCTTTTCAATATTTTTCTTTGTTTGCTTCATAAATATTTTTTTTCTATTTTCTTTCATGCTTAGTCTTTCATTGAGGACAAAGTAAAAATTAAGTGTAGGGGGAAGGCTAGCTTGATCTCTAATATTTGTGCGTTATTATTGTGTGTTTTGTTTTAAATCCCGAAAATTTATTCTTAAGATGGCCCTATTAAATGGCTACTTTACAGAGGATGTGGGTATCCATGCCCTCTCGAAACACATTCAATGACAGGTAGGTTTCACTGGAATTGTCTAAGTTAAGATTTTTGCATGCTATCCAAAAAAAAAAAGCATAAAACCTGAAAACCATAAAATTCTTTCAATTTTTTAGTTTTGAATTTTTGAGTCTTAGAATGTTTTCTAGCTACTTTGATGAGAACTAAGCATTATTGCTATGATTTTGATTGAAGATGAGTGTTGTTTTGAATTTTGTATTATTCATTGGTTCATATGTTTTTATGATTATTGTATTCAAGATTGGTTACACAATAGCCATGTTATTCGGTATAGAGATAAGTATGCTTGGATGAGTATATTCTCTTTATCTTTTTCTTGTATAAATTCTAGTTTTGAAAGTAAGTGTTTTGTATTAAAACTCTGCTAGAGGTTTGTCGAGGCGAACGGCTGATCAAGCATCATTTTGGATCATAAGCCACTAGGATTTTCCTAGCACTAAAGCCAAATCAACTAGAACCTTGATAGATGTTCTGGAGAGAACATCCTCCTTTAGTAGCCATTTGAGCCTTCATGTAAACCTGTTTATTTGGCTAGCTGTATTTTCTTATCAACCTTGATTGTGTTTATACCGTTACCCTTGTTCTAAAGATTGATTGGAACTTTAGAGATGTATTTCAAGTGCAAGGGAGATTTTGTGAGAAATTGGGTTGGGAATAATTATGGAGGAGAGTACAAATCAAGAGTAAGGAAAGGGAAATTTTGTAAGAGTAGCTCACAAAAAGAAAAATAAAATAAAAAAACAAAAAATAAAAGCCAAAAAGAAAAGGAAAAAGAAAATAAAATAAAAAATAAAAAAATAAATTATTGTAAGCTATTCAATTCATACTTTTAGTTTGTGCAAGGTCGGGTTTTAATTTAAAATAAGACCCAATGCCATTAGATTGGACTTGTCAATCACTTCTTTAGATTTGAGAGTGTCTCAGGAATTTTTCAAGATGTCTCTAATTCCATGAAGTTTTAAGGACCATTACATTGCCCATAACCTTCATTCTTAAGCCACTATCCCTTGGCCCCATTCCAACCTGTATTGAAAGTTTTTTGATTTCATGCCATGCTTTCAACGTAGTGGAGATTTGTACCAAAAGGAGAGCCTATGATGTTCGACACCTTCATTTTCTTTAGTTTTTAATTTTGGTTTTAATGTTTGTTTTGTAAAGTTTTTGAGTGTTTAATTGTTCATAACAGGCACAGAGCAATAATGGTTTACAATGTCTAATGCACACACGTACTGAGTATGAATATCATAGGATGTACCAACTTTTGACTAAATGTAGATTCAATCCATTACTTGTCTGATTTCAAGATTGTATCTCTTAGTGTTATCTGAGGTTAATGGTTGGAAGATTAGTGTTTTGTGTCTTTTGTTTGAGTTTTGCCCTAGCACTAGCAAAAGATAAGTGTAGGGGAATTTGATAAGTGTATAATTTGACATAATTTTGTATAATTTTTCCTTGCGTTTATTGTCTAAGTTCTTTAGTATTCTTATGTTTTAGTTGTATTTTGTGTATTTAGATGTTTAATATCAAGAATAAAAAAATAGAAAGAAAATGAAGATTTTTGGAGTTAAGAATATCAAGCATTTAATTTGAAGTATAAAGGAAGTCGCAAAATGCAAATCAAAGTTGAAACGGTTGAGAAATGCTAAAGACAACACCAAAGATGAACAAGGCACTGCAGTACCATTACCACCATCACAGCACCGTGCCATGCCCACAACTACACTGCAGCACCAATATGGCGCGTTGCAGTCTCAATTAAAGGAAAAATCAGCCCGAGGGGCCAATTTCATAGGTTGCAGCGGATGCCTTCCAAACCAAAGACGGCTTTTTACACAAGCTACAGTAGAGGCTTTGCTTGTTGTAGTGCCCCTTCTGCCGACACCCCGTGGGCTGTAGTGGGAAAATATCTGCAATGGCCCCAAGTCCATATTGGAACACATTTTTCATTGTTTTGAACTCTAAAAGTTCATTTTACTATTCATTTTACCCTAGATCTATAAAAGTATCCTTATAGAACTCAAATGGGACATTTTTAGAACATCATTTCCTTCCTAAGTTTTAGAGAGAGAAACATGAGAGAGAAAGAGAGAGAAGAAGGAAGAGAATGAGAAGATCAAGAGGATTTTGCAACTTTTAGAGATTCTTGAAGATCATCAACACCTCCTTCTAGTTCTATCTCTTGAACTCTTTATGTTCTTAGTTTTGTGTAATTTTATTTTTAATTTTAATTATGTTTAGCTAAGTTATTTGTAGTTAAAAGTAAATTTGAAGCCTTAGGCGTGTTTATATAGTTGATTGTATGGATTATTCTTAGAATTTCTTGTTAAAATTGCTTATATTTCACTACATTTATTGTTCATGGGTGATTTTTATGGTGTTATTTAGGTGCACAACTAAGTAAAACTTAAAAATTGCCTATTGATATGTTAGAAATCTTAATCCATAATTATCTTACATTTTTACCATAAGTAGCAAATTGTGACACACAGTTGCGATGAGGCTTTTGTATGATTGTGATATGAAATAGAATGTGGATTGAATGAACCCAGCTTCTGCGTATTTGTTGCCTAAATTAACCTATCTTTCTCAATTTAAAACTTTTGTTATATTGAACTTAGTTAGCTTGCTCCTAGGTTGTTTGATAGAAATAGGTTTAATAGAACGCTTGTCTTATTAAATCTAAAATGTAATTATCAAGGTAGTAGAGTTTTTCCTTATCTACGGTTGTTAGTTTAAACAAAAAATTTGAATTTTGCAAACAGTGGAGAATGTATTACAAATTAACTAAATTCAATCCTCCGCGGAAATGACCCTTGCTAGCCATTTTACTCAAAAACGACCGTTTTAATAAACCCAATAAATTTTTTCTTTTGATAGGTCCTTCGGATGCTGCAATCAGTTCTTCCGCTGTCTTCAGACTAAGTGAACTGCAAAATGGATCAGATATGCGACCGCCAGTAGAGAATGCAGACTCAGAAGGTACGGTGGTAATTGCAATAGTTAAGATATCACGAGCAGCACCTTGTACTTGCTTGAATTTGCATTCCACCATGTCAAAATATCAAACAGATTCACCATCATTGAATGCCTCAGGATCCTCAGATAAGTACTTGTCCACTTCATTTTTAAGCTTGCCACATTCAACTTCACGTCTCTTTCTCTCAAATTTGGACATTAGCCTTCCCTTTTAGTAGAAACAGGAGAAACAACATCTGAAGAACATCCAGTACTAGCAACTGCCCCCATCATCTTTCTGACACCAAATGTATCTCATTATATAGTGATCAAAGAATCGACGTAAAGAATCCTCAATATGCTTTACCAACTTTTCACTTGTGGACACATCATAAAAAGATTTAAAACAGTCAGTCACAAACTGAAGCTTGTACCTTGGATCAAGAACGTAGGCCAAAATCATTGCCTCATTATTATCTCTTGGATCTTCCCAATACTTCTTAAACTTTCTTTGCTTTACCAACTTTCTTTTCTTATTCTTTGCATTCTTCTGGGAAATATATATTGGCTGTCACATATGAAGAGCCACTAAATTTTATAGTTGTTTCAAAAAAAAGTTTGCAAGTACTGCGCAACTACTTTAGCATGATCCCAATCTTGGTCATATGGCGGCCCATCACGTTTCTTCCCATCTTTGTCAACTTCCATGAAATAGTCCCTATAATCAGTAGCAGTCTCCTCCATCCTCTCAAATGCCTTTTGGAATTTTATAGCACAATTCAACATCAAGAAAGTTGAATTCCATCTTACGGCCACATCCAAACACAATAAACCCTTACATTCAATCCCCTCATCCTTCACACATTCTTTGAATTTCAACAGCCTTGCAGATGACGATCTAACATTCGTATTGCATTTCTAAAGCTAGATATTGAATAATATTTCTCCTTCATTCCTTCAGTCACACTGATATTAGCAAATGGGCACTACATCTCATATGAAGATAGTCACCGTTCAATACAAGCCTCTACTTCTTAAGAGTGTATTTTCTCTTTATGTCATCAATTGCAACATTATTCGTACTTGTATTGTCAACTGTGATTACAAAAAGTTCACGAGTCCCCCAATCATTGAGGCATGCTTCAATCTCCTGACCAATTGCCTTTCCCTTGTGAGCAGTGACTTGACAAAAATTAATAATTCTCTTTTGTAACTTCCAGGAACTATCGATCCAATGGGCGGTAATACACATGTAGTTTACATTTTGAATCGAAGTCCAAGTGTCTGTAGTCAGTGAAACCCTTTCTTTCTTCAAAACATATTTTAGTTTCATCTTCTCATCCAAATACAGCTGATAGATGTCTCTAGCAACCGTCATGCGAGAAAGGGGATCAAATCTTGGGTCTAGTTGGTTTACCAATTGTCTAAAACCCTCACTCTCAACATGTCTAAATGATAATTCCTCCAAAACAACATACTTTGCCACAGCTTTTCTTTATTTTGTTCGAGGCACAACAATTTTGTTTGGTGACCCTATTTGGATTCTTGGGACATAACTTTTCATAGTGATACTTCATAGAACTTGTCCCAGAACTTTTTGGATGAGCGGCATATTTCTTCCTGCAGTAATTACGCTTAGCCTTAGGATGTTCAAGAAATGTTTCAAAACTTTAGACACCACCCTGGTTTTCGTTTTTCCTCCAGTTTTTTTATCATCAGTTTCCATCAGGTCATTTTCTCCTTGGTTTGGGCATTAACCTCTGCCTCTAGCTCATTTGTAAGTTATTCACCTTCATTTCAGTATCAACCATTTTTTTCCTTCATATAAAGTCATATAAAGCCATAATTTTTATTTAATACAACACAAGTAACTAGTTATCAAATTATCAATGCAATTTGGATAAAGAAAAACTACAAAAAGACAAAAGCTGCGTCATGCGTTTTATGTCAAGACTCTATTACAAATAGTCAATTTAAATATCATTCTCGTGTGAAGACTAACGAGGGGAAAAAAAAAAGGCATTATCATTGGCATAATGCGCATATAAGGCAAAAGCTAATAAAAACTGTCATAAAACGAAAAAAAAAAAAAAAAGGTTCAGAGACTTACTTTTGAAAAGTGAGAAATGAGAGAATGAACCACGGTTGAGGTTGAGGCAGAGTGATTGGTGGAGTAGGAACTATGTCTCGGATAAGGAGAAGAAAGAAATGGAATGACTGAGTGTGCTATTAAGAAAACGAGAGATTGAGATATATTTGAGTATTGGAAAGAGAATCAGAAGAGATCACTTTAAAAAAAAAAAAATCAGAAGAGATCCCATGAAATCAGGTGAATATTGTTAGCGTTCCTAAAGAAAACGAGAGATTGAGATATATTTGAGAATTGGAAAGAGAATCAGAAGAGATCACTTAAAAAAAAAAAAAAAAAAAAAAAAAAAAAAAAGACAGAAGAGATCCCATGAAATCAGGCTAATCAATAATGAGCAATGAAATGACCTGGTAGACTAGGTATAAAACGGAAACTCTAGAGTCAAAAACTCTCGTGATCCCATTTATTTAATGACATTTAAAAATTTATAATATTCTATTACTTATTATATGTAGACAAGCAAGCGGTTTGAAATCAAAGTTTCAAACTTCATTCGCAGCTGCCCACAAAAATGGCGTATTGAATCCACCCCACCCGCCGAAATAGCGATTTTGACAAATTACTGCCTAGAACGAGGCGAAACGGGCGGGTAGGTGGGTTGTGGATATTTCTGTGCAGACCTATGAGATATTGTTAGATATGTATGTTGTAAAGAGTAAAATATTTTAATATATTTTTGGAGACATTCTATCAATAAAGAATTTATTTATTATTCATAATTAAATGTTGTCCTCTTTACGTTCATATTTGTTAAATATATTTTAAATAAATAAAACTCTAAGATTGTCTGTCTAAACCTTTAAGAATCAGGCATATGATAGACAGATTACGCGGAAGACATGATTATAAAGGTAATGGTCTAAAAACATAAGATCCGTAATCGAGTGAATAAAGTTGAATGCTTTATTCATGCTAAGATTACTATGTTGTCTACATCCCTGATAGGAGATAATTTGTCTTGACTATCGAAGTTGGACTTCATGAGTATAAACATTGGTATATTGTCATAGGTAACGATGTATTCGATTGAGATATAAAGTGTGATTGATTTAGATTAATAATTCCATCAATGCAAATCAATTTACTTTAAACAATCATATGTGTTGTATCTTAATCCTAAAATGACTAATGAGCCCGTTGTTTTGACTTATGTCTTTTGATGTACCAAAAGATGACATCTTGACTTTGTGATAGTGCGCATACTGGTAGTTGGAGACAAGACTCTTAATAGCGTAGACCTATTATTCATAGATATAAAATCCATAGCACCATTAGTGGAGTAATGATATTCTCTTATATGCACTATCCTATAATTGAAAAACTGAAATACTCAACCATTTGGATGCATAGGTGTAACCGAATGGTATGCTATCCTTAGATTGTAAGTTTTTTTTTAAATGGTAAAATAACGGAACGTAAGCTAAAAATAGTCGGGAAGGTAAGATGGAAATTATCCTTAAACTGATTATGAATATCCTTTGAGGATATGATGCATTATGATATGTTATGGACACTTAGCTAATTTAGGCTTCATAAATTTATATAGTTCGAGACTGCAGCTTTAAGCTTTTAGCGGAGTAGCATTAGAGTTAATAATTATAAAATATATATCTGGGATATTATATTTTATAATTATCAGAGCTTGAACTATATAGGTACAGTAGGTCACCTTTGGTAGCTCATAATAAATCCTATAATGATATGGCATACTTTTACAATAAATTGATGACTTATGTTAAATTATTAAATTAGCTGAAATTTGATAAGATCAGATAATTCATGTCTATTTATCGGTTGAATTAATTTTTGTAAATTAATTCAAGATAAACTTGTTGAATTATCAAGAATATTTATTTTCCTAGAGATTACCTAGATATGACCATTTTAATCAGATAACTTCTCTATTGAGCTATTTTAATTAGAACTAAAGCTCTATCCAAAGAATCTTGGGTGAGAAATAAAAATTTCTCAAAGATCATATTATCGCAAGTTCGGTAGGGTGATCAGTTAGTTCGGCCTGTCAATGGAGCAAGTTCAACAGGCCAATCCATTAGTTTGACCCGCCGATTTAACGATAATTTGATCACCCATTTTTGACGTGATTTTATCATAAATTGATCCGAATTTGAATTTTTGAGGCTTTATCTAATAGTGAGTTTTTTAAGTTATTTAGATCAGTTGAGAAGTTAAGAGTAAGTACTATAGTGTTAGATACTCTAAAACTCCCTAAGAGCTTTGTTCACAATCACAAACTTTGCTCTGGGTTTTCTCAATTGGTTGGAAGGAGAGTCACTGAGAAAGAGCTATATGATGTGTGCCTACAAATTGCAGGAACGCTCTGTGTGCCTACAAAGAGCTGTATTGGTCTTCTTTACTTTAGACACTTTGATCGTAGATAGAGAATAGCAAAGAAGACCAATTGGAACGCTCTTTTGGAACGTTTTTCTCTTCATAAATTGCAGGAACTCTTTGGCGTACAAAGGTTAGTAAGATCTGGTTAATTTATGTATATAGCATGTCAAAATTATGTTTTGAATTTAAAAAATTTTAAAATTCTACTACGTACATGTTTTTTCAACAATTGGCCTCAGAGCCATAGTTTTTACTTAAATTTACAAGTTTGTGAACGTGTTATATATGCAAATTATGTGATCTTAATTTCTCCTATGCTTGAATTTCATTTTTTAGAGAGTTGGCACTTTGGGGTTTCTATGTATTTATATGTTGTCATGAGATTATATGGTGAATGTTTGTTAATTAATTATGGTTGATTAAATTATTATTTAATTATTTGTTAATTAATTAATTTATGCCAGTTATGGTTCCTTAGATATTAAAATATGTATCTAGGTTTTTCATGTAATTAGATGGTAGTTTATCATCACCGTCTAGGAATTATTATTTAATTTTAAAATTTGTAAAAAAATTTTGTAATTTAATAATCATTCAAAGTGAAGGCGGATCTAGAAGATAAATGATAGTGATTCCAATGGTATTTCTTGAGTCTTTAAATTTTTTATGTTTTTGAATTGTTAAAAATAAGATTGAAAAACTGCGTAAAAACTATTTTGCTAGAAAAACGTAAAATTTGCTAGGTCGGTTGGACGAACCCTTAGGATCAACAGGCCGATGGTCGCAAACCAGCAAGCCAAATCTCCAGTTTGGTAAGCCATTTACGGGGCAAGATTCAGCCAGCTCTAGCGACAGGCCAAATTGCCAAGTTTGGCAGGCCGATAGCTTATGACCGGCATGCTGATCTCTATATTATTCTTAAGAAAAGGTGTGTTTTTTGGTACAATTTTGATTTTATTTTTAAGAAAATTCTAAGAAACATGAAATTTTGTGATGACCGAAAAAGTGAAGCATTTGATCTATGCAGGATTGAAGACTTAAAGACGGATGCAACTTGAAGATTTAAGAATGAAGAATCGATAATATGTTTCAATTGATCTCTTGTAATCTTTAATTTTTTTCTCTAGAGCGGAACTATAATATATTGGTTATTTATTATTATTTTGCTTGTGGCTTTGCATGATTATTTTGCTTGTCTGCATTATGATATGATTTACCATGCATGTTAATAACATGTCATATAGAATAGGAAGTGCTGCTCATTAAAAATTATTCATGCATGTTTTTAAAATAAAACCTTCATTTACAAAAGATTGAGCAGAAGAAGGTTTTCGAAAAGAGGACCTACGGCCTCTATCGTTGGTCCATAGATAGCACATGGTAGAAAGGGATTTCATCATATACCGGGTTGGATCTCTAAAAAGGATAATTTATTTTAGCATGATCTATCGTGACACACCCCTAGTTGGCGATTATAGACTATGGATAAAATAGTTGAAATGATGGTTATGCACTCATATTAACTTTATTATTAAGCTCCTCTAAAAGCTCTGTTAATAAAATTAATAGCCAAAGAAAACGATTATTAATATATGTTGGATTATACGGGTCCTAGATGGCATATATTAATCAAGAGGGAATCCGTGTTCCTCATTGAATTTGGCAAGTCTCCCATAGGTGATTTGTTGAATTCTAAGTTAGGAACTATCATTGGAAGGATGTTTTATTTTCAAGGTTTTGACAAATAAACACAATTTTTTGTTTACTTGATTGTGTTATCTTACTAAACTGTTATGGTATGTTTTCTTATGTTTGGTATATGATTCTTTATTGTAGATTAAAATGTCTAAAAAGGCTCTAACTTGGACACACGATAAAAACCAATTAACTAATGAGAAGTACAATGATTGGAAAAGAAACCTGAATATCATCCTAGCCTTTGAGAAACTAAAATTTGTACTGATGACACTGTGTCCTCCCGAACCTACCAGGGAATCCACTAATGAGCAAATCAAAGCGTATGATCGCTGGAAAGATGCTAATGATTAAGCCAGGTATTATGTTATGGCTAGTATGAATAACATACTGTAGGCTTAACATGAAGATTATGAGACTACGAGGCAGATCTTAGATAATCTTGAAAACATGTTTGGAGGTCAAGCCATAACAAAACGACAAAGGGCGCTTCGAAAACTTTTAAACTACAAACAAAGACCAAGGACATCTGTGAAGGAGCATATGATGTTGATCATGTGTTACCTTGCTGAGGCTTAAGTCCATAGAGCTAATATCAATGTCGATTTACAGATGACTATAGTTTTTCTGACTCTGTCAAAGGAGTTCATCCCGTTTAGAGCTTCATTCAATTTGAGCAATAGACAAGATGTGACCTTAACACAGTTAATGAAGCAGTTACAGGAGTTTGAAAATCTGATCAAGACAACTCCTACAGGTGGCGAGGCCAACTTGGCGGTTGCATTCGGTTCCAATCCTAACCCTAGGAATGGAAGAAAGTAGAAGGCTAAGAATGGGAAGTCTTCTATTCTTGCAAACAGCAAGAATAAGAAGAAAAAAAAAAGAACTCAAAGAAGCTGAAGTGCTTTTTCTGTGGGAAGATCATGCACATTAAGAAGAATTGCAAGGACTTCCTTACTCGAGGAGGTAGGTGTGATATTCTGGTTATTGAAACTTGTTTGGTTGAAGAATCAAGTAACACTTTGGGTCATAGATTCTAGAACAACTACTCATGTTTGTGTTTCTCTACAAGATTTCAAAGAAACGAGAAGTCAGCTGCATGAAGACTTCTCATGCTTTAGATGGGTAATGGATCATTGGTGTTAGCTGAAGCAGTAGGAGACGTTCATCTTCACTTTGATAATTATTGGATTTTAGTTTTGCAAGATTGTTTTTATGTTCCTAGACTTAAGAGGAATTTAATATTTGTAGCTTGTTTATTTAAAGATTCTTATTATGTTTCTTTTAATAATAAAGTGGTGATTCATAAAAACAAATCTTTTATCTGTGATAGATGGATGCAAAACAATCTATATTTTATCAAACCTAAGATGGACTTACTGCTTAACACTGAGGTTAATAATAATAATTCTAAAAGACTTAAGACTTCTCACTCTAATAAGACCTATCTTTGGCATTTACGATTAGGTCATATTAGCCTAAATAGGATTCAAAGGTTGGTAAGGAATGGACCTTTAAGTCACTTAAAGGTGAAATCTATACCACAATGTGAATCTTGTTTAGGTGGCAAAGTGACCAAAAGACCTTTCAGGTCTAAAGTCAAAAAGGCTAAAGAGGTTCTAGAACTTGTACGTAGTGATGTTTATGGTCCATGAACATCTAGGCACGAGGAGGGTATGAGTATTTCGTCACTTTTATTACTGAGTACTCAAGGTATAGGTATGATTACCTAATGCATCATAAAAGCGAAACTTTTGACAAGTTCAGGGAGTTTCAAGCTGAAGCAGAAAGGCAATTAGGTAAACCCATAAAAGCACTTCGATCTGATCGAGGTGGTGAATACCTCTCCGATGAGTTCTTGGAACACTTATTAGAGAATAGGATTTTATCCCATTTGACTACGCCGGGCACTCTGTAGCAGAATGGCATAGCTAAGAAAAGGAACAGGACTTTGTTGGACATGGTCAAGTCCATGATGAGTTATTCATCGTTGCCTTTATCCTTTTAGGGATATACACTACAAAGTGCATGTTATCTTTTAAACAATATGCCTCTAAAATCGGTTCCTAAAACTCCTCACGAGTTGTGGACAGGGAAGAAGACATCCTTAAACCGTATTCGCATATGGAGATGTCTAGCTCAGGTCTTGCATAGGGAAGTGAATAAGTTGAAAGCACGTTCGGAAGTTTGTGTGTTTGTAGGATATCTAAAAGGGACTAAAGGGGTTATTTCTATAACCCAAAAGAAAATAAAGTTGTGGTTTCAACAAATGCAACTTTCCTTGAGGAAAGTTACATGAACGACTTTATGTCTCAAAGTAAAGTGGTACTTGAGGAGCTAGCGAGTGATTCGATCACTCCGAGGGTTCTAGTAGAAACCAATCCAATCAATATAGAAAAACGAACCAAACAACAAACTAATAAGCTTTGACGTAGTCGAAGGATCAAGCATCAACCCGAGAGGCATATGTTCAATGGTAAGGCCTTTTTGGCTGAACCGGATGACCATAATAGGGATGCTTACACTATAAAAAGGCCATAGAGGATGTTGATTCAAAACTCTGAACAAAAGCCATGAACATTGAGATAAAGTCTACAGAGACTAATCGGGTCTAGGAACTTGTAGATCTTCTTGAAGGGGTAAAACCCATAAGGTGTAATTGGATCTACAAGAGAAAGAGAGGAGTAGATGAAAAAGTTGAAACCTATTAGGCTAGGCTGGTAGCTATGGGATACACGCAAAAGGAAGGAATCGATTATGAGAAAACCTTTTTACCTATAGCCATGCTTAAGTCCATATGGATTCTCTTGTCTCTAGCTAACGCTATCTTGATGAGTCCATATATATGGTACAGCCAGACGGTTCAAGGTCAAGGGTTAGAAGGGTAAGGTTTGTAAGTTGCTAAAGTCAATTTATAGACTTAAGCAGGCTTCCCGTTCTTAGAACATAAGAATTGATAAGGTAATCAAGACTTATAAGTTCTAACAAAATATGGACGAACCATATGTTTACAAATACATTAAGGATGGAAAGGTGGTTTTTCTACTACTTTATGTAGATGACATTTTGCTAATTAGCAATGACGTTGGGGCTTTGTCATTTGTGAAATTATGGTTGGCCAAAAAGTTTGACATGAAAGACTTAGGTGAAGCTAATTATGTTCTCAGTATCTAGATCTTTCAGGATAAGAAGAACAGAATGATAGCTTTGTCCCAAGCTAGCTACATAGATAAAATTCTTAAGAGGTTTGTAATGCAAGATTCCAAGAAAGGTAGACAACCATTTAGGTCTAGAATTACTCTTTCTAAGAAAGACTTACCAAAGTCTATGAAGAAAGAGAATACATGAAGAAGATGCCTTATGCTTCGACAGTAGGTAGTCTCATGTATATCATGCTTTGCACACGACTAGATATTAGTTATGCGGTCGGGATAGTAAGTCAGTTTCAGTCAAATCTAAGACCAAACCACTAGGTTGCAGTTAAGAATACTTTCAAGTACTTGAGAAGGACTCAAGGGTATATGCTTGTATATTCAGGTGAGGATTTAACACCTCTAGGATATATTAATTTGGATTTTCCATCTTGTCCAGATTTGAGGAGATCGACTTCTAATTTTGTGTTTACTCTAGGCAGTGGTGCCATTGTTTAGAGAAGTGTCAAGCAAGATTTCACTTCGGATTCAACAATGGAAGCCGAGTATGTAGCAGCTAATAATGCTTCGAAAGAAGCAGTGTGGCTCCGTAAGTTCCTTAGGGATCTTGAGCTAGTTCTTGGGATGTATAAGGCAGTATCCTTGTATTGTGATAACATTGCAGTGATAGCTAATGCTAAAGAACCAAGATTTCACAAGAAGAGTAAGCATATTCATCGAAAGTATCATGTGATAAAGACTTTATTGAGGCCGGGCATGTTACCGTATGTAAAATTGCATCTGAGGACATGTTGTTGTATTCATCTCTGTATTGTGATAACACTGCAGCGATAGCTAATGCTAAGCAACCAAGATTTCATAAAAAGAGTAAGCATATTCATCGAAAGTATCACGTGATAAAAGACTTTGTTGAGGGCGAGCATGTTGCTGTATGCAAAATTGTACCTTAGGACAATTTAGCTGATCCATTCACAAAGACAATAACTGTGAAGATTTTTGAGAGGCATGTAGAAGCTATGGGGATGCGTGATATATTATATGTACTTACTTAGTACAAGTAAGAGATTGTTAGACATGCATGCGTTAAGGAGTGAAATGTTGTAATATGTTTTTGGAGGCATTCTAACAATAAAAAAATTTATCTATTATTCATATACCAAATGTTGTCCTCTTTATGTTTATATTTATTGGATATATGTTAAGCAAATAAAAGTCAGAGACTATCGGTCTAAACCTTTAAGAATCAGGCATACGATTGACAGATTATGCAAAAGACATGTTTCTAAAGGTGATAGTCTAAAAACATAAGATCTGCAATAGAGAGAATAAAGTTGGGCTCTTTATTCATGCTAAGATTGTTATGTTGTCAACATCCCTGATAGGAGATGGTCAGTCTTGGCCATCGAAGTTGGACTTCACGAGTAGAAACATTGGTATATTGTCATAGGTGACGATGTATTGGATCGGGACATAAAGTGGAATTGATTTGGATTAATAATTCCATTTGTGCAAATCAATTCACTTTAGACAATCATATGTGTTGTATCTTAATCCTGAAATAACTAATGAGCTCGTTGTTTTGACTTATGTCTTTTGATATATCAAAGGGTGACATCCTGACTTTGTGATGGTGCACATACTGGTATGTTGAAAACATGACTCTTGATAGCGTAGACCTGTTATTTATAGATATGAAATCCATAGCTCCATTGGTGGAGTCCATGATATTTTCTTATATGCGTTATCTTGTAATTGAAAAACTAGAGCGCTCAACCATTTGGATGCATAAGTATAACTAAATGGTATACTATCCTTGGATGGTAAGTTTTCTAATGGTGACATAATGAAGCGTAAGATAAACATGATCAGGAAGGTAAGATAGTATTTATCCTTAAGCTGATTATGAATATCCTATGAGGATACAATGTATTATGATATGTCATGGATACTTAGCTAATTTGGGCTTTTTAATTTTATATAGTTCGAAAGTATAGCTCTAAGCTTTTAGTGGAGTAGCGTTAGAATTGATAATTATAAAATTTATATTTAGGATATTTTATTTTATAATTATCAGAGCTTAAACTATGTAGGTCCATCAGGCCTCTTTGGCTAGCTCATAATAAATCCTGTAACGATACAATGTGCTTTTCCAATAAATTGATAACTTCTGTTAAATTATTATATTGGTTGAAATTCGATAAGATCAGATAATTCATGTCTATTTATCGATTAAGTTAATTTTATAAATTAATTTAAGATAAACTTGTTGAATTATTAAGAATATTTATTTTCCTAGAGATTATCTAGTATGACCATTTTAATCGGATAACTTATCTGTTGGGCTATTTAATTAGAACTAAGGCTCTATCCAAAGAATCTCGGGTGGAAAATAAAAGATTCTCAAAGATTATATTATCGCAAGTTCGGTAGGCTGATAAGTTAGTTCGGCCTACCGATGGAGCAAGTTCAATAGGCCGATCTATTAGTTCGACCTATCGATCTAACGATAATTTGATCACGTATTTTTGACATGATTTTATCATAAATTGATCTGGATTTGAATTTTTGAGGTTTTATCTAATAATGACCAACCTTGGGGACGACCACTATAAATAGGGAGTGAGTTTTCTAAGTTATTTAGATCAGTTAAGAAGTTAAGAATGAGTACTATAGTGTTAGATACTCTAAAACTCCCGAAGAGCTTTTGTTCACAATCACGAACCTTTGCTCTGGGTCTTCTCAATTGGTTGGAAGGAGAGTTACTGAGAAAGAGCTGTATGATGTGTGCCTATACACACTCTAATCGTAGATAGAAAATAGCAAAGAAGACCAGTTGGAATGCTCTTTTGGAACATTTTTCTCTTCACAAATTGCAGGAACTCTTTGGCATACAAAGGTTAGTAAGATCTGGTTAATTTATATATATAGCATATCAAACTTGTGTTTTAAAAACTACTTTAATTTTAAAAAATTTTAAAATTCTACTGTGTACATGTTTTTCCAACACATATAGGCTCTAGGTTGTTTACAATATGATAAACAAGTTGTACACATGCATAGTGACACATAGCGCCATGTGAAAGCTTAGTCTCCTAGGTGACATGTGAAAAACATAGACGTCGATAAGTGGCTAGCATGCAAGGTGCACACATGCACAATAGTTTGGCGGCAAAAGAAGCACATGAATTACATGCACAATGACACATGACAACACATGTCGTGCTAAGATTTAGTATGTGCATCGTCATGTTATTCAATGTTTGTATGTAGGGAGCTTTGCACCCATTTGAAGGAAACAAAAATGTAAGAAAGAAAGTAATGGAAAGGAAGAGGAGAAAGCAAATAAAAGAAAAGCTTTCCCTCTTAAGCAGTTTCTTATAAGCACTCCTTGCACTGCATGACTTGAACAATAATATAATTGTAAAAGCATGTTTTCAATTTAGGTTATTATGGTTATGATTATTATTATTATATATTTTGACATGTTTTATGAAAAGTGTTTTCTGTATAATGTGAGCTCGTGTTTGTTATGAATCAATGAAAGTTAATGTTTAAGGGCCAAATCTATTATGTCAAAGAGTTCCAATAGAGGTGGCCTATGAATATGAAGTAGGGGTTCTAATAACACAAGGCTAGCATCGTGCAAAGGACCCTAAAAAAAAGTTTAAGAAAAGCATTTCGAATATGGAGACTATGGTTTACTTACTGAGCATTAGCTCATATAGTTCTCATGATGCAGATAGCTTCCAAGTATAGGTTTCATTTGACTGAGCAAGAATGGTCAAAGATCCCATGATGAGTATAGAGATAACAAGATGTGAAATTAGTGATTTCTATGCCTTGTATATTGAAAGTAGATTTACAATAAAGGTTATATTTATCCAGTGTTCAGTGTTAAATTTTATTAAGTTTTTAATCATAAATGTTATAAGTTAACATTTTTTTCGAGTCGATGGAGTTTAGAGCTACAAGCTTAAGAGAGACATTATAAAAAGAGAGATTTTTTTTCTAATTAATAAATAATATAAAACACTTATATATTACAATAAATTACTATATTATAAAATATTTATATATTACGGTTCTTAAATTTAAAACTTCACTTTCAATTGAAGTTTCAAAACGCCTATAAGAAGCAATTTTGGACAAACTTGGTTTAGGAATCCAGAGATCATTGACACATAAGCGAATATTACTAATTAAAGTCATGTCCTCATGCACACATACTCAAACTTACCACGTACAGAATCTCAATTCATATTGGGGTATTGTTATGCTTTTTTCTGTCAAAACTGCAGAGATAATAGACAAGGTTCACATCATTCATTACTCACACTGCACGCAGTGATACAAGGATATAGTTTATAAATTAATAACGGATATAACCTTGGAGTTAATTCCACTTGATTTTCTGTTTCCTCAAATAAATACATTGCAAATGATCATAACATGTCAAATTTACTTTGCTGCTATGGTCAAAAGAATGTATTTCCATCGATTGTAGAGGTTTAAAAAAACATAACATCGGCCTGACTTTATTGTGCCGAAGTGCTCCCGTCTTCGGTTTTTAAGATGTATCTTTCTTAGTATCATTTTTCGTTTAAACTTATGTCATATATTACGGGATCAGGCGTATTATTTTGTAATGTTTGTTGATGAAGTGAAATCTTGCTTATCAAAAAAATATATAATAATAATAATAGCAACAACAACAATAGCATGTAGTACTTCCTTCAGTACTGTCATGTTTAGTATACTTGGTAAAATCAATTTTAATCAAAATTTTTAGTTGCTATAGTGTAAAGTTCTCACATGTTACAGTGAGTAGAAAAAATAAATTACAGTGTAAAGCTTTCACATATTACAATTTTTAATTCAAAGGTTTAGTGTTAACCACACTTCTCAAACACTCTAGTTATGATGACAAAAAAATGAGTTATAAGATTATAATTATTTTTATTTTTTTTGGAAGGGTAGGTTATTATTCATTAAGTCAAGTACTTTGGGGCCAACAATTTTAAGTCTAGACTAGTTTTGGCACCCCCAATTTAATTGTGGCTCAATATTAGTGTATCACGTACTACATGTTTGGTGGATTAGGAGAGCTAATGAGATTAACATACTTTTAATTTGGATTAAGAATGAATGTTGTGTTGTCTGTATGTGTGTATATATACACATATTGTACCATATAATGCACGTTTCAACCTCCATATACATACATACATACATATATCACATTAAAATTATATATACATACACACATACATATATCACATTAAAATTATATATACAATTAATTAATGCGTGAATGCACAAGGATCCTTGCTGCTCAAACCATTTTGCATTATCATAATTATTACCAAGCCAAAAATATATTTAAAAATAATAGGATATGAAAAAATAAACTACTAGTAGTTGTTGTAAACCATCAGATTGTATATAAAACGATAAGTAAATTTAACAAAATTTTCGTAATTGTGTTGAATATTTGAACCCAATATAGTTGTGTTCAAGTTCAGGGACTTGAGCAGTTTTAAATAGCCCCGTTGGGCTCTGGCCCGGGCCCCTCATATGGGGTGGGCCCCACCGTGTGGGACCCAGCCTGGGCTGTAGCCCGAAGGGGCTAAAAAGAATTTTTCTTAGGGACTTAATCTTATGTCGGTCTCACATTTGTTGCAAATTTAACCCTTTTCTTTTTCAATGCTTGCTATCAATAAAAAACGCCGCTTTTTTTTTTTAAGAATAATTGTAAGAATTTTAACTTCAATATCAACTTTTTAGTATCAACAAATTGAATTATCATTTTCTTATCTCTTATTAGTGGGTCTTTAAAAAATTATAACACAACTAAAATAAAAGAGGTTTCTTCTGTTAATGAATAGATATATATATATATTTTTTACTTGGAATAATAGATATTTTTTTTTTTTACTTGGAAACCAATTTTTTTTATTTTTACTTGGAAATAGAAATTTTCAAACTCTACACCACAGGGTATGATATAGTTATGTGTGAAAAATAGGTAACAATTCAACACCAGGTGAATTAGAATAAAAAAGAAAAAATCCTAACACTATCTTTTTTAATCATTTTTTCAACAAGATAGGAGACAATGTACTCATTGTCTTTTTTTTTTTTTTTTCTAAATAGATAGAGAACATAAAATTCAAATTCACCCAAGAATCAACTGTTCCCATTGCAATTTTCTTTTCAATATTTTTCTTCTCAGATGCCAAACAGAAAACGTGAACCTTAGAAAAACAAAATTGCTTGTCTGACTTTTAGGTTTATATATTCTTACCCCGGATAAATTAGTAAGAGACCCTCCATGGTAGCCAGGCAACTGTTGACTGTTGTATGTGTGTGTATACGCACATAGAACAGAGGCTTATTATTATATTTAATACCAAACCAGAAATATGACCTTCCAGCAAAATAATAATAATAATAATAATAAAATCCAGAAGTGTGACCATTCCTTGGCCAAGCCAACCTGTGATAGGTACCGGATTGCAAAAACGCCGTTACTGTCAGTCCCCTACACTACTTTGGTGCCGTCCTCCGAGAGAGGTAAAACACGGCACAAACGTTAGTAGTTGGGTGCACGCAAACGGGGAAAGAGCTAAAGGCCGAGCCAAAGCCACAGCATTTAATGATTGCAACGCCTTCTCCCAACAGCTTCTGCCTCTCTCATTTAATGCATATACAGTAACACAGATATACAAATATATATTATATATATCTTACACACACACACACACACACACTCGTCTACTCTACTCTACGCACCCCATCATTATTCCATTCACCTCCATATGCAAACAAACTACTATCTGCTATCTGCCACTCACTCTATAACGGCCCGTGTGGTTTACACGCCACCGTGGTGGGAGGTGGACTGGAAGAAGCAGCTTCTCCCACTAGGAGGAATTATATACATCATGGTGGGAAAATGTTGCCCCCAGTAATTTTTCAATGAGATGTGAAAAGCTTCGAATACTCGTAAATAATGAACATACTTTGACGGAACTTATCTTGGTTAGAAAATGTCGTACACGTAAATTTTTTGTGAAATCTCGTAAATTATGCTATTGAAAAATTAATTCAACGATTAAAACAAAAAATTCATATTATAGAAACATTATGGTAAAATTCTCCTTTAAGAAATTTCTATACTTAGACCTTAGATTACTGGAAATTTTTGTGACAAGAACATGCAGGAGTTATGGGTGAAAAAGAATTCCTACTGTAGTATTGCACTTTTTAAACTCCTTAGTTTTGTATCAATTATTTTTTTAGAAATAATTTTACACCAACTATTCCATTATAATAATATATAAGGCGTTTAGAAAGCAATTAGAATTGAAACTTTAAACAAAAAATATAAATTGTAAAAGCTTTACATTATAATAACTTTTAATAACTGTTCTATATGATAGCTTTACACTATAAAATTAAAAATTTTAGTTAAAATTAATTTTACCAACAAAAGTGCAACGTAAAACTAGCCTTAAGCTTGATTATATTTCAATTTAATCTTCATATTGGCACCTTTTTTTTAAGAAGAAACGTAATAGTGCTAAGGACGATTTTACATCAATCCAGGTTTATTATTTAATAAAATATTAGAAGACATCAAGGTAATTCACACTCAGCTTCTCTTTTTTTTTTTTTTTTTCTTTTTAAGATTGAATGGAGCACGTTGTGATTGGACATCATGTGCAGAAAAAGATAATAAATTAAGAAATTTATCGGAAATAAAATCAAATTAAGAAATTCCAGAATAATTTTTTTCTTCTTATAAAAAGATTGCAACTTCGTAGCTGCTCGAGCCAACTCGGGGGTTGACCAGAGTCAATACCCGAACCACCACCCTTGCCTTGTGCAAAGAAAAATCAGAAAACCAAAGCCAATTACACCGAGTCACTGACTCAGCCATCAGGTGGTTATTCTTATCACCATGCAAGGAGTCTCAACGCGGGGTTCGTTCTTGACTCAACACCCCCCAAACTCCAACTCACCGAATCTAACTCGCTCACTCCAAAACACACAACACCCGCCCACCGTCCCTCACCATTAACCATCACTCTCTCCACCCATCATCATACACAAGTCAATGTTAATTAATATTTAAAAAAAAAAAAAAACTAGTTGAGGCTTGACCACGTGAAAGTCACGTGACCATCACATATCAGCTTCGCAGTGAAGAGCGGCCTTGATTTTCTGGACCGTACAAGAGATTAGATTGTTGACCGTCTCCACCGATTCCACTGTGAGCTTGGCCGTAGGGAGGCTGTTGACCAAGATCTGAAACGCCACCGTGAGCAGGGACCCACCCACTCGCCGGGGCTCATCACCTCCGTTGTTAACATCATTGTTCCCGCCGCCGTTTGTGGTCGCAGACATGGGCCCACGGAAGCCGGGCCCATCCGGGACGATCGAGAATCCTGAGGGTAGCAGCGCCACGTAGGCAGAATCGCCGCCGTTCATCACTACGTGCATGGCAGGAATGTCGACTGGCGCGTACACCACAAGCGACCCCGCCGCGTCTATGCAAGTTTCCTGCAGGATCAGCATGCTGCTCTGGTTCGTGTTCATCGCCTGCAACGCAACCAATATTCAATCATCAAAAAATACAAAATGAAACACCCCTCCTTACCGTCAGATTTACACAAAACGCCACTACCGTCAATTACTTAAAAATTTTTTAACCCGCCACCACATTCGGAAGCCTAGAGAGTCAAACCCTGATAAACATTTCTTTCACTCTTTCAATTTCCTTTTCCTTTTTTTTTTTATTTTCCTTTCCTGAGGTCAGATCTTTCAGATAAACCAACTCGGAAAAGTTGAGGGCCGTCCTATATTTTGACTTTTTTAAAAAAGTGACCGAAACAGAACTGTCCTCCAAAAACAAAAAATTATGTCCTCATAGATACTTCCAAAATCCTAACCCTCAAAACTAGTCACCCCTTCATAATTCACTTTCCCCTTCTCGCTTTTTGGATCCCTAAATCCATATCCAATAATACCAATATTTTGCTATTTCCAACCACACAACACAAATCGAGGAGTGGGCGTATCAAAAAAAAAAAAAAGGCTTACGCTGGCACGCAGGAGGGAGACGCAGTTGCCGTGGCCTTGGCCCTTGGCAATGTGGGCCATTTCCTGCATGGGCCCACCGTTGGACAAGATGTCCCACTCGCTGCGGAGACGCTCGTCGCGGAGGAAGTCAAAGAGGCGGTTGGGGGAGACGGGGAGCCAAACGGAGGTGGCGGCGCTGAGGACGATCCCCGGCGGCTCCCCGGGGTCATCAACGCTCTTCCTCGTCATCACCCGCACGTCCTCGTCGACGTTTCCGGTGGCGTTGAGCTTGTTCCACTTGTGCACCGTCGACGCGCACACCCCCGCGCAGAAGTTGTCTGTCATCCGCTGTGCCAGCTTCAACATGCTCCGCCGCCCGCCCGCTGTTATCCCCGCTGCACAAATTGTGTTGTGTTATACCAGCATTATCAAGTCATCTAAAAACATTGTATGACGTGATTTATTAATGCTTAATTTGTGTGATTAAGTAGTAGTACCGGTGTGGTCGCGGGTGGAGACGGTGGAGGACATGAGGATGGCGAGGCACTCACACTGGCGTTGAAGGGTAGCCACCCACCGTTGGGCGCCAAAGCCCATGCCGGAGCTTAGCAACGGACGATAGAGTTGGTGCACTTGGCTCTCGTCGTATTCTGCATGCTCAACCCATGTTACCTGCGCAACAATTAATAATATTAATATATCTACACGATTAATTACATAACGCAAATCTCATATGTTTATGGTCTTTTACGTGGCTAGTAATTAAAAATTTCGCTTAACATAAATTGGTGTAATTTAATATGATTCTGGGTCTTAAGGATAGCCAATTAAAAATGGATATTTGACTTGTGTAGGGCTTTGACTAGGCTAAAAAATATTCAAGGAATTGTAATAACAAGAACTAGCGTAAGCAAGGGAATTGAATATTTCTTTTCTTTCTTTTTTAAGTAAGAAGAACAAAAAGAGATGGGCGAAATGAGGAGGCATGGAATCACGTAGAGGTTTGAGGTAGAGAAATAAAATATAATAAATTGAGGGAGACATCGAGAAGTGTAAGGCTGTGGAATTCACCCTATATACCATATAAGAACAAAATAGCCAGTTCTTGCATTTGACTAAGAGGTCATGATCTTGTTATTATATATACTTTTTCTATGAGCTAGGCAGAGTCACGTTTATTTAATATGTGACCTATAGGCTAACGGGAGAGAATCGACAGAGCATCAAAGATTGGTATAGAAACATCAAAAACATTGTTTATTCAAACGAGTTGATAATAACAAGGCCATTTACAAACAAAGGACACGAAATTAATGTGTTCAAAGTCCTGAAATTTGCGCAATAGAGGCTTCTACGGGATAAAAATAGTCACATATCCTCGATTGGATAACAAGGGTGGCAGTATTATAGTACAAGTAAGCAAACCAAGTTATTGAAACTTGGAAAATGAAGATTATAATAAGAATGAGCTTATAACAGAAGGTGCATTGAAGGGTCAATAACGATAAGACTTTTGTAGAAGCTTCAGATTTGATGAGAGTGACATAAAATATAATCTTCTCGGGAGCTAAACTAAGCACCCTGACAGTTTGGTGATAAAGAGAGTAATCACTAGAAAAAAGATACAAGAAAAGAAAAAAGAAATTTAAAAGCAAAAAGCTCTTTGATGCAAGAGCTCTAAATGGTTGGCTTGGGAAAGAAAATGCCCATGATTTGATGTAGTTAATGGTGCGTTTTTACTCACCTAAATGTACTCAACTAAACTCCAATGTTGCAGTTGCTTAAGCATAGCCTCATTAAAGACCAAAGGAGAGAAAAAGAACACCCACTTGGAAAACCACAATAAATGCAATGAATAGATGCATTAAATAGATTGTTTAGGAGGATAGCTTAAACCTTCCTTTTGGATTTAAAAACTATAATATTTGAGAGCTTTACATTATAGTATATAGAGTTTTATGCTATTTACAGTTCAAACTATTGATTTAAGCTTCTCTTCTAAAGAAATGAGCCACAACTATGCAACTCAAAGGTGTGTTTGGGTTAGCCGAGTTTATAATTCCTGATAGGCATGTGGCATAATAAGCAAACAAACAAACAAATATCTCCTCTACTTTTTTCCCTTGTGTTTTCATGTACTAATTTACTGTATAGTTGTAACCAAACAAGCCCTTCATACTATACAAGAAACAGAAAAGGGTACGTTCCCTTCAAAAAAAGAAAAAAAAAGAAAAAAAAAAGAAAAAGAAACTGAAATGGTACTTTGGTACAATAATAATGCGTTTACAATATTACCTTAGAGTACCCACTGGGCATGTCTTGCACAACACAGCCAGAAGGAAGCCTCCTACAGTTGACAAACGTAGGTGGGCCGGAAGTTTCCCGGATGGTTTCTATGGACACATCCACCACCGCCCACACCCCCTCCGCGTGCTGCTTGCAGAACCGGAGGAAATTCACTTCTCGCACCGGCACCAACGGCGAAAGCACTTGAAGCTCCGCGTGCATCTGAAAATTAATTTTTTAACATAATCGCATCTCATCACAATGTGAAAGACTAGTTTTTGATAGTAATAAATTTATAGTTTTATCCTCCAAATCTATATTATATACCAGCTGAAGTGCACCATTCCTGGTTCCTCCCATGCCGCTAGAGATCACGTCAGTTGTGGAGGTTCTGGCTATCATACAAGGAAACATCTCCGCCCAACGATTCTGTAAATTGTTACAAAAGTGAGCAAGACTTAATTAGAACAATTTTTTTGAAGTGGTAGTGGTAATTAATTTTGGGCTTATAATAATAATTATTATTACCGAGTCCATTAGAGTCTCAACAAGGGCCAAACTGTTGATGATAACGATCCCGGTTTCTCTAGAAGCTTCCGTGACGAATCCGTTTGGTTTCATGCCAATGCAAGGCGTGAAGCTCCTCACGTACTCCTCATGATTTAATACTTCTCTTCCTCCTCCTACTCCTCTTTCCAAGGTCCTGATCCAAAGCGGCCCGTCGGTCTGCGCGATCTTAACCAATTCGTCCATGGCCGCCAAGGCGAGCTCCAAGTACATCGACCTCTCGAGGACTTGAAAACCACCGGCAGGCCTTGCCGGAGGCAGAACTGGCAAGGTGTTTGAGATTCCGCCTCCTCCGAAATCAGGAGGCCCCAAAGGCATTGTCGTTGTCGCCAGCGCTGCAAAGCCGTTGCCCCCTACACCTAGCTCCAGAGCCGAGCTCGGCAATGGCGGGGCAATCGATGTGGCCAAGGACGAAATGGGGCGTCCCAAAAACTTGCCGGCGAGGGCGCAGACGCGCTCTAATTCGTCCTTAAGACGTGCGTTCTCGATCCTCAGGTGCTGCTCTTCCAGCGAAATCTCGCCAATTATCGCCGGACCGCCGCAGTTTGTGCATATCGGGTTCCTCATGGCGTCCCTGATTGACATGTTCTCCGCTCGGAGCTTGTCGTTCTCTTGCCTCAGCAGCGAGTTCTCGTGGCGTTCCATTTGGGTCTGGTCGGTGAAATAAATAGGCCGAGGGCGGGTTAGGTTATTATTACAGAAAAAGACTAAATCAATTTCGTTGATATTTGTTGTCTTTTACCTTCATTTGGGTTCGGCGATTTTGGAACCAGAATTTCACTTGCCTTGTCTCTAGGCAGAGGCGTTTGCTCAGCTCCAATCTTTGCTTCTCATCAGGATGAGGACATTCTTTAAACAGACTGAAAAAGGAATAAAATCCGATGAGAATATCAAGATATATACATAACAAAACTATTTATGGACAAAAAATTATGGTTGAAATAAGAGAAGAAAGAAAAAATGGTTACGCTTCGAGCTCTTGGATTTGCTGAGGGGTGTGTCGGTGGTAGCGTTTTTTTCTCGGAGGCTTGTCGGCGGCGTCCTGATCGTCACCAGAACCTCCGTCCATGTTGTCGCTGCCAGATCTGCTGATCTCGTGCTCTTCCTCTCTGCTTCTTCTTCCACCGCTTGGATCGAAATTCTCCGCCATGTTTCTCATCATTTCCCCCTGTCCATCTATATTCGTTTGCTGCTCAAAAAACAAAAACCCAAATAAATAAAGTTGAGAAACATGAGATCAAGGAAGAGGGAGAGATTTTTTATTTTTGGGTCGTACGAGGGCGAGAGAGAGTCCGGGAGAGTTGAACATTGATTTGGTTAGAGATTGAGTGACGAGGCGAGGCTGAGCGATTGCAGAGGAGGGCATATTGTTGTCGTCGCTGTTGATGTGGTTGTTGTCGTTGTTATTGTTATGGTAAAAAGTGTCAGCCACTATTCTTGTACCGCCACCGCCACCGCCGGCGCCGGTAGTAATATTATTGGCAAGGAATCCTCCAAAACTCATCAAAGAAATCCTTATTGATTTTCCCTTTCACCAAACACACTTTTTTCCCTTTCTCTCTCTTTACAAATTTACAGACACTTCTTGAAAAGAATTGTTGAAAGTGTTCATAACACTGAGCTCATAAGCACTAGTAGTCCATAATTTTTTTTCCCGGATTTACAAAGTGAAGATATGTGTGGAAAAACAAGTATCTGAACAAAATAAGAAAAACGAAAAAATAGAAAGAAAAAAAAACTTGAAAAGGAAAATGAAAAAGAGAAGAGAAAACTCGGAGAGGTAGAGGAGACAAATGGTTTTTTGGAGAGTACTAAAGCCAAATGTCTCCAACTCCCTCTCTCTAAAAGAGAAAAACTTTGGTGTGTTTGTTTGGAGAAAGAAAGAGAAAGAAGGCAAGCAAATAATCTTCTTTTTTTTTTCCTTTTGGTGGCTTAGCTCTTCGTTCTCTATCCCCCTCTCTCTCCTCTCAAATTTCTTCTGTCTGCAAAACGGCACACAGAAGAGGGCTTGATTCTTGAATCACACTGGTAAAATGGCTTGAGAGCTGAAAAACTGGAACCCTAGTTTTGTGTAAGTGTTATCTTGTTGTCTGCATGCCCTGACTAATGCTAAAAAGGCTTCTTCAATAGAGTTGAAGAGACCTAGAGAGAATTACATAAATTAAAAACAAACAAAAAAATTTAAAAAAAAAATAAAAAGTAGAAGAAAGAAGAGAAAAGCTTTTCCAAGATTTGCACAGAGAGCAGAAAAAAAAAAAAAAGGAAAAAGGCGGAGAGAGAGAAATGTGGGTGAGAGAAAAATAAAGTGACGAGATAAAACGCTGTATGTGGACACTTCGAAGCCTTACAAATACGTGCTCCAAAAAAGAGCAGGTTGACTCTCAAACCCTTGTTTTCTATTTTTATTTTTTTTCTTTTTTTACTTCCTCTCTCTGAAAGTCTGTGAAGACAGTGAAAAGGAAAATGTGATGCTTTTTAACGCCTTGTGTTGAGGAAGTAAGAAAACGAAGTTACAGTGACAGAGAGCAGAGATCTACTGTTTCACCATTTTCCACCATGCAAATATTGGTACGACCTTTTGGGATTTGGTAATTAATGGCATTGAGACTTGTTTTTCTTGTGAAAGTTTTCAAAATTTTCTTTCATTTATTCGTTTCTATAAAGGTTTGATTGGTGCATAAGTTTAGAATAAAATGGTTTATCTTTTATAGTTTAAATTATAAGTTTTAAACTATATAATTTAAATAATAATTTTAAATTAATATTTAAAATAAAAATAAAATATCACATTAAATTTAAAATGAAGACTAGTATTTAAAAAATTATAGATTATAAAAATCATAATGATTTTTACTGTAAATGATTTAAATCGTGTAAAATTTTAGATGTTTTGGACGATTTAAAACCACATTTATAGTTTAAATTGGCCTCAGTTATTACTCTATCAAACTTTAATTTGAATTATCTCTGCAATTTAATTAGCCTAAATTTATGCACCAAATGCCACCTAATACACTAACTAATTATAAGACATGAGAGTGCTGGTACAGTACAAGTTAAATGAAAAACTGTTTACGAGTAGAAAGATGTTGATTAAAGAGGGAAAAAAAGAGGAAAGGAGTAATAAAAAGAACTCTGATTTCTGTGGTGGATGACTGGATTCTAGTTCTGTCATAATTTTTGAGTAAATGCTCCAAGTTCATAACTCATAAGATAATGTCTTGCTCACAAAATGAGAACACATGATTAAATTTCTACCACAATGGATTTTTTTTTTCAAAGAAAAAGGTCGCTTCAATAAAAATGTGTTTTTCTTGCCAGAAAAAGTGGGAGAATAAACTGGAATTATCTTATCTCAAAACATGACAAAAAATAGTTTTGTTTTTGCCAATCAAAGTACGTTTTTTATAAAGTATTTAATAAAATAGTTAAAACTATTTTTACTATAACACTTAAAAATTTTATATTATAATAATTTTTTTATTATTATTATAATATATAAAAATTTTATATTATTTATAACTAAAAAAATAATTTATGTCATTTTTATTAAATACCTACTTAATTTTATTAACTCTGTATTAGTCAATATTTGAAACATTTTTAATCCGTCAGAAGAACGATAAGAAAAGGCTAAGGCTAATCACAATAAATGCAGCTTTCAGAAAAATAAGTACTTCGTCCAAGTCACTGTAAATTTAACTGAGAGACCTAATTACACTCTTTCTGCTCTATTGAATAAGACGTTTAAGGTTGTAATTTCAATCGCATAATTTTAATTTAATGTATATAATATTGTAAAGTTTTATATGTTATTTTGTAAATAAATTTTTTTTTATAGTGTAAGTGTCAATACCTTTACCATGTAACAATTGAAAATTGAAACTAATATGATTCCATACCCACCGAAAAGAAGGCCGTGAAATAGTAACACTGCCTCAAGGAACATAACTACTCCCAACTGCCACCAACTACAGTCCATGGATTTATTTATTTATTTATTTACTATTTTTTCAAGTCTTGTTTTGTATAAGATATCAGAAAAGGAACTTAATAATTTTTTTATGAACACGGATCTGTACATTAGATTTTCTAAATGTGGGGTTGGAATGACTTCAGCTTACGCTTTGCTCGAATGTAAATTGAGAAGACTGTTGTTAGCTTCTTGTTTTTATGCGTTATTGACCTAATATTACCTTTTACTAGGGGTGAACAAAAACCGCCCCGCAACCGTCGGCCGCCCGCAACCGCCGCCCGCCCGCCCAAAAAAAAGACTATGCGGGTTCAACCCGTCCATTGGCGGGTTCAACCCGCCCGCCTACATATGTTGGCGGGCGGGTACGGTTTTAAATTTTAGGGGGCGGGTTCAACCCGAACCCGCCCGCCTAATTCTTAAAAAAAAAAAAAAAAAAAAACTTAATCTAAACCTCTCCCACTCTTCATTCTTTAAAAAGAAAAAGAACATTTGACTTTGTTCATCATTTCATCTGTAGTATCCTGTTATTTTCGAATCCAATGAACAGGTTTTATGGAAGAACAAGAATTCTTGACTTTGTTCATCACTTCATATATAGTTGATGTTTCTTGTTGCAATGAATGATTATGTTTCTTAATTTGTTGTGAATATGGTTATTGTCTTTAGGCGTCAAACTTGGTTGTTGTTGAGAATGCTTCATACATTATCGTCTTATATTTTCTACAAATTTTCTTCACTTTTTTTTAATAAAAAAGAGCTCAAAAAATTATATTGTACATTAGTGTAGACCCAACCCGCCCAACCCGCCCGCACCGCCCGCACCCGCCCGCCCCCAAACCGAAACCGCCCGCCACTCCATGGGCGGTTTGTGGGTTGGTTAATCGCCAACCCGCCACTTAAAAAAAACCGCCCCGCACCCGCCCAAAAACCGCCTACCCGCCCGTTGTTCACCCCTACCTTTTACATGTTCATGAATTTTTTTTCCCATTTTCTAATTTTGTGCAATCGTGGAAAGGCCTATCTTATTGGCAGTGTTTTCTTTTCTTGTGGTTTATAAATGGGAGATCTCCGGTTAAAATTCTCATAATAGCTAGTATTATATATAAATAATATAAAATGCTTGATAACCGTGATTAGAGTTAAAACTTTAAAATTAAAAATATATTATTGTAGCATGTAAGAGTTTATACTGTAGCAATTAAAAGTTTTGATTAGAACTTACTTGCTAAACACTATTATAATAATAATAAAGGCAACATTTTATCAAGTACTACCAAGTAAAATATCATCAAATTTGTAGTTGCAAGTATAGAACTAATAGTAAATACATACTGATAAAACGAAGAGTTCAAATCATCCAACCTTAAAACAATATATATGTAAATATATAATCTTTTCTTTTATTTTGGCTATTTTCTTAATCAAAACCATCAAGAAAATAAAGTGTTTTGATATATATCTGAAAGATTACAAGTTAGACCAGCAAAATATTTGTTCAAAGAAACTTAAGAGATCATATTGATGAGATGAAAATCAAATTCAATTCTTTTTGCCCCTATATAGCATGTTGTCGCTGATTTTAAATTCATCCGTATATAGTTAACTAATGCAATATCAGCATTCTACATTTATAATCTAGCATACTGGTATCAATACAATCTAGTACATTAATATCGATAATAAACTTGTTGGAATAAATTAATCCTTTTAATGACATTACAAAGGCAACAATTAATTATTGTATTATTTCTTGGGTTTAATGATTGGCTCATTATACAAAGGCCACATAGTCGAGATTAATTAAAAAAAAAAAAAAAAGCGAAGATATAATATATCGTGGTTTCGTAATCCTTTTGTAGAACGTTATCGTAGATTCTTCTTTGCATGATGAATTAATGTTCCTTTAGTTAGTCTTGACTAATTATTTCAGTTTGAATATGTATGTCTGTAATGGATGAAAAGAGAAAGTGAAGTATTTAAGTTAGCCCTTTAATTGTTCGCATATATATACACACACACAAACTATAATTTTGTCAACACAAATATAACAGCCTTCCCTCTTTGAGTTATATCTGCCAGCAGTGCAGTGTCACGCCACAGAATACAGGAGGTGACGTGGCAGATTATTTGAATTAATTAAAAGATGAATTTAATTAAAATCAATAGTTTAGGGGTTAAGTTAAATAATAAAAATATGAAAGTTTTAAAACTACATTGTGTAAAAGAATTCATAAACATTAAGCAAATAATAAAATATTAAAGAACCACGAATATGGGTCCTACTAACCCACAACTTGTGCACACACATAGTACTGACAATATAATAATACAACTACAGTCTAGGCACAAGGAAAATTTAAAAACATTACATGTCTTGTTCAAATAATACAATAATCTACTAATCTTTCTACTACTCCTGAGTTCTGTCCGTTGAGTCCTCTCTGAACCCAAATGGGAATCCACTTAGAGGGGAGAAAATTAAAAACAAACAAAATATGAGCGAAAGGCTCAGTAGGACTATATTTTATTAAATCATTTAATTTAAAGAAAAATCTCAATATTCAGGGAATTATTTAAAAAAAACCGTGAATAAATAAATAAATAAATTTAATTAAAACCATTCTTACCCAAAACAGTTCATTAGGTCGACCAGAAACATCATTTTCTTCTTCCTAGGCAAACCATAAGGATATCACCACCGTAGTGGCCCAGTTGGGTTTTGGGACCTGCCCCCAAGGTCAATCACTACACGACCCGATCTCTGATATGGCATCATGCCCTTGTGTTTGTTTTCATCATCATTCAAAACCCATTGACCGAGTATTATCATTTACATTCATTATGAAGTTCATTTCAGTTCACGGTTTACAAAAACAAAACCAATAAATTTCATTTTCAATCAACCGTTGAAAACATTTTTATAGAAACTCTTTCCAAAGCCAAATCATTTTGGAACTGGGTTACCAAAGATAGGGTAGAAGTCCTACCTCGATACTCGTGTCGGTGCCCCACACCGTAATCTCGGTCGATCAATATCTAGTTTGAGACATTCTATGTTACAAAACCATTTAATGATGTGCCATTTGTATCTTTAAAATCATTTTACAATGTTGGAATTTGAATCGGGGTTCAAAACAGTGAAAACGGGTAGAAAATTACAAAATTTTCTATACTCTGCCGGCCTACCGGACACTCTGCTTCGGCCGACCGAACTGTACAGTTCGGCCTGCTGGAAATTAGGTCCGATCGGCTAGACATTTCCCAGGTTTGGTCTGCCGAACGGTGCAGTCCAGCCTGCCAATCCTTTGAATCCGGCCTGTCGAACTGGAAAAACCCAGAAATTCCAGCCATGGGTTTTGGTTCCCCCAAAATCCAAATCTTGATTTTAACCTATTTTTCTCAAATTTCAGGCATGGAAAACAATCATAGATAATAGAAAAACATACTAGAACACTTTTGAACTCATTTAAACAAGATTTAAACACAAAAATCTCAAAAATCTGAAAATGGGAGAAAATGAGGAAAAATGAAAAATCTTAAATCTAATCAGTTTTCTTCAATCCAAGCTTAGATTCTAGGTGTTCTAAGTTCCTTTAACTCAAATCAAGGGTTTTCTAAGCTCAAACAAACTTAGATTTCAAAAATGCACAAAATTTGAAAATTTTGAAAAAGTTTAGAAATTTCAAAACTAACCTCGAATCGAAGCTTCAATCCGCGTTCTTGGTTGTCAAATTTCGTTCCCGAGCTTCCTTCTTGCTAACCTGAAGCTTGGATTCGAATTTGATTCAAAAATTTGAGAGAAAATTTGAGAGAGAAGAGAGAAACCGAGAGAGAGAGTGAGAGGGGGTTTCACGGGTGAGAGAGGAGGAGATAGAGAGAGTGATCAGAGAGAGTGAGAGGAAGAGTGTGAGGGAGAGAATAAATAGAGAGAAGCGGTGGGCGGTTTTACTGTGTGAAAACCATATGCCACCAACGGTTTTGTAAAACAGAATATTTTCAACATTTTACAAACGGTTGTGTTTTAAAACTCAAAACAACATTTTAAAACAATAAGAAATCATTAGAACTTATTAAATTAACAAAACAACCTAAAATTCAAAATTTAACCAAATGATCAAATTAACATTGAAACATTAATTATGGCACACTAATTCATCATTTTACATTACAATAACATTAAATTAATTTTGGGGCGTTACAACTCTCCACCCCTAAAAGAAATTTCGCCCTCGAAATTAACAACTCAATTTAGAAACAAAACAAATGCGGATACAACTCCCGCATACTCGACTCTAGTTCCCAAGTGGCTTCATCAACCCCGTGATGCTGCCACATGACCTTTACCAACGGTATCTCACGACGACGCAAACTGATCATCTTCTGGTCGATGATCTGAATCAGCACTTCCTTGTACATCGTATCTTCCCGAACCTACACATCGTGAAATGAAACTATCTTACCCTGCTCAAAGCGGACACTTCCTAAGCATCGACACATGAAACACATCATGAACATGAGAGAGTTCGGGCGGAAGGTCGAGCCGATAAGCAACCACACCAACACGTTGAGTGATCTCAAACGGTCCAATATACCTCGGTGCAAGCTTTCCACTCACTCCAAACCGTATAGTTCTTTTACTAGGCGATACCTTTAAGAGAACGAAATCTCCTACCGCAAACTCTAAGGGTCTACGTCTCCTATCCGCATAACTCTTTTGTCGACTCTGAGCTGCCCTCAATCGATTTCGAATCACAGCGACTTTCTCATTGCTATCACGGATCTCATCCGGCCCAAGAATAACTCTGTCTTCCGGCTCTGCCCAACACATCAGTGACCGACATGGTCGCCCATACAACGCCTCAAACGGTGCCATACCAATACTCGCTTGATAGCTATTGTTGTATGTGAACTCCGCCAAATGCAAATATTTCTTCCAATTCCCGTTGAAGTCTAACACACAGGCAACATATCCTCGAGAATCAGAATAACCTGCTCAGACTGCCCATCAGTCTGAGGATGAAACGTCGTACTGAAGTTCAAATCCGTACCTAAAGCCTCCTGAAAACTCTTCCAGTACTTAGCATTAAATCTGGTGTCTCGATCAGAAGTAATGGACAAAGGAACTCCATGCAACCTCACTATGTTCTGTAGATACAAATCCCTAAGAATCCTCCTCGAACATGTCGACCTAAACAGAATGAAATGCGCCGATTTCGTCAACCTATCGACCACGACCCAAACTGCATCATGCTGCTGCTCCGTCCTCGGCAAACCTGTGAGAAAATCCATCGTCACATGCTCCCATTTCCACCCTGGAATAGGAAGCGGCTGAAGCTGACCTGCAGGCTTCTGATGCTCGGCTTTCACCTGAAGACACGTCATA